>JAKEPQ010000743.1:5870000-7148333 GCA_024500445.1 Entomyzon cyanotis
GATCTGCCGGGAGGGAAAAGACATCTCTGAAGACCACAAGTCAGGGCTGCCATGAGGAATTCTTGTCCCTGATTCCCCAAACAGCCTTTTCCAGCAAGCACATGTTTTCAGCAAGCTTGGCAGAAAGAGGAGTGTGGGATGAGCTTTCTCTGTGCTTACATGCACAAGTGGGGAAGACAAAGGATGGAGGAGCAAGAACAGAGAACACATAGACCCTAGAGATGGCAAAAGATGGTGCTGGGGAAAGAATTTGAAGAATAAAACATAAAACATTTGTAGGTGAGCAGGAAGGCTCACCATTCCTTGGGAAAGAAAGAGCAGTTTGGGGAATGATACAGGAGCCTGAGTTTTCTGGGACAGATGGGAGAAACCTCAGCTACTGATCCTCCACAATCCCTGGTTAGTTCTCCATGTCCCATGCTCCTGTGGTCCTTCCCATCCCTGTCTCCCCCGTGGCAGCACACTTTCTCCACCAAGCACAGGTGTTAACTGCACACCTAAGGAAAGCTGTAGGACAGGCAGGGTGGCAAGGCAACAAGGCATCCTGGATACTGTCATACCTAATGCCACAGTGTCCCCAGCAGCAGGGAGAAGTAATTACAGCAGAAATCCTACACAGTCTCTCCAGCCATGGGGACTGCAGGAACAGGTGCCTACAGGGGCCCAGCTGGAGCTGCAAAAAGCACTGTGGAATAGGAGAAACAGGAGGTGAGGCTCAGCTCCTGCCCTGAGCCATGGGATGCACACTGAACAGCCCACATCTGAAACCCTTCCCAAACCATCCCTGGAGAGAGTATCGTGTTTCTGACAGCAGCTCTCCCAAAAGAAAAGGGCCCTGGCTAAAGTCGCAGGCTGTCAAAACTCCCACAGCTCAGGAATGCTAAACTAGCCAAAACCAGCTTTACTCTTCAGAAACTGTAAGGGTTCCTCCTTTGCTCCACGTAGGAGGAGCTGCAGACCTGATTTATTTTAGCTGAAACCAAGCCAGCACAGACAACATTTAAAAGTTTTGCTTCCCAGCCCTGATGGCCTGGCTGACTGAGGGAAATGAGCCAAGGTGATACATCTCCAGTACTGCCAGACCTGCCAGCACAGGCCTGGAAAGAGGAGCTTCATCAGTGTTTGGGCACTGAACCTTCTGCTTACATGGTTGTTGAGCATAAGTAGAGAAAAGCTGTGTGTTTCAGGCTGTTTGGATGAGGTAGAACAAGCGCTGCAAAAAGCAGCAGGTGACTGCTTTAACAAATAACCAGCTGCCAGAACTGGTGAGCCTGGCCTGCCACCCCTGCAGCTAGGAGCCATGAGGGTTGTCTTAAAAGCTCACGAGATTGACACCAAATACATAACATAAATAATGAATGAAAGCCAACTGGTGTGAGATCCAAACTCCTCTAACCCCGTGTTTAAAGCATCCAGGGGACAATTCTGCAGTAAGTCAGTGAAGTGAAGCAGGATGGTTTTGAGTTGCTCAGAGAGAACAGGATGGGATGGGAACTCTGTGGCCAGGTTAGGTCTCACTGCCTGGGCTTCCTCCTTGCACAGGATGACATTGGTCCTAGCAAGAGCCCATCCCATGTGGCTGCCTCAGATCTCACCAATTCATTATTCAGAAAGAAATCAGGAGTTTTCAACAAGAGGTGAGACTATCTCTGCTGCTTATATGGTCTCCAGGACCATCCATGTCCAGGGGGAACATCAAGGAATTCTCCCACTCTGTCTCATAAACACTGAGCTGGCAACTCACTCAAGCATCAGGAATTTGTAAAGTTGGGGTAAGAACCTCTCTCTGCATTTCTCTCCCACTTCTGGAGACAGACCAGAGGCTCAGAAGCAGCTGGACTGTGGCAACATCATCTTAGTACAGCTACAACTAACACTGAAGTCAGTGGCACAGCAGGAAGAGCTTAGGGCTGTTTCTCAGGCTGTACTAAAGGCTGTGCAATACACTTCTTACTCTGGCCCTCTTTGTTGATGCTCACTAAAATTCTTCTACGAGATTTGTCATCTTTTTTGATGGAATTCTGCTCAGCATGGTAAACACACAGGAACAAGACAAAAAGAACGAAAATTCACAAATTATTTCTCTTATGTAAATGGTCAGCTTCCCCTGACTCAGGGTGATTAATCTGAGATGTGCACCACCACAGCCCTCAGAAGAGAAACCTCACAAATCTCCTTTCTCACAAAACAAAGGCTGCTCACTGGAGTGTTCAGGTACTCAGTTACATCCAACACAAGCTAATTCACTTATCTTCAACAAGTGGGCTATTGATTTTTTTTGCCTGATTTCTAAGCTGCCCGGGGCTTTCTGAACTACAACAATAGCATCCTGCATTAAAAAGAAAAAAAAAAGAAAAGAAAAAAAGGAGGAAACTCAGTGGAAAATATCCCTTTGCTCATCAGTAATTAGGGTGACTTCACGTTTTCTTAGTTCTGTCAGTATATTCAGCATAGCTATGGTTTAGGCAACTTTGACAATACTGTTCCACTTGTCTCTGCTGTGTAACTTGATACCATAAACTGCATTCTACTTATTTCTGGGCTGAAAATATTGCAGATGATTTTTGTCCATGAAGAGAAATTGTCTAGCTGCTAGGAGTCATTTGCTAATTGTGCTGCCAGAGTCACAGAGCTGGAGTTTTGTGACCTTTGTGATTACCACACACAGTCAAGAATGAAATGGCACATCTCATGCTTTTGGGGTAAAAACTTTAAATAGGTTCCAACTCACACTGCTATTGTGATACAAGCAACTGTACTGCATTTGATAATTCAGCTTCCTAGACGATGATTTACAAAAGGTGTGTCATTGCTTTTGCCCCATCAGTACACAGAGAAGCTGAAATGCATATTCTCAATTTCAGGATTTAGATGCAAATGAACTACAGGAAAACCCAGCAGTTTTGAGTGCGTTAAATGATCTTTGTTCATTTCAAAGATGAGATATTCTTCTGTGAGTATTTTCTTACCTTCTGCATCTGAGCTTTAAGATACACTTAGCGTATGTTTTAGTAAGCTGTTGTCAGTGCAGGGCAGGTACTGTTATTATAAAGTCCACAATAGAAAAAGAACTTAATTTACAGAATAAAGCCTTAATAAAAATGACTGGATATTGTATTGCTGAAAACAGATTTATAGATAAAACTGGACTAGTAAGCCAATATACTGTAACTAAAGTAATTTTCCTGTAAGTAAGAATAATCTCAAGAGTAGATTGTAATTTTGAGGGATGGGTTCCTACACAGGTGAAACAGAGCCCTAATTCTCCATACCAAAGGGGAAATCAGAGCCATTGCCCTTGGTCCTTAAGCATAATGGACTAACAGATAACTAAACAGAAGTGTGAGGAATCTTCCAAGCCAGGTTTTTCCTCATGCTTTCTCCCTGAAGGAATACCTTATTTTCTCAAATTTTCTTCCTTTTGTTTGCTAGCTAAAGTACTACACTGCTGGAAAACCATATACAAAGGAGGTCCCCAGTCTCCAAATTTGGAATCTCACATTGTTTTTGCTTCACCTCATGCTTCTGGAGGGCAAGGAAGGTGGTGAAGGGTGTATGAGGAGCAGCTGAGGGCACTTGGTCTGGTCAGCCTGGACAGGAGGAGACTGGGGAGAGACCTCATTGCAAAGAAACATCTTTGTAAGGGGAAGGGAGAGGCAGACACTGATCTCTGCTCCGTGGTGACAGTGACAGGACCCGAGGGAATGGCCTGAAGTTGTGTCAGGGAGGTTTAGGTTGGATATTAGAAAAAAAGGTTCTTCCCCCAGAGGGTGTTGGGCACTGGAACAGCTCCCCAGGGCAGTGGTCACAGCACCAGCCTGACAGAGCTCCAGGAATATTTGGACAATGCTCTCAGGCACAGGGTGGCATTGTTGGGGTGTCCCTTGTGGGTTCCTTCCAACTCAGCATGTTCTGTGATTCTAAACTGAAAAAAAAATAAAAAATCCCCTCATCTCATGTCTTAACAGAGAGGGATGGTGCTGCATTTTAGGTGACACAGATGATGACTTTAGAAAATCTGACATGAGCTGTGACCTGTGAGAGCTCTGCCAGCATCACACAGGGGTTTTGGCACTGGAGAAGCTCCACACACTGGGAGGATGATCCCAGCTTGCCCCCCATGCATTTAGAGTATTCTGCAGTATAAAGGGGATTCAGAGTTCAGGGTTTTCATTTGCCCATGGGATGAGTATCTTCCTACAAGTCATCTATCCTTGCAAGTTAGCTCAGAACTGCTTCTAGCAGTTTCCATTGCCTCTCAAAATACACAGTTTCCCAACAAGAAACACAAAACTGAAGTGTGTAACTGTTCCACAGGAGAAGTTGACTCTCACACACCAGCAGTGCTACAGCCAAACCAGGCTGAGCTGCAGCAATTCATGATCCTTCCCAAGCTCTGTCAATACCTGCAGCTGGGGGGAGGAATCTGTCAAGTGCAATACAATTCCAGTAAAGATATCTCCTCTGTTCTCTTTGTCAAATTGACACACACAGATATTTCAATCTATACTTCATGGTTAGAATTGATCCTAGTGAGAGGATATGTAGCTTGATCAAACTTCTGTAGGACTGAATCAAACAGGATTGATGACAAAAAATAGCTGCTTAAAAAAAAAGAAGGAAGTTTTTCTTGTGGTAATGGGGAGCTGGAGTCTTGGTAAGGGACAGACAGGACAAAGGAAAAAAAGCTCTTACATGACCAGTTCAATATAAATAACTCTAATACCACTAATTCAGGGGATATATAAACAAAAATAAAGCATCTCTATATATAATTCTGTCACTTTCAAAATGGTGACCTTTTACACTGTACTAAAAATCCATGTATTTTCTATTCCAGTCCTACAGTGCCAGCTGTTACTTCACAGCTCTGTGCCTGTGGAGGGATGGGAAAGTGTGTGCATGTGTGTGCAGGTCTTTTAAGACGTAACAATCTTTGCTCATTTAGGATAAAGTTCTTAAAATAAATAGAATTATAAGCACAATAGAGTTTTTGGAGTGGTGAGCCAAGATAATGGTGCTCAACAGCATTTATCAGAGATAAAAAGGTAAAATTCAGTATCATATAAATACATCTACATAAGCATTGTATTTAAATTTAATGTAGAAAAATATCATCCCTGTGTAGTCAGTCCATAATATTAACTGGATCATAATTTTCACGTTATAAAGGATCTGACCAGACAATATGCATGTTATTAGTTTTGCAAACAGTATTAAATATAGAGATTATTTCAGAGCCAAGATTCACATCTACCTGCTAGCAAAGAATTAGCTCCCCAAAAACCCCACTTTTGGGTATCAGATCAATTCTTTAGTTTATTGTACCTCTGAGCTTTAAAATATAAACTTAAGAACATATTCTGTAACTAAGGTGGATTCTGAAAACAATTTGAATAATTGCCATAAGGGAAAACCAGGGTTGCCAATCCAGTTTCAATATTCTTTCTGTCACAAATTTGCTTGCTTCAGCTTCTTCTTGCACTGAACTGCACTTGGCTGTTGTTTGACGGTCATTTTGTATTTTCACACCAAAGAAAACAATTAATTTAAACCACGAAAAAACCCCAAAAATGCTGGTGTAAAAAAGTCATTTCACATTGGTTCCAGACCTCACCTAAGATGAGCTGGTTTTGACTAGGATCCTGAAAGCAGCATCTCATTGCAGCACTACAGCACAGTGTAGGAATCTAAGGTTTATCCAGGGAAATATTAAGACAAAGACGTGAGGATAAAATAAAGCTTCTGTAACAACCAATAGGACCAAGTGGAAAACTACCAAAGAAATAAAAATACATATGATAATTCGAGTCTTGTTTAATAATAAATTTTGTACTAATGATAGAAATAGCACCTTGATCTACAGGTATTCTGAATCCCCTCCTTTAAAAGTACAGATGAGGAAGATTCCCTTGAGAAAAATTACAGTTTTCCTTCTTTATTCTTCCTGTAGTCTCACAATTAGTATCCCACTTTAGTCACAGGTGAGCACATTAAGTATTTGGTATAAATATAAATGTTATTAAGCAATTTGTTATTTGTCCTTTCATAAGGATTTCTAGATTAAAAATCCTTCAAGACTCAGTCCTAGAACTTTCAGTTCATTAATCACCAGCAGGAGCTCTAATGATAGATAGAAAAATGTGAATTATAGGCATATGACTAACCAGTATGGATTTTGGCAAAATAAAAACCCATAAGATACTCTTCAATCCATTATTGCCCACAAATGCAGGAAAACACAATACAATGTCAACATTTGCCAACCATATACCACAGAAAGTTCCTGTAATATAGAGAGAAAAATGAGAGCAATTGGAGATTCTAATCCCTATAAACCCATTGAAAAAGGCAGTTTTATTAACAGCCTCTGCAGTGTGCCCAAAAAGATTTAAAAATGGATAGGAAACAATGACCCTTGAAGGGCTAGAAATGCTGCATGGAGATAGTTTAGGTGATCATTGAAGACCATAGAGCAAAACTCAATGAGGAACCTCAACACACACAGTGCATCACCCAAAGCAGCCTGTCAGAGCAACCTCAGCCTAGAGCAGTTCAGCCAAGAATCCCCAGCTCCATATGCATGAATCAGGTCTCGACATCAGGCAGGTGAGCTGTGGGCACAATTCAGCTGAATAAATTCAATTTCAGATTTTTGGAACACTAGAACAGGGAGTCCCTGTTCTCACTCTGCCATTCCCCCCAGGGCAGGTGTGAGCCCAGGCTGAGAAAGTGCTGTTGGAAAAATGTGCCACTTAAAAGCATACATCTCGTTTTCATAAAGTGACTGAGGCGGTTGAAAGTGTGCATACCACTGAAATTTGATAAGATTTGGGAACTTCCTTTATTAAATTAGGAATTAGCTTCATAACAGAATTAAGTTTTAGGCATCACCAAGTGTATTTTCAAAGGATTTTAGAAACCTGAAAGGGAAGCTGTGGGCCTACTTGTATTTTCAAAAACACCTGTGCAGTGCAGTGACCTTCCTCAGCTACTTGAATTTTGTTTTGAAAATCACAAGATGCTTCTCTGTAGCTCCAAGTGCCTAAACCATTTATTTGATAACATAATACCTAATAATTTAGGTATATCCACTCTTTCTCTTTTCGAAAGAACAGCGAAAGCACCATAAGGAAGGCAAAGACTAGCAGATAACTATTTTCTGAGGCTTTTATTGTAGTTGAAGAAACTATCAAATAGACCCTCATAACCCTTCCACCTATGCTAACATGTTATTTGTGCAAGTTTTAGAAAGGGGTTATCAACTTAATAGCAAGTTTTACAAAACAGCACCAACTTTCCTGGTAGAATATAAAACTAAAATTCTAAATTTCCCAGTGTCTGAAAGAGAGCTAACCAGCTCCCTCTGTCTGGACCTGTGTTTGGCTGATGCTGCAAATTTATCTAGCAAAGCGAGACATGGGATGTTTTTTTCTAGCAAAACAACTGAATGACATAGCAAAGCACAGCAGGGCAATTTAACCCAGCAGTGTACTCAAGAGCTGAGATCTGCATAGTCTAAAACTCCTGGTATTAATCTCACCTGTCTCTATTTTTCCAAAGAGAAAATAATTTAAACCATCAGTTAATGAAACCATGATTCTATTCCTGCCTTAATCTTTCGTTCAAAGACCTGGTGCTGGTCACTACTTCATTTTACAACTTTCACCACAATTATTTTATTCTGTTCTTATCAGTATATTAATACACCCCTTTATATTGAACCATTACACACTTCTGCATTATGAATCTCGTGTAATTAATTGAGGATTTCTATTTATTGCTCCACTTTTCCACAGTTACACAGAAGTCAGGGAAGGGCCTTTAGAACCACCTTTGAACTGGCTGATTTCTGGCTGCAAAGTAGTGTCTGCAAATCTGAGCCAGTTTTCTATGTTTCCTGGGATTTCTCTCAACTACATAATGTTTGGTTGAGAATAATTTTTACAAGAGAAAATCTATTGAATATTTTAGAAAAGAAGAAGATAAAATCCAGCATTTAGTCTTTTTTTTTCCTAGATAAGCATATCACATGGGTAGTACATATATGGACGTGTGTACACATCTGTCTCAGGATGGAAAATCTCTTCCCTTCCAAGAAACACAACTATTTCACCAAAACACAAGTAAACAAAAGCAATGTCAGCATCTCATATAATTCACGATTTACCAAAAATGAGAAAAATACCCGGTTTGGTAGAATGACAGAATGCTGTAGAAGAGAGATGGAGAAAAGACTATTAAAAACACTCCTGAGCACACAGGCAGAGCCTCCCCCTCCATCTCATGTGTCTGGGGAAGGGGACAGGGGTGATGGGATTCATTACACCCTGCTGGCTCCTGCAGGCAGAAAGGCTCCCATTTGCATCCAGACAACTTACAACTGTCCTTTAATTCCTCAATGACTAAACACTGCAGTGTATTAATTCTTAGTGTAATTACAGCAGTAACTACAAAGTGCTACACACTGTCAACACGCATTAGGATAGAAAAATGATAAATTAATTGAAAGGGTACCTTCTCATTTACTGCTTAACTACTCATTTTTCAAGAAATGCATCCACTTTAGGACTAACAGTGCTGCAGCTTCCTAAGGCAAGGGTTACACTGTTCAGTCTAGGAGAGAACTGTGGAAATACTGCAAAATTTGACTTACACAAACACACTTTTACATTAAAAACATGACTTTGGTCCAACTACCACTGCCTGAATACCCTCCTTTCTCTAAAAAACCAAAAATCATTATTGAAGTTAAGCTCTGTGTGTACCAACAGGGGGGTTTTCCCTGTGAGGTGAATGTTGTTGTTTATAGATCTCTCAAGTCTGACTGATTGCTTGCAGGTCTTCCTCAAGATGATGAGCTCATGAATCAATTTTGGGCCTATAGTCCACAAAAATCAAGATGATGAGTCTTACCCAGAAACAAAATATAATTAAGGTCACAAGTGGACACCTGGGGGTCAGACTGGTTGGCATTATGAATACATATTTGTGTATTTTTCTGTATGATTTTGCTTAATTTGGGCTTACCCCTCACTGAAAGCTAAAGCAGCAGGACAGAATTTAAATTCTGTTTCCATGTCCCAATTTACACCACCTTTACTCAGCCCCACCTTGTCAGACTTTACCAGGGTCTGCTGTGTATGAACAGATAAAACAGAAGAGTGTCCATCGCTGAGTTTAGGTTAATACCATTGAACTGAGTCAATTTTGGTGTGGTTCGTTTTTTAACCCACAATTCAGGAGGTGTGTACAGGATATCTAATATGTATGAGCCTCTATACACTACACAGCACTTACAGTGCATTTTAAAAAGCCACTCCTTTTATAAGTTAAAACCTACAATACATTTTTAACCAGTTCTTGAGTATTCTAAAAAGGAAATGTTTCTGGTTTCCAAGCCAGAACTGGTCATTTTTTTTTCTACAGAATATGATGTTTGAAAATCAGTTCTTCCTATTATAGATTTCTCCCTCAGCTTGTAGAAAATCCATGATTCCCTAAACATTGGTCTTTGAAAGCACATTGACTAAAATCTTCATGCCTAATTCATGAAGTGTAGTCTGGAGATTAGTGGAGCTGGACATAGACCAGGAATACTTTATCATATTCTAATAAGCAGAGGCTGAAAATTGCATTTCTAAAGCTACAGTATTAAAGGGCACACTGCAAAACATGACCCAAACATAACTCAGTAGTTCTACACTGTCTGTAAAGGCTTTGATATGATAAAGTATGCTGACGAGGGGAATAAACACAACTAGAAATTTCTGTATTTAAGGAGAGGGGGAAAACCAGCAAACACTACATGTATACATCAAAGCGTATATTGTATATTATAAACTCATATAATGTGATCCCAATGGAACAGCCCTTGTACTGCTATCGATTATTTGAACACACCACGGAACATCATTGCAATAACATAAAATTAAGCTTATGTAGCAAATGTGACAGTAAAAACAGCCAGTAAAAAATAGTCTGCAAGGCCAACGTAATCATCACCATAAAACTCTTAATGACATCTTGCCATACAATACACCAGAAAAATGTGAAGATTAAAATTGCCAGAGGAGAAACATGAATATTTTTTCACTCATGGTGCTTGTGTTATTTAAAAGGTAAATTGCTCCCCACTCTTTTTGTGTGGCTGGGGATTTTTTTGTTACAACATAACTAGATTAAAGAAGGAATGATATAGGCCAAGGTTTCTAATTCCTCTACAGCAGGATCTGTGGGTAGTGAATGAACTTAGAAAGTATCTTTTCATATAATACATTTTTCTTCTCATGCAGGAGGGTGAAGATAGATATCTCTCTCATCATGTTGTCAGGATCTGTTTTGGGAAGAAGGCAGACACTAAATATCCCTGGGTCAGGGAAGTACCCCAAATTGCACTGGAAAGAAAAGCAGGGATGTTGTATCAAGAGAAAAACGAAGGAAAAAACCAAAGGATTATTTGGTCATAGCTGAAAGACTTGGAATGACTGAAAACCATCAGTCACAGTGACCAACAAACCCTGGCAGTGTAAACAAGATAGAAATGATAGTCAATAAAATCACAATTAGGTACACTGAGTGTCAGCGTTCCTGTGTGCTCACAATCAAGGAAATCAATAACTAACACTGAAAATTCTCCACTATTTGCTTTCAGTTTATATTTTCAATTTTTTTTTTTTATTTGGCTTCCCTAGTTGATTCCATGAAGAATATCTTTAATAAAAAGCAGTTCCAATACTAGCAATGGTGCAATAGGAATCAAGAGCAAGAGAACTAGCGGGGCACACTGAAATGTAAGTGGGGAGAATAAAAACAACAGGTTTACAAATAAGTGAAGAGATTGGACACTGTTCTTCACACCCACACACTTTATAGAAAGGAAGTGTATAAGCCAGGAAATTTTACTTCTCCAAAGCTCCTTGCCATAGAAGAGTCCTTAGTGCTGGAAACTTAGAATTAATGTACCTGCTAAAAAGTTAGAAGTGCAAATCTCATGACAAAAAAAAAAACACAAAAAAAACAAAAAAAAAACCCCAAAAAACCCCAGAAATTCATAGTAAAGACAACAACTGTTGCTACCTCCCAGGAAAACATTTCTCATTTGGCTTACTACAGGCAGCATACCACATCTTTCTGAGTCCTTTCCAAACACAGATATATCCAAAGGAATTCAAGCATCTCTGCAGTTTGCCAGGAATGTGCACAGCAGCACTGGGTAATTTATTGAAAAACGTCCCTTTTAATAATTCTTCAATATTACCTCTGGGAATTTTTAAATACACCTACACAGGAATCACAGCAATGATTTAGTCAGGGTAACAGTTTGCCAACAAACACAAGCTTTCTTAGTCTAGCTTCTAAATTTACTGGTTTCATTCCTACAGTGATATAGAGCACAAACTTCTTTAGGCCTCCTCATTGAGAACATCCATCATTCAGAGCCATATCAAAGAGCTCCTCTCCGAGTGTATAAAGGTTGAAGTGCTGAAAATGGATGGATCCTTAATTACCAAAGGAGGGAAAAATGGAAGCTGCTTTAACACGTCTTCAGGTATATTTTTATTAGCGGTGCGTGTGCACCACCCACCTGTAAAAACTGATTCAGATCTTTTGGAAACAGCAATTTCTAGACAGGAATTGTATCTTATGTAAGATAATGTGTGTAAATGCACATATGAGACAGAAACAATTATCTGAGTGGCTCCCGACAGCAGTGAGTTCCCATGTTTTAGAACATTTTACACTTACATAAGAAAGGCTTTGGCAGAAGTTTGTAACACAGCACAGACAAAGAGGTGCCCTGCCTTTTGCATAGGTATAAAATCCTTAATCCTGCACTGCATAAACACAAGATATCACCCATGATAAATGCCCTTCTCTATCTGTGACATTTTCCTTCTGCTCTTTTCCATGCATAATGGTACAAATCACACAATATATGAAAAGAAAAAACAGCATTTTGTCTGATCAGTGTCTGTTTACAGTAGTCAGAGAGAAGAAGTGAATTATTCTTATAATGACATTTTATAGCTTGTTTCCAATCAATAAGACAGTTATTTTGAAAGATTCACATAAGTTTAGAATCAATTATGAATGGAAAGCAAAATGAAAAAGGTGAATATTACTGGCTTGAGATTTGTTCATTTGAGAGTTGTATTTTTTCCATCTTGCCAGATTCCTGTAAGTGATGCAGTCTGGGTGAGCTCTGCAATAAATGTTTCCACGGAATTATTCCATCCTCAGGAATCAATCTGGTAACTTGAGCATATTTATTTCTAAAACACATCTACTGTGTTTTCTGTGACTACTAGATGTTAAGGATATTATTTTTAATATAGTACATACTGTACTACTGTGAAATACAACTCTTGCTACAAGTACCTTTTCTTCTTTTATGGTACTGAAAAATCAATCTTTTAAAAATTTAGCATACACAAAAAAAAAAAAAAAAGGAAAGTATTGAAAGAGATAAACAATGGAAACCTCACATTTTTGTGGATAAATTTGTCTCAAATTAATGTCTCCATTGACACAGCACTCCAGTAGCTCCCCCATTAAAGCACAACATGTTGAGGAGTACAGTTATCATTCCTATGAAAACAAATTGGTTCCTGGTCCAGCACTACAGTTCTTAACTTATTTAACTAAGGAGTTAAAACAAATATAAATGGGCTCTGTTCATCACAAATGAATAGCAAAATTTCAGATCAAATTTATAATTATTTTGCACCTCTCCAAAATAATGAAGTATTTTATAGATGGGGAAAAAAAAAGTAATGCCCTAGCAAGTTCTGCTTTAACAAAATGCCCATTGGAGTGTTAAGGACCACCAACAACAAAAGAAAAAAATGCAAATTGAAGGACCAAATGGCAATGCCTTTATTTTTCAATATGCATAGTAATAAACCCAAAAATAATTTACAAATGGGAAATGTCTGTATCTCTTTTGAACTCTTTCTATCTGAGGATGTGCCTGAGCCCTCTACCTCAAGGAACTCCCCACATTCACATTACTTGCAGTGAGAATTACCCTGAGCTGCATGGCTGTAGGAGCTGCTGTTCAATAAAAATATCAAATATCAAAATACCCATAATGCAGCTTTAAGATAAGGCAAAATCAGAGTCATAAAACTTGGTCTGTTCACAGACATTTGAACACATTGTTTATGCTCAGGCTTCTTCCTCTGCACAATCCTTCACAACCCCAGAGATAGATTGCAATAGAAAATTTCTGGCAGTTTAGTCTCCTGATACATGTCTTTTCACTAAATTCTCTCCATATGCCTCTTAAAGGAACATATGAGCTATAAATCTAGCCTGAGTGGAAACATTTCTGTATTTTACTATGAAAATTTATATCACATTAACAACACAAACATGCAGTATTTATTTCTTTCCTGATTCCTGTTTGTACTTCTCATAATCTTTCAGCTGTTTTGGCATTAACTGCTAAAATGCTAGAGCAAGGACCATACCATGGAGCAACTTGGATGAAGCAGAATTTATTCTCTAACGTGCAAATGCATCCCTGGCAATTGCAGGGTGAACTGAGACCTCAAAGGACTTCCAACAATGTCAAAAGAGCACTTGTGTGCAGGAGACACACAGCATCTCCCTGTTTGGCGATGAGACACTAACCAGCTTTAGTTCTGATAAGATGCTTTACCTGAGGTATTCAATTACATCCCTACCAGACTGTGCTGAAGGAATATTTAAAGTCTGCTTTGCCCTTGACTCTTGATTCTGCATGTCAAAAACACTTAACTCAAACCCTTTTGGATTACCAATACTGCATTAAGTTCATTGACTCCTGTACCAGATTATCCAGGACCAGATGAACTGATATCACACACACAGATATTGATGCTGTTTTATTATTAGACAGAACCAGCAGAGCTTTATAAACATTTTAATTTGGGGGGGAGGAGGTGAGGTGGGGTGAGCTGTGAGAGAATAAACAACTGCAGTCAAATATTGTATGGAACCCTCCCTTGAAATTACTGTGAAAATTCAGACATTTAGTGAAATAGATAGACCCTTGAGAAAATGCTCTTATTTGAGAATTTCTGGTGTATGAAGCCACAGAACTGTCCACACTAATCTACAGCTCCCCTTGCTGGGTCAGCTGCTGAATTGCATTCAAGCAGTGGCAAACAAATAATATACCTGAAATATTTAGACTCTAAAAATGGACATCACACCCACATGTTGCTGTGCACAAGCTGCCTCTGTGCTGCACATGTTGCTCAGAGATGGAGCTTCAGCAGGGAAAGGCAAATTTCAGACCACTTAGTGCTGAATCTCAAGAGACAATTTAGTCAAAAACCAGGAACATGCACCAATTTCCCCCTGCCTTCCAGGCTTCTACCAACTTGCTTTATTATCACAGGGAATCCACACTTTGCTTCCTTATCCCTCCCACTCTGAAAATCACCAATAGACTCATTCAAAATGGTGATGAGTGAGTTTCTGGTAACAGCTCTACTCAAAAGCACAACCAGTCCCTGCTGGCTTAACAGAAATGCCACATTTCGTTCAGGCGACCTGCAAAGAAACCTTTTGGGCTCTTTCACAAAACTAGGTATTGCCACTGCTTGCCAGCTCTATGGGCTTTTTTACTTTAATAAAATTTAAGTATCGCAGTAAATCTGGAATTTTTTTGCCAAGTATATTATATCTGCCATCCATTCTTCACACAAACCCATAAACACACTTGGCATGTTTTTGTTTCTTGAAATGTCTTGATAGCTTCCATAGAAAAGAGCAAAGTACACTCTGTGTCTCAGTCAGCTGCTCTCTAATGCTACACCAACTGCTCAGACAAATAATTCAACTCAATTTCTCATTCCAAACACAGAGCACTCAGAGAGCAGCATCCAACAAACTCTGGATGGAATTCCATCTACAGAAATACTTCCCTTGACTTCTTCAGTTGCAATTTGCATTTTCAGCTAATTCAGAATGTCTTATTCTTTTGTCGGGACAAAAGAATCTTTTCTTCATTAGTTATTTTGACATGACTGTGATGATAAACTGTAATGATAACACCATGGTTGGAGTGGAAGCAATGATGCAGTTTTGACACAAACATGAGAATATCCCTCATATTTGTTTGAATATGAATACAGACACAGGTGTACAATTCACACTGCTGTACAATTTTCGTAGGGGAAAAAAAAAACCTTTCCAGGGAAAGTAAGGCAACCGTGCCTTCTAATGAAAATTTTTATCTGAACTTAGTGAAAATTTGGAAGCACAATACATTTCTGTGGTTAAAACTAGTGAATAAAAAGTGTAATTATGATTGTTTGCCTGGATAAAAATTATTCCCATATTTCTTCCATCTCCATGGCTTTGCATTCCTGTCATTAAAATAATTTTTACAACTGATTTAAAGAAAATAATATAAAAGCAAAAACAAAGCAAGCATATGCAAGTCACAAAACATACAAATAAAAACCATAGATCTATTCTTATGTCATGCCATAGTCACCCTTTTGACTATGTATTGACCATTTGTGAACCTTTTTCTCAGACTAAACCAGTCAATAAATTGCTCATCCAGAATTTTTTACTCTTACAAAATTGATAATTCACAATAAAATGAGAAGAAGATTATACTGCTATAAACTCAGTGTGGATATCAACAAACCTGTGAGACCAAATCACACTGGAACAATAAATACTAACTGAAGAATTATTACTGCCTCTAGCAAATGAAATACTTTTTAAAATGTTTTGATAGTCAAAGGTAAATTTGACATATTTGTCAATTTTCAAAGGAGTCTGGAGTGATTGGATTTAGGGGTCAGTCACTTTAAGGTCATTTTGAGATCACAGATTTTACTTTCAAATTAAGAACAAGGAGAGTAATAACCAAAACCTCACAAACACACACACACAAAACAAAACAAAAAAAAAAAGTGACTAGTTGGCACAGGGATTTCTGCTGCTTGTGTGTTACCCACGGAAACAAATCCCACTTACCAAACATAATTTTTCTGACAAATAACCTTAATAGGTAAAGGTAAAGCACATAGACAATTTACTGCTATTACAAAGTTCTGCAAACTGAGTGCCAAAACTCATCCTCTTCAAAATAAACCAGGGAGCTCTAGGTCTCATGTTACAAAGTATCAACAATTACAGAACACTTTCCAAAATGCTAACAATAAATCTAAACCAAAAATCAATACTATTAATTTCTGAGATGGATGCTAAAAAAATCAAAGCTGCCACCGTTCAAAAGTGTTAAAACATAAACACAATGGAAATCCTAAATGTGCTTTAAAACTCAATTGAAAAATATGAAGTTTTTCTAATCTAAATTTAAGATCCGTGTTGCTTATTTATTTTTATGAAAAAGGATACAGCATGTTAGCAGACCTTTTTCCAGCCACAGAAACTGTTGGCATCATGCCCAAGGAATACAATAGCCACATGTTCGCAATCTTTAATTATCCAATTAATGTAGTGTCGTTTTAGCAATTAGTTCAGATGACCATATGCAACTTTTTACAAATAGCTCTTTCTTCCTATGACCAGAATGCCAAAATGTACCACGATGTGTTTTTATAAAATACAAGATTTGAATAGGAGAAGGACTTCCAGAATTATCTGCGTTTAACATAGTGTGACTTTTTCTGTTGGGCTCTAAAATTGCTTCAGTTTCTTACATAAGGATGATTTTCACAGACTTTTTCTTTTGAATCTTCAATCCAAACTCCACGTTTTGTTATCTCCTGTAACAGTAAAACAACACAGCCATGATGAGGTCCAGCAGAGCTGTCAAACACCAGCTTGGTACAGGTTTGGTGGTTTCTCAGCCCTGGGAGGGCAAGGAGGCACAGCCAGAGCTTCATCCCCTCATCGACCCATGGCGCCAGGACAGGATGTCCCCAGCTCAGGAGCACCTGGGAGACACCGCGGCTCCTTCCTGCAGAGCCACCGCGCTTATCGAGCACGGCTGAGCTGGCCACAGCCACGGCTCAGGCTCCCTGTTATCTCCTGCTTTACAGCTTCAGTTACACTCTGGAAGGAATGAAGTTGGGGATGTAGATTATATTACAGTCTCTTTTTTGAAGCATTGGCCATGGTTGGAGGGGAGAAGTTGGCTTATGTGGAACCTGAGTGAAAATTAGCTTCCCTAGAAAGTTTAGATTTGGCACATAAAAGCTTTTATTCCTTGTGAAAGGAATATTCCCATATTCCTTTTCCTTGCAGTAAGAAGTGCTATATATATTCCTCAATTTAGGATCTGGTCCCAAATATAACTTCTAGTTGCTCTGTTACAAACAACACAAAAATGCCAACAGAAACAGGCAGAACCTATTCCAGAGTTCACTACAATGGAATACAACAGAAAGCTGGAGATGAAAGCAGAATGTCTGCTTGAAATTAATACAAAATGCTTTATCATCTGGACACCATGGTATTAAGCATTAAACAAATTCAGAGAAAACTATTTTCTGTCACGGTGTTTCTCTGCAGAAAATAGATGCTATTTTCTCCATATAAACCTCAAATTGTAATCATTAGTACACTGGTAATTGTTGAAGAAGGGAAAGGGAAAAGCAATTGCTGCATAAACACCTTGATTTTCTATTGTTTATACGACTGCATTTAGATGAAGGTATACATACAGAAAGACACACAGGTCTTTATTTCTCCTTAATTGGCTTCATTTCTCTCTAAGGACTCTTTTAATGTATAAAAACTGTAAGCATTTTAATGTAAAATTCATACCAACCTAAATGACTAGGTTAGCATTACATCTTTCTGTCAGTATAATTTATGAATACCAAAAACATGAAATTATAAGGCATGCTGCTGCAGATCACCTTATTCATAATATAGACATTTTATTCTGCATCTTCAGTTCCATCCTTTGTTTTGATTTACCCACCCACCTTTCACAGGGCCTGTTTTACACTGGGGTTCCTTAGGAAAACAAATGCCAAGGGCTGAGCTCTGGGCTCTGATAGAAACTGGAACTCCCAAAATTGGTTTCACAGCACAGATCTGCTGTGCCAGCCAGGGATGCTCTTGACCAAGACTCGAGAGGGTTTCCTCCAATTCCACACCTATGGATGGAGAGCTGGAGGAGCACAACAGCCTCAGGAGCTCTGGGGGTCATTTCCTCTGACAACAAGGGGAGCTAAACCCAATCCCAAAAAAGAGATGGGGCTGTCCTGAGGGATGGAAACTTCTGGGGGATAAAAGGGCTTTTTAATTTGACTGCTACCCTACATTCTCAGACCAAATTTAATAAACCCTTTAAACGCTGGACCCATTTACCACGGGATTCAAACTCTGATTTAAAGCCATCCCTCTGCACTGATTAGATTCCCTTAGGAGAATAAAGAGTAGTGAAAATGAGTATATTTAAGCCACAGCAATGAACTCCTGCAGGCAGATACACTGGGACAATGAAAAATATCTGGACATTTCCCTTGATGACAAAAGCTGCTACAGCCCAGTCTTTTGTGCAGAAGTTTGTTTGAAGAACGAAGGGACAGAGGAGGCACATGTAAAAGATTTTTCAGGATTACCCTGATTACTTCCCCCTTTAAAACACAGAGTATGTTGAAGTCTCTTTTAAAAATTCACACAGTAGAATCATTCTATGCAACTGTAAGAAGGAAACTGTCAGACAACATTCCCAATTCAATATTACATTGTGCTTCAAGAAAATATTTCCATATATTCTAGATTAAAAAAAGTCTCATAAATAAATGATAATCCATCGCTTGCACTGAAAAATGAAAAATAATTTTCTGTTTGCATTTTACTCTGCAGAGTAAAATTTAATCTCTCTTTTAATATAGTTTTTGTATATACAGAGAAGTAAAATGATGTAACCTTATGAAAATTGATTTTTTTACATGGTTAAAAATACTTCTATTGGTGTCTATCTAGAAATCATACTTTTATGAGCACTGAAATATATCACATATTGATAGCTTACACACATTATTTCCAACAAATTATGATAATGTTCTTTTTTAAAGAGAAGGGAAAAAACCCAAGGTTTTTAACATTAAGCAGCAAGGAGATGATGAAGAAAAGAGAAACTCCTCAGAGGTTACGATATCTGGCCACAGTTCACCAGAAATCTGTCAGTAATTTTATAGAATTTGTTGTAACTAGACACAATATATTTTACATAAATCTAAAATAACATAAACATATACTATGTATGTGTGCATATTTATAAATAAATTTACATTTTAAGTATGTGATGTGTTGGTGATGCACAGAATATAAATTATATACCACAAACTACCTGAACCTCTATTCATTGGCCAGATTCAAAGTATACTGAGCTTCTTCTATCCAACACAAGAAAACCAAATAAAAGTTGGTTCTCATAAAGCAACATTTTCAAAACCCTGAACTTTTTTTTTTTTAATTATGAAATAAATTTCCCCGATAATGTTTCATTTTTCAGGAAAAGAAAAATGTACAGAATTCACAACAAAACTTTCTGTGTTTGATTCTTTTACAGAAAACAAGGTTAGATTCACAATTCTGTCCGAGGCACCTGCCTCTTACTGGTGATGTGGGAGTAACCTGGTTTAATTCCCTTCCCAGCCTGGAGGGATTGCAGCACAGTGGAGGGAGCTGTGCAGTGGCTGAGGCTGCTCACTCCTCTCCTCCTCCAATTCCACTTTCTGTAGGTAATTAAAGCCTCTCTGCAGCAGGCACTGAGCCCCAGTGACCCACTTGCCAGGTAAGAGCCACAAGCAGCAGCCAAAAGGGTCATTGTCACTCTCTTTATTTCTCCATTAATAGTTACTTCATACAAGATAAAGCAGGAGAAAAGGCAGAACTATTGCTAAAACACTAGTTTGGCACAGCCACTCAGAGACTTTTCTGGGAGAGGCTGCAAGACAGAAACTGTGAACTTGAGGTAGCAGCTAGGATGTCATTTGGTATTTGTTTTGCAGGGAATAACTGAATGTTCAGTGTGACTGTAAATGAAAGTGATTCCCTGCCCTGATGGTAACCTGGGAGTATTTATCTGACAACCTACATCTGATGTGGGAGCAGTTCTGGGGACAAACGAAAAATGAGAAAATGTGGTGGTTCCTTCCACCCTAAAATAATTTACTATCTTCCTATAAATATATTCACTTTTCATCAATGATTTCTATCACTGGCAAAGGGAAAGAGTTGCACTGTCCTGAGGAGTTGCATTAGCACTCTTTAGTCAAAGTACAGGCTGAGGAAGCTGCAAAAAAGGTCCCCAAAACTTGGAAATTCTGTAATGACAATTGCCTAGTCTGAGATTTGGCCCCATAAATGACTTTTAGTAAAAGACACACTTAGGTTTATGTATCTTTTCAACTGCGATTGTATTCCATCAGCATTTATCTGACCTGGAACCACATCAGGAAAATAATTTTTTTTTAAAATAGCTAATTAGCTCCTAACAGATGCTTTCAGTGTAAAAATATAGCAGCAATGTTCTTGGGAGACTTTGCATACAGCTATAAGACTATTTTCAAAAGTGTTAGAATTATTTCTAAAATGGCACAGAAATTCCACATTTTCAATGGGAACCCTCACCTAATGGAACTACACACAGTTCATTCTTTATGGAACTTGTATCAACACATACCTTGCTGATAAACACAGGCTGATGGAAAATAAAGGCCAAAAAAAAAAAAAAGAAAGAAAAATCGTTGCTTACATAATTGAATATGCCAAAGGCAAATAATTCTGCTGCTTCTAATAAACACATGATATTTCTGTTCAATCTTATGAATTTCCAAAGCTGCACAAGGCAAAAAAGCTGCAGTGTCACTGGGCTATTAATTCTTTAAACAAAATTAAAAGATCCTTCCATCCATATTATTATTATTAAAACATAAAATAGCATGCAGAGATGTGACATCATCTGACTCTCAGCAGCCCCATTTGGCAATGCTTTCTCACCCCTAATGATGCTGAATCTGTACAAAGATCCTGGTAAGTGACACAGGCTGAAAATAAGGCACAAGGATCTCATTTTAGTGGCATCTACTGGATGACAGTGACATCACATGGTTCCAGCTTGGTTGGATATCAGGAAAAGGTTCTTCCCCCAGAGGGTTCCCAGGGAAGGGGTCACAGCCCCAAGCCTGGCAAAGCTCAGGAAGCATTTGGAAAATGCTCTCAGGCACATGGTGGGATTGTTGGGCTGTGCTCTGCAGGGCCAGCAGTTGGACCCAATAATCCTTGTGGGTTCCTCCCAGCTCAGGATATTCTGTGATGCTATGAACTTGAGTTATTTTTCTGTCCCTGGAAGCTGGAATTTTTCCTAACCAGAATCACAGCTTTTGCTTTTGGTTTTTTCTTCTAGCTAATAAAGAATGACAGTAACTAGATCTCAAGTGTAAACACAAGATTGTTTTTGTCAGAGCTTATTTGAAACTGGCCCCATATTTAAAAAATAAAAGCAACAGTGAAAGTTTATTATATACTTAGTGAAACTGGTATATGACAACAACACCATTTACCTATTCCTTTTTTACCTCTTGTTTCTGAGAGCCCAAAAGCTCTCCTTCAGAAATGCAGAAACATGCATTTTGGGGTGCACTGAAATGCAACCTATTTGGTATTTTTGCACCAGTAAATTTCCAGGGTCTGTAGTGTGTGTTGCCAGCATTTCTCCAAAGGGGGTTTCTGATCATTACTTCAGGTTAAAAGGCCTTACCACGGAGCCATCTGGCTGCACGCATTAGAACACACTTCAGAAATGCACAAACATTTTAGAACTCCTCTCTGCACGCTGCTCCTGGGCAGCAATGCACCCAGCTACAGGATGTAAATAAGACAGAGACTAATAATGCCTTCAATCCTGCGAGCACAAAGGCTGCTGTGCTATGTAACATAGCAACACATTTTCCATTACACCCTAAGATTAATAAGCCTCATGGAGACCTGGAAAATCTGACAGAAAACAAGGGCAATACGATGTTCATTTCTGTTTCATTAAACACAGGATGAGCTGATGGATCTCTCCACACTTTGTCACTCCGCGCTGTTAATGGCTCTTTGACATTATTATTCACCATGGGTGAGATTGTGTAACCTCTGCTCACACTGGTGAGCAGTTACAAAAGTGGTCCCACTGGCAACTGCTTCAGAGAGGTTACCTGAAGCATATGGTGCTTCTCAGCTCACGTCAGAGTGGCTGAATCTGACCATAAAAAAGTGTTTGTGAAGGATTTTAGCAATGTGCAGGTAGTTGGTGAAGGGCACTTTAGTGGATACAAAGGCTTGATGCAGCAGTTAAAAACTCAGTTCTCTTGCAGGCTCAAGAGTTGAGAGATACTTCTCCACCCTCTGTTTTTATCTGCATGGTTTTAGCTCAGATGGAAGAGTTTTGCAATGTTACTGTTTCAAAGCAAGCAAATAAAATACCTTAAAGAGGGACACATGGGGGAAATTCAAACACAACTTGTGCCTTCACAAGAGCCCAGCACCTCCCTGTGGATAACACATGGAACAGGAAAAGCCCTGGGAGAGACTAAATTCAGCACAAGAAAGTTTATTATTTTGAATAATTATCTATTGAGAGTTTTGCTTGCTGCAGTGTAATTATAGAACACAACCATACTTTGCATTACCTTTCTTTTAGAACTGAGTTATGACATATTGAATTGGAAAATAAACATCAGGACTGAACACAACCACAGACATCAAAACAAGGAACCAGGAATGAGCCATTTATGTGTACCTTCCCTATGTTCATTGGAAATTACCCTATTGAATGACAATTCTTTTCCTTTACTCAAGGTGCTCTCCTTTGTGAATGAAATATGAGTCAATATTATGATCCTTGTTTTACAAATACTCCAAACAGGTACAAAATATGATGTGGTTTCTACTTCCAGCTCACCTGAAGTTTATACAGACTGAAGAGGTGCTATTCATCTCCCTGCACCAATTTACCTGCTTCTAGAATCACTACACACTAATCTTTCAGGTTTGAATTTTCATTTTAATTTGGCAGCTAATAAAGAAAAATACCAATAGTCCTTGAAAGCAACACACTGTGGATGGGGATGTTGCAGTCATAGAGAGGTTATAAAACTTCATAATTGTGTGAGTGAGTGGAGATGTCCAAGTGTTCCTTGAGGACCCTGTGCATGTGCAAAGCCTCATGTTTGAATTCAGACATTCATGGGAGTTTTCTATCCAACTGTAAGTGAACAGCAAAGACTGAGAATTTCACATAATAGAGATCAATATATAAGTTACAAAACAATAACAAAGGACATCCATCCAATAAATCTAATTAATGAAGCAGCTTGAGAAAATGACTATCTGCCTGTAGATATTACACAAATAGGAAAATGGAATATTATGTAAAAATAAATCACTGTGGATTATGTGTTCAACTACAGTTTCAGGTTAAAAAAGCAAAATTAATATCACCAATCATTCCAATTCATATCTGAAAACAGATTTTAAAGAAAGCTTTGGCAGAGTGATGTATAAATTATATGTTCAAAATTATAAATTAGATTTCCCCAGACAATCATGGTGATTCCACAAATAGCTTCAGAAATAACTCTGGGTAAGTGATGAGCCTTCTGAAGACTTACCAGACAATTTGAAAACAGGAATTTTTATAAACAACACAATTCATTATATGAAGACTGCTGCGAGTTGCAATATAAATTCTGCTTCGTCTTGAGCAGAATCCAAAACTAAAGTGGATACTAAAACCATTGTGGGAGAAATAAATGATAGGCTTTTGCTACAGCACCAAGATGTCTTTTTAAAAGCTGAGATGGAAGCAGAGATTCAAGGGGTTGACTAAGATGTTTGAAACCTAGAGAATGAATGGCAGCATGCCAGGAAATTAAAGTTACTAAATTAAAAATATGGCATACACTAAAGACAATTCTCAATTCTGTGTAACACTGGAGATATCTGAGATTGCTCAGATACATCTAAACCAATTTGATTTTGGTGAAAAATTCTATTAATCAAAGCACAAAAAAATACCAAGGTCCATTGGCTAGAGTTGTCAGGAAGCAAACAAAGTCCCTAAACACATGTTTTGGGAATGTTAAGTCTTCCATAACACTGCTCTAGAAGATAAATCTACCTGCCAAGGACTGAGACAGAAAGGGTAAGCAGCCAGATATATCACAAATCCAAAACAAACATGCAAAAGCCTAACAAGCAGTCAGTTCAAGAAACACAAAACCTCCTGTCCAGAGTTTTCAGACACAAATTCCCACAATGAAAACGCAAGAAGATTTTTCTTTCATGTAGGTCCTGAGTACAAACACTGGATGACAGCAAATTTGATGCCCATCTAAGATTTGGCACTGAATTTCAGTAACCCACGTGTGTAAAAGTCCATCAAAGCTCACTGAGTTACCTCCCGTATTTTCACATCCACAGAACAAGACTAACTCTGTTCCTGAAAACAAGAATAGCAAAATAATCACAACCTTTCTCGTGGAAGGATATGATATAAAAACTGGGAAAGGTTTTAAAACTTTCAAAGCAGGAAACAAAATGTTAAAAAAATGAATTAACTGATTTCTTGCATGAAGAATCTGAAACGGATAATGCTGAAAGTAAAATCTGAGAGCAGAACAAGGGACAGACTGATCCAAGGAGGAAATAGCTGTTCTGTTCACAGGTAGGCAAAATGCTTCCTCACATCACATCTTGGCAGAGCAAAAGTGTGATGCAAGGCCACCTCTCTTCCCTCTGAGTATCTGTATGTATTAAACCACTTCACACACATGCACTCACGCATCTATCTTTGTCTTCCCTCTTTGCAAACTAATTCCCTGTGGAATATGAACAAGACTGCTCATGTACCATCATTTCCCAGGGAAAGAAAAAAAAAAAAAAAACCAGCTTTTACAAGTGTCTGTTACTAATGCTACTTAAAGAAACGTTTGTTTCAGTGTCACTAATTTCACTGAAGAACCATAATAGCAAACTTCTGAAGACAGACCAAAATAAAAAATGTAGACCCAAGTGACAGCTGAAGAATTAGGGTGATCTACAAGAACCAGCAGAAACTCAGCGAAGGGAAAGGCAGGTGGATTGCTATCACATTCCTGCATGCTTGGGGTCACTAAGATGAATGTGCATGGAATTCTTTTGTCCATTTGTGCTATAATTTCACACACCAAGAAGGAAATTGTGTTCTCTGATATGCTCATGGAAGTCCCTCTGGAATCAGTGGGAATTACACGCCTGCATGGAAGGGCAGAATTCGGCCCTGAGTCATTAGTTAGAACTCTCTGCTGAAACCCCACAGAGAATAGGGGGTTTCAGAGGACGATGAGGATCAAACTGATGCAGCACACTCAGAGATTTACTCTCACAGGAGCCCATCAAATACTCAGGCATTCCAAAAACCCCATTTGTAAAGATAAAAATCCTTGCAAGACTAACGCACCATAGTCAGAGACTGCTTTCTGTTAAAACAGACTTAGGCAGCATTAAAAACAGTGGCAATGTAATTGAGGGAAAGTTTAGAGGAACAAAATAGCCCAAGATTTTTAGACCTATACAGAAGAGAATGCCAGCTAATAACCATTTCTCATGAAAAGAGAAACTGAAGGAAAAATAACTTCAATACAGCTACTGGACATATGGCACACATGTTCATAGGAGCCTTAAATGTGTTGAAATGCTATTCTGTGCTCAGCTAAAAGGCAAGTCAGGGAAGTGATTTTACCAAAATGTCTTGCAAGTTTGGAAGAGTTTTGAGGTGTGTGTACATATATATATATGTCTGTACATTTAAAAATATGTGTATATATACATATATATTCATTTTATTTCATTTCTATTCTGCAATAACTGCCTATGTCTCACTGAATGCCACTGCAGTTGTTTATTTTAAGATCTCATATCTGTTATTGATTTGGAGCTTTAAGTGAGAAGTTGATGCCAAAATGATTACAAACAGTATTCTGCATCGAATGCTTTTAAATTTTAAACAGCAGTATTTAGCAATATTATTTGTATCTGGTTGTACCTTCAGAGAAATTATTTATTTCTGTGATAAGTACAAACTGTTTTATCTCAGATAGTTCCTGGGCACTTGCAGTGCTCTGACTCAAAACCAAATCTTTGCTTCTCATCAACAGTGATAATTTTTTTCTTTTGTTTTGATCAAGGACTGACAAGACTCCAATTCAAACCAGCTGCAAAGTAACAGCTTAAAAAAAAATCCTCACTATCTAATTCTAACCTCCACTGTATCTGTTGCAGGATAGGCTGGCATTTGCTGTTAAAGCAGAAAATTACAAGAAGGGCCTAATTGACCCTCTTGTGTCTTTGAAAAATCCTGTATGTTGTCTCTAATTGACCCTCTAGATACCTTTATGGAACAATGAATGAATCCTCTGTAAATAATGGACGGTGATGATTAATAGCCATGGTTTGGCTGGACCTCTGGCTCATGGAGTTGTGATACTGAACATTTTTTTTGTTTGGGTTTTTTCTTGCCATCCTAGTTCTCTGTACTTCATTTAAAAAAAAAAAAATCTGTCTCAAGATGACAAATACCCTGCTGTAAATAACATGAAAAGTTAAATAAAATTAAATGCTATCTCATATAGTGGAATGAAAAATAGGATTATTGGCATTATTTCCATCACCACCTTTTTCCATGTTTCAGTAACATGTCATCATAACATATGCTTGATTTAGAAAGCAGAAAATTTTAGCATAATTTATTTCTTTATTATGTATTGTAGTCAATAATAACCATGTCATATTTCTTTCTCTTGACTCTTTATTGCAATAAAAATCTATGATACTAAGATACTTCTAGATTTGGCTTCATTATAATGCTGTCAGAAAACATTATGAAAACATCTCCAAATGTCTCCGCTCTTATTTAATAACTCTAATGTTCAATGTTTCCAGGCTTGTCAAATTATAAACACAAATATGTTAAGTTACACCATTACTCTGAAATGCCACAAAGAAATCTTGCTGTTTTGAAAATAGTATTTACAACTTAGCAAAACAACTGGCTCAGTGCCAGTCCCAGAAATCACATGCAGCAGCACAACAACATTTGGTGATGCCATCAAAAATCACTTTCTAAAATTCAGCATCCCATAGTGAATGTGTCAAGAAAATAAAGGACAAATCAACATGTTCTTGCAATATACCTAACTAAAAATCAAGAAGCTCAAACAAACACACTCTTCCAGATTTAGGCAATATAACAAAGATGATCACCCTTCTTTAAATGTGAAAAGCAGAAGCATGGAGGGTGGAGGTTTATTTATTTGGCCAGTCCTGATATAGTTAAAGTTCAGCCTTTCAAAAAGAACCAACTCAGACAGTTCCATAAGATCTCAAATGAAAAGAAGCATCCTAGGGAAGAAACAGATGACATTTATCTAGTTTGCCACATACAAAGTTCTCTTGCCTACATGCAGGGACTTGTTGGGCTATTTATGAACCTTCTGTAACACTAAAGATAAATGTAGAACCTGAGGCTCATTAAGCAGCTTTGAATTATTCTTAACACTCAGAGAATTTCAGTAAATACCACCATAACTTTATCATGGGAAAACTGCCTTGACCAAGGTCACAGAGAATATCTGTAAATGTAGCCTTTAGCTAACCCCAGAGATCTCAAATAGATGGGTATTTTAAATCCAATAGCAACAGTTTTCACAGCAGATACTGCAATTCATTGTGACTAAACTGAAACATGTGAAATGTTCTTTTTAAGGCTCAGATTAACACAATACATATTTAATCATGAAAACAAATCTTTGCTTGCTGAAATCTGCCCTTCTCTGTAGTGAAGTTCAGTTTCTTTTATCCTGCTCTCCCAGATGTGTCTCACTGCTGAGTCACTGACAGCTGCCCCCAACAAAAATGTGAATTCTTTTAGCAAGTTTGCACAGCTTGGGCAAGCTTGCTGATGACTGTACTGAACTGCAATAACTATGGGGAGCAGGTTGCTCAGGACTATGTCCAGTTTGCTTCTTAAACAAGGACAGAGAACCTACAGCCTGCCCAGACAACCTAATTCCAGTGTTTTACCACCCTCAGAGTAAAAAGTTGTTTCTAATGTTGAAATGAAATTTTGTGTTTTGTTTCTCATCCATTTCCTGTTTCCTGTCATTAGACAAGAGTGAGAAGATCAGGTCTGTCTTTTCTTTTATTGGATTTTTTACAGTTTAAATTCATCTCACAGAAACCCAAGCACAAGTCAAAGATGTCTATGTGGCCTCACATGTAAATAAAAGTGATTTATTCACACACAATTATCCAATTTCTTTAAGAGCAGTAGTCACTAATTCAAAATAAATGTAGATTTCACATGCATATTTGATAGGAAAATTTCTGCAGTAATAGACTTCATCAAAATCTAAGTATAATTATAGAAATGTATTCACAACTACTTTGAAAGTTATTATGATTGAGTGGAAGATCTATTTTCTGTACAGAAACCTCTCTGACTGGGTATATTCATATAAATCACAACACAATTTACAGTAGGAAGTTGTTTGTCTAAATAGTAGAAAACAGTAACCTTTGTACAACTGGGGTTAAACTAATTCTGCTTTAATGAAAAGCAAAATTTACATACAGCTTTGTTACCACAATAAATAGGTGTCTCAGTGTCTTTCATAATCATTCCCATTGTGCCTCCATAGCCTCATCTGCTTTCACTAAAACCCTGGTTAAAAGCACATTTTTCTTTTAATATCAGAGAGCACACAGCAATTCAGCCATTAGGTCTGTTTCAGGGCATAAAGATCATGGACTATAATAGATGCTTATACTTGAAATAATTTTTTCTTCCCAACAGCATATACTGAGCCCAAACATTAGGCACTTGATTTGGTCACAAACCTGACTGCTAAAACTCCACATATTGTTTCAGTTACAAGCCTGAACACAGAAATGAAAACTGATTATTTCTCTTCAGCTTTGAAAAATATATTTTTGGCTCCAACCATTCCCTCAGAAAAATGCCATGCCATACACACAAGTGTTTTCACAGTCAGTCACCCAGAGCAGTCATTAATGGACTTCCAGGACTGAAAACTCAATAGGATAATTTTTATTCGTCTCTTAAATTAAAAAGTTGTTACTTATGGCGATGCTGGTGACACAGTCTCCAGTTCAGGGTGTCTGGCACTTCCCATTTCCAGGCCACAGTAGAGCTGCTCATGACTTTAGCAAACTCTACTTGTCCTCACGGAGGTTTCCTGTTACAGATGTCCGTGTGGGGCACAGCTTACGTGGGAAAGTTTAAAAATGGGCTTTCATCATTTCCAACAAGCCAACGAGGGAAAAATACATTATTTTCAGAAGTTCCAAAAAATTCTTTCAAGTGTTTTCTGGGAAACCTCCAAATCCCTAAGGCAGAGAAGGACCTCATAAGTCACCAATTCCAGCCCAGCACTGCAGGCACAGACCGTGTAGCTGCTTTTAAGACACAGTTTACTGAAGTGACTGAATAGCCAGGGTGGGAAAGCCAGGAGTTCACTCCCACTACTCTAATATTAAATTCAGGAAATTAGAGCTGTGGTCAAACAAAAAAAAAAAAAAAACCAAAAAAGTAGTAAAGAAGTCAGAAAAAAAGTTTTATGGGAAAGAAGAGTGAAACAAAATATGTAGAAGATTGAGAGGTCAACTTACCTCTCAATTGGTAAGACAATGGGAAAGACAGAAAGGAGCTGAGAGAAGGCAGGACAAAAGAAGGAAAGGTCAGAGTGAGTCTAGGAAAAATAAATCAGCCTTTTGGGGAAAAGGAGTAAAACAGGAGAGGAAACAGCACTCAATGAAAAAAACTGAAAAGAATACACAATTCAGTTTCTACACATTGCACAAATATTTTAAAGATCAATCACTAATGGCTCTTTGTTGGCTTGTTGAGGAAAAAAGCAACCTCTTTTTGTTGAAAAAAGCAACTGTACTAACCTCTTAGTACAGTTAGAAGTGATTAGTTCAGTTCAAAGGACAATGTCAGTACTTCAAAGAAAAGAATCCAACCAGAGCTAATAACTCTAAGGTTTTCAATCCTTCCCTCCATCTTCCTACCATCCATTGGATATTAAAATAATAAAGGAATAAAACAAACGCCTTAAATTTTAGAAAATACCAAATTTAGATTGTTTATGAAATTTTAACTCAGTCTCTTGGTGTATGCAAGTCAGTAGAAAAATTTTAATTACAGGGGAATGCTTGATTATATCATTTTGTCTCATGTTTTTTTGTATTAGCCCAGGTGTTTTTAGCTAATTATTCTACTAAACATATGTCATCATTTAATATACTTATCCATGCCTATGATTCCAGTGGAAACACTAAGAGGATCCTATTTAATGATTATGCTAATATTTCTATCACTTTCCTTTCAGTATGCCTCACATTACACAAGTCCATACATTCTGTAGCAAGAAATAGGTTTAATAATAAGATCTCTTCAGTCACACATCTTGGACTATCCCCAGATCTCTGCTGCTGCCAAGTGACTGATTTAAGAGATGGACAAAAGTAGGCAGACAAAAGTACAGATACTATGATTAATAGATGATCCAAAATTTCCCTGAACTGCATATCATGACTTAATGTGAAACCCTGAAGAGATTAAAGGCAGGAATTATATTATCATGAATAATATAAAAAAGTGATATTCTGTTTAAAAGCTTTTGAGTGCAAGTTGAACAAATACATTAACACAGCTTCCAAAGATTCAATCAGGTTGAATGTTACATAAATCTTATTTCAAAATAAATTCTGGGTATCTCATACGTGAAGTACAAGTCTATTTGTGACTGGCACTAAAGCTATTAGCATGTAGATTTTAATTCTTTCTTCTGTTATATAGAGCTTACACTGTGTGCATTGTCCTCCTTTAAATAATGGAAACTTCTCTGAAGCACATCTCAATGCTGCAGGTATACAAGACACAAAGATATACACTTAAATCGTTATTCTGTCCTTTATTATAATTCAAAAAAGTGTCTCCTTGTTACACTGGCACAGAAATGTGGCTGCTGTATCTTATTTCTCAGTATTGCATTCATAAACAGGGGTTTGGAGGGCATTTAGTGTTTCATTTTATTTCAAACATATCAGTCGAAAATTTGTATTGAAATTATTCAGGCAGCATTGTAAAGCCCTTCTATAAAAGATAGCTGTACATTAACTTACAATTAAATGATGGTTTTAATGAAATTATAGTGTGTGACAGGTTAACGGACTGATGCTGAGAGGCAAATGTCGAAACGAAGCCAAGACGTTTATTTTCAAACTGACAAACCTTAACTCAACCATAACATATAGTTCCATTAACATTATAGTTATTACACAAAATAATTTGGTTGAAAAAAATATGTAATAGACCAAGCTGCCAGATCATCAGAGAAACCCTAAGCTCACCTGTCCCATGAAAGACAAACCAAACAGGTTTTGTGTTAAACTTGGAGAAAGAACTACAGACCCAGATCCAACCACAGCCCTGCTTTCTCCTGCACAATGGCTTTAATCTCCACTTTTACTTGCTATTCTCAGTGCTAAGGTCAAGACAGCAGCCTCAGCTCTGCTTAAACACATCAGAAACTGTTAATGGGGTCCCAAGTCCCCACCTCTGCTTATTTTTTTCCAATTCTATGTCACAAAGTGGCACAAAACTGTTGCCATTCGAGTGAGTGATTTCTCTCTTGGAGCAGCATCTCTGGATGGCATTAAAGACATCATTCCTACAGCTTCCAGCCAGTTCATATTTCAGACTGTCAAGATATGATCTTGCTGCTATATACAATTTCACACGCCAGAGTGAGATGTTTAGAAGAGCAAAACCCTTCCCTCTGAGGAAGTCCTTCTGCCCAAAGTGTTTAAGCACAGGCTAAATATCAGCAACCAGGAAAAATGCAACAGAACAGCTGGCAGGAAATGCAGAGGTGAAATTGAGGATCTTTCCCTTGAAACAAGTAATGGCACAGGACTAAGCTGATGTCTGATTTTTGGCATGGCCAGGAAAACAGAAAGAAACAGAAGTGAGAAGAATTCTTCTGTAGGAGTTTTTCAGTAACTGGAAACATTATGAGCCACTGCAAGAAGGGAAATGCTGCAAGTCTGCTTAAATATATTATTCACTATCATCAAGGAAACAGCTCATGGAACAAAGCTGGGACAGAGACCTTCCCTCCTTATTCTAGCCTTGAATTCACTGAGTGGAACTCAGAAGTGACCAGAAGTGATCACTGCAGCTGTAATTTTGTTGCTGTGCCATGAGTTAGGGGCTCAACTCAGCCCTGACCAGGCAGAGTTCACATCCCCAAAAGCAGGCAGGCTCAGGCTGTTGGGGAGGCAGGGAATGGGCTTGGAGGCTTTGCACTTTCACCCCTTCAGCTCAGAATGAAATTGCAGTGCTGGGGAGCCTGCACTGTGCTTCAAAAGTTCATAGCTGGTGAGGCCAGAAGAGGCTATTTGTGAACATCCAATCTGACCTGCTGTTTAGCTTAGATCATAGAATTTCAGGCAGCTACTCCTATCCACACTGCATTTATTCCCCTCTACATCTCTTTCTCAGACTCTTTTCTCTGTTTTGTTTTTATGTACAAGGAAGCTTCAAATACCTCAGCTGCCAGTTCACCTTAAAAAACAAAAAAACAAAAAAACCCACACACACTTTTCTTTCTAAAACCAAAACCAAATCTTGGAAGGAAGCAGCCCATGCTTTTACCCTGTTGCCCATCTTGTTAGCAAATCAGTGTCATACACTGGGCAAAAGTAATAGAGATTATATGATCCAAAGCACACTTTAAGCATCTCAGTGTATGTAAGACACTAAACACTAAAATATAATTTATTTCACAGATTACCTTGAAGTAATTTTCAGCCTAGTGCCACCTGAGCTCTAGAAGGTTCCCCTTCCTGTAACAACCACAGACACTCAGTCTCTCAGTACAGTCATCCAGAGGGGCATTTTCTGGGTTACTAATTGTCCATGTATTGCTCCAAGGAAAGTTTGCCTTTGTTCACTGAGCTGTTGATAAAGCCTGTGAGTATTTCTATTTGTGAATATGGATATTGTAGGTATGTAGATGAATATTTTACCCAAGCCATGTCAGGAACATATGAGATATTTGATTAAAAAACAAAACACAAAACCAGAGAAGCTACATTAGATTCTTGTTTTGGAGGAAAGAACTCCATGTCTGTATTGATTTTTTTTTTCCATTGAAACCAAGAAACCAAGTATGTTGCCAGCTGTCCCAGCAATGAAGAAAATGAAGCAATGCCAAGTGGTCAGGGAAGAAGCCAAGAAATCACATCCCCCAATCCAAACCTCTGGCACTGTATAGTCCAGGAAGTGAGCCACATGCAGCCTACTGTGTTTCACATCCTTAAATAAAGCATGTGAATCTTAGATGTGCTGAATTGTCTTTGGGAGACTAAAGAACCAGAGAGGAAGATGAAGTCTTTAACCAAGGTGCCTCGGTTCAATTTCTAAAAAATACATGGAATTAGCCATCACCACAGTTCCCATCATGGGCACATCAGAGGCTATGGGGTGGCACTGCCAAAGAGTGTTGTTGTAGAATACAGGAAAAAATTCATATTTATACTGTTTACTCATAGCCTTTTCCCTATTCTAACACTGAACTTTCTATGAGGGAATCTGAAGAGAAGTTCTATGTAATTCCCACATCAGTAATTACCTCTCTTTAGGTGCTGAATTTCCTTCCTTTTTTACAAGACATTAACAAGACATATCACACTTTAACGAGCAAATGGAACCACAAAATACCAAGGAGCAGCCCTGGGCAGCTCTTTGCTACCAGCAGAAAGTGCATGGCAGAACTATGCATTCCTGACTAAAGGAGAGACATTTCCTCCAAGTTCTTTCCAACTTCTCCTAACTCTGCCTTTGCTCTAAACCCAACATATCTTTTGAGGGAGTTGCTTAATCATTTGCAAGTTAAGACAGGACTCTTATTAGCTGCACTGTGCTCCATCCCAGCCTTGTGCTGTTCCATGAGGCCAAGCAGAATGTGGCTTGGAAGAACAAAGTGAAACCACAAATATAATGGAGCATAATTCCGAAATGTAGGAAGCATAATGATCCGTATAATGTTAAAATGTTGGTAATGTCTCTTGATATTATTTCATCACATGCTAGCTGCTATTTCCTGAAAACCCTTTGAAGGATTAAATAAAAACATATGCTACGAACACCCACTGCGTGCTGTAACAAATCAAAACTAACTTCTTGGGTTTGATGAAAGTTTCCACAGTGCTCAGTACTGCAAATTATTGTCACAGCAGTCAAACTGCTTTGGAAAGAGTGAACGCCAGTTAGTTTCGTATTAGTAATATGAGAAGTCTCTGCAGTGTTTGGAACTGAAACACAAGTGTATTCTACACCTGAATTTTAAGAAATACAGTCATAAAAGGCTATCAGCAGCTGGGTTGATGGAAAAGTGCAGCGAGACAATCAACAAGTTTATGCTTCCAAAAAAAACATATCATTTTCCTCTGGTGTAAACAGGCAAAGCCAGAGATGGACAGGACTCCTATGGATTTAACCAGTAAGTGCTCTATTATGAAATAAACAGTATTTTCTCTGAAAATGGCTAGTTCTGGAAGCAATATTCAGTTAAAGGACTACTTTTCAAAAATGTTTTAATAAGTATTTTGGCATTATTTGGTGTATTTTTGTTATCAATATTTATTTATTTACTAAATGCTTGGCCTTCTGTATGGCCAGAAGTTCCATAAGCAGAAAACTCTTTTTGAGCATTTTTTTTTTCCTTTTCACAGTTTTAAATCTGCATTTCCCAGTTTCTGTTAGGGATAGAAAAATAGATGAAACATTTCCAATTACAGTCTTTCCAACACTGTTTTGAAAATCAGTCTAATGCCCCCAGCTCTCAGCTGCTTCACAGATAAGCAATCCTACTGTTTTCCAGACTTTCTTTGTAAATAATATCTCCCCTTCCCTAAGCATTCTCCTGGTCCAGTATATTCACTTTTCCTCTGCACTGTAAACCTATTCTTATTAAGCACCAGCAAAAATTTACGATCATTTAAAAATGAAGTATCTAACACATCAGCAGGTAATATCTTTCTCTACCTTAAGAGAGCATCAAACAGGCAGGAGACAAAGTACAAAGTGCCAGAGTCTTCTGCTCACACCCTTCCTCTACTGGCCTGAAACAAAGGCTGAAATGTGACATTTTCCTATCCTCACTTGGTGGGAATTGAGTTTTTCTCTCCCTCAGGTCCTCCTTTCACAGCTGATTCCCTAATGCAAGCCTATCTCTTGCCACTGTTTCTACTAACTATGCACAGATACAGTTGCATAAATAGGTTACAAAAATTATAATTATAATCATTATCTGAAGCTTTAAAATATCTATTTTAAAGGTTTTGGGATGGTTTGGGCCGTACTGGAGCAATCAATAAATAAGAATAAATCAGAAGAAAATAAGCAGAATAATGGCCAAATAGCATTAAATTTTTCCCAGAGAGAAAACTAGAGGTGGGATTAGATAAACCTAAGAGCTTCAGAGAGCCTCACCCTTTGTGTGATACTAGCCAAGACCAACTACATTTGAATGAGCAAATAAAAATCTGAAATGCCCAGAGCAGAATGTGGGGGTTTATGACATTGAGATGAAGAATTACATCTTGCCATTCTCAGTGTCAGAGTTCAAGTCATTGATGGAGTTTAGGGATGGAGGGATCATAAAAGAGGTCAAGGAACAACTCAAGATTTTTCATTTTCTATGACCAGTCTGACATTTCTGAGCCTTTTGGAGAGAGAAGGCTAAAAAGGTTTATTTGTTGAAGAAATAAATGTGTGTTGTTTAAATGCAAGCCTTTATATTTAAGCAATATTTAAGTTTTAGTCTTAACATATGCCTCAAGTATTCTGCTTTCTGCATATTATAACCTGACTTTCACAACTCAATTTGTGATATGCACCGTCTTCCTATTTTGAGGATTTGGGCACCACTATCTTAATACAGAGACCTTGAGAATTCTTAGGATATCAGAAATTATTTCCGATTGTTTGAATTTATCACACAGTTTATATTACAGAATATTTAGTCTTCCTGGAAAAAAAGCTTCTTCAAAGTAATTAAATTAAAATATTACCTGCAACATTACCACTAGACAACAGAAAGATACAAAGCATTCTTAAAAATATGTGGGCTTTTGTTGCCCTAATTTCATTTTTAATATCAGCTGTTAATTGGTTAATAAAAAGTACATAATTTGTTAGAAGTACCATCTAATAAAGAAATGAAAAGCTAAGGTATGACTAACATACTGTAACAATTTTCTGCAAGTGGTAAGTCATTTTTTCCTATTTCCCTTCCCAATGGAACAAGTAAAATACACATTCTTCTGCATTCTATTCACTGAGACACTGCTTATCTGATGATGCACTGCTTTGGGTCATTTTCAGAAGTTGCTATTTAGATAGAAAGGAAGAAATAGCAATATGGGAAAAACATGACAAAACAACTTTTCAAGTGTACCTCTTAGGTACGATTCACTTCAAAATGAGCAGAAATAAATAATTCCAGCAATACAGAATCTTACGGCATTAAGGTTTTTTCCATTCTTGCAGATTGGTGAGTAACAAATAAAGAAACCTCTCTAAATTAGAGCTTTAAAAATCTGAGGCTACTATAAAGAAACAAGATTAACTTAATCCCCTAACAATCCAATTTATGACTAGTAAAGGGTTATGAAAAATTCCATCTAGATGTCAAATATAAGGAAACACAAAGTCTTTGGAGACACATAATGATAAACTGCAGATTGAGCAATAAGCTCAGTGAACAGAATGAACAGTTCAAGAGTTCAGAACATGTTCATTTGAAAGGTGTTCAGTTAAAGAGAAGGGCATGGTAGAGACAAAGGCACAGAAAGGTCATCATTACAGTCATTTCATCTTCATTACAATGGTGCAGTCACAGCATTGGTGCACACACACTGCAGCTCACACCTGCATGTCAATGCACTGCTTTGGAGATGAAACAAAAATATTTTTAACTTTTTAACAGCTTAGTGAATCCTGGGAGCTATAGGCAGGTGTATGAGAACTTGTGCTTGGTTAATTCAGATTTGAAATGTAAATAGACATAAAATATCTGTATTTTTAATCCATTAAAATTACAGTCTATCAGGAACAATCATGTTCCTCATCAAGCAAACATAAAGCATGTCCTGAACTCAGTGCTTCTACCTGTCAGACTGCAGCCCAGAACTCACTTTCTCAAGCTCAAGCCAATTGTTTTCTCAAATGCAGTAGTCTATAAAGTGCAGAAGTAAATAGATGTTTAGAAGACTTCAATAACATAATGAACTCTGGCTTTTGAAATCAAGATTATCTACTCCTGTCAAAAATTCAGGGGAAAAAATAGCTGCTTGCATTCAAAAAACCAAAATACAATCTTGGCTAGAATGTAGAGCAGGTAACTCTGCTCTCCAAAACAAATTAATAATAACCAATACAGGAAGCAAAAATCCTGGTTATAAACCCTCAGACCTCATTCAGTACTGAGCACCACATCTGGACAAAATCACTTTAGCAACAAGCAATAGATTTCAGACCTTCATGGGAGGTGTCCAAAGCAAGCACTGCTCCAGCCCAGCTGGGCTGTCAGGCAATTCAGTTGCAGCAGGGGGACAAAAGACATTAAAACTTTTTTCTGCTTTAGTATTTACACAGTACTGTTCATTAATAATTAACAGGAACTGGAAGCCCTGGATCTATCTTGTCTCTGATTTCTAATTCTCTACAATGAAAATAGGACTTTTTTATCATTAGGTCATTAGGATGAATCAACTGGAGTATTTTACATCTTATATTTGCCTACACATATTCTTAAACTAAGCAATTTAAGATCCTCTTGCACTGATATATATATACAGACAGGCAAACACATTGACAAAAAAAAATTGATGTATCTCCAACAGAATCTCAGTTTTAGACAGCAGCACTGGGGCAGGAGAGTCATTAAAATTTGGCCCACAGCAACCCAAAATGTGCTTTGCAGCTTTCAAGAGCAGTTACTGAACATTTCACAATTAAGCAAAATTCCCACAGACTCTCATATCAATTATGGATGACCTGCTCTTTTCAAAATCTAAGCCAAATTTGGTATGAAAAACTCTTGTGTGAAGGAAATAGTAATTCTGCCAGATTGATGTCCAAACTAACACACACAAACAGCTCCAGGACACCTCTTGGATGCTCTTGTAAAGGCTAAGATTATACATCCAATAGAAACTAGGAAAATTTTATTTAAAATATCATCCATTTGATGTTATTTACAACATCAAATTTAAACAATTTAAAAATTGTTATTTGAAAAAGTAAATACTTATGCATTCCGTTGTAACATTCTACAGGAATAGAAGATTTAAAAGCTGTTAAAGGAAAGGAGGAAGTGTCTGCAATGCACTCCATCAATATCCCATGGAGCCCTGACAGTCATTGGATAGTCTGGTGTGTAGCACCACAGGGTAGTGTAGTTACAACTCAAAAACCACACCAATTAACTACAACTAATCAATTCTCTCTCATAACAATGAGAAGCATAATTCTTTTCCCACCTATTGTTCTTGTTAATTCGCCTTCCGGTAATTGTGACAGACAAAAAAAGGTAGGGCGTAGTAAAGTGAAAAAAAAAATTAAAAAAATAAAGGATGTTATTTGAAAGCAGCACAAGCATCAAACTCATGAGTTGTCTTGATTAATTTTCTTCATCATACCTAATTCACAGCTGTGAGAGATCACATTATTTTCAAATATATAAATAAACTCAAACCTAACTTTAGACTTATCTAGATTATGGCACACTGGGGAAAAAACAGAGGAGGTCATGAAATCTGAGACTGCTGTTTCTTCTCATAATGTAATTACACTTTGGGCTAATGAAATTACTGCAGTCTCAGGGTAAGGGCTTGCAAGTCAGAGCTCTCACAGGCTTGTGAGAGAGGGGGTAAAGGAGCACTGTTTACCATTTCTATCTGAGGGATGCACACAAATCCCCAAGATCCAAGCACAACTTTGTTTCTGAACTCTGAGCAAGACTAAATTCGTGATCAAAGCCCTTTTCTAATTACTTCAATAAAAGGAAAATTAGCTTAAGAGGGAGGGAAGTCTGAAAGAGAGAGAAAGAGCATCTCATTTTGCACTGCTGGTACCCTCCAAGCAGCTGAAAATAAACATAGCTTAGCTCAGAGAAGAGAAGCAGCAACAGAGCAAAGCCTAAGAGGATGGCTGAGCACTTGAGGACTCTGTGCCATTCAGGCATTCCCAGCCCTGTTTCCATCCCTGCTCTCTGTCACAACCACGCAGAGATCTCCAGGTTTGTAAAGGACCCACAGCTCAGTGTCTCAGTGGGGAAAAAATGAAAGATTATATTCTGGTTAGAATTTCAAACTCCTGCTCTTGAGACTGTGCTAACATCCCCACCCTGCAGAGGCTAATACTCTCCACCATGCCAAGAGTGCCCCCAAGTTTTTTTCCTGTCAGACAAATCAAGAGTGGCAAAGTGAAGACTGTGACCTACAATGTTGGCCACCCAGGTGCACCTGTATAATACAAAGTATGATTTACCCAGGGGAAATGAATGGAAAACCAGGATTTCTCACTTGGATAACCCTGTCAGCCTCTCATTTTCTATTAACTGTTAGAGGAAGGGAAAATATATTATCTACTTGCTGTTCATGGCCACTAGAATAACAGTTTCTAGCTCTTGGTAGCCAACAGCACACAGCTGGTGAATTCCAAAGGACAAAAAGAAACTGCTGAGTGCATCTCAACTGGGCAGTAGTGATGGATATGGGTAACTGAATGATTTCCATCTTTGGCTAAATATTTAGGGGGAAAAATTAGATACACATTCATCTGTAATTTTTATTTTAATTAAAGACAATAAGGAGATCTACTTGACTAATAAGTCAAAAAAATACTCTGTTGGTAACCTCATTCCCTGCTCCAAACCTGCCCTCAGGAGAGGGATTGATATCTGAGCTCACATGTTAGTCTAGAACACAACTTCTCAACTCCTAGACACTTCAGTCACATGGTGATTAACCCAATATGACACAAAACATCCCAACAGAACACATGGAAGACAATGAAAAACAAACCCTTTCGTCCTTCTGCCCAAGTTCTCCAGAGCTTTCAGTGAATGCTAAACCCAATGACTTTACAGAAGTGAAACCAACTTTCACTCAAGGAGGCCATTATCACCCATCACATTAAACAAACCCATTTCATTTTTAAATCTAGTTGCAAAATTAGCTCTTGCCTGTTAAACAATTCTGAAGAAATTAATGGCAGAAGGTTTTGCTTTGACTGTCATAAAGATCACCAAAAACACTCATGTTTAAAATGCTAATTACAGGGGCTCAATGCCAAAAAAATAATTCTGGTAAATTAAATCCCATGATTAATTCATAACGTCCATTTTAGCATTAATCCTAGCATTAAGATACAGAGTAGTCCCCATACACACACACACACATCTCTCTCACTTTGGGGAATAAAGTAATAGTAATTCCCAGGTTTTTTTAATAACTCTTCATATGTTATGTACATTATTTAACTATTATAAAAAGATACCTAGTCCATTACTTTGTATTTCTTGTTTGCAATCTTGCTTAAGGGCTGCAGATTTTAAAAACTCAAAGCAAGTAACTTCTCATGCATGGTTTAGGCAGAAGTGTTCTGAAGCCACAAGGACTAATGGATTTACTGCTGAGTATCATATTCCTCACCTCTACTGTTTTGGGGACAACACAAAGTCTCACCAGTTTATAATTTAAGCTTCAAAAGTAATACCTGGTTATAAACACCCAAAGGACTGCACCAATAGTACATAAAGACAGTAACATCACAAACCTGGAAATTTCCTACAGGGTTTCAAAACAAAATAATTACTGGATGACAGAGCTCTTAAATCAGCACAGCACCATCATGACTGTACTGCCAGCATTTGCTACAATATTCTTTCCAATAAGAGCATAAAAGCTTATATACCTGTTGGGGGGAGAAACAGTGAAATCTTAGACATCTAAGACATCTTTTTGTTGTGTCTTCACTCACCTTGGTATAAAATGATTCATCACAGGTGTTTCTTTGTAAGTATATCAATCAATAGAATTTCTGTGAGCCAATAATGCAACAGGGCTTTCCAATTTTAGCTTTCCCGTTCATGAAAAAATTGACCCAGGAACCAGGAAAATACAGTAAAATGAAGGAAAAAAAAAAAAACCTTTAAATGGAGGTTTTTCCATCAGAGCCAGCAAAAGAGACAGATATGCCAAGAGATCTGTCATGTTACTCACTGAGAAGACAACTGCTCACACCAGCAACTATTTCCTTCGATTCATATCCATAATCCTAGAGTAGTTATTAAGCATTTAAAATGCCAGCCCAAAATATTTGCTGATAGTGTATTGCTCAAGGTTTCCAACCAGCAGGTGAAAAAGCCTTTGAACAACTTCTCTATTTAACAACTATCAGTTCCCACTGTCTATTGTATGTGGTTTGCATTGACTCTCTTTAAAATTTATCTAAAGCCAATGGATCAATCACCTCTGTGAAAATATATCCTGAACACCAATTTGAATAAGAGACCCTTTTACCATGTTCCTGACAACCTATTGCTAACAATGACACTGTGACTATTCATTTTCTGCTGATATTCTTACTGACTGTTCACTGTAGACAGCACCTTCTGGGGTTTTTTTTCCATTTAGTATCTTATGTCATATCTAAAGCTGTTCTTTTACAGCCTCTACATACAGCTTTTTCAAAGTAGCAGGGACATCTCATCTGCTCAATTACTTATTAGTGTTGCTAAAGAATACCATTTCCTCTCGTGGCTGATAAAATATTAATCAAAAACAGGAACAGAGTGATTTCCCAGTGTGGATGTCTTCTAATGGTAATACATGGAGTCTAAAAGAGATCTGGAGGTCATGTAATAGCTCTTGAAGGCAGGGAGGGGCTCAAAGATAGTGATGACTTTGTATACTGAATAATGAGATTGTATTCAAAGTGCAGCTTAATTATTGCTGTTCTGTAGGAAAATATCACAAGTGTGATTACAAAGATGAATGCAAAGATTTATTGGGGATAACAGCACATGACTGAAAAAAAAAATCTTTTATAAGCATATTTGATCCTTGTTATTTCTCAGTATCCAACACAGAGCTGGAGAGAAGAGGACTTTCCAAATTATTGCTGTTTCATGTTCATGTATCAGTTAATCACAGCAATACAACAGTAAATAGTTATCTGTTCATTCTGCCATCCATCCCACACTGTCTTCAGGTATTTTTGTTCCTATTTTTCTCATAGGATTTGAAAGAGGAGGGAGGGATTAGAACGAAGAACTGAGAGGCAATTGACAGATCTGTGGAAAAGCTGTGACAGCCTGAAAATAACCTAAGTATCCTTAGATTTAATAGATACCACCATGTTCCCTGCTAAAGTTTTGATGCAAATACTCTTGTCTGACTTGGAAGAAAATGGTTATCCTAAGTAACTTCTAAACAAATAAATACTGCAAAATCATGGTCTTGGGTGGTGGTGGAAGTGTTTCAACCTGGATCAAGCTATCAAGTCACCAATAATAGGAGCCAGCAGCTTCTAGAAACTGTGCTATCAACCAAATACTGTTCAGTTGTGTCTGATGGCAGAAAAACCTAGTCCTCAAAATGTCCACTTCCATCCCTCTATGGGAAATAATCGAGCCTGGTAAGAAGGAAATGTTCCAGCTTCTCTAGAAGAAATGCCAGCCCACATTCCCTATCAGTTGTGAAGAAAGGAGGACAACGACCAAAAAATGAGGCTATTTTACCTCTAATAAATATACATCATATTAATATCACCCTTATTTCTCACAGTACAGTGAATTCTCAAAGTGCTGTAAGTAGCACTGGACAAGATGAAATACAGCCTGAATCCAAGCTCAAGAACAAATTTCACCTCTTGGCACTTGTGCTTTGTAGTTCTTTGAATGCAAGAAGGCATGAACAGTCCTGTCAGCTGTCCACAAAAAAAAAACCCAAACAAAAAAAACCACAACAAAACAAAAGCAAAACGAAACACACAATAACAAAACTGGTTTTATCATGGTGTATGTAAAAAAAAAAACTGGTTCACCTGAAAAAACTTTGTGCCTTGAAATAAAAGTACTAACATTCCCTGAATGATTAATACAGTGGACAAACATTTAGCACAAGCAGGTAGGAAAGGTGACCAAAAAAGATAATCTGTTAATATTTCATATTTAATAGCAATATTAAGCATATGAGAGTTTTCAGCTATGAATCTAAAATGTTCTCTAAACTATAAAAGTGTAGCTGAGATGCTTTCCAGTCACAGGTAGGTAAAAATGAGAGGCTAAGTCACTCAGGTCAAAGCCTGGGTCAGGAGCAGTATGAAGGTCACTTGATATTACTCACATTTACAATCCATATTTCTTCTACTTTGCACAGCACACCAGATATGTCACAATTAAGAGAAAAGGCTAAAAACACACATGCAGAGAAAGTACAGCAGCAGAACTAACAGCAAAGTTAATTCAAAATATGCCAATGTCCCCTTTCACTTACATTTACACTTTCGTTCATAGGAAATTATTTTTGTGTGGGAACTGTTTACTGCTCATTTAAATTAATTTTCCTCCGAGTGAATTAAGAGAATCATTTTCCTCATTAAAAATTCAGCATTGCCTCTGTGCGATTTCTGCACTGATAAATCGGGAGAAATCCCCAGTTCTGCTCCAGACATGACATCTCTGCCAAAGCTCCTGAGAAACAGCATTTCCCATCAGCAGGGCTGGATTCTGCTCAGCCTCCTGGAGCACCAGTCCTTAATGAGCAGGGGAGTGTGGGTGGTGAGCTGGTTTTGATAAGTAGTAATAGGATGAGCAAAAAGTAATATACCAACGGTTGATATATTACTTGACATGTCAATTGTTGGAGAGTTGCTGTATTGAATTTGTACCTACAGCAAACACAATACACAAGATTCTAATATACTGCAGTGTTTGCTACATATTTTCCAAGTGATTGTATTGACTTTGTAAACAAAGATTATATGAAAAAATAAAGACTCCTGTACCATATAATATTTACCAAGCGAACAAATCTATCATAGCTGGAAATAAAAACACAATTTCACCTGTGTCAGGAAAGGAGGAAATAAATTGACCATTTGAAATGAGATCAGATACTTCGGTTTGGATCTCAGGCACCTAAGAGAGTCTCCTTCTAGTGCAGGAGGTGAGAATTATTTTAGTTTTAAATATTGCAGGGAGGAAAGTGATAAAATGAATGGAGTATCAAATGGTTAGAGTGAACAGTTCAGGCATTTCAAAAATCAAAATGAAACAAAATGATAAATTTACACTCTCCAGGACTAATTTCCTTGATAATGACACTAGTTCATTTCCCACAGGAGAAGAACCAAAAGACCTCCAGCTAAGTCCAAAATCACTATTATTAAAAATTTTGCAAAAGGCTGCACCATTTAGATATGGAGAAATATTAAGGTGCTACTAAAGCTTAAGTTATATTAAACAACCTTTTATACCACTTCAGTTTTTATCCACACACTAGCACAGTACTGAGGTGAAAATTCAAGTGCAGATGCATCAGCTGGGAGGTCCTGATAAACCTCCACTTAATCCTTTCACAGGTGGAAGATCCACAGCCCACAGCAGCCACTCTTACCTCTCATGTCTTTCATAGAATGATTTAATGGCTTGGGTTGGAAGGGACCTTAAAGACCATTAAATTCTAGTCCCCCTGACATGGGCAGGGATGCCACTCACTAAATCAGGTTCCATGCAATCTGCCCTCTCCCACCAGTTCTCCCCCCAACAAAAAAAAAAAAAAAAAAAAAAAAGAATTATTTCTGGAATAATATTAACAAAACAAAGTTGTGCTCCTGAAAGACATAACACATTTCAAATAAAATAACATTTTTCTTTATTTTGTGAACTCAGACCAGTGTTTGCATTTTGTAAAATACTTTAAAATAACCACTTCTCATCATGAGATTGTTTAAACACCTAATAAAGCCAAAATGTACTGCTAAGGACACATCTGTGAAAATAAAGGCCTATCCTGGACATACTATAAGATTTTAAAGGTACTTTATATTTTCACCAAGTGCTTTCTCAAAAAATGAAACTATTTGAGAAGAAAAAAATAAAAGCTTTTTCTTTTAAATAAAGATTACTTTATATGGGATTTCCCTCCTCCAGCACCATCACTGACACACATTTTGACTATTTTCTTATCACACTCCTTTTCCTTTGTGTAGCTCAGCTCAACCTTAGGAATACCTGCAGAATTCTCAGGTTTTGAGGCTGTATGTTTAGGTTTGAAGCTAATAGTGTAAGTCAGCTCTTTAGTGCACCAAAATATTTTAGGCAATGCATTTTCCTAAGTAAAATAGAGTGCTGCCACCCTAAACATTGCCCACACAATAAAATGTGTATAAAAAGGAACACGTTAGCAGTAAGCAAACTGTCATAAGCAGAGCCCTGTATTTAATATTCAGATCAAGGCATCTCTGTCTCATCCCAGCAAACCCTTTTGACAAAAGCCATCCAATGTCTGCCAGCAGTATTGAGTCCAGCTGAGGACAAATTTCAAGATGAACCTGAAATCAATTTGCCATCAAATTTTCATGCTTCTCCCAGACTATCTGTGGCATTTTAATTACAAGCACCCTAGGCGGGGGGTACTACAGATATTGACACTTAGCTCCTACAATAAACTTTATTGGCAACCTCTGTCTGAATGCAGTACTCAACTAGAATAACAAGAAATATATGAGGATATCTAAGCAATAAGGTGGCATAACCACTTTGGAGTGGTTTTGCTCCAAATGGTGGACATCTCTACTAAGGAAACTTTTTCTGGATTAAAACAAACATCTGTTTGGTGGAAAATTCACTTTTGTCGTTGAACTTGTACAAAATCCTAAATCCTTCAAGACGATAAGCAACATTAAATTCCTTCCCTTTCCCATTTAACTTGGTGGTGTTCTCATCCAACCTTTATAAATTTCTGAAGTCACACTTGATAGAAATTGGATTCAAACGGGACCAGTGACAAGCTACAGAATCAGAAAGTGTCTTTGCATCTATTTCCATTTCCAGTCCCAAATAATTCACTGCACAATTTACAAGGGCTAAATATCTTGGCAATTTGGGCTCTAAACTGGAGATGAACCGGTGATTTGCAGGTTCTGCAATGTACAATTTGGAGCTTTTCAGTAAAGACATTCAGCAGCAGTACACAGACATGCAGTGTCTTATTGAGCACAGAGAGGGCAAGGCTGCTTGCAAGACAATTTTCCTGCCTACAAAGTGCTTAGGAGAATGAAAGATTTATAAAAGAGACATTTAGAGATGTTACCATGCCAGTACAAGGGAGGCTTGCTATGCATGGTTAGGGGAGATGTAGGGAGAAGAAGAAGACAAGGTCACTTCAAACTGAATACAAATTTGAAACTTAGAAAAGCAGCCTGCAAGTTTCAACAACAGCCTAAATAGAACAAACACACCAAAGAAGAAAGAAAAGAAAACATTTTAAATGCTACCCCTCCAGCACATGGCAGGAGGTCCTTACCAACCCAAACATGATTCTGTTACACCCTAATACAAGCAGAGAGGAAGTGTGTAGTGAATGTAAAAGACTGTGACAGCTGAAAAAGATTCAGTAATTAAGAACTGCAGGATGCTTTGTTCAGGTGTGGTTTGATATTTCCTGAGCTGACAGGTAGGGGATGTCAGCAGCAAACAAGCTGATTTATAGGGGATCCCTGGTTTGAGCAATGTATTCTTTCAATTGGGTTTATTTTAGTATAAATATGCCAGGAATATGGAATCTAATGTCATATGGGGAAGTTCCTGAAATGAGGCACTCCTGCTATTAAAGTGATCTGATTCAAATTCTTACAGTTCCACACACAGGGCAATGTATTCCCATTTGGAAGTGACTGCAGCTATCAGTAGCGAAGAACAATAATATTGTTTAAGCCACTCCCCAAGCTCAAAAAGGTCAAACACCTTTTAAGATTGGTGTGTGATAGATAATTCACATATACATCATTTTACACACCCATACATATCACATAACAAAACCAAGCTAATATTTGTGCTGTGCTTTGAAGATGTTGCAAATGCTTTTATTACTAATAAACTCTGTTTTTCACAGTTCAGCGCTGAAACTTTAATGAACTTCTGGATATTGAAACACATGTTACAAATCCTTTAGTGATTCTGGTTTAACTTCAGGAGAAAAGGAGGATTGAAGTTTACACTCATTTTTGGGTGCCATATTTTAAAAAACTGTTATTTGAGACAGTTTATTTAATATACTTCTGGGAGGCATTGAGCTAGCAGAATGGGAATTTATGCACAGGTATTACACTGAATGCTGCTAATTCACAGAGAACTGCTAATACAGGAAATTCTGGGGACTCAAGGAGAGCTTTGAGTTACCTGGGGGTGGCTTCCCCTGCTCAGCAACCCAATAGAAACTTTAGCACTTTATGCCCAAAATAAGCTAAATACAACAGAGCTGGAATAAATAGCTCCTCAGGATAAAGAAGGGAAATGGCAGAAACATTGCAAATTATAAATTATTATGAGAAAAAAAAATGACAGGTTTGTATCTCTGAAAAAAAATTAGTAAACACCAACAAGAAACTTATGGACAACATTTCTGCTCTTTCTGGCTTTTCTTCCACAAAATACTCAGTTTAATAAGCTGCTCTGTCAGAGCACAAAGCTATATAATTTGATGGAGTTAATAATGGAACAGCTTCAAATATTATATTCCCTCAAGTTTTTGAGGGTTTCACTCATCCAATCTCTTGTACAATGTACTCACACGTGTTTTGTACATTTAGCAAAGACAAAAATGAATTTTGCATGCAAGGCTAGCATTTTCATTGTCATCAAGAAAAGTTAATTACTGAATAAATTGCAAATTCAGAAATATAATGCATTAGGACAGAACCTATCCTTTTTGCCTGAAGAACCTATTAAACTTCATCTCGTTAGCAGACTGAAAAAATCTTAATTAGCATTTTGTTTTGGACAAATCCTTGCCAAGTCTCTACTGTCTGTTGCAAATATAAAAGGAGAGAGACTCAGCAGATGAGGGTTTACACAGCATCATTTTTGAGTATTTCAGAAAATCTGACAATATAATCTCTAACTTAAGAAACCAGAAATTATGAGCAGTTTTTTCTGCTCGTCTGTATTCCACTCTGAATTCCTTTTCATTTGTCAGCCAATGAGCTGTTAAAAAGTTACATATATTTAAAATCTTATAACTATGTGGTTAACTGTGCAATATGAGCATAGAAGGATGAGACTTTTTTTTAATTAAAGGCACTATTTGAAAAAATCCAGATTTAAAAAAAAAATACATTCTAACCATTTTCTACCTCTTGATAAAAACAAGTCAAAAATCATTCCATCCCATTTTTGGATCTTTTTGCATCAGGTTCTCACTGAGAGAGCCTTCTTTTTTTTTCCTTTGCTTCTCTATTTTACATTTTTGAGTGTGTTTCAAGGCAGAACTAATAAAAATCACTGTGGGAGGGCAGCTGCTGTGTGCTCACTGCACAGATCACCATAACTTCTTTAACCTTAAATCATTTTGGAATCCAAGACGAGTGCATAAAGGGACAGCAGCATGGAACAGGCTGCACAAATCATGGCAAAAGGGCTCCAGCAGACCAACAAAAAGGGCAAAGAATGAATGCAATCAGAGCAAGCTATTGCAGGTATCCCTAAAAACATTCTGAAGGTGTGAAAGGAGGGGAAGCCAATTTCAACAGAGGCAACATTGGCAGTTTTAAACATTTCCGAAGAAGTTTCTGACTTCTGATACGGTACAAAACAAGTTTGGTGAACTTAGGGTGTTCAGCAGCACAGTTAGGACTTTTAATCACCAAAAAGGTTGGGGAGCAGTTGATTTTAATGCATTCTTGTCCCCAGGGTCCCTCAGGATGGGCAAGTGAAAGCTGTAATGACCCACTGCATAAATTAAACCTCTCTAAGACATCATACAATACAAGACTGATGCACAAAGACTCGGCATAAAATAGCACGATAGCTGCAAGGCCAAACCACATCTTGAGATGAGATTACAGACTTGGGGAGCTTAACATCTTGTTTTGAAGCTATTGCTCAAGGAAAGACTTTTAAACCTGTATATTAAAATTAATGAACTAAATAGGCCATGCATTAAAAAACTGAAATCTGGTGTCATTCTTGGAAGAGTGAAGACAAGTATCATCATTTTTTGCTCCCCTGAATGTTGAATTACAGTGATTAGATTCTTCTACAAGCTGCATTAATTTGTTATTTGCATGGAAACAGTGTAATAGGAAAACATTTTCCACATTAGTGCAACAGACAGCTTTTATGCCCGAGCTCTATAAAGAATAAATTTGCAATTTTCCAGAAAGAAGTAAGGTAATGAATAACAGGAATTCCAGTGTGGGAATACTACTCTGTATAGTAACCATTTTAATTAAATATACAAGAGTTGAGAGAACACCATTTTCATTGCTGTCTCCTCAGAGGCATTGGTTGGCTTCAGCCATGTGGTCAGGTATTTTCAAATAATGTAAGAAAAAGTTAAATTTTAATAATTGGTAAAGACAGCAAGGTCCCAAAAGAAGACTTAGTAAAAACAGGCTGACATACAGAAATATGTTGAAATAGGCATAAATGACTCATGATCCATATTCCAAATTCTTCAACATGTTCAGACACAAACTGTGGATATATTTTCCTGTTTTAGCCTAACAGTCCTTGCCATATTTATTTAGCAAGAGCATTAATGAAGACTTTTTTTCCTGCTGCACAAGTCTCACTATATTTCATACAATTAAGGGAGGGATAGACATAGCTAAAAGCCAATATTAAGGATAATGGCTTAAAGCCTAATACAGTATTTTATCAGCTTCAGCAAGGGATGAGTTTCACATGCTTTTTTTCCCCACTTTGTCAGCAAATAAACAGAAAACTCCTGTTTCCTGTGGCCAGGAAAGCTGCTGAAGTGTTCACACCAAGTTCTTTAGAGATACCTGCTGCTACAGCAGGTGATGAAATCCAAAATTTAAATTTTTTTTTTTTCCCTTCAGATTTTCTTAGAATGCAGACACCACGTGTTTACTCCAATTTGCTTTGTAGAAACTGATTTTTTCAATCAATTTTAATAACTTTAACATAAAACAGTGCTTAAAAAGATAATGGCTCAATACTGAGCTCCAAAGGGCTCTCCACAAACACAGATGTCCTGCATCTTTAACCTGAAGACAGCCACACCACTCTGCTGTAGGACTTTTTCTCTTTTTCAATTAACATTAATGGGCTCTAGTTGGTATTTCTACTGGTTTAGTTATAACCCAATGTAGAATCACATATTAATTGCAAATGGTGATAAAAAAGGAGGGGGAAAAAAAAACCTTGAAAAGGTTACTGAACATCAAGATAAAGCAAAAAAGAAATAGCTTCTAGAAAACTAATATTTGTATCCCTATAGTGTTAATTATGCCCTGGATTTTAAGGAGATTTTAAATTGCCTCTTTCAACAGATGCTCTCTTAGAAGAATGGCTTATTTGGGAAATGACAGGTCTTTGTCAAAGCTTACCCAGTGGAATACAAAAATTAGTAGCAACTAACTATAGCCCCAAGTATTACAAACTCTTTATTCTCAACAACAATATGACACCCCCGTTAGCAGTGAGCTTACTAATTATATATATGTAAGGTGACTGCAGCAGCTATAAAGGAACAGCCACTCCGACCCCACTGGTGCAGCTGATGAGCTTCCCTCCTCAGAGGTGGCCCCACTGAAATCAGTCTGATATACGAAAAGTGACTTTATTGCAGGAAAACCCCCCAAAAAATCCCACCAAAACTTATTCCACCCTCAAGAGACACACAGAAATCTGCCCCCAATCTGCCTCTTCCCTTCCTTCACCTTCCAAACAATATAGAAAAAAGTGATCGAGTATCAGTGTACTTCTGATAGCTATGGATGTTTATATTATGAAAATAAAGCTATTAAAAAGGAACAAGCAAAAAAACAACCTCAGACTTTTCTTGATGCAATGCTGTATTTTAGATGTTTGAAGTAATAATAGAGAAAGCCCCATAAAGCAGATCTCAAACAAGCAGATGTGAATACTCACACTGAAATCCTGATTGCTAGACACTGGAATGAGAAATTTACTATTATGCCATAAATCAAATTTAATCAAAACAATCGAAGTCATGGGTATTAAATTTTACAATGTATTTGTCAGATTGTTCGGTTAAACCCAAAATTATTCCACCAGACAAATCTGAACATTCTTGACTATTTTCCACATGAAGGAACCCATCCAGAATCAACCCAAGTTGTTATTGCCATGGAATGCAACCCTTTGGGTATTTAGTTGGTCACCAGCTTCCTATTAAATCAAGGCATCCTGTAGCAGGAAAACTGTAACATCACAGGAGACAAAACACCTTCTCCATAAATAGCCCAAGAATTCTCTCTATCATAATCCAAAGCGTAACCAAATGGACCTTGTATTAAAAGGCACACTTTTTGGCAAAATTATTTTACTAATAATCGAGAGCTTAATTGAACTCCAGTTTCTAAAAGACACATCTGGTATCCTCCTGTGTCAGCAGCAGAACTCCCTTGGCCTAAAAAGAGCCAGGACTTTATCCCACACTTACCCTGTCTTGCTTCTGAGTTATTTGACTGAACTAAATCAGTGGGATTTAAGTCACCAGTCATTTTCTACCTATTTGGCACTCATCTTTAGAATATAATAGGTTTGGTACTTGCTTTTTCATTTCCGAATTCATGGTTGCTTGGTGGTCTTAATTTTCTGAGAGTATTCAAAGATGACAGATTAATAGGTGGCTCTTTGCAACGATGTGGGCAGATCTTTAATGGAGCTCATTAGTTTATATTAGTGAGCAGCAGGCAGAGGTGTGGAAGCTGTTCCTGGAGGACAACACTTCCAATGGTAAAATTAAAAAAAAATTTAATCCTCAATTCTGTGATTAAATAAATACCAACAAGGTCAATTTATGCAAACAACAAAGAGAAATAATTATTCAGTGTAAACATTAAAGAAAATTCCAGAATGTGTTGTGGTGATACAGTGAGGGTTTTCTTCCTACAAAATTCAGCTATCCTTAGTACCAGAAAAAGGGAATCTTCTGAGATTTCCCAAGCATACCTTGTACATCTGTTTATCATCTAGGACACCCAGTAGTACAACAGACTGCTGCTCAACCCAGCAGAGAATTCTGTGGTCTTTTCTATCATAATAAGCCTTGAGCTAGGACTGGATTACGAAAAAAAAAATAATAATCACAACATTAAATACAAGTCAACCTTGGCACTCAACCAAAAAACCAGGGACATTTATATGAACACGGCACACATAAAAGGATTTCATTTTACACAAAACATTTTTTATTTAACTTTATTGGACTTTTTTCCCAGCACCTGCTTAGGTTTCCAGGTAACCATGAAGTTTAATAAACCTGTACAATGATAATTAAACACTGTAAATAATTTATCTGCTTAATCTTCCTAACCAGCCCTTTATTCCTTTGTAGAAAAGTGATCCTTGCTGGCATTCTGAATAAGGTTTGCAAAATAAGTGCAGCGAGGAGTGGTAGCATAAAGTGGATTTGCTCTCAATAATGTATGAAGCCACATGCTGGGTAGAGGAATCCTCACAAAAGTGGTACCACAGCAATCTGTTCCTTTCATCTGCAGCCAGCATTTAAAGTGAAGGTGCTGCTCCGAATCAAAAGCACAATCATTCATTTGTGAACAGATGTCCTTCACACGGCAGGCAGCGCTTTTTCAAAACGGAGCTGAACAAATGCACTGCTGTGAGACAAGTTCCCCTACCCATTAAAGAAAGAACACAGTATATATTAATTTAGCAGGTTGTTGAATGTTTTAAAGTAGAATTTATGAAGCGGAAAAAGCATGTGGTGAAACAAAATGGCTTTCAAACTAAAATATGAAAAACCTCCTCTAGTTATTCACTTGCAAAAATGCAAGAGTCTGAGGCTCATGACAATAGTTTACGCAGGAAATAAACTGAAATATGAGCTGGGCGATTTTCCACTCTACACTCAGATTATTAACTAAAAGAGACCATTAATTTGATAATATGTGCATGATAGTATGATTGCAAGTGTATGCTTTCTGTGTACACATTTGTTGATAGAATTTAGGAGTAAATCAGAGTGAACATTGTTTAAAGCTGTTGGGACTCTGCACCACTCAGCAGAGTAAACCAGAGAGCTGCTAAGAAAGTGAGTTCTGACACTTTTGATTAAACAGATTTTCCTAGTTCTCTCTGCACATACAAGCCTTCTTTGGAGGGTATTTCTGTTTCTAAAAAACACAAAGTTCTGGATGTGGCCAAAGGTTCACACTGACCCCGGCGTGATCCAAGCTGCAATCTTTGCTATGAAACTTGCAGTAGTTGTGCTTCCCCTTTTTGGAGCATGTTCCTATTATAAACATTAAAATCTCTATTATAAAATAACGTGCAAACCCCTTAATCCTTGCTCATAATTATTTGAAGCTCCAAAGTTAACTGCTACCACTCCCCCCCACCCAGTTACAGCAATTGCATGTACTGATGTATTTTGACAGCAACACGGACCTTTCAAAAACAAGGTGTTATCAAATGAAGGCACATACATCAAACACTTCTGCAATCACTAAAATGCTGCTGCAACCCTTTAAGTGCATTTTTTAATTAATATCTATAGGCTAGGTAGCTCCTCTGTCTCTTCTGAGTTCTCTTCTAAAAGGGTGATGCAAGCCATGAGACAAATCTCGTGATTTTAGCCACAGCTCCCACAGCCTGTCCAGCCCCGCAGTCCATGCAATGCCCTCCCAACCCTAAAAAAACCCTTCCTGCACCCTAAACCCTTTCTGCAGCCTTGGCTCAGCTCCATAAACCTGATCACACCCAAACACACATCAAACCTCAGCAACCACCTGCCAACAAAAGCCACTTCTTCTCTTCCTTCTTTCCTCTCATTTCCCACAACATGGCTTATAAACACATCAATATTTACAATTACTTTATCCACATTAAATAAACACACAGAGTTTTGCTGCTCATACAGAAAAAGGTTGATTCCTTCTTGCAGAAACATACTATTACTAGCAATATAATTATTATAAGGAGTACTGCAATTTAAACCTGAATCTCTGTTTATATATGCATGATTATTACACCAGGAGTCATTTGTGGAGAGCTCACATATAAAAATGCAGCTAATAACTCTTACTGTAATGATTAATCAATTTATGAATATATTATTTAAACTAATAGTTCAGGTAGGGTATCTTAAACAAGTTACAGAGTACATCGACCAATTCAAATACCAGCTACTAGATCAATAAGAAACTCTAAGTAACTCTAGGGAATAGGTACACTTGCATAAGAAACTGTGAATTTTTAAAATCCTTCTATTGGGAGAACAGCCTCATCAAAAATAATTGCTTTAGGCCATTATCTTTGGATTTTGGCAAACTGTATGGTAAACTAGAAATTCAAGTAAGAATCTGACACTGTACAACAATTTTTATACTATTACAATATGAATTAATCTTCTTTCTTTAAACTAGTCAAGGGGAAAGCAATACCTGATACATCTTTTCAACTCATTAGTATTTAAAATGCAACATGGTTTATGTAACCTGTGAACACACTGTCAAGACCATGCCCTAGGTTCAACATCAATTAAATATGTTTATAAATAAACATAAAATATTTTTCTCCTCAAATTTTCAAGGGAAACAAAACAAACAAAAAAAATTCTAAACTTTAAACCAAGCGGTTTTAAGGCAAAACTAAAAAAGAAAAAGAAAAAAACCAGCAGCAAACCCCAGCAAAAAAATAAACTAACAGGAACCTGGTCAAACCTGACAATTTAGCTAGTTGGCAACCACCATGAAAAGGTTTCTGTGCTTGATTTAGTACTTTTTAAAATCTGAATATATAACTTTAATCTTTCAAAGGAGGATTTTTAATTAAAGGCACCAAGTGCAAATTCACAGAGCCACTGCCCTGCTCTCCCTCCGATGCTAAAGGTGTGCTTTATCTCCCTTTCAAGTGATGCTGCATTTTAAAAATTAATTAGTAGCTTGCAAGAACAGCCACACATTATTGAGTAAGTACCAGCATTTAAGTGAAACAGATGAAATATTGGTAAGCAATGCAGACCACAGTATAAGTATGTGAAGGAGGTCATAGGCTAATCCCTATTGATTTTCCAAGTATGCGTACAGCACCGCTGGGAAAGGCCAGTTCTGTTGGCAATCAGCTAGCACAAATACATTATAAATCTTACTGTCCACCTTCACTGATCACTGTCACTTACTTCCTCCACTAAAGACCATGAGGAAACTACAACAAATCCACTGACAAACAACCAGGAAAGAATTTTAAAACCATTCTCCTTTGGCATAATTTCAGAATGCTTGGGATGCACGTAAGGTAAGGCAGAAATGAGTTTCAAGGAGAAATATGGGACATGTAAAAGCTGTTTAGAGCAATAACCCAGCAGAAAACTGCTGGACCACAGAAAGGAGGAACTCAAATAACGATGAAAAAGTCATTCACACTGATCTTACAAACTAACGTGAAATTTTGGAGCAAACGTGTTTGCCTGTTGATGGAGGGAACTGAAACACATGAATTTCCCAAAGCTGAAGATGGTATTGCCCTGGCAGAGAAGGAGCAGCAGGCTGCTGTCTGGAGCTATGCCACATAACCACCCTTTGGTGCAAGACTCACAGCACTGCAGAAGAAATAAGTACTGATCCCAGCAGCAGCAAAGAACTCCAGTGGCCATAACGTAATTCCTATATGGAGCACAATATAAGTTCAAGGCTTAACCAATGGACTTCATAGGGGAAACAAGGACAGTGTTCTCAAACACACAAATGAAGTACTGAAAAGAGTAAAACACAACTTATTTCATGTCATTGTTATCATTTTCAGGAATAATTTCTTCACAGAAAGGGCTGTTCAGCATTGGAAAAGGCTGTGGAGTCACCACCCCTGGAGGTGTCCAGGGAACACCTTGTGGCACTCAGTGGCACAATGAGAGGCTTGGTCACAAGTTGGACTCCATGAGCTTGGAAATCTTTTCCAAGCTAAAAGAATCTGTGATACTGTGATCCCAGCAGGTGCATGAAATGAGACTGAGAGGCTGACTTACAAATAATTAGTGCTTACATAAAGCAATATGGAAGCTTTAGAGCAAATACTACACTGGAGAAGCTAACACAGCTCAACACAATTTGGTTATGTTCACATCAGTGAGAACACTGGACTTAAACAGGCTCTGCATCAACTAAACAAGGAGCAAAACTATTAGCACAAAGTTGCACTAATTACTCTGTAGATGGGACAAAGCTCTCACTGGGGAACGAGGCTGTGCTAGAATTGACAATTCCAACCTAGCTGCACATTCTGTGTCACAGAGAATACAACAAACCATCCACCACTGCCTTAGACAGAGGAGATTCAGCAGCTCTCTTTGCTGAAAGTGGAAAAACCCATCAGCCTCCCCCCCCAAATGCAGACCACTCCTGAATATAACTCCTGTGGTATCAGCTCTGCTAAAAAGCCAGTCTGCATTCAGAACTTTCAGTACAGCCTGTGTTTGTAGGCAGCAGAATATGAAATGAGCTCAAAATTTCCATTTAAAATATTATGTAATGGAATTTTAAACTGTCTGAGAAGATGGATACACTGTGTTTGTTTTCTACATTAATGATCTATAAAAGAATGGAATGGACCATAAATACAGTAGTTTTTTGCAACACCCTTTACTAAAGTGCTACTACTTGTGTTTATCATTTATATACTCATACACAACCTCAAAATTGATTACACTTTAAACCATACATAACCTGCTGTATTTTTTATTTTGAGTCATATTGCAAACATTTTTATAACTCTGTTAATATATTCCATACCTTGTATTCTCATTGATTATGAATATTTCTTGACCAGATTTTATTGCTTTTCATATAAAAACTGTTAGGTATTTTTTAAAAAGTGAAAATAGTATTACAACTCATACTTTTCTTCATCATGATAATTTTAATATGAAAATTGTTCCCATGAATATTTGCAGACTGTCATTTTTCACATTTTAAACTCAAGAAATAAAATATAAATAGTTAGCAATGTAAGGTACTACATAGGTTTGGTTTTTTCTTTCCTCAAGTATTTAAGCTGTTGGGCTGAATCCATAATCATTTTGAATACTTAAAAAAAATAATATACCAAAGTAATGTCCACATAAACCATCATAGGTTTATATCAGGTATACATTATCTTTCCTAATTACTACTGCAGTTTGCAGACTGAAATACAATTTATATTTAGGGTATGATTTTGTTATTAATTATCAAATTGAAAAAAATAAAATCTTGCATTATAAATTCTCTCTTGGAAATTAATGTTATTCTTTTTTTTTCCATAATCCTATCACACAAGCAATAAGTGCATTGCAGCATGAACACTTTAATTTTTCCAGTTAGTTTTGAGCAAGCCCAGAGGTGAGGTTTAATAAGGATCAATGGCACTTTATCTGGGACAGGGCCACTTCACAGCATGCAAATTACACAGTAACACTTAAAAAAAGAAATAGATTTAATTAAAAAAAAAAAGTAGAACCACAGGCTCTGGAAATTCAATTAAAGGATTTATGCAAAGGTTTGCTAGGTTTTTATATGCAGTTACTGCTTATATAATGAGCTTTTCATATTAAAAATCAATAGGTAATCTAGAGTAGAAGATCATCCCCTTAAATACATTTTTGAAATCAATTTGAAAAATAGTCCATCAACTGCTGTGACTACTCTTGCTGCTTCGATTAGACTAAGAGCAATATTTAGATTGTAAGACGTGCTATGGAATACCTATGATTGGATTTTGCTTTCAAGTGTTCTTATACTTTTAAGTAGCCAAACTAATCATACAGTAATACAAGCCTGTGTACAATTGATAAATAATTTATTTAATTACTAAGATAAGGGCATAAATGCCCTGAAATACATGAAAAAGCAGGCACATTATAGCACAATCTGACAATATTTTGAATAGATGCAAAAACCTGCATCTGTAGATGTCTTAGTTAACTTTCTATTTGCCACTTAGCCCGCTGAGATAAATATTTCTGTTAACTTTTTTAAGTCACCAGCTAAGGAAGCAATTAGCCTAACACTTGTCTGAAGTGCAACTTTCACACATCATGAATTTAAAGGTGGATCAGGTCCTGTGTCCTTCAGGTTTAATCTAATTTGCCAAGCCGTGGTGATATAAGATCATTATACTAAAGCCCAAATATCCTGGTTAATATTCAGCACTTATCACCAATTCACATCCCATGCAAGCAAGCACAGCTTCTGAGTGACTGGAGATGGACCCATTGCATCAGCACTGCATCTGCATCTGCCTCACCAACTGCACAAAGTTGGTAAATATTGTGAGCTGAACATTGTAAAGTAGTCACTCTGTGTCCTTTTTGTTCAAACAAACAGAAGCAAAGCAGGGAGAGTTCTCAAATACAAAGAATCCCAGGGATTCACTGGCAACACAGGCTGCTGCTGTTGTTCCAGTGTGAGAGTTTCCACACATCACAGGGTAAACAGGACTCCTCCCAGCATAACGAGAATTTTCAAATCTGTTTCCATCCATTCACCAGAGTTTCACACTTTAGTCACTGAGAAATTCTTGGACTAAAACATTCTCTTGTGATATGTTTGCACATAGTGCCAAGGCACCGTTTCAGATGCTCAGGAAACATAGACTCTAATTAATAGGCTCTAAATAATGACATAAAAGAGAAAAAACCAGCACTGACTTATCTCATATATTCATATGATAGGGAGGAAGAAATACTTATTTCTGCTGTTGGTTATATATTCATATAGATATATTCACATATATGTTTTGTTATCTTAATTCAATACTTTAGAAGACACATAATTCCTTTATAAAAGGTTTGAGAAATGGTTGTGGCATACAGCTTCAATACATGAAACAAAGCAGAATGACAACCATGAGAGTCAGGGATTAGACAAAATTTTCTCTATCTGTAACATGCTCTGCCAAGCAAAGCATTTCAGCTATGAAATATCCTCAGAGGCAAATACATTATACAAAACTTTCAGAGAGAGAAGAAAAATAAATAGAAGCTGAAAAGTAGCTAGCAGTTCTCAGTTCAAATGGTGACATTTAACAATGAAACTATACTGCTCAGGAAGTGAATTTACCAATAGCTTCCCTGTTAGAAGTTTATATTGCTTGAACCTGCCTCAGCAGTTATACCCAAAATTTCCGTTTCAGTGCTTTACTGCCATCCTGCACCCCTCACTGCAGAGCAGCACAGAGCCGAAGCACAGCCTGCAAGAACAAACACCCTTGCTGTCATCCCTCTATTAAGTCACTTAAACATCTTCATAGGCATGCTCTGAAGCACACTTCTTTATTGGATTTCAATTGTTTCTTAAAAGAAAGATCTCAAAGGAATCAAAGCAAAATGTTTGCTTACTCTCATTTCAAAAGAGATGTGGGTACAGCCTAATGCTATCTTTTCCAATAGGTTTGAAACAAAGATGTTAATGAACAGTAGCTTTATTTTAATCTTTCTCACTCCTCCCTGAATTTCTCATGCACACCATATTTTTCTACACTTTTGCATTTTAAACACAGTGTAAGTACATGAGGGGATCAAAGAGTTTCAGAGGAATCTGAAGAGTTATACCAAGGGTAACGAGGGTCCTTAGTTTCTAATGACAGAAGCATATGCTCTCAACTTTCTAAACTGCATCCAACTGAGCCATTTATCAAGGCCTGAAACTTTTTCATTATTTAAAGCACTACGACAGCTTTCCACTTGATGCCTTGGAAGTACACAATAATAGAGACTCTATATAGTCATTAATTATAATATCAGCTGGTTGATGAAGTTACTGTACTTGCTGCTTGGTGATTTCATTTTTAATTGCAGCAGGTGGTGTGGAAATAAAGTGATGTACTGACACACACGGTCACCTCAGTAGTATTTTCTTTTTTATGTATGGATAAATGCAACTCGGTTTTTTGAAAATTCCTTCTGTTTTATATCCCACTGCATATAGTAGCTACAAGGAAAAATGAGCAAAGAACATGCTGAAAATTAGATGCTTAGAAATGAGCTCACAGAAGACATTGTTCCCATTTTTTTATTTCCAAATATTTAAGATACTAAATTTTTTCCCTGTGTAAAGGTTCCCAGCACCCAAACCAAAGCTCTTATAAATAACAGTAACAGCTTTATGTAATGCACAAATTTTTTCTTCTAATTTTTCGTCTTATTAAAGTATTTGGATAAGTAGCCACTTTTGAACTCTACAAATCTAAAAATAAAGATGCAGTTAAGCAGAATTAAACTTGAACTCTATTAAATTCTATGACCATTCTACAAATGAGTGTGTGATATTCTAAATGGTGTGTTCTACATTTTTCTTCTATTTTGGAATTAGTCCTATATGCTCCATTGCTCTAGTAATTTACTAACCCATATATCCACCAAGATTTTTGCAATTTAAAGATTAAGACAGCAATAGCATGAGCTGATTTATCCTTTTGTTGTCTTCAGACTGCTGTTGTATGTGCTTTCAAATAGCCTGCACTGTTCTTATGATTATGCCTGCTCTTAAAAGTGTATTTTCCCCTTCTGTAATGTTTTCATTTCATTAATCTCTAATTTAACAGATTAGATAACTATTACAGGAGATTATGCTGCTAAAGGTTTTCCATGAGATTGATAGGTAATAAAACCTGGTGTTTCCTAATGGCCACAGACATCAGTCTTCTTCATAAATCAGCAAACTCCCTTAAGAATCCCTTACATCCAAGTCATAGATCAATGGTACTCAAGCCTCATTACAACACATGCTGCTCTCTGAAATAAGGCTGTGCTACCTTAGCTCAAAACTACATTAAATGTAATTAATACAACTGTGATGTAAATGGACACAACATTAAAACGTATGTCCCCAGGGAGGAGAGGCTGGGAAGGGAACTATGTGCACTGTCATGCATGGCACACGTGGCTGGAAAGATTTGAGCACATTTCCTTGCTTAAGATTCATAGTGATTACTCCATAAAATTGTGAGGCTCCAGAGCCAGAAACTCATTCCTACAGCTAAGCAGCAACTGGATACTGGCTCTTCTCTAGAGGAAGATGATGTTGTCTTGTAAACCCTCTCAACATGATACTAACTTCTACATTCAAGAAAACCCTACACAAATATCATCAGAACTCCAGAACTTAAGCAGAAAGGACATTTAGGGTCGATATTGAGCACAGGGAAAAGCCTGAGGTGATGTGAGCTGCTTGTCTGTATATAGGTAGAAGGTAGGCAGCTTCTAACAATTAGTGCTTTATTTGCCTACAACAACTGTGTGATTTGGAAGGGAATGCTGGAGAAAGATGAAGCAAGCCAAGCAAAAAGAGGAAGTGCTACAAGGTGTCCAAATCAGGCAAACAAATAAAGCTGCTATTCTACAGAGATGCCTTCAGTGTTCCCTTGCTGACAGCTCTGCTCATTTGAGGAAAGAGTTTGTCTAGAAGACCAACAGGCCAATACTGCCAGCTTTCAGGATATATTGTCTTGCTCCAGCAGAAAGCAACTTCAGAGCGTGAAGCTATAGAGCCCAGCTATGAACAGGAATTTGTCAGCCTATTCTGGGTACTTGGGGTCTTCACAGCAAAAAGAGAGCAACACTGCCTGATGCTGACCCTTCTGCTGTCCCCTCAGGTCCCCTGTTGCCACACATAATAGGCAACAAGGAGTTAGACCTCATAACAAGACAGCTCAAGTGATTTTGGAGAGATATTACTGCTTGTATTCCACTCTTTTTCATATAGTTTTCAGCCAAACACTGATTTGTTAATATAGTGTTTTATATAGTGCATTGATGTCCAGACTGGGCTTGTATGACTCCTGGAAAACAAATAATAGAATTGGAGATCATAATGAGAGGTACTATATCCACAAAGAAACCTGGGAATAATTGCTATGAGATACTTATTATCTGATATATATAACCATTATATAATTATTCTTGCAATGGCCCTATTTTTCTCATCTCACCTTCTTAGGAGGATGTTTTGCACCCTCCTTTTAATTCACTTTGTACATTACCTCTACAGTGGCCTTTCAGTACATTCAAGGCAGGAAACCAGGTCTGGGTTGGCTAATAAAGTAAGTGAAGCATGCAAATCTGCAAACAAACCCTGGAGCCAAACTCTGCTCTCATGCATGTCGAGATTCTCAGCACTGATGAGGGAACCAAGCTTGGCACCTTTTGCTCACAAGCAGAGCACAGAATTCCAAGGAATTAAGCTCTCTATGTCCTGTTGTTTCCTGATGCAAGAAGAGTAAAATCTCCGCAATGCAGAGCAACCACATTTCTCACCCTGTAGGACTACCCCTTGTTATTTCCTAATGCAAAATAAAGGCAAAAATAACTGCAATTATAAGCTTGGAATTTGGGCATATTTGTTCTTTCATCATCTTGCTTCATTATTCCTTTCTCTCTGCTTTTTGTTTTGGCTTACTTCCTGGTTTTGGGGAATCTCAGCCCCTCAAGTGCCCACAGTGCAAACAAGCATTGCAACCCAAACAGCATCTGCCCCATCTGTCATAAATATGAACATTTCCATAGTCTTCCCATTAGCTACTCAATTTAATAGGTAGGATTAGACATGACATCAGTTTTACCAGCTGATTTCTTGCTTTCTTTGCCCTGGCTTACTTTTCTGTCATCTCCTATCAAAGAGCTCAGATGTTTCTACAAGGGTATGAGCAGCAATACAGTGTTACATTTTCAAAGGCTGCCCCATGTGCTGTTGTGTGCTACACAGATGTAAGAATTATTAGCAATGAGCTGAGCCCCACAGCGTCATATGCTCCAAATGCAAACCCTCGAGGACATTTATTTCCTCCATTTCAGTGGGTAATTGAGCCTCTAAACCACCCACAAAGATCACACTTGTAAAAATACTTAACCATTTGTGCCATAAAAATAGTTATACTGCAAAAAAACGTTTTGCATCTATGAATAGGAAAAGTAGTAAGATAGTCTACAAAATCAAACTGTTGTATACTGAGTCACCAAATCAAAAGGGTGGTTGCCCACATTAAAGTATAAGAAAACTCCAAGCCAATCCATAAATAACATTAGCAACAGTCTCAAAATTAACACAAAGTGTGGCTTTTAGATTCACACAGCATCGTAACATCTTTTCCAGTGCCTCATGCCTCATTTTTGCACTGGACATAAGATTCCTAATAGGTGTATCACAGCTGAAAGTCAGTAAAAATAAATCTAGCCTAGAATAGCTTTGCTGCTCTGTCCCTAGCCATGAATGGAAGCAAAGGGAAATGTGTAGCATTGTTTTTTCTTTTGAAGACAATCTCCTTTAAAGCTGAAGTAAAGTTAGGCAGTTACAGAAATCATGCAACACATTTCTCATTTAAAAAAAAAAAAAACCACTCTGGAAACTCAGCTATCACATTGAAAGGAGCTGCTGAGTTTTTTAAGTACATAAAAAGGTCTTGCAAACAACTTCTGCAGACTAAGTCAGAATCTTTTGATCCTCAGCAAGAGCCAAGCAGGTTGCCTAATAATTGCACATAGAGCTCTGGCAGAAATACACGGAATGGGAAGGGTGAGTATCATAAAATTACCATTACAACGACTGTGTAACACCCTCAGAGTAACAAATCTCTGATGTGCACCATAAACCCTTGTCAGAAATTGCTAAACCTAAGATTATATTGTGCCAAAATTATAGACAAATGAGGAGCAAACCAAAAATGAATATGTAACTCATCTCAAAGGATGAAGCGCACTTCATGAAACCATGAAAATTCCCTTTCCATCTAAAAGTAACATGAACTGAGTCTCACAGAACCATGAGAAAAAGATGAACTGTGGGGAGGGGGAAGGCCAAGGTAGTCCTATTCCTCAAGTGCATTTTTTAAACCTCAAAACACTGTGGAAAGTACACACTGCTCCCCAGAGAAATTATTCAGCATCACTTCCCTAATCTATCAGTTTGCCTCCACAGAGTTGTGATCTTTACTGTCATTATTAATACAGGTATTAACATAATCCAAACACATCGAGTCATCAGGGATTGGTGAGAAAAGCACAGACATTTGGAAACAGAATGAGAGCAGAAAGTGTCTAAATTAACATCCCCAACAACACAAGAAGTATTGCTTTATTTTGGAATTAATACAACTTGAATATGCTTTTGGGTTTTGTTTTTTTCTTTTGTTTCCTAAAATAGCTTGTATACACAAGACAACATCCTGATTAACTGATTAACAAATATAGACAGAGAACTCACATTGCTGTACTTCTCTAAAAAACTAAGAGCTTCAGTTTAGCAATGTCGACTTCAAGCTTTTATCAGCACTAATTTCAATGGAAAAAAATGGTCGTAAAATCCTGAACAGAGGGAAAATAGACCTTAATTAAGCAAAGTGTTATCTCTTTCTATTATAATGAAAGCAAAGTTACAGTTATATTTTTACCAAGATTTTTTCCCACTTAATGAAGACATTATCCGTGAGTTTTCAAAGTCACTTTACAAAAGAGCATTCAAGAGACATTAAAGTCAGCTTAAACTAAAAAGTCTTTTTGAAGTCAATAAACAATAAAAAGAACAATGAAAAGACAGCCTTTGATCTCTTCTTACTCTAAAGTCTTTAATTTCTGTTTTAATCTACTAGATGCATTAAGTCTTGTTTTCAAACATTTTTCATCTGCAAAGTACAGCGAGCTTGCCTTGATTTTTTTATTCATATATATTCTTACTGTATTAATGTACACTTCTCATTACCAAGAACGGGTGTCATCAGGAAGCTCTCCCACCAAAATAAACAGAGAAAAGTTTAAAAATTATTTTTCATTCTCCTCTGTTTTAAAAATTATTTTAAAAGAAAAAAAATGCAAAAGAAAAAAGGAAATAGCACGTTCAGCTTTGAAATTTCTGAGATCAAAGGCTATAATGCACATAGATTTTTTCAAAGGATAAATTATTAATAACATGGGCGAACACATACTGGTCAATAACATGGTCAAAGAATGGTAAGTTAAGAGCATCTCTCTGCAGCCAATTACAGTTTATCTGACTTGATTGTTTGTAAGAAATTCCAAGCTATTCACTGGATTTTTTAATATAGCTTTAAAATCCCTTTTTAGCAAAGCTGCAAAACCTGGACAAGCTCTTGAGCCGGCTCAGCAGCTCAGCATTTCCTCAGCAGGACAGGCCATGGATGCAAACAGGAAAATACAAAATTGCCATGAATAAAAGTGTGTGGAAAGTAGAGGCAGAGAACCATTAATTACCATTGTGCCACTAGTTTCTTCCAGGTCTCAAGCATAACCTCAGTTAGAATGGGAAAAACTGTCTCCATACCAATTCACCCTTGACACACACATATCAGCCTCCTCAATTTGTCCTGGATAAATAAGAATGCACCCATTATTTATAAATAAGAACAAATAAGGATATTTCTACCTGTTCAGAAACTCAGGATCATTCATGGGGTGAAGCAGAGAGAACAACCTCCTCCCTTTCAGACCCAGATTCCTGGTGAATCCTGGGCCTCTCCTGACCTAGATTAAACCACTGCTTCTTTGCTATTGAATCATCCACTCTGCCTTCAAAATATTTCTTTCACATTTCTCCACCTCCATTTGCTGCTGAAGTTGCCAGGTTTTGCTGAGGATTTTTCTAAGAACAGCTATAAAAGTCCTTTTTTCACAGAGACCAGTGACTATCTGATAAATGTGAGATCTAGGAGCTCATTTCTGGCATGGGATGATTTGGAACACCAAACCACTGGGCTCTGAATTTTGCCAGCGTAAGAATTGCATCATGTTTCATACAATATATTTAATTTTGATTCAAAAAACCCTGAATTCTATGGGACAGATCTTCTCTAGGAAAGAAAACAACCATGCAGAAATTTAAGCAATGTCTCTTTCTTACATCAAGTTAAGCACAAAGACTAAAATTTTCACTTTGCTCATGGCAGATATACTTAATAAAAAGAATCAGACTGAGAGCACTTTACTACGTTCAGACTAGCCTTTTATTGATTTGGATGTGCTATGAACCACATTATCTAATCTACAATAAGCCATTTACCAAGTGCAATGATCTATGGGCTAAAAGGCTTAGATTTTTAGTTCCATTGTAGACTTTTTGATGAAATGGTAGATCAGCAGAGAATAATGCTATAATAAGATTGTGAGGGACAGAAGTGTCAATATTAGGAAATTAGAAAGTTTGGCTTACTGTTTTAAATCCTCTTGCTGTTCATTTAAAAGCCCAATATGTCTTTTTCTAGACTAATTGTGTCTGTATATTTAACAGGGGTTCCCCATGACATCCCACAGGGTGCCAAGTTCACAGGGGTTCAAGGGCTCATGCACCTGAAAATATTTTTATTTTTCAAAAATAAAATCATCTGTCTGAGCACATGACAACTATTTGGTGCTGCATGCGCTGTAATTATTATATAAGGAGACAAGTTATCATGGTAATGTCTCCTTGCTGTTCACCAAAATCCACATTTCATCTGCTGCACAGGAGGTGTTTGCAGTTTCCCTTAAAACCCATTTGCTATATTTTGGGCCAGAAGCTTCTCTTTACCTAATGCACAGAGCCTGTAACACAAGGTTCAGATCCCAGTTAGGCTTGTGACCCACAGATAAACAAAAGTGGACTAACACTACCACAATTTCATCTCTGCCTTTACTCTAATTCTCTACATGGGGATTCTGCAGGTGCCACCAGAAAATGCCACAGAAATCTCAAAACCATTCATTTATCTACTGCTCTGTGCTCAGCTTGGAAAGAATCACACATGAGATCTGCTCTGTTATTTTGCAATATTACTTTTTGATTGATATATTTGACTGATATCCATGACAATGCATGCCATAACTTCCTTCTCAAATTACCAAGCAATCTTTTCTGCAAATGGTTGCCTTTGGCTCACTTGGACTCAGAAGTTTGCGAAAAACAATGCTGCAAAGAAGACTTGGAACACTATAGGCATCATCAGAATTGCATCTCAGGCTAACAGAGAAAAATAAAACAAAAATTCAGTAGCCTCCAGTTGACAGAAATAAAAATGCATTATTTAGTGCTAATTAAGTGAAAGCCAAAGCATTTTTATGATATTATTTTATCCATAGCTCCACAGCAAGTTTTAGCGCATCGTTTCTGAGTTAAGACTGACAGGTTACACACCAAAGTAAATGTACTGAAGACATTACTGTCATTTTAAAGCAACTCAAGTTTTGACGTCCTCACATTTTTGTTGTACTGCAGCGATGAGGATGCATCACCTGATTTTTTGGGAACGAGAGAAGGGAGCATCCCTAGATCAGGCAACTCCACAGCAACTGGCGCTAACTCCAGCGTCAGCCGGTTTGTATGAAGATGTTATTGCACCTTTCCCGTCCTAATCGCCAATTATGACTCTATTAGTCCTCCCTGGCAGTTCACCTGCTCCTGCCTCGGCCGAGGGGGTTTGCAGAAGGACCTCTGATCCTCCTGTTTCCACTCCAGCGAGTGCTCGGCGCGGCTGCTGTCATCTCCAGACAGTGAGGGCTGAGGCATTGCCTCTGCCAGATAACTACACCTGACCTTACAACAATTTACTAAGGAAATACCTGCCTAATGGCACTGGGAGTGCAGTTGCTTTTGCGCTCACAACGGCGCTGCAAATTAGAGACAACAGGATAAATCTATGACCAGCTCACCAGACACTTCATTAAATCACTGTTCCCTTGCCTTGTAGAGCACTAATAGAATCACAGCCCTCGTTAGCTGCTGAATAAAAGATCAATCACATTCTTTGAGAGCTCTTGCTACCAGCTTCCAGAGGAAACAAGGAAAAAAAAAAAAAAAAAAAAGACATATTTAGGATCATCAGTAAGATTCTGAATGGCCTCACTGCAAGTTGGTTAAATTACCTTTTCCACAACTGACTCTGGCTGCAATACTCTGAGGAACTTGTTAAGTCTGCTTTCAAAAGCTGCTATCTAATATATGACTACCAGGCCCTGGTCAAAAGTTCATAATGTGCATATGTAAAAAGGTACTAAATTGCCTGAGGGCTAAAACCAGAGGAGTTTAATTGCAGCAAAATGCTGAAAATGGTCTGTTGAGGGTCTTTCTATTGGGATACTGCTGGCACTAGCTGATTGAAGTACAGCACATAAAAGCCTTACAACAATATTTCCTTAAATGCAGCTGAAACTGTGAGCACTTGCTAGTGCATGTATGGTGTGCCAAGAGGAAAAAAAAGAAAAGAAAACCTCCTCTAAAACAAACAAAGATTTAAGGATTGGTATAATTCATAATTCAAGAGCGTGGATAAAAGGTAGAATTAAACAACAATCAGTATCTGTCAGTATAAATCATGTTATAGGCTCCACATGTTATGGTGGGAAATGGAAGTACATATGTAAATATATTTTAATTGGCACCCATTAAGATTCACTGCAATGAAAATTGGAAAACAGCTTCCATCAATCTATTCATGGCCACACTTGGAAAATTTAGAAACGGATACCTATGAGACTGAAGATTCCCCCTGAAACCCAATGACTTGCTTGGAGTAATTTGAGAATTATTTCTCCAGTTATTGACATGACAAAGGGGACAGGGGGGAAAGGAAAAGGAGGAAAAAATAAAATATTTTTATCTGAATCCATTCAAAACATGCTTTTTCTACAGAAAAAGAAAATCACAATAGAAATGTTTAGGAAAAATTCACATACATTTCTCATCAAGGGAATGGAAGAAGTCAACATATTTTTTTCTCATAAAGTCACCACTTTTGGTGCAAAAGCAAACAGAGAGGCTCACTTTGTACATACCAGTTCATCAAATGTGACCAATGCAGCTCTAAAACTAATCAAGCTCAGGTAACACCTTGTTCCTTGGCAGAACTAGTTAAATCACTTCTGTTTACTCAAGATATCTTGACAAAACTGAAATAAATCTATTTCCCAGAAAACCTTTATTTTAGCGTCATTACATACGAAGAAAATAATGCAAAGTTTTTACATTTATGCCATGAGACTACAAGCATAATGGTCACAAGTGGTCCACAAGAGGAAACAGAAAAGGACTTTTCAGATGCCCAACCCTTGATGATATTTGGGACCTTTGCCATGGAAAACTGCAAAGGGGAAATTCCTTTCCTACAGAGGCAGGACCCTGCTCTGCCTGATTGTCAATACTGGACCTAGAATCATTTTGCAGATCATGCCACTGCTCCATAATTAACACTGTTAGATAACCACACTGCTTGGGATGGGATGAGCTACTCAACACGAGCAGACAATCAGATTCTAAATGACACTGTTACAAAGTCATTATCATAAAAAATTGCCAAGACGGTTGTTTTACTTGAAGTGCTAAATTAGTTTTCTTGTACTGGCAGTATTCATCATAATGTAAGTTTGACATTTCAGGACAACATTTTAATGGTAATGCTGTTCAGTGGAAAGAAATTGTGTTTCCAATTTTCTCACAAAATGAAAAAACCCTAATTGTATTCATTAATGGATTACAGTGAGAGACAAAGTAATCCTAAGAAAAGTATCTACATTCAAGAGTGTTGAATTTAAGTGAAAAATTTAATCCCAGTATTTCTAAGTGTTCTTATGCTCTAGCTTGTTAAATTGAAGTGTTCTTCAATGTTTTTTGCAGAATAGTGGGTACAGCATTCAAACAGAAATCGGTGCCAATGTGCCAGGTCAGCACAAGGATTTTCAAACCTATTCCTTTCACCAAGTCTGGTGCTCACCACTTGAGCAAATGCTTCCATAAGCAGTTAGGAGCCTCACCAGTTATTTGTATGTGCATACCCATCTATGAGGAGGTAAAGAAATGAGAAATGGTGTGACCAATCATTAAAAATAAGCTCACAGTAAGTTTCAACTCTTGGGTCTGCTCAACTCCATTTTTTGGAAAAAACAACTCAATTTTTTGAAATATCAGCCCTTAAGACAGTACTGCTGAGAGAGATGGAAACCTACAGCACTGGCAAATCAATCTTGCATGTTTGGGACAAGCAGATTTGTTTTACAAGACAAAAAATTATCTCTAGATATCAAAAAGTACTTTATTTTTATTTAAGATGCATCATCCAACATTGCCATCTTTATCTTATTTCAACATGATGCTTTTGCAATTAATAAAATTCCTCAACTACCTTCTATAGATTTTTTTGGCATGCACTGAAGACTGTGCTATATCCACAGTGATATTTAACTGCAAAAACATGTTGTCACTAAAATAATGGATGGAATTTGACTTCGTTGTTTATATTTACTGACATCCTCCTCACTAAAACAGGATTGATGCAACTACTTTAACAACTTCCTAGAAACAGCAGAATAAAGAGGTTGGAAAATCCAAATGACTCAAGTATTGAAAGTCTCAAAAGAAACTTTGAAAGTTAAGTAAATGCAGAAATTCTCTGATTACAAATCTTCCTACAGATTAGTGCAAAACTAGTAAGGCCTGCATCATTTGTGGTGCATTTTTACACTGAATTAAGCACAATGGATTGATTCATTGTTATGTTTAATTTTCCCCTGAAGAGAATGAGTGTTTTATCACAAGGAAATCATACAAACTCAGGTCATCTAACACATATCAAAACACAGAACCATTTTAGTATTTCAACTACCAAACAGATTCAAGTAATTTTTTGCCAAATCCTTCTCTCCTATTCTTAAATTTGATTCTTGAACAATATATTTATATCTATTTAAACAACCGTTAAAATCACACATTTGTGCTTTCTTCTTTATTTGATAAAGGTGAGAAACTACAGACCTAAGGCCTAAGAGAGGAGGTTAAGAAAAGGAAGAGGACAGGCAGAAGGGCACATCATCTCCCATTGGTACTGGCAATAAAACCAACATCAAATTAAGGATAACATTTTGGTTTCATTACTTTTTCTGGAACATATATTCCCTTTCCTTCTCTTTCTTTAGAAGGACGTGTACCCTTTCCTAGAAAGAAGCCACAGGGACAATAAAATAATTAGGGCTACAGTAGAAAGAAGTTAAGGATTTGCCCAGCATCTAAGTCAATCTTTTTAATAACTCCATACAATGAAAGCTACTGAACTACAAAATGCCAGTGAATGTCCAGTGGAAAAACTGAACACACTCCTTAGGACAGACATCAAACCACAAACCTATGTCCCTCCACATGGGAATCTGGCCAATGCCCCAAGCTGGGCAAGAAACATCCTGCAAGTTTGAGTCTTGTCTTTAGAGAAAAAAAAAAAACACAAAAAAACCCCCACAAAACACAAAAACCTCCCCCGGAAAAAAAAAAACCCAAAAAACCAAACAAACAAAAAAATCCACCAACACACAACACCAAAACCAACAAGCTCAACCCAGCAAGTTTCTCCACATTTTCCTCAAGAGGAAAAAAAAAGATACCCATATATACAGAACAAACTTTGGAACAGAGAGCTGACAGGAACTAGAAACACTATTAGCATCACAGTGGGATACCTCCCAAAAGCCTAGAAAAATTCATATTTCTATACATGCATGTATATTTTATATAGCTTTCCTGGAAGGAAGTTTTTAGGAATGTTAATTCAGTTATGCAGTTAATGTCCAGGGAATGCCAACATGATGATAAATGACAAGTCACACAGTAAAAAAACAAACAGATGAATCACTTTTCTCAGGAAAACAGACTCTTATTGTGTTCACCTATCCAGGAATATGAACTACATTTAAAACTTAAGTATATTTTTCATCTCTACAGATGGATAGATGTATAGGTACATACACACACATATGCATATATAATATACATATGTAAAAACAGTAAGAATATTGGAAAATGTTATGTAGTACTCTGCATTTGATATACTTTATTATTTTTGGACCTTGCAAATATACTTTTTTAATGACTTTTCTCTAAAAGAAGGGACTTTCTAGCTCATATTACTTGGACACTCTTACTGTTTACTCTTCCATCTTTTTTGTAAAGTCAGAAGAGATTTCCCTGAGAACTTCAAATAAATAAGATATCCAGCTGCACAAACACTATACATTCTGTTAGATTACTTTGGCTTCCTAAGGAATATTTGACTTTCTCTGGATGTAAATGATTAAAGAGAATCCATCATCTGAAACTGATTGGTGAACTGTTTAAAGTGGTATGGCACCTCTTCAAAGATGATACAGAGAGAAATGAAAGGACCATGCTACCATGAAGCATCTCAGATATCCAAGGGGTTCTAGGGAAATAATGTAACTAAGCACTGCATTCCCCAAATAAAGAAATAGTATTTAAATTATAGTTCCATAAAATAGGGTCTATACTGCATTTTTTTTTTTTAACAATTTCATATTTCATCTATTCTGCACAGGGCCAGTAAAAGCTTGGGGTTTCCTGAACATCTGTCCATTCATAAATAGAAGCTTGGAAAAAAAAAATGTGAGGAAAGATAAACTATGTTCTAGAATCCACAAAATTTATACAGCTCTGTGAGTTATGATCACAAAATGACACAGATGAACAACATTCAATTATGTAATTTCATTATTTTTGCCATTTACTGTTTTAATTTTGGGCTCAGGATTTTAACTTCTAAGGGTCAAAGAAAGAAAAACTAACCTTTGTCCAAAAATAATGCTTTTGTTGAACTTCAGATGTGTGGATTATCAGCTCTATTTCATCAAGAGCTAACTAAGGGGCTTAGGATCAGCAGGTATGGATGTGCATAAAACAGACAAGGAAGTTCCTTGAATAATTTCTGTATCATGGGAGAGTTTTGCAGTAGCTATGTTTGTCAAAAAATTTCAAAATCATCAATAAAAAGACTTTGTAGGGACTATTTTTCTATTTTAAAAAAGTGATTAGAACCTCATTGCTAGTTAAAAACTCAAACTTCATCACCAAATATTTGAGACTACCTTTCTAGAATGCAACAGTTCATCAGAGCATTATACAAGAACCACAGCACATTGACTTTGCTTTGATTATAGTTATCTCGTTCATAAAAATGTTCTCTCTATTACTCAAGAAAATAAATAATCCTGTGATTTATGCACTAGCTAGTGACTAGGAAGGTCTGGATCACACTTTTATTTACAACAAAATGCTTAAGTGACCTTGCTCAGGCTCACAAATGAGAAACTCTGAGGTCACAGGGAGGGTTGAATCACCTCATCTGCAGCAACTGGAGGGAGCTGGGGTGGCAAGGGACAGGAGGGACACACAGCGGGCTCTGGAGCTCAACAAAGCAAAAATCAGGGGGGGACATGGAGAACATTCACAGTTGGTCTTCAGCAATGCACAATAATATCAAGCAGCAATTTTCACTGCTCACTAGGTCACAAAGATTAAACCTTATTAGGCAGAAAGTACAGGATTATCCTACAAAAGTCCTTTTGTTTATCAAACCTTCTTAAAATTATTCATATAACAATAGCCAGCATCACCTGAAAGCAGATTAAGAGTGGGCAAAGGAAGATCAGCAACGAAGGGAGAATAACAACCTCAGTTTGCAGACATGCTAAAATCTAGGCCAGCAAGTATCAAGAACATGGTTCAGACCATTGCTGCCACTTCCCCACCTTAAAAGACATATGTTTGCATTAGCACCAAATAAATGCATGAAACATAGAGGCAATCTGTTTCAGCTTCTAAAAAAAAAAAAATCATCAAGACTTAATTTTAAACTAGATTATTCCCACCAAAAGTTACTGTTGAATTTCAAATTAGATTATTCCCAGCAAAAGTTACTGTTGATGGTTAAAGCCAGAGAAAGCACACAAGCATGGATGTTTGCTTTTTGGTTTCTACAACTCAAGTATGTGATACATCCAGAAAAGCTCCTCACATTGTAGCTCCCCTTACATTCTCTTTCCCAACCTATTATTTTTAACAAAGCTTTATGATAAACGCTTTTGCTGTTTGCTTAGCAACGCTTGTCAAAAAATATTAGGTTTATGTGAACTACACAAGAAAATTCTTTGTGTGTGGCCACAAAACCAGAAGTGTCACAAACCTGTCCATAACCAGAGTTTTAATATGATATCTATGCAGCAAAATAGCACACACCAAATTTTGAGAGAAGACCTTCTTTCTAATCAGTCAGAAGAAAGCAGGCCAAGAGGTTGTACATATAAATAATATAAATCCAGAATATTTTCTAGTGCTGTCATTAGCTGTTTTCTTCCCTGACAGAAGAGGATAAAACCATGCAGTGTGAAAACACAGACTCCCACAGGCAGAACCCTTTTTGTTTTCCCCACAAATTTCCACATCTGTTTGGAATAATTGACATCAAAAAAGAGAATATCTGTACAGCAATATGCAAAATAAATGCAAAAATGAGAAAAGACCAAGAACCACAGAATTTCACTGCCTAAATACTTTTTTAAAATTATCTTTTTTACAGTCTCATCAAACTCACTGCTCTAAATTTTAAATCCTCTTTACCCATGGAGAACCAAAGCCTTCCTTATTTTCAGTTATTGCAGTAGTTGATTGATTTTTGACCAGAGAATACAACTCATGATGTTTCAGCATGAAAAGGATCTCAAGAACACTAACATTAGGATGAGGCAAATTCCTAATACTGAATATAGTGATGACATAAAGAAACCAAAGGTAAAGGGACAAAACAAAAGCACTGAATATCCTGTTCAGCTGTTTCTATCAGAGTGCAACATCTTTCTTTTCACCCAAGCACCTCAACACTCATAACACAACAGAAATTTCCTTCCTTACGGTTTCTCAAATACACTATGAGCAGATCAATGCTGCACAGCACCTCAGAGGCACCACAGCACTCCAGGGGCACTTTAGCTCTGTAAGTGACTGAGCAAAGGAGAAGAGATAACAAGAAGAAAGGGCTTTTTCAGTCTGAAAAAATAGGGAATTTTTTTTTTTTTCATTTCAAATTCTAATTTAGTTACAGGCAATATAAAACATTAAGGACCAAATGTTTCCCTCACTTGCAGCCCACCTACTTGACGAGGCATTCCAAAATTCTGCAAGAATCTGGGGGGGAGAGGAAGAAATTCCTTACTTCCTCCACAAAACTACAGGACAACACCAGAGCTGCTCCACCAACAGCTCTGGGGGTGTGTTGGACACAGCAAATTCCATGGCCATTGCTCCCCTCAAGCACCATGCTGCACACTGAGATCCTGACCTGCTCACTTTGGCACATGGAGAGGTTTCCATAGAGACTTTCCATTCCTCTGGTGTAGGTTACAGGGGACAAATTTAATTTGCCCTTATATTTCATGCTACATTTATTTTAGCAGCAAGTTAAAATATGTACCAGTTAAATGTAAGTTTGATAATAAACTAGCTTATATTACATTTTAGTGCTAGATAGTACACATAAAATGATCAACAGCTACTTTGGATGCATCTCTTTACCATCCTATTACAACAAATCAAAATGTTCTTCCACATAAGTCTTCTTTCCTTTTACCCAATTCAGTCAATTTTTAACACAATCAGGGTTCAATAAAATAATTGTCCTTCCATGGTACTAGAGGTACAATCCACACACCTGCATGGTAAAAAGAAGAGCTGTGGCTTAGCATCACTTGAACATTTACACTTCAGGCATTAATCCATAAACCAGGAGAACTGCACATGTGATTTGCTCACTCTCTACAACTGCTAGTATCCACTAGGTGGTTATTTCCCTTTCACTCTGCCATCCTCTTCCACTTCCTGGCCAGAACTCAATTTGAGCAAAGAAACTGTCCTTTTGATCAAACCCAAACTGTGAGGCTCTTTTCAAAAAGAGCTGCCTGTTGCTTTTCAAGAAAGCCCAGTGCATTTTCAGGAATGGCTTAAGGAAGGAAATAGAGGCTAAATTCTGTGCTGGAAAATGCTCATACCCACCCTGCCCAGGGCTGCTCTTGGAGCTGAGCAGGCACAGCTGAGGGCAGAATTTGGCCTGAACTGTGAATTCAGAACTGGAAGCCAACATCAACTCAACACAGCCCACACAGATCTTTGGACAGCAAAAAATGTTTGCTTAGGGAAGGAATTCTATCCCCAGCTCTAAGGATAATTCCAGCCTCTTCAGCAAAGGACAGGGGAGAAAGTGAAGAGATGATGAGGCTGCAGGGCCTCTTTTGGGCTTCTATCAAAAGCAAACAGATGTGATCATTAGGTTGAAGTCACTCCTGTAGATGCAGATTGATTTCTTGCCAGAACAGCATTTCTGAGTTGATGTTAGGTGTGCATGGAAATCATCACATGAAATTTAGATTTGGACACTTCCAACCTATGGCAAAAGTAAACTCAGTGAAGCTATTCTGAGCACTGGAGTTTCCTCCTGCCTGTATGAACACTGCAATGCAGGGCTGCTACCTCAAACACCCCTGGGAAAATATCACAGGGACAAGAATTCATGGGTTTATATAAAACTTAGACATGCAGAAGACTTTGGGGCTCTTAGAAAGATTCCTCATAATTCTCAATAGCAGTACTTTAAATACAAAATCCAGTTCTGGAAAACTACTATCTTTGGGGGAGGAGGGAGAAATCAAAGAGCACTTCAAGCATCATTTTCTCACACAGTGAAAAATTAAGGGCAGAATGGTCTTACTACTTCTACCTGGCTTTTAAAGGTGACAAGTTGAGCTTTTATAAATGCAATTTATATCTGAGCAAGAGAACCAGTGTTTTACTCCCAACCAGTAAAAGGGATAACACATCTGCTAAAACTCCAACACAATGGCTGGCTTTGCACTGCAACAGGAAATGTAACCCAATAGTCTCAGAACTTCCCCAAACCCCAGCCATTTCTTAATGTAAAAGGATTTGAAAATTCAGCTCACTGAAACATCTGTTAAGCTCCTGCTACTCTAACACACGATATTCTTTCTACTCTGTTACCTGCCAACAAAAATATTTGGGTCTATGTAAGACTATCACAAGTGTGTGATAATGGCACTGTGCTTCTAATTTTATACACCATTGTGCACTCAAAATCACCTGGGGGTGACACTAGATACCACACTCACTATAAGCTCAAAACTTACAATAAATATATTTCATTTTAATCTTGTATGTAAATGACAAATCAGATGGGGTTTGAATGACTAGCTTTAATTTAAAGAAAAAAAACTTAGTCAAAATTGTCTTGAATCAGTTTTCAAAGAGAGGGCTCCTTGTCTGGGCTGCCAAACCTCCCTTCTCTCCACACAACCTCTCTGTCACCAATCTCTCAATTCCAGCTATGGGCCCAGCTCAGTTAAAACTACTTTAAATGCTGCTGCATCATGCTGCATTGTGCAATGCAGACATCCTTGGAAAACTCAGGAACGAGCAGCTCACCACCCTGGGACTGCAGCTGTAAAGCCTTGAGATCACTCCCAACATTCTGACCAAAACGCTCATCTCAACTCCAGGGTGAGCTGCCACAGAAACACAGAAGGGAAGTCCAGGAAAAGATCCTAAACAAAGTCTATTCCAGGTTGATAACAGCACAATCCCTAAAAAAAGAAGCAGCAGCAGCAAATCATTTGCTCCCTACAAACCTTAAAATAGACACTCTTGCACTGATGATGTTGAGAATTTCAGCTCAGCTTGTTTGCATACCCAGGAAGGGACACTTGTGTAGTTTTGCCAGCGATTGAAACATTGGTAGAGTTCAGGGGAACATAACAATTCATATCAGAATATGAGTTGTAAAACTGATGCTTAACCTCAGCCCATACCCTCCATCATGACATTCAAATAACCTCAGTGAAATACAAACATGAAGGACTTAACAGAAATGACTTGGGTTCGACCAGAGTGCACTGTTATTCAGTGCTGATATCTTTGTGCTCTACTTTGGATACTCTTAGATGTACTACCCATTAATAGACACTATTTTAAAATTCTATCAATTGTTTTAAAGAATCCAAAATTAACATCAGTGTTTTATTTTGTTGCTCAGAGGGTAAGATTCCCGGATAAATAAACACGAAAGGCTCCCTTTGTGAAAATATGTCAGAGTAAATAAAATGCACAATTCATAAACATGCACAGACTGGATCCCTTTCACAGAATTTTGATAACATTCACTTACACATTCTCAGGAGAACTTCAAGAATTTGGTTTATAAACAATCCCTAACATAGCAGAGGCATGGTTTTATAGGTCCTGGTCAAAAAAATCATGCTGTTGAAAGATATTATTACTTGTCCCAAGGTGCCAGAACACTCACTTATCAATCTTGTGGACATAAATAGGTTTTGCATATGTACAGGCTGCAAACTGCAGGCAGAGGTTGGAGGTGTGAGGGCTCTCCTGACTGACACGTTGTAAAACATTGGAGTGTTTATCTTTTTGCTCCACAGCTCTTACTGAAGATCCAGTATTTATCTTTTATGGACACATAAGCAGAATTTTAAACACTCTATGTTTTCCACACACATTATCCCAGTATAAATTAAGATTCTGCAGAGGTGTGGATCTCTTAATTTCCCTGATTCATAGATGCAAACATTCAAAGGCAACTCCTCCCTGCTCCTCCTTTTGGGAGCACCCTTCTATGTCAGTGAAAAAGGAATGAGAAACAGTCTAGAAGGGTAAAGGAAGCCAGTTCTCAATGAAGTAAATAACATCCTCTGCCTAAAAAGTACTTTGGACTCATTATAAATAACCTGTCTCAGAGGTTCAAAGGATAAGAGTAACCCCTCCAAGTGCCAGAGGTGCTGCAAATTCTTATATAAGAAAGACTCGTAACATTGGCTATGGAAGAACTGCACAGTCTTTCATTATGTCATGGTGCCAGTCCAACATCCAATGGAGACAAATGGAAAACACCCATTGTCTTCAGCACTTTGTAAGAATCAAGAAAATTGTTGGGTTGTTGTTTTTTTTAAATATGAATGAAGGTGCTTTTACCACTGAAAGCACTTTCCCTCACCCATTAATAATGTCTGTAGTATCTTTTCTAACTAGGGCATCTGTTTACATAAAAAATGCAGTCAACATATTCCACTTAAAAGCCAAAGCAATTTTTTGGATGTTTTACGTATCCTGAGCACAGAGATAACTCTAAACTATCCCACACCTAAGACATACGATGTCCTTAATCACAGTGAAAATCACATATTCAAACAAGGTCATGCACTCCATCTTAGAAGCTTCCTTAACAGAAGATTGACAAAGTAAACCTTAAATGGTTGAAGAATCCTCTTCTAGAGCACTGTCTTGGCACAATGTATGCCATTAAAATCAGGGTCATGGTCATAAAAGGCAATCAAAGCAGATACATACATCTGGATTTTTACAACTTTTCTCCCCCAGTTTGAAAAAATGAAGATGCGTAAAACAGTCTGAGGCATCCACTTACCAAGGATTTGGTGAAAGGTCGAGCCAAGGTAAACAGCAGAGTGTACACCCACCAGTTACGATGAAGAGAGGAATAAATCATGTTTCCAGGATGGACCGCGTTGGACGTCACCCCGTGGGGAGAGAGGCGTCGGTTCAGCTCGTTGGAGAACAGGAGATTGCAAAGCTTGGAGCGGTTGTAGGCCAACATAGCCCAGTATTCCTTCTTGGATGGAGAAAGCAGGCTGAAATCAAGCTTTCCAGAGGAGTCGTTAATTTCTGTAAATCTGAGAAACAGTAAACATACCTTAGATACTCCAGAGTTAATTTCACTCTCTTTAAGAACAACATAAAATGTAGACAACAGAGTAGATCCTGGACAGAAGCAACATAAAACAGCTTATGTAGCAGCTGAGAGTATCTACTGGAAATTGCCTGAGACCCAAGGAAAAGTCCCATATAATAAGGTAGTAAAATTATTGGATAATTAGAAAAAGCAAACAATAAACAAAAACAAGTCAAAAAACCATTCTGATGATTTAAAGACATTGTATGTAACTTAGAAATTATTTTATTTTAAATTAAATAAAAAGTAAAAAGGAAAGAAAAACAGATTTTGCCATAGATCCATAAAAGCACAATCAACTTGGAGGAAATAATGTAGGATAAAATAACTCTGCATTAGAAGCAGAGAAACCTAGCATCTTTTCATTTCCCATCCCCTGATCATTTCATCCAGTGCTCACACGCAGCACACTTGCATTTAAGTGTTCAAGTAACTATGGATGAGTCTCACTGCCTCTTAAGCTTTTTTTTTAGATTAAAAATTGATGAATATAAAGGGGTTATAACCTTGGTAACTTGCCATCAATAGTCTTATATGTTTAAAAGATAAATGTAAACAAAGCCAAAATGAGTTCTGGCAGAGTATAATGTTTTTAAGTATACCCATGGCATGGCTGAACACAAATCAAAGTAACTAGTTGACGTTTTTTAATTGGGTCTGACAGAGTCATTAAACACCAGCTGTTTGTTATTAAAAAAAAAGGAAAGAAACAAAGTAGTGAATGTTCTGAAGACATTTAGATGAAGAAAAGGAAATTTCCATAAAGCATTTCCCCTCCCAGTTCTTAAAATTTCGTTTATTAATTTACTGGTGTATCTTAATATTGGAAAATAATACTACATTTAGTTACAAATCTATGTTTCATTCAGAGGAGCTACTAAAAATAAAAAGGATTTAGCAAGCTCTTTTTAATACTCAGAGTTTTCAGAATCAGCTGGGGAGAACAGGGATAAACATAATTATAGTACACACTAGAAAAATGTTTTAAAATATCTTTACTAATTTTGCATCTCGTGCCCAGAAATGAAGCGATCAGCTGGAATTTCTACATTCATTCTGTGAGCAGAATTATAATATGCTCAGAGAAAAGCAATACAGTATTTGAACTCAAGAGGAATCCAGGATGTTCTGTGTCTTGCAGAATCAGCCCTTCAATTTCAACAACAAAATTTCTCTTTCATAATTTTCAGTTAGATAAAATACATTTCTGAAATTAACAGGACTATTCTGGGAGGAATTTCCTATATTCATTCCTCAAGTAATCACTTCTGACACCAAAAATGATCTATAAATAAAACTCTTTGTGTGCACTGTATAAAGGAAGCATGGTGGCATATTTGGAGTCCATTCCTGCAAGTGTGCTTATGTGAGTCAATCTCATTGAATTCGGGGGAATAAGGGCTGTACAATCAAATTAACAACACAGAAATAAAGACAGAAGGAAAGTCAACCTACTTATTATTCTGATTTTAATATGATGTGCCTAAAGTACCCAAAAGCTTAATTTAAACAGAATTCATTTGCACTGAATCCAGAGAAGTAACTAGAAATGAACGAAGAACCAGAGAGGCAAATAAATATTTTGCCTTGGAGCATCGCAGGATAGAATTTTCTGCAAACATAGGACTTTATTTTTCCCCTAACAGGGGGTCTTGACTCCAGCAAAAAGATCCAGTCAAAGTTTATGGAAGTAATTAGATACCAACACTTCTGTTTTACGACATGGTTTAAGGCTCAGAGTTCTCAAGTAGGTCAGAAAGAACGACTACCTAATAATACCTAACTAACTCCTTACATCAACTGCTTGCCATTAAACAGACTGGGGTGGGGAAAGCAAAGTCATTTGCAATGATCAGTTTAAGTGATAAGATAAGCTGTAAGACTTTAACTGGACTCCTTACAAAAAGGGAAATTTCCTAGTTGTGTTTATTATTTGATTCAAACCTAGACTGTTCCTTATTTCTGGATGGACTTCTCTAAACCTTGGCTGATCTCACTGACTTAGCAACGAGGATTTTCAAAATGTTTCCAAAAACACAGATAAAGATGTCCAGAGATGGGAGCTCTGGCTAAAACAGCACTTAATGCAGTGAAAAACAAAGATGTCATTTAAAATACTCTCAGAGATACAAACTTACAAGGGGGAACAAGCAGCTGACAATTCAACATAATCTCCCATTAAATAACAGCTCATTTATACGTATCCCATTGTGCCCTCCACATCTGGCAAGTGATTGGAGTTGGCAGATTTATTTCCAGAGCTATCTCGCCTGCCCTGCAGTAGCTGCCCTCACTCCTAACAGGACTCTGCTACTTGCTTCCACAAACCTGGTGTGATTTGCAAAGATAAGGATGTCCAGATTTTGTTACCACCTAATTACTAGACATTTCATGTCTTTTAACAGTGGGGAGGATTATTACTGGCATTTTCTATTGCTTCCTTTCATTTCAGCCATCATAAATTTAAAATGGTAAAAGTAAATCTATCTGCAGTGTGTCATTTATACCATAAGCCCCTATGTTTGGAAGTGATAAAGGTTTCAGCCCGACCCTTGGCTGGTCTCTCTCTGCCAGGTCCCTGGGGTTACATTTTATGGAAACATGATTAAAAAAAATAAGCTTCATTCCGGGTCACTAAAACATTTCAGAAATATGAAGACATGATTGGGGGGGGGTGAAAAAAAAAAGGCACTCACACATTCCTCCTTTTGGTTTGCTAGAGCTGCTACACACAACCAAAAGTGAAATAGAAATCAACAGTAATGTTTAAAGCTGATGTTACAGGTCTAATCCTGCAGTCCCTGAATTAAATCAGACAGGAGTGAGTGGCTTGTGCCCAGCAAAATTCAGAACTGGGGCATTCATTTTGCACAAGGAACTTTATTTAAATCAAAACCATCTTTTCAGTTATTAACACAAAAAACACAAGCACATCTAAAATAAGGCAAACCTCATCAACATCTTTTTTTGCCAACTGTACTTTTGCTGGCAGTAGAAAAGATGAGCATCTAACATTTTAATTAAAAAATTCACGAAAAGAGGCATGGCCAGATTTGTAATGTGTATTAACTACACTACTTCCCATTTTACAATTATACAGCTAATGTCTGCATTGAATTCCCTAATTTCTCATTATAAAACAACTGGATTTCATCTAGCAGTTTTTAATTGCATTGTTTCTCCTGCTAAAATAACTGCACATTCTTCTTGCTAAGATGTTGAAGTTGTTGAATGACAAATCAATATAGGTCATGCCATTCAGATTTAATCAATTATTATTCCATCTCCTACAAAATCAATGAGTGGTCTGAAACGCAGTGAAAATCTGCATTCACACAAAGAATGATCAAAAAGACATCTACATACTGTTATAAAACTAGAACATGCTTTATCCAGCAACAGAGCCAAATCCAGAAACATCCACAAGCATTAGCAATGCTTCTATTTTTAAAAAGATTATTCAAAGGCAAATGCTTGAGAGCAAGGACCTTCATTTCCAGAAACTTTTGTGGTTCTGCCCAAAGTGTTTCACGCTCTGAGGATTAAAGACTCCAGCAAAATCAAAGGTAACATTCACCAACCTGTGGGACTCTGAGGACACCACCACCACCCTGGCAGGAGATGACTGGCACAAAACATCCTCCAGAAGACGGACAAGGTAGAAATGTCCCAGGTGGTTCACCTGGAAGGTCAACTCCAGGCCATCTTCCGTCAGGGACCAGGGAGCACCAAACACAGCAGCATTACAGATCAGGATGTGGAGAGGCCTGAAAACATCAAACCACACAAAGAAATCTCAGTTATATGGGTGCAATTACAGCCCAGTGTGAATGGGGTGCAGGTGTGAGGGTTTGGCTGCCTCCTTTCTGTGGGATGGAGCTGCCCAAGCTGGGAACAGCTGATTCCAGTTGGTTCCAGTAGCTCCACTCAGGGTCCAGCTGAGCCCCACGGTGACACACCTTGGGAGGAAGGGACAGAATCAAAGGGGATTGTTATTTCTTTAAAAAAGTAACAAAAAACCCCCAGCACTATCACTTTGCACACAGCACTTTCCCCATTGCTAATTGGGAAACTATCTCCATTGGGAGCATTTAGAAAAGAAACTTTTCCTGGGGAAGGAACAACGCCTACCACTTTCTTGTATAGGGTACATGAGACTTGCACAATTGGTAGGGGAAAAGTGATTAATAAAAAAAGACACAGTGCAACAAGGCACATGTGCACCTTTTATACTTCTGCAGCTTGGGAAGTATGCTGTTAAAAAATGCAAGACTGAGTTGGAAAAATGAAAACATTATCCAGCAGCTGTAATCTTTGGTGGAAAATCTGCACACAATACATAGATCTTTGAGACAGAATCTTCCTCACTGAACTCAGCTAAACCAGTTTAAATAGAAATGCCATGGTAAAGGAACTTGAAATGAAAGGATAAGATTCTACCAAACTAAGCTAGAAAAGAACCTAGGCTGGCACATACCTCTCTCATTCAAAAAACAGGTCCAGAAAACTTCAAATTTCTTGAGGTCTCCAGTGTAATCTCAGGATACTACACCTTGCAGCCTTCCCAACCTCCACAGCAAGATCAAGGACAAACGCCCTTCCTGTTCTTTCTTGTCTTTTCCCAAACCCTTATGAAACACAGCAAAGTCTCTCATCCTCGGACCTCAGATGGATCTGCATTTGCTAGATTGCATCATCTCTGAGGAAACCTTGGCACCAGCAGAGTGTTCTTGTCCTTGAGTCAGAGCCTGACGCAGCAGAGCTCTGCAAGCTTTACCTGAGCTGAGAACCTCAGGTCTGAGAGCCTGCAGCTGCCATCCCCTGGTAATTTTAATTTGGAAAATCATGCAAAATAATGACAGCCAAAAATTCCTGCACTAATCCTTGTGATGTCCCAACACCAGAATATTAGGATCTGTCACATTTGTTTAGCCCATTCCATCCTATTATGTCTTTACTGCAATCCCATGAGACAACATCAGCACTCAAACTCGAATTCTGAAGGTAATAAATGAAGCACAATTAGGAAAAAATAACTGCTTGCCCTCTGTTCTTTTCTAAAGTACTTCTTCACAGTCCTGCACACAAAGGATGGCAGGAGACATGGACCCAGAACATTTCCCCACGACTGAAGGACATATATACTGCACCTCTGAGCATCTGCAGAAGGAATTCTGGAAAATAATGTGAAACATGAAGCCCCAGGTTGTCAAAAAAACCTAAGTAATTATATTCCTTCAGGCATGTTTGAAAACACCAGATTTTGATAGCTCTGTTTAAAAAAAAAAAAAATAAAAACCATTTCAGGGAGAATCAAACACACCTTAGCTGAATACTGAAAGAAATGCATAAGGATTGACATAAATAGTAGGCTGTATTTTCTTATTAAAATAAATTTTGACTTCCAGCACATTGGGAAGTTACTAGTGTAGTGTGTTTTAAAAAGCAGTTAATTTCCTTTGCCAAGTTGGAAAATTTTAACCAAAACCTCCAGAAGCAGAGTGAAACATCTGTGCACTTTGAGAGGCTCAGTTTCTGAAGTGCTGGATTTCTGATCTGGCTGTTGGTCAGTGACAGCCATACACAGAATATCTGCACACACACACTGCACACACAGAAGAAACCGAAGATAAAGGGGGATTGTCCCTATAAAGGCAAAGTTCTCTCTCTCTGTTCAAACCAAATGACAAAAAAAGCAGTTCTTTTTTTGATCTTTGCAGCCTCACTCAACACAGTACAAGCAGGATATTCACTGAGTTGTGCAGGATCATATTCTTTAGAAGGGAACCGATCTTTTGAGGCACTTTTTATCAGAATGATTTAAACCAGAGTTCATTTTGCCTGTTTTGAGAGGCATCTGCCAAGAGGAAAACAAAGCTGCTTGAAGCTTGAGAGGGCATGGAACTTTGGCTGATTCATCACCTCTTCTGAGACTTTATGAAAAGCTCTAGCACGAATTAATTTACAGATTTGTACATCTGCTAGGAATAAAAGGAACAAGTTTCTCCAACATAGATGCAATTTTTGGTATAAGAGCCTCCTGCATGAGAACTGCAGCACATGAATGCAGCAGCAATTCAAAAAAATACTATCCCCATTCCCTCCAAAACAAATATGACACTTTTTAAAAGATTGTGATTCTATTTGGTTATTGTACTATGCACTATGAAGTAACAAATCACAGACAGAAAGGATTCACATATGAACCAAAACCATATTCCACCTATCCAAACTGTAGCATCCTTCATTATTAGTAATTGCACAATAACTACCAGAGGGGAAATATGCACTCCATACCTAAATCTGTCAGCTCAATTAATTAAAAAGAAGATTCTGGCATTATAAAACTGTAAAATGTAGTAATTTTTTAATTGTTAGGTCATTTAATTGGATTTTATAAAGGAAATAAAATTATGCTTCAGTCCATTTTATGAGATTTGTATTTTTCAAAGCACATTTCTAATTTTTTCAAAGTAAAAGTAATTCAGATTTAAGAGACTCTAAAATTAACATTATTTACAATGTTCTACTAAAAATATCTGTGAAGAAATACAAAAATAAACACAGAAACATTTTAAACAATTATCATACTGAAAAGGTAGTATTAGCTTCCCTTTCAGAATTCCTTTCTTTTGAATTAGCACTCATGGTTTTAAACACTAAATAAAAGAGGATTTTTTTCTACAAAACTCCACAGAACAGAAACCTAAAGGGCTGCATGAACAGACACTGATGTTGTGCTTCATTTCAGCTCAGCAAAAAGCCACCTCTCAGATTTGGATCCACATCCATTAAGCTATCGGTATCTCTCGTCAGCCTGCTAACAAAGGTCCAATTACTGAAAACTGTCATCTAAGTTTTTGTGACCTGGCCATTTGCACACCAGGAAATGAATGAGATTACCTGGGTAACAGCCACGGTGCAGTTATGAATTTCAGCCACAGATGACAGATTCTAATCTCAATGGTGCAGAGCTCTGTGTCACTGAACGTATCATTATGCAGGGACAAAATTTTTAAGGTAGGTGACAATTCACACCACGCAACTGGCGCTGCAGCTTTGCTTTGTGACAGGAGTATTTTCAAGTGATAGCAGAACTATGACCTTGATTTCACAAGTTCATCAGAAGCATTACTGTGATCTACACGAGGCTTCCTCCTGAGCCCAAAGAAAAAAAATCCCCCCTCGGTTTAAAATAGTTTGTAATTCTACATCAAAGGCACAGCTAAGGCCAACAAAGAATGTCAGCAGCAAAGGAAATTTTCCATAGTGTTTACTCCTGCTATCGACAGGACCAAGTGCTCCCTCCAAACATGAGACCCATTCGATATTTTTGGAAACACTATGGTTAAGACCCTGGAGAGTGTTATGAAAATTTGCCTCTGTGTTTCCTTTAAATGTCTTCAGGCAGTGACTTCCATCACACCAAGGGAGCTAAAGTGGGTACCAGCACCACTGAGGTGAGCACTGGGACCTGGAGGTGATCTGCTCCATTCTACCAGGTGGTCACTGATTCTGATCCTTCCTGAGACTCAGGAACCCCAGAAAACCCTCACCGTGCTGGGAAGTGCAGCTACAATTCAGTGAAAGTTAAAAAGCATGCAGAATTAGCTGGACAATCTTAAATGTGAGTATCTGAGCTGAAATGGAGCTAATATTCTGTGCCTGTGGTACTTTACTAACCTTTGCACTGGGCAAGTCATTCAGATCTCACATGCTGTGCACAATTCACCATTAGAAGCAACTCCAACTCCTCTGGACTATTTGAAAATACAGTGAGTGAATACATTAGAGAGATACAGAAATTAAATTGTTGCTATAAATCAGTTAGTTATGGAATTTAATAATCAATTTGTTAGCACCTGATGTAAAACTGTGATCTGTCAGCAGCCTCCCAAGCTGGCTGTGTGCAGCAGTAGATATTTCCAAGGGAATTAATTACTGATGATTTGCAAAGGTAAGAATAATATTTTTCAACAAATGTAGCCTGTGCACTAGGAGGTTAAACAAACACCACCAAAATGTCAACAGAGTTCTTGGCTTTGGTGTTCTCCCATTTCAAACGCAATGAAATAGTTAACCAGAGAGTATGCAAAGGGAATACTTTCACATCTTCCCATGAAGCAGAATGTCACACCATCTGGGGCACTTCTCAAGCGATTTGAAAAGTTCACACTGTTTGGAATTACACAGAAATTCAACAGAAAAGGCCTCACCATATCCCCAAAGTCCCATAAGCAACTGTAGACCTCTGTCACGGCCAGTGAAGGAGGCAGAGCTGTGACTTCTCTTCCACAAAGAAGCAAAGGCAAAGCCCAGCAAACTTTTCCACCCCCTAACCCTGAACACCCATGTTGCTTTCTCTGAAAGTTAGAAAGCTGTGCTTCTTTCTGCGAGGGAATGCTATCTATATACACCAAGGGAACATCCAACAGGCAAGATAAGCTTGTGGCTCTCCAGAAAATGGGTGAATTAAACAACCATCTCCAGGAATCACCCTCAGTTTTACAAGCAGTACGGACAGGAAACCAAGCAATGAGAAAATTACTAAGTCAGGGTTCAGGCAGCAGCAGGGAAACTCAGAACCATGTATAAGATAATACTGACACAGAAATACTTACATGTTTACTTGTTCAATATAAAAGGAAAAAAAAATCACTGCTTAACTTAATGAATTTTGAAAACAAAGGTTTAATGTCTAACTTCCCTTTTTCTAAAAATATGGGCTGAAAGGTTAGCAAAAATACCCTTATTGCCAACTGCCAGCTGAGAGAAATGTGGATTTTTGTCAGACAGGCTTCATTTTAAGGCAAGCCACTAACACAGGGCTTAGAGCTCTGATGGATGACCTCCTGCTAGAAGCAAGGAAAATTCTCTGCAATTCATCCTACTGGATTTCTTTGCGGGATTTGACACTGTTGATCAGCAAATACTTTTGCCCCACTTCTAAGAGATTAATGGGAGTGGACTGAAACTGTTCTGATTCTTCCTTCATGCCTCATACATGGGAATTATTATGAGCAGCTGCTCCTGTGCCTTCCTAACACATCATCTGCATATTGCCATATAGGCCAACCATCCCTCAATCATTATTCATTGTCTCTCTAAAATCTTCAGTGTACAATTCCATAAATGTTTGGAGAAGGAACTGAGTTCCTCCCAAATCTCAACTGATACAGAACCAAACAGAAAACATCCATCAGTCATGGTTTTCCCTTTATTATTTTTTCTTACATATACAAAGTGGGGACAACAACTAAAATAATCCCACATCATCCTACACCTCCAGAAATTAATAAGAGACAGCAGCAATGAAAATATCCAGAACCTGGTAATTTTCATTCAGCAGCCCAGCTAAGGACACTTGGTACCTCAAAGTGGTGCATCTTTTTCAAATTCTGACAGCAAATCATTACTTACACATATGCACATGCAGTTACAAACAAGCATAAGCCGGACCTAAAGAAACATTAATTTTTGCAATAACCATGCAATGATTTGTTGTTTTGGCACGTACTTCTAAATATAAAAGTTTCATTTGCACACATTAAGGACTTGTTAGAAAAAAAAAAAATCAATTACTACTTTTATTACATATTTGTGATATTTTCAATTAAAAACAGGTAAATCCCTAAGTTATGGTGAAGTAATATGGCCTTTACTTTAAAAAAAATATATAAATATTCTGAGGCAAAAGGCATTTCCACGATGTAGCAGATGAAAGGAAAGGTGATCTGATGAAAACATCAGGATCTCTGCTTCCAGGAAAAGGGGGAAGGGCCTAGCTTCAGAAATTTTTAATTTTTAATTTATAAAATACTGGAAATAGTTTTTGGATCCACATGACTTGACACATGCTACCACAAAGGGGTAATTGTGTACAAGAGCTTAAAAACAGAAGAAAGAAGAAAAACTATTTATGCAGAAAACCAATCCCTAGGCTTTAATAAGGAACAGCATCACCACAAAGAGAAAAAGAAGTTTTACCCTAATATTATTATGTACGTTTCAAATGTAGTCAGGCTTTGATCTTATTTAAATTTAAGATATGTGCTGTCTGCAACAGTAACTTCTGAACTATTCATGTTTCAGTACTTAATTCAATGTGGATATTTTTTGATATCTCAAAATGCACAATGTTGTCCAGAAGTTTGTGCCTCGGTGGCACTGTCAGGATGCCAACTGGACTCTAAGTTGAGAAGACAAATGTAAAATCTCAGCTGTCACTAGTTTTAATTCTACAAATGGCAAAGGGTTAACAGGGTTGTAAAGTGCTATAAAATATGTTCAGGTTTGGAAAGACAATAAGCAGTGGCAACAATCATCTCTGATTGAGCTACATCAGCTACAGAACCATTAAATATATTGGCATAATGGCATCACTGGCAATTCATCTAAATCATATATTCATTTTTTCCAGGTCTTTTAAGCTACATGTGCAACAACTTGCTAAGCAAATCCCATTTTTACATATGTATTTACAGGTATGTATATGTACAGGTATTTATCACACAGTATCTATGATTTAATTGTGGTTCAATTAGAATTAAAAATAACATACCTGCAATGTGTCAGTTATAATATATGAAAATGCAGAAAAATCACATTCTGGATTGACTTTTCAGCAGGCTCAGGAATCTTAATTGCACCTGCAAGGTTCCAGCACATTTCTGCTTGCAGCATGAAAAATGAATGCAGTTACAGTTTGGGGCCTCAGCTAAGGAGGCCAGCAGAAAACCTGGAAAACTCCATTTTGGGTCTGCTTAGGAAAATAAGAAGAGACTAAAGTTCCAAATGGAGAATCATAATTCATAACTGCTGTCTTTTCCATATTTCTACACACATCATTAGTGAATAAACTGTTTGCATATGCCAATTCTTACCACAAAAAAAAAATTCCTGTTTTAAAGTATAAGAAAGTAAATGCAGTGAAGATCTACATCTGGAAGTCCTGCATAATTGTGAATTGCTGCTACCAATTCAGAAAATTCTAAGCAGTAGCTATTGGCAAACATTGTTTCATATCTTTGAAGTAATTCAAGATTTTTCAGGATGATTTCAGATTTATTTTTTTTTCCTCGAACACTGAGAACATTAAATTAAAGTCTTACTGTTTGGCAGAAGATAACTTTAATTCAAACCAAGTGGCACTATGCACCACTGAAAACTAAAAATGCACATGAAATTTCATCTGTAACTTTACTGCTCTCTCAGCGTTTTGATCATGAAAATGTTCTTATGATGAGGACCAGGCAAATGCCATGATACCATGGCTGTAAATATTAACAGGTTTTATCTTGGAAGTTTTAGAACTGAAACATCAGTGCTGTCCCCCAGTTAAAGTATGCAGGTTTCAGTCAAGTATGTCATGATTAAGCTGAGAAATAATTACCTAAGTGCCACATCCACAAATCTGTACTTCTACACAAACACCAGCTCCCCTCAACTATCCAACTCTGGCCCTAAATTTCAATGCCACATTCCATACAATCACAGGATTAGTCATTTTACAGTCATTTTACCTATTTAGTCATTTATAGTCATTTTACCTATAAGGGGGATTAATAGCAATCAGAATTCCTCACATTGTGCCCACTCAATGAATAGCAGATTCAATTCAGCGTTTCTTAGTTCCAAAACTCTAATATGAAGGATTGGTTGGTCTGCCTCTGCCAGCTGCACAAAAATCAGCTCATGCCAAATCCATCTTAGCCCAGAACATTATTATAAACAGATCATTTATTTGACTTTCCATAACAGAGACATTCAATGACCTGGCTGAGCTGCAAACCAGCAGAGAGGAAAGACTTGATACATATTAAAGAAGAAGCTTGAAAAAATTCAGCCATTTAGGTGAGATCTCTTTTCCCATTCTCATCCTAACCCTAGCACTGTCTTCACAAAGAAGGAAATGGAAGTTCATTCATTCCTGGTGGAAAGATCCAATGGAATGTACCAGCAGAAAACAAGCCAGAAATACTAAATACTAAAAGATAACAGGCTTTCTCCAAAAACCTTTGTGCTAAAAATCTTTGAGCCCTGTTTTTTATTGGACATCCATTTTAAATATTAGTCACCCTCTGTTCAGGCTATGCGACAATGGAGTAAGAGGCAAATCAAACATTAAACAGCAATATTGGTCTTTTCTGTCTTCTCCTAAAGTTGACTTTGAGAGATCCAACTAAGTTAGGTTTTCAGCTTATTTTGCCCACAGAATCCTTTCAACTGTGAGAGAAAAAAAAAAAACAAAAACAAACTGGAGGGCACTGTCCTGCTCATAAAGGAAGTTTGAGTGCTGCAGTCACAGAGCTGCAGGATCTAAAATAATCTGCAAAACCCTTCTGCCCAAAGCTTTGTTTGAAACTGTATGGATAAAAAAGTCTCAGAAAGAAAAACAGCTGTATCAACTCCAGAGTACAGATAATGCAAACAAAAAAAAAATCATTCTTTTTTCTGCAAGGATGAAGGATTTTCTAGAATATATTTATAGGAATATGGCATAATTTACCAGTGTTTATATATTCAGAGCTCAGATTTTATCTGTGGACAAGTCTGCAACACCTAACAAATCCAAATAGGAATAAAAGATTTCCACCCAATCTCAGAAGCATGATAACTTACAGATGAATCATCTGACTTTTACTTTCAAACAAGGATGGTTTCTTAGCTTTAGAGTACTATTCCAACTCATATTAAATAGTTCTTTTCACAGTAACTCTTTCGTCCTGCTTATTATTTATGTTTTTCTCAAGGCTCCCTCTGTTGCATCATTTGTTTTCTGTATGCAACCAGCCCCGTTAAACTCCTGCTGAGCAGAAGATGACATTTCTTCATTCTTCACGTAGTTTCTACAGTCTCTCAGATTCCCAAGCACATTCAAGAACGATTTTTTTCCCTCTACAACTTATTTGATTAAGGCAGGACATTCACAATTTCAGCAATTTCCCCTGTGCTCTCTGCAATCCAAGCACTCTCAGCTTTCCCAGCTGCAAGAGGGTTTGATGTTTTAACTCAGTAAAATTTAGGGATCCTTTTTCTGGAGGAGGTCCATTTTAGTTTTCTCACCCAGGAGGAGATCTGTGAAATGCTGTCCTTGAAGCCTATTTTCCAACTGCTGTCAACCAGGCAAGAACAGAGTCCCAGGTTGTGATGTCACAGATGTCACCCTCACATCTGCTGACAAAAATAGCACCTAGAGCCACAAAGTGTGCCAGAAAAGCAGAATTTCAGGAGACATGCCTATCTATTATCTATTTTATAAATTTTCAGTTAGTAGGTCATGTGTCACCAAGACCAACAGGTTCTGGAAAATACCAATGTCCCAGAAACTAATAATGGACTGGAGAAACTAAACGGAGAATACCACTACTTGCACAGAGAAGCTTAAGATGTTTGCCACTGAATACTAAAGGCCTCTTAAATGCTGTAAAAAATAAAATACAAGTTTTTATTAAAATGTGGGCATTCATACAAAATTTCTCCTTGACATTTTAGAAGTATTGTCATTTTTCCCAGAAACCAAGGTCTATACAAGTCAGAACTCAAATGATAACAGTTTTGTTTGGAAGGAAAAAAAAACCCCAAACACTTTATGTGCTTTTTCTACTACCTTATTGTGGAGAAATTCGTGAGAGACTTTGTAAGAAAGGAAACTCTCTGCTCTTAACTATTTCCTGCTCTCATTAACAGCAGTGACAGGTCCCTCATGGGAAAGGGGGAGACTCCATCACAATGTGCTCCTCCTGCAGGGATATCGACCCCTTCTCAGAAAGTTCGGCTGCCAACTGACAAGACTGGCCAGAGCATCAAGAACAAGGCTCATTCTCTCACTGGAGCCTGCGAGATTCCTTCCAATTGCTCATAAAGCCACCAGTGCCACGGAATCCCCGAGGTGACAAAAGGCTCAGGACCCCGCGGCAAAGCAAAGCAACGAGGAGACAAAGGTCGTTAGTGCTCATTAGAGCTGGAAAACACACTGGCTCACCAGTACAGCAATAAGATGCCTCTGCCACATAATTGCTTTCCCAACCTTATCCAGACATGGTTAAATCACAAAAAATCAGAGGTCAGAAAGACCTGGTAGGTCTTCCAGTCCATCCTCCTGCCTGTGCAGATGATTGTGAGGTAACTCTTCTGTATCTGTATCAAAGATCCACTGCTACAGGCAGTGTGTGGGGTCTGGTTTACATCCAGCCCCAGACTTTAAACAAAATAGAACTGGAAATTCATCTTGGTCAAAACCCCACAAGTCTCAAACCAGATACAGAACTTAAGACTTTCACATAATGCTTGGACTAGTTCTGCCAGACACAGGCACATATTTAACACAAAAATACCTGAAGGCAAGGCAGAGGCTTTAGATGCTGTCTATTACTGAATGTTTTTCCAAATAAAATGAGAGTGAAACATTAGCAAAACATGTCCATCACTGGCAATGTAGCTTAACAGACCTACACCGGTAAAACAGGGTATGCCAAGAAAATCAAAACAGCTTTTACTGATTCTAGATCTTCTCATTTCCTAAGTTCTCTGGCAAAATTTATTTAAGCATGTTCACTTTCAAGGATTTATAAACATACCAAATAGCATACCAAATAGCTAGATGACCATGGTATGATCTACAACACACAAATCAGGTTAAGAGCTGCATTTGGAAAAAAGGTGGTTTTGACTTTCCATTCCACCATACACTTAAAGAAATGGAGCATATTAAGAGCATGAAGGTTCTAAATTAAAACACTTACTGCTCTCACAAAACCAAGTTAGTACTAAAGCAGCAATACTGCAAGGATTTGTCTTTCAAGAAATTTTAATACATGAAGATGACATGATAAGAAAATATTGATACTAAGGATTTTGGCAGTAAAGGAACTTCTGTTAGAAGTCAGTTTTGACAATCCTTTGAATCTAAAAGACCTATAAGTACGAAAATGTCATCTGCCTATCCATGTGAGATTTAGCTTTGGCAGTGTTTCAAAAGTGAAAAAAACCTCTTTGTTACATATTTTCTCTACGACAATGTATTTTCAAAGCTGTCTAAGAGGTCATATTCTCTCGAGAAGAACAGTAAGATGCATATCAGTTACAGAAATATTTGCAGAGAAAAAGCTAAGTTTGAATACTCACAACAATCAATGGGTCAAACTGGATAAAGCACAAAGTGTGGAATTTATTGTCAAGAGTTGGAACTTAAAAGCTTTCAAATAATTTCTTCAATTCAGAGATACATTGCTCTGTTCAAGCTAAATTAAACAAACCATTTGGAAGCTAACCTGGTTATCTCCATATAAATTTGTCTACTGTTAAGTGATGTCATTATCACAACCTCTCAACCTCTCCCCTTTTTCCCTTTTTTTTTTTTTTATTATGGATTATTCCAAATACAGGTCTGGAAAATGGAGCTGTCTAGCTCATAGAGCTATATTTGTTAAAGCTTTAAAAATAAAAAGGAGAGACAGAAGGTTAGAAAAGAAAGTAAGAAAAGCAGTGCACTAATTGTTCATCCCTGACCTCTTCCAAATCACTGCAAACTGTTAAAAGTTGCTTGAGCTGTTTTTATGCAATTCAGCTCTGGCCTTTTTCAATAGCCACAGGGTAAAAAAGCCCTTTAAAACTGGGGCTACACATCAAATAATAGGAGATGTGTATTTTTTTTTTTTTTTTTAGCATGAAAACAAATGATCTTTAATCTACGCTGAAAAAAATTCCTGTGAAAAGATTATTCACTAACTGCAGTTGGTGATCTGTCCAACTATGGTGATTCTGCCAACTGTGCTCAGCTGATAAAGACATTAAAAATAACAAGGAATTATTACATATGATTTTCTGAGTACTTACAGATTCTTGGATTTGAATGCTTCAGCAAAGTGCTGCACACTCTGAAGAGAAGCAAGGTCTAAGGTCATTGCTTCTACCTTGGCTTTATGCTGGAACAAGAGAAAATATAAAAAAAGATAAATAACAGCAAGTTCAGTTTGCGGTATCATGTTACAGTAAATGTGTTATGAAACTTGTCTGATTCCCTTGTTTAACATTATAACCCCAGAGTGAATACAAATCATCAAAAGGGATGGATGAGCTCAACATTTAGTGCCAAAAGTAGCATTTGTGATTTGGTGGTTCTGCTAGAAACATACACTATGTAATGCACAGCTTTATATAATGCAATGAATTGACTCAAGGCAGTGTTAAGGTCAATAAGTATCTTTTTGCTTTGATTTTGATGGTGAAACTTATGTAACTCATGTAAAAAAGTAGAATAAGTGCTATGCTCAATACATGCTATTTTTTACATACCATACCAATAGGGAAAAAGAATCAGTAAATACTCTTTAAAAAACAACTAACTTGAGACTGCCACATATTAATCCAAAACAATCTATTTTTCATAGCAGGTGATATAAAAGACAGAACAAAATACAGAAAATACAGATCTGTCTACACAGTTTTTTATACAATAAGAGTTTACCAGTGAATAATATAAATGCACTTACTGTGAGGGTGGGGAGGCACAGGGTGCCCAGAGAGGCTGGGGACTCCCCATCCCTGGAAGTGTCCAAGGCTAGGCTGAATGGGATTCTGAGCTAGCTGGGATAGTGGAAGGTGTCCCTGCCCATGGCATGGGGTGGAACAGGATGGGCTTTAAGGTCCAACCCAAACCATTCTATGATTCTGTTTTCAAAAGAAATTCTGTATATACTTATATCCAACTTTTCAGCTAGAAGAGGACATGCTATAGAAAACAGCAGGTTAACCTGAAGGTTAAGTTAACCTTAGGCATCACCAAACCAACACTTTGCAATATTTTCAGCTTTAAGGTCCCTATTTCCAGTTATTTTGAAACAGTTAAATTCAGAATAAAATGAACCAAAAACCTGTTTTCATCACAACACTAAAGTCACCACAGAACCAAGCAGCTGGGGGTTGCAGCAGGGATCTGCTGGGATTACAAGGCTCTACCATGAGCATTGCTGGAGGAATGAAAGGAAAGCAGCACACAAGTGAGCACAGAAGGAAGCCAGAAGAGTCTCCCATTGTCCCCCAAGCTCAAGGGATCCATCTGATCTCCCTGTTTCATTACATCTGGCTCTTTTCTCCCTACATCTGTTTTCTATTTTGCTAGTACCCATTCTGCCTGCTACAACTACCTTACAGGTTTGGCTTAAACAGAATATCCCTCCATTGCTTTTTTTCCCACTCCAGCCAGACTTATCGGGACAGCAAAATAAACACAACTAAAATTTCAACAGGTTTAGCCTCCATAGGAAGTATCAATTTATGGAGTCGGAAAATGCTAAACCAAACTTTGCTACAAAGAGATTTCTTTACCCTCACAAGATGCACATCATTCTGGAATTCATTTTGCCCCACTGGGTAAATATTTTCTTCTGTTTGATGGTCAGAGACTTGAGAAAGATGATGCTGCCTTGCATTATGCAATAGAACTCCAGAACAACTTCTCTTCAGCTATGCAGTTCAAAGCTGTTTACTCACTACAGAAATAGTGCATAGCTGGGTTTACTTTGCTTTCCTCAGCTGAAACATCCTCCTGTCTCTCCCCAGGGTAAAAGGACAAGAATGCTACAAATACAGGAACATAATAAATATAATAATCAAGTAGTTCAACAGACTACACCACAAGCTGTCACCTACTGTCCTCTTGGGGACAAAGATTAAAGTCCACATGGTATCACTCAGGTAATGTTTTTCCTCTTGGTGTCACACATTAGGCTTCTGCTACTGATTCCAAGAACAGAAAAGAGGTGTCTGTACTTCAAGTGCAAAAAAAAAAAAAGTTTGAAGCCACCAAAATACTTTCTGATATAGAAGTTAATCAGATTCAGATTGGCCTGGATTTAGGAATTAATATATTGAAAACATTAAAATCAGAAATTTTAAAATCATAATATATTTTTTGTTCAACTTTCTCCCTGTTTTTGCTTTTTAAAACCCTGATGATCACAGCCTGTATTTCCCTCATATGCACAGAAGGCACATACTGAGCACAGACACACCCATTTTTCCTGTTTTACTTACAGGAAAACCTGCAGCAAGTGACATCCAAAGCACTCAGCACTTGCCACCTCAGCTTCTGAAGGCACTCAAGAAGCCAAGCATGAGCGTTTTCTCCAAGCACAACTAGGGAAGAAATCAGTTTAAATTCTTAAACTTAAGAAAGTTCCCCAACTTTTTCACTTCAGATTCTCCCTTGTCAACTGAGATTCCAGCACCTCTCACCCCACAGAGGTGTTCTGTAGACTACCAATTCCTACTGCAGTTTGAGGCTGTGAAATGCTAAATCATGAGTATCAAATCCTTTTAATTCCAATTTTCCCCACTGTTACTTCTGCATCACAATATCTTTTTAAAAAACCTATGAATAAGGCAATATACTTGCAAGGTATGTTCTTATTAATGTAAGAATATCTCCATTAAATGACAAGTAGAAGGTTTTATGTTTGTTTTCTTACAGTACCTTAGAATTACCTCTGTTATAATGTTTTCCTTCTTTCCCAAGAAGCCTAGGTGTCACATATTGTGATATGTATACAGGAGCATGGGGGTTTTCAATAAAAAATAAAACTAAAAATCATTTTTGCTAAAAGGCATCTTAACTGTAATTGTTCTCTGCAGTCAGAACTGATTGTTAATGGTATGCTGCAAATCCTGATCTAATGTGTCATAATTGTATTATGCTGATGTCTCTCACTATTTCACTTCACATGTTTTCAGTACTGAATTATGCCTCATTTTATGTTGTGAAATCTTAAATGAGACTTGCCACTTTCCCAAATACAGGAGACAGTCTTTAAACTGCCATCATCAAATCAATACACTGAGGCAGGAAACTCCAGAACTTTGAAAATTAAATTGACAAAAGAAATTAATGTTCCCTCTACTACTTTATTTTCAATTACATCATTTAAGGAGAAAGTAGATAATAAAATGAGTGTAGAATAATTTAAAGAGCTCGCTCCTAAATCACAGGATCATAACTATGTGGTGCCACTGAAAGCCTGTGCTAAATGCAGTGGTGCCCTTGCTGCAGCTGCCCAGGACAAGTGTCCCAAAAACCAAAACCATCTTCAGCACTTGAGCCAGACCAGCTTGGCAAAGAGGCCAAAGGAGAGCAGACACAAGAGGTGGACACAATTCTGCTGTCTGCTGAACCCTGTGAAATCAAGGTCAGCCAGAACCAACTGAGAGTTTTGTGTTTGGGGTGGGGATATTTGTATTTCATGGAGCCCAAAAAGCAGTTCAAGGCTAACAATGTCTGGGCACCAACATGGTGCCTTTGAAGAAACAGCCAAAGGCAGATCAACCTCCAGTTCCAAACAAGTCCTCTTCTAAACCCAACACAATAACACTTGGAAAAGTGCAAAGAAAAAAATTTATCTTGTGTTTCATGCTTCACACCCAGTTCTAAAAGCCTTCTATCAATATTTCCAGGAAAGATTCATTACTCTACACAACCCCAGAAAACAGCTTGTTCAGTTTTGTATGTAAGCTGCTCCCCATTGGAGCAAAAATATTAAAAATGCTTAAGTGCAATTGGCTATACTTTGCACTCATGCTAGAAAAATGCTTATTGAGCCAGAAAGTAACAGGAAAGTGAAAACCCCCAGAAAGCCAGCTATTTCACTATATGCAATGTATTCACTTTACAGCTTAAAAATTGTTTAAAAATGAACACTGCATGGTAGAGTAGTTTGGCAGTAAACATGATTGTGCATTTGTGTCTTGGTATTGAAGAAGGAGCCTTTTTTCATAGTGAATTTTTCATTCAAATGTAAGTGATGATTTACGTTAAATATAGGTAAAGCATAGCTACATTTTCCTGAAGGATTGCAAGGAAGTGAAGAGCAGTACAATAAGTTGAAGCATAAAAGCTTTCTCTGTCATAATATTTATTATAATGGCATATAAAATAGCTGAAATAAATAATAGATGACTAAAAGTAAATTCATATGATAAAGAATCTTTCAGCAGACACCATTACTTCTGACTGCTCCAGTTTCATACAGAGTTGAAGAGTCTTAATAAATATGCTGTAGCCCCTGTATCTTATGTAAGTACAAGTCATTTTGGAAGGGCCTACTTAAAATGTGCCATAGTGGACACTACATAATTTACTGTATAATTTTACTCTCAGAAAATAGTCTGTGTACATCTTCAATATTTAAAAGTCCTTAACTCAAAGCTGAATACTTAGCATAACAACAGAAATATCTGACTTTGAGGAACTGAGAGTACAATCAATTGGTAAAAAGAGGTTTAATTTAATGCAGAAAAATCTTCATGACAACATCTTGGAATGCAGATAGTTCTGATGTGCTGTCTGAGCAAGAAAATCTTCAGGAAAAAAGAATTTTACATCAAAGATGAAGAAAAATCTGTGGAATTATCTGAAAATAGCTAAACAAATAACCAAATCTCAGCATATGACAAGCAATGCCCAAATAAACTCATATTTCCACGTTGAGGATGGAGCAGGGGATGTTTTAGAAGCACACCTGACAATTTGACACATGGCTTATGACAGTCAGTAGCCAATGCCATGCACTATTTATGGGGCTACCTAATGGGGAAAAAGGCTTTCAGTCAGGATTAGAACTGCAAGTATTATTCTCCCTAATGTAGTCAACATTTGGTACTTCATGCAAAACTGTATTTATGCAATGGCAGCTTCAGTGCCTGTGTGCTTGGAATGCTCTGCAGCTTCTGCCCCTGGAGCTGATGGGGATGGATGCATCCCAGAGCCTTAAGAGCAATCCAGCACCTGTGGGAGATGCTTTAATAATGTGTTCTTCTGCTACCTTTGATATACCTGCATAAAAATCATTAGAAGACCTTGTGGTGGAACATTTTTACACTCCTTTTTCTGGTTTCCCCCCCACCTCCACTCCCCAGTATCAGCAGTATTTCCATTTCCAAATTTCCACTAACTTTATGCAAGACAACACAAACCAATTTCCTAAATATTACTCATTTAATTAACCTGTTTATGTACAAGGAAATAGCTGGGACTAACTTGATTCTTCATGAAAATCAGAAATGAAAATTATTTCCTTTCTTTCCTTAGACAAAAAATTTATTCAGCAATACTTGGTTTCACTATTTCCTGATGTGTTTGTTTTACCTGTATTTTGGCTGTAATTTAGTGGTGTAAATTTTTCCATTATTCTTCTTGCTCAATCCTGTCAAACATATTTTGACACTGTCTGTGAGCTCTCACAAAACCTTAATTTGTAAAGCCTGGTTCCTCCTGCTTAAGGAACTAGACCTTCCTGATCTTCACAAAAATGGAATTCCTGCAGGGGCTGCCTTCATCCAAGTCAAGTGAACAGCACACAGAGCAAGGTTTCATGGCTAGTGTGAGCCTGCAAACTTGGATTACTGATCACCCTTGGACCAACATTTTATCATGAAGAATTAATTACTAGTTCCATTGCTGTCTTTGTCTCTATCCATTCTCCAGAAGAATTCTGCATGTTTGGCAGAGAACAGTGTTTATCTTCCTGGCATCATCTACATCTCAGAGGCCTCTTCAGAAAAACCTGAAGCCCTTGAGCTGTTGAAGGACTGTCCTGCAAATGAATGTCTAAAACTTGCAATTGTCCCAACACACAATAACCTTGAACAAACACCTGGACTGGAGATACAATGTTGGGCTGAGCTGGGTTAAAAAAGCAACAGAGGAGAAGTCTGGAATTTCACTTAGATAGAGATTGAATGTAAAGGCAACAAATGAGCCACTGAAATTCTGAAGGTGAGAGATGTGGAAAAGGGATAAAAATGACCTGATACAGAGGAGTTTGGTTTCTGAGGATGCCATACACCACCCTGGCATTTGGTCCTCACATTTAAACAAATCACTATTCACGGCAATATTTTTCTTTCTTCCAAATATTTAATTTACCTATAATTTATAATCCATGTCACAAAACTAAAATGAGACTCAAGTCTCCAGGTGTAGTTTGTATATTTGACTTATCATGCAATCACCATTTTAAATTTCCCAATAGTTTTAAAACTGTATCTCTTTCTATTAGCAAATATCTACACATAAAAAGAAATGCAAAATACACTCACTCATTTCTTTGTGGTTGCTTCATTTTTCAGATTTTAATATCCTTTTTTAATAAATCTTCTGTAATAAATACCACTTACCACTACAATAAGCAATAATGTTATTTCATAATCTTTACATTAGTTAACTCTTAGATCAGTATCTCTGTAAATTTGGCCTTTCATATTTTCTGAAGATAATTATAAAGGAAGAAAGGGAAAACATCTGCATTTCTTTATTAAATTGATAACTTCAATGAAGTAAACTATGCCCCAGCAATCCTAAATCATTCTTAGAAAGAGCAAAAGAAGTCATTCTCTTAAAGAGATTTTAAAAATTATTTATTCCTTAACCAGAGAGAACAAAAACATACAAAAACTGCTGGACTGTAATTTCAGAATACTTCAATTAGTAGGCTCCAAATGCCCTGATTTTTCATGGATGCACATGGTCCCATTGCACGCAGTACACATTTGCTTGAATAACAAGAAATTACATGTATTTTTTATTTTTTTAATCTGCAGTAGATTTTGGCTGTAAGAATTTGTTTAGCTCTTAATGCACATGAACTGTGGGTATTTCCTTGGGAGCCTACTTTTAGCTGGATTTTTTTTTCCTTCCCTAGATATAGATCACTTCTCTCCATCTCCAAACGCCCATTCCTGTAAAGCTCATTTGAATTTATCTTGGGGGATCTCAAATAATCTTGGCAATATATTATATCGTGTGTATGGTTTACTATTCTAATAAACATATCTCCTTGTTTAGAGAATGATCAAGGGAGCCTGGGAACATGTAACAGAATCTCAGCTGTGGAGAGCCTCCTATTCAGATGCTTTCAATTCCTTTCATTCTGCAAGATTCGAAGTGATAGCAGAATGGGTTTTCAAAGAGAGCAACAAGGCAAACAGCATTGGGATAATTTAGAAGCTACAGACCTTTTTCCTTTTAAAAACTCTATGTGAAGGTTTTAAGATTAAATAAAGGCAGGTGATGGGTTGCTGAGAAGGAAGCAATGTAGGAGGCAACAGGGTAATGGATTTGTTGGAAATGGCAGGGGCTGGGTGAAAAAAGAGAAATTCTAAATGGACTAAACCAGTAACATCCCTAGTGCAATACATTATTACAGTTGTTCATTACCCATAAAATTAAAGACATGTTATGTGCACAGCTCTACACACACTGGTGTGCAAAAGCTACAGCAGGATTTCACAAGCAGTGCTTGCAGAGGGAAGGCAGAGCAGCATCCCCACTCCAGATGACAAACAAGACGAGAAAAGCATGATGGTCAAAAGGGCAACAATGTTTAAGTAAATACAAAATGAACCCTTTTTCCCTGTTCTCTCATGATCCATAACCATAAGCTATGTTGTTGCCTGAAAGTGCAGACATGCACTGTGCAGTGCATTAATCCTTCAAACACTAACAGATGCTGGCAGGGATTTAGGCTGGAATGTATTTACAAAGTGACAAATTATGTTCCGTATTATACAGAGAGAGAAAGAGCACCCACAAATAGGCTGATAAATGTCAGCTGCAGTCACGACAAACGGTTTATTTTTATTATACTGTAACCACAAATGTTTTTTGCAGGGAGGCCCAAAGATTTATTTGTTGCAGGAAAAAACAGGATTATATATGACACAAAGTAATAACTGTGAGATCAGTGATGTTCTGGGCAGCTTGCCCTCCTGGAAGCTGCATTCAGATTGAAAAATGTTGCTTAAAAATGGTATGTTATATGACACAAAATAAGTAGTTCATAAATCTGTATTGAAACAACAATAACTAATAATTAAAGATAATTCTCAGGACGTGGTTCCTACAAGTTAGAAAGGAAAGCATACTCTTCCCTTTAGTGGAACGTTGAAAATGAACAATATTAACAACAACATTAAAATAAATCTGATGAAATTGTTTCAGATTAAAAACAAAGTGCTGTAATTGCGAGGTGGGAGCAGTGCACATGTTCAGTGTGGTCAGAGCAGTGGAACAACTCGCACAGCACAATTCATTGGCAGCAGAGTGACGTCTGCAGGTTTACAAATGCATTGCAGCTATTTGGGAGGATGGCAAAGCTTGCCAAGAGATTTAAGGTACGGTTCTGTCCCCAAGCTCTTAATATTGGGGAAATAAAAATATCAATATGGTTAAAAGTTATCGCTTCTGTATTCATGAATAATTTCAGGATGCTTCAACCTAAGTAGAAATAAATATATGAGACAAAGGAATGAAAGAACTGAATAATTAGCTATTTAAGGCATTTTAATTGGCAGTTCAGGGTTACAATCTCCTAGATTTAAACAATATAACATTGATAACTTACAGAACAGTATCCTCAAAAAAATAAACACATACACAAACTCTTTTGTTTCCCCAGCTGTTCACATTCCCAAGCTAAGAGATGCATTGAAAATGCTCACATTGATATGTATGTAATTTTAGAAAGTGAAATAAAAGGCCTGAATCACATTAGTAAAGATTTCTTGTACAAGGGTTGGCAGGATCAGCTTCTTAATATACACTCAATATACACAATATAGACTTCAACAAAAATATGAGGTCTTTCTGCATGCACAAGAAAATACCAACTGTATCTGAACAGTACCAGAATATGGAATTTTGCCTTTCTGCCACCTGATTTGTGATCAGAAAAGGAGGAAGCTTTTCTCTACTCTCTTTCTAAAGAAATATGGCGTGAAAAAGAAAATATGAGCAAAATAAACACTGAGGCTGAAATTATATTTGTGTGAAAACGTAGCCCATCTCGGGAATCACTGATATAAAACCAAACACATCATTACATGTGTAAGGTAATTCCAAGGTTGTCTGAAAAGCTGATATCAAAGTCCAGACCTTGGATTTCACAGCTGCTCAATAGGGTCAGAAGGTCACATCCCATTGTTCAAATAATTAAGAAAGTTTTAAATGGCTTTAGTGTAAACATGAAAAAAGCTCAAAATCAAGTGCCTTCTTTTTAAGCACCATTGACATGAAAAGTTTTGACATTTTCATTTACTAAATACACACTAATTTTCTGATAAAATTTTGATTTCAAGGTATCAGAAATAGTTCAGAAAATATTGGTCTCATGCAGCAATACCGAGGGAGAGTGGACGGTCTCTCAGCATTAAATTTACTAAAACACTTGTTTCCCAAATACAACTGGTGTATGAACAATATGATCATAAGAATAAAGAATATGCCTTAAAAATTACATTTGCACAGGTATTTGTACATAGAAAACACGGAAGTGGTGCCATGACAGCAAATAAAGCAGCAGGAAAAGCATAACAACAACCTACTTCTAATTTTCAATATTTGCCTGAAGAAAGGTGCAAGATTGATACAAATACTTTACAGATAAGAGGGAGAGGGAAAAAAGTAATTAAAAAAAGAAAAGAACAACCACCAACACTATCTTTCCCCTTTGTAAAGGAAGCAAAAAACCTTAACACAAAGAATTGAAAACAAGAGAAGCATCATGCTAAGTTTGTGAGCAGTACTCTCTCTACTGGACAGAAAGACTTTTCAGATGCCTTCTGCAATCCTGCAACCATAAGTGTTAATGCCAAGTTTTAATGTAGTCATTCAATTATTAAATTGCTTTTCATTTAACAGGTATTTTTACACAGCTAAACAACCAGCACACACTCTACCTTAAAATTTTGGGGTTTAAGCAAGTAGCTTAGGCTTTCCCCACATGTTAAGGTAAATACTGGCTGTACCTACCTGAACACCTGAAAAAATAGCAGGTACTGTGTATCTTACCCATATGCCACATGCAAAAATGTAAAACATATTAAAGAAAAAAAATTCAAAAAGAAAATTTCCAAGCAGATGTTTATAAACAGAAGGTAACGGATAAAAACCCAAACACAATGCTGCATTATGTTACATGATTCACTGATGAACCCATTGGAACTACAGCAAAAAGCCCTTCTGGAAAACTTCCAGAAATTAAAAGGTGCAAACAAGCTGCCTAATACCCTTGCGTAGACTGAATTCTTATGAAGAAAATAAAGTTTATTGTCTGGAAACAGAGAAAGCATGAGGAAAGCACTAAAGCAATGGAGGTGAACAATTAGACAGATGTTCACTTAAGGAAATAAAGAGAACAGAAGAAGCCATCACTGAGGAATTTTACGAGAATACTGACAACTCTGCACCTCATCAAGGGCACTGGTAAAGTTAAAGCCACTGAAGCCATTTCTCCTCAACTCCAGTATAACTGCTGACCTTGCAAAAGTCTGCATTTAGCAAATGTGGCTTAGGAAAATAGCATTATAGTTTTCAGTCTACTATTTTTTCCCGAAGTCCATTTATATACCCTACTGTATATTTCAAGAAAATTAACTTTATTTCCTTGTATAATATTACATGTACTCTGAATATTTTTCCTAACTATGCTCAGGTATCAGGAAAACCTATACTTACAAAGCTTTTGTTATTTAAGTAAAATTAAATACTGTCAATTACATCTGAGGTTCATAAAAGCATATACGTGAATAGCTGGAATGGCTTTTGCTTAATATGATTATATATGTTTCTAAAGCGGTAAAGGTTTGCATAAGATACAATCTGGCAATCTGGGCATGTTTTAGAATTTAGAACATTTGGCATTTAACTACTAAAGGATAAATGGAGAAAAGGGGTATTTTGTTGATAAACTGTCTCATAGCGCAAAAAAAATATGGACATACATGCAGGCAAAAGGAGAAGGAATTAATAACAAGAGGTAAGATTTTTTTTGTCAAGGACAGAAATCTTATTCTTCTGTGCTCATGCAGGCTGAGGTACAACTGTGATTTGTTCCAAAAACATATCTCTTGTTTAAAATACAGTTTAAAAATTCTTGTTTCCAATAAAATTTCTCTTGCAGATTTTTAGGGGGAAAAGTAACCTCCAAATCTCAAGTGCATTACTGATTACTCCTTTTATCTATTCATGTATTTTCAGAAATTACAGCCAAAGTAATCAGAAAATGTATCTCAGCATTGCTAACAGATTTCCATCAGTGCTTCCCAAAGCATTCCTCACTTGTTCCTGAACTGTAAATACAAACACAACACCCATCACCCTCCTCTCCCACTACAGGGCACACAAATATCAGAAATGGACTCGGCATTATCCAGAGGTCAGGGAGTTCCCCCAGCACTGGAGATTGCACACATCAAGCTCGTTCAGTAACATCATCAACACAAACAATTTGGGGTGTAGAGATAGGGAGGAAGCATGAATTAAAAGCTGTGTCCTTATCTAGGCATTACTTGTACCCAAAGAAAAAAGAAATCCTGGGAAGTAGATTTTTATGAAACACTCCTGGTCTTTACCAGCCCCAGTTCCACTGACAAAAAGGAACAGCTCAAAGGGTTTTGCAGCATTTGCAATGCAATCAGGACTTGGCCCAGGTCTGCAGGGGACAGCCTGCCCATTTCCCACACACTAATGTTTGAAAGTTCTCAGTAACTTGGGAGAAATCCACAGGAAAATTTCATCATTCACATTTTAAATAATATAAAAGATGTGGAATGTGATTGATTTCACACTAGAGAGAATTGAAATTACAGTTATGGGATAGGTTTTTTCATGTACTGTAAGGTCAAGTAATAGTAAATAATTAATGAATTATGAAACAAGTTTTCCATAAAGCAACACATAAATTCTATTCAATAAGATCTAAAAGTGTAGTTACACCAAAAAAACATATAATATATCACAAGATGAAGAAAATGCATGGTGCTGAGGAATAAAGGGGGGCTGCTGTTATATTGGAATAACTGTTACTCTTGTGGAATATAAATAAGACCTTTCCATACATACACATCATTTTCATAACTTTTACATCTCGTAATCTACAAGAAAAAGAAAAGAAAGGATTTTTAACTTTTTTTGTCGTTGCTTTTTGTAGCAAATCTCTTTCCCCACCTCCCCAGCAGTCAGAGAGGTTCTCATGCATCAGGGAGTAGAATGATGAAGTGGATCAGAGCCTGGATGAAACCACAGGGCTCCTTCTCTGATCTTAGTGCTGATTTGATTTTTGGCTAAAATCAATGGGTTGCTGATCTATACTCCCTCTTTACCAGCAGACATTTCACATTCTGTGATGCTCAGGCTGTCTCTCAGAATTTAGTAGAGTGCACAATCTGATATTGCAGCCGCTTTGGTTAGACTTTGTGGGTCACTGACACAATTCCTGACCTGGATGGGAGGCAAGAAGTCAAAACAGAAATACCAAAACATATTCCTTGCCTTGATACCACAAAATTAGTTGAGTTTGGAGATTTCTGGATTAGTAGATGGGGAAACTTTTTTCTTCATCTGTATAAAATTCTGTTCTGACTCTAATAATAATAATGTTCTGACCTGCAAGACCATGGGACATTGGATAATGTTCCCTGTAATAAGAAAAAGGGTTTGCTTATAGATGACAATATTGTGAATTTCAGGTTCAAGTATGGTGAAATATTACATACAGAAAGGACCAAGGGAAGGAGTTCAGAACTGACCATGATACAATGGCTCTGAATTTTGGAGTGAGATTATTTTTCTCATGTACTTGTATCTTAAAAAGCCCATGACCACTGCCAGTTTCTATTTTTAACTACATGCCTGACACAGTTAACTGAAAATAGCCCTTTCCTCCCCTCCCATGGCACTATTCAGCACCACTTTTTAGTCCTTTTACTTTATTCTGTCTTCTCCAATCTAAACAGCAAATTGGACCATTTAAAGAGCACTGAATTGCACAAAGTTCCACAGAGCATTTCCAGGCATGACTCACTAATTCTCTCAGGCCCATGCAAAAGCATATGCCAAGAAAATAAGCAGAGGTTTATATTTATAAAACTTTGATTAAGTAGGCAATTTTAGGAGGACAGAAACAAGTTTTAAAAAAAAAGGAAAAGGCTCCAAGAGTACTGAACTTTGTTTAAAAAAACAGCAGCATCCATAAAATCAACTAAATCCATGATTATTTCATAAATTAAAGTATCCTGCAATGAAAAATGCCATCAGTGAAGTAGATGAGGCAATGAGCAACCATTAATATGCTTTTTTAGACCTGTAAGTTTTAGATGACACTCAAATACTCTTTTTTCCTTTCCGTTGAATTTTAGTTCCTTACCAACCTTTAAAAGACCTGAGCTCCTCTGCTTCTACCTTTGCAGTGTCCTGATAATACTGAACAGCTAAAATCAGGTAGTGAAGAGGTTTTCCACTGAAATGACCCATCTGAAGCCATTTTTTATGCAGTAAATCTGAATGGATTGCTGATATTTAAAGCATTAAAACCAGTCTTTCTTTACGTGGCAAAGAAGACAGAATCTAACCAGAATAACCAGAATCATCCAGGTCTCACAACAGATGTTAAAATCTTCATGGCATCAGCTCACATGAATGTTCCTCTTAATAAGGTACAGAAAAAGAGAAAATTTAGAACTGACCTTTTAGAAATATTCTTGTTATGCTTTTTAGCCACTGTGATGATAAGGACAAACTGTTTTTTCTGAATGAGTATACTGTACCTTTAATGGTTCATTTGTAGTTCAGCGTAAAATCTGAACTATTTGTTGTTCATTGTTGCTATATTCTGTTCCAAGGTTCATAATTTGAAAATTGACTTTGGGGACTTTTTGCTTGGTCTATTAAAATGATTCATGTTGCATTCAACATAAATTGTGCATACACAGAGGAGGTTTAGCACACATATTCACAGTATAATAACTAAAGTGAATTTTGTACAAGCTGCAGTTTGTGGCAAGGATGCAGTATCATTTGTCTTAATTTTTCTTCAGCATTACATTAGGCTCGGGCATTTACATTTTCAGGTATGGCTAAACACTTTAAAACTTTCTTTTTACAGCATGAGTAAAGAGAGAATCAAATCTACATGTTTATATGATGTAACAAAGTAATGCCTTTTTACTGTCTAAAGTACACATGGATTTACTTTCCATTTACCCTCCTGCACAAAGGCAAATGCAAAGTGCATGAAATATTCACCACCTATGAATCACATAGTGTTCCTATTAAAAAGATGATCATGTTCTGTTTTACCTTTCAAACCATGATATGGTAACAGCCACAGTGTCTAAATGGTTTTGTCACTCAAAACTACCAACGTAATATACAGTAAGGAATGAGAGTGTTTATAATGTTTTATACGACTTTAGGACAATCTAGTGTCCACTGACTAAATAATTAAGAGCAGAGATCTGATTCCAGGCAGTAGGTTCAGAAATATTTCTTTTGCAAAACTCTGAGTAAGTGGATTTGCCAGAAGAGTGTGAATCACACTGCATAGGTGGAGGGGGGAAGGAAAAACCAAGATTGTCATCTGTCACTTGATCTTCTTTCAGTCTCAGAAAAAGTTCTTCTATTGTTTGTATTTATTTAACAGCTAGTTTAATATTTCTAACGTAGAATTTTTCTAGGAGATATTTCAACTTTCAGCTCTACTGAGTGTGAATTTTCATTATGGTTATATTCTGGTTTTCACTCCTGCAGTGCAAATTTCTGCTCACACAGATTTTTAGTAATAAATTGCCAATGCTTGAGCTAAAAAACACTCAGAAATTAATATCTATGGACAAACTGTGTGGGCAGACAGTCTGAAGAAATAGGTTTTCTGTACAAAAAGTTTGCATCATGTAAGAATAGTATGACCTGCATATTCAGGAACTGATCAATCCCTAGTTTAGTTGGATATCAACAACATCATAAAAAAAAAAACCTTAAAAGCAAACAACTTTTTTCATGTAGAGCCCAATAATCCAGAATGGATTTTGCACAAAAAACAGTTAAGGAGCCATTATGCACTAAATATTGCATTATGAAGGAGCCAAGCTCATATGGGAAGTTTAGCCAACACACTATTTTGTCTTCAGGGTACAAAGAAAATAAACATTTCTCTTTTTTTTGTTTGTTTGTTTGTTTTGTTTTTGATGGTTAAGGTAGTCCAGAATTATTTAATAACGTGTAACACAGACTTCTGTAAAGTTTAATACAATCTGGGAAGCACTTAAAAATTGCAGTATACCTACACTGAACCTCTTCTGACCATCACAGGGGGCCAAGGTGAAAACCACAGCCTTCAGCAGAACAAACTCATGCCTGAGGAGCAAAAGTTTGTTGCCATTCCATGCAGTTACAAAGGAGGTAACATAAATGCCCACCTCAAAAGTGTTTTCAAATGTTAATTAGTTTTTCTGATCAGACTTCTGCCATCCAAATATTTAATTTTCTAAGGGGGATCAGTCCATAAGTCTGATTCCAGCATCTGCCACAAAATTAGCCTCCCATGTACTGTAGAAGAACAAGTAACTCCCCCACACCACATTACAACTGGGGCCAAATTTTTGGCAGCTGACAGCTCCTTCTTCTTTTATTCTAAGCAAACAAACCTACAAACAAACCTACAAACAAACTTTTTATTCTAAGCACCCAAAACTACAAAAACTCATAAACTTGCTTAATAATTACTATTTTAGCTAGGACAACAAGACTGATATTGTGAAAGACTGGGTGAAGAACAACTAAAACAACACAGGAGATTTTTTGAAGACACAAAAAAACCACAAAGAAATAAATCCCTGACTTTAAACGTGGCACAGAAAACAGGTGTCAGAACACATCTTTCCCTCATTTATTTCTATAATGACACTCAAATTGTAGGACTTGCTACTTGTTTTTACAACTACTGCTTTCCTGAGGAGCATCACTTTCCCATTACATTTTGAAATTATGTAAATAGTTATCAATATCTTGGAAACATATAAAGATCTTTACTGATTGTATTAATTAAAATTCCAGAAAATCAAGTTAAAAGTGCAGTGCAGAAAATGAAGAACAGAAATCCAGGTAGAAATGCTTAATTTCAAAATGCATTCAGAATCATAGAGATGCAGGAATGGTATGTGTTAAATCATATGGGCTAAAAAAAAAATACATTAAAAAAAATCTATATTTTAATCTTTTTGGGCAGGAACAAATTATCTTATTTACTACATGAATGGTTTCCTCAATTTGACGCCAATCTTTGGAGGCAACTTCAACCTGTCTGAATTAAACAGTCTGCAGAAGAAAAGACTAGATTATTTATATTGTAGAATACTGTTAAAAAATAAAATTGAAGGATTACTTTACCGCACATTGAAAATAAGAACATGCACATCACTCCAGCTTACAAAAATCTAATTTTACTTTTTCTGTTCTGAGAGAACTCTGATAAGTTGGAGACATGTTTATCTATACACATGTGTGTGCATGTAAAAATTTCCCCCAAATGGACAGTACCTAAAAAGAGGGGAAACTCACAGAATTGTTTTGCACCTGTGTCCTGTGATGATAAATTCAATTAGAATAACCTTTGGTATTTAACCTTTTAGATGGTCCTAAAGTCCCAACCCAAAACATTCTATGATTCTATGATCATCAGTACAATAAAAACATTTTATGATCTATTTAATCCAAAGTATTTCTTGCTACTGGTGAAACATTTGAAATGTAATAATAATAATAATAAAAATAATTCTGAACATCTGTTAAATGGCTGTTGCAAATTCTCCATGAGAAAGTAAGAAAACTCAATGTTACCCTCACCAAAGCCAAAAATAAAAGCTGCATGAGTATCTTGAGCTTAAACTGAGATAACCCAGACATAATTAAGTCTTGGATATCATGCAACTGTTAATGTCACATGTGCTAGCAAGAAAATGTCATATTAAATTAACATCTATTGCTCCTCTACTGACGTTACTTTGCAAAGAATGACTGAATTTATGTCAAAATTGAAACCACAGTGATACATTTAACTATCAGGAGAGCAAAACTGATCAGTGCACAAATACATAAACCTGAGGAAACTGTTGAGAAAATGCTACTGGCATTTCAGTTTTGCAGAAAAACTACTTGGAATATTTTTAAAGAAGTGAATTACTGCTGAGGATAAACTAAACATGGATGTAACTGTACTCACAGCACAGGCTTAACACACTGCATGGGGCCACAGCCACTCAGGTTTATGATCCCCATCAGAAAACAGCTCATCACTCTTTGAAATAAAACTTTTTACACAAGTGGTAAGGAAGAGAAGGAGCAGGAAGGAACACCTGAAGGATGCAGTAATGCTACATGTGTGATTACATTAAGGTATTGTGGGACTGATCAAGTAGATGCTTTGGGAAAAGCAACTTCACTGAAACTTTATTTTCTTGGGTTCTTCTCTCCCTCCCTCTCCTTTGACTTAACTATCTTCCCCCTGACAGAGATGGAAGCTGCATTGCATCCCAGCACTAAGTCCAAGTACTTTGCCATTGACTTCCTCAATAACAATACACATGGAAGAGCCAGGGATTGTTCCTTCTGAAAAAAACTTCCTTTTCAGAGCTACCAGTGAGTGCTTATACTAAAGAACAATTGTGAACCATTCAAAGACCTCCAGTTCCAAGGGGATGAACATTCTGGGATACACAAAATACTATCATAAGCAGTCACTTCAACAAGAGTCCCATGGAAAACACTGGGTACCAAAAGCCCCTTACAGCAATCTGCAAGAAGGAGAAATAAATTAATCAAACTGCCAAACGAAGAAGGCTGGGTTTGACCTCCTTCTGATCTCATTACTTCTCTATTACCCTTTTGAAAAACATCCTCTTACAAAGATCACTAATTGAAGATTATGTGGAGGGGAATCGCACCTCTCCATCACCGTGGTAACTTTGACTCATTTGTCATTCTAATAATTCACTTCTTTTCTTTTCTGAACAGACAGAGACATTAATAGACTACCATCAGTTAAAAAGGCAATTTTTCCATTTAATTGCACTCATTAAATACTGGAGTAGAACAATTGGAAAAGCAATACTCTCAATATTTAATCATATAATAGCAATAATGAAACATTACTTCAAAACAAATGTAGCAATGTGTAGGATGACATAAAATGCACGTTGTAACTTCTGCAGCACCAATGCAATTTCTGGTAAAGATATTTGAGCCTTTTTTCCTTACTTTTTTTGATAATATGAGTGGTCTAACAGCATTGACTGCAGCTATGCACTGGAGAGAAACCAGTGGGCAAACTGCTCTGTAATTACCTCATCTCTCTTGTCACTGAACCACAGCAACAGAAAGGATTTCATAAACCAAAACAGCGAGTCAATGTATTTGTGGGAAATATTGAACAAGCCTGGATTTGCACACTATTTTACTGGAACAAATTGTATCACTTAGGAATGTAATTGAAGATAAAAAGGTTAATCACACCAGTAGAGTGACTGCAACGGGCACAGTCATCAGGTATTTATTTGCCTGGGATATCTTATTTTCCATCTCCTACAGAAATCCTACATCTGTCTTCAGTGTAAGTGCATTCCCATTATAGAAAGTTCACTGTACTTTAGTACTACCATAACATAGTAGGAGCTATAATAAAACCTTTGAGTTGAGGAGATGTGCAGAAAATTTAGAAGTGCCTGTTTCGATTTCAGATGTCACAATACACAACGGCTGTCAAGAAATGTTTCTACTTTTACTGCAATTCTAAACACACAAAATCCAGCCAAGCAGTCAGGCAAACTTCACTGGGACTATTCATGTCAATAGATAGCACTTTATCTGCCATTTTCTATCTGGATTTCCTGCAGGACCGAATTATTTAAATATTTCATTTAGAATTTGATGAGCACAGCAGGCAGGGTTGGTCACCAATATCCAAGCATGCTTTGCCACTCCAGATTACAGCTTTTAAAACTGAGCAGGTTAGAGTTTTTAGAAGGGAAACAGAGGGAAATACAAGAAAGTCATTTGGTTTGAGCTACACAGTTGGAGAGAAGCCATTTCTCCCAATTGTTGTACACACTGAGTATCACCACTTTACAAAGATTCCAGCTCACATCAATCAGATTATCTGGTAGATACCATGCTCTGCTTGTTCACTGGAAGAAGTGAGGGATAATCAGTAAAAGGAAAGAACAGAAGTTTAAAAAAAACCAGTTATGTTGGCTACTTTTGCTAGGAAGAGATGTGACAAGTGTAGTATCTCCTTAATCAATTATTTATTCAACACTTGCATGTGAGCAACCTTATTGATTCCAGTGAGACTAAGTGCCAGACCAATATGAAAGAAAATGACAGCAGGACAGGAAGTCAAGAAGCATCATGCAAGGCCAGGTCAGAAAGGCTAAGGCATATAAGATAGTGGCATATTCAATTTAGGAAAAATTGCAATTTAGTTTTATTCCTCTAACTACAAATCATATCATAAACTTTTCAATTACAAATCCCTAAGTGTAATATTTTACAGTCAAAAAACAGTCCCTGAATGACATGAATTAAATACACATTGATCCCAAGGATCTTATTTATACACAGCTTTTAATATAATTATGTTATTATTACCTATACAACTTGCAACTTTTTATATTCTAAATTAGGTTCTATTTAGCCATTACTCTTTTTTAATAAAATTTCCCACCCTTTTAAAATTATATGCAACTATTGTTGAACCAGCAGTTGTGGTCCAGCTGGGGAGGTGCTGGGCAACATGAGCATGTGTGGCAAGAAAAGAGGAATTCTGAAGAGCAGGGAATGGAGCAGTTGGGGTAAACACAATTTCCCCTGATTCTGCTGTTCTGATATGCTCCATCATATGGAATATTCAAGAGACAAAGTGCAAGAGGTCTTCATGGATTCTGTGACAGGAAGTGCTTGAAAAAATTCACTTTTCTTTCACCCCAAATTTTCCCTTATCAGTTAAACAGCAGTAAGCAATACAAGGTATATTCTAACAGAGTAAGTTAGTAAAACAACTAGAGAAGTTTAAGTTGTTCACAGGACCTGCACCTGAGGGCCAAAACCATTTACAAACCCTACTGGTTTAGAATAACAAAATTATGCCTGATGTGAGACAAAAGCACAGAGCAAACCCAGAGGAGGCTGCCTAAGCACACCTCAGAATTTCACAGCTACAAGTGTGTTTACTGAGTGTTCTCCTTAGAGTGCTGAACTATGGTGTTCAGAACTCCTCTGTCCAGTACTCAAGCTGAGCATCTAAACATAACAAGTCAGAAACTGCTTGTATGAAAAGAGGGAGTGGTTAAACAAATGAATGATACATAATGACTACATAGTTTAAAAAGTGGTTTTTAGAGGGATGTAGTAAAAACAGAAGAAAGGTTTTTCAGAATATTAAAGACTAACAAAATATCATGGATTGATACTTAAAGTGCCAGAACAAAATACCGTTGTGCTCATTTGGAAAGGAAAGCAGTGTTCATTTTCATTCCAGCTCAGATGTAAAATTCCCTACAAACATAACACTCAGAACACGTGCCTTTTCCTTCAGAACACGTTCTTGAAAAAGTTCCAGCTGTGAGGGTGCAGTCAGGCTGTCAGAGGGGCACAGGGATAAGCAAGGAATATCTCTCCTTGCACATCTGCTTTCCAGAGTCATCTGAGCAAGGCTTCTGCCTAATTCTCTGTGGGGGAACACTCTGTGTATCAAGGCTATCTTGTGGTTAAGAAAATGCAAACTGTCATGCTCCATTATCTAAACAGGGTTCAAAGTGGTTTTCTGACCCACACCCCCATCCTCCATATATTTTTACATATATTAGAAGCAAAACTGGTTCTTCAAGCAGTATTTCAATACCTGCAATAGGTCAGACTGCTGTCCAGCCATGCCAAGTCCTGTTACTGCAAAGGATAGCCAATATTAAAACAACAACAAAATTATTCTCAGCAATGCAGTGCAGCATTATAAAACCTCCTTCAGGTGCTTGTTCTTAATGATACAGCAGCAACCTTTCATCTTGAATCAACTCAACTTAGTTATCCATATTGATGATTTTTTTTTGGTGTTGAGATATGAAAATTTCAAGGGAAAAAAATTCACTATTGCTGATAGAAATGCTGTATCAATAACTCCACCTTCATTCTCAGATGTTCCTTCTTTAAAGCCACCAGATGGCAATAAAAATGCCCTGTGTTGCCAGTTTACCCACCCATTCCAACATGAGTCACTCTTTTTCCCTAATATACATGTGCAAAACTTCACTGGGAAAGCCAAACTATAAACAGGTTGAAAATGAAAACTAGCAAGTTAAATGAAAACTAACCTGAGTCTACTGGTGCATATTAAATTCTTTTTGTGGGTGCAGTGTCCAGCTACAAAAATAGCCAAACTGCTAATTGCTGAAGACCAAAAGGGTAAAACAAGGGAGAAATCATTCTGCACATGTTCTGTTATTCTCCCTCTTTAGCCATCTGCCACTGGCCATTATTTGAGACACGGCACAGGACCTGATAGATTTTCAATTTGACTTAAATGTTGTACTTAGGTTTTTAATACTAAAATCTCAAATAATAAGAAGTGGATTAAATGGCTTTATACCTGCCATTATAAGAGTTTTACTCTGATGGTTTAGTTTCAATCACCTTCAGTTTTGCATAGGCAGCCCAAAGAAATTGAGTCAATATACCTGTATGCACATAACATGATTTATTGTCTTCTCACTGGAGACATCAAGTGTAACCTTAGGTTGATGCTTTATCGATCCAATATCTATCATGTAAAGGATATAAAATTGGTTTCCTGCTTTTAAGACCAGTAGTCCACAAACATACAGACTTCCTTTCCAGCACCTGAACTGTGTGCTGCAGCCATTGTGTGAGCAATGACAAGGATTAGGGTTGGGTAGTTTTAACTCAGAAATCAAAATCCTGATCAGAGCACACAGAAATTCATAGTTTGGGCATAGGTATTTTATCCATTCAAAGAATCTTAGGGAAAAAGTAGACTGAAGTCAAGCCTGCTCTTCACCACTCAATTATCAATGTGAATATGGCAAATGATGTGTACCTAATGCATTTACAAAATATTTCTTTTATCCAGTTACTTGCTTCAAAATATTTCAACACTTGAAGAAATCCAGGCACAGCATCTGCACAAGAACTATCTATGCACATCAGGCGTTTCAAAAGTAGCAAACTCATGGCAGAGATGAATGAAATAACTTCATCAAAAGCTGAAGAACACAGAGCACATAGAGGAATAAAATCTGCCTCCAAGAAGCCATAAATCCACTCACAATTCCTGTCTTCTCATCCTTCTTTATGTTTATTTGGCTAGAAGGGAGAAAAAATTAAAACCTATTTTTTCAGGACTACTAGGAAAGTAAGAAACCTCAATACTAGCAGAAAAAAAAATAGGGTAATTTATAGAGTTGAAAGAAAATGCAAACTAGGTCACTTATGGTATAAACTAAGTGAATGCTACTATGTGCAAAAAGTAGATCATATATAATTTAAAAAAAAATAAAGCACAGCTCGCCTTTTAAAGCATTGGATTAAAAAGAAGGGGGGAAAAAACCAAGGCCTTGCATTGTTAAATGTTGCAACTGATAAGACTCACAAAAAGTCCTCTGTGGTCATAAACAGGTGCCCACCCTTTGGCTCTGCTGTGTTCTGGAATTCTTACTCCTTCCGAGGCACAGGCAGGAAATAATGCAAGGAAGGAAAAACCCTAAACTACATCATAGGAAGAATAAACACAGTAGGAAAAAACATGTACACTCTGTGCAAATACCAAACCACACTTTTCAGTCTCTTTAATACCATAGAACAAACAGGAAAATAAGAATGCTACTTGTATTTCTTCCGCCCTTCCAGTAAAAATATATTTAGCTGCTTTACAAACATTTACTGTCAAAACATTCCCTGAAATTAAAATGATAAATTAAGTGTAACAAAACAAGCAATTCAAGTAACTATACAATTCGGCAAAAAGGAAAAACCATAAAGCCTGAAATACTCCAAACTTCCAGTCCTCATTAATTCCCAATTTGCATGCCTGGAGTAGGCTGTTCATTGCAGCTACACAGCCTGTACTAAGGACTCAGGGTCTGCCATAACTAGACTGTCCAGGAAACTATATTTTTCTCAATTTACAATTACAAAAACAAAATATATCAATCCTGAAAAGATCTCATAAGGTGCTGAATTCCCAGTGACTCCTAAATAAACTGCAAAGGGAATTTAGCTTTCTTTACAAAGGAGACCTAAGAGGTCACTTAAGGTCACAACTTCATTTACTGACAGAAGCAAGAGGCAAAATTCTGGAAATCCTGGTTTCCAGTCCTATACTCAGCTTGTGCAGAAGCTTATCTCAGCTTAGATTTTACAACATAGGCAAATACATTTATCACATGGAAGAACAAAAAAGCAAGTTCAGTGTTCAGACAACCTGTATTGAGCTGATAACAAATAAATCAATTTTGAGGTTTTTAGCTCCTTTATCAATAGCACTCTTACAGATCGAGGATTTTCTAACAAGAAGCTTTGACTGCTGACTATACAATTTCAACTTTTTTTAAGTGTGTGCCAGATTATGCTTACTGGTATAAAAACAGCATAAATTCACTTCCTCTGGATTTACACTGCCATAGCTGAAATCCGTTTCTGAAGCCAATAAAATGGGTTTAATGAAAAATAAAATTTAAAAGTTACAATAAAAACAAATGATTTTCCCATAAAAATGTGGTGATACATGTCAAAGCACTACAGCTGAGACTACAGACAGAAGTATTTTTCTGAAATCAGAGGGACTAACTAGAATGAGATTCTCTTAAAGGCAAGTGAGTATATTGGAATTTAGCCCTGCTGTGAAGCCTGAAACCTCAAAGTTATTTTTTACTGGAAACTTCTTTTTCTCATCCCAGATCATCGATGACAGGTCTTGCTTGACAGTCTTCAGCACCCAGTGCAATCCTCCCTGCAAGCTCCCCAAACACAGCCTCTTCCCTGTGCTCCTGGAGCTCCCTCCACACTCCTGACATTTTGGCCCTTCTGCCCTTACCTGAGCCATATCACAGCACCTGCCTTGAGCTTTGTCTCCTGAATGCTCCTTGGACTCTGCTGAAGCCTCATCTCCAGCCTTGTCCCTGGCACCTCATCCTGCTGCTCCTCCCTGGATGACCTGAGTCGCCCTCTTGCCTTTCCTGGGGCTGTTCAGGGGACAAAAGGTGACCCCACTCTGCTCAGGAGACCTGCCCAGCCCAGCCCTGGTACCCTGGGTTTGGGTCTCACCCTCCCAGCTGCTGCTGAGCCCTGGCAGCAGCACTGGTACATCTCCCAAATGTTAACACATCTCCCAAACATTAACATAACACATCCCCAGCGCTGCTCTTTCTCAGCAAAACCCTTCCATGGAGCTCAGTGTGCCTTCCTGCCTGTTGTATTCTTTCACTGCCTTTCAAGAATTCCCAGTTCTTCTAGGAGTCAGATTTCTGATATAATTCATTCTATCATCCCAACATGAAATAAAAACACATCTTCATTTCCATCCACACTGAGACCAATTCAGATTTATTAAGGCTTCCTTGATATTCAGTGATGTCTTATAAGCACTAAATCATCATGAGAGCTCCATAAGCAAGAGGCTGCAATCCTAAAGAAAAAAACCAAAACCCAATCAAACAAGAAGCCCTCTGAGAAGAATACATCTCCCACACAGCAAAAAGCCTTCTAGAGTTGCCCAGGATGAGCACTGTACATCTACTGCTCCTTTTTCCCTCTTTGGGTGATCAATCACATCCAGCAACAAGAAAAAATGGAAACACGTTCCGATCTCTGGGCTTCTGGGATGGCTTGAAAACCTGCAGAGTGCTCCTCTCATGCAAAAACAAAACAATAACAATGAGAATGAACTCCAGCTTTTATGATCCTCACTCTCAGTACTGGCCCTAACTTGTCCTTGGACTCTTTCCATGCCCTCATAATATAAATGCTTCCTAAACAGCACAAGACAAGGACTATAACTGCATTTAAAGACAAAATACAGGCAGAGATGTATGTTTGTTCACTATTCAACAGCATATTAAGAAATTAAATTCTGGAATGTTTTCTTTGGTTCTCTCAGGAAATGTGCCATACATCATAATTTCTACTTTTCACAGCAAAGATTTTAATAAACAATTTTGCAATTTTGTTTATAAAGAGTATGTGAAATGGAACAGCAAAGTGTTCATTTTCTCACAGTGAAATTGCTACCAAAGGAACCTGAGAGATGTTTGTATTTGTAGAGTTTTATTATACAAACTAATTGGAGGTTAAAACAGCAAAAAGCACAGCAATAGAGGAGTGTGTTTGTGTTCTCAGAACTTGGGTACAGCCAGGGGAGAGCTATACCTGTCAATCCCATGACATTTGGGGAACTTTAAGCCCTGTAAACCAGGCTGAACTTGTCATGGGCAAAGCCAATCGCCGGCTCCATGTCACACATCCATAAGCCTACTTATCCGAGGCTGAATAACTTGGCACAGCCCATGTGCCTCTTCCTGCCCTGACTTCCCTGGCAGTGCAGCTCGAGCAGTTTCCTGGGGGCTTTCCTTATCTCTGCTATGGAAAGAATACCTGAGGGGTAACATGGCAAACAGTGGCAGAGGACATCCACAGACATCAATTCCAGAGCACGCAACACTCGCTTTTGTAGAACTTCAGATGCTCCAACGACCTTTTGATAAATCAGCAACACAAGGGCATTACTGTTGCAGAGTACTCACTACTATACTTACTCCCCTCCAGCGTAAAAATCTGTATTTCAGCTTCCCTGAGGGATGGCTCAAAGTATTGGACACATTTTAAGGGGTTTTTTTGTATTTAGGAGCACAATGCTTTCAAACCTTCACTGCAAGGAAGCAGAATTAGTTCCTGCTGTATCTCAGAACTTAGAAGCTTTTTAAAGGATGTTTTCATCACACCAGAATCAGTCCCAAGTGCTCAAAAGCCTTCCAAGCATGACACTTTTTGAAAATTGCTAATAGATTTTGTGCTTTTTGGTATAATTAACACAGGATGCAAAATTGCTAAAATATCAGAAAGAGGGAGTCAGATATATTTTAAGTACTTCAGGAGGCAGCCCAGCAAAGCTGTTGATCCATCAAAAGATCAAACTGATGCTGAGAGCATCCTCCAGTTTACACAATTGTTAATCGAAGGCAGGAGCCATACAACAAACACCATCCAGACAGTGGGTAATGACTCTGATGTGGAGTGAAAGGGCATTGAGACATCTGCACTAGATAAACGTGAAAGCTTTCAGAAAATGTGCCTAGAAAAGGAAAAAAAGGAAATCTGATCTTTTGCTGCCTTAGTTCCAACCTGATCTACCATAACTAAACTCGGCTGAACACAGGATGTTTTAACAAATTGATATACCAAACAAAAACCTTGTCTTTGCTTCTTTTTCTTCACTTGGAATAATAAGAAGAAAGCCACTCAAAGAGATTCTGGAGTTTAATAAACAGCAAAAAGAGGGGGATGGTCAAATTTTAATCTGTTTGACCATGCAAACTGTATTGAATCTGATAATGTTCATGAGAGGTCTACTGAGGGACTTGCATCCTGTATGAATTATACCCAAGGCTCTTAAATTCATTTGAATGCATTAATTCCTAACCTAAATCACAGAAAAGTAATATACTCTTATTGTATTTTCCAATGTATACTCTAGCACAATGCACAAACAGAAGAGTAGTTCATTTGTATCTTGTAGATTCATTAAAAATGAAATCACCTCCTAAGTCTGCTCGTGTTGATTTTTCAGTCGCAAACATTCATATTTCCCATGTGGAGGAAAGGAATAATTTTATACTTAGGTGTATTCGAGGCTTTGAACTTGATATACATGTAATATTAGAGAAGGAAAATAAAAGTATAATGAAAGATTCTCTCTTTCATGTGTTAGAAAACAATGTGTTTTCCTCATTAAACCCTCAGATATAAATTCTATAAACCATGAAATTACCTTTGAGCCCCTACTGAAATAACCAGTTCACAAATAAATGATCCATGCAGGAAGAAAAGCAAAGATTAAAATAATAAGAGAAAGTTATATTTTTGTATCAGCAGTCAAAAAAAAATACAAAAATCCCAAATCACCAAATTACTACTGAAGTACAGACTTGTAGAGCAGAGATTCTGCTAGAACAGGTAATCCTAAACGATTTAATTCAGACATATTCTGAGACAGACATTAGTCATATGATCCAAGATTATGAGGAATTAACTCTCACAAGAAATTGAGACTAACTTGGTCAAGGGAAATGTTTGCACAGCTTTTGTTCCATCCAAGTTCCACCAAGCACCATGTTTTCTGTCCTGTTACCAAAACAGTTCCAATTAAATACTGCTTTTTGAGTCACTTCTGCTCCTTGAACAGCCTCCCCAGCTGTCAATCTCAGCAAAAGTTTTTGCTTTGGAGAGCAAAAAGTTAAGATGACAGTTAGAAGGTTGACTTCTCTGAAGACTGTCAGGGCAATTTTTCAAAAAGCACCTAGCTCAGAACCACTTAGTGCTATTTAAATCAATCCTACCAAAGGAAAGTCCGATTTGGTTAATTGGGAAAGAAACAGCTGTTGGGATTTGGTGGCCTCCATCACAGATCACCATCAACTGCTTTTCCCTCAAAACCACTTCTTATTCCCAGGGCTGTCACTCCACAGGAATTATTCTCCATTTCTATCACAGTCCTCACCAGTCCCACTCCAGTTTTCCCAGTCTCACTCCATCGAAAGGTCTGGATTTTCCTCACAGGTCCCTCATATCCAACAAAACAACTACAATTCAGTTCTTTCCTAGTGACTTTTTTTGCAGCATTTCACTCCTGTGGGCACTTTGTGGCAGTCAGGTACAATTTTGTGAGGCTCTGTGGACTTCCAGGTGTGCAGCCCCCAGTGCAAACACATCTTACTGTCAAACCCCAAGGAATGGAGAGATGTCCAGATCTGAGGAGGCCTTACTTAACCTACAGAAAATGGAGAATAACCCATCACTTATTCTATATGCTATATTGCAGTTAAATGGGTGTCTAGTGGTTTTCTTTTTTTCTTACTGTATCTTTCAAAGCATTTTACCAGGGCCATGAGCAAAAGCAGATTAATTTTAGAGATATGGAAACTCAGAAAGAGAAAGACAAAATTACTGCACTAAATTAATTTGGTTTTCAAGGGACAAAGTGCAGGCTCTCTGAGGGCAGAAACATAAACAAGAACCCATGCCCTAAATATCTTTGAATCTAAATTAAAAAAAAAAAAAAAAACAGGCGAACGATAAGAAAATGTTTAGCATGTGAACATATGAACAGAGAGACCTCTTTGCAATATGAAACTGCAAGAGGGAAGGGAACTGCTGGAGGAACATGGCAAGAGAAGCAGTTGAGGATGCAAAGGTTGGAGCTCAAGCCCAGCTGGCACAAGGGACAAAACCCTGAAAGCAACCAGAGAACAGACTGATGTCACTGTCATCAGTGACAGAGCTGGTTCTGCTTCTTGCTTCCTGCTGTGCCAGCTTCAGCCTCTGGCTGACCCCTCCATTCAGCTACTTTCCCCCAAAAACATGTGCTTGGGCAAGGCTACGCTGCAGGTCCCCAGGGAGCCTCTTGTGCGCAGCTCTGAGTCCATGGAGCATTATAGAGGAGAAGTCATTATGCCTCACTCAATTAAAACAAGGGGCTGCAAGCATAATTGCCTCTATTTTTTAGAGCTGCAGGGTATCATCCACTCAAAACAATGGTGATTCTTCAGGTAATCGAGTGGCAAAGCTTTTAAGTCAAAGCCAGCACTATTTACCTCCCTGACAATAATAAGAGCTAGCAACTCCAGGAGCAAGACTAGATCGGCACATCTGTTTGGAAGTTTAAAAAAAATTAATAACAAACCAAAACCAAACAAAAATAGGGAATTACGTACTGAAAAATACATCAGATTGCACCCAAAATTCCATTACCACTCAGAATTCAACATCTAATCTCTGTATTCACTATGGAGTCAGCCTATTGCCATTCCCTTGAAGTGCAGTAGCAAATAAATTCACATGTTTCGGACCTAAAACATCAGATGTGGAGAAGCTTCCAATTCTTTATTTGACTTTGAAGTCTTTGATAGAAAGGCAAACTAGTATTGCTAAAAATTTACTCAATAAAAACAACAGACTCCTTTTCTTTTCAGCAATACTGGAAGTTTAGATACCCAATGGGAGGACAGGAAATTTTAGGACTGAATTCTAAATCTTGAAAAACAGGCACCTATACACTGAACACAGTGGCAAACTCTTAAAACAGGCTGGTGTTATTAGATGTGCCTTTTGTACTTTGCACAGACATTTCCAATCAAACCAGCTAGAAGGCAGCTCCAGTCATAGACAGGAATTTAAGTTAGCACATACTAGCAGCCCGCAGTGGGCAAATGTTCAAACACATTACGGTTTTAATATAATTATAATTGTTGAACATGTTCAACCAATTAACCACAAATATTCTGTTTATCTGAGATGCTGCCAAAAATTGTGAGCTGCAGTCAAAATAACATGATACTGTCGTCCTTCTGCAAAGAATAGCACTAAATCAAAGGCAAACACATATGGAAAAAGCCAAAGCAAACATCTTATCTGATATTTTATAAATCATCAAATACCATATTTTAAAAATTTTACTCGCACAGATAGAAACTGCCACATATATTTATTTGATAAATTCACATTTTAAAAGTTCATGTCACCTACGAAAACAAAGGACTTCAGAGTAACTTGCAGTGCATGTTTCTTTTTTGTCCAGCCACCAGACATCAAAATTCCACAAAGCATAAACAAAATGCAGATAACTGAGAAACACCAGTTAAAAGCTGACGTGCCTTTAGGGTTAAGAACAAAATCATTTGATTGCCTGCTTTTCTGCATCAACTGCACAAGTACAAAACTATTTTAAACAACCAGATGAGTCCATCTTGTGAGGAAAAAAAAAATTAAACCACTACAATTTGTCTTTAAGGAAGAATTATTAAAAACCCAGGCTGTGCAACTCCTATTTAGACAATCTGCAATGCTGCAAAAGCACTTTTTTCAGTGGTGTCCCCTAAATAATTAAGCTGTTCCTTTTACTATACTTCCTATATTACAGAAGTCATTTTCCTACAATAAATCAATAACTCATTCCTTATGTCAGTCATTTTTCTCCATTTAACTGAACGGACTAAAGACCAACACTGAGAGTTAGATTACCTTTGAATTATGGGCGTGATTTAAAATTCAAAGTACTACACTAAGGAGCCTTTTAGAGTGACCACTCTACAGCCTCTTCATCCAGACAACCCTTCACATTTCTGCCCACTGCTCTGAGCAGAACAGCAGCTCAGGAACAGTTAAAAATGTGAGCATTGACAGGAATCAGCCAGCACAGAGCAGAGCCAACACTTTCCTTTATTTACAGAATTAAAAAGCCAAGCAATGCGCAAGAATTCCAATAACATCCCCAGCACCCCCTATTCGTTTGGATTAAGTCATATTTGCATCCAAGGGTATAATTTATTCACGCAGCTTCCAGTGACCTTCTTTTGCAGGTATTATCAATTAAAGATTTAGCCCCACCATTAAAATATTTGAAAACTCTGCTTATTTCTTAAATAATCCCATGAAAACAAAGAATTAAGAAAATGAAACACTAAAATATCGATTTCTCCACATTTCAATGAGCATATAATAGAATATCTTAACATCAGCATGTAGTTTAGTCACAGGTTAAGGGAAACACTGGTATGTTTTGCATTCATTTATAGCATGAAATGTGCTCTTATTAGAAATAAATCACTGACAAGAGAATAACTGATATAGACAAGAAAAAAGATAATACATCAAAAATGCCCTAAAAAATGTTCAGACTTTATGCAATTTGCAAAAAAAAAATTGATAATATTAAGGAAAACAAATTTCCACAGGCAATCTTCAAACAGCGCAAGCCTGGGAAGCCAGTATCAATTAATTAACTGTCCTGTCTCAAAAGAATAAAACAATTTAATCCATCCTTCTATATTAAAGGTATGGATTTGTTCACAGTGCTCAGTCATCTATTAGCTGTCTATGAATCTAAAGCACAAGTTGTTGTGACATTTGTATTCTCCAGAACTAATAACCATCATTTCACTACCTCAGCTATGCTTCATTTTAAGATTTTTCTTTAAAAACTTCCTAGGCTGATCTCCTACCTCTGATGTTTGACACAAGTGACTAACACAGCTGGACAGCCCCTCTGGTCATGCAATGCCTAGAGATTTCAAAGAGGAAAATTTTTGGTTCAAAAAACCTTTTTTTAAAAAATTTTCTTAAACTTTTCTTTTTACTGAGCTTTATTCTAGTGTTCCGTTTGAGTTCCCACTCCATCCCCCAAAATTAGCAATTTAGAGAAGCACTTTGTGCCTAGATCTCTGACTTGGGGATATATACAAAATCAGGATTATTGGGTTTTTTTCATGTAGCACACCCTTACAATCAATCACTAATCTTTTTTAGATTATATAACTGCAAAAACTGCAAAAAGGTATTTTTTTAAAACGCAGAAATTCTCATCTTTCAGCCTTAGCATCATCCTACCAGACTCTGAACCTCAGCATTACCTGAAGCAATTAGAAGGAACCAAAGTGGCAAAGTAGTGTTAGGTAATGCTTTATCTTCAGCATTCTGGAAGCTCAGCAAGACTTCCCCTCAAAGCTGCTCTCCACTCCATTTCAGCTCAGCACCCCAGATCTGTTCTTCACCAGCTGCTGATGATCCTTGTATTAAACTGAGAATTTGTGAGAAAAGCAAAACTTCCTGCTGTGTGTCAGCTTTGCATGAGAGCACTCGATCCTAAGTCGTGATACTCTTCGGATGCATTTCTGTAAATATTTTTCATTTCAGGTAAACGTGGAGGGGCAGTTGATAAATTACGTACTAATTACAGTTATTACAATTATTACAATTATTACTTAAAACCAAAGTTAATACATTGTGGAGTTTTATTTTTATACAATTTTTTACAGTAATGTTTTAGTGAAGAGACCACACATTAGCTTCTGATTTTCATTAGGCAACTGCTTAACTTTGATTATTTTACATAAGGAAGTATAAAGGAACACAGCATGACAAGTGACAGTGAATCAGTTTTGTTACATGTCTAGTTTTGATGGGGAAATCCTTGACATAAAATCCATGCACCTGTTCTGGTACCTTAAATCGACCAAATTATGAAAAACTAAGATTAAACAAAAATTTAACCATTATTGGCTGAATTATAAACAAGTTATAGGGTCCATTCTCTATACAGCAGGACTGTAATTCTTCTACATGTAGAGATTTCATGAGATCAAAATATTATTTAGCTCCAAATCAAAAGATCTGTTATTTTAGTAAAGTCTAACCCTACTCAAAAGTAAAACTCCTCATCTGGGGCTGTAATATTTGCTGAAAAAAACCTACTTCAAAACATTAATCAAATTTTTCGCCTACTGGGCAGCCATATGGTAAAGCAGCATGTGAATCTCACAAACTTGCTGATCTTCTGTAACTGGGTGCTATTAATTACGCTTGCTGCATCCATCTCTTAGATTTTCGCTTTGTGAAAAAAAGTATTTATTGCAACAGCTTTTACAAAACAAGGGAATGAAAATCACAATTGATTAATGAGCTGAATGGAAATATTTCCGTTAGCAGGTTTTTAAAATGAGTAAGGATTAATACCGTGGGTGAAAATGAACCCTAATTGTGTGTCCCCCCACCACTTTTCGTTTGGCAGAGGGAAGGGGCTGCATGAGCAGAGAGAGGGTCTAAATATGCGTTTTTCACTGCATTGGCTTTAGGTGATAATAGGGTTTAAATTAAGTAATTCAATGCTATAAAGGTTGAGGACTTCATGTGTTTTAGTGCTCAATTCCTTACTATGAAATTGAATTGTTACACAACTGCAAATTGTATTTGGGTTGGATTTGGGGTTTGTTTTTGTTTCTCAAATACAACTAAGAGCTTTCCTGAAATCCAGAGAAGCAAACAATTCAGAATGATAGTCTCCATTTTGGCTTTAATTCCTCAGGCCACAGTGCTGAGGCTGTTTTGGGATCTCAGCCATAAATCTAGTTAATCATAAATTATAGCTAGAATATAATCCTTGACTCTACAGCCTCATGTGCCAGGGAAACGGACTCCCAGGAATTACTGAAAGAAGATTGTAGGGGCTGGGCAGAAAAGCCAGCAAATAAGTTAAAATTGTGTTAGTTCACACACAAAAATCCCAGCCTGGGGAAAGGAGATGTGATACCTTTAGCCACTGCACACACCCAGAGCAGCAGAAGTCATGGCACACCTGTGAAGATTTGCTATATCATATCTTCAAGTCTGAAAGGATGATTTTTCCTGCTCTAATCTTCACATTAGTCTCTGCTACAAAACTAGCTTATTTCAACATTTAGCAAAGTGTCTGAACTTCATCCGAGGTATCAAGGGCAATAATTAGAGGAAAAAGGTGAGGATTAGTTTGTGAGAGGGACCAACAAAGTCACCAAAAGCCTAAAACCCAGACTCACTCCTTGTTTCCTCCCAATGTAAAATAATGAGACAAACTGAAAACACAAAACAGTTCTAAACTGAAATATTCTGTGTATGTGAGTCATCTCCTCAGACTTGAGAGACAGAACAGTACAATACTAAGAATATTCAAGTAATTTTAATAAATTATTGTGATGATGATGAGTGGTATCCCCTCAAGTAACTATTGCTGGCAGCTTGCTGCAGGTAGAAGAAAGGGAAAACAGTGTCTTGAATATAGAACTAGGACCCACTAGAGTTATTATTTATTTAAAATGACCAACTCAAATACAGCAACTTCATGTGGAAGGAGACAAAGAAACCTTTACAATAAGACAGCCTGCTGAATGATTTAAAACATTACCTATTTCCCAGACTCTCGAAACACAACACTCAGATATGCAGAGGAGGCACTCCTGTCCTGCCAAGTCACCTTCCTGAACCACAGTGTAAATTCCCTTGCCTCCCTGAAGTCTTTGTGCTTCTTAGCTTACAGAAATTTAGGCAGGTAATAATCAAAATGGCAAAATATCTAATTATCAGCTACTTCAAATTACATGGCCACCCACTGGATGAGATTTCATTCAGCCTAGTGTATATATCTGTGTTCATAAAGAAGGATCAGGAGGGAAAAAAATCAAGTGACTTCTAGTGCTAAAGCAGCAAGGGAAGCTTTGCATTAAGAAAAAAATTTAAATAGAAGGAAAGTATGCTTTTTTTAACAAACCAACAAACATATGCAGCTCTGAGCATGATTCTTGTTATAGAGTAGAAACAGAAATAATGGCAGTTTCTAAGTCTGATTACTCTTTTTTTTCTCCCCTGTGTCATTCCAACTCCAATACAAATTACTATCTTTATAAGCAATTAATAAGATAATTCTTGTGATTAGCCTTCCAGTTCTATACCTTTAGAAGGAAAAATCATTCTTAAAACAAATATGAAATGTTTAAACATTTTTAATTAGTGACCCAAAATGTGTGCCATAACTTTTCATCACCTCGTGGGTGATCTCTAAACCTCTCCTGCATACATTGACTGTCTGCTTAAAAGTTTAAAGAGCTAACAAAATGTTTTAACGAGATACAAATCTCAGAGATCATTAATCAATATGTTCAATGTTATTTGTGATAATTCATCATGACATGATATTAATGGGTTACTGTACCCTTCAGAGGTGAGATTAATGCAAATGAGCAGCCACAATTAACTTTACTGCTCCCAACTCACAGGAATGGACAGATGATTATAAATGACAACTATATGTCAATTACAATATCCAATAAAGTGAAGCTTAGAGGGCAATCTATCTACTTTTATAGTTCTTGCCTGACATAGCTGAATTTAGCTCAGCCCACTGTTGTCACAGTGTAACCACTGCTTTGAAGGAGGGGTCAAAGTTTTAATTTTCTATTTCTTCAGAAGGAATTCAAATTGTGCATCTAAATGCATTGTCTGCAGAAAAGCTGCAGGAAACCGAGAACAGATGTTGCTTTCTTCATCAGCTGAAGGAAATCGTATCTGTTCTCAAATTGCAACAGCAAGGCCACAAAGAAAATAATCTGCCCTGCTGAGTAATATATTTATTCAATGAACAAAAATAGAGCCAACATATCAATGCAGCAAGGGGAAGGAATTTCCATTTGGTAAATTGCTTTGTCACATGCAGGATGTTGAGTCCACTCAGGTTAGGGATGCTCAGTGAGGTGTTGGCTGGTGTGTGCAGCTTTGTGCACAAACAGATATTCTGCGATCACCTCTTGAGCCCAAGGCTCCTGCACCAAACAGATAAGATTTCACAGGAAAATACCCAAATTTGTAGTGGCAACAAAAGAGCTAGAAACAAAGGCTTTAGATGTTCATAAAGCAGACAGCTGGCCAGACTGAGGAAATTCTGAAAACATGACTGATACAAAATCATTTGATACCTCAGTATATGATATATTTACAAAAAATGGGGAAATCAGCTCTGATAACATGCTCAGATTTTGGCTTTCTGCCCTCCACCAGAATTTTTAAAAAGCATCAGTGAAGATAAGAGAGAAACATTAGTCAAAACATTGTGGGAAGCTACAAAGAGAAACACCATAACACAGATATTTCCTGTAATTTCATAAATTTCTCTTTGTAGTGCCTTTCCTATATCTTATGGCCAATCCCAGTGCACTGGGACAGCTCCTGCACAGGGTCAGAGATGTGCCCTGTGGTTAAGGATGGCCCCAGGGCAATCACAAACACTGCAGCTACATTTTACATTTACTCGTTGAGCTTTACTCAGTGCAACAGCAGAACCCACAACTGGAGCTCTTCAGCACATCCATACACTTCACACCATGCTCAGTTCCTGTAAATCCGACAGAGAGGATTTCCAGAAAAAGTTACACCTGCAGGGTGTTTTGGGATAAATCAAGAGTCCTTGAGACAACAGTGGAACAACCAATGCCAGTTGTGCAAAGCACCCAATGACCACCCAATTTTCTTTAAGAAAAATAACTCAAAGAATGATTCTTGCTTGTTATGTCACTTCCTCAACATAAAGCACTTCAAATTTATTTTAGCTATAGTTAAAAATACTGAAAAGTTATTCATGTTTTATTTTTGTTTTAATTATCTTCCCTGTCCTTATACACCCATCTGAAAATCAGGGTCAGTTTTTGTGGCTTCTGCTTTCCTGTGAGCAGCACCAAATTCCACAAGGCAAGTTGTACACTGGCATTGCAGGGAAATCAGGGAAGAAGGGAGTGCAGGAGCAGGGTGTGGAAGCACCTCAACAGGTAAACCAGCAGCTCCACCTGAAAAATATTCCATAAAAACCGCGGGGATTTTTGGCTAAGCAGTATTTTAGGCACTATTTAACCACTTATATTTGCATCACACTACATTTTCATCATTCAAGTCATAAGACCATGTAAGCATGTTTAATACTTTGCTGGAGGAGAGCAGGAGAGTTCCTGATTTTCTTTAAAGCTGTGTTTTCCAAAGGAACTCTCTCCTCCACCTCATTTTGTTTAATCTAATCATCAAGAAAAATGGTTTTCTGCTGAATAAAACTGCTGACACCATAATCATCATTTTCAACGTGGGGAAATAGGAGAAATTCTTTACTGCTTCCAATATGGATGATAATACACATTTTTGTGACAATATTTTGTCGATTTCCTGACACAAAAGCACATCCTGAAAAAACATGTTTTTGAGAAGAAACAGTTTCCATGCTGACCTCTAAACAACTGAACTCCACAACTACTCCTCAAAATAATTTGGTGCTAGAAAATTAGCCTCAGAGCGAATATTTTAACGAAAAGAACTATGCCCTATACCTCCTCAGCAATCCCACCTCCACCAGCAGAAATAAGGTTTATTCCACAAAAATAACACACAACATTTTGAGCACAGACAAATGCCAAATAAATTCATAATTTTATCTATGTTTGTGTGAGAGGAGGATTTCTTTTCAGGGTTTTTTGTTTGTTTGTTTGTTTGTTGGGTTTGGTTTTTTTTGGAGGGGTGGGGGGTTTTTTGGGTGGGGGGTGATTTGGGGGTTTTTTAATTTGATTTTGGTTTGGGTTTTGAGTCTTTTTTTTTTTATTTTTTTGGTTTGGTTTGGCTTTCTTGGTTTCGGTTTAACTAATTAATCAACAAATTTGAGTTGGCTAAATAAAACCTCTTTCAACGCCTCCTATTTAATTGCAGTTTGGCACCAACAAATATATATCAAAATTATAGTATGTCCCTTGACAGGAAGCTCCTTGCTTCCACACACAGTTATGGCTCTCTGCAGAGTAACCAAGAACTGCTGACAACCTTGAACACTGCTACAACAATATTACTATACTTGGCAGAGAAGTACCCTTGCGGCAAGAGAAAAGCTGTAATTTTGACTGTCACTTCACATTACACTAGATATTATTTCACTGTATACACACACACACTCACAAAACTCTTAATAGACGACAGTTTTCTCGCTGCCCAGCTCCTCTATTATAAATGACAATATAATACTGTTAACCTACTGGTAGGATCGCTAATAAAGCTAACATTTAACATCACTGAAAATTTTCTTTTAAAATATAGCCGTCATAAATTGGCTTGTCCTGGTCGTCTCAAGCTACTTAAGCAGCTCAAATTTATTTCATCTATTTTATTATTCATTTCAAAAGAAAGAAAATGTTTTAAAACAAAGGGGAATTATAATTCATTTGGATTTTGATAGTACGTTCTTAAATATTTGAATAATTGCTGGTATTGTAAACTTTAATACCTTCATCCACAAGCTGCTTTGGTAAGAAAGGGATTAGTACACTCAAAAAGATCCCAACAAAATCATCTTTCTAGATTTCCAATAATAACATAAGTAGAAAGGTAACAATAGGTGATAAATAACAGAGTCAGAAGAAGAGCTAAATTACTGACTTCCTCTTCGGGCCCATTTCTCTAACTACAAAAATGAGTATGGAAGGATTTAGTTGAAAAGTAAATTTTGAGCGCATAAGTACAGAGGAAAAAGCCCCTGCTTTAACATTTTCAGTGGTACAAAATGTTCTGCTTTGAAAATTAGTATCTTTGTGGCCCAATGAAGGGTATTTTGTTCTTTTAAACCAGATCCAATTCTAAAATCGTCTGGAGCACAGTTTACCTCCTTACTTTTTATTCTGTATGCTGCATACATTCAGTACACAGACTGCTCACTGATTTCCAAACATTTTTGCATGTACACATTCAGAATTTGCACAGCCCCACTGTATATCAACAAAAGAATCTCAGTGAAATATGGCCACAGTCAATTCCTACAGGCAAATCAAACTGCTAGAAATCAAGTTTTGCAGTACTCTGATGTCAATTCACTACACTGCAAGCAACCCCCGTGTTTTGGCTGAAAGTAAAACGAGATTTAATTAAGCAAGCTGGATTTAAATAGAACCAAATAGCACCTGGAAACAGTCATCACTAAAAAGCACTGTTCTGGTTTTACTGCAGCTCAGGCATACTTTGCTCCTACCCTTGTGTTATTGATATAGTGTTTCAAATGCATTTAGAAAGACACCATCTCACTTGTGCTGTTTAGATAAGGAAGCATCACTGAACCTCTTTGCCCTTCTCCAATAAAATGTATCAAAAATTTCAGCACTGTCTGCTGACCGCACCACATTTAACAAGATTCACAAATGAACCCGGAGTAAGTTTCCCACTGTGACACATTAATAATAAGTTCCTTATCCCATCTATCCCAAGCCATGAATATGTAATGTTATAAAATGAGTCCTTTTCACACAACAGAACCTCAGACGTGAATAAATAAAAACTATCCATCACAAGCCTGTGAAAAATTAATGAGAGTTCTGAGACATAAGGAAAAATTGGTTACTGAGATGATAAGGTCCAGTATGTAAAAACCGTGTTCTCACCAGCTGTAAATTTCATTTTAAAACTTAGCAAAAAGGGTTTAAAAGAAATAAAAATCTTTCTAGAGCATATTTACCGTAAGTAACAGAGAAGGGGAAAATGCTTTAATGGTGAGACATATATCTAAGTAACCCAGAAAGCCTTTGGACCCAGGAAGGGGATCAAACACTGCCCTGACAGGGAGTTACAGCTCCAGTTACAGCAAAGTTGTAACCTTATATATATAGAACCAAAATTCCTTTTCTATTTCTCTTCCCTTCGGAATGGAAATTCCTCGTGAAACAAGGCACTATATCTCCCTAAACTTCATTTACTCAGATAAATGAAGAACACATAGAAATAAATTATTTTCATTCATGTGAGTGTCTCTTTACTGTGCCAGTGAAGACTTTAATCTCTCAACATGGAGTAATCAGGTTTGCAATATGAAGAGAAATGAGAAAAAAAATAAAGATTTCTCAAAAGAGTCGAGCTGCCACTATGTTTATTAATCCATTTTCCCAATATTGCCACCAAGACCATGTTGATGTTTGAGGAGGACAAGTCCTGTGCACGGTCTGCTCCAACCACATCACCAAGAAATGCTGGCACTTTGTCCTCAGGCAGGGAAACAAGCAGAGAAAGAGCAAGAGGTTCTGCCCAAGTCCTTGAAAGACTTTCCTCAAAACAGCACCTTTTAAACCTTTCTACCAATGGACCTCAGGAAAGATTGTATGATCTACAGCCCATTTAGTGAGATGTTGGCCATTTTAATGCCTCACAGCTAAAATGAAAATGATGCCTTGTGATACCAAACTAGGTCACCTATTTTTCTCCAAAATCTCCCCCATTAGTAAAGTTTTTCTATCCCACCATCATTCTCAGATCAAGAATCTATGGATTCCTCCAGGTTAGGTGTCCCAAACTGTTTCACTTTTCTTCTCTGCTTCTTAATTCTGACAAATACAAAAGCATTTAACTCCTCTTTGTCTCCTTCAGGGACCATTTTGTGTGAACCCATCCCATGGTGCTCTGAACATACACAAACACACTGCACAAACACAGGGTTTCTCCTTTTCTGGGAGGTGCACATGTTGAAGCAATGAGCTCGGAGAGTACATTACTGCCCCTTTCCTTGCTTAACAGGACAGGAAACCATAATGAAAAAGGACAGCAGCAGAGCCCCTTCCCTCCCCAGAGTATAGATTAGATTTCTCTATCAAGGAGTGGCTTCACTACATCAAAACCTGGTCAAGCAGGATGTTTTATTCTTGGCTTCGTGAAAGCGGTTATGTCAGAAAGGATGAACTCCAGAGTGCTGTCAGGGGTGTCCATCTGCAAAATAAATTACCTTCTCAAGTCTTCACTGGCAGTGATTGAGTGACTGTGGAGAATTATTTATTAGTCTTAAAATGCCAGTGGATACAGTCAAGGAACTATTTTTTCTACAAAACTATCACAGTCTCAAAGAAGAAAGGGAGATATGGTACAATTCCCATAGACTGTTGGGTTTGTTTGAGGGGGAGCAGGTCCCCTCTGCAAGGCTCTACAGGAGTTCAATCCCTGTCCAAAATTCCTGTCTTCCAGAGTAATGGCCTGACTTTGTTTTGGTTCCTCTTGGTCACCTTTGTCGCAAGCAATTGGCTTTCCTCCCTTTAATGTTGTAAATACAGTAACTCTCTTCCAGGGGGAATGGGGGCAGTAATCATTTATAAATAAATAAATAACCTGAAAACCAAAACCCTAGCACAGTCCCATTACCATAAAGCTTTTCTTATCATGATAAAAGAAAAACCCTGCAGCCAAATCATCTCACATTATTGGCTAACTCCTCTGTTTTAGCATATCTGACATTAAGTCCTTTGGTTTGCATTCAGACCTAAGGATTCTCCTGTATTTTCAATAAATGTTCTTATTAAAGCTTTTCTCTCCCCTTTTTATTCATGAAATTTCACAACCTCTCAAATATGTTCACTAGACTTTTTATAAGACCTTGCTGCTTAAATAGGCATAAGATTTTCAACTAGGCCAATGCAGCTGAAGGTTCCTTTCTTAAATACCCTTATTGCAGGTTGACCTTTCTTGACTTGATACACATATTTTGCAGGGGAAGAGCCTTCAGGTCCGTAATCAGCACAGTCATATGCCCACCATACCCATACAGACAAGCATGGCAAAAGCCTGCTAAATATCTTTGACATATATTATTACTACACTTTGAGGTCAACTTTACATATCAACTCCCGCGAGGAAAGGCCAACCGAGGGTTGATTAATTTTCAGGCATATTTTAAGTCTTACAATATGCATCACAGTACGTGAGCAAAAGACATTGAAATATGTTTTTTATACCGAGGGGGAAAGGAAAAAAAACCAAGAGCACCACTGTTTGTTCTTGGGCTCTCTAAGTCACAAGGGACAGCAGCGAAGGACAACCAGCAACGATTCCAATTTGCTATTTCCGTCTGACGAGCAGCAGCCCCTGTAATGCACTTCCTCTGCTGTTGCAGCATCAACATTCCTCTATATTTTAATGCAATCTATATTTTCACTCGTTTGGCACTGCAGTGGTTGCAATTGGCAGTGCAATAGATGAGTGGGCAAAGCATGAAATTAAAAGATATTCTTCCTGCATCGCGCTGACAGCGCAAAATCCCAGCCAATAGCAGCCAAACCCCAGAATGTTTATTTTTAAACTAGGGCAATATACCATTAGTTCTCAAGTTTAATTCAATTGATTTTCAGGCAAATAACAATAAAATTAACCCCTAGATAGGACAATCTTTGGGTGATGGATGAGAGTGCTGCAGCGAACAGCAGACCTCACACAATGAATTCTCTGCCATCACACAACTCCCCCGTGGGACACCCAGGCAGATCAGGACACAAGTGATTCTGGGGCCAAGAGGAGTTCCCTGCTTCATCACCTCAGCAAAGATGGATTCCACGACCTTCTGAGAAAAGCCTATATATAATTTTTGCTGAATAGGCCCCCTCAGTTAACAGCAGAATCCAATTTGTAATTTAGCCTTAAATGCATACTCCACAAAAAGCTATCAGGTAAGAAAAACACCTGACATGTAGATAAAAATGCTTTTTGACATACGTAAGTAAAAATAATACTATGGCATTTCTCAAATTAGCCATTTGAAGAGTGCACACCCTGAAAAAGTTTCAGCATACAAGCGTTTATTTTGGTTTTACATTTTTCCTTTGGACCAAGAAAATATTTATGAAAAGAAAACTAACTAATTAATTTTACTGGCTGCAAGCTGGGATTCTTTCCTGGTTAAACTATATGCAGTGAAATGGCATTTAAATTATATGAGAGAATTGATTCAAATGGCTTCCATTAGCAATTTGGCAGGCTGCTGTGAATTGCTCCTAATCAATTTTAAATAAAGCCATTCTATCTGCGAATGGAGGCACCTCCATGTTAAACATCTCCACATTGCACAACTGAAAAACAGTGGCTAAAATACAAATTTCTTCATAATTTCTTACAACTCGTTGTGTTTAACAATGTGCCATCAGTGAAACTAATGCAGAATAAAATGACTGCCTGTGTCCTCAGAGAAATGTTCTGGGCTCTAAAGGTTTTCTCTTTTCTTTTATGTTAATGAATATTTCAAAGTAATGCTGTTCTAGGCCATTTTACAGTACAATCATATCTTAATTTTGCTTGAGATTTTATCAAGAGTAATTAGATCCATTTGAGTGGTAGATATTCAACACACATACAGCATAACCATTTGAAGCAGGTGTGTTTGTATTATGAAAATCTATACTAAAAAAATAAGAACTGCACAAATGACATCAGACATTCAGACTCTTCTGCTTGATGTGTCTAGTTGTTGTTTAGAGGAGACATCTACAATTTCAGACCAAACTTTTTTCCTGCAAAATCTTTGTACAGCACAAGAAAACAAATTCTAGTTGGGAGAACCTATCTTCTACTTAAAATAGCTCAAAGGACACACTTTTATAATGGGCATAAGAGGACAGACACAGAAATTAAACCACAGCAGTTTCCATTGATCCAGTCACATTGCTCAAATAAACCTGTAAATGGATTTATAAAAACATTTGATGTGAAATATCTTAATTTGGCAACAAAATCTAACTTATCAGTTCAATACAATTCTTCACTTTGACTTCACAAAAAGAGATGAGTCTGGTTTAGATGCAAGATTATTTTATCTCAATAACACATTTTCAGATGGGCACAGTCTGGTTTGGTGTGTCTGGCAAAGCAGGTACTGACATGTGAGTCAGAAAGGGTCTGTATTTGTCTGTCTCAGAAAACCTTGTCCTGGTGGTTTCAATGGTTCTGGTATTCAGAAAATCTTTCCTTAGTCTGATGCCTTTGCAATGTCCAGATCTTAAATAGATCATAGTTGGTACTGAGTCGTTTAAATTAAAAAAGATCATGTTCATCTTATACAGAAATGCTTGAGTCTTGGTTCAGAAAGCTTTTTATATACAAGAAATAATTAACACAGTAATGGTAGCAAGAACATTGTAATGAGACAAAACTAAGTAAAACATTATCATTTTAGGAAGCATTGCTTCAATGCGATCTGTTTACAGTTAAAATCATCTTCCTAATAATGGAAAAGCACATAATAAACTGTCAGAAACCAATGAAAAAGCAGATTCAAACACAGACAAGGAATTCACACTTTGTGGGCTGGGGAGACCTGGGCAGTGAGAACATGAAGTGCCTTTTCCACACGAAGAAAACAGTTATTTAACAGACTGTGGCTGCTATAGTAAATCAAAGATTTACTTTACAAAGCAGTAAACACAGTGAGGAGGAACCTCTTCCAAAGACCGTAAAGCAAAGAGGTGTCAGTAAATAAAGCTGTCCCACACACTTCCACTGTTCAGCTCCAAACAGGAAAGCAGGGCTTTCAAGAATCAGAAAAGTTAGCAGGTGGTATTGCACAGGATACCTTTACTTATTTATCCTGCAATAAGGGTATTTAAGAAGAAAATGTGGAAAAACAGAGCACAGACATGCAGATGGAGCAATAGAGGCCAACAGCTGATACAATGCAATGCTTAATTCTGCTGTTCCACTTTTCCCCTGCATGCAGTCTGGTCAGTGCAGAGATGCTGTTGTGCACTGAGGTTTAGGAATTTAGCACATTCTATGCTTGTAAAGCTCCAGTTCCACAGCACCTACACAAGAGAGCTGGATGGCTTCCCTGAGAACTGCAACCCCACATGCCCTGGAAGGAGAGTCACCCTTCCACACCCACAGCTGGAGAGACACCTCTTTCTCTCCTGAGGAAAGCAAAGACATGGGGAAAACACTGCATCCTTCTTGCTTTCCTTGTGAAATCTATGGAAATCATTAACCTTCCCAAACAGAAGCAGAAAATGCTTTCTGATGTGAGAAACTCAGTATAAAATTTTGTCTTGCAAAAGGTTTTTGTGGTATGTTAACTACTTCAAAATAGAGATCTATTAATATCTCTATTATTAATACAACCTACAGAGGAAGCAATTAACACAACCTTAATTCTAAACAATTTTTGAACTCAGCACATTTAGACTAGACTACTTATCACAAAATTACTGTTCTTATTTCTGTTGGTTGCTAAACAAGGTAATACAGTAATACTTACCACAACAGTATTATTCAATGATCCAGTTTTAATGCACACCAGCATTCAAGAAATTAGATATAGTGAAAATCTCTCATGACTACTTAAATTTTAATCACTTTTTTATTGTTATACTGCAGGAGTCAAGAGTAGAGTAAACAACGTTCTTAACCCCACTGGGCCTTAAGCAGGTTCTCCTTACAGAAATGTGAAGATGTTGGCAATTTGTACAGTTCAGAGATGCTAAAAAAGTCTGCCGTCATCCAATACCCCCTTGTATCATTAAAACATTCTTATACAGCTAATTCACAGACAGTTCAGATACCTTAAATCCATCATATCATTGGAAAAAAACCATAAATTGACTATCAAAACAACACTTCAACAAATCTTCAAAGCAACTTCTTAGAAAATGCTTTGTTTGAAGATCTTTCACAAACTTGTACAAGAGAGGAAAAAAAAGGCATAAAAAAATCCATTGCCTGAGCTTGCTGTAATCTATGATTTCTGTTGAGAAGGAGTGCTATTGAAATAAACAGTACTATTTGGCTGGCTGAGTAAGACAGACAGTAAATTAAATCTTCCATGTCTTCTTCAAATATTTTTTTTTTCTGAACAGCTTTGTATCTATCCCAGAAATAAAATCCTGATGGTTCAAAATCCCAAGTTTTCTGTATCAGTTATGAGCCTGTGTTTGACCAGTCTCCTCCTCAAACACAAGACACACAGATGTGCACTGAACCTGTTAATGTTTACACAAACTGCAGAGTTAAGCCATGGGTGCAAAATTGGACACAATTTCCCAGTGCTGAAGTCACTCAGATGTAACTCAGAACCAGTGCTGGGCCCACTGTTGCTTCTGGTTTTCTACACATTGTTATACAGCAGTTGGGGAAAAAAATCCTAGAATATGTCAATAATACAAAGAGAAGCTCTAAAAGAGCAGGAGTGGGTGTAAGGAGCACAGAGAATTGTACCTGAAGGAAGATAACCCAGCAGCCAGGGTCAGCTCCACTGAGCTCAAAAGCAGCAGGCATGGCCTTGGAAATGCTCTCTGGGACAAGTTACTGAAGGACATGGAGCTAGAACATTTCTAAAAGTCATGGAATATACTTAGTATCTTATTTAGAAGGAAAATAAAAGCCATATAAACTTCTCCCATACTGTATCTTCATGCTGTCTCCAATTAGCAGGTTTCAGACAACTCCTCTCAGCACCTAATTTAGGTATTTTAAATCCCTCATAACTTACAGCATTTATTAGCCATCCTTATGGTACTTGGAACAAACCATAAATAAATAAACACCATGACAAATTTTGGACCCTCACCACCTGTATTTTTCTATCCTGACCTCTCCAATCACAATATATTCATCAGTTTAGAAAGCAAAGAAAGAGATACAAAGGTAAGATCTTTTCTGTCCTCAAAGTGTCTGATAAATATAAATATCAGCTTTACATCCATGACTCATGACATCTTATGACATTTTAAAATATATTTAATAGCTTAAAAAAAAACCCTCTAAATGGCTCTAGTCATTTACTGTAAATGTCCACTGTAGGTCACATGCTCATCAGATGGAGTACATTTAGCATGCATTTATGGGCTTGCTGTTGCTTTTCAAAACAAAAAGATATAAATCTTAATAGTCTCAGTTCTAATGTATGGATACAAGCCATTAATCACTCAGACAAATATATGTAGGCTGCAGCCCTGTATATGCTTTAAGAATAGAAAGCAGATGAACACAGCTTACACCTCCAGGTACATCTGTACTCTCCCTAACCCTCATCATTTGAAATTTGGTACAAAAGGTATCAGTTGTGCTCTTCTTTCTGTAAATATCACAGATCACCTGCAGGAAGCCCCCTTTAAGGGATTTTTGGTTTGCTCTGATTTTTGAATCAGCCAAAGCAGACAGTGAACATTTCACCATGAACTGTCAAATTCTTCATGCAGATTCGAGTCTTCATTTTCCTTTTTTTTATTTAACATTACAAACAGAAAAGGACATTTAAAAGAATAGTGCATAAACACCAGTCTTATCCCCATTCTGTTTCTACTAAAGTCATTGCCAAGCTGCCATTGATTGCAGCATCACCAAAGAGCCATTCCATAAAGTACCACCTAATGTTTTATAAGTCTGGATTTCTTCTCTGACTCTGCTACTAGAAATATTCCCCTTCTAAGAGAACTCAACAGACAGGTTTAATTTGACATATTTACACATTATTAAAAGAAAGTCTCCCAAATCCTGCACATTCATTTTCAGACAAGAGCATTACATAACAGTCTGCTAAAAGAATAATTAACTCACATCTCAGCTTCAGATTTCAGTAGTGGAAGATAATAAGAATATTTGATGCAGCTGAAGGAGTAGTTGAAAAAAAAGTTTGTAAGCAAACAGAATTGTCTGATAAAAAATAAAATTAGACTGCAACCATTATCTTGTTAACATAAAAAAAAAGAAGATGCAAAAAATAATTGCTAATATTGACAGGTGTCCTTCCTCCCAGGACAGCTTGCAATACATTATCTCAGTGACAAGATGCACCAGAGAAGTCACTGCTCCCTGTAGAGTTGTGAGGTTAGGCTAAAAACCTTAAATCCTATTTATCATTCTGGAAATAAGGTAAACTACAGAAACCAAAACCAATCTGATCATGAAGGAAAGGGATAGGCAGACGTCAAACTTTCTTCCACTCTTAAGGAAAGGATGGAGAATCAAAGAAAGAAAAAAATACCTTCAAATGGCACATAGAAGTTTTCTTTATACATGGAAAAATTGACAGTATTTCCATTTCTGATTTCCAAAGGTACCAAGTAACCAATCATAAAAACATAGGATGGTTGGGGTTGGAATGGACCTTTAAGCTCATCTCATTCAAGCAGCCATCAAAGGAGGGAATTTTGTCTCCAAGGAGTGGAGCAACGTCCTGCAATTCAAGGTCATTTTGCCTTGAAGGCCAGATTTTAATCTGCTGTGTAACATACATTGTCAGGTATCTTATGTTTTGCTGTTATCTATAGTGTGCCTTTATTATTCAGGCAAAAGAGATGCTGAATTGAAAGGGGGCTGGGGGAAGATACCTATACCAGCAAAAAAAAAAAAAAAAAAAAAAAAAAAAGCATTGGGAGATAAAAAAAATTTAAAGTACATAGTGAACAAGCATTATGTTTTTTAAACTTGATCTATAGCTACAACTTTGAAACAAACTATGAAATTAAGGTTTCTGAAACCCATTTGCTTGGAGATGATGACACACAAGACACTAAAAAACAATTTGTCTGCACTCCCATAGAAAATATAAGCAAAATCAAGAGCCTTTGTACATTTAAAACCAAAACCCATCCTCTCTAAAAAGTCATAAATAGTACCATGTAGAATTCTTACTAATATTGCAACTACCCATATTCCCCTAGTTCATATGGGTAGTATCAATAAAATATTCTCCCCTGAGTCAAACCTTTGCAAAGGTATTCACTTAAAGAATTACCTACATTAGAAACATTAACCTTGGTGCTCAGCATGTTCTGCAATTTCTGATCCAGCCAATGACTTTAGAGATTAAAATGTGACTTGTGGAAAAAAAAGCCAGCACGTTTTACAGAGAAATTTTATATGTTAAAGATAATATATTTGTAAAGATTGTATGATTTTACTGATCCTAGGGAAAAAAAAGGTTGCCATAAATAGTACCTCTAACATGATGAAATAAATTACTTTAAAAGTTTAGAATATTTTGCTTTGAAAATGAACAATACAATGTTCACTACAATAAAGAACAGAATTTAAATGAAGGTTTCATGCTAAATGCTTTGTGTACAAATGGATTTGTGCTCTATTTTTACTGGAGCTTTGTGGTGTTTTGAGAAGACACTAATAAAAATGTTCATTATAGCTTAGGAAATGTGTGGAAAGAGATATCATTAGCCAGAACAAGGCTTGGTCCATGTTAGCTGAATATCTATTTAGACCACACACAGTGGTTACTATTTGCCAAAGAATGTAGCATTCTACAGCAACCAGGTCAAAACCACAGTATATCAACTTCCAATTAAGTTAAAAATAATGCAAAAATGTTTAACTTAGATCTCCAAGACCTCATCAGCCTTTAATTTAAATGACTGCTGGGAACAGTATACAAAATCATATTTCAAGAAGTTTTGAAATCTAGGATCATCCTTCATAACAAACAATCCAATAAAATTGAAGTTAAGTTAATCTAAACTAATAATGTCAACCACAATAAGGCAAAAAGTACTTTACAGATACAAGCTAAATACACTGAAACTCTGACTACCTTTGAAACTCAACCAGCAGATTTGGGAAAGAACTGAGTCCCATCCATCTCCCATCCATGCAGCCACAAGGAGCTGCGAGATTTTCATCACTGGAGTCAGAGCAATTACTGAGCCCCAATTCCAGCTCCAGCAGACACTGATGCCTTTCACCACAAAAAACAGCCAGCTCATTAGCATTCACAGGATAAGAAGCTTTTTGGCTTTGTGTGTTTTCTTTCTTAAAATTACCATCTTCTCCACAGCCCCTATCCTCGCTGTGGCTGTGCACATCCATTACTGCACTGTACAGATAGGCAGACCCATTTTCTGCTAAACACTAATATTATTTCAAGTACTTAGTATGTTATTATGAAGTTTTGACAGGTTTCCGACAAGACAGGAAAAATATTTCCTGGCACACATAGTCCCACAATCACCTAAGGAGGAAAGAACCACAAAAGAAAACAAAAATTAAATTTGCTTTAAACAAACATTTTCTTGTAAGGTTTTTCTTTTGAACGTGATTAAAATTTAAATTAAATGAAAGCTTCAGATCAGAAACAAATTCAAAACATTCCGTGATCCTCCAAAAGAAAACCAATTCTTTTAATATCATATTTGCAGATTCATGTTATAGGGGAAGAAGAAATTTGGTTGCAATAAAGACCAATTTAAATGTTCAAGAGGGAGTAAGACAAGCCCTCACTAGACCTCACAGTCACCCATCCTGCTACTAACACATCTTTTCTACCACAACACACACTGCCAGGATGTCCCTCGGATTTTTAAATCCTGTCTGCACAAGCTGTGACAGAGATCCCGAGGCAAAAATAAATATATCATATATAATTAAAGACTATACCCATATATTTACAGAAGCAGAGTTCTCACTCTCTAATGCCTAAGGAAGAATACAAAAATATGACACTGCCTTGGGATACTCTCCTACTCCCAAACAAGTTTTAAGCTTAGGACATCCAGAGTCAGAGATAGCACTTGTTGTCTAACAATTTTTTTATTACATTTCCATCTGACCAATTCCTCTTAAATCCACGTAAACTTCAGCAGTCATGAAGCACAGAAAGTTTCAGCTTTGCCATCTCCTTCTGCAGAAGTGATCAAATATAACTTTGAAAGATAAGGTTGGTTTGAAATGGGTTTGTACATGAAAGAAAGAGCACTCTGATAAAACAATCCAGAACAACAAAAAAAGGCACAAGATCAGAGCTGAATAATGAAAATTATCACATTTATTCAGTTAAATAGTTTAAGTCTTCAGAGAATGAAATTCTATCAGCTGGAAGAGAAAATTCAATAAAAATGTTTCATAAATCTGAGCAGAAGCTTTATGATTTGACTCATTACTGCTACTCATTCTCAGTCTTCAAATCTTTCTTGAATATTTCTATGCTCCCACACAGATCCGCACCACAACTGATGTTATTTGCTGATTCAAAAATTTAAGTGCAGCTGCATAACACAGTATCCTTTTTTTAAGAGGAGCAAAACAAAACACATCTCATGAGTAACTCTTAATCTGCCAGCAAATCAATTATAGAGAGCTTCTGTAAAAAGCATCTGAAAATCTGCTTCCAGTCAACACAACTTAGCCATCTGGTTCCCACAGATATCTGCCAGGAATGGGTTTGCAAAACCAAATTAACGGTGATTACACAAAAATATTCGGAATTTAATTTCAGCTTGCCAATCACTTTTATAGTCCTTCACATGCATGTGCAAAGAATCCTCCCCTCACCTCTTTGAAGTTAATGACATGTTTAAGCCGCCCCAGAAAAATGGCTAAAGCCACATTTAGCAGATTTGTTCTAAATTAGCTTTGTGGGTGTCACTGCAAAGCCTTGGGAAGGACAGAGCCACTGCTTGGGCTTCACACATCTCTCAGCTCAAACACAAAGGGCACTTCCCTTCAGCAGTGATTGCACTTGCTTCAAAACAGAGCGATACCTCTACTTCAACTGCTTTGTTAATCCTGGATTTGTACAGTTTTGGATATCAGAGGTGTCACTTTACCTCCTGACAGTTATTTATTGTGCATCTGTTCACCAACTGCTCCACCACACTTGTTGCCAGTAGCCCCAGTCTATTCTAGATGCTGGATGTGCAACCATTATAATACTCCTTCTCCGTTTTTTTCTCCTTTTCTTCAGCATCCCAAACTGCCAGTTTGTAGAAATTCCCACTGTTTAATGACTACCAATACAAAGTTAATCTTGCAAGGCACCACTCATCATCTGGCCCTTTTTCAGCAAGCACAATGAAGGATGCTGATAACCACACAGGAGGTACTAACCTTAGACAGATGTGCAAATAATCCTTTCACGTGGGGATAGTGCTGCAATTTTATCCATCTCTATTTTTAAAACCAGGAAAAAATGTACAGAAATATTAGTTTTATATTTCTTCTCGTAAGACATGCAGTGAATTACAATACAAGGTGTAAATACTTCTCTTTTTAAAACCATCAGAGAGTCTTTAAATCCATGCTTTAAAAAAGGGCTAATAAAGGGATGAAATGAGAAGCACCTGGATTACTCTGCAGCCAAAGCCTCATCATTCCAATAACATTGTTCCAGTTCCTTTAATTTCTGTTGCAATCTTATTATACAAGTATATAATTTTATATATAGCTTGAAATACTGGAATCCCTGGCACTACTTCTGTTATCAGAACCAGGTTTTAAGGTTCAGAGCTCACATTTCTATTAAATTTATTAATAATTTTTTTCCAAAAAATAGAAGATTTTTCTCATGGCTTTTGATTTAAAGAATAATTTTTTAAAGTATTTAAATTGATTACTTGGATGTCATTTAAAGATATACTAAAACCTGTGTGTTATCTTTAGTCTTAGAGGAAAATACACATGTAACATGTCCTAGCGCATTAGGAAACCATATAATCATAAAATTGTATTAAAAAGCTCCAAGTTTTTGGGTTCTGATCAAAGTAAAACCAAGCAATCCTGTAAAGCAAATCAATAATTCAGTACCCAAAAAGAGTGCAAATTAAAGTGCAGAAAACTGATATTAATCATAGTTCACAATGGATATTAATTTACTTTAGAGACACTGCCTTCAAAATATAAAAAGATGACTTAGACAAATCCAAATAGAATCCAGGACGACTCCAGGAGCAGTTTTTTGTTTGTGTCCCTTTTAAACCTTTCCCACAGGATGTCACTATTGCTCCACATCAGTGGGGAGTGTGACCGAGGGACGTTTGGGACTTCCACACTCCCCCCTCCACAAGGATACATGACACAAATATTTAAGCATCTTCTAATTTTGTAAATAAGATTACAGCGAAGACTGATCCATCTCAGCTGCCATGTTGCAAGCCCAAATATTTGCTGACCTATAAACGAATTAAATCCTGTTACAGTCCCTCCAGCTTGAAAAACTGGAACATGAAGAAACCTGGAAATAGTGATGTTAATGCCTGTACATTGTGCCTACTTAAAAAGCACATGTCCAACTGAAGACATTAAAGAATATTCTTCCTTAAATTCCTGCATTTTCACCTTTTAGGGCTGCATAATTTATTTTCCAGATATTCATGCCATCGGATAGACTTTTTCCTAACAAAAGAGTGACATCTCGTGGTGACACAGAAATCCTGGCTCGAGCACAACTCGTTTCCCCTGCGTGGAACAGAGAGCAAACCCAGCGCTGGTTAAAAGCTCCAGCCACATCTCATCTCTGGCAGAGAAGCTGCTCCACAGAGATCCCAAACTGATGCAGACATTGTGGTCATCCCTCTAGGAACAAGAGGAATTCCATCCACATTTCCCTGCCTTTAGCCAGCCAGGCACTTCTGCTTTCTGCTTTCCCCACTGCCACTTCTGTTTGGCAATCAGATGTGTGACTTATAGGTATGGAATTTACTTCTCACATCCACACGTTTCCGGTAAAAATGTCTGCAAGAAAACCGGAATCAATGAGAATAAAGATTTTCTAAAATACAGTGGGGCAAATTAGCCATCGCATACTAAAAGATGCAACTGAACTAAGCCGAAAAAATTTCAATCACCATACCTCTAACTATACTTTCAAGATTAACTTTTTAGAAATGGGGTTTTCAGTGTTCCTGTTCTGTTTAGTCAGTACCTTATTCTGATGGATACTATTTTTCAAAGGGATTTTTGCATATTTATGCTTTGTTATTGCAAATATACTTGCCTTAGTAAGGTAAAACATGAATGTTCCTATTGTTGACAGCTCAAAAAAGTTAAAGCAGGGTTGTTGGGGTTTTTTTTAGTCTTTTATAGTAAATACTTTCTTGCCATGAAAATGATGAGAATGTTTTGTACAATCCTTTTTCCTGTTAGTGCTGCTTAATGGATGCTGACTCTTAATGAACAATGTATTTGTAAAGTGCTGTGGCTCAAACAAGGCGTCATCAGCAGAAATCAGAAAAGAAAATTTCCCATTCTGCCATTACCATATATGCAATGTAACAGTAATGAAGACCAGGTGCACACATATGTGAGTTATTTTATACAAGAACAGCAAAACTGTCACTGTGGTCAGCAGTCTGTGAAGAATATAAACTAGAAAAATTACAATGTTGCAGAGGAAAACCCCCTAAAGTAATTACTGAAGTTTATTTAGCAGAATATGCACCTTTGCTACTCTTAAGGTATTAGTGTTCTAGTTTGCCTTACCCAATATTTTAAATAACCTGCCATCTTCAGACCCACAGTTCAAACCAATTATGCTGCCTTTTATTGTGCTTGAGATTGAATTAAAGCCAACAGGAAAATATCCCATGTCAACAACCCACTGATCCCAAATATTCCACCTCACTTGTTCTGCTCTGCATATTCCAAAACAGCCATTCAAAATGATCCACGATGAGTCCAGCACCCCAAGACACAGGAATTCATTTCCATGCACAAAAATGATGGATGTAATAATGCATCTGCAGCTTTTCTGAGAAAACTCTGAATCTTGCAATATTTAATGATTTTTCATGATTGCAAAGCTGAGGTTAGAATGGAGATGAATCAAAAACCATAAAGCAAATGATTACACCTTTCTTATAAAAAGTCTCAAGATATTAAAGACCAGCTGATAATTTTTTGGCAGCTGACATTTGGCATGGACAGCTCTTTTGCCTCAACTCTGTGAGGAGGTATTACAGCAGAAACCATTAGAAATACTGAAGAGGTCAACAACTCAAATCATGCTGTTATAGAATAATATATTCTGAGATTCGGCCAAGAGCTCTATCAACAACAAAATTTAATGCCTTTCTTTTTTCAGGAATAATCATCTTTCTCCAAGAGCAAATATCTGCATTGCTTCTCTAACTGCTTTCTGTATATGTTGTTCAAACTGCTGCTATATGGTAATGTCAGTAAAATGCTGCAAAACTGCTACTGGAATTCAGCTTTCTGAACTTCTGGCACACTTCAAATGACTGAAAGGATTATCTTGTTGCCCTGAGGTTTTCCACATGTTTTCAGACACCTTGCTAAGTCTTAATCATCACTAACTATCAAAAATTCATATTCAGTCTAACGGGTCTAAAAACCAACCAGATCTGAAGTTTCTAAAGAGCCTCAGGAATTCTCAATTTCAACTCCCTTTAAGGTGCCTAAGGAATCAAACAACCTCCTCAGGAATAATGGAAAAATAAAAACACATATAAACTTATGATGTCAGCGTTTCAAATCAAAGGAAAATATAACAACACCAGCTGTAAAAACAGGCACAAAAAGAAGAGTGGTCATGGAGGAGTTAAAAAAACCTACACAAATTATAAAGCATATATTATGGCTTCTCATTTCAGGCGTGATACCACAAATCTTAATCATGCAAAGAACTGCTTTGTTTCCTCATCAAAAGATAGGGAACTAGAGGGAAGTTTTAGCTCATTTAACTCATTGTTAATGACAGTGCAAGAATTCTTTCATCAAAATAATTTAAAGTAATGTATTCATTCCTTTATATCTAATTAAAAATATCCTGGAGGGCAAATCCAGATAAACCCACAGTCACCTTGGTAAAGATGGCTTAGGTGAGGTCTCAAACTACAAACCCCACAGGCTGCTGATACAGGATGGGGGACAGGATGGAGAAAGTCTGTGTGCAAGAATCTGCACCAACTCACCACTAAAAACAGCTCTGCTAGGAGTGTTCTTTTTAAGTGTGGGGGACTTAGGGATAGGAGTAAAGGTAGAAATCACAATTATTCATATTCCCTGACCATATCCCTCCTCTAGAAATATGCATGGAAAGAGAATGAAAAAAAAAATGCAAGTAATTCCAGTGTTGTTCAGCACTGGAAGGAAAATAAATCCATTCCAACTCCATGCTGGAATTCCAACTCTCTTCATGAGTCCAATCCAGTGATTGAAGAACTGAACTGGACATTATTTGAACCAGACACCAAAGACATGGCTGAACTACTTGAAATACAATGTTGATTCCCCAGCTTTTCAGAACAGAGTTTAAACAAATTGGCACCATGAAGAGAACAGGTTATTCTTAAATAAAGCAGAAGTCACAGAGAAAAAAACTTATTAAATACTGAATTGTTTAATTTCTCAAACAAATTTAATACAATGGAACATATTTACTTTAAGTTAGGAAAACAAAAAGTAGTGATCCTGAAAAATCACTCAGCAGATGGCAAAGTTTCTGCTACTTTCTTACAAATAGAACTTGACTTTTTTGGTAACAAATTTCTTAAGAATTATAGACACCAGATTTATACAACTAAACAGATGAAGTAGTTTGACTAGTTTATAATACAGATGTGCATTCTGATATGTTTTCATGGCTACAATCTCCAGGCGTTTGTGGATGCCTGTCAGGAAGTCTCTAGATTCATGTTTATTTTGGCCAATGACTTGACCATTTTGGCAGGATAACCACTGTTCTGATGGCTCTATTAATTAAGTTTAGATGTACTATGAAATAATACTCTTATAAGTAGGTCATGGTTCCTGGGTGTATCCTGGTTGCTGACCAGGATCACTATCAGGAATATTACTTTTCACAGTATTACAATTTCACTGGTTTTGCATCAATTCAACTCACGCTCTGAAAGTAGAAACAACCTGCTCTCATTTGCAAACTAGACAAGAGGAAGGATTTGAAATCCAGATGAAATCATCATCATCAGAAAATATACCCTAAGACATGGATCACAAAATTGTATATTTTTTGTTCAAGCAACGAAAAAGGTCAAATAAAATGCTTTATTACTAGACCTTATGGAAATGATAATATTAGGTACCTTAAACTGATATCTTAAATTTTCACCTGATTTACATTCTATTGCACTGTTCCAAAAATCTGATGTTCTAATAGAATTATTCCATTTTTTTTCCCACCAGCACCTCCAGAGCTTTAATCAAGGCAGCTGAAATGTTCCCAAGGACTACAACATTCACCTCACTGCTTTCTCCTTCAGAAAGTTTGTCTGTTGTGCCTATTGCCTGTCCTGCATATTGTCCACTGTTTTATGGATTAGATCCACAGTGTTCTGAAACCCCAGTTGCTCTACCCTGGCGTAAGTCAGGTACAATCTCATAAGCACAACACAGTTTGATGCATCACTGATATAAAACACAGCTACTACATTTCAAAGGCTTTTATTTCTTTTTATTTCCAACTGATATCAACCAACCACTGCATCTACCCATGGGCATCATTTTCTGCTTCTGGGAGAAGCAATAAAGAAATAAATAACAGATTTTTAGAATTTGTACTACAAAACTGACCACAGGACATTTCCTCTCACACATGACCATTTTTCCTGCACACAGATCTAGAAAGCAGGCCCAGGAGCAGTTATATGTATCATAAAGTATTGCTATACATATATCATTCTTCAATTTTTACACATTTTTAAAGGTAAATGAAAAGGTAAATGAGAATTTATGTACTTCTGTAGTAGAAGTATATCAAGAGAAAGCTCGGAAAAAATGAGGGTTATCAAAAAAAAGCTATTTTCAACAATTCATGATGGTTACAAACCAATTCTTGGTTTTCCAGCTATATTCAAAACAAAAACTGTGGCCAGTGTCAAGTAAGTGTATTGACCTTCTAATCTGTCCTTTTCACATGTGCTGCCTCCTCCACCTCCCTCCACTCCTTTCAGCTCAAAAAAAAAAAAACCCAAAAAAAAAAAAAAACAATTTTCAAGATATAAAGAACATAAAGCAGATTTCAAATGCTTTAACAAAGATATTTTGAGAGGGGGTAAGTCACCCAAAGTTTGGCTACTCTTAATTCTGTTAATGCAACACTAAATTCACTGGATGAGTATAAACCAGCACTCAGTACAGTGCCTTACCCACCAGCTCACTTCTGGATCATTCAGGGAGAGAACAAGTCCTTCTTGCTGACCAGGATCACTATCAGGAATATTACTTTTCACAGTATTACTGTTCCATTGCTTTTGCATCCATGAGCCTCACCCTCTTAAAACAGAGACAAACTGCTCATTCACAAAAGTGAGATTCACCGAGTTAAAAAATTAAGTTGTACAGATCAGAAATGTAATCATGGGAGACAAGCTCTGAGAGTTTTTCAATCACTGTGGGGCTGCATCAATTTAAAGTCATGTTACATTAAAGAGAAAAACGTCTGGGAAAGTCTCCCAGTTGTCACTTTAGATTAGATTTGTTGTTGTTATCAGACTGTGCATTTTGTAGGCTTTTTTACATTTTAAAGATATTGCCTCATGCAGCTACACAGTGCATAAAGAAACAGGAAACATACCATTTTTTTAATCAGATTGCCTGGAGATGAGGAGTTTGCACAAATTAACTGGTAGTCTAATAAAAAAAAAAAATTAAAAAAAAAAAATGCATGCACATCTTCTTGAAGCCTATTAACATTTCAACTTTAACTACCTTAGAGTCACAGGGAAGCCACCCAACTTAAAACTTTGCTTCATATAAGCAACATCCATTCTGACTTCAGCAACATCAGCCTACCAGGGAGAGCAGCTCCAGGATGAAATCTGTTTAAATACCTCTGACCTCCCCAAACAGCTGCCAGCTCTGCAGAGTTTGGCTGCAGATCCATGAAGCAAAGTCAAGTACTCACAAAAAGTGAATTCTGCTCTTCTGTTTTGGGTTTGGAGTCACAAGACTGTCACCAGTTTGATGAGACTTCATTACCATGGGGAAATTAGGTCTTTTGAATCCTCCATGAAACTCCATCCATGTTTTCACACTAGGACTCTTAAATGGAATGAAACTCTCTTTTACTACATAGTATTTGAGTGTTGGGGAAAAAAGCCACTCCCAGTCTCCTCAGATGCCACAGAGGCACCAAGCTGAACCAGAAGAAGATATTTCTGCTCTAAGAGAGAACAATGCACCAGCAATGTATGGCATTTTTAAGCTTTACCACTTACTTGAGACCTACCATATTTATGGAAAAGTCCACAGACTAACATCTAAAAATGATTAACAAGTTTCAGACTTGCTTTGTTTATTTCTGAAGGTGAACTTTAAGCCCTGTAAGGAACACCAAAAGGAAGAATTTTATCCCAAAGTATGACAACTGTAAGAAGCTATGTCTTAGGATAGTACATCTTTAATCTAACACCATAGTCCTAAATCTGTTCTGGTTCTACAAATGCCTCTAGTTATTTCCTTTTTATCAGTGAAGAAAATGAAATAAGAAGTATTTCATACTTAACACCAAACAGACCATGTTACCCCAGAAGATGTGCTTAAATAATTTAGCTGTTAAAAAGAATCTTTAACTATAAATGTACTAAATTCCAGCGCAAAAGATTAACTACAAAAGAAATTAACACTGCCTTAGGAAAAAGAGATAACATTTTTCTAAAGCATTTCTAAAGCTTTTTGATATGCTATTTTTTAGAATTATATCTGGACAGAACTAATATTTTTAAATGAGACTTTCAGAGCTGCTCAAATTGCAAAGTACCATTTGTGCAAGTCCAAGAATTCTGTGGAAGTTGTTTTGCTCCCATAAAGAAAAATTCATACATAATCTTTACCCACTTAAAGAATTAATACCTAGTGATCAGAATTTGATATTCAAATAATATTCACCTAAAAAAAATGTTGTTCCTGCTTCCATCAACAACTTTGTCACAACATATCAAAGCAAAATAACATTTTCTCCTCTCAACAACTTAAAAGTTTCCAGGGCTTTATCATCAGTCGAGGCAGTCTGTTTGCATTCTCCAATACAAACTGACAATCTAGTGATACAGTACATTAAAAATTCTCTGTAGTATTGACTGCCTGAAGCTGATGCTCCCTTGCTAAATGCAGTGCAGTTCAATTAACAGCTCTTCAATATACAATTTAATTTTTCTTTCATCTTGATCCACAGCCGAGCTTGAAATGAGGAATGTTGGAATAGATGTATTTTAAATATTGAAGCAAGTCTTTATAAATAAATCTATCAAACTTGTAATGATTTCTGTCATAACAGGACCAAACAGATGAACCTGTATGTCTGTGACTTTCAGGTTTGTGCATGGTTGTTCTCAGCCTTATTCCCTCAGTGAACTCCTGGTGTGGAATAAGGCTCCAAAAACTCCCCCAAAGGAGTGGCAGAGCTTTTCCTTCACTGCACCATTCTTAGAAATTAAAGGAAGAGATTTCTGGTGATGCTTTATAAAGTCTTTTGCATGTAAAAATCCAGCTTATCACTTATATCACAACAACTGTCTTAAGGAGTTTTAATATATCTCTGATTATTTATAAAGGTCACCAAACAGAGAAGCACATGGCACCAGTTTCCATTACCAAATCTACACTCAACTGGGAGGCAACTGATCCTGAATTGAAAAGTAAGAATTTAATTCATAAATGCTACCCAGGATACCGTTGTTCCCCCCTGCAGTGTGAATGTACAGAATTCACTTCAAATTTTCTCTAGGTAGTCATGCCATTTCACAGGAAAACGTAAGGTTAATTTAACCAGGACAGAATGAAATATTTCACTTCCAAGTTCCTCTAAGTGGGACACTGCTGAAGGAAGCTATTAATATCTCTTACAGCATGCAAGCTCAAGGAAACACTGTGGATCAGCTCATTTCTCACAGGTATCCTACCCAGATTTCAGAGTGGGAGGATTTACTACTGCTCATCAGAAGGGAAAACACTCCTCTTTTAAGCTAGAGGCATTTTGTAGTCTTTAAACATATTCACAAAAACAAACCTGATGCCACTTACTGCCTTAGATAGCAGAGAAACACTACTGGCATGGAGGGGATCAACTGCACAGGGGATGAGCTGTGAGGCCAGAGAGGCTTTGGTGAGAGAACATAAACAGCATTGCAAGAACAGAAATCAGTTTTGTACCTAACACTTAGTGAAATACACAGGTTTACCTTGTTCGTGTCTACATTTAAAATTGTATTAGCTGAGATGCCGAGATTGCATTCTTAATTGTTGTATTTCTTTCATCTTCATGTATTTTTAATCATCTTACCTAGATTATCACTTTGAATGCTGAAAAAGATCTTCATAAAATTAACCAGCCTCATTATTACCACCATCTCCTTTTCCCCTTTATTTCTAGTCCTACATTTAAAAAAAGTAACTCGGTAGTGTTATTTGAATTGTCACAGAAATAACATTCAGCGTTTACAGCAATTAACTCATCATTACTGCGAATAACTACACTAATTGGGATGCTCTACAAACCTGCAACACTGCAGAATTAAAAATAAACATAACAAAGATACAATTTACAACTAATCTATACTTACAATTAAAGTTAGTTTCAAGATTTATTTCATTCTATTATTTTTTATTAGCTACAGCAGACAGTAAATGGGGTGTACTATGTTCTGCTTTGCAAACACCTAGATTATAAAACATAATTACACAAATTAATTAGAAATGAGTACATACATTCATGTCTTTGTTTGTAGCCATAACATGTTAAACATGACCACATTAATGAGCAGCTCCTAAAACTTCTAAGGTGGTGTAACTATGGAAAATATTGAAGCTCCCTGACACACAAGGCAGAAATGTCACGCTGGCACAGAGGGTCACCAGCACTTCACAGCTCCTGATGTCCTGCTTTGCAGCTGCAGGCAGAGTGCAGCTCCTTCTTCTACACAGCAGAGCAACAATTCTGTGAAAACTCTCAACACCCAAAGCAGAACACAAGTCCAGACTGAAATTTGCCCTGAACTGGGTCTTGTACTTTCTCTGCCACCTACTCTCCAATGTTCTCTGATGTCTAACAGCCTAAAGTCCCTTCAGTTCTGCCCACTGACTGAAAAGATGGTTCAAAGCTTATTTTTCTTGGCTCCAGTAAAAACAAACTTATAAAAACTACCCCAAATACTCATTTTGCTGCATTAGTTCCATACTTTTATTTGATAAGCAAAACTTCTTGTTGAAGTTAATGTTCTATCTCAGTGACCTCAAATGAAACATGGGAAAGAACAAGTTTAGCACACCACCTCCAAAGATGATTATCAAGATAAAAGGGAATTAAAGGATGAGAACAAATTAGAAAGGACAGTAAATTAAACAATAAATATGATGCTTTGGCCTTACAGTAATAAAATATGTACAAATATAATTGACAAGCACATAAATTAATAGCACTCTACTCAGCAAGTCTGTTTTCAATCCATCTCCTGCATTCCTGTTGAACTTCAGCTATGCTTGTTTTATGTCACTTATGCTGCTCTGTAGTCATAGAAGCCTGATAATTATCTTCAGTTTTATAAGCTATTGTGGATCATGAAAGAAGTCAGTGCTTCTTTTGATGCCCTCACATTAGTCCCTTGTCACTGTTAAAACTGCAAGTGATCCAGCAATCACTTTTTATTCTTTTTTTCCTTCTTTTTAATGCATAACAATCCTGCAGTTGTACTACACCATCCTGGAGTTACTATTTTCCTGCTCACTATATTCAGTATTACAGTAGGACTGAAAAAAACATTAAGATTTTTGGATTTCTCATCAAGTATCCTTTAAATATTACCCCACTGTCACAGCACTGCAGATCCAAAGGCAGGAAGAAAATAATCTCTCTACCTTTTCTTCCCCACACTGAGCTCAACCAAAAAAATGTTTCTGTACTTCCAAAAACTCATTTAATATATTGACAGACTGGTTACAAGCCTAAGAAAACAAATCCTAAGGAACTGATTCTTCACTCTGCAGACTCTGTGACCCATCAAATCAAATTCTTTGGGATCTGGAACCATTTTTAATCTAAAAGCACGAATGCTGAGTCACCTCTTTGGTTTCATTTTAATTTCCAGGGCAATTTTTAGGTAAAGGCCCATTTCACAATTGTGACAGAGAAAACCAAGACAGGAAACAACACACACCAGGTTAGCAACAAGTGTGCACTGCACTTAACAAGTAAGACTGTGTTTTATTATGAAGTATTCTGTTTTTTCAAAGCGTTGGGAGACCTACAATTATTGCCCACCAGCATACTGCTTGCAATACCAACAGATGCCCCATCCTGTTCACCTCTGATAAGGAAATAAACTAATAAAGTTGGGGTTTTAATGTGAAAAAAATGGAAATTTTCTCACACATGGAAACGTGTGAGATCCCAAATACAAGCATGAGGCTTTTGTTTACTTTTTACAAAATTAAAGCAAAGAACGAATTTGGGGACAAAACTGACCCACCAGATTCCACGACTTCCACCAAAAAACCCACAACCACAGCACACATTAAATCATTAGCGAGACACAAGGCTGCCTGCTCAGTTTTAACATGCAGAGAATGGAGCTCCTTGCAGAGGCAGAAGAGCAGCAGTGCTATAATTACGAGGCAGTGCCTGAGCAGGCCAGTTAATGCTGTGGTTTGACAGTGCAAGGCTATTGCTGCTCCCCCGAGCCCCGCTGCAGACAGAGTTCACCCTAATTGGTTCCAAAGCACAACCCACCAGCAGCAGCTCCTCCAGCCCAGGAATGGTAATTTCCACACGACTGTAAATAGTGTTTGCAAACAATACAAACACGGTAATAAGAGGCTAGGTGGGTAATTAATGTGGTTACAAAGCAGCTTATTTGCATTTTTATTTAAAACTGCCTTCTTTAAAAAGCTGCTCAGATTTCTTTTTGCAAAAGGAGCCTTGGTTAAGGAATAGAGCAGTAATTACTCTCTTTAGGGGTTCTTTTATACATCCTTTAGGGAATTAGAATGAAAAGATAAGCAGAATTATAAAGGGAATCATGTAAAATATGAAATGCACTATAAACACTTAGTACTGTATTTACCATAAGCTAAGCTTGTCTTCTTCATTAATGGAATATATTACAAGCTTATGTTACAATCAGATTAATTGTGAAGATGGTTTTTAAAAAAAATATATATCCAGACACTTTAATTCCTCCTCTCCCAGAACTGACAACCAGAAATCCAGTGACAGCAGAACTCACTCTATGCAAGAACCCATCTATCTGGACTATAGTAAGTAAGTTTTCAATGTCAGCAACACTAAACCATTTTATAAAACACATTCTGAGAGAGAAAGGTTCAGGAAAAGACCAAACCCCAAGTTACATTGAATATATAAAATATCAGAGAAAACCCAAACTTTGCATCCTATAAGCTACACTCAAGTCAATATACAATCCACTTTTTTTTAAAGACAGACATCTCCAGACAGGTTGGTGATGTAGTTGAGCACACAGTGTCTCCTAGTGACTTTTAACTGAAGACTAAGCATGAAGTGCAGTTTTTAAAGGGGTTATCCTGAGGTCTCTTACTGTCGGGGGGAGGGGGGTGTCTTAATTTTTTTTTTTTTTTTTTTTGGTTAAAAAGCTCAAACTGCATTTAAGTAGTATTATTATAAAGCTTTAGGCATGGTAGGGATTTTGTGACTCACATTTCCAGATTAAGAACAGCAGGGCTGTGCTAAAGAAACAAATTACCAAAAAGATCACTTCAACATTTCTATGTATAAGATTCTGCTGACTGGAGGAAAAAATTAACGAATACTAAAATACTGTGACTTCTTTCAAAATTACATTTTAGAATTATTTTTTTTAATAGATGTGTAACACATATTGGAAGGTGAAGAGAATTATGAGAGTAGAATTTAGTCAACTCAAAAGACAACTTTTTTCCTTTACTGGGGGAAATAATGGCAAATTGTCTTCCTATGTTAAAAACCTTGCAACCTCATAGCTATGGGAGTGCTCTGTTTCTATCAGCTGTGTACAGCATTATAAATTCATACACACCGGGGTGCTGCCAGGTTTGGGGTGCACCTGGATTTAGGGTTTGCTCCTGGATTTGGGTGAGGGTCAAGGTCTAAGGGTTAGCTCAGGGGGCTGAAAGCTGTCAAAAGCAGCATTTGCCCAGTGGAAACAAACCCTGTTCCTGCAGCAGCAGCAGCCAGTGCACCCTGAGAGGAGCTGGACATGCTGCCCTTCTGGCTGCTTGCTTCATCACAATAAATAATAAATGATAAAACTCTCTCAGTTGCATGTATCCACACAGAACCAGGGCAGAGCTAACTGCAGATGAAGATGGAAGTATGAAACAGCTCAGCTATAGCCAATCCATCACCTCTCCAAGTAACTGATATCAGTATTCAGGAAGATGCCCAACCCTGAAAGTTAGGGGCTTAACACATCTGCTATATAATTCAGACTCTGTTTTACAGCGGTTTCATTACTAACCATAAAAACTGTAACAGTGGAACTGTATAAACAAACTGAACAGTGTTTTTACTGTAAAACATGGATGTAATATAAATATTTGCCTTTCCCTTTTCTCAGCATCTGTAATGAAATCAAATTCATGCCATATGTTTACGGTGTACAAAAAAAATCTCAACAATCCATCCATGTAAATGTTGATTATACTGTTCCATGTTTTTAACTTTGTGGGGAGGGTTTAAGCATCTGTATTTGGAAAACAGCTTTGCAGCACACATCACTCTCTTAAGGTTTCTCAACTGAGCAGATTACTCACAGAATCTTACTGAATTCTTAAACATTATGGCCAAAATCTGGTCACACTTTCATGCTGGTCCCAGTGAGTGGTTGCTAGCATCAGGACTGGTTAATGTTTATACTGTCAATTCTCCACGAGTAACATAAGGTCTGATTGCACTGCAATTTGTTAATTAAGAGATTCCTTCACTTCAGAAAAATCTGGATCACACCCTTAAGAATCAAAAAAGCCTTATACTCAGCAGGGGCAATAATTCTTTAGTTGGAGTGTTCACAGCTGCAAGTGAGACACATTGAAGCAGATTTTTTTAAATTGCATTACTAGTTCATTTAATACAAGATGCTGCCCCTTCCTGCAAGGCCTCTGCCCACAGCAAGGTTTGGATAACTACCTTTAACTTGGTTCTTCAGCATGGGCACTGTTCATGCACTGGAAAAAGAAATATGTCCATATATTGCAGGCTTTTCTAACTGTATATTACCCTGTGATGGCATGTGAGCCAGCAATACATTGTTTAGAATATCTTGCTTTGAAACAAGACAATTCTTTATTACAAAATAATAACAGAATATTAAAAGTAGTATTCTCACAGAAATGCATGTGCTTTACTAGTAGGATATTCTGAAATACTGTTTTGAAGATTATTTTTAAGAGCTTTTATTTAGCACCACTTTGAAACCCTTTGACTCTGTACTAACAGACTGTGGCTTCAGTCAGTATTTACTACATCTCCAAAGCCATCATCTAGGCATTCTTCAGCTTTTCCCATAAATAAAAACCTGTCACTAACCATGATGAGGTTTACAAAAAAATTTAAACTAAGGACCCCAGTGGAGACAAAACACTGCATGGGAAAATAGACCCCCTTCCTTGAGGGGGAAACACACACAGTAACCACATGAAAACTCTTGCCCATGGTCTGGCAATTGTGCCCAGTTTGCTTCTTGTCTTTCTGCACTTCACAAGATCACAACTGGAATACAAAGACTCACTTATCAGGTTTTAATTTCATTCAGTTACTTAATCAGCAAGAATATAAATCACTCCTTCGGTGAAGAATACTTCAGGGGAAAGGAATACAGCAAGGAGTCACGTTTGTTTGGTTGGTTTTCTTCACAACTCTTCTCTCTTCTCTTGTCACATCTCTACCTTGTAAGTCTCTGCTTAAAAATCAAACCCAAATGTTCTTTTTACATTTTAATCTAATCTTTAATGTAGCTGCAGGTTTAACACCGAAGAATAATTACCAAAGAAACATTATACTTGTTATGAAATATTAAACTTACAATTTATCTTTTAATATCTCCTTCAAAGACTATTTGACAGGAATAAATAAATGAGAGCTTCTTGGCAAGAAAAGCTGTGATTTATGAAATATTTTATTCATTCACATTCTTAAGTATTTTCTTGAGAATACCACTAACATCTGGAGCTACACAGTCTTATCCAAACATTCTGCTCATACTCAATTAGAAAATTATATCAATAATAATGTAAAATAAATTACCTAGCCTCTCTTCCTGGAGCATAGATTTCCATGTTCGTCAGAGCAACTATGTGTACAAACAGCACTGTAGTGTTTTTCATTAAGCCTCAAAGTCAATTAAGCTACGAATTGGAACAATCATTCCTCCTTTGCAAAGTATTGATATTTTTCTTGGCTGCTTTCAGGCCTTTTCACTACTCAAGGAGAGATTTATGTTTGACAATTTCTTTCTGATTAAAATGAATCATAACTCTAGAATTCTAATTTCCTCTTTTCTGAGCAAGAAATTATCAGTTTTAAATTGATATTGAACGTCATCGTGCATGAACACTCATTTTCGAGATATCAAATGTAAAGCTATACTGATCTCTCTTTTTATCTGCTGCCTTTACATACTTTCTCTTCCCTTTTTTGTCTTCATATATAAATATATGTGTATAAACATTAGATTGCACCAATATAATCAACCATACCCCTCCATAAAAATTATATTTGATAGGCCAGCCAGACCAGTCACATTCAAACTTGTCACAATGGTTTACACAAGGCAATTATACTTTATTTGCAATATTCACAAAATTCTACCGTAGTTTAGAAAGCAAGTAACTGGAATACTGCAGGTTGCAAAAAAATGTCAGTTATGCAAAGTAATTAGCAAGCTTATGTGGGTAATCCCTACTCAAAATGGCTCAAACTCACCATAAAACAGCTCTTCAAGCATAAATTGTTACAAAGAAAGATCTCGTGTAGATTTGTCTACAACAGCCAGTTAAGATCAGTTTGCATTTGCTTTTTAAACATAATGGCAGCTAATCTGAAAAAAATCTTATTTTCCCCCATTATTCCTGCTTTTCTCTCTAAATCTTAACAATTGGATTTTCCCAACCCATTTATCTGTCCAATTTTCTCTTCATACACTTGATTTTCAGCTTTCACTAAAAGCAAATTGAAACAGCATTTTTTGCCTAAAAACTCACGTAGAAGTACAACAAGCCCAGAGCAGAGCTGCTGTGTTTCTGCAGACACTCAGTCTGTGCCATTCCAGGCAGGGATGTCACAAACAGACTCACTAAGGGAACAAACTGGGTGGTTTTCCTCTGTACTGTTATGAACACTGTAGTTTATTTTCAAATGCTGCATCACACTAGGTTTGATTTGGGTTTGTTTTGTTTTGTTGTGGTTTGGCAGAGGAAGTGGTTGGGTTTTTAAGAATTATGGTTTTTTCCATTTATACTTCAGGCTCTAGCTCATACAGGCCATCAATTAGATAATTGTATCAAATTTTGAAATACTAAGTTGTTTTGTTACACACTTTTAATTATTTTCTTTTCTTACAAAGTGTGTGGAACTCTTTTGCATCAGACAAAGAATGAAAAAGGAAATATTCTGTGTCCAACATTTAAACCTCGAGTACTAAAGGATATTGTCCCACAGGAAAGTCAGCATAGGGTACACACTGCTTTTGGTAATATACATATCTTTATAGAAATACCAATTTTATTACAACACAGTAGTAAAACTCCACACTTACGACAGTCAAACAAAGTAGAACTCAATTTGGCAATCATTTGGGGCTTTTTGTTGTAAGAGGATATTTCATGCAAATTAAAAGAACATGGGGTCTGGAAACTCAGTTGAAGAGTAGGCACCTATTTTTGAAATTTCTACTCCTCAAATTACTGGAGGAACACTGTATTTATAGTGCAGCTCAGTGACATAATTTCAAAGATTTACAAGAACACATAAAAAAGTAAGTAGCACTATTGCTACCAAAAATACTACCTGAGTACCACAAACATGAGGCTTGGTAAGGCTGCATCCTAACCAGCTGTATTTTTCTTTAAATTGATTCCAAATTGAAAAGTAAATCAATTTCCTTCCAATAATTTTGCTTTCCCTGGGAACAGAGGAGACAAAATTCTCTGCATGTTTTGAAGTTCTTTCTAGCAGAACAGTTGCAGCTACATATTGAGAATTCATCTGAATCATATGCAGAGGTTGTTGATTTTTCTTTATACTCTTTCCTTTTTAGGAAAGAATTTTCAATTAACAACTTCCTGTAGTTACACCTATAAGCTAAAAATTAATATTTTACATCAATATTTTAATATTAGCAGCAAATCAATCAAATTAATCTTTGTCTCTTTGTTTTCAGTAACTGATTTTGGGGCAGATTTTTGTGTTTGTTTTCCTCAAGATTGCTTACAATTTGATGTAAATTTTAGGCATCTTGTAATTCATCAACTAATTCTCTCCTGGTTACACACTCCAAGTAATTAAAGTTCAGTAATAACTTATTCTTTCTGCTCCAGCACCTGCATTTCATTTGTTTATTTTCCCAGAGTCATAAATCTGAGGGACTGTCAAAGTGCCATAATATTAGTGCAATAATCAAAGTTAATTAGTCCCTCTCAATAAACAACAACAAAGCCATTACAAAGATGCATTGAAGGTTTTCCAGCTACCCAGTTTACAGATGAGACTCTTTTTCTGAACAATTAGAATTTGAAAACTGTTGGTAAATAAATGTAGTGTTTCTGAAGTAATTTGACCTTCAGTGATCTTCATTCAATTAACAATTCATTAACTTTTGGTGAGATAATACAGGTATTAAGACAAGTATTCTGAACTCCCATTGTCTTCAAAGTGCTCAGAGATATGGTTAGGATTAAGGGGGTAATAGGATATTTTTCAAATAAAAGGTGCTCACCACTGCCTTATTTTAGTTACATAAAAACCATGTAAAGAGCCATGTTTAGCTGGACTGGGATTATCAAATTCAAACAACAGAATATTACCAAATCCAGTTCTATTGAAAGACCAATGAACTTTATGCAACACACACTATGCTGGCCCCTGTTAATTCTCTTGGAATTCCGTGCTATTGAAATTACAAAAAGAGAGCTTTAATGGGAAGTATTGAAGGAGAAAGAAAGATATGTTTCCCAACCAATCCTTTACCATAAATCATTCTTATCATCTGGGCAAGAGAAAAAGGCCTAAATCCAAAGACTGTTTCTTCATGAAACTTGTGGTTACAAAAATTAGCAATATTTGTAAGCATCACTTCTCTGGAAATACTTGTAAAAAAGCACCATTTGTTTTGCATTTATAAATATTATAATTATCTGTAGACTACTTATGTGTAAATATTAATACTACTGAGTGCTCTCCCACGTCACCTGGGAGCAGTTGAAATACTTTGAGAGCTCAGGAAATAAAAGCAAAACACTCATCACTAATTTCGGCTGGAAAGAAATAAAAATCCAAGAATCTGATCCTTTGGTCTTTTATTCATTTAAGGGTAGAAATGTCACCACATTCTCTCCCAGAAGTCAGCAGTCCCAGCCAGCTTTGACAAAAGTAGCCTGCAATCTTTGCTAGCAAGTAAATGACTGTGGGAGGAATAAATTAAGGTAATTGAATATATTTTAATAAGGGCCTTGGAAGATCATTAAAAAAAAAAAGGAAGGGGGGGGTGATCAGGGAAAGTTAGGAGTCAAAGAGCAAAAAGGGAATAGATGGGATTGAACAGCTTGTATTTGTGTGAAAATAGCAGAAAAATTAGAAGTGGGAAGAAGCTGGAAGGAAAAAACCATTGAGACAGACTGCCTGGCAGCAGGGCTGCTGAGCCTGATGGAGAGAAAAGGAGAAACATTCTTGTGTTTGAAAAATGTAAGAGTGACCTTCTGAAATCCCTCACTGTAGAACAACTACAGGCAAAACAGTGGCTGTTTTGAAGGAATGTGTCCATCCTGCTTTGGTTAGTTATTTACTTTGGCTCTGGAATGCCCTTTCCTAGGAACCAAGCCTCAGTGGTTCCCCCAAACATTTTTTTTCCCTTAGAAAGCGTCCACAGGCAACATGGATAACAGCATGTCAAGCCTTGCAGCCCAATACACTCATACGGAATGAAAAACCTTTATCACCCATGTCCCAGTGACTGAGCAGGGTGTTAAAAAAAAAAAGACAAATGCCTTTTTCCTTAGATGCCTGCATGGCAATGCTATATCTGTTTAACTGCACAAAAGAAGTCGTGTGTTGGAAAGCACAGCTCTGTGCTGGGCACTGCAGCATCCACTCACCCACTCCCCCACGATCCGCTGCACGGCATCGTTGCCTCTTGCCAGGCTCCTGCAGGCCAGGATAACACATGCCCCGTGCAGTGCCAGGGACTTGGCAGTTTCAAAACCTAGGAGAAAACAGTGTCCTAGTCAGAAACAGATCTCAGTAACAACACAGAGCTATAAAATTACCTGAAAACATGAGCCACACATTTTAGTACACTAATGCCTACCTGCAGTCTGGCTACCTGACAGTCACCTGGGCTCAGCTTTTAAAGAGCACACAGACACCTCAATTTGATCAGGTCTTTCAGGCAATAATTGTACACATTTTGTGCAAAACAGATTTGGCATCTTCAAAAAACAGACTCAATTTTCTGCCTTCCAGTGTCCCCAGTTGCTAGAAGAGCAGGATTGTACGTGCTCCTTCCTTGTTGGGCTGTGAACAATATGCCATACAGAGAGATGGCAGAGCCACTGTGCCTGGCAACTTCACACTGACAGAATATCCAAAACTGAGCTCAGGGCTCTTTAGATGCACAGTTAGCCTCAGAGTCATCAGTCTGAGGACCACCTGTGGCAGGGGGAACAAAACATTCTGCTGTTCAATTCACTACTGAAAAGCTGCATAGAAGTAGGTCCAAAGTAAACTTCATTTAATTGGAAAAAATCTATGAGAATTTACACCAGGAGACAAGGCCTTTTGGGAAGAGCAGAATGCCCTCGAAGTGCAGAGAACTAAACCAGAACCTGGTTTTCTACCAGGAGTGAGCTACTGCATATTTGTGATGTACTCATTGGTATCACTGGGTGTCCATCTCCATGGAGAACTGTGACAATGACAGGAATTGCCTTCTAGAGAGGCATAACATGCCTTAATGAGTTCAATTAGAAAAGCTTAAACCAGGAAAGAATCAAACTGCAATGCCAAACAATTTGAATATGTGAAGAAGTCAAAGAGAAGATGCATTTGTTTTAGCTTTATGACATTTAAAGCATGTTCATGATTTCCTGCTAAAAACTGTTTACCAAAGCCTATTAAGATGGGCTGTCTCACTTCCAAAACACCCTGGAGCAACAAAATCCAGTTAAAGCACAAAACATAGCTTACATTATAGAAACAACAGACACCAAGACAAATTTATACAATTTCCTGCAATTACATACTTACGGTATTTAAGTCCAAACAATTTTCTTGTATCTCTTTTAAAGCCATTCACTGCACCAAGCAACTTTAATTACCTGGATAATTCATTGCATGCACATGAATTCAGCTACAGCATATGCAAAGATTTCCCTTGTTCCTAATTCCACTTTAAGCATATTTAACTAGAATTTTTCATGTAACTAATACAAGACATACCAGGGTATTATTAGGTAGCTGTTATGCTTCTTGTTTCACACAAAAATACACTTATTTTGACTAGCTGACCATAGTATTAAAAAGTAGTTGGAATGTCTGGGAATAGTTTTGCTATTGTTAAACAAAGATCAAGAGCTGGTGGCCAGATTAATTAAAAAAGTGTGATGATGTTTTGCTAACTCTACCCCATGTCACACTGTGCAAAATAATAAACTGTGCAAAATAATATATTCCATGCCATTCTCCCCTATAGTTAATAACTTGATACTCATTATAAACTAAGCAAGTTACATGCTGTGAGTTTAGTTCATTTTATGTTATCTCGACTCTTCCCTGCAAACTTGGAGATCAGTGTTAAGCACTTCTCTTTAGGATGTCCTTGCTCTTCTCTGAGCTTCCAAAGAATGATTCTTCACCCTTAGGCAGACATGTTCTGCATCTTTACATGAAATCATGTGCTGAAAAAAACTCCATTTAAATGCTGCCACAGGTGAAGTGCTGATGTGTCTCCTCATCAGACGTATTTTAAACTAATTCACAAACATTCCTGCGCTTCATTTAGAACAGATATATATACATATATATATATATATGCAACTTCTAACTGAAACACCTGAAGGAGGAGTTTGGAAGCACCTCAGTATTCAAGTCTTTCTATAGCTTTAGCTCTTTGGTTCTTCTGCAACAATCAATGCTTTTTCCTCCCCCAGTATCAAAAAGCTTGAACAGGTGGGGAAAAGCTGCTAGCAGGGTGGAAAATGTTTTCTATCAGATTCACTGTGTTAAACTAAGTCTGTCAACAGCATTTGTTCTCCAACAAAATTACTGTGTATTTTCAATATACAGTAAACGCTAAAACCTCAGCCTAACATATGGATTAAGTACAAAACTATTTAAACTCTATAAATAAAAATCTTACCTCTTTATAAAAGTTACCACTGAATCACAATCCATATCAAATGTGGTTTCATACACCAAAGTTAAACCACGAAGATCATAAACACCCAAACAGTAAAATATTTTTTTAAATCACAGTAGAGTTACATGGAAAGAGAAGTGTGAATGACTATGTAAGGGACATGGACAATTAAGGAACCAGAGAAACCTTAATTCTGCCCACAAAAATAATTCTGGACTTCGAAAGAACCAAAGATTTCTTTAAAACATCACTTAATCTGAGACTGCCACCATTTAGTGACACAGCCCTTTCACAGTGAAGGGACATCAACAGCTTCTTTTCCAGGAAACAATTGATATCCTCCAGTGGTGAATCTTCCCTGTACCACAGCACTAGGCTGCTGCAGAGCTATTTAACCCAGGTAAAAGAGATAGCACAGCCCGCTGCCAACAAGTTATATACTAGTTGTGGAGTTTTTAAAAGTAGGAAAAACTACACTAGAAATACAGCCTAGGATTATAGACTTGAACATCAAGGACAGCCAATTACAAAGAATAAAAGAGACTCTTCCCCCAAACATGACAGGAGAATAACATACTTAAATAACGTCCACTTTGGAAAAGCAATCACTGCATTGTATGGAGTATTTAAATATACTATTTTGAGCAAATGTTTTATAAAACTAATTTCAAGCAATTGCCCTGGAAATCTCAAGTTTGTGCTGAGATCAACTACTCTTGCTGCTGGCGCTCCGGCTGAACGAGCTCTAATCCGACACTCAGAAGTGAAAATCCTCTTTAAGAATAAGACATACATGAGGATAAACATTATGGAACAGTTCTACATCACCAGCTAACCCAAAGGACTGGGAGCAGAACTAACAAGAGAGCTACAAGCACACGGGATTTGCTAGAGACATTTAAAACCCTTCAGCCCTTTCTTACAGCATTCTTTCATAAAGACCCAGAAATTAGCACTCAGTTTCATTCTTCATCTTCTATGATGATTGTTCAATACTCTCACATTCCTGGCTATCTGCAGTCAACTAGTGCCACTGAATTTTGGTGCAGATTTTCAGCTAATGGTGTCAATTAAGAAGCAGTTAGCATCGCTCAATTAATGCCAACTACACTGTGTCAACACAGCCCAGATGAGTACAGGGCTCTGTCAAATGGTGCAACCTCCTCTATAAAACAGAGAAAGGGATCCACTGAGTGGAAAAGAATTTCAGTGATTTCTTGTTTAAACAGACAGCATACAGTCCATCCATCACTGGGGGACATCTTCTAAAGAATTTGCGTCAGGCCTTTACATGTTTTAAAACATTCCTTTATTTCAAATATAAGGAAGTTTGAATACACAAGAAAAAAATCAAAAACATTTTTGTTTTCTTCAGCTTCCCTACCTTTGCCCAAATATTCCAGGATACCTTGGAGCTGTCCTTTTTCAACACATTTGAACCACAATGATGTAATCTTTCTTTGAACAACTTAGTTCTCAGTGTAAAAGCCTACAGGGTTTGCTTGCAACAAATGGTCTTTAAAACTCAAAACTGTCATCCCAACTGCTGCACCTCAACAAACAGACTGTTTTCTGATTTTTGGGACCCAAGAGAACTACACAAAAACAAAAAAGATACTTGTGTCCCAGAAATCCCTTAGATTTCTTCAGACTTGGAAGACCTAAACACCAGAGACAGTGAATCAGTTCATCTTATTCAACACTTCCTCAGAACAGGGGTAAAGAAGATTCAAATGTGCTACAGATGAAGTGATAAAGAATTCTGGATAAGCTTCTTTTCAGGTTGAAATACTGCAACGCTGAGGTGTGATTTAGAGAAGACTCTTCTGCAGCCAGGATTGCTGCTGCCTGTGCTGGAGGTTCCAGAGTGCAACATCCAACAGAGCTTGCTCAGTCACATGCAAAACATCACATCATTGACAAACTCACACCTTCCAGAGCCAAAAAAGCACCATGCATTCCACATCAGGATTGCTTGGCCACATCTACTCTGCTTCAGTACAGACATTTAGGATAAAATCTTAAGAGACACATTATTCAACTTGCTCCAAATGCAAGTTTTCAAGCAAAGAAAGCACCAAGATATTTTAAGAGACTCAAAACGAGCAATTCCCATGGAGTACTAATGCTGCCTTTGTTTCCATGTGTTTGCAGGCACATGGCAATGACACACAGTGATATTGTTCATTTTAAGTGTGATGTTATATGAAAGATACATCCTGCCTCTCCCTTTGTGTGTAAATTGGACAAACGTGTTTTTCTTGGAGTCATGAAGCACAGAAAAAGCCAACCCAAATGAAACAGGATGACTAATGCATTGGTTCTGTTTTCCATCTAACCAACCCAAAAATATGCACTCCTTACACTTTTTTGCAATACGCTGCCTTGGGCAAGGCCAAGTTATTCTTAACAGTAAGTGCACTGCTGCTGTCACTGACAAAACCCCAAAATATTTTGTTTCTTCTGAAGGGAGCGCAACACTAAACAAACATTTTAAAACACTCTTAAATTAATGGGATTATAAATATCTGTTGCCTGTTGTTCCTGTAAAAAATTAAAATCGCATCACTTGAGGGAAAGCAAGCTGAATTCGTGACTGATGGTGCTGCAAGCAAGCAAAAATCCAGCACAGAGACCATGTCAGGGACATTCATTACAAATATGCTGCAACTAAGAGCCATGGGGTTGCAATCCCATCTGGGATCTGCTCCAGTTCACTGCCTCAAGACATCCACCAACCCAAATCTACGATGCCACCACACCAAACATGAAGGCAGCTGGGACTTGAGTCCTTCCAGCTGTTTCACCGAACACTGATCAGTATCTCAGCTACCCCAAGGTCCCACAGCAGATTCAAAACACACATTACTGATTCTTCACGGTGTAGAGGTGCTGCTAGCCAATATAAACATTGGAATAACAGCCAAGGAATGAGCCCTGGAGTGGGAATGCAGCACATTAAATACAGAGCCAAAGCACCTGCCATGTTCCAAGGTAAGACCTTGCTTGGGTTGTGTCAAGGCAATTCCCACCAACCACTAAATGTCTGCCCCTAAAATACATGGAGATGCTACTCAGAGATACTGTGGTTTTCAACTAAGTTAGACAGTCTTAAAACAACCTAATGGAAACATAAGGAGAGACAAAACCAAAACTGAAATTTTGTACTGAACTGCAGAGATCATCCCAATCAAGATTGGTATTTTTTCACTTCCCAAGTCATCTAAATACAAAGAGGTCCTGTAATGTGCCTGAATAGATGAACAGTGACCAGGGATTAGACTGAAGGGAAGAGAAGGAGAATCAGAGGTAAGAACTGGATTTTCTGTTAAATCCCAGTTTTACCTTTCATATCTACTCCTTGCTTTAGATGTGCATCAGTGACCAAAAATCACAAAGAGGGTTCAGATTTGCACCTTGCATTTCAACCAATCCCAAAGCTCTGTTTAGATAATAAATACTCCTTTAAGAGGGGGAAAAAAACCCCAACTTCCAGTCTTCTTTTTTTCATTTTGCCTTTCTTCACCTATTATAGGATCATGCTCCTACCAAATTCCAAACCAATTTTGCTGAATATTTTTGAAGTGCAGTGTGTAAGTCCAGGGGACTGTGGCATTTTACCAATACTAAAAAAGCTGCAGAAATTAATACAACTAGTCATATCTTAGTATCACATCTACAACTGAGGATTACTCTGTTTGAGCTTTTTATTCTGTGTTTCTTCAATCATAGAATAAATCCATGTATTCTTTTGATTGTGTTTAAAAACGACAATGTGGCTTCTTGCAAGCAAGTCAGCCAGTTTTCCTAACACAAATCAATTACTGTATTTAGAAAAACACATCAAAATTTAGCATTTGGCTTTATCATTTAATGTTTAAGGAGAATTTATTAAAGAGTTTATTTATCTGTTTGCATACAATTTTTTTCCATTCTAACAGATAACATATCATGAAGGCAGACAGGCATCGGAATGTGAAGCAACTCAAGACACAACTTCGTATTTTCTAAACAAAAACAACCTTTTCACCTAAAAATGCATCTAAATGTATCATTACCAAGTCAAGTCAAATAGAGTTACATTTTAAAAGAAACCTGAAATAGCACTTTATCTCAAAACAAGCAGAACTTATTTTAGTGTGACTCACAGTCTTTATTTTAGTTAAAACCCTAATTATTCAGAATTACATGCTTATATTCATAAGGGATAAAAAATATCTTGTTAGACTACAGTTGTTAACACACTACTTCTATTTTTACTGCAAAATAAACAATTCCAAATTTAAACATTTAACTGAAATCTGGAGTAGCAGAAAACAACAAATCTGCCCATAATGTAAGTCAACATCAAAGCAGCATCTTGATGGAATCTAGATCAGGTCTGAGCAATCAAATTTGATGTGACATTTAGGGCACTCCATGTCTCAGCAGTAATTATTCCTGAAGGTTCAGTAGCTATGGGATAAGTGACCAGTTCTTTTGTTTATTTGATTAAATAAAGCCAGTCTATTTATAAATACCGTTACTTGAATACATTATTAAGGAAATAAATAACATTTTTTAATGCTGCTGTAGCTCCATCATTATTTAACAGCAAAGCTGAGGTGAGCTAAAGAGAGGTAGGGGCAACAAAACTCACACCAGTCACACACACACACCAAAAGGATTTACCCAATTCCAGCAGCAGCAGCAACCGACAATAAAGAGACTTCAGTTTCTAGCTAATGCACACACCCTTGAAAAGGTTTATGTTCTGGAAAAGTGCCAGCCTTCAGAGCATTCCCAATGGAATGTAAGACGTCCTATCAGACATTCAGTATCAACTAGATTTTAAAAGCTGTTTTGAGGGGTGGCGTTTTTCCCCCCAACTCCTTTCCGAAACTTTGGGGATTCTTTCTTCCTTTACTACTATTTTTTATACACCTACTTAGACAAGCGTACTCAAGGGACCAGAAAAAAATCCCAGAGAAATTAAAATTTATCTTTGACTGTGTCTCCTGGGCTTTTTATTTAAATCAGATTTTTTTAAAAAAAGTTCCAAGTTCAGAGAAATGTGGTTGGCAAACATTTCTTCTCTAAAGCTGCTCTTTGCATCAGCAGTAGCTTTAGGCAACACAACAGTTTTTCCCACCAAAGCAAAAATGCAGAAAAAAGCCAGAAATTTTCTAGTTTCTTTTCAAGTGCACTTCTGTTCCTCTGTAAGCCAACACTATCATAGGTTTCTGTACTGCTGAGCTGAGCCCTAATTAAACATAATAAAAAAAATTAGTTGCATGTTTTGAATCTCCTTTTGGCAAGTACAACAGTGCAATGTTAATAAAAGAAGTAAATACAACAAAGAGGAATACTTCATCCAAGGCAGAATAATTAAAAGACACACTGTGCTGTCAGCTAAAGTGCTAGATACTCCCAGCTTTAATCTCAAAGTCATTTCATGAGAAATGCTCAGTGTTATGTAAAGATACAGAGCAAGTGCTACAACATAAATTGGACCAATTTTTTTCTTAAAACAAACTTGATATTTATTTATATCAGTTACACAAACAGTGACAGATTTTAAAATGCACACTAGACATTTTACAGATAAATAATAAAACAAGGTTCTGTCCTGAAAAGCTCACAGTTTAGCTTACAAAAAAAAGAGATGTCTTAGGGAATTAAACACACAGAGCCAGGTCCTGTTCTAAGGAGCTCACAGTTTGTATCAGGGGGAAAGGAACAGACTGAAAATTAAAACAACACTACCTGATTTCTGGCAGTCACCACCCACCTCTGTCTTTGGGCCATATGAGATAAGACAATTTGTTTAGTTTGGCAGCAAAGGAAGATTTTAATAAAAGAGTCATTTGAGGATCCTGCGAAAAGAACTGAATACGGGGAAGATGCAGTTCTTTGGTCTCTCTAGGTCAAAACTGGCAAACCTCTGGATGTGCTTTAAACTACGAAGGGAAGAGGGAGATGGGAAGCTGTTATGTAACTCAAATGATCCATCATGTGGCTCCGACATACAAAGTAAGGCAGGAGATGGAGTTCTGAAACAAAAGATGGAGAATAAGAACAGTATTAACAAAAACGGGGAGAATGGAAAACAAGCAAGAATTAGAAGTCATTAATTACAATGTAAGGCCATGGGCAAAAAAATATCAAAGACCTCTTTGCCACACTTCCAGAAAGTGCAGGAAAACATGTCATGCATCTTCCCACACCAAAATTAATTTGTATTTTTTTAGAAGACATTTAAAGTCTATCTGCTAACAGCTGGAAACACCAGCAGCCCCCCAAGAGCTCAATGACAATCATCCTCTAAAGCAAAGGACCAATTACAGCTACATACTCCATACCAAGGTTTTTCATCTATTATGAAGCCAATCTCTGCCTTACATCCTAGATACAGAACTTTTTGTTTTGCCAGAGGTGAGTATTCAAAGTGCCAGATGCAAAGAACAGAACCAGGAAGTCTTGAGCTCTTTTCCTTGGACCACAGATTAGATTCAGGAACAGACAGAGTGAGACACCGCCTCACAGATCACAATCTTGATTCACTCAGGATGCCAAAAGTGTACTGCCAAATAGGTCATGCATATTTTTATGCACTCCTCTTTGCTTAGCAAGGCACAAAATAATCCAACTTTACCTTCAGAATTAAAAATCCTTCAGCAGGAGTAAGTTTATACCCCTCAGCATCTGCTCACAGCTGGACACAGACCCAAACAAATAAAGCTTTCTTTAAAAAAAGCTTTCTTTTCTAGTTGCTGTATTTTCTACTTCTAATATATCTTAATTACTCCTTCCTCTGAAGAATTAGAGCAGCATTCAGAGAAACATACAGTTTATCCTGTGACAGAACAATCCAACTCCCACTTTAAACTGGAATACAGACATGGATATAATCTGTAAATTTAGGTAATTTACTGCATCCATACCTTGCTCCATAAGTAAAATAGGACTAATAACACATTTCTCAAAATCTTAAGTAGCACAATTAATGTCTCCAATGTACAAATGTACAGAAACAAGACATGCTGCTTGTGGCTAGCACAGGTTCTTCCCGTGGGAACATTTTGCTATATTTCATAAACAAGATAAAGTTTGGATGTTTTGCAAACAACTTCTCCGGATTGGGTGAGTTCGGGCTTGGCCAATTGGGCCTAAGGGGAGGTCTCGGGCTGACCAATCTGGGGCACTTCTGTAGACTCTATATATATGGAATTCAAAACAATAAAGTTCCTCTTCTCCTCTCTTTCCTTGTCTGAGAACTTGGGTCAGTCCTCAGCTAGCTGCTCAACAGCGACAGCTGCTCATGTTTGCCTGTAGCAGAAGAGGAACATGACCAGAATCTCCCAGAGTTCCTGAATCTGTGAATACACAACATGATACTGTTTCCTTCAATTTGGCTGTGATATGGGAGAGTTAGCAAACCTCCTCACAAACTTTTAAACAGTCATTTTTTGCACAAAGGCAGCATTTTGACTGATTACCACAAGAGGAAAATGCCCCACAAGTTTTATGATTTTGATTTTTATACAAAAAACAAAGGAAATCCAGTTAGAGAATGTATTGTGTTAAAGCTGCTTGGATAAAGAATAAATAATGAGGGGGCACCAAGTGCACCTTGTACAAAGTTAACCTGGGAAAAACATGAAAGATTTCTAAGCAACACTCATTTCACAGAACCTCGAGTCACAGTGGATGAACAAGATTTAAATAAATACATCCTGAACTGAACTGCAACAATTCCTTGTTCACACATATATTACTTCTATGAAGAAAGTACAACCACAATCAGAAAACCTAACTTCACCAGTATTTTTAGTAGAATGAAGATACTAATAATGGGAACTTAGAAACAGTGACTAAGATAATTACTTGAAGGAGAGGAAACAAAGTGTATTATTACAAAACTATTCAGACTTGAAGACAGACTGTAAGGAGTTTTCTGAAGCAACAGATAAAGTAGTGAAATCCATGATGTAGAAGTACAGCAAGAAATCAAAACCAGCTGGATGTTACAGGAACAAAAACACTGAGGTTATGTAGCTGAACAGAAGGCTACAGAGAGCTCACATATTAAAATGACAAGCCAATAGAATAAATGGAAAAAGAAGAAGAAAAAAAATCTTCCACTCACAGAAGAAAAATAAAAACAAGAGAAAGGCTTAAGAGTTTAGTGTGTGACCTAAAAGCTACAAATACCATTAATTGATTTTAAAAAAGGAAGACTAAGTTATTTTGGTTTTGATGCTCTTCCCCTGAGAACTCTTGCAAGAATTCTCATTTGAATGTGACATTTGACATATTTATTTTACTAAATCACATACTGACTTTGAAAAAACTCTATGTATTTGTAGATTGTAGGATAAATATCAGATCAGTTCTTTCTCACTATTCCTGTTCTCTAATTCAGACAAAATTCTGGCCTCACAAATTCTGAAGATAAAACTCCTTTTAATCACATCAGGATTTTGGTATTTCTCTTTTCAGGTTCTTACAATCCTGTCATTAGAAAATAGAAGGCATTTAGCAACCTCTTCCATCCCCACCATCTAACAGGCATTCCAACATAATACAAATGTACATGTATGTATTCAAAGAAGTCTTGAAGCACAACGAGTTTTCCAAACATGAAGACACAAAATGATGCAGAGTAAGCTCGATGTTGCAACGAGACAAACTGAATCATGCAAAAGTTCTTTCCACCTCTGGAATATGAAGTATGCATAAAATAATAAGAAAAACTTTGTGAAATTAAGTATTTCCAAAGACAGAAAAGCAATCAAGTTGAAAATTCTTTTTAGCTCTTAGAGAGCTTACAAGAAATAAGTAGCACCTAGGAAGACTCCCTGCTCTACAAATATGATTTTCCTCTGTAAAAGGAATACCAGAAAGTACAACACAGGCACAGAGCTCAATCCCATCCTTTGTGAAAATATTCCTTTACAAGCAGTAATCATTATTGAACCTTTCAGCCCAGATGTAATTTCTTACATGTTACAACAAGTTTCACATGCATTGTGAATTTCAGCCAAGGTTGATGAAGTTCAATAACTTGGCTAACCAACCATGTGTACTGCTCATTACACAAGTAATAAATAGATTCATCAAAATGGACATGAAAAAGCAGTATGAACATCTGACACCATTTCCAGCTTACTCAATGAGAAAAATAAATTACAGGAAGTCCAAGAGGACTTCTTAGTATTTACGGTATGTAACAAGTAAGCAGTTAGAGCCTTATGTAAAGCAGAGCAATATTAATATTCCATGATATTAAGCTAGAGTTAAAACAGAGTGATGGCACTCATGGAAACTCACTCACTATACCTGCCATAAATTTTAAGAATACAGCACTGTAAATTAAAAAGAGCCCTCTTCTATTAATCAAATTTTGAAAATAATAGCTTTTGTGGATTTTTAATTGTTCAGACTAGATCAGTACTAATCCCTGACTGACAGCTGTGAACATCTCACAACAGGATGAATTAGAAGTTCCACCCCACAGGCAGAGTCCTCTCCATAAACTGTGCTTTTCTACATCAATTACCCCAATACTCTACTCTGGCCAAAAATACTTCCTGCAAGACCCAGGCTCTCCTGGAAAAGCGTTATACTCCCATTCCCTCAAAACACTGGTACAGCAAAATTCATCCCTGCTACAAAGATTTGGACTTGCACAAAGGAAGTGCCTAGGGAAAAAAAAAAAAAGTAGTTAAGTGTAAGTTTAGGTAAAAAAGAAACAACAAAATTTCTATACAGACACCAGCATTTTCATGGTAGTGCTACTCATGTGGTATAAGATAATTCATGACACATGGAGCCTAAGATTCACAAAAAATCAAAATACACATCAAGGAACAACTCTTTCATGCTTTTAAAAGCCCAATAAATACAAAAGTATCCCATGAAAACAGTCTCAGGGACAGCTAGGACTTGGCCAAGAAAAATAATCCAGGTTTAGATACTGCTGATATTTCTGTCTGCCTCACAAAAAGCTTTAAAACCAAACCTCTGTGAATAAGCACCAGTCCAGTTCTTCCAGCATGGAAACACTTCCAGCATGAAAACCTCCAACCATGCAAAGGCTGTAAGAATTCCTTCACCACAAGTTCTGCTGTTTACTGAGAACAGGAGATGCATGCCCTTAGCAAAACTCCAGCATTCCCTTCTCTGTGCACCACTGAGCTACAACAGAATCACATACAGAAATTCTTCTTCATAAAAACAGACAGAAGGTTTCATCAATCCATAGGATTTCATACATTTCTGAACACCAATTTTGATTCAGACAACAAACTCTCTTCATTAAACTGGGGAAAAGACCATTCAAGAAGCATTGCCACAAGTTTGCTCCCCCCAACTCCCATGCCTCCTTCTACTCTTGTAAGAAACTCTCTAGAAATTACTACAGAGCAAACACCTTGCTGTTTTTTCATCATAATAAGCCATATAAAAAAGAAGTTTACCCTAAGAAATCTTCAAATCATATGATTAGAACTGAGAAAAAGAACAATACGGACAAAAACCAGACAGATGTATTTTCTCTACAAGATTTTCTTTTTCCAAAACAAACTATCCAACAAAAGCAAGCTGATTTTTTCAAGGCTGACAAAGTTCAGGTGTTCCAGCATAAGGGAAATTCTAAAACCATATAAGAAATCATAAACTGAATGAGAAGCAATGGCTATCTTGAGCAGTCCCTTTGTAGAAGCCCTGCCAGTTGCACAATCTTTAAGTACTATTTCATGTGAAAACAGGAGAGAGAAACTAGAAAATAAACAGTGCTTTCAAAGAAAAATGTGCACATTTTCCAAGGAAAACTTGCAATCTAGCTCAAAATCAGAGCTGAATGATTCCTTACTGACAGACAAACATCTGTGGGCTTAGACCACCAAACTCCAGGCAGTGCAGCAAAAGACAATGAACACATTTAAGACAGTCAGACTAATACTAATAAAATCAAGTACTCAATGGTATGTGAAGGGTCTGTTTTATTCCTCCCATATGATCAGAGTTTGACTTAAATGAGACCATTCACTGGTCTAATTAGGATTCAGCAAATGTTACCTTCTTTTCGAAAGCTGATGAAGCCTCAGTAAAAATGCTGTCACCCACAAATAACCTCAGTAAATAGATACAATAGCTCCCCATATTCACAAAATTCTCTTCCCTGCGGGTACAGAGCAGTCAATTTTTGATTCCTTAAAAAGGGTTGGAAGGGACCTTAAAAATCACCCACTTCCAATCCCCTGCCATGGACAGGGACACCTTCCACTACACCAGGTTGCTCAGAGCATCATAAGGGAAAAAGTTATGAGAGAGAAGAATAAACTGGAAAAGCTTCTGGTTTTCATTTATAAAAATTAAATGGCTAATCATTCAAAACAGTTTTTTATATCATAAAGCAGATATTTAATTGAGATAAATTATAAGCGTATTTCCCAACCTTTTGCACCAGCGTGACAGAAGTTGCTAGTATTGAAGTTCTGTACAAGAAGTAAAAGAAACATGGTAACTTCTCACACCAAATGTACATGCAAACCAAAAGCTCACTGGAGCAGCGACTTATCTTTTAAGCATTGATTTACGGTACCTAATCCACAGCTTCTCTCCTGGCTAAGGCTTCCTCCATGCACAGAAGCAAAAGTGCCAGGAAAAAAAGAGAATTCCAATTAACAAAACACTAAACAACAATTATTTTGAAGAAACAAATATTAAAACATAATCAAGGAAAGCAATGCAACAAACCACATTATGGCTGAAGCTTCTGCATTTTCTTCAGCATCTGAAAAAACCCTAATCTGGTTATTCTGAGCATCCCTTACAAAGGCAATGAACAGGCTTCTTCTGACCTTCATCTAGCAGAAAAAATAGAATCCCAGTTTGAACAATTGCTTGGTTGTGCTTATCAATACAGCTTTGTGATAAAATCTTGGGAAAGCATTCAGAAAAACCTTACTTTGTGGAATCTGCCTGACTGGACAGAACATACCCATTCTGCCTTCCACAATACACTGCAACACCACTTGGACTTCACCACTCAGACACACTTCCACAGTCACTGCGGGTTAGAGGCCGCTGCACCTGACACAGAAACCAGAACACATTGTGGTCCCAAGGTCACACAGGCCATATATGATCCTTAAAAACAGACAGCAATTTTTATATAAGCCAGAAAATCATATTAGCTACACAACTGTCTCTCTAATACTAAAACCAAGTTAGAGAATTTTAAAAAAATGTATTATCTAAGATGGTTTACACATGTAGTTGAAAATACCACATCTCTGTATGAATTAAACCTAGAGGAACTGCTGACATGATTTTAAAAATTTGCAATTCTAGCCCTAATAATTAAGAACACAAACAACAGAGGAGCATTTCCCAAGAACAGGAAAAAGCACCAGGTCGCTTTTGTTCAGCATTTTCAAAGAGCAACACAGACCTCTACTGGCAACATGGGTGAGGCAAGGCTTGGAAGGAAGTTCCTTCTCTGCAAGCTCATGTTGAGACCCTTCAACCAAAAATTGCACACACACCTTCAATTCCTCCTGAATAAGCCCTACTGACTCTAACAGAACCAACTGACAATTTACACTACTCATGTTTAAATGTACAGAGAATAAAATGCTTTTAAAACCAGGACTGACAGCACAAGACTAAACTGTTCACTAAGTCTGTCGTACTTGTTTTTACTATACAAGCTTTATTGGGACCAAAAGTTACTTCAAATATCTAATGTGATATTCAGACTAAAATTTTGATTGAGTTTAAAAGAAATAGATGTGAAAAGAAACCCCAAAAAAATAGCTGGATTGCACTGTCAGAAGAAAAAGCTTCCAAAATAAAAGGAAAAAACTATTTCACTGGTAAATCTGGATCTGCTATGATCTCTTTATATTGTAAGAACAGAATGATTCATTACCCTTTTCCAAGTTGCTACTTAAAAATAATTAAATGTTTACAAATGTAATGTTTTAGAACTTTTTCCCCTCACACTTTTCACAGCACTTTTAAGGATTAAGTTAAGAAAGTGGGTATATAATCTAGAAAATTTTTACAGTTCACATCCCTAATCAGGAATGAAAAGAACCAGCACAGGGCAGTCTCCCTATTTACAGACATGTAAAGAGAAATGAATGGCAACGAGGCAATGTGTGACAACACTAAAACCCTAAAACTGCTGAAGTCATCCAAAGTACTCCCTCAGTAACTAAGCAAGCATCTCTGTTTTTCAGAAGTTGAGGAGATTTTTCAACTATAAGAAAAAAAAGTGTTCCTGACAAGCTATGTAGGATTCCTTGTATTAGATTCACAAATAAAGTGAATTAAGATATTATTGCATCTTCGCTGATCTGTTTTTAACATTGCTATCTTAAAGAAGTGTGTATAGATTAATAAAAGCAACACTTATATGTTCATCCATCTTTCAAGAGATTCTCAGCATTTCCAAACTGTATCTTGAGCATCCAGCAATGCAGGAATTGAAAATGCATTTTTCTGACTGCAGTCTACAAACTTACAGGTTGATCTTTGTTGTACCCATCTTGAAATTAAACATTTCTCAACAAATGGACAGATACCATAGTTAGTTATTTTCAAATATGCCACTGGAACTCATTTGGACAACAATCAGAGGGTTGAGTGATTTTTTTTTTTACTTTTATTACTGGGTACAAATGCTCAACAAGTAATACATTATTTTTCTCTCTCTTTCTACTTAATGGACAACCATATTTCCCTGGAATTATTTACGCTTACCTCTAAAAGGAAACATTTTGGTGTTCTGAAATCACAGGAATTGTTTACTCCTCAAAATTCTCAGGGAGGAAACTACGACCTCCAAGATACAAAAAAAGATTAAAAGGAATATCTACAACACAAAGTGGAGCACAGCACTGAAATCCTAAAATAATTCCAAAATAAGCTCCAAAACTGTTAAGACTCCCCTTGAACAAGCTAATTAATCCATGCTCCATGGCAACTGGTGAGAAGCACCAGACACTGCATAGGACTAAAGCAGCACTAAATGCAACATGATATGCAAGCATTTTGAGTTATATGGGCCATAACACCATCTTAATCACAAATATGCTACCTTCATAACTATGGACTCCTTATAGTCCTAACCTCATAGAGCAGCAAAAGCCCAAGGCTTATTTCACTAAGTGATTATTTCATTTACTAACTTATTTCACTCTCCTTGGTATGCTTCTGAGCAGAGATTATATTTTGCCCTCATCAACTAACAGAAATCAAAAGAGTATATATACACATAAATCTACATATAGATGTATGTGTGTCTGTTTACTTGGGCGTGTATGTCAGAAGCAAAAAAAAGATTTGGAGCAAGGATATGATTATTACTTGTGACCAATCCAGATTATAAACTAATGGAGAAACACAGGAAAAAAAATCTTGACAAAACCATCACCTATATTGGATTAATCTTTCGGCATATTTGAAACACCTCCCACTCATTCAGCATGACTGAATGGCAGCTCTGCTCCTGCTGAAGGCAAATCCCTCTGAGTCCAGGTAATTCTCAGATGGTCAGAGACTGCAAAGTTGCATACAAAGCAAATTCCACTGCTGGATGCAATGTACAGACAGCCTGTTTCCAAGAATTTGGAACATAAACCTCACTAGAAAGCACAAATTCATTGAGACAGGTAAGTACAGCACTTGCTGCCACAACTGCAATGCCAATCTGCAGCAGCATATCAGGCAGTGACAGCAGGATTTGTGCTGTTAAGACCTAAATTGCAAGGCACAATAAAGCTCTAAATTCTTCATCTGACTCCTGTGGGATAACACTCCCTTACATAATTAAGAAATAAAGACCAAGAGAATTCAGAGTGATAAATCCTGCTATTAACCCATTTTCCAGAACGCCTCCAAGGTTTGCCAATGTCCTCAAAAATGCATTTAAGTCAAGATGTTGAACTAAAATAAAAACCACCCAATAGTTTGGATAAGGACTGCTTCAATATCGATGTAATCCCATCACAAAGAAAAATGCAAACAACAAAAGGCAACAAAAGATCCACAGTTACCTGAGTATCTCATTCACCCACTATAGAAGCAGTAATATTTAACAGATAGCTAAACAAGCTGTGTGTCTGAAAGGGTTTATGAGCCTATGAGACAATACAACTAACAGGGATTACTAAATTGTATTTCTTTCATACGTTGTATTTCTTTGAACTAAAGGAGCATTGAGTAAAACATCCTGGCACAAATTCATCATCAAATTCATCTGAAAATACCTTCAGGGATAAAAATTCCGCAGCCTCCTTGGAAAATCTTTACCTGAGTTTATTTGCTGGCAATTAGGAAGTTTTTCTAAAGATTCTGCCTGAACTGCCCTGCAACCATACAAACCTCATTCCTTGTACTAGCAACCAAGGTCATAAAAAGATCATAAAAAGTAACTTCCCTTCTCTTTCACAGCCATCGTTTATATATTTGCATAATGTAAAATGCCTCCATCAATATTTCTCTAGACAAAAATCAATTGTTTCAGCACTTGATGTGTTTCCTGTAGCTTTCTTGTAAGCTCTGAATTCTCCTCACATTTTTAGAAAATAGCTTTCTAACTAGAGGTTTTATATGAAAAAAGTGCAAATCAAGTTTGAAAACCAAAAATACACCAAAAATTACATAACCAAGTAGCCTGCAAGATAAAATGTGCCATATTTTACCTTACATACAATATTAACCTACCTATTCCTGAGTTTGCTCCTGTGATTATAACCACTTTGCCACTCAAGTCACGACCCTGGAGTATTTCCATTGCAGTACTGTTCCCATCATATTTTTGTCTCGTAGTAGGTTTTACTGGATTATCTTCAACTGTAAAGGCCAGTCTTGGGTCAAGGTAGGTAGTCCTTTTGTTTATGTGGCTGAAAAAGAACACAAAAAAATTCAACAGTTTGAACCCTTCTGTACCCTGCATTTAGTTTTTAGATGTATTTCAACCACTGCTGTGTACAATTCCAGTGGATTATTTAAATTCATCCGAATCAAATTCTTTTTTTCAGTTTGGTTAAAAACATCCCAATTGCTTTTTTTAATCAAACTTTCCTCCAGTTGTGACAGCATCCATTAATAATTGTATTTACATACTTCACAAGCCATTCTGAACTTCACATGAGCCCCTAATATAAAAGACAGAAATTTGTCAGGGGAAAAAAGAAAAAATTGTGCTTTATATTAGGGAAAATCATGTTCTCTTAGGAAGTCTATAAAAGGACCCCACACTTGCCCTTGAGACAGTAGACACTGTAATACTTGCATTTGGATTCTGAAGCTGTACTTACTAATCTCTTGGTCTTTCCAGCTGATATTGTCACATTATCATAACTCAAAAGGCTACTCAGCATGTAACCCAGTTGTCTTCTTTGAGGATATTCCATTATTTGACATACTTACTCCACAAAATAGACTTGTCCATTTTCATCAGTCTCCTGTTCCCATCCATATGGCAGACCTAGGAAGCACATAAAACATTAACTTCATTTTCAGGCATTAGAATACTCCCCAGTTTGAAGTTTAAGTGATTTCTCAGACTGATAAGACACAATTCTGCATTATTTCTGTAGGTGCTGCCCCTGAATATCAGAACTTGAAAGAAGGATTGCTTCCCTAATCACACACAGTTGCTCTCTCATGGAAGCACAATACACAGAAGATTTGGTACAAGTGTAATGACTGGCAGATTAAGTAAAAAGACAATCTAAAAAAAATCTTTATAGAGATTATTTCATGTTATAGCACAAAAATATGTGATATTTTTGTGACCAGCAAAATGCAGTCATGCTTCCAAGCACATACACATCTATACTACTCACAGTTCAGTATCTATCCCTGATAAAATAAATAGCAAAAAAAAAAAAAAAAAAGAAAGGAAAAGTTACATCTTACACATACCAAAAGTTGAAAGATCAGAGCCCTCAAGTGGGCATGAGATACATTAAATCAAACCTAAATGATTCTGTGAAAGTAGAAAGATAGAAAAAAGAACAAAAATGACAAATCTTTACATAACAAATTCCTATATAAAAGAACCTACAAAAATACCTAAGAGATGGCATTCACAGTATTTCTAATCCTGGCTGGAAAGTACTCTTCACTCATCTCACTTTGACTGATTTAAGACTTACTGAAAAACATTCCACTTATAGTCAGATTACCAATGCCAAAAGGAGCATGTATTGTCAACAGTGTAGTCACCCCCAGGTATAGAAGCTTCTGGGAAGATCTGATTTAAGGCACTGACCCAAGGCCCATGAAAAGTCATTTTCCTCTGGAAATGTCCTGCAACACTGTATGCCCTCTGTTCTGGCACAAATATTCAATGGGGTTGGGGAACATAGGTAAAATGAAAACTAAAGAGGCTTCCTTCTGTGCCAGGGATATTCCATGATGTGAATATTCCATCAATATAATCCAACCATAAATATTAGGATGGACACCAGGGAAACAGAGAACTCCATCTTTTGACTGCATGCTTTACAAGCCACACTAAAACAAACCTTGTCACCTGGAATTAGTACTTTGGCTTTATGGAGCAATACAGGAAAGCCATAAAACTGCAAAGCGATCACTCTGTACAGACCCAATCACAGAGGTAAAACCCCACTGAAATCAGCTGTGTTCTGCAAGCTCAGTTTGCCTAGGTGAATAATGACAACTGGAAGATCCAAATGAGATCAGCTGGAGTTTATGGAGGAAACTCCACAAATTAGGTGTTTGTAATATAATGTCAGCTCATTACAAAAGCTTAACACAAACCTCCTGCAACACGTTTCCTCTTCCCAGACTTAGGATGTTCCCACTGTGTTTTTTCTTCTAGGTGGCTGCAGGAAAAGAAAAGGTTAAGATTTTTAAAAATTGCCTAATGATCTTTCTGATGTAGTCCAAAATATCACCACAGTTCTGAAAGTAACTAACCAGACAGCACAGGAGTCTATAAAAATTCAAATATATGTCTGACTTAAAATCTAAGTTTTGTTGCTTATGAGAAGAAAGAAAACCCAAAACTCATTAAAAAATAACATTAACAGACTCAGAAAACACTCAAAAAGATGATCCTTGGCAGGAATAAGGAAGAAAGAAGCAAGATAAGAATTTATCACGAACTAGTAGCAATAATATTAAAAAGTCTTCAAATTACAAAAGCCCCTTTTTAAAACTCCTGCCTAATAATACTGATTTGCAGGCTATAATGTAAGTAAGTTGGATTTCTACATGAACAATTGCAGCTTTGGACAGATAAGTTTATCCACAGGCTTTGACTAGCAGGTTATTTATTTAATATGCGTAATAATGGTATCACATCTTTGATTCTAATTCAGATACTTTATTCACTTAAATCACTAGCAGAATTAGAATACTCCATCATAAGGTTTTCTGCACTATAGACTAATAAAGCCAAGTGATATGCACATAAACAAAGTCTTAAAATAACCAAAGCGCTGAAATCAGATTGGATATTAAAATCTCATCTTTTATTAAGTATTTTTAAATAACAACCAAGTTTTAAGAGTCAGGCAGGGATTACTTGAGTGTCCAAATTGATAGCTGCCCAAGTGTGAAATAAAGAGTGACAACAGCAATAAATAACACACACAAATAACCCACAGGCAGCCCAGTACCAACCGCAATTTACACACAAGACAAGTAACTTTCACTTCTTACAGTAACCCCTCAGTGACAGCACATGGTCTTAAAGGAATCATAGCCAGGGAGCTGAGACTAAACAAGTGCACCTGGGTGACCTGAAAATAGGAGATATTTAACCAAATTACAGCAGCCTGACGAACAAATGCTGTCCTGTGTGCACACCTAACTCATCATAAATGCTTTTAAAAGTCTTAAACCAAAATAATCTTCCAGCTAAGTTTAAAGTTCATATGGGTGATGAGGCTTAAAACGAATTTCCAGAATATGCAGAGGTATCACACATAGAAAGTCTATATTAAAGGCAGCAACAGTGCAACACCTCTTCATGTCCAATATATTTTTAAACACACTGGGCAAGATTTTTAGACACTAAAGATATATTCATGTTTTGTCATTAAACTGAATTGGTCCAGTTTCACAAAAGTTCCGAAACTGACCTGTTGAACTCATTGTGTAACAATTATGCTCAGTAATACCTTGTTATTTCATAGGTTTGTTATTTTAACCATGAGATTCCTTCCTGAAGGAGCTTTTGAAGTCAAAAGAAATATACAGGCAATTGGCCTAAGAAAAACAAACACCTAGAGAGAAACTGCAGCGTTTACAAACAAAGTGTGGATAAACCAAACATTCTGCCCAGTCTTTGTAAGAGCAGAACTCCGGAGGAAGAGGCCAACTCCCCACGGGTGAGAATGAAAAATAGTTTTGCAACTTTTTGTGGAAGGGAATAAACCTTACAGCCTTGAACAGACCGAAGGAGATCCCAAAATCAGCATGGCTACAGAAACGGCATGAGAGAAGAAAGTGTATAAACACATGTTTTACTGAGTTAGTTCATCCTGCAGCACATCCCTCTGTAGCCTGGCAGGATGCACTCGTGTCCTGCAGCACGGGCAGAGTGCTGAATGAGATCCTTCATCTCCTGCCCAAGATGTGCTGAGGAGCTAAGGGACAGCACGCACAGCTTGTAGCTCCCACCGGACCTGTTTCTTCTCTGCTCCCTTAAGGAACCAAACTGCCCCATCTGCAATATTGTGTAAGGCTTAACCGGAATGTATGAATATCGCCCACGGAGCCCCGAGGAGGATTGAAACAGCTCAGGTGCAGCTCCCGGCCGCTGCCAGGAGCCTCAGGAGCATCATTCCCACTCTCCAGCATCATTCCCCGAGGGGCAGGTGGCCGTGGCTCAGCCCCGCTCCGCCCTCCCGGCTGTCAGAGCCCTGCAGAGCCCACCCAGCGCTGCACACATCCCCCAGGCCGCCCGCAGCCCGGTCCTGCCGGCCGGCCCGGTCCGTGAGGGAGGCGGCACTCCTGCCCCGCACCGCGCTCAGCAGCAGCTCCGCGGACGCTGCCCCGGCGCGCTCAGAGCGCTCCCGGAGGGCTCGCCCCGCTGCCGCCCTTACTTGGCGTAGTAAACCCAGCCGTCCTTGGTGGTGCGCTCCTCCCAGCCCGGCGGCAGCTCCTCCTCGCTGTCCGTGTCCTCCAGTCCCGCGTACTTGAGCGCGGCCATGGGCTCGGCGCGGCCCCGGTCCGCCGGCGCGCCCCGCTTCCGCCCGGCCGCGGGGCACCATGGGAGTTGTAGTTCCCGCGGCACCGCCCCGGCGCTGCGGGGTGGCTCCGGTCACCGCGGGATGGACACCGTAAGGGACACGGGCTGAGCTCGGCACAGCAATCGCGGGGTTCTAACCGCTCTGCTCGGCCCTGCTGAGGCACATCTGGAGTGCTGAGTCCAGTTCTGGGGTCTCGGGTAGCAGGGAGACAGCTGAGAGGAGATCTCATCAGTGCGTGTATCTCATAAGGTGAGATAAAAGGTGGCAAAAGGACGGTGCCAGACGCTTGGTGGTTGTGCCCAGCAGCAGGACAAGGAGCACTGGCCATAAACTAAAACACAAGTTCCGCCTCAACGTGCCGAAGAACTTCTTTACAGTGAGGGTGGAGGAGCTCTAGAGCAGCTGCCCAGGAAGGTCATGGATTCTCCCTCTCTGCAGACAGTCAAAACCCACCTGAACACGTTCCTGTGCAGCCTGCTCCAGGTGACTCTGCCTTGGTACGGGGATTGCACTGGATGATCTCCAAATGTCCCTTCCAATCTGAGCAATTCTGTGATTTTCAGGGCATTAGGTGCTTCCAGCCCTCTGTTTTCAGAGACGTGAATACAGCAAGGCGCTGGGAAGCAATAGGAAATGAACTATTGTTAAGATTTTTGTCCTTAGCCGTCACCACCTGATACCGGGGATGAGGATGGCCTCATGGCCACATTCTGCAGGGATCCTTGCTGAGGAAGGCCTGGCTGGAGAGAAGTACCTGGCTGTGCCAACACCCACCTGGCATGCTCCAGGTTGCTTCACCTGCCCAGAGGCACGAACACAGTCACCTTTGCCAAGCCTGGCTCACCTGGTGACACAACACAGCGGCAGAGGCTGAAGCACTGTGCAGCTGTGACACATGCACAGGGAACGGCTGTCACGACTGCTGAGCTGCTTGTGATTCCCATACCTGTATGCTGACTTATTCCTCTCTGTTTCCATAACCAAACCCAACAGTCAGGTTTGTAACAGCAGTGCTGTCCTTTGGCAGGTGTTTTAAACAACAAACGAGGCAAAGGCAGTGCTGGGCAGAGGCTGTGAGCACTGCAGACCGCACCAGGTGGCAGTGCAGCCTCACACATGCACCACAGGCTCTGACCCTTTAAGTCGAATTTTCATGCACTATTTGAGACACTGACCTATATGGCTCCCTCACTCCCCACTAATGGCATCCATATCTGGCCAGAAAAAACAGCCTGATTTTTTTTTTTCTGCCCTGCTGCTCCCATTGCTTTGCAGGTTCCCCCAAGGGATTACACGTACTAAATTATCTCCTCCCGCTAGAAATAAAAACTCATGCATCATCAACAGCCTGTTCTCATGCGAGTATTACTGGCAGGATTAAAAAAGCTGTGACTATACTTTCTTGGGTAAACAAATGGGAAGGGAAACTTCAGTGACATACTCGCTTCTGGTCCAAGAAGCTGCTGAAATACTTCATAAGTGACTAAGTGGTGAGATGTGCCAGGTCCCAAGAAAATAGATTATTTAGGCTAATATTTGTAGTGCAGAAAAAGAGTTTTAGTCTAGCAGTAGTACTGTAAGAATAGGGAGTTTTTGGTTTTCTTCCTGTTGCAGTCTGTCAGTACTTAGCATCCAGCTCTCCATGAATTGCATTCAGTGGGAATGTGAAAATCATTTGTCTGACATCCTATCCCAGCCATCTGTACAGCATAAAATATGCATTCTGCCCTGGACGTGTACAGCAGCATTACTGCATTTCAGTGATCAGGGGGTGTGCAGTGCTCCCCTCTCCCCCAGACAAGGCTCCCCCTGACCAGCAGAGCTCTGCAGCCAAACCAGCCAAGAAAAGCTTCTGGGCTGCCTGCCCACACCTCGGCTCAGCCTTGGCCCTCATTCCCTCCCCACGTGTCCAGGCTTTCTCTGCCCACCCCAGGCAACCATGGGCATGGACTACACAGCCACACTGTCTCCATGCTTTGGCTCTGGGATTCTTTTCAGGGCCTGGGAGCAGTCTGGATTGAGCCAGCACAAGGCAGGCACTGACACACTGGAGCAGGGACAAGGACTAGCTAGGATGTAGGGCTGGGATCCTTCCCAGGAAGGGCTTTGTGCACTTGGAAAGGGCTACGGCTTGGGACACTCAGACCTTGATGGGGAGACAGACGGGGGTCCTGGCCATGGACAGGGATGCTGGATCTCCCAAGGACCCTGCTCATCCCCAGAGCTGTTCAGCCACGGCTCTTTTCTTCCCCAGTGGACACCCCTTGGATCCAACCTCATAAGGCTACAACTGGCAGCTTTCCAGTTTCCATCCACTCCTGACATATAGGGCAGTTGCCTATGGCTACTCAAAGCCAAAACACCCCACAGCTTCCCCCCATGTGTACCCTGGGGTCCTGGGCTCTCTTCTGTGGGCATCACTAGTGGGGTTGGTGGCCAAGGTGTCCCACTTTGTCCTCCCTGCCTGCCAGATCTCTGCAGGCAGGCCCCAGGTGGGCTCAGACCCATTTCCCTGCAGCATGTCGTAAAGAGCACAGCAGGTTCTTAACATCTTTATTAGTTTGTTGGTTTATTTCCAACACAGTAACTCCTCTCTACAGCAACAGGTTAGTTAAATCCGGTTTACATATTGCTGTCTCATGAGTGCTGCGGCCTCGATGCCGCTGTGACAAAACCAGGCTGCACTCAGACAGGAAAATGTGTTAAATTCCGCTGTGACTGAGGAAAAAAAAGGAAAAACCAACAAAAATCAAAATAACAAACCACCAGGGAAAAACAAACCAACCAACCAACAAAACCAAGGTGAGGAACTGAAGGCGAGCACGGCCACACCACCTCCAGGGAAACCACACGGCACTGCTTGGACAAGAATGCAAGGAGGAGTGAACCCAAAAAGGTCAGGGACTGGGCAAACCCTTATATATATATTATGTATAGGTATTTATATATATATATATCATCTGGAAGGACACGCTGAGAAAACAAGAGATCGCAGCGGTATCTACCGTAAAAACGAGCTACGTAGCTTTCAGAGTCACACCAAGAAGGAAGCACACAGCAGAACAAAGTGGGGGACAAAGGGGGACACTGGTGTTTTGGGGTGGCCTTTTGCTATGGGAGGGGTCAGGTGGGGCACGGGTCTCAGGGCCACAAGCCCTCATACACCCGCCGGGAGCCCCAGGAGCTCTGTGCCCTTCACTGGGGAGCAGGGATGGAGTCTGGGGGGTTAAATGCTTTTGTGGGGCCAGGTGGGACCTGCTTCCAGCGGGCTGGTTCTGCTTGCCCAGTTGGTGGCACCTGGTGGGTTCCCTGCTTAGGTTCCCCGTGAACAACCTAGGGAGAGCTGAGCACCCCTTACCAGAGCCAGGGCCATCCTTACCTGTGCCTTACAGTGGGCCCAGGAGGGGCTGGGTGCTGCTGCTGCCCTGGCAGCACAGGCTGGGTGGCCAGCATTGGGGTTATGTGATGACAGGGGTCTCTGTGCCAAGTGTGACAGGCAAGAGCCACCTGGAGTTGGTGCTGGATGGAGCCCCATGGCCCGGGGGGAGCCAAGCCCTTGAGAGACGCCCTGCTCAGTGCGCAGGCAAACTGCTGGAGGTGGGCATGTGGATTTGGGGAGCCACAGAGGGTCTGGTCAGCTCTGTGGGCAAAGCCGGACACCGGAGTGCTCCCCACATCTCATGGGTCACCCCACACTGCCAGCACCTTGTGGTGACACACCCTGCAGGGCAGAGGGTGCTGAGGGCTCCCCAGTGCGGCAGGGGGAGTGTCTCATCTTATTGCTAATGGCTCCACGGTGATGGCACCCACAGGTTGTGGCAAAATTTGAGGTGGGGTTTGCTGTGTGACATCCCCTAAAAGAGTGGCCTCTGGACCATGGTGGGCTCGGGCCAAGAGCTAGGAGTGGAACTGACAGTGTGGCAGGAACCAAGCCAGCCAATTTCCGCCTCCCCAGTGCATTTTTGTGGCAGGCGGTAATTGTCCTTCTTGCAACAAGGGACAAAGAAAGTGCCACCACAGGCATGGGCAGAGGCAGGGGGACACTCATGCCACCCTCCTGCCCTGATAGCTTCTGGAGCAGGGCTGACCCCTCTTCACTTGCCCCAGGGCAGCCCTCAGGGTACATGACCAGGGCGAAGGGACAGTTTGGGATGTGATTTCTCACGAGGCTCAGCCAGCTCTGGGGTAGCAGGTCCTGGGTGTGCTGGGGGATCCCGTGCTAGCTGTCCCCACAGAGGGCCATCAAGGAGAAATGAAAACTGCATCCCTAGGCACAGACCAGTGACCTCCCAGTAAGCGCTGCTCCCTGTTCCTGTCTTCCTTTTGACTCGGTCAGCCATCAGCTGAACCTGGGAGACCAACCTACCTCCTGTGTCCTCTCCACGTGCTGTCCCAACACCCCAACATCCTGTCCCCATCTCATCACCCTGACCCTGCTACCCCATCCTGGCCCTGTCCCCCTGCCACCCACCCTCCCAAGCCGGGGCCGAGCCGATGCTAGGGAGGGTGAGGACCAATGCAGAACCATGTGTGACTGCTGGACGAAGCCCCTCTCCTTCTCCTGTACCACACAAGGGGATGAGGCCAACGGCAAAGAAGACAAATTGGCCCCGAAGAAGCGAGGGCCCTGGTGGAGGATGTCCACGGGGCGGGTGGGTGCTGGCGGGATGCTGACGGATGGGAGATGGCTCTGAAGGAGACGTCGGCGGCGGGCGTGGGCCTCAGCACGATACCTCCATGGTGTGGTTGATCTGCCCCATGGCCTCGGTGCTCTCCGAGTGGGTGCAGGCGCGTGGGCGGGTGCCATCCACGGAGCTGGCGCTGGTGAGGGAGGCCGTGCGGGAGCGTGCCAGGCGGGTCATGCTGGCAGATGGCACTGCACGGGCACAGAGAGACGGCCGGGGTGCTCAGCTCCCTCCGGGAACCTGAGGGACCTGAGCCGACATCGCCGCCAGCCCTGCTCCCCGATGCGACTGAGCCTGGGCACAAGCTTGCAGCAAGCGGTGCTGTGACAACATGAGCAGCTCCAGGCTGGTAAGGAACAGCAGGGCAGGGTGATCCGGGGCAGGCTGCACACCGGGCTCACTCCTGGGCATGCAACCCCAGGTCATCAGGCAGTGGGGACCCCTGAGTGCCCCACTATGGGAAAGGAGTGAGCTGGGATCGGAGCTCCCCTGGCTCCCCAGGGTGTGCAGGGAAGGTGACACCCTCCTCCAGCCCGGATGGCTGTGGGCACAGTGGGCACACTGCCAGGACTGCGCCTGCATGGAGGGGGAATTCTCCAAATGCCATTTCTCAGCGCCGAGCCCTGGCTCAGGGTGCCATCTCAGGCAAAGCAGAGCGAGGCAGTGGGCATCCGGCTGGGAAGGGCCAGTCCTGCACCCAGGCTGCTCCCAAAGGTGCCCAGGCAGCTCGAGGGCACAGGCCAGGCAGGCACCATGCAGCAGCGGGCACGGGCTGAGCAGCACTGAGCTGTACCTGTGCCTCCACTCAGCCTCCGATCCTTCAGGTGGGTGACTGGCAGGGGCAGAGCGGAGAAGGGCAGGGAGGGCAGAGAGAGAGTGTCAGCCCTGTGGCCTCTCTGCTGGGCCAGAAGCCCCTGCCCAGCCCACGTGTGCCTGCACACGGAGCTGTCCCTGAGCACACAGACTGCACACGGAGCTGTCCCTGAGCACACAGACTGCACACACACACACACACACACACACGTGTGCAACAGACCTGCAAACACACGTGGGCACATGGACTCTTGCATGCATACACACACAGGTATAAACACAGACCTGCACACACACACTCATGTGGTCATAAACTGCACACACATATGCACACAGACTTGTGCATGTGGACTCTGCTTGTCTTTGCTGCACACACACAGCCCCTGCTCGTGCATGCCCACACACACGTGTGCACACCTACACAGGGAGCCTGACAGACACACATATGTACACACAGAGCCCTCGTACACACATCTGTGTGCACACAGAGCCTGTACACACCACACCCCCGCAGGCACACAGACAGACATCTCCCACAGCTGCACACACAATGCCACACACCAGGACAGGCACGCAGGGGTGCCAGGCTCCTCTCCTGCAGCAGGTCAGCACATATGCACACAGGCACACACACATGGGCACACACAGACCCACGCTAGCCCCATGCCCAGCCCCGGCACTCACTGTAGCCCATGCCTTGCAGGAAGTACTTGAAGGCTTCGGTCAGCTTGCCAGGCTGTAGGGAGAGAGGAGGCTGAGCTGAGCTGAGGCAGCACCAAGGCTGAGATCCCCACTCAGCCCCGAGCTGCTTCTGGCAGCCCCAGCATGAGACCTCTATGCCCTCCCCAGCCCATCCCCAGCTAGCCAGGGCCAGCACCAGTGCATGTCTCAGGGCCCAGTATGCCCAGTAAACTGGGGAAATTGTGAAAGCTCACCTGTGTGACCTGGGGCAGCCCACCAGAGTCAGCCATCTGCAGAGAGAAGGTTGTGCTTAGTTTGGGAGGGTGCCTGTACCACCACCATCCCCCAGTACCTGCTGGCAGGATGCCACTGCTGGGGTCACCCTGCTCTCCCCATACACCCCCAGCTCCAAGGGCCAGGAGGGACCTGGAATGGGGAGATGGGGACACCCTGCAGAAGGCAATGGGGCACTTCATGGGCAGCAGGGACCTCCCAGCTGCCCCTTGCCACCAGCCTACCTTCAGGAATGTGGTGTTGGTGGGATCCAGCTTGGAGTTACACTCCACCTGTGGGCAGGAGAGATGATATTAGCACCCTAGGGTGACCTGAGCCGAGCAAAAGTTGTCCACATGTACCATCATTGGCCCACAGTACTCCAGCCATCAAATCCCACCCCAGCCAGGAGGAGACAGGGCACTAGGTGAGCCCTGAGCCTGCAGGTCCACCATCCCCTGCCTTGGGACAGAAGGGACTTTCTTCCTGCCAGTGTCTGGGCAAGGGCAAGGACTGGAAAGGGAGGTGAGGGGGGCTGGTGAGGCATTCTGTGTCACACCCATGTGCACATGCACAGGTGATGGAGGAGGCAGTCACACGTTCTGTCCAAATGTGGCCACCTGCACTGTACCTGTGGCTGGCGTGCAAGGCTGGACAACCATGTGCATGTGTGCAAGCACACATATGTGCCAGCAGCTGTGTGGGTGCACCTGGCCGAGCAGGGAGCATCCTCCCATGTGCACACTGTGAGCATGCCTGGGCATATGAAGAAGGGGAAGTTTTCCAGGTGTGGCGCAGCTGCATGTGCAGAGGTGCCCACAGGAGCAAGTGGGTTTGCACATGAGCTCTCTCCCACCCACGGGAGCTGCCATGTGTCTGAGCAGGCAGTGAACATGTGCACACCATGCGTGGGCATCGCCTGCCTGCCACCCTGCAGGCGCTGCCCCATCACTCACCACCCCCTCTTCAGCGGGCGCATTGTCCCCAACCACCAGCATCACAGGGCAGCTGGAAGGGAGAGGAGAAAGGTGCCTGGTCAGGGTTTGGCCTGGGTGAATTCCACTGCCCCAGGACCCCTCTGTCACTTGCCAGCACGACTCTTACCGCAGCGTCTTGGCATTGGGCACAGTCCCGGGCCGGTTGATGTCCAGGTCCCTGCGGCTGATGGAGGAGAAAGAGCAGTGTGAGCCCATGGGCAGATGCCACCACCAATGCCACAGCACAAGAATCTGGCCGCTGCCAGCCCCAAGAAGTAGCAGCCAGCCCCGCTGTCCTGGCACCTTGTACATGGAGGATGGTATGGCCATCTCTGCCACAGCCCAAGCAGAGCCTGTGCCACAGGATGCAGCACCCAGCAGAGCAGCAGAACTCCCAACCCCCTGCATGCATGGGACAGCATCTCTGCCCCCTTTGCCAGGCCTGTGCCAGCACACAGTGCAGGAGGAGACCAGGGCATGTGTACCCATGGCTGCAGGCTCTGGGACATGGCAAGGCTCTGGCACTGGTACCACCACTCCCTCATGCCCAGACAACAGTGGCAGACAACTTTGCACTGCTGCCTGCATGCACTGGAGGGTGATGACAGCACCCAATAGGGTCTGGGTTCCCACAGTGACCTCAGAGCCAGCCACCAGCACTGCAGCCCCTCACCCAGCAGCAGGGCTGCCCAGAGAACTCACCTGTTGTACATGTTGAGGAAGAGCTGGAGGTTGAACTGGTTCACCACACTGCCAATCTGCTGCCGGTAACTCTGCACCAGCTCCGTGTTGTTCATCAGCTCTTCCTGTGCCAGCAGGGGATGGAGATCAGGGCAGGTGCTGGGGAGACACCCTGCTCCCCCAGTCCTGCCCACACGTGCCAGCCAGCAGGGATGAGGAGGAGGAGGTGGGCAATGCAGCTGGGCACAGCGATGCTGCAGGCAGCACACCCAGGCAGGACATGGCCATGAGTCACACACTCAAGGTTAAGCCTCAGACCAGGCAGGGCTTGACTAACCCGAGCCCTGCACATGGGACAGGTCCAGTGGCACTGTGGCACTGTGGCACTGTGGCACCTGGCACAGTGACCAGCCCAGGTGACCCAGGTGCATCCCTGGGATGGCAGGGGCCCGGCAGGATGCACAGCCCTTACCTGGCTGAACAGGTGGGACAGGACAATGTCTGGCAGCGTGCTGGTGAGGCCAGAGAGCTGTGGAGGGAGCACAGGGAGTTATGGCACTGCTGTGGCTGCCTCCTGCCCCAGGAAGCCACCAGGACCAGGAGGAAGGGTCGGGGCCCTGCCCACCTTGGCAGCTGCCCAGTCAATCCAGCCTTTGCCGTTGGGGTCGATGTTCATAAGGACCAGCCCTTCGACCAGGTCAGGGAAGATGAGCTGCAGTGAGCAAGAGGGGAGAGGCTCAGAGGGGTGGGAGATGTGCCCTGGGCAGCCCCCACCAGAGCCACTGCACAGGATTGCATGGAGCTGCTGTGACCCCGTCCCGAGAGCAACAGGAGACCTGTGGCGAGACTGATATGCCACTGTGGCCATGGCACTGCCATCCTGAGTTCCCCAATCCTCCAGGAGCCTTCGCAGCAGCAGAGACTGCCTGGAGGTATCAGCTCCTGCTCTTCCCCATGCCCTGGGCTGACAGTAGGCACAAGCAACTCAGGGCCAGCCCATCCCAGCCCCAAGCTCACCGCAAACTTGGCCAGCACGTAGGCTCCTGCCCCAACACCGATCCCGATCACGTACTTGAACCTGGAAATATGGAGAGATGGGTATGGGGGGACAGTGGGCTCCAGCACATGTTCCCTGGGACACCCCTCCACCTGCAGCAAGAAGACTTGCAGGATGCCAGTTTACAGGGACAACTCCCCCAGCCCCAAACCCTTGTCTTCTGCCCATCTCTGCCTGCCCAGGACCCTCAGCCAGCAGCTGTGGAAGAGAGGCTGACTCACCCAAAATGCTGCACCACGCTGGGTAACATGGCAGCCAGCTGGTCCATGGATGGATACTGGTACCTGTGGCACAGAGAGGCACAGGATGGTGGTTATGGACCCTGTTCAGAGCAGGATGTCTGGGACAGGGCAGCTGGGCTGCCTGAAATGGGCAGGGAAATGCCACCCACCTGCAAACCACCCTATTGCCCATCCTGGGCCAGTCGAATGCCACAGGCTTTGGCACAGTTTGGAAAGACCCACAGGCAGGGCACAACTGCCAAGCAGCAACAACCCAAGGGGCAGTGAAGTGACATCCCAGCAGGCACAGTGAGCCCCTGAAGCTGGCACCTACCCCTGAGGGAACTGTGAGGCTCCTGCCTGCTGGCCCGGCGCGTCCACGTGGCACACCACAAAGTGCTTCGTGATCTCCTGCATGTCCTCGTAGTTGAAGAAGGTGTTGAAACAGAGCTTGTCTGTCAAAGGGCAGGTGGGTATCAGAGATCAAACACCCTGACATTGGGGCCAAGTGGGTCAGGAGAGCATGGACAGGCTGCCTGTCCTCCCACTGCCCTTCAACCAGGAGGTGACATGCCACCAAAGCCACCTCATGCCCTTCCCTCCAGGCTCCTTGACCCCATAGCAGAGACCACAGCTACTGCTAGCAAGGGCTGCATCCCTACAGGTGTCAGGAGGCACAGGGATGGCCAGACAGCCAGGAGAATGAGGAGTTTGGTTGGGGTGACCCCATTGGTGAGCCTCAGAAGGATGGCACGGGGGGATGCAAAGCCCAGGGCTGCACGACCACCCACTGGGCAGCAGGATTAGCAGCCTGGGGTATTAGCCCTGTCCAAAATCCCCAGAAAGGGCTCAAGCAAACACGGGATTTGAGGAACAGCTGCAAATCTCTCTGCTTGGATAGAGTCAAAGAAACATCCCCAGTGCTGCTGTGGACAGTTCCCCACCACTGCAGTGGAATCCAGACACTGCCGGGGCCTGGAGAAGTCCTGTCCCGTGGCGTCTGTGCAGGGACATCCCTCCCAAAACGTGAGGTGAGGCAGGTTGTAAGGCCCATTGCAGCCAGCATGATGCGTACCTGAGCAGCCAGAGCTGCTGCAATGGTGACACAGCTCATGTAATGTGTCAGTGACTCAGCCTCAGCCGCCAGCAGAGCGGGAGATGCTTCTCCCCACTCACAGGGAATTGGGCATCCTGGCTCAGCTGGAGGGCACAGGGCTCTGGGGTGCACATCCAGGACTGCAGGCTGACAGAAAGTGCAGCATCTCCACATGCAGAGCCCCAGCTCAGGGTCCCTCTTTGCCTGCTATTTCCAGACTCTTTTGTCCCCCACTATGCCCTGCTGCCAGCTGGGTCCATGCTCTGAATACCAACAGTCTGGCCAGCCCAGCATCCCCCCGGCCCATCCCTGCCTGCTGTGGGCAGGCAGGCAGCCAGCACCAGGGTGGCCAAGCACTCCTGGCTGTAGGCTTCGTGTCCAGCTGAGCATCCAAACTCCCCTGGTGCCTCAGATGCCTGGGGGGACCCAATGCAGCGGAGACAAAGGAGCTGAGCCAGGGGCAATGTCGTGGCACCCCATGGAGCCTCAGGCTCACCCCTGCCTGCCCTGCACCCCCAGCCCAGGAGCAGCACTCACGGTTGAGGCCAACATCATGGTAGGTCAGGATGGCTGGGCGGTTCCCCTTGGGAGAGCCCCGGATGACCACGTGCAGCAGCCCGTAGGGGGTCTCAATGTCATGTTCCTAGGGAAGAGGAGACATGGGGTGATGCCCACCTGCCCTAAGACATCCTTTCATCCTCTCCTGCCCTGCCATCACACCTTTCATTCCTGCTTCCCCGCATGGCTGGGTCCCATGGGAAGACAAGGGAAAGAGGAGCAGCTGTCCCAGGAAAAAAACTAGCTCTGGGCATCCCAGAGGTGGTGGAAAGCAGGACAAATCACATACAAATGCTCACTGCCTCCATCGGGAAGGGAACGGAAGACTTTGGATAGGATCATAGGATGTAGGATTGGACATGTGTATTGTGGGATGGCATCACAGGATGGTATCAAGATGGATCCAAGAGGGCTTGAGAGAGGAGGATAACGGGATGGGACAGGTGGACCACAGGACATGAGAGATCTTCAGGGGGTTGAGATTGAGGAAATTTTGCCAACAGGGTTCACATTGTCCAGCTGGATGCAGATTCATTGTATCTGGGACAAACAGGCAGAGGTCAGACCCTGGACAGCACTCCAGGAAATGCTGCAACCTGATCCCAAAATCACAGATAAAGTAACTTTAAAACTCCTGGTCTGAATGGCAGTGCCCCCATACAGAGAGGAAAACTACCCCATGCCTCAGTTTCCCTGTCAAGGAGGGCTCCAGCCTCGACACCCTGGCCCTTGTTCGCAGCCAGAAAGGAAAACTGAGCCCAGGTTCTCCCCAAGGACAAGGGACCAGAGGTCCCCTCCAGATGCCTGTGCCTGCCAGCCAGGCCGCCAGCAGTGACCTCAGGGCTGGATCTGGTGGGTGTAGGAGCATCATGTGCCGAGCAGGGCAGGGCAGGGGATGATGGCAGGGTGCCCAAGCATCACAGTCCTTGCTGCTGGCACTGGCAGCCCCATGGATGGGCTGATGGGAGAGGAGCAGGTACATGGATGCTCACACGGGTTACACGCCACCAAGGACTCTGAAGGACATGGGCCTCGGGTGGGAGGAACCACCCAGGACAGGGTCTCCTCACTGCAGTGCCTCCCCTCACTGAGACCTGCTGTCCCTGGGGGAGCACAGCACCCAAAGGCAGATCCAGGGCTCTGTGGTGACATCTCTTGGCTCCCAAGGGCACCCTGACCCCAGCCTTCATCCTCAGCTGTCCCTGCACCCCTGCAGCTGCATCAGGCAGAAGTCCACAAGCAGCGACATTCCTCTGCAACAACAGATTGGGAGACTGAGGCAGAGGACTGGCCCAAGGTCACGGAGTAAAAGGCATCCATGTGGTCTGATCCTGGGCACAGGGCTGCCTCCTTGCCATCACCATGCCCATGGTCCCCATCACAGCCCCAACAGCTCAGCTTTCAATCCTACCCCAAAATCACATGCCCAAGGTAGCAGATCCATCCTCAGCACTGCTCCCTCCTGCCCCCCACTCCCTGCCAAGTCAGGCACATCTTGCCCGTGGTGCAGCCTCTGCAGCACCGCTGGGTACCACAGCCCTGCCCTTTGCCGCAGGGATGCTCGCTCGGGAAGGAGGCTTGAGATGCAAGAGATGCAGGCAGCAAGGAGAGAGGAGCACAGAAAGCCCACAGCCCCAGCAAGGAGGGGCGTGGGGCTCACAGCACCCATAGGTGTCTGACAGAGCCCATCCATGTCCAGGTTACCTGCTCACTGCTGCAGTGCTCCCACCTCAGTCACCCCCTCTGCACCAGCCTGTTGCCATCGGGTGTTGCCATCACCGCAGAGGCCGGAAAGCAACTGAGAGATTGCTTCAAAACAGCCAGAGACCCTCTCCCTCCGCAGCTCAGGGTGGGCAAGGGGCAGTGTGCACACAACCCCAGCATGGGCCACAGCTGCTCCCCCTCAGCCTCGGCACAGCATCTCTGCCGGGCTCGGGGAGGACATGCTCAAGGACAATGCGTCCCCAGAACCTGCAGCACATCAGGGATGCGGCAGCAGGGCTGGGAGAAGGAAGGGCTCCCCAGCAGTGGGTCCACCCTGCCCCAATACCTGCCTGACCCACGCCGAACCCTGCTGGGTGAAAAGGCCCAGCCTGGGCAAGCAGGACACACACCGGAGCGAAACACCTGCGAAGGGAGGGCAGCGAGCACGGAGCGGCAGTACCTACCCCATCCCAGCACTCCGGCATGGCGAGGAGCTGGGCGGACAAGGATGCTCAGGCAGTGTGGGCCAAGCCAGACGTCCCGGAGTGGGGCACGGTGATGCAGCAGCCGGGGAGAAGCTGAGCTCTGCGCTGGCTCAGCCCCTCGCCTGGATTTATAGCGGAGCCCCAGCCCTGCGCTAAGCCCTCCCTCTCCCTTCCCCCTCGGCAGGTTTGGCCTCCATTGCAGGCGAGCGCCGCGATGGAGCCAGCACTCAGCCATTGGCTGCCGCGGGAATTATTCATGCTCCAATTGGCCCCAAATACCCTTGTTTATGAAGGAAAAACGCCTGGCACCGTGCGGTACCTTCTCCATCTTCCCTCTGTGGGCAGACAGACACGGGCGGGGTGTCTGCGCTGGGCAGCCCCGGCAGGGCAGGGACGGGCAGGGCAGGGCAGAGCTGCATACACCTGCCTGCAGCCCCACACCGAAACACGGAGCCGCGGCTGAGCCTGCAGCCAGCCCAGGGCCCTGCAGCCATGGGCAGCCCGCACACAGCCACAGATGGGCACAGGCACACGCTAAAAACAGGAGAAGGACACGGCAGGCGTGCTGTGCCACGTGTACGTGACCACGCGTGTGCATGCACAGGAACACGTACTGACACACACACACACACACAGAGGGCCCTGGCAGAACCATGTCTGTCAATGGAAAATCTGGGAAAATTAATGCCATGCCCACATCGAAGAAGATGCACCCCACAAAAGGCTTGTGCATAGCCCCCAGGGCCAGGCCCTGTGTGTGTGTGTGTGTGTGTGTGTCAGTACATGTTCCTGTACATGTATGTCATGGTCACGTGCATACCAAGAGCACACCTGCTGCATCCTTCTCCCGTGTGCTCAGCATGGATGCCATGGCCATCACTGATGCTCACGGATGCACAACGAGCTGCACACCTGCAGAACCTTATGCATGTGTGTACAGAAGGGCACACACATGTTCACAGGGCGGCACACACGTGTACACATGTAAACACTGCCCAGACACCTGTGTTACCTCACCCAGCAGCACAGCCATTCCATTTACTGTGGGATGATGGCATGCAGGGGATGTGCAGGATTCAGCCCTGACCTGGACTCTGCCAGTGGCAGGTAAATAAAGCAGGAGGAAAGACAACCCAGCAGCACCCAGGGCTTGGATTGTGTCGCGGGGCTGACACAGGCTGTGTGCATATACACACACACAAGTGAATATTCCTATGTGCACATGTGTGCAGGCAGACGGCTTCTTCCCTGATTTCAATGACTCCTCGTGCCACCACAGCCCAAAACCCCCCAGCAGTCTCTGTGTGCCCTCCTCCTGCATCCTGCCTGCCCTTGCCTAGCCCAGCACCACTGCCCAGCTTGGCATGACATGCACAAAGCTGGGCAATCTTGGATGGAGAAGGAGTCTCACAGTCCCTTCAGTGCCCTTCAGGGACCCACTGAAAGCCATGTCCTACAAACAAGTCAGGGCTGGGCAGCCAGAAGGTCTGGATGTGGAGGAAGGCAGGCAGAGGGATGCCATTCACCCTGCTTCCACCACAGAGGTTTTGCTCTGCACTGCTCTGTCCTGCAGGGAGCTCAGACCCAGGCCTGGAAAGCTGCATCTCTGCAAATGAAGGGCCATGTGTGATGGGAAAGCTCAGGTCCCAGAGGGTTCCTGGCACTCCAGGTGCCATTTTTGCTTTCCCCAGCCCTGCTGCCTGTAAAGCCAAAGACCTTGAGAGCCACAGCCCTCGAGAAAAAAACAAGAGATGCAGAGGGACAAAAAAAGACAGAAAGTGGCTAAATAGAGGACAGATGGGGTGGAAGAGCCAAGGCAAATGCAAAAGGGCTGCAGGGAGATGGGAGGGCTGAGCAAGGCTGACTCTGCTTGAATAGTATCAAATGGGATTGCCACCCCCTTGGCTACTAGCCCATTTGCCTGGCGGGTGGCCCAGACCTCCTGCTGGATCCAGGGCATCCAGGTTCCAGGGCACCTGCTCCGAGGCCTCCTGAACCTTGGCTTATGTCCCAAGGGATTTGCTTTGGCTGGTGGCAGCAGTGGGGGCTCCCCAGTCCCCCCTGCTCCAGCCAGGCCTGAGCTTCCCATTGAGTGACTGGCTCTAGGGAGGAGCAGAGGGACATTGAAGAGTTAAACTAAGGGCTGGGTTGAATTATCCCAAGGAGGTGAACCTAGAAAATGGGATAAGATCTCCCCAGGGAATGGCAGGTAGCCCCCAGCCTTTGCACTGATCCAACTTGCAAATGTCCGAGTGGGGAAAAGGGTGGGATTGCCCTGGCATAGCCCAGGAAACCATCCCATCCCTACCCTGAGGCTCTTGGAGTGGAACCAAGAGGACGAGGAGCCTGGCTGGCTTGGGAAAAGCTGCCTTGATCGTTGCCCAGTTCCTTTTTTAGGTCCTGAGGGCATGGAGGTGCAACCTTGTGGCACTTGCTGCCCAGAACTGCTCCACTTGGGCACCACCAGGGACACAGTTCAGTGCCACCGTCAGCCAATCCCTGAAATACACAACGACTGTCCTGGGAGGGTCATTGCTCTTTAGCATTCCCTGTGTGCCAACCAAACCCTGCCTGCCCCAGTGCAGCTGAGAGAAGCCATCCTGGTGCCTGTGGTGCCACTGAGAGCTCTGGGCAGCCTGGCACTGCCACCCCCCTCCCCTCCTCGCCTCCCTCTCCCTCCTCACTCTCACTTTGGTGACACCAGGTGGTTTGGTTTCCCTTCCAGTTGCCAACAGAAGCCCTGAGCAAGCAGAGCAAGGAGCAGTCCAGCCCCACATAGCCTGCTGCTCCTAGCCCAAGCATCTCACCAGCCTTGGAGCTGCTGGGGAGGGCACGATGTTTATTATTTTGTGGCTTTCAAGAGGCCATCAGATACATCCCCCTCTGTGAAGCACAGCAGTTACCACCCAGCATCCTGCCAAAAAGCCTCACTCCCTTACCAGCTGCACCCTCCCACCCACATGGGTGACAGACACTGAGTGGGCCAGCCCCATAATCCTGGGTACTGCTAAAACGGGAACCTGTGCTCCCCTGCCCTTATCCCAGGACAAATGAAACCCACATTTATTTTGTCCTTACAGGTGCTGTTATTTCAGTGCCATACCTGCAAGGGCTCAGACAGCACCACCCAAGTCCACCCTCCCAGTGGTCCCACTGCTGGCAAAGTGACAGTGTACAACCTGAAGTCAATCACTGCTGTCCCCTGAGAGGGGAACACTTCGGGAGAGGGACAGGCAGCAAGTTGGCAGCCCCACTACTCTCCCTCCCCACCACCCTGGTCTCCACAGAGGGAGCCTGGTGCAGGATGGGCCTGGGCAGAGGTTTGAGAGTGATGCCTGGGAGCCAGGCACAGGCTGAGCTCCCATGAGTCCTGGAGCTGAATCATGGGGCTCCTCTGGGGAGGAGAAATGGTGGTACAAGATGGGCAGGTGCCAGCCAAGGGAGCAGAGGGGCTCTGCTCTCCAAGAGAGGTGGGTGGTATAGGGGGCAATGCCCCAGCCCTCCAAGAGAGAAAGAGGCTTTCAAACATCCTTATGTAAGCAGGGAGCTGGCATTGCCTGGGAAACCATTGCCATGGAAATGGTAGAGGGGCTGGAAAAGCAGCTCGGCCTTCCTGAGAAGAAATTGCCTGTTTTAAAGGTTTTGTCCCCAGCCCATGGCCAAGTGCCCACCAGCCACATCCGAGTGCCAGCACAGAGATGCCTGGCAGCATCCCCCCATCCCCTCCTGACAAGGACCGTGATGGATGTGCAACCCTGGGCACAGACACTGACCAGGCACTGTGTCCCCATGACAGAGCGGAGAGCAACACCCCGAGTCCACTCTGCCCCACAGCCTTCCCCAGGCACAGGCTGCTGTCCCATGTGAAACCCAGGGCTAGGTGTCACCTCCCACAGCTGGTCCTACCTTCCAGTCTGTGTCCACCGTGGAGAGGAAGACTTCCGAGTTCTCCTAGGGTGAGAAGGATCCATTAGGGACAGAGACACCCCTCACTTTTGCAGCTCACTCCCACCCAGCTCCCAAAGCTCCCTGACACCACAGGCCCCCACTCCCGGGGCTGCTTCACACACACACACCTCTACAGCAGCTGCTCACACATACATGTGTTACCTGCATGTGTGCACACATGTACAGGTGTGTCTTAGCATGATATGCAACATCTGCACACACACACATCCATCAAAGCTGAACCTGTGCTCAGCCATGCAGGCTCATCAACACCAGCACACACACACACACACAAATGTGCACCCAAAACCAGCACCCACACAGAGTACCACACATCTGCCCAACACCAGCACACAACCCCTCCCAGGCTCCTGCATCCTGGTGCCCCACATGCAGGAGCCAGAGCCGGCGTGGTCACCAAACTCACCAGCTCGGCATCCTGTCCCCGCAGCAGCGGCTTCTCCTCGGTGAAGCGCAGCTCGTGCAGCCCTGCCATGGTCATCTCCTGCAGCAGCAGCCCTGCCCAGGGCAAGGGAGATGTCAGGGCAGGTCCTGCCTCGGTGCTCTTTGTCCCAGCCCTCCAGAGCCTCATGGGTCTGCCTCCCACAGGGATGGACCCAAATCAGCTTCACTCCACCCCTTTACTGTGAGGACTTGGTGCTTCAGCTTGTCCAGGGGCTGCAGTGAGCCCCTCTGCTGGGAGCTGGAAGCAGGCACAGAGCAGATAGTGCCTACATGAGCTCAGCTCCCAGCTCCTACCCTGTTCTCCCAGTTAAGGTCCTGTTCTCCCAGTTAAGGTCCTGTTCTCCCAGTTAAGGACAAACCTGTCTCCAGGGCCTGATCTTGGCCAAACTGAGGGACCAACCTCATCTGTCCATGCTGGTCACCTCAGTGAGCACCCAATCCAGAGCAAGAACATCCAAATCCCCTTCCCAGCTTTCAGCATCAGTCAAAGATAGAAAATCCAACGTTTTGGCTGGGTTTAGGTTGCACACAGATATGGATGGGACAGTGGGAGATCTCCCTGCACAGCCAGAATGAGGGGTGATGTTTCTCAGCCATGCTGGGAGGCAGAGGGATGTTCCAAGCAGAAAGAGAGCAGAGAGACAGCCTCAAGTTTGTATAGCAATGATGGGAGAAATCCAAATGTGAAGCCTTTGCTCCCAAAGTCTTCTCTTTGCCGGTGAATCAGGTGCTGGCCAGTCGGTTCCTCAGCCCCAGGACTTGGAGGGACAGATTTCTCCATGGAGCCACCCCTTGGCAGCAGTGTGAGGCTGGGTGCTGCTGACCCCAACCAACACTGGCATCGCCAAAAACACCCCCAGGCACAAGCCCAGCTCAGAAAGCAAAAGAGAGCAAGGAGATCAGCAGCTGGCTGCACATAGAAGGTGAAAGACATGGGGACACAGGGAAAATCCAGGCTCCCCTGTGTTGAGATGGGATTTGTCCCAGTGTAAGGGAATTATTAGCACTCAAGCAGGATTCAGACCTCAGGCATTGCCTTTGCAGCCTCTGTTTTCACCCCTTCCACGAGACCAAGCCTTCAGACAAGTTGTTGCTTCTCCAAACAGGCCAGCACTGATCCCACATCCCTCAGCTGTCTCCCCCTGTGCAATCTCCCTGGACACAATGAGGATGGTTTGGGCTGTACAAGCACCTCAGCAGACACAGACCTGCTCCATCTGCACAGCCTTGGCCGAGCCTGCTTCACACTTTGTCCATCTCCAAACCTACATCAGCCTGGGCTGATGATGTGGAAAGGCCAAGAAATGCCATGAGCATTGCAAGGCCAGCAGGAATACAGGAGCTGGTCATAAACTGCCCTCCAAAGCCGGGTTTTGCTCCTCTGACCACATTTTCCATTCAAAACTCAAGCAGGCTGTGCCACCTGCCTGCTTTCTGCAGACACGGCACTTTGCCTTGCTCCTTGGGAGCCATCCAACAATCCAGAACTGTTTGGAGGGAGAAACACCACTGAGAAGCCTCTCGAGATTCCCAGGGCACCCAACACCAAGAGTCCCCATGTCACCCCCTGCACAGAGGGTCCCACCAAGCCAGGAGTGCCGAGAGGTGCCATCAGCCGCATGGAGAGGCACAAATGAGGGACACACTGCCCCAGGCTGGGCTGCTGCTGCTGAGGAAATGGCTTTGTGCACAGGGACAGCCCTGGCCTCTAGCCCACCAGCACAGCCGAGCTGACGCAGCCTGCAGAGCCACCAACCGAGCAACCCCACAACCCCAGGGGGAAAAAACAGGAGAAAAATCAGCCTCACCGATAGCTGGGTCTGGAAGAGAGCAGAAGCGTCCCACGCTGAGCACACCAACCCACCGTGTGGCCACGGCCCCAGGGTGGCTGGGAACAGCACTTAGTGTATGGTGAATGCCTTTATTAATTACAGCCTGCAGCTAATATGGGAGGGAGGGTGGCTGAGCGATGAGGAAAGGCCCCGTGACCTTGCTTGCGTGGTAGGGGGACAGCTGGCTCAGGAGGGAGGTGGCAGAGCCCTGCACCAACCAGCATCCCCAGCGCAGGATAGACGGTCTCCTAAAGTGGTGCTGAGTGCAGGAACAGAGCGGAGATCAGCAAGTCAGGGAGTGCCATGGGTGCCACAGCCCGTGAGCAGGGTCACAGCCATGCTGCCACCTTGCCTGGGTGCTCTGCTTCCCATGCCACCCCACAGGAGCCCTCATCCCTGCTCCTGGCAGCACAGCTGTGGGGCGGTGGGCAGTCTCACCCAGCCCCATTGGGCCACTGTCACTGTGGAGGGCTGGTGAGGAAGCCACAGCTCCAGGTCTCCTAGCCAAAACTACTTGGCTCCCAAATTATACCCGGGTAGTGTGTCCAGCAATGAGCCCTTTTCCTTGCAGCTCACCCCAGTGCTCCCCAACAAGCACCCATTCCCAGGGTGCCACCCTAAACACACCCATCTCTGCTGCCACTCTGCCTTCCCAGTGTGGTGCCACAGTCCTAGGCACAGCTGGGATGTCTCTTCCCTAATTCCCAATCAGTCCCAAACCCAGCAGGACATAAGTGCTCTGTCTGGGACTAATGCTCTGCCCCACCAGAGCCCTGGCACTGTGTATGTAGATGGGGACAAGGACAGCCACACTGGCTTACCTTCCCCAGGGATCGGCAGCACACTGCTGGCTGGCTTACTGGAGGAGAACCAGGCTGTAGCATTATTATTATTATTATAATATCATGATTACGACAAGGCTGTGAGCAGCACTTCACACTTGGCAGCGCGTTTGGTCAGAGGGCAGGGATCCCTCAGATGTCACCTGAGCCTCACAGGAGTTCCCACACTGACTACCTGCATCCTGCCCTGGCACGGATGTGGCACCCACAGGATGTTGGCACGGACACCTCGGGCTGACGGAGCAGTGTGCAACAAACAGGCAGACAAATCAGGAAAAGTGAGAGCTGCCCCTGCCAGGCAGCGAAGCCAAGGCAGCCTTCAGCGAGGCTGGGAGAGGGAGGAAGGGAACTTGCAGCTCAGTCTCAGCCCACAGCATCACCCCCCGAGCAGGACGGATGGGGGAGCCACGATGGGGTGAAAAAAACCCCAGTGTGACACAGCCTGGGCCACATCCCGCCCCACCGGTGCAGGAGGAACACTCACAGCCTGCTCTGTCCCCGGGAGGGACACAGGTCTGCACCCCAGCAGCCCCCACAAACCAGCCCAACAGCGAGGTCCAGCTGAGGGGTGCGGGACTGGACAGCTCCACCACGAGAGCCGCCAGGCCGGGGGAACCGGTGCCACTGATGCATGGGCTGAGCAGCCCAGGGTCCGGGGGGTGGCGGCAGCAGGGGCTTTGTGGGGCTCAGGCTGTCTCGCAGTGGCTGTTGCTAAGAGCAGCCTCCTGCCAGCCCAGCGCATTCGTCGGGGCAGCGGGGAGACTCCCAGGGGAGGCTGGCTGAGGAGCAGGGAGGCACCGCAGGGATGCTCCAGCAATTCCCCGGGCACCCCCACCCCCGGCTGCCTGCCGGGCAACCCCCCTTGTCCGGAGGCTGCCGACCCAGTCCCCCCTTCCCCCAGCACAGCGGGCTGGGCTTTCCCCGCCGCAGCGAGGCATCACCTCCCGTACCCCGAGAAGGACCCGACCCTCAGCCCACACCTGCGGGAGCACCGGCAGGAGCCGAGGGGGTCGGGGCGGCTCCATCGCCCAGGCGGGGGCTGAAGGCTCTCACCCCCCGGCCCATCGCCCCGCCGCCCCTGCTGGTCTCGCAGCGCCCGCTCGCAGCACGGGCGGCCGGGCCGTACCTGTCAGGAGCTCGATCTTGTGCCGGAGCACCTTCATCCCGGGGCGGAGGGTCCCGGCGGGCGGGGCGGGCTGCGAGGGACGGCGGCGGCCCCGGCGCGGGGGGCGAGCGAACCGGAGCGGTGCTGGTGCCGGTGCGGGGTGCGCGGGGCGGCGCAGGGGCTGGGCTGGGCACGGCCCGCCGGCCGGATCCTCCCCTCGCCGGGGCCGGAGGGGAGGGACGGGCCGGGATCGGGAACGGGAGCACCAGGAGAGCAGCGGGGCTGGGCAGGCGGGAGCGAACGGGAGATGGGGGCTGCGGGCGTTACACGGAGATGGAGCGCTGCGGGCTGCGGGGCTTACACGAGGGTGGAGGCTGCCCGGGACTGGCACACATCACCCTGTGGGGAAACATGTGGGTCCCAGAGCGGGACCGTGATGGCCAAGAGGTCCAACAGGTCCCTGTAGTCGTGGAGTCCCAGAAGCAGGGAACAGTGGGAGCTTTAGGGAGCTGCAGGTATGGACCATGCACGAGGGGTCTGGGTGTCCCTGAGAGCAGGGAAGGTGATAATCGAGGTGTTCAGGGGGGATCTGGGACAAGAGGTGAGCAGTGCACAGCAATGATACCTGGAACACAGCACGGTGGCCAAGGGAGGTAGGGAGTGCTGGAGAGCAGGGCCATGAAGGACAAAGGGCTTGGGAGGATCCAGGAACAAAAACACAGATGACAAGGGACCTGAGGGGCCTCTGTGGCATGGGAGTGCAGGTTGCCCTGAGCATAGCATGGTCACAATCAACGTTGCCAGGTGGTTCCAGGATAAGGACTGTGCAGTGAGTGTCCCCACAGCAGGGCCATAAGGGTCTGGGGCTGCCAGGGAATGTGGATGGTGACAGCCATGAAGGATCACCCAGGACTGGAGGCCATCACTGGGGTCATGATGACCCCATGCAAACTGATGCTGGCGGTGTAGGATGGCAGCTATTTGGGGCAGAGCAGGAGGTTGTGAATCACTTGAGTTGTCCTCAACTGGGACAGTTGGGACATTGAGGACAGACAGCCCTGGCCTGCCCCAGAGCTAGGGTTGAATCCTGCTTGTCTCCAAGCTGGGGAAGCCCATCCTGCTGTTGTTCCTTCCTGTTGTACTTCTTCGGTATCACTTTAACTGACCTTTTTCCCACAGCTAGGGATGTAACAGCCTCCACTGCCATGCTGCCTGAGGCAGCTGCACAGGACACACCATCCAAAACTGGCCCTTGTCAAAACATCCCCATGGGGAGCTGCTGAGGACTCCATCACCTCCTCTCAGCAGGCTTGGTTCTTCAGCACCTGGGTTAAATCAGGTGTCCCAGAGCTCAGCCTCATGGCCCTCCAGCCAGTCACAGTGGCCAACAGACCCCTTTCCTTCAGGGCACCTGTGCCTGCTGGGCCATGGGGTGCCTTGGGAATGGCCACAGGCAGCTCATCGTACAAGCAGCTGCTGAGGGGCTGGAGAAATGTCTGCTCACACTGACATTCATCTCTATCCCCATTACATCCATTTTAACAGCTTGTCCCAGGCTTTTTGGATGGCAACCAGATTTCAGCTGATTTCAACCTCTCCCGCTGACTCACCACGAGTTCTGCATCCAGGCTGCATTCGCCTTCTCACCTCTAAGGCACGAGAAGCCCTTGATGTCAGGGAGCTCAGGGACCCTTAAATCCCCCAACTAGGAGCCAGCCCCTCATCTAGCACTTCAATGGGGTCAAATCTTCCCTGCTTTCAGTGCTGCCCTTCCCCCTCTTCTGTGGGTCCAGCAGCCAAGGATTTTCTCTGAACTGGTCAGGAATGAGATGGTGTCGGTTCTGATCTTCCTGGCGTTGTTCACATTTAATCTCCTCCTCCTCCCTCAGTTGGCCAGGGATTTCTATGGGAATAAATGATTTTTCATGCTTGGTATTTATCTTCTCCTCAGCAATCACACCTACAAGTAGAGAAGCAGAGGGGCCAGAACTGCTGAACCCATGAATGCTATTGATGGCAAGAGGGAGGTGGCAGGACTAGAGGCCCTGGGACCTTTAATCTTCCTTGTCTCTGGAAGAAACCTTGGAAAGACTTCATGAAAAAGGCAGGGACCATGAAACTCCAACAAAAATGCTCCAGCATGACCCTGTTCCCCCAGAAAGCTCCTGCTGTGATGGTGTCATCCCAACCTGGCAGAGGTGAGCTTGGACCCCTTACCCTGCTGCAGGTAGCTCTGCACCCCTTGGCCACCCTTCCCACAGTGGCACCCAGTGCCACAAGGATCTGTCCCATGAAGGACAGCTGGTGGTGGACAGAGCACACAGCTGCCATCAGCAGAGAGGGACATAGAGGTGACCAGCATGGGAAGCAGAGGCCTCAATCCAAGCCCCGAGGCAGGGCAGGGTTTGACACACGTCCGACAGCTCCAGGCTGCATCCTGGGCTGATTTGGGGGCAGGAGGAGAAGCAGCCTGGGGCAGATGTGCTGGCTGCCCATGCTGGCTGTGCCGGGGAGCGGCGGGATCAATGTGCCTGTATTGAAGAGCTCCATGGGGATTGGGTACCACCCCGAGGCACAGGCAGCCCAGTGACGATGTGCAGAGGAGTCACAGCTAAATTTAGCCTCATTTGTGTATGAGCATGATGTTTTTATTCTTGTCCTTAAATAAAAACATTGTTTGGAGCCAGTGGCTGCTGGTTCTGCCTTGCTCAGCCCTGGACCTTGGATGGGCTGTTTCAGTCAAACTGTCCAAAAAAAGGAGAAACGAGAATTAGCAGTTGGTGAGACATATCCCAGAGACCTATTTTCAAAAATGCTCAGGAGCCATTTCCCAGAAACCAGCAGTGCACGCAAAGCAGAGAGACTTAGGTGACTGTGGGGATATGCTGGTGCTGAGAAAGAGGTGTCTTCCAGGTAGAGCTGGTCCAGCTCTAGTGAGGGGTGGCTTGAGCTCAACGCAGCAGTACTGGACTACCAGCTGTTGGTGATGGGGCACTTCCTGCATTCCACCTTGGCTGGATATCCCACCCCTAGGACAGGCACAGTCTGCCCCAGCCTTACATCCACAGGGCAGCAAAAGGCCCACACCTTGCTGCCTCCAAAATAATCAGAGCCAGAATGACAGCAGAGCAGTTAGAGGCACCTCAAACCCTGCCCAGAGTTCCCAGATTGGCGCCAGGATGGGTTGGTCCCCCCAGAACTGCTGGGCTTCATGCAAAACAAGGCACACCTGCATCAGGGACAGGGCCAGGGACAGGGCCAGGGTCAGGGCCAGGGACATGGACAGGGACATGGACAAGCCAGCCCTGCTGCTCCACAGCCTGGCACCACGCATTCCACTGAAGCTGCCTGGGGAGGTACAATCCTGCAGGGAGCTCAGCATCCTCTCCCTCCAACACAGCCTGCAAGCCCAGGATGGGAGCAGAGGCTCCGTGACCTGGCACAGGGCAGAGCTGGGCTGTGCCCTGTGTGCCCCACAAAGCATGTGCTGGGGCTGGCAAGCTGCCCGTCCCCTCTGGCTGCCTCCTGCCCTCCAAGCACGGGGCTACCAGTAATTTTCCATCCTGGCTGTGAGCTCTGCCCTAACGAGATGTTCTGCAATGTCCCTCTAATAGGGCTGGGCCCCATTCAAGTTTCTCTCTTCATTCAGACCCTGAGTCCCCCCCCCCCCGTTTTGCTGCTCAAGCTGTCCACCAGTTCTGCAGGACTGCACCTCCAAGCCCTGTTCCTCCCAGTGCTCACAGCCCCTCTGCCTCAGGGCAATGCAATGATTTTATCCAAAAGCGAGGAGGAAAAAAAATAGACCAGCAGCCAGCCAAGAAAAATTCCCATGGCTCAGCTGCACTGGGGCCAGGAACAAGGCAGCCCTGGGGACTTCACCTTCAGCCATTTCAAAAGCTGCCTCTGCACAGGCACCTCTGCCTGGGATTGGAGGTCAGGGTCCATCAGCTGCACTGGTCAGCTGAGCACATCAGAGTGAAGCTGATTTCCAGAGGAAGGTGCCTGGCCCTGGAGCGCTGTGTGCCTGCAGCATGTGTGCAGCGGTGCGCTGCCTTCAACTCCTCCTTGCAATGGAGCTGCTCAACTCTGACCTCAATTTAGGCATTCACTCTGTGGGTCTGGAGAGCCACCCACCACCAGGAGACACCTCTTCCGGAGGGACAGCTTTCTGCCCCCTCCATCCCTTCCTGCCTCCTCCCAGCCCAGCAGCAGGCAGCAGCAGTGCCCGGACCCACTGTGCTGCTTCTGCCACGGCCTCTTTCCAGAGCCAAGGCAGGCTTTAAATAAATACCTGTCAGCAGAGCCAAGCCGGGTGCTCAGAGTGACGGCATGTGTGTGTTTAGCAGGTTGATAGGCGTGAGACAGAGCAGAGACAGCAGGGGCTCTCTCCTCAGAGGCCAGAGGCTGGCACGTTCTCAAAGGCAGCATTAATCAGCATTTTCAACTGCTCAGCACCTGTCACAACGCAGTAAAGTTTCCCACTCTTCCCTTCCTTTGGAGAATGGAATAATGCCATTTCCAAGGGCTGACCTCTCTAGCTGCAAGCTGCTGTGATGCTTTAAGGGGAGGGTGATGGGTTGGGAACACTCAACTTCTGCTCTGAGTTTCCACAGCTCCCCAGTCCCCACCAGCTGCAAACACCTGCAGTCTCTCCTCCTTGCTGGTCAAGAAAGCCTTCACAGAAGCAGTCAGACACCCAGTTCCCCTTGCCTGCACCCCACCAGCTCTGCCCCTGACCTTCTCCTTGGCCCTCAGCTGATCAATACCTCTAGCTCTGAGGGGATCCATCAATCCTAACGATTTCATCCCACTTCTCACTAATGCACTCTCCTGTTGTGCTGCATTTGGGCCATGGACCTGGCAGAGGCTGGGAGGGGAGGCAGAGGCTGGCCAAAGGCTCGTCACTGCTGTCCCAGGACAACACATTAACTCTTTGCAACACTAAAGTTTCACTATCTGAGGCAGGTCTTCATCTCTTCCTCCCAAAGCTCTTGGCTCACTAGACAACCACAAACCTTCCTCTGTCTCCAGCTCCCTGCACACTCATCCTCTCCTTCCCTTTTTAGCCCTGTCCCTTGCAGAATCCTAAGACAAAACTAAGATGAAGTACCCAGATTGGTTTAGGGAGAGCTGGATAGCAGGTGCTGCCCTGGTCTGTGCATCTTGCCAGCTCAGGGGCATTAAATCCAATCCTACTATCACCAAGCCCCGGAAAGAGTGGTTTGCACCAGTGGGTGCCAGATATCCACCCAAACCCACTTCTCTTCCAGCCTCCATGTGCTCCTGAGTCAGGGTGTTGTACATCCCTGGGGTAAAACAACCCTTGGGCTGTGTGACTGTGCTGCTGCTTTGCAGCTGATCCCGGCAGGGCATCTGGAGCCCCATCCCATGGGCTGGGCTGCACCAAACAAGGGGCTCTGGCCCATCCTGGCACTGACCTTCCTGAGAATCCAGTCACACGCACCCCGTCAATAACTAACTGCAAGATAACGAAATGAGCTGTCACAGCCAATTAACATGCTGGGCTTAATCAGCTTGTGGGCTTTCAGGGTGGAGGTGAGGGGCTGGCTCCAGGCTGGAAGGGCCAGAGGGAGGTAAGGTGAAGGGTTTCATGGATTGCAGCCATCCCTCTTTGGTGGCAGGGCATGCTTCCTGACAGCTGTGGGATCATCTCAGGGGTGTGTGGACATCCCAGCCCCAGGCAGGGCCAGCAGAGAGGGATTTGCAGCCACAGGGTGACTGTTGTCAGACACCCCACACAGGGCTTTAGCCCCAAGGCACACCCTCTTGCTAGGAGAGCAGCCAGGACAAATGCCAAACCCAAAAGGCTTCCACTTAAAGCCAGGAGGGATCTCAATGGCTGTCGCTGAGTGCCTCTCAATTAATTAGCATCCTGCTGATTCCACAATTGAGGCGATCGCTAAGGAGATTAAATCGGTCTCTGCCATAAAGCAGATGCTGTTCCCAAGGCCTGATTTGTAGTGATTTTCTATTCCTCGAGCCTTTTTCCTGCCCTGTTGGCTCAGCTGAAGCCCCAGGGTGCTGGGGGCAGCCAGGAGACAGTGGGACTCCAGGGATGAGGGTGGGACCACTCAGCTAAATGTCACTGCACGCCCGGGGAGGTCTCCCTTGGAGGATGCTGTGTGAATCCAGAGCAGTGCTGGGTGACCAGAGCCTGCCCATGCAGGGAGGCTATGATCTGTTCACCCTATTCCGCCTGCATCAGCAGGAACAGACTCAGCTGGATAGCCAGAGCTGCATTTGTGCACCTGAGAGCCCAAACTGAAAGGAAAAATAACAGGTCAGCCTGCAGGCAGAGCTTAGTAAATCCATCATGACTGCAACAAACCCTGCTGATTTGGTGCAAACTTGGAGTAACCCCAAATGCACAGGGGCAGTACAACAGAGAACAGCCCTGCCCAGGCTTGGCTCCACTCCATCAGCACTCCTTGGGTCTCCACCAGCACAGCTGAGGGGAAGGAGGACTTTTCTCTGGAAACCTTTGCAAAGGGTGTGACTCCCACAGTTGGTTTGTTAGTGCTGCCCAAGGCCTGTGCATGGCTTGTTCCCTCATCCCAGCAGTGAAGGGTCATTCACAGGGGCACAAAGTGCCCTTAGGAAAGTGGCTGCAGGATGTCAACTAAACAGCCAAAAACCTGCAAATCTTGTATGTGTAAACGAGGTGAAGGCAAGAAACTCATGTTAAATCCTTGCTGTGATGGGAGCCTGTCTGCCAAGATACACCCACCTTGCCGAGGATGGTCTCACAGCAAGAGAAACAGGCACATGTGAGGGCTGCTTTGATTGTACTTTGATTACTGCATCTGCTTCACTGCTTCCTCCCAAGTGCATCGCTGCCAAGCCACCTCCTCACTCTGCTTCTGCTCTAATGCCTGAGAAAAAAAAAAAAGCCACAATACATCCCAAGCATTTGGCAGCTTCTTGGTCTGAAGTCAGGGGGAAAATTGTCTTTTATCTTCAGCAAGGTTTGTCACAATCCTCCTCTGGTTTTCCTGGGGAGAACCCAGGGTACTCGAGGGACCAACAGGACAGCTAGAGGCAAGCCCTGTCCCACAAGCCACACAAGTTGAGAGTCTGGTTTTCAACCTCCATTTGATTTCTGCCACCCTTTTTTGTATGACAGCATCTCAACAGAGATGGAACAGCACCATCATGACCCTGAGGAGATATCTCCTTACCACCATCCATTTCTAGACACGGAGAAATCCAAGGAAGGCGCATCTGGGACTGTCTTTAGGGTTGCAGTTTCTCAAGTTCATCTGCAGGCAAAATGGGATTCCTTATTCTGTTCCCTCTATGCTCCTCACACCCCAAACCCTGCTCAACCCAAATGCTGCCTGTACCTTGCCTTGACCCAGCAGCAGAAAAGTGGTTTTTGTCCTAAAACACAGGGGATTTCTGCCTTGCACAGGTGTGGTTGGGAATCCCAAAGAAGGTACATTTTCCCCAAGGTGTGGGGGAGCACTGCAAAGAGCTGCAGCTCTACGTCCTCCCAAAGGCTAACGAAAGGCAATGGACCAGTGTGTCCTGCCAATCCAGATAGGAAGGATACTGAGGCTGCTGGCACTGCTTGGCAGCCTGCCATGAGGAATAACTCTTCAAAAATAGAAGCACGCTAATCTGAGGAACCTGCTGGTATTGTCAATGACATTAACGAAGTGTTTGGAAAACCAGAACAAATGCCTTGGATTTTTGGGGCTGTGCTGCCCCTTGTAATTTTCCACACCAGCCAAGGAGTTCTCCAGTGGCAGAGCAGTGCTCTTGGTGCTCTCTTGCTCCCCAGAGCAGTGCCAGGAGTTGGCTCTGGGGAGAACCCAGCAAGCCTGGTCCCTGTGCAGCAAAGCCTGGCCATCCCTCAGGGGAGAGGCTCCCCAGAGGAATTTCCACTGGGAAACAAAGCCCATACAAGCACACTCAGTGTGCCCAGGGGAGGTGAAAGCTCTTCCTTCTTGTTTTCATTCCATGTCTCAAGCCCCCTCTGGGTTCTTTTCCACCATTGTGGTCAGGGCCCACAGGATGGCAAATTCCTCCCTGACAGAAGGGCTTTGGATTCCACAGCTTTCTCACCACTTCCCTCCTGCAGCAGCAGTCAGTAATCCTTCATTTTCATTGCCAACCATGACATCCACTCTTCATGTACGCTCAAATCTAGGACAAGGTAGCACAACCTAAACTCAGATTTTTATCTCACTTGTGTTTTTGCCTGGCAGATGCAACAGAAAAGTCAGTCAGATACCTAGCTTGACCTCACAGGCCAAGTAGGGCTTTCACTACCTACAACTGAAAGCGCTGACCAGCACAAAACCAATTGAATTACACTTCTTCCTCAGCACAAAGCACAGAAAAGCGTGTTACACCCACTAGAGTTCAGCTCCCAAAGCCATTCCTGCAAAGCAAAGCCATCAGACCTAAGATGGAGTGTGATGTCCTTTCCCCATTACTCACTTATGAGACAGGGTGACACCAGTGCAGTCTGCTACCCTCAGAAAAGCTTGTGCTTCTAACTCAGCCAGGTGCTACTGTGTCTCTCTTAAAAATAATATGTGGTGTTAGAGTATGTAAGTTCTCAGAACACTTCTTGTTGCTGCCCCTCCTGGTTGCTGCTCAAATTTTGCCTGTTTTCTCACTTGACTGCAATGAAAACATTTGTGACAATGCCGTAAAATGTGTCTATGGACTGCTTTATCATAAACATCCATGGTCTTTCCGTTTAAAAGCTGAAGGACATGGGGAGAAATAAAACATAAAAGTCATTTTCAGACCCTTTCAGGGTAGCTCTGTAATGAAGATATATTATAGCATTCTGAAAACACAAAAGTTCAAACTCCTTTAATTTAAAGCTTGCTGCAGTGCCATGGAAAAGGACGTATGTGTTCACAAAAAGTAAAGAGCACCCTTGTACTTCTGGACAGAAAAAAAAAGCTAACCAAGATTTACTAACCAAATACTGTAATTTAAAATTACAGGATCAGAGTTTTTAATCGTCTTAAACTCATGGTTACAAGAAGTGACATTGAAGACTACTTCAGGGATTTTTTTTCTCCCTACTCTGATGGCAGTTGCACAAAATGTTGGCAAGTGAGCAACCGTCTGCTTGGGTTTTGCATCCAGCAGTACAGAAGAAAAATGTTCTTACAAATGCAGGAAAATTAGTTTGGATAGTCACCAAAATTAGTCCAAAAACTGATGGAATTCACAATTTTGGTTATAAACCAGCTAGATCCCAAAGCTAACATCTCAGTAAAATAATATTTCCAATTGAAAGATGCTTCTTGTCACAGATGGACTTCAACTTGCTCCCCTTGCAGCACTGATCACAGCTCTGCCATGGTACATGAAGTGTTTGCCACAGTGCCTGGAGCAGCAGGATTTGGATACAGACAGCCAACGCCCACCTCCCACCCACCACTACAACAAAGTTGAGGTAACACGGAGTCATCTCCATCCATCTTATGTTCCTAAAAATGCAATCCACAGAATCAACAGCTTATTGATTGGCTGGCAGGGTCTCTGTCAAAACCTGTGCAAACTGCCAGTCCCCACCTGGGCTAAGTCAGACAGAAGCTATTTTTACACTGGTACAACTGCACAAATTAGCTCCTGACTACATTATCTGTAAGAGTAGAGGGATTCTCTATCGTGGCCACACTTTGTAGAGACCTGGACTCTTCTATTTGATTTTTCTGCTGAGGGGCAATTAACAACAGACATTTCACATTACAGGCATTCACTTACAAAATATTTATTCAGGATAAATATACAGAAATGGACAAAAGACAAATGCATAAGCCATTATGTGCCATTAAGTCATTAAGTGCAGCAGCATTTCATCCTGCACATACTTCAAATACTTTGTCAGGCAAGCTTCCAATTAGTCTTATGTGGTAGGACAGCTGGCCCTGTGCAGCTGAGGGGGAAGCACCAAGACAGTTGTGAAGGCACAGCATTGTCCCCTCACCACCTCCACCAGGCTGAGCTTGAACATCTCTGGCCAAGGAATGGCCCTTTGCACTCGAGGTTGTGTTTGAAGTATCCAATATCCAGGTGCATCTACAAGTCCAGTAACAACTCCTCTGAGATTTGAATCCAGTCACTGGCAAGGATGACATTTACTAGGATCATTTTGCTAGATTCATTTAGGCAGATCTGAAGGAAGGAAACTCATTTCTTTTGTTCTGTTCCTTCTACTAACCAAATTTAGAAATCAGAAGTTCTCATGGAGAAACAAATATCTCAAAGGTTGATAATGGGGCAGAGTTTCCACTGAAATTTCTGCTTTTCATCTGGTCCAGACTTTACTTTTTGCTGCCTTCTGTTTCCTCCTCTGTAAACACTCTGTGTCACAAAAGCCACAGGCATCAAACAGGAACATTCTTTATTGCACAGCACCAAGGTCACAAGGGCAAAAAAGGGAGAGAGAGGACAAGGCAGCTCAAGACCTGCACAGCCAGTTGCTCTGCAGCTTTGAGGAGGTATTTCTCTCCAGGCCACTGGCACTGTGTACAGAGGTCAGGAAAGAAAAACATTCCTGCCTCACAAAGAGCACCTGTTCCACCTCAATGTAAAAGAAATGAAAAAAAAGTAATGCTGTATCACATTTTTTCCACATCACTGGGGCTCTCTAAAGAACAGGGAACCTGGAAACAGGTGTTCATAGAATCAACAGCTGTTTCCAGGAGGTTGGGATGGGAAAGGCAAGATGAAATACATAAATTACACTTTTTTCCAGATCTGGTATTGTAAATATTAATTAGGAAGAATAATTATTATTTGTTACCCTTTTAGAGAATTCTCTCAGCGACCTAGTGAACACTTTGGATGCAATTCCTCAGGAGTGCTATGAGTACGCCATAAGGCTATTCAGTGATGTGATTTTTTTTTATATCCTTGCTCTTCACCTTTAAAATTTTCACTAGTTTAATGCAAAGTTGTTACAGAGAATTCCCATTAATGGGCAGGGAATCTGTGCTTCCCCAAATTGATTCATTTGTCTCTTCTAAGGCAGACTGTAAATCTGTGTCCCCCACTGTAACTCCATGTTCCTCAGGCTTTTAACCATCCACTTCTGCAAGCTTTCTTTTCCCATAGTTCTGCACCAGACTGGAGGCTGTGATTTGAGAAGCCTGTCCCTTTTCCCAGCACTGGAAGTCATTCAGCCCTTTCTGGCCCACTTGAAAGAGAGCTCTTTCCAGCTCATCCAGCCGAGCCACCAGCGCTGATGTGTCCTCATTGTAGGCGTTCTGGGAGGAGTCCATGATGCGGCGGAAACGGGCAATGAACGTCTGAGGAAGACAAACAGAGTCACTGACAGGTAACACACAGCCACCCCCAGCTCAAACCTGGAGGCCTAAGCTTTCAAAACTGAAAAGCCAAAAGGTTTAGGCTCCTGTTCACGACCAGCCAAGGGTCTGCAACCAGCACAGCGCTTGTTAAGCTTGGCTACAAAGATAAAACTGCTTTGTGCCTGATGTGGGAGAGCAAGGGTCTGATACTGGACGGGAAACAAACAGAATTGGATTTTGGCTGCTTCCTCACAACAGGCTTGAGGAGAGCACAGGATGCAACACAATTATGATCTATTCCATCTAATTTCTCAAGCAGTCCTTGCTTTAGAGCGGGAGGAATGAATCCCAGGCCACAGCAGCTGCTGCAGGAATGTAGCTGCAAGTTGTGAACGTCCTGGAAGTTAAGCCAAACTGCTGCTGAAAAGCAGTCAGTATGCTAGAAAAACAACCATGAAAAAGGTGAAAAACCAAACCAATCTACAACCTATAAATAGCATTTTGAAAAGCTAAGCAACAACACGTATTTAATTTTCCTCTCTATCTTTGCTTTTGGGAATTGGAAAAAAAAGGGTCAAAACTCTTTGAGAACTGTGCTTTATTTCAGAAGCTGATTTTAGAATCATCAGAACTTATAGGATAAAGATATTATAAATTAATAGCTGTCATTTTGAGCTTGTCATCAAACAGTTACACTTCCCATTCATAGTTCAAGAATATTTCTAAGTGTGTTTGTAAGTCTGCAGAACTCCCCTCTTGTTTGCTTTAAAAAAGAGAAATCAAACCTGGTGTGCTTTGATTTTTCTGTCAATAAGTAATTAGTTGTACTGTGGCTTTTTTTCCTAAGATGTCCATTAGCATAAAGAGAAAAGACAAGGAAAGGTGTGGGCACCTCCTCAATGCACATATTCAGTGGACAACTCCAAGAAAGCAGCAGCACTTTAAAGCCTCTCTGCATCAGCCTTAATGTAAAGCAGAGAGAAAGGAAAAAAAAAATGCAATAAAAGTCATCCCAGCCCACTTAGAGACCTGGCTGGAGAGCTCTCAGAGCTGTTAGTGGTTATGTTTAAAAGCTCAAGACGGAAACAGACAAAGATGGCATCTATCTTTTAAAAGAGAAAGGGGAGATGGAGGGGGAGAAAGGAAGAGCCAGGGAATTATAAATCCATCAGCATCAATTCCTGGAAGCATACTGGAACGAAGAAGCAATACAGAAACTTCTGCAAGAGAATAAAAGAATAACAGCCATGATGGACTTGCCAAGAACAAACTCCCAGAGCCTAGCCTTGTTTCCTGCTAGGGCAGGATGCCAGGCCTTGCACTGGGAGGAAAAGCAGCAGAGGGGTATCTGTCATGGGGCATTCTTGGAAGATTTAGCTAGACCACCCATAGATGGTCAGGAGACACAGCCATCATCCACAGCTCCTGTCAGGAGGGAAGAACATGCTGAGTGGAGTTCCACAGACGTCTGCGCAGAACCAAGTAGTGTCTGAGATGTTAATTCATGAGCTCACTAAAGGAATAAAAGTTGTGCTTACTAAATCAGCAAGCAACATGCAGAAGAAGGGATGACTATAGGCATGTTGGGGAGCAGAACTCTTAATTCATAACAATCCTGACAAATTGGAAAGATGGTGCAGAAACAACAGGATATAATTCACCCAGGACTAACAGAAAGTTTTACATTACGGCAGAAATAGTACAAAGTCAGGAAATTATTTGTTTGCAGATGCAACCTGTACTATCTCACTGTGCACTGCAACCCAAACACAGATCCATGTGACTACATCGTGACAAACCAGATGCTGCACCATGATGAGCCAAGAGCATCACAGCCACACAAAACTCACAAAGTAATCCTTTTGTTTTCATCTGCACAAGTCCTGAGCATGAGACTGCAATCCTGTTCAGGGCATGGCACAGTGGATGCAGATCCACTGGAGAGACACCAGCAGTGAACAATAAGGGCAATCAGATGTTAGGAAGCATGACCCATAGAGAGATATCAAATGAACTGGGACTGCTGCAGGAAGGAAGAGAATAATCTGTCCTCAGCATTTACTTTGTATGAGATAAACAGAACAGAGTTTGTATTGCTGTGGAGGAGTTTTCATTCAGACATGAAAGCAAACCCCCTAAGACGAGGCACTGAAAGAGATTGCCCAGAGCAGTGTGAGGTTTCAGTGTTAGAGATTTAAAAACAGGGTAGAAAAATTGAAACAGTAAGGGTGAATTAATTCTGCCTTGCAGTACAGGCACAATTAAATAATCTTACATCTCCTCTATTCCCGTTTCACAGGATTTTATGAAATATCCTATTTACAGTGTGGAAATGCCAAGCTAAAATTACACTCCTGGATGCACACTGAAGGTTTCCACCAGTAGCCTGTGCAGTTGCCAAGAGGGTCATCCATATTCAATTCAGAAGTAATTTGGATTAAACCAGGATATTTTTGAAGACTGCTGAGCAGCTGGGAACAAAGGCACAACAGAAAAACGCAAACCCAAATTTCAAGACCTAGTTCCGATACTTGCCTGCAGGATACTCTGAGCTATCTCAGGATTCTCTGGGTTCTCAAAATTCAGGAGCTGTGAGCCAAATCCGTAGTAGTAAGGCCCCATCTTATGCAGATCAACCACATTGGCATCAGCACTGAACACCGTCCTCCAGGCTTCCTTGTAAATCTTTGGCAGTTCCACAGAGATGATTCTCCTTTTGCTGTCATGCAGTCCTTTAGCAAGCCATAGTGGCATTTCCAGCTTGGATCCCTGGAGGAACGAGAGAAGCCAAAAGTTATCCTTGCCATGACAGTACACATGCAGCAGCCCCAAAGACAGAGAGTGAACTTAACTAATGAAGAGCCAGCACTACAAAAAGTCGATTTTGTTTCCAGAACAGCCTACTGTGACTGTAGCATAAACCAGACACACTTTAGAGGCGTTATTACCACAACACTCAGAAAGTGGACTTTTTATTGAGGCTCTGTGGTTGAATAATTGTCATATTATGAAACAGCACGAGACGAGACAAAAAACCACCCCAAAAAAACCCAACCCACCAGGTAAAGTGCATATTAACTTTATAATTATGCATAATAAGTGCATAATTACTGAAAGTTTAAAAAATTAACTTTCAGTAAAGTAGTGGAGAGCATCAATGCAGTGAGCACGAACAGAGAGCGGCTGGGCCTGGGAGGCGCGACAGGAGGAGGGGGAGAGGCTGCAGCTCCAGCTCCCCGCGCTGACCCCTCCGGGAGCCACAGGCTGCAGCTCCAGCCGCCTGCCCTGTCCCCTCCGGGAGCCACAGCCTCCCGTTCCCTCCCCGTTACCTCCGGGACGGACTCGGCGCTGCCCGCGCCCTGCCCCAGCATCACGGCCAGGCGCGGCAGCGCGCTCTCGGCGCGCCCCGGCAGCTTCTCCTGCGACATCAGGATGTCGTCCAGCGAGAGGAAATTCTCCTCCATGCCCAGCCCGGGCCCCACCGGGAAATACGCTTCGGCCATGGCCGGGCCGCGGCTCCCGCCAGCCCGTGAGGCACCGCCCGCCGCCCGCACCGCGCATGCGCCAGGCACGCCCCGGGCGGCTGAGGGGAGGATCGGGAGCGGGATGGGGATCAGGATCGGGACCGGGACCGGGACCGGGAGCGGGATCAGGATCAGGATCAGGATCGGCACCGGCACCGGCACCGGCACCGCGGCTGCCCCACCGCCCCGCTCCGCAGTCGGGGATGTCCGTCCCCCCGCACACCAGCCCGAGCTCCAGAAAGGAGGGTCTTGGAGATCTAGCAGGACAGGACAAGCGGGATGGATTCACACAGATTGGGTGTTGCGAGGAGATTCCTCGCGGTGAGGGCGGTCAGGCCCTGGCACAGGTTGCCCAGTGGCTGCCCCTGGATCCCTGGAAGTGTTCAAGGCCAGGTTGGATGGGGCTTGGAGCAGCCTGGGCTAGTGAAGGTGTCCCTGCCATGGCAGGGGGTTGGAGCTGAATGGGCTCTAAGGTCCCTTCCAACCCAAACCATGCCAGGGATGTGTGCTTCCAGCAGGGCAGGCTGGGCACAGCCCAGGCCGGCACTCACACTGAGCCCCGCAGCGCAGGGTCTGACCCCTAAAAAAGGCTGTTCCGAAGGCAGGGATGTTTTCCTGCGGCTGAAACACCTCCATCCTCCTCCAGCAGTCGGCTTCTGGAAAGCCAAGCCGATGCTGCCCGTGTTTCTCCTTGGCAGTTAAGGACGTGGGTCATCCTGCCGAGCACATGATCAGGCTGCTGGATGTGGCTGTGCTGAGTAGGCATAAGGCAGTGCTAATGAAGTGTGCATACCTTGGGTTTCAAGGGGAGGCTGCGTCCCAAAGTAATTTATTTTAGTGCTGTAAAATAAATAATGAAGTCATATTTTGATGGCAGAGTCAAATACCCTGTGCTAAATTCTGGGCTTGGTTGTGTAAGGATAAAAACGGTGTTTATGCGCCGTTTTGATCAGAATTTTACTTCATTTTAGAACCTGACCTTGTGCTTTTCTTTTTGCTCCTTGTTTTGTGGTTTCGAAAATAGTTCATTTTTTATAAGATTAAAATTTTCTTGCTGTTTCCTGAGGTGTATATGCTGAAAACATTACTTTTTCTATAGACAGTGGGCTATAGAATAACAAATAATCTAGTAAATATTTCAATCTTTGTTCTGCAGAGGAAGGAAAATAAACAATTGAGCAGAGTTGAAACACCTGACAATTTCCCCAAGAAATAATCATGGAGTTATTTATAGGGGGTTTGATGATTTTTTTAATGACATTTTCAGTCCATGACTAAGGCGTAACCCAATGCATCTTTAATCATCTTTTAATTCTTACGACCTCAGCATTCTTCCTGCTGCTGTTTGCTCAAGCTGGACCCACTGTGATTTGTTATTGTTTTGTCATCATTAATTCATATGCATTAATTTGGTACTTTAACATCTTCATCAAAGTCAGACCCATGCAAAATAATAAAATTTGAACCAGTTTGTTAAATCTTGTGCTGTTTTATTTCATACTAAGAAAAATAAAGCTCAGACAGTGTGGGCTGAGACCTAAGGATGATGTGCTTTTGTCATTTCCATGTCCCCTGGGTACCATGGCAGTCTGTGCTATAAAAATCCAGCCAACAAAGAAATGGTGAGATTTTGTAAGCTGTGTGAGCAGAAGAAATGTACCCATGTGTGTTTGTCAGTGTGACGCCCACACACTGCTGATCTCAGAGAGTCCCCTTTCCCCATTAGTCAGGTACATTAAATACTGACTGCAGCTGTAAGGACAATGTATGCTCCTGAAGAGAGATTTAATGTAAAGGTCATTTCTTGTAAGATGCTGAATTTTTATCTATGGCATAGAAAACAGACACTATATTAAATTTAGCAACACTAACTATTGTCCTGTATTGTTTTTGTGGGCTTTTTTTAAACGAGAGATTAAGTCTCTGTTTGGAAAATAAATCCATCTATCTGTGCACATTTTCCAGATGAGTTGCAGGGCAGTTTCTGAAAGCTCTTTCTAAAGGACAGTTCTGATAAAATTATAATTTGCTGAATTGGATTAGTAAAAATACTCCATGCTTAATGAGGTTTAGGAAACAAATCCCTCTGCTAAATATGAAAGTGTGTACTGTGTGAGTGAGAAGAGAGAACTATGCAAATGGAATAGGCTTTTTCCAGGGTGCAGAGCTAAGACATCTGGAAAAAGAAAAAAGAAAAGCATTATTTCCCTGTGTCCTGAGATGCCTCAGCCTCCAGTGTGTGATACAGAAATAAGCACAGAGGTGCAGAAAGCCTGAAGTACTGGGTAAAGATGAAAGAACACAGAGGGAAAGATGTTTGCACTCACTGTAAAATCAGTTCAAGAACGGTTCTTTTGTGTGAATTTCAAATAGTTATGAGTTTGGTAGACAAAATTATGTCATCCCTTTTTGTGCTATGTTTGCCTTCTCATCCCAAGGAAGGTACCAGGCAGGTTCTTATTCTTGAATACTTGTGTGTGAATCTTAGTGTAGAAATATGCATAATGAGCCCAGCATCCTAAACCATATCATATTTTCATAAATATGATTTCAAGACCTTCTGGAAGGAAAAGGAATGCCCTTTGTCATAACTGATATGTGCCAAAAACTGAATAATGACAGAGCAAAGTGTTACAGAATTAAGGTTGAGTTGTGAGGAATAAAACCCAAATTACTTCAAGGTGTAGTAGATAACTTAGAGGATCGCAAAGTACAGGAAAGTGTAAAATCTTAGGAATTGAGGAACAGCTGTTACATCTGACCTATGTACTTCTTAAATCTTAAATACCACAGAATTCAGGCAATTTAATATCAGATAAATCTGGGGAAGCAAGGTTACATTACCTGCTTCTTCCCGGGCCTTTGATCAGAGCAGGTCGATGCCAGTGAGCACTGCAGAGTCACTGAGCTATGTCACGTCAGCATGTGCATGTGAAGTGATGACAGAGGCAGCTGACAGAGCCATCCTGGGTAATCTAAATAGGATTAAATACCTGAAGTAAATCAGCTTAAAGAGCTGCAGGATGCTGGTGAGACAAGGAAGTACCTCTCCCTGTGGCCTCACCTTACTTTTTAAGGTCAGAGTGGGAGAGTCTCCACATACTGGACTAAACCACAGCACAAATTAAGGTTAATCTTGAGTCTTTTTGCCCTCTGAGGTAGAGAGGATTATAGAATGATTTGCTTTTCTCATTTGCATTCATTATCAAGCAATCAGAAATGCCGGCAGGGTATATCGCTGTCTTAGCGTCCCTAGATGAGACAGCTGACTGCAGCAGAGCCAGAATCTCCCTGTGTAGCCTGGGCCGAAGGATCCTGAGAGCACGAGCAGAACCCAGGCGTGTGGTGTTCACACTGCTGAGAGCAGAGCTGGTGGAAAGCACCACACACTGTGACACGCTGTGACACACATCCCTCACCCACAGCCCCGGGCCCAATGTCTGAGTCGCTTCAGCTACTTATTTACTAAGTAGCTGATGCTACTTAGCTACTGCTTTCCCTCCTGGAACTTGCACTCAACAAATTTGCATTTCCTAATCAGTTAACTTGCCTGTGGCAGTGGGAGACCTTATTTGTAAGTGTGCTGTGTCTTTGCTACCCCTTTGTTGTGCAAACACTGGCGTGTAACTCAAGTAAACCAATTGGCTTCAGTAGGATTATCCCGAGGGAGTTAAGAGCTGCATCATATGAATAAACACTGCTCTCCAAGAGACAGGTTCTGCAGTCCAGTACAACCTTATTTTTTGAAGGAAAGGGGTAGCAGAACAAGTCAGTAGTTGAACCAGGGAGATAATAACTTTCCTGTTCAATTTGTTTGCAAATATGAGATGTTCAGTAAGGATGTTAACAATACACCATATTCATATTTACATTTCAGAGTATCATTCCTTTCCATGTGGAGGAAGTGTGAAGGGCTGTGTCCTCACATATCCACACATATTACAGATGGGAGAACAGCCACAGATGAAGGAATTTAGGGGAACCAAATATCCTATGGGGAGGACCTTTTGGCTTCCATCTTCCAAGCAAGGGTCTCTTAGCCAGAAGGCAGCAGGGAGTCTGGCCAGCTTGCACGATGAATTTTAAACACCTTCCAAAAAAGGAGTATGGAAGTCGTAAGATCAATCAGATGCTATAGCTGGCATTGCAAAAAAAAAAATCTGAAAAAACAAAACCATTTCTAGATTCCAATATTTTTTTCCCAGCTGTCATTCACTCTGTTATTATGCAGGAGTAGATTCAGCAGTTTCCAAGGCCTTTTTAACCGTTGTGTACTTTTCCTGGGAAGTGGAAAGTCACAGTTAAATCAGCAGCAGGCATTTGAAGAAGGTTTCTTGTTTTTAGGAGCGGTGCCATGTTGCTAAAACTTTTTATGGTTCAGTTGGGAATATTGCCAAAATTGTTGATTTGGAGTTCTCTAGATGACAATTCACTATTGTTTTTGTTTAGAAGTGTGGGAAAATGGTAATTGTGATAACTGCCTTTAATAAGAAATTAAGGAAATTGCTGATGACTGTGCAGAATTGTGTATCTGCAATAAATTCTAAAGGAGTGACGTTTCTCAAACTTTTGTTGTCTCAGGGTGACTGTGATGATGTGAGTAGAAAACTCACGCGTATTTTAGTTTCTTTCACATCCACTCACATGATGAGAATGAAAGAAAAGTACTGTGTTCATTCTTGACAGGGAGACCCCTTCCTATTCGTAAAGCACTCAAGCTGCTGAGCAAAACAATGAATCCTTTCCAGAGCATAAAACATTAAACATCAGCAATTTCTTTTTCTTGTGTCTCACCATTCATAGTAAATATCCTAGGGAGATGTTGGAAATGATGCTCTTCCAATTAAGTTGCATGAACTCCAACTCTATTCAGCCAAAGGCTGTTCAATGCCCAGAGACAAAAAACATCTAATGAATCAATCTTTGTGCACAGAAGAAAACTTTCTTTTTCTTTTCTCTTCTTTTCTTTCTTTTTTTTTTTTTTCCTTAGAAATTACATAAAAACTAGAAACTGATGACCTGTTTGAAAGGAAGGGACAGGGATGGGTTGCTATATGAGCTTCACTTTCTAAATGATGTGGGGGCTTTTTTTCTGAGCTATCCAGGACATTTCCAGTAAAAACAAGCTAAAATTTGCAGCTTTTACCACTGTGAAGAAAAGATTATTCTTTGTCTTTCAGACTCAGATGAGCAACAGTAAATCTGGCTACAGATCTTTTTCATGCTTTTCTCTTTATATCCTAATACTCCTGTTCTTCAATCTAGGTTCTCATTCTTATTTATATTACTCTGGAGAGTTTTATTAAGTGAGTTACTGGGGGGAGGAAGAAAAAAAAAGCATCCCTACATTTTTCTCAAGATCCAGAATGACAGCTTGAATTCTGAATTGCAGGGACAGTAGGTTGCTACCAACTCACATATCTGTAATCAGTCAGTTACCACAACAGGAATGCCACCAATTTCTTCACTCCCTTCATTCAGATTTCTTCTATCTGGTTTCTTCAGGATCACAAGCTGGAGAGGATGGAGTCATCTGCATTTCATGTGTTCAGCTGCCTGTGTTCTTTGAACCATGGTTTCAGCATTAGTCCAGCCCTTCATCTGTCACCACTAGATGAGCAAAATGCTGATATTCCAGGGCTTTTTCAGAGCATGAATGCTCCTTTTGGCCCATGGCTCACTGTCCTCAGCCAGCAGAATCTCTGAATTCCTGAAACCTGATTGCCTCTTGGCTGCTGCTTTTCATTTCTGGACTGTGGATATGTGGTCAGGCTGTCCTGTGGTTTTTGAGGCATACTAGAATAGGAAAAGATCCAAACTCTTTCTTCTCTGATCACATATGGGAAGGGAAATCTGACAGCACCTTGCTGGAGCACACTGCATCGTGCCAAAAAGTAAAGAATCTTGTTCTTAACTTGTGAGAAAGCTTTTCATCCCTCAATAAAAAAATGCTATAGGAATGTCAGGTTACACTGAATACATACTGAGAATTTGGCTGATGTAATGTGATCACAGTCAGAATGAGCACATCACAAATTCTGTGTCCCAGTGAGAAAGGCTATTAATATAATATCAACTTGGAGTTCCATGAGGAGCAGAGCAAACCTAGTTTCTTGCTGGCATTCCTGCTGTCATAGGGAAACAGAGAGCTGGCTGTGAATCAGTTTCTAGAGGTGGGCTGAGAGCAGCAATTTCTGAGCTGTTCAAAGGCATCATGGGCAGAATGGAGGATTTGGACAAGGTTTATCAGGGAGACCCTCCCACTGAGTCAGGAGGAGCAGAAAGGACCCCCTTGCTTTCCAGACCCCTTCTCAGAGACAAGATGCACCTGGTTCCAACCCTGGCCCCAGCCTCTGTCAATGGTTTATGTTTAAAGGATTATATAGGTGTAATTGAGCCTTTGTACAACTTTGTCCTTCAGGAGTAAGGATGGTAAACCAAATATATTTATATGAATAAAATAACTTATTTATTTGAATTGATGATGATTAGACTAAGAGATCTTAATCAGAATTATTTCCTACACAGAATAGGTAAGTATAACTCCCAGTGCACTATTTATTGCAGCATTATTGAAGCAATTATGTGCAAGCCAGAAAAATAATTATTAAGTAAAGGTTGATGTTACTCACCCATAGCAAGGACCATGGGCAAAGCTCTTTTGCGCCTCTGATATTTAACTTTGGGATTGATGAGTCTGGCTGGTCTCAGCATTCTTCAACACCAAAAGCAGCTGACCCTCCTTTTCCATCCAGCACTGCTCACTTTTGCACTTAGGGTGAATTTAGAGCTGTTTCACCCCCACCTAGGCAGACCATCCTTATACAAAGGGATTCCTGTGGGGCCCTGCGGGTTCCTCTACCCACTATCACTTGCCAGCCCAGTCAGGTGATCTCAGGTGCTGGGAGCTTGGGAAGCATGTGGGGATAGTATGAGATATCAACCATTGGAGTCTGGGGATTAAGGGGAAGATGCAGTTCATTTTGAGCATCCTATCTGGAAGAATTCCAGTGATTCACAGTGTGGGGGAATGCGAAGAAGAGACAAGACAGGCAGCTTGCATCGTCTGACAGCTGAGTGGCTCTGTAGTTCTGAGAACATCCTGTCTCGGTGTATCCTCAGATCTGACAGCTTTGCTCTGTCAGGCAGGGACTGCTCTGTGATCCTGTAAAGTTTATCTTGGTTTTCATGAAACACCCCTGTACATGCCCAGCAATATATCTCATTGCCAGTAAGTCAGCAGTGTGCAAGTGCCAGCAGCTAAATATCCAGGAATGTTATATTCAAGTGACAAAACCCCATGAGATGTGTTAAAAGCAAACACATTTTCTCTGGACTTTGTGGCTTGTACTCAGTGGCAGCCTTTATCACACAAACACAGATGAGGTTTTTTGACAGGGTTTTAACCTCTTCTAGGAGAAGCGGCGTATCTTTTGATTTTCTCATTTTTCTTCTAATCCTGTATTTACAAGCAGAGCTAGTAAAATAACAGAAAAACACATTAAGTGGGGAAGGTTTGGCAAACCCAGCATAATCTCATTGAGATGACTGATGGGTTTAGATCTTGTTTTCAAAATAAGGAGTTCAAAAATCTATCTCCTCACAGAATTTAGGGCAGAATATCTCCATAGTATAAATAGATGTAAATCCACTACAGAAATTGCAGTTATATCCATTCACCAAGGGTGATTTTGTTGTTTTGTTGATAACATCGATGTGTATTACAATTAGCAGTCCTTAAAGATATTGACACCTTTTTTGATGGGTGCTTCAATGCAAATGCTTTGCTTTTCTTCTCTTTTGACAAATGGTCTCCCTCCTGGAGCCTCAGGATGCATTAAGTGTTGTTTCATACACATTTTTGCCTTTCCCTTATGTCCTTCTGTATGCAGGGCAGAGTTGTTTCTGTGCTCCAATTATAAATGCCCACGGATCTGTGGCTTTCTAGTAGAGCTGTCAGACTGGATGATAGTTGTTTTTTTCTTCAGGTGAAACATGACAGAGTTTGTGGTTCCTAATGAGCTCGTTCCACAAACCAAGTCTCAGCTTTGTGACAGTGAAATGTGTGAGTCAGACCTTGAAGATAAAGGTCTTATGCAATTGCTTAAAATTGCAGCAGGTTGTTTATAACATCCTTTGCATTCAAGCCTACTTTGGCTTTAAGCATTAGGAATAATTTTGTGACAGAGGAGTGCACTGGATCTGTCAAGGTTGGAGTTAACTTTCTTCACAGCTGCCTGAGCTGTGCCCTGCTCTGCCTTTGTGCCTAAAGCGGTGCTGCTGCTGCCCCAGAGTTTTGGCTGCTGCTGAGCAGTGCTTCCAGAGTGGCAAGGCTCTTTCTGCTCCCTTCTCCAGGCAGTGGGCTGGAGCAGGGCGAGGGATGGGGAAGGGACACGACTAAAGGGAGATTACATTCCTGATGATGTGGGCTCAGCAACACAAACTCAGGGAGAGGAGGTGGAGGAGGGGGATTTTTGGTCATGTTGTTTGTGTTCTCCAGCGATGGTTGCACATGCTGAGACCTTTCTTCCCAGGCACTCACTGGACATCTGCCTGCTGATGGGAAGTAGTGAATAAATTACTCTTTTTGCTTTTGCTTTCCCTGTTGAACTTGATCCATGAGTCTTTTAACCTTCCTCCCTTTCCCCCCACACAATGGAGTGAGCAAAAGGCTGGATGGGTATTTGGCTGCTGGTTGAGGTCAGCCCATCACAAGCACTAGGAAACAGACACTCAGCTCCTGTTCCTAATAAACATTGCTCATCTTGTTTCCCTTCAGGAGGTTATATTGTTATTGCAGAATGTTCTTCTGCTTTTACATTTCACCTACTTTTACTTTTTCCCTTGCATTCAATTTCCTTCCAAATAATTAGCTGTGAATGTAATGACATCATGCCAATTCTCTGTGACTGCCCACACCAAACCACTTGGCTATTTCTGCAAAGCTGATTGGGAATGACACGGTTAAAAACATTTAATTTCAATTAGCAGTTAGTTTTCCAAGTGAATGTCTCATGGAAACACAACCTCCTGAGATGTCAGAGAGTGGTATTGACTCCCTTTCCTAATTCAGCAGCTTTGTACAAAAAGGTTGGAAGAGACAGTCCTGGACTACACAGTTTTAAAAGGAGCTATTTAAAACTAGATTCATACAGAATCTCTGCCCAGCTTTTTCACTGATGCCATTGCAAGGTGCCTCATCCACAGAAGGTTGCTCACAAGGGCATTCTGACCCCCCAGGAGGATGGCTGAGCAGCTGGCCAGGGATATACTTTGTCTTATTTTCAGTCTCATCTTTTCACTGTGTCCATTCTACACAACCCCTGCTGAGCCCACGGGCTCAGAAGCTTCAGCTCCATAAAATGCAATTTCTGACTTGCAGCAGCCTGATGGATGATCCCCAAAGAAGTTTTAGTTTGCTATTGCTACCAGCAAGTTTAGCCCAGTCTCTGAGTACAAACACCAGCCACGTCTTCACACCAGTGGAGAATACAGTTGTTTCATAATTTTTATTATTTCCTTCTTTTCAGCTTCTCTTTTGTTTGTGCTTCCTGCAGTTTATATAGAAAGATATTTTTAAAAGGTGGATGAACCGGTTTGTTATTAATTGTGTTTGCTCTGTATAATGATGGGTATTTCTAGCAGAATCCATCCTTTTAATCCAATTCTTTGCCACATATATACAAAGGGAAACAAAATGCCTTTAAGACGTCATATATTTGTAAAGAACATTAGTAATGCAGAGAGCTAGATCAACTTTATACATTCATTTGAAGATTAGGGTCTAAATTTAGATTTATTCCCAAATGAGAAGGGGTTTGTGGCCTCAATTTCAATAGCTGTTTTAACCCGAAACTACCACAGGAGTTAGTGTAATGAGAAGCCTTTGATTTGGAGTCTGGGAAGGAATGATAGATTACGAGCTGGACCTCCAGCTTCCAGTGGAAATTCGTGGCAGAAATTCCTTGGATTCCTGACTTTGGTCTCTGTCCAACCCTTCTGTGAGTTCTCAATTTCACCAAATTCCCCTTGATTTATGGCAGGTTACTCATAAGGCCCAGGTGTCCCTGGATGACACAACAAACCATTCATGCCTTTCATACATTCATGGTGCTGAAAGCATAGGTTTTGCAGCCTCTTAACTTGCTTTCAGTGTGACATTTCTTGCTGTGGGGTGAAAGCCATAGCGCCAGGTGAGAGATTTGGTTTGGGTAGAAGTGTTACCCTGCTTTACCAGCAGTACAATGACAGCTTGTCCCAGAGCTGGTGTGGTTGTTACTGTAGAAGAGCTTCTTTGTTATCTGTAACCCTGAAAATTACAAAGCATTTAAAAGCATGTGGGGAAGACTCACTAAGTTATTGTGTAGCTTATGAGTAGGTCTTACGCAGGATGCAAAGCTGGGGTCAATTCTGACATTTTCTCTTTCTGTATTAAGTGTCATAATCTTTGCCCCTTGTAGATGTGTAGCCTCCATCAGGGAAAATGGTAATGAATTTTCATACCAAGGGGATATTAAATCCCCATTCCCCTTCAGTAATGCATAATGTCAACAGCAGCCTTTGATGAATCCAGCTTCTTCTTAATTAGATGCTTGAGCAAGAGGTTATTAATCCATTTATCTCAAATTCTAATTGTACCATGAATTGCTTGCTGTTTCGTGCCCAAGTTTATGATCATAGTTATCTTCTTACAAACTTTAAGGAGTCATACTTGCAAGTGAATGTATTTCTGGAAACTTGAATTGTATTCTTATTTGTATTACTTTCCTCAATACGTGTGAGGGTAAATATTCTGGAAGCCCCACTCCATCAGCCAGAGGTATCCTGCAACACAACAATTAAGCAAGTGCACCTCGATGCCATTTCCATGGTAATGACATCAGGCCTTTAAAGAAATAAATTTTAGTAAGGGGAATCAGGGAGTTATCGTAGCAAACACTGAGGGTTTTATGCCAGAATTACTGAGTGGGCTTGATTTGGAGACCTACCAGCTTTCAAATGCATGTTAAAACCATAAACTTCAGTTGTGATTCTGATGTATAATTACTAATGATCCTATAGATCTAAAAATCAGTCCTAGGACATTCAGGGCAAGCCAGTCCATTTGTTAAAAGAGCATGCAATTGCCTAAGTGACACACACTTGCCTGGATACACCAAGGATTCTTTTGAAAATGTCCTCAGAGCAAGCAGAAGGCTTTTTCCCTTTAAACAGGCTGAACTGGCCTAGTTTGCAATCCATGGTGAATACTGCAATGGCTCCATCTGCTGAAACAACTAAATCACTGGGAACTTCAGAAAGTTGCAGCAAATAGGATTTTTTTTTCCTGGGTTCTGTGCTACTCATGCCCTCTGTGTTTCTGTGTCTGGGGTGGGCTATTTCAGAATGGACTCAGAACATACTGTAGCTTCTCTGTGTGTCTGTGTGCCCCCACAGAGCAATGGGACCGACAGGCACATGGCTGACATTCAGTCAAGTGGAATAATAAATGATAGTGGGTGAAGCCACTTTCTCAGTGCTCCTGTTTGTATATGGGCTCTTGCATAGGGCTTGCTGTATGCAAACAGGGATTTAACAACTATCTAAATGCTACAGAGATATCTGGGAAAGGAGAAAGGTATTAGAGTAAGGGTAGCAGCTTTTTCTGTTGTGTTCTATGATTTTAACTCTATATACTGGTTGCTATTAAAAAATACAAACAAACCCTCCCACAGTCACTTCCTATTCTAAATATTGTGGCAGATGACAGCTCTTCTGGCACCGCTGGGCTCATGTGTTGCCAAACAATTGCTTTCCAGTGGTGTTTCTGATGTCCTCACTGACAGCTTGTCCTGGTTGTCCTTTCCAGCGCAGAGCTTGTTTCTCGTTAGGGTCCTTGTATCTCACTCCTGAACAAATTCCAACCAGGATGAGGCTGACTGCCTCCATCCCTTCAGTTCTGGGAGGCCCCTCATGGCAGAAGCTGTGAGTGTGTTCACAAGCAGCTGCACTGAATTTAGTTCCAAGTATGTCTACAATAAAATCCTACCTGTACAGCTGAGTGCCCACTGTATCTCGTTTTAGACAAGACAATGATTTTAGGTGTCTGTTTTGAATGCTTCTGGCAGACTGCATGAACAGAGATATCTGCAGTTGGATTAGCAAATATAGGGGAGTTTCTTACACTGTCTGCACTCAGGAAGCTATGGTCACTTGGTATGTGAGCTCCTGCTTCACTGTAGTTGCTTTACTCTCCTTTCTCTTAATTGGAGGGCAGCTGACCTTGTTTGTGGATCTCATCATTACTCCAAAACTATTCCCCACTGCCAGGTGAATCAAGGCATGGAGCCTGTAAGAGGAACCACCAGGACACAGAGTCAGCCAAACCAGAACCCTTTGCCAACATGGCTGGCAGCAGCCATTAAAAACTGTGATCTGGTGATGCATGAGCTGAGCTCAGAACTGGGATTTCTGCACACTACAGTTTTCTGAACCCCTCCCAGCTCTGCCAGGGATGTACTTTGTGACTTGGAACAGTCAGATCTCTCTTTTTCAATTTCCGCTCAGAGAGTGTCTTTGGGCCATGGAGATCCCTCCTGCCTCACCAAGACTGGAAAAATTAATTGACCTATACATTTGAAGACATAAATTGCCATGTAGGACCCTGCACCAGTGCATAAAGGGAAGTTTTACCATTGGTTTTGAAGGGAGAAGGACTGTGATCCAAGTGCCTACAAGTGGGCAAACCCCTTCCCCTCTCTCCCTTAAACCTCCCTGTCAGCTTTTCTTTTTCACTTAATAATATTCCTGCTCAATCTTCAGGCTCAGCCTTCTCCTGAGCTTAGCTGCCACTGCTCTTTCTGGCAGAGCTCTTCTGCTTGAAAAAGGCACTTTGATTAATTCTGTACTCTTGACTTGCAGCTAATCGGACTCATCTGATCTGGTGAGTCAGAGGAAGTTCCTCTGCATCTCTGTCTCGAGGACTGAGCAAAGCAGAGCCTCTGTGGAAGACAGACATGATATAAGTAAAGTGTGTATACAATGTGCCTGACTCAAGCTTGTAACTAATTCAGTGTAAAACATGCCTTTTTTGCCATGAGTGTATGGGGAATTATGGCTAAAATTATTTCAGTCCCCTCCTGCCTTTGACAAATTTGAAAGCAGTGTTACACTGATGCTGAGGGGTTTTTTTTGAATACTACACTGCATGCTTCTTTTTAGTCAGTCTTATTTATTCTGCTTTTTAACTTCTCTACTCTCCTCTTCTTAGAACACATGAATCTTTTTTAAGGTAGTACACAATGTGTTCTGGTTATACTACTAGTATTTTGCGGGGCACATAATCTCAAAGTGAGATTTTTCATGACAGGATTTCCTTTTAAATTAAATCCAAAATGGCAGCATTGGATTCAGGCTTCCCATGTTGTCTGTGTGTGGCAATGAAGAAGTCATTTGTGCCAGAGGCCCACAGCTCACAGCTGAAACCTTAGGGACAAGAGGAAGTGGTGCTGTGAAGGAGCTCATAGTCAGGTGCCAAAATACAGAGAGACACAATTAATAATTTTTGCAGTGGTCTGGCTGTTCCCTTGCCCCATTTGTACATTGGGGCAGCAGTGTTGGGGTAAGAAGGCACACCAGTTAGAGACAGTGGGTGCTCTGGGTCTGGGGTGATGGAAGGGCCCAATGGATCCCAGAAGACAGAGGAGAGGGATCCCTGACCCAGTTTGCTGGAGACTGCCCAGGGATCAAAGCAAAAGCAGAAGGGGATGCAATATTCCTGTTGATACCATCACCTCGACATCATGAGAAGCTGGGTAGTGCAGGATCAGCCATTCCTGGTTACGTAACTCATTTGTAGCCTCAGATTCATTTGATCCCTTTTATGCATTTTGTTGGCAGCAGAACATTCCAGCCATTGCTCCAGGAAGGATGAAAGAGGGCAGTCAGAGCAGATCCCATACCCAGTGAACCTGAAAGTGAAAGGTAACTAACCATCCTTTTCCAGTGGTTATCTCTTCTCTGTCAGCAGAGCAGTATTTTTATAACAAATCCTACCCTAAGTTGCTGAGATAGGCCAGGAAGTGGGTAACTTATTCTTCCACCAAAGGAATAACTACCCCTTTCATAACCTCTTAGATGTGACATTATTCCTTCAAAATCCAACCTTTGTTGGAAATTTTAGAAGTGACCTGAGATTGCCAGCTTCAAGCTTGGTGTTGTATATTTGACAGCACTTTGGGTATAAGAAGTTCTGCCACCTCCTTCTGCCTGGCCTGTTTTGTGTCTTTTGCCAGGCAATGGAGACAGAGAAAAAATTTCAAATGGAAAGCATTTTTAGAAAATCGCAAGTGTTGGTGGCTAGTGAGTATTTCAGGGCACATGCAGGTCCTGAGAACATTTTGAAACACACTTTTGAATTATCCCTTTTTGGTGGCTGATAAAATTAATTTGCATCTTTGAAAAGTCCCTTAACTTGGACTCCTTAGGTGCTGTGAGCCTTTCTGTGTTCTGAAAGTCAGGGTGTTAGCTTAGGTTCCCAAATGGCAGTCTAACATTAGATATCTGTTTATTGAAAATCCCCGAACTCATCATCACGAGTTCCATGTGTGATGCATGTCTCACAGGCCTGCAAGTCATCAAGCCAGGCAGTCTGTTCTGCAGAGCACTGGTGATAGTGCCTGCACGCTGTGCAGCAGAGCAGGAGTGCTCTTTGATCTGCTGGGCAGAGATAAGGCCCTGCTAAGAGGATGTATTTACCTTAGAAGCTCTCTTTGATGGGTCCTCTCATTTAGGAGAGTAGAGCTCTGTGTCTGCTCAATTTCTCTGAACAAACACCATATCAGCTTTTCAGCACAAGGCTTTGGGGTGCTGTACCCCTGCTCTGTGCAGGAGGTTCTGTGCTGACTGTGACAGGGCAGCACTCAGTCCAAAGGACAAATGCAGTGGATTTTATCTGCCATGAAGTGCAATTGGGGCTTAGGAGTCTCTTTCAGTTTTGTCCTTAGAGCAAGCTTCTAAGTCTGATGAGTGCTTTGTCATTTAGAATATGCAAAAATAGAGAGCAATTCTTTCACTGCCTCACCCTTTAATATAATAAATATTCTTGGTGACCTCAACAAGCAATCACCCTATGTCATTACAGTGTAGATAATTTCTCCATGTCATTCAGTGATATCCCATCAATGTTGCACCAGTCTATTTATTGCCACATTATTACTCCAGAAGGAAAGCTTGAAGTCCCTATTCTTCTTTTCACTTGAGGCTAACTTATGGTAGGGATTCGGTGATGTGCTGGTCACAGTCCTGTGCAGTCACAAGAGGATGTACATGCCCCATTCTCAGGGCTAGGAATAGTCTTCATAAAGCCCAAGGCTCTGCTTAGGATTTGTACATTTACATGGGTTTCAACAACTTGGTGACTACAATCTCCTTCCCAGCTACAGTTAATGAAACCATGACCAGGTATGCACTGATACAGCACCCAGAGCTCAACAGAACAAGCTGGGGTCTAAATGTCGGAGCAGAACAGTTTGTCACTAGACTTTACACAAAAAATAATGTGGTATTTCTCTTCTTTCTTCTCAGACTTGTACTACTTTCTGCTAGACCTCACACTTTGCTACTACCTTAGTTTTCCAAGAAATTCACAGGGCAGACACAGCTGTGTCATTAAAAGGCTCTTGGAATTAGTGGGAAAATGACACTGTACTTATACCTGTCCACTTCAGAGAATCTTCTTGTGTTGAGCCAAGAGATTCCATACCAAGGTTGATAAATTCTCCCTGGGATACTGACATTACAGCTGTGTGTCAAACACTGCCCTGTCACACAGGCACATATCTTTTGTTGTTTGGCAAAAAGTGGGAGCTATTTCTGATATTGCAGAACTACTTTCTTAACTTTGCAGGGCCCTGGAGGAGTAAACATGCATCCTACAGACTGTATGTGCACTGCTAGAAATGCAGCCATTACCAGAGCTTCCTGACACTTCTCTCTTTGTGTCCAAGTCCAACAATGATGCAATTATGCTGTGAAATAATGAAAATTTCAGACATTACACAGTGGTATTTTGCTACTCATGGGGATTTTACTCAGCCATTTCTAATCCTTCTCCCCCTTTTTAGGATATTTGAATGGAAGTTACGATTTGATTGTCAAGGATTAGCTTTTTAAAGGGCTCTTGTAGGGTCTGATGATTTCACAGACATGATATGAAGCATGTGGAGTTTTCACCTCCTGCCAGTGAACCAGCCCAGATTAAGCCCTCTGGTCTAGCAGCTCATTGCAGGGAAGACTGAGCATGGTCCACTGCCAGTGCAGGCAACATGCGTGGTGTGAGCTCTGAAACTCTTGACAGTGAGAGGAGTCCTTGCTCTGAGATGTTGACATCTTGTGTTAGAATGAGTAATGTGCTGGGATGTGTGCCAGCCTCCAAAACCTTCATGGGAAGGCAGCAGCATAAGCAATTTCAGTGTCAGTTAATTACACTTGAAGACACTGTGGTGGCTGTGGTATCTAAACACAAAAGAGATGGAGATGCAGAGCAGTGCCTCAGGACATGGTGACTAGTGTGACAGAATCAATGAAGGGCTTTGAAGTCTTGTCTTGTTTTCTTTGCAGATATTTCTCTTTGATCTCATGCTGGAGGTTTTTTTTGACAGGTGTTGGTTTTTTGTTTAATGTTAAAACCCATGGATCTACTGTCGCATATAACAAGAGCTGCTGGATGTAGTTCTTACCCTCTGACATTAGAGGAAAGTTATGGCTGACCTGCATCACTTTGCTCTCCAAACCTCCTCTGCAATGCCTTAATGCTGGTGTCCTGCAGGAATGGCGTGCTTTATCATGGCTGTACCTATCCTTATCTCCCTAAAACACAGTGCCTACCCCTCAGATGATGATTCTAGTGCCTACACAGTGTAGAGAAAGGAAAGGGAAGACACTAGGATCAGGGGTGCTGCCTGTCTCATTTTATGGCCCTTTAGATGACCCTTTGATCTCCAGATGTTTTCTCTTCTCTGTGAAAGACTGTAACTTTTTAAGGTACTTTGAGATCCACAGAAGGAAAGCTTTGTAGCTGCATTAATACAAATAATTATTTTCCATCCTTCCCATGGCCCTCTCCCAGCAGCTGTCACTGGCCTTATCCAGGATCTCCTGCAGAATTTCTCCAGAACCCGCTTTCTGCCAGCAGCATGGGCAGCTGAAAATAGTAAAAGAATATTTGCTCAAAATTTTGGGGGGCATGGAGTATATTTTTCGTGCCATTATAAGTATGATATGGTTGTAATAAAGCCATTGCTGTATTGAAGCACTTAAAACAGCTTCCCCTGCAAGCTGCTCTCACTGGGGGATGTGCTATGGATGCTCTTGGCTGTGAAGATATCCCAACAGAACTTTTTTGTCCCTTTCTGTTTCAGATAGAGAAGACTGGATGACTTTGTCTGCTGCCCTTGGCCTGTCCTGCCTACACAGGAAGGTTTCAGTGGTGAAGGCTTTACAGCCATCCTCATCCTCTCTTTGCCAGTGCCAGCATCTCACCAGTCTGTATGGACTTACATGCAGCAGGGGCTGCAGCTGTGTTTTCTCACCAGAGCAGACACAAAATAATGAGTCAGTTTGCAGGGCCTTCCAATCAAAACTGTGTGTGCTTTAATTCTTCTCTATTTTTCCTTTCAGTGCATTTTATCAAATATACATTAATCAGCAAAGCGAATAGATATAAGCAAATAGTGCCAGTTTATTTTCTTTAGGCATATTCTACTTCATGTCATTGCTAGAGGTGGTGTTCTAGTCTGTTTCATTTGTTTTTCCTGGAAATAGAGAGTTTCTTTCTTACAGAATACATTTGAAATTAGCAGTAAGGTCAATCTACAAGGGTTTTGTTGAACAGCTGCTCTGATGTGTTTGTTATAGAGTTCACCTTGCACTGTAGAACAAAGGAGGTCAGGGAATGCAGGCACGTGAATTCTGTTCCCTTCTAAATGCTGTCAAATTCCATTCATTGCCCTTCATGGTGGTGTTACTGAAACACCTTCACACAAAATACCAATATCAAAACCAGTGGAATTCATGGAGTCTCTGCATAGTGTGTCTTGTGAGAATCATATTTTGTGTAGGTTCTTTCATCAGTTTTATGAGACTTGAAGAAGTATCAGTACTTTGCTGCAGAAAGGCTTTTTCAAAAAAAGAGTATTGTGCAGTAGTTCTTAAAACCTGCCTGGAACTTAATCCCCTATCTAGAGAGTATTTAATTTCCAGCTCTTTCCTGGCTTCTTTTCAGGCTATTGTCTCCTAGCAGTGAAACTCTTTGGTGGTTTGGGGATCGAAGTGTGGTATCTGATATAGCAGCATTTCATGTATCCCGTTGATCCTAAGGAAGGAGGCTGTGAATGGCTGTGTGTGAGCTGGGCAATGACAGCATGTGCTGGCTGGAGCACACAAGGTGCATTCGCAGCCAGTTTCATGCAGTGACTCGTGGTGACACAGCCAGGAAGAGAGGAACACACGGAGTCTGGGCTGAGAACAAGAAACAGACTTTTTTAGAGCTGGAGTAAAATTCCAGCACTATTTAGCAGCCATGTCCCTCTTCCAAACACTCGTGCAGAAGAACCATCCCATATCTGAGGGAACCATGTGTGTTATTTTCTTCCCTCGTTTTATTCTGCCCACTTCAATCACATTGTATTCCCATGCTAAGCATCTCCACTGTTTCCCGCCTGCTGCCCCTGACCCACTCAGGGGATCTGCAACCAATACATGGGAATTGAGGAGCAAAGCTGCTGCTGAGGAGGAGTAGGGGATCTGCTGCTGCTGCACCTCAGAGCCCTGGTGACCTTTATAGTGAGTTGTTTCCCTCCCAGTCATTCATATTAAGTGGACGTGGGCCCAAACTCAACAACCAATTTAATCCCCGAAACTCCTGCTGAAATTAATGGGCTGCAACATTCATGCTGACTTTACTGGGATTTCTCTCTTGTGATTCATTCGTTGCTCTTTTCTGTGTCTGAATTTTTTCCATTCTATTCAAAGTGTATAGAGACAGCACAGCTCTGCCATCTCCCCTTGTTGCACAGCGCTCTTTGCACAGTCTTCAGTTTGTTAAAGTCTGTGATATTTGAGGAAAGAGCGTTAATAGCTAGGATTCTGCTCAGGGACCAGCTCTGAAGGCTTCTAGGATGGCATTCATACTGCATGGTCTGTGGGGCTGCCAGACACTGACTTCATAGAATCATAGAATCTTGGAATGGTTTGTTGGAAAGAACCTTAAAGCATTCTAGTTCCATTGCCCTAGTATGGACAAGGACACCTTCCACTAGACCAGGTTGCTCAGAGCCCCATCCAACCTGGCCTTGAACACTTCCAGGGATGGAGTGCCCACTTTTTATGTGGCAGCTTCCCTGGATAAGCCTCCATCACCTGCCATCCCCGCTGCAACAGGAAACATGAATCACTGGGAGGACTAATTTATAGGTGGCTTGGATAAAGCCCTTGCACATTTATCCTGACTCTTCCAGCCTTTACACCCACATGTGAAGACACAAATAACTAGCACTGAAGGTTTGCAGTTTGCTGTGGACAGCTGTCGATTTTCAATTAAAAAGTCTTGTTAATCTTGGAGAAGTAGCTGCTACCACTGGCTTGTATGTTTTTGCCCCTCTACCTTGTGCTACTGCTGTCAAGACATGAGGATAGATTTGTGTTCCTGTGCATTAATGTGCAGACAGGATTCAAAGCTGAGACTCTCATTATAACTATGTTTTCCCAGCTTGGATTCATCTGACTCCCATGGCTGCTGTCTGCCTTTCAGGCTATGCATGTCCAGGGAATGATAATGCAAACAAACTCCAGACTCTGTGCAGGACAGCTGAGCCAGGTGCTGCTGGCTGCTGTGTCCAGCAATGTGTAATCCCTCAGGGTATCACACAAGACATGAGATGACCTTGTTTGACATCCGTGTTTCTCTTGTAGCATCCACTCGAGCATATGTTTATTTCAACAGTGCAAAGTGCATCTTGGCCTTACACCCTGGTGTGTTTTATTATTCTCCTTGCCCCAACACAAAGCCTCAGCACACTCTGGAGTAAATTGTGACAGGAAAGATGTCTAATAGCCTCTTTTCTGAGGGCTGTGAGGAGCAGTTTTTTCCATTTGTTGCTTTCTTGACCTATCAGCCTTACAATGAGGGCATGGTGGATATTTTCTATCTGCAATTTACCTGACTTTTTCCTTAGCTGTAGCTAAGTGTCTTCCTTTACTCTGCAGGAGACATGCAGCAGGGGACCCTGCCCAGCCCCACAAAGGGTAACACCCTTGCAAGGGTTGCAGTCTGATTTCAGTGTCATTTTCCTGTTCTCTGAAAGTTTTCCTTTGCCCATGTTTCTGCTGGGAAAAGTAGCTGGTGTTTATCACTCTTCTAATCACGGCAAGTTTTCAGCATCTATCCTTGTTTGCTTCCTTGCCGTTCCTTGGTGTTCAACCTTTTAATTGCATCTTTTACTTTGTTAGTTTGTTCCAGGATCAATGGCTGCTAAAGTCATTTGCCACATTAGTAGTTTATCATGGCATTCATGGCATTAGACTCTTGCACCTTAGAACAGGCACCTTGTATTAGAAGTGTTGTCTCCCAGAACTTTATTCGTGCCAAAGCCCAGATCTTTTCCTGTTTTGCCCGGGAGCAGAAAATTGCAAAACCTTTTAGTGAGAACCCGTAGGAGATAACAGGGATATAAACACAGTGAGGTGCAGACAATGCCACGCCTGCCCCAGCTGTGCCTGAGGCCTTCAGACACTCACCAGTTCTAGCTAATGTTGCATCACACAGAGCTGAGCTCAGCCTAAAGTCACCTCTTGGCTCAGACTGGTACTACCTTCAAAGTTTGCCCTGCTTTAGGTAGGACATGCAGCCCAGTGACCTCCAGATAATTCCATGATTCATTGCCACTGTCTTCTGGCTCCATGACTCCCAGGCAGAAGGTGGCCTGTGTACATGCTCAGGTCACTATCTGAGCATGGGCAGGCTCTCAGAAGAAGATTCCAAAAATTGCTCAGGCAATTCCTGTCCAATCCAGAATGTATGAGGGGAATGACTGTGAATTCCTTGAAAGCCTGTGCTGAAAACCTAAAGGCCCAACATCTGCATTGACTGTTTTTGCGAAACTATTTATAAAATGGGGTTTATACTATTTCTTGTATTCCCCTGCTTGTATCACAATCCTGAGCTAGAAGTAGTATCTTTAGTCTTGTGTAAGAGCCCTCACACTTAGAGAGTAACCTTGGTGTAGTTCATGATAATTAACAGGTCACAGCTGCCATAAGCAGGCAAGGTTAAGGTTGGTAACACTCCTGGAAGGTGACACTGTGTTTAATACACTAGCATTTATGAGCTAAAGGTCTTGAGTAGATGGGTTTGCTCTCACCCTGGTCACTTACTGAAGGCTTCTTAAAATAAATTGCACACGTTTGCCGTCACCACAGGGCATCCCTTTCATCCATGCCCAGAGAAAGGGGCTGAGGAACACGAGCAGACACCAAAGCTGTCTCAGCCTTGTTTCCTTAAGGGCTTTTTCTCATGCTCTCTATTCCAAAATTATCTCATTACACAGCATAGACCCAAATAGCTTTGCAATATACTCTGAGTACCTTGCCCTCTCGTGGTCTGTGAACTTATTTATATCTGAAACATTTTTATTTGTTTTCTTTTTGATGCCATATTTTAAAGCTTCTCATGGTGCTTGGCCTGCAAATGGATACTTGAAATCAAGATGAGGTAAATCTCTCTATAAGAACAAATGCTCTGGAAAGGGCACATTTATATTAGATTATATTCAAACTGTGCTGAAGGAATGGAATTGAACCAAGAGGGAAATATGATTTTTATTGCCTGCTTCTCCTGTAAACGACAGATCATTTCATCTGTCTCATTTTTTTATTGGCATTTTCCCTGCTGCCTCAATTGCAGAATTACTGTGATTTTGAGACTGGCAATTTTACTGAGACCAGTGTCTTTCAAGTAAGGTGTCTTTCACCTCTAACAAAAAGTGTGTTGCTGCTTCCTTTCAAATCAGACTTTCAGACAACACAATTTGGTTTGTTAAGAACTGTAAATCAGTTTTCAAACTAGAACACTAGCACAGGTCTAATTTGACAGATCTCTGTCATGACAGAATTTAACAGTTTGGGTTCAGTGCATAACACATGTTTGACAAAAGCAAGATAAGACTTTGACCAAAAAAAGAAGTCAAAGGCCTGGTGTATCTCACATTAAAGATTGTCATTGATGTTGTGGAGGACATCTTGATATCTGTAACAGATGAAAAGGAGTCCGCCTGAAAGGAATAAGGAAGTGTCTTAACAAAAAAGATGGCTGATAAAGTAAAGCCTGAATTTGCTGTTAAGGTAAGGCTGATACGGGGAAATAGAAGAAACAATGGGAAGGGTTTCCATTAGAATTCAACTAATTGACTTAACCAAGGCTGTGTAAATAAACTACAAGAACAGAAACATAAGAAAAAGGAGAAAAGGAGAATGTGTTTTAAGGGGGTCTGCATTAGGGGGGATGTATATATGTGCAGTCTGAATTAGGTATTCCGGGAAGCCTGTACCTCTCGAGTACCTCAGCCAATGGGGAAAGAGAAAACCTGCAGCCAGGAAAGTCAGACAAAAGAGGCTGCATCCTCTATCAATCTGAGAGATCCATGGGAAATACCAAAGACCTTTCACTTTATTCATGAATAAAGTTACAGGACTCCTCTGTCTCCTTTTCGGACAAAAACCACAAAGGTTTATGCATTAATTTTCGTTTAAAAATGGGCCTTCAACAAGGAACAATCCACTGTCCTGCAATGGCAGCAAGAAGCAAGCAGAGCTAAACACATGCCTCACCAAGTTTCGGTGATCAGCCAGTACCAGCCCCACTGTGCCTGGAGCTTCAGGCCTTTTAGATCTCCTAATCCCAACCCTAGGCGTAACCCTAACCCTACCCCTAGTTAATTACCCAAACCATGTAACTTGGTTTCCCCTATAACAAAGATGTAGGAGCAGCAATGTTAGGGCCTTGCTGCAGTGGTCTTGGCAGGCTCTATCCAGCCCCACTGTGCCTGGAGCTTGAGGCCTGTTAGATCTCCTAACCCCAACCCTAGGCGTAACCCTAACCCTACCCCTAGTTAATTACCCAAACCATGTAACTTGGTTTCCTCTATAACAAAGATGTAGGAGCAGCAAGGTTAGGGCCTTGCTGCAGTGGTCTTGGCAGGCTCTATCCAGCCCCACTGTGCCTGGAGCTTGAGGCCTTTTAGATCTCCTAACCCCAACCCTAGGCGGAACCCTAACCCTACCCCTAGTTAATTACCCAAACCATGTAACTTGATTTCCCCTATAACAAAGATGTAGGAGCAGCAAGGTTAGGGCCTTGCTGCAGTGGTCTTGGCAGGCTCTATGAAGCCCCACTGTGCCTGGAGCTTGAGGCCTGTTAGATCTCCGAACCCCAACCCTAGGCGTAACCCTAATCCTACCCCTAGTTAATTACCCAAACCATGTAACTTGGTTTCCTCTATAACAAAGATGTAGGAGCAGCAATGTTAGGGCCTTGCTGCAGTGGTCTTGGCAGGCTCTCTCCAGCCCCACTGTGCCTGGAGCTTGAGGCCTTTTAGATCTCCTAACCCCAGCCCAAGGCATAACCCTAACCCTACCCCTAGAAATTACCCAAACCATGTAACTTGGTTTCCCCTATAACAAAGATGTAGGAGCAGCAAGGTTAGGGCCTTGCTGCAATGGTCTTGGCAGGCTCTATCCAGCCCCACTGTGCCTGGAGCTTGAGGCCTTTTAGATCTCCTAACCCCAACCCTAGGCGTAACCCTAACCCTACCCCTACTTCTAGTTAATTACCCAAACCATGTAACTTGGTTTCCCCTATAACAAAGATGTAGGAGCAGCAAGGTTAGGGCCTTGCTGCAATGGTCTTGGCAGGCTCTATCCAGCCCCACTGTGCCTGGAGTGTGAGGCCTTTTAGATCTCCTAACCCCAACCCTAGGCGTAACCCTAACCCTACCCCTAGTTAATTACCCAAACAATGTAACTTGGTTTCCTCTATAACAATGACGTAGGAGCAGCAAGGTTAGGGCCTTGCTGCAGTGGTCTTGGCAGGCTCTATCCAGCCCCACTGTGCCTGGAGCTTGAGGCCTTTTAGATCTCCTAACCCCAACCCTAAGCAAAACCCTAACCCTACCCCTAGTTAATTACCCAAACCATGTAACTTGGTTTCCTCTATAACAAAGATGTAGGAGCAGCAATGTTAGGGCCTTGCTGCAGTGGTCTTGGCAGGCTCTCTCCAGCCCCACTGTGCCTGGAGTGTGAGGCCTTTTAGATCGCCTAACCCCAACCCTAGGCGTAACCCTAACCCTACCCCTAGTTAATTACGCAGACCATGTAACTTGGTTTCCCCTATAACAAAGATGTAGGAGCAGCAATGTTAGGGCCTTGCTGCAGTGGTCTTGGCAGGCTCTCTCCAGCCCCACTGTGCCTGGAGCTTGAGGCCTTTTAGATCTCCTAACCCCAACCCTAGGCGTAACCCTAACCCTACCCCTAGTTAATTACCCAAACCATGTAACTTGGTTTCCTCTATAACAAAGATGTAGGAGCAGCAATGTTAGGGCCTTGCTGCAGTGGTCTTGGCCGGCTCTCTCCAGCCCCACTGTGCCTGGAGTGTGAGGCCTTTTAGATCGCCTAACCCCAACCCTAGGCGTAACCCTAACCCTACCCCTAGTTAATTACGCAGACCATGTAACTTGGTTTCCCCTATAACAAAGATGTAGGAGCAGCAATGTTAGGGCCTTGCTGCAGTGGTCTTGGCAGGCTCTCTCCAGCCCCACTGTGCCTGGAGCTTGAGGCCTTTTAGATCTCCTAACCCCAGCCCAAGGCATAACCCTAACCCTACCCCTAGAAATTACCCAAACCATGTAACTTGGTTTCCCCTATAACAAAGATGTAGGAGCAGCAAGGTTAGGGCCTTGCTGCAATGGTCTTGGCAGGCTCTATCCAGCCCCACTGTGCCTGGAGCTTGAGGCCTTTTAGATCTCCTAACCCCAACCCTAGGCGTAACCCTAACCCTACCCCTACTTCTAGTTAATTACCCAAACCATGTAACTTGGTTTCCCCTATAACAAAGATGTAGGAGCAGCAAGGTTAGGGCCTTGCTGCAATGGTCTTGGCAGGCTCTATCCAGCCCCACTGTGCCTGGAGTGTGAGGCCTTTTAGATCTCCTAACCCCAACCCTAGGCGTAACCCTAACCCTACCCCTAGTTAATTACCCAAACCATGTAACTTGGTTTCCTCTATAACAATGACGTAGGAGCAGCAAGGTTAGGGCCTTGCTGCAGTGGTCTTGGCAGGCTCTATCCAGCCCCACTGTGCCTGGAGCTTGAGGCCTTTTAGATCTCCTAACCCCAACCCTAAGCAAAACCCTAACCCTACCCCTAGTTAATTACCCAAACCATGTAACTTGGTTTCCTCTATAACAAAGATGTAGGAGCAGCAATGTTAGGGCCTTGCTGCAGTGGTCTTGGCAGGCTCTCTCCAGCCCCACTGTGCCTGGAGTGTGAGGCCTTTTAGATCGCCTAACCCCAACCCTAGGCGTAACCCTAACCCTACCCCTAGTTAATTACGCAGACCATGTAACTTGGTTTCCCCTATAACAAAGATGTAGGAGCAGCAATGTTAGGGCCTTGCTGCAGTGGTCTTGGCAGGCTCTCTCCAGCCCCACTGTGCCTGGAGCTTGAGGCCTTTTAGATCTCCTAACCCCAACCCTAGGCGTAACCCTAACCCTACCCCTAGTTAATTACCCAAACCATGTAACTTGGTTTCCTCTATAACAAAGATGTAGGAGCAGCAATGTTAGGGCCTTGCTGCAGTGGTCTTGGCAGGCTCTATCCAGCCCCACTGTGCCTGGAGTGTGAGGCCTTTTAGATCTCCTAACCCCAACCCTAAGCGTAACCCTAACCCTACCCGTAGTTAATTACCCAAACCATGTAACTTGGTTTTCTCTATAACAAAGATGTAGGAGCAGCAAGGTTAGGGCCTTGCTGCAGTGGTCTTGGCAGGCTCTATGAAGCCCCACTGTGCCTGGAGCTTGAGGCCTTTTAGATCTCCTAACCCCAACCTTAGGCATAACCCTAACACTACCCCTAGTTAATTACCCAAACCATGTAACTTGATTTCCTCTTCAAAAAAGATGTAGGAGCAGCAATGTTAGGGCCTTGCTGCAATGGTCTTGGCAGGCTCTATCCAGCCCCACTGTGCCTGGAGCTTGAGGCCTTTTAGATCTCCTAACCCCAACCCTAGGCGTAACCCTAACCCTACCCCTAGTTAATTACCCAAACAATGTAACTTGGTTTCCGCTACAACAAAGATGTAGGAGCAGCAATGTTAGGGCCTTGCTGCAGTGGTCTTGGCAGGCTCTATCCAGCCCCACTGTGCCTGGAGTGTGAGGCCTTTTAGATCTCCTAACCCCAACCCTATGCGTAACCCTTACCCTACCCCTAGTTAATTACCCAAACAATGTAACTTGGTTTCCTCTATAACAATGACGTAGGAGCAGCAAGGTTAGGGCCTTGCTGCAGTGGTCTTGGCAGGCTCTATGAAGCCCCACTGTGCCTGGAGCTTCAGGCCTTTTAGATCTCCTAACCCCAACCCTAAGCAAAACCCTAACCCTACCCCTAGTTAATTACCCAAACCATGTAACTTGGTTTCCTCTATAACAAACATGTAAGAGCAGCAAGGTTAGGGCCTTGCTGCAATGGTCTTGGCAGGCTCTATGAAACCCCACTGTGCCTGGAGCTTGAGGCCTTTTAGATCTCCTAACCCCAACCCTAGGCGTACCCCTAACCCTACCCCTAGTTAATTACCCAAACCATGTAACTTGGTTTCCTCTATAACAAAGATGTAGGACCATCAAGGTTAGGGCCTTGCTGCAATGGTCTTGGCAGGCTCTATGAAGCCCCACTGTGCCTGGAGTTTGACACCTTTTAGATCTCCTAACCCCAACCCTAGGCGTAACCCTAACCCTACCCCTAGTTAATTACCCAAACCATGTAACTTGATTTCTTCTATAACAAAGATGTAGGAGCAGCAATGTTAGGGCCTTGCTGCAGTGGTCTTGGCAGGCTCTCTCCAGCCCCACTGTGCCTGGAGCTTGAGGCCTTTTAGATCTCCTAACCCCAACCCTAGGTGTAACCCTAACCCTACCCCTAGTTAATTACCCAAACCATGTAACTTGGTTTCCTCTATAACAAAGATGTAGGAGCAGCAAGGTTAGGGCCTTGCTGCAGTGGTCTTGGCAGGCTCTATGAAGCCCCACTGTGCCTGGAGCTTGAGGCCTTTTAGATCTCCTAACCCCAACCTTAGGCATAACCCTAACACTACCCCTAGTTAATTACCCAAACCATGTAACTTGGTTTCCCCTATAACAAAGATGTAGGAGCAGCAATGTTAGGGCCTTGCTGCAGTGGTCTTGGCAGGCTCTATCCAGCCCCACTGTGCCTGGAGCTTGAGGCCTTTTAGATCTCCGAACCCCAACCTTAGGCGTAACCCTAACCCTACCCGTAGCTAATTACCCAAACCATGTAACTTGGTTTTCTCTATAACAAAGATGTAGGAGCAGCAAGGTTAGGGCCTTGCTGCAGTGGTCTTGGCAGGCTCTATGAAGCCCCACTGTGCCTGGAGCTTGAGGCCTTTTAGATCTCCTAACCCCAACCTTAGGCATAACCCTAACACTACGCCTAGTTAATTACCCAAACCATGTAACTTGATTTCCTCTTCAAAAAAGATGTAGGAGCAGCAAGGTTAGGGCCTTCCTGCAATGGTCTTGGCAGGCTCTATCCAGCCCCACTGTGCCTGGAGCTTGAGGCCTTTTAGATCTCCTAACCCCAACCCTAAGCATAACCCTAACCCTACCCCTAGTTAATTACCCAAACCATGTAACTTGGTTTCCCCTATAACAAAGATGTAGGAGCAGCAAGGTTAGGGCCTTGCTGCAATGGTCTTGGCAGGCTCTATCCAGCCCCACTGTGCCTGGAGCTTGAAACCTTTTAGATCTCCTAACCCCAACCCTAGGCGTACCCTCAACCCTACCCCTAGTTAATTACCCAAACCATGTAACTTGGTTTCCTCTATAACTAAGATGTAGGAGCAGCAAGGTTAGGGCCTTGCTGCAGTGGTCTTGGCAGGCTCTATCCAGCCCCACTGTGCCTGGAGCTTGAAACCTTTTAGATCTCCTAACCCCAACCCTAGGCGTAACCCTAACCCTACCCCTAGTTAATTACCCAAACCATGTAACTTGGTTTCCTCTTCAAAAAAGATGTAGGAGCAGCAATGTTAGGGCCTTGCTGCAGTGGTCTTGGCAGGCTCTATCCAGCCCCACTGTGCCTGGAGCTTGAGGCCTTTTAGATCTCCTAACCCCAACCCTAGGCGTAACCCTAACCCTACCCCTAGTTAATTACCCAAACAATGTAACTTGGTTTCCTCTATAACAAAGATGTAGGACCATCAAGGTTAGGGCCTTGCTGCAATGGTCTTGGCAGGCTCTATGAAGCCCCACTGTGCCTGGAGTTTGACACCTTTTAGATCTCCTAACCCCAACCCTAGGCGTAACCCTAACCCTACCCCTAGTTAATTACCCAAACCATGTAACTTGATTTCTTCTATAACAAAGATGTAGGAGCAGCAATGTTAGGGCCTTGCTGCAGTGGTCTTGGCAGGCTCTCTCCAGCCCCACTGTGCCTGGAGCTTGAGGCCTTTTAGATCTCCTAACCCCAACCCTAGGCGTAACCCTAACCCTACCCCTAGTTAATTACCCAAACCATGTAACTTGGTTTCCTCTATAACAAAGATGTAGGAGCCGCAATGTTAGGGCCTTGCTGCAGTGGTCTTGGCAGGCTCTATCCAGCCCCACTGTGCCTGGAGCTTGAAACCTTTTAGATCTCCTAACCCCAACCCTAGGCGTAACCCTAACCCTACCCCTAGTTAATTACCCAAATCATGTAACTTGGTTTCCTCTATAACAACGATGTAGGAGCAGCAATATTAGGGCCTTGCTGCAGTGGTCTTGGAAGGCTCTATCCAGCCCCACTGTGCCTGGAGATTGAGGCCTTTTAGATCACCGAACCCCAACCCTAGGCGTAACCCTAACCCTACCCCTAGTTAATTTCCCAAACCATTTAACTTGGTTTTCTCTATAACAAAGATGTAGGAGCAGCAAGGTTAGGGCCTTGCTGCAGTGGTCTTGGCAGGCTCTATCCGGCCCCAATGTGCCTGGAGCTTGAGGCCTTTTAGATCTCCTAACCCCAACCTTAGGCATAACCCTAACACTACCCCTAGTTAATTACCCAAACCATGTAACTTGATTTCCTCTTCAAAAAAGATGTAGGAGCAGCAAGGTTAGGGCCTTGCTGCAATGGTCTTGGCAGGCTCTATCCAGCCCCACTGTGCCTGGAGCTTGAGGCCTTTTAGATCTCCGAACCCCAACCCTAAGCATAACCCTAACCGTACCCCTAGTTAATTACCCAAACCATGTAACTTGGTTTCCCCTATAACAAAGATGTAGGAGCAGCAAGGTTAGGGCCTTGCTGCAATGGTCTTGGCAGGCTCTATCCAGCCCCACTGTGCCTGGAGCTTGAAACCTTTTAGATCTCCTAACCCCAACCCTAGGCGTACCCTCAACCCTACCCCTAGTTAATTACCCAAACCATGTAACTTGGTTTCCTCTATAACAAAGATGTAGGAGCAGCAAGGTTAGGGCCTTGCTGCAGTGGTCTTGGCAGGCTCTATCCAGCCCCACTGTGCCTGGAGCTTGAGGCCTTTTAGATCTCCTGACCCCAACCCTAGGCGTAACCCTAACCCTACCCCTAGTTAATTACCCAAACCATGTAACTTGGTTTCCGCTACAACAAAGATGTAGGAGCAGCAATGTTAGGGCCTTGCTGCAGTGGTCTTGGCAGGCTCTATCCAGCCCCACTGTGCCTGGAGTGTGAGGCCTTTTAGATCTCCTCCCCCCAACCCTAGGCGTAACCCTTACCCTACCCCTAGTTAATTACCCAAACCATGTAACTTTGTTTCCTCTATAACAAAGATGTAGGAGCAGCAATGTTAGGGCCTTGCTGCAATGGTCTTGGCAGGCTCTATCCAACACCACTGTGCCTTGGTGGCTGCTGGCACTTGGCGATTGACTGAATATATGAATGGTCGTCTGCAAGAATGGACCAGAGCAGTAGTCAGTGCCTCGACATCAGGGGATGCCCTGTGTGCCTACCACAGTCTGTCTACTAAAATAGTCTGTGTGGGCATCCCTTGTTTCGGATCTCCAGTCACTCGTGTGGTGGGTAATACTTTTTGTCTTTGTTTTATTTTAAAGTAATTCTGTGCGTTCACTCGCCACGAGTGGGTCAGAAAATAACCTGAAGATTAGTTTAGGCAGCTAGATTAATGTGTTAGAATGTTTTTCCTAATAATCTTACCTTTATATTGTCAGTTAGGTTTGGGCCTGAAGTGGGAGAATCATTTTTTAACCCTAGGAGAAGAAGCAGCAAAAACTTTAACCTCAGTAATTTCTGGGTCTTCAGAGGGTCAGGAGGATCTGAAGACGAGCCATGGGTGGCCAGCCCAGTTGAACCTAAGTGGTGGGTCAGTACCCTGAGTGAGGTACATAATGGAATGGAATTTTGGGATGAGGAAGGGAGTCCATGGTGACTTCAGTGTTCTGAAAAAGGCATTTATTGTCTAAACAGAAGAGGGGGTGTATACATGGAAAAAAGTGTTTGTGACTGGACTTTATCTTTGGGTTTAGATTGTTGGGCCCCCAACTGCCCTTCTTATGATTGCTCCAAGTACCAAGGCAGATAGACCCAAAGCTCACTAATGGTAGCTGGGTAAGGTGATCCTACCATAATTACCAAAGAGATTTTGAAGGCTGCAAAGCAGTGGGGAGGGACAGGTTTCTTGACCATTTATTTTAACCTGTCCTCGAGATAATTCTTCGAGTACGACACATCTTGTCCATGACTATCACTGGAAGTGGCAACACTGGAACGGAACCCTTTTTAGTAGGTTCTGGTCCAGATCTAACAAAACAGATCTGGGATGTGAGATAAAAGAGGCTGCGTCCTCTATCAATTTGAGAGACAACATGGGAAATGCCCATGACCTCTCCATTTATTCATGAATAAAGTGACAGGACTCCTCTGTCTCCTTTTTGGACATAAATCTCTAGTGTTTGTGCATTAATTTTCCTTACAAGCAGCTAGACAAAAATGAGTGTATGTCCAACTACAGATTCCTTGGCTAGAGCTGAAGTCATTCAGAAGCTGCTGTATTTCCCACTGAGACAGAACACTTCTGATTGATAGAAATTTTTTTTAAATTGTGAGAAAACACTTTCTGAGATATCAATTTTGCTTACTCTTTTTGTCTGATTGATTTTGAAATAGCTCATTTTCAAAGTAACAGTTTTTTTCTTCTTTAGGAGTAGATGAATTCATTATACTTATACACTTTAGCCAGTAAAACGCCCTTAATACATATATATGTGTAGACATGTATTATGTACTTATAGGTTCACTAAATTTCTATGTACCACATATATCACTAATTATTCTCTTGAAAAAAATTAAAAAGTTAAATGTTGAATGCATAGAAATTCTAATGTGAGTTTCCAAAGAGAACAGGGATTTGTATTGACTGAGAAGGGAAATAGGAAATGCAATTCCTTGAAGGCATGGTGTTTGATGTGAGATATATAGATATATATATATGTGTGTATATATATATTTATAGATATATATCTACATATATCTATATGGAGAGAGAGAGAGAGATATTTATATAAGACCTGATGTTAATAAAGTTGATTTTGATCTTTCTAGTGTCATATTTGTCAAGAGTATAGCCCTTTGTTTTCAAACGGCATTAGATTTTTTTAAATTTGTAAAATTCATTCAAACTTGTTAATGCTTATTGTAGATGTTGTAGTATTTTTTACATGAAAAATAAAAATCATTTACACTTGCAGCAGGTGCTACATCAGGGCAGGTCAGACTTACCCTGCTGCCCAGTTATGGTGGCAGTGGGACAGGGAAGTCCTGTGCCAAGGCAGCCCTAATCAGTGGGATGCACAGCACGTTTTAGGCTGTGTCATTGCTGTTCTCTCATTTTCCAAGGTGCTGTGAGGAGCTTTGTGTCCTTGCCATATCCTCTAAGCCAAAAAGATATCAAGTGTCGTAGTGTCTGCTCTCAGGGGATGCTGGCTAATAAAGTGCTCTCCAGTTGGCTGCCAGTGCCTGCCTCTTAAAAATAACTGAAACACAGGTTACAGAATCCATTAACCTCAGGATGTGTTATTATCCCTAAGCAACAAAGATTTTTATGAGCTACATCATAGCTTTGACAACAATATATTTTAGGAAATAATGTCATGGTCTCTAAAAGTCATGAAACTGTCTTAGAAGTCATAGGTTTGGGGTTTTTTTCAGCAGGTCTGAGATTTATTTATTAACATTATCATTATTATTATTATTATGTCTAATTCTTAACAATTTTTAAGTTTTCAAAAAGTACGAATTTTTTTTCCTCCTGATGAAAGGTGGCTCTGAGGAAATCAGTAAATATTGCAATACGAAAATATGCCACTGTCTTTTAAATCCTGACTGTTAATTTTTAAGACAGTATAAATTAATTGTAAGTTTCTGACACAGACACAGCATCTAAGAGAACTGCAAGGTTACAGTCCCCAGAGTATAATCAGAAGATGCTTTCTTTGGATATTTCATCTTCTTTCACTGCTGAAAGCATTGTCAGGAAGATGAAACTTAACTTTTCTGGCAGAGTCAGAGACAAGGCAGTGAGTGCTGGTATGTCTCCTCTAACAGATGTTTGTCACACTGACCAACCATTCCGGTTCTCCCTGACTGCCACAGCTTTAAAAGGGAAGCTGGCACTGGTGCTGTTTGAATTACAGGCTCAGACACCTTCAGCTCCACGGCAGCAGCACTGGGTATGTGTCACAGCTCAGGTGTGCATCAGCCACATGTGGAGCCTGCGGAGAGGTGTTTCCTTTTCTCCTCCTGGGAAATACCTACAGCTGACAGATAATTTCCAGAATATTTTCCAGCATCTGATTTTGCCAAAATTCAAAGCTGACGTTTTTAGAGGCTTTCTCTTGGTGCCCAGGACTTCAGACATGCTTTTGGAACTAAGTCTGATTCACCTTCTTGACTGTCAAGGGCCAAAAAAGTATTTATCATTCTTAAATTAGTTGACTTACCACACCAACTCTGCAGCTGTTACCTTGTGTTCAAGGTCATGGTCTCTAAACTCTAAATCTGGAAAACAAAATGGGATACTGCTATAGAAATATAGCATGGCTCACAGCAAACAAATATTGCCTGCATTTCTGGATTCAAGGGTGGCCAGGAATCCAGCTGTTCACAGGAAGGTTTCAGCTGTGCTGTGATAACCAGCCCACATGCATTTGGTTTCTTAATGTACCTTTACCTCACCCATGGGGAAGGATGCCCATCCAGTAGGATGGCTGAGTGTTTTCTCTTTAGCTGTGTAATGAAGCCTGGTTTAACTCTTCCTCTTGCAGGAATGCAAACTCACTCTTACAGCTGTAGTCCAGATGGAATGCCCCAGCCCAGAGATTGTTAGACAGGAACTGAATGCTCCAGTTAACATGTTCTGTGTTTGAAAGAGGAAATACTGGTGCTGGGAAATCAGTAACATTAACCATCTTTTTTGAAGGATGAATTTGCTGTGGGTATGTCTGTTTGTCTCCTGCATGGCTCTGAAAGTTTGGCTGGCTTGAAATTTAACTCAGAGGCATTGTAATTAAACCTTGGCATTTGAAGTAATTAACAACCAGTCTACATTTTAGCATAATCTCAAAGGAACAGCAGGGTTCTGACAGAAATGAAATATGTTAATTTAAAAGTGTCAAAGTTCTTGTAAGCACGTGGTTTATACTGTTGGCAACAAGCTCTTCAGAAATAGCACTGAAGCCCCTGCAATCTAAAACCCAGCCCTTCTCTAAGGAGGGATCAAAGGCGGCAATCCAACTGCTGGAAACTGAGGGCCAAAGTTAACACTGCCCATCAGGGAATACATCTTACATCACCGTTCTCTGCTCCTTCACCTCAAAATCTTGGGAAGGTCCAGGAAGCCCAGATTGTGAGCATCTCCAGGACTGTCTAGAAAGGAAGGAGATTCCAAACCACTGCTTAGTACTTCATCTGGAAACTGGATCTTTTTTACATCTACAAGTTGCCAGAATATGTTTCTTTCCATCAGTGCCTCTGGGAGGCTGCTCATCGCCACATGCAGATTCAGAAAAGTAAAAGATGATGATGTGTTTTAGCCCAAAAGCTTTCAGGACTCTCGGTCACCTGTCACCCAGTGCCAGCCAGGGAGTGGGTACACAAGTCAGGATTGCTGCCGTGTCACTGCTTGAGGAGTGCTGAAAAGGCAGCAGTGTAAATACCGAGCATTTTCAGTGAAGAATTCAGGACTGGCAGCATCTGTGACGATGACTCACCCCCTAGAAAGTCACAAACCTTTTGTGGAGCACCCTTGTGTCAATCTCTTGGTGATAAGAGCTTTTGCCGAGTTTAAAAAAAGTAGTTCATAAAGTCAAGCTCCTGAGACCAATAAATCAGAAGCCAAATAAAAGTCCTCAGATACGTTCATGGCATCCAATAAATACCGAACACTCACGGAAAGCAGACGCAAGTTGCGTGTTTTCAGTGCCCTCAGTGTCAAGGAAACTTCCCAGTCCGACCATTCACGAAACTCTCTGGAAGTCACGCTCCCAGACTGCTGGGACAGGAGCCCCTTCACAGCGGGCCGTTCCAGTGAGCTGAAGGGTGCCCCGCTGGACTCCCTGCACACGCAACCAGTCTAGGTTTCCTTCCCAGTTTAACCCTAGGTTTCCCATTGCAGAGTCTCATATGCCTAGTTCCATACAGCCATTTATTCCTCCAAGGAGGACCGGCAACAAATGAGCCCCTGAGCTTTTATAACCTCCCGACACCCAAGTCTCACTCTTCCTCCTGAGTCCCCCTCTCTGAGTGTATCCACCTCGCTGGCGTCATCCCTCTTCATCTCCAAAAGCTTGGCAATTCCCGGCTCCTGCTGCGTCCCTCAATGTCCATTTGCCTGGCTGGGGTCACCTGTCTTCATGCCCTTTGTTATCCGAAAGGATGGCAATTCACAGCCTCTCGTCTCGGGCTCCCACCCAGAGCTCAATCTGCATCTCAAGCTGCAGTTTGCATGCCGATCTACCTGGACGAGTTGTATTTCTCAACGCTCAGTATGGACAGAGACCCTAACTTGAAAAGTTTTTTTAAGTTCTCCAGCTCCTACATCACTAGATTTGTGATGTGTGCACAGTAAAAGATGCAAAGGAGGGGTTAAAATAGATCCTGTTTTTGAGTGCAAAACCTGTGGCCACCTGTAATCCTTCCCATCTAGTCTCTTCCAGACTTTAAAAATAATTCCATATTCTTTCCATTCCCACGAGACCCGTAAGTCTGGCAGCTCTTTGCTCTGTGGGAAGGGAAAGACCCTTTCTGTGGTAGCCTGGTAAGATTTTAGCGTTAATGGGGTTTTTAATTGTTTTGTTATGAAGTACACAGACACAGAGCCCTTTGGCAAGGGCACCCTGTAGAAATAAATTGAGTCATCGTCCTTATAATAGAAAAGCTAATTCAGTATGGATCTGTCCTCCCGTTAAGGGCATGCACATCCCTTAGAGAATGGTTTTACCAACTGACCAGACTTCTGCTGATAATTGCTGTTTGCTTTTCCTGACAGATTCTACTGTCCTGCCTATGGAAATGGCTTATTGATGGCAGATATAGTAATGTGTGGGATCAGCCTGGTCCTGGTCACCTCTCTAACTGTGCTGCTCTACTTCCAGGACTGCTGCATCATCCACTGCTAGAAGGACTCAGGTTGGAGACTGTTTGTCCTGCCCAGAACCTAACTGCCCTCTACTTTCTGCCTTCTTTTCTACACAAAATGAAGCAATACAACCCCACGTTCAAAATACTCTTCTCCTTAATATGGGAGAGTCTACAGAGGCTGTAAAACTTCCATCTGGGTAAAGAGAGAAAAATTAAGAATTTCAGCTTGTCCATAGTGAAGATGTGTTTGTTCTGGATCAGCTCTTTGTACCATTGGTATGACACTGGACAAAGGCCTCCTCAGGCACTTCCTCTTCTGCCCTGGCTTTCTTACTACCTTCTCTCTTCTGATTTGATGTCTTCTTCTCATTTAGAAGGAGGGATTTCACGTGGGACTGGACTAAAAGGAATTTTAAGGGTACAGTGATTCCAGTACCCTGCCAAAGGTTTTGTGTCACTTCACAAAATGTCTCTTGGTGCCCTGTCCATCACCAGGCTGCTCCATGCAAACTCCAGGCAAATGACTGCACTGAGCTGCCACGGGCCATGCATGAGAGCACTATGGGTCACACATGGAACAGTGCTTTGCCATGGCTGCTCCAGGAAGCACCCTCTAGACCCTCCATATGTGCTTTGATAAAAAGCAAGGTTCCCATCCAGACGTATATTCCAGGAGCTGGCGAAGTAAGCTGTACAGCAGATCACCTGTACAATAGCTCTGCCTGCCTGGAGTCATTCCCTGCTGGCCACACAGTCCCAGGCCACCTTCCCTGAGGAGGGCAAACACCGATGCCTCTGGGTGTTAGATGGGCTGGCTCGTGTGCTCAACATCTGCTGAAAGGAACTCAACCAAGACAAACGCTGGTGGCCTCGTTCTGCTGGTATCTGACCCATGCAGGCCGTGCATGCCTTTGCCATGGGAGCCTCTGTTCCAGTGGCTGCCTCCAGCACAGAACCAACACCATCCATCACAGCACTGGAAGTCTTCCAGGATTACTCACAGGTGGTTCAAATTTTATCTTGGAGTCAAAACTTGCCTTGAGATTTGTCTCCAAGGCAAGATTTGAACCATCTGTGAGTAATACTGTGAGACTTGAAGGCACCAGTGGCCAAAAGTTGTTTTCTTGCAGAGTTCCTCAGCAAATACAAGGTGCATCATGCCTGCCAGGCACCTGGCCAGGAGGGCTGTCACCAGGAGTCAGGACCTCAGTGCTAAGGCCAGCAGCACGGGGAGTAGCATGGTCCACTGCCCAAGAGGAGAAGCACAAAATGCCAGGGAAATGACATAAGAACTTGTCTTTACACAAGAGGGAACCGGGCTTGGGGAAGGAAGCAAACATCTCCCTGCGCTTTGGTAACACAAGCTTTACTCAAAGCCTCCACACTGGTGACGTTGCAAGTACCACACGGCATTTGTTTTTCTCGGTGGTAAATTGAATGGATGTGTCCTGAAGGCTGTGAGGGTTGTGCTGTACAGACTGGTTTGGCTGGGTTGGTGCTTTACTGTGGTTGATAGATTTTTATCAGATGCTTTTACTTGTTAAATTTTCCTTGGTTGTGGGAACAATCCAGTAAATAGTAAAAATGATGGAGCACCAGGAGACATGCAGCCAAGGAGATCATTTGTTTGGCTAGATTCCTTCCTGCACAAGGGAGGCTTTGTGTGAGCTCACAGAAGTGCCGTGTTCATCTTGCTGTGGGCAGAGCTGGCAGCAGGCTTCAGGCTTTGTCTCCATGCAGAGTCAGGCCGGCTTCATTCTCCACAGAGCCGAAAACTCATTATTTCCGAGGTTACGGCCAGGCTGCTGGGAGGCTACAGTTCCTTGTGAGGAGTGTCTGTCTCCCAGCAGCATTGGCGGGGAGGCAGCCAGGCCTTTGGATAAAGGAAGAGGTTTGTGCTGGTCTCAGAAAGGAATCCCATGCTGCCCGTGAAAGCTGCCATGGGGGTCATGCTTCTTTGGCAGTGCTGACCTCCTCTGAGACCTGCAAAGCTGAGAAGAACCCATGGCCCATGGGTTAAGGACATGGGCTGGTCACGGTTCCACCAGCACCCAGTCTTCAGTGTAAACGGCTCTGGTAGAAGTATATATGCAGAACTGGGAACTGATCAGATTGCAGTACCAATGCATCTGTGGAGGACTGGCTGCAGTGACAGGGGGGCATGATGGTGAATGGCAGCCCTGATGGGGGTCTCCTGGGGTGCATGTCACTCTTGCCCCGTGGTGCCAGCTCCCAGAAGCTCCTGGTCAGGTGCTGCCTCTGGGCTCCTCCTTACCAGCTGTGCCAAGACAGGATCCAGTCCAACAGCTGGGTGGCAAAGCCTCCAGAGAGGTGGAGGCTAACACTGGCCCTCTGCTCACATCTGCACCATGGTGGTGCCTGTGCCTGTGACACAGCAGTACTGCTCTTACAGACTCTGCTTTGTCACAATCTGGCTGTAAAACTGGGGGAACAGAAGCACCAGTCCTGAAGGCAGCTGTCCCCATAGGCATGCCTAGTTTTAGGAGCTTTGTGATGATGTGGAGAATTATTTGTAAGTATCCCTGTTGCTGGATCCAGACTATGGCACAGTGATGTGCTCTGACTTCTCCGTGCTGGATGCTTAGGATCAACGGCAGTGGGTAGTAGGTCTATTTAAATGTGCATGTCTCTCCCAAAGCTGATGATATGACCACAGCTTTTTTGGGATGAGGGATACAAGTAAATCTAATTATATAAACAGGAGGAAAATCAATGCCCTGGCAAAGCTGGTCCTATTTCTGGCTAGAACATGTCAAAACTCATCTTCAAAATGCATCTTGAGTCATAAGCACATCTATTCCATGGGAGGAACCACCCCTCCCGGCCTTGTTGAGTGCAGGGATGAACATCCCTCATTCGGGGATCCTCATCACGTATAGAACGCGATACCACAAATTGAATATTTTGGGATAAAGAGGTGGGAAGAGCAGGTATGTGGCATAGCCTGGAGATCCTCTTTGCATGCAAGGTGGGATGGGGTTCCCATGAAAAAGCTCAACATGGGGACATGAATTAAAAGCTATCTTCAAAGCAGTGCTTGTGTGTGTTGCCTGACTAAGATAATTACAACACCAGGTCTCTGCAGCAGCCCATGGCTGCAACACTTCAACCTGAGACAGGCAGTGTTTCAGTAGTGATTCAGTAGCAGCTGAGAGACTCAGTGGAGTCATGATGGGATGGTGAGCAAGGATGGCACCAATGGAGAACCAAGAGGTTTTGCAGATACAGGAATGTGGAGCGCAGATTTTTAAAAGCTTCATAGCTCTGTCCAGGCGCACAAAGCTTTTCAAAGGTCAGCAGGAGACCCAGCACTTCTGCCAGATTTGTCCCTTGCTAAACACCAGACTCCCAGAGATCTTGTCTTCAAACAAGGTGATGTTTTAATGGCTGAAAAAATATTTTCCCTGACTTTGCTCTGGGAAATAGCTGGGCTTTTATGGCCAGATTTGAAAATTGTAATAGTAATAATAGCAATAGTAATAATAATAATAATAATAACAACAACAATAATAACAATAGTAAAAACAGCTCTCTAGCATTTCAGTGAAAGTAGGTAAAGCTTGGCAAACTTCCCTGTAACTGCAAACAGGGCTTTTTGCTGTGGGAGGTGCTGGGCAGCACTAGAAGGCAGCAGGCAGCAGGCAGCCGTGGTGCCCAGAGCTGGGCAGCCCAGGCGCCAGCTGGAGGAGCTGGCAGCACACTGGCCAGCTTTCCTGCCAGGAATCAGCCTGGCAAGCCAGCTCAATAGCCTGTGTCCCACTGGAAAGCATCAAGGAAGATGTCACCAGTGACAAAATTGACAACCCAACGTACTCCACCAGGAGAATTATCTATCAGAAAAAAAATTTGCCAACTCTATGCATGAGCATCTCTGCCCAAATAGTAGCACCATGTGGAAGGCAAATTCCCTTTTAACACAGAATTTTGCTGTGCTACCATGCAGAACTTACTGGGAGTGATGAACATCTCAGCTGTGTGGCAGGGCAGCTCCAGCCGTCTCACTCTGTGAAACAGCCACCTGCACATCCCAGTGTCGCGGCGCCACTTTAAGCGGTGACTCAGGCGTCAGCCTTTGCATATCTGCCATGAACTCCAGTTTATGCAGGGCCGGACTGCTTTGCTTATGCATTTCTACGTCTCCTCCGGGTCCTAGGAGAGGATGTTCATCTTCACTCTGTAGTCCTGGTAGGAAGGGCAGTAAGTTGGACTCTGGACGGGGCAGTCTTCCTGAAGGAGAGCTGATTTTCCTCCTGCTTTGTTAAGACAGGTTTAGCAGGAGTGGGTGTCACATCTGCCTTTCCTCTCCAGGGCTGAGTGTCATGGAAGAGCAAACACCATGAACACATCCTCCTTGTTTTCCAAATATCCTGTGGAAGACTTGCCAGGACTGCATTCAGTCAGGACTCAAAGTATGAAATAATAAAGTCTTCTTGTCTTTTCTCATCATTCAGTCCCAGGCACATGGAAAGCGCACTGGGTTTTGTAGCATCTGGTTGAATCCACATGCTTATCTTTCCAGGGATACTTTGGAGTCAAGGCTGATTTCCACCTGAGCCTAAGCTGATGTTTTGAGGCCAGCCATGAGCAGCCCCAGAGTACAACTAAGCAACCCATGTCCTGAGCAATGCTCTGTCACCTCATGGGCTGGTGCTGAGGTCTGGCTGCACCCAGCCCACACAGGCTTGAAGAAGACGTGGGGTTGGCAGCTCCCCTGGGACTTGGGAAGGTGCAAAGGAGAGCCCCTCTGAACTTCAGGAAATATTTTTCCACTGTGAGTATGACTGAGCATTGGCACAGCTGCCCAGGGAGGTTGTGGAGGTTCCACCCTCAGAGGTGTCCAGCACGCAGCCTGCCTGGGCGCAGTCCTGGACAGCTGGCCCTGGGTGATGCTGCTTGAGCAGGCCTTGGACCTCCGGAGGTGCCTCACCTCAGTCAGCCGTGATTCTGAGAGTCCCTGCAGACGAACGTGGAGCCTTTTGTTCACGCCAGGTCCCTCCTCGGGGCTGGCAAGAGGTGATGGGGTGACAGGAATAACGAGGGAGTGTGACTGGAGGTGACAATGGGGTGCCAGTGTAACAGGGGCCTGACCAGCCTGAGGCGGGATCGTGAGGGCGGCAGAAGTGGCAACCTCTGCAGCGGCGTGAGATGTGGTGAGGGTGTCAGGGTGTGGCGGGGGTGTGACAGGTTGCCGGGGTGCGGGCAGGAGGAGGCTGGGAGCGTGACACGGCGGAGGACGGGGGCCAGGGTGTGGCGGGGTGGTGACACGGGCCAGGTGACAGGGGAAGGGGAGGTTGGCGCGGCGGGCCCCGGCGCCTGAGGGGCGGGCGCGACGGCGGGAGTAGCCGAGGGGCCGGACCTCCGCGCCGCCGGGGGGCGCTGCGCGGCGCTGGGCGGGCGCTGCGGCGGCGGCGCCGTTTCCGGGTTGGCTGCGCGGCGCTCGGGGCGGCCCCGCCTGCAGCCGCCGGCACCGGGCCCGGGCCTCGGCAGCTCCGCGGGCCCCGCGCCCGCCGCCCCCGGGCCGGCCCCGCCCCGCCCCGGCCCCGCTCCGGCCTGGCCCTGCCGCCCGCCGCCGCCGCCCTCCTGCGCGCCGCGCCCCGCCTCGCCGGCCTCCCGCGCCGGCCCCGCGCCCTCCTCCTCCTCCTCCTGCAGCCGCCGCCCGGCGCCGCCATGCCCGGCCCGGCCGCCGGCAGCCGGGCGCGGGTGTACGCGGAGGTGAACAGCCTGAGGAGCCGCGAGTACTGGGACTACGAGTCGCACGTCCCGAGCTGGGGGTAAAGCGCCGTGCGGGGACCCGCCCTCTCTCCCGCGAGAGGGCCTCAGCCCGTGGGGAGGGTTTCCTGATCCCCGCTCCCGTGCTGGGGTGTCCCCGGGGGGCTGCGGAGGGGCAGAGGCTGGGAGGGGAGCCCCCCTCCCCGGCCTGCTGCCCTGTTAGTTATCCACTCTTCCCCCACCATCGCCTCTCTCCTCTTGGTGCCCGCAGCAATCAGGACGACTACCAGCTCGTTCGGAAGCTCGGCCGAGGGAAGTACAGCGAGGTCTTTGAGGCCATCAACATCACCAACAACGAGAGGGTCGTCGTGAAGATCCTCAAGGTGAGTGTCCCGTTGATGATGTAGAGGCTTGTGGTGGCTGGGAGTGAGAGGAGCTGGGTTGGCGGGGCCAAATAACTGTTGGATCTCCTTTTTCACCCTGAAGCTCCTGTTTTATCGTTAAGGACATGGGGATAGTGTATTTGGAAATGGATTTGGTGTCTTGCGCGCTGTAATGATGTTTTGATGTCTCCACCCCTCCTTGTCCAGCAGAGCTCAGGGCTGAGAGTTCCTCTGGAGGGGAAGATCTGTGAGTCCTGACATTTGAACAGCGTTGTGTGTGCTGCCTGTATTTGGCAAATTGTATCTGGCAATGCCTGTCTGAAACAGCCCAGGGATTTCCATGTCAACAGGAATGCAAAGCCTGGAGGGGGAAATCCTTCTGTTAACCTCTAGACAGCCGGCATGTGGCCTTTTCAGAGCCAGGCTGTGGGATGCTCAGCAGTCAAAAAAGCACATTTTATATTCAGTCCTTTAGAGGATGTGATGTAGAAAAGAGCTTCATCACAGTCAGACTATAAACACTATGGAAACTTGAGGGGACTCAAGGAAGCCTTCCAAAGTTCAGCAGTGTTGGTGACCAGTATGCTGGTGTGTTTACCCTGGTGGGGTCGGGCTGTGGAGACCTTCATGTAGTAGTGGGAAGTTGTAGTTTGGGATGGCTGTGCCTGGGTCAGTCACTGCAGGGCATGTCTTACCATGTTTGACCCTGAAGCAACAGCTCACAGAGAGATGTGGTAACTGTTCTAGCAGCATTCTGTGTTGTTGATCTGAGGGTAGGCAGGGGAGTTAAGACAGAAATGAAAGGTTAGATTTGCAGTATGTTTGGTTCTGGCTTGGCTGACACTTGTGGCTGTCACTTGTTGGACCAGCAACACTTGTCACTTGTTCTCCAAGAGCACGTGGGAGCCAGTGTCTGACCATGGGTGTCCTAAGAATTTGGGCACACATTCATCCGCAGTGTGCAGGGGAGTCTGAGCTTAACGTGCCCTTGCAGCCACTAAGAAGAGCAGCTTTCCAGGACATGCATCTCTGCAGGGCTGTAGCCTTAAGGCATTCATTAGATCCACTCGGATAGTGTGTCTGGCTGTCTCTGCTGTCATCCCCACTCACTCACTGTGCCTGCTTCCTTGGGATCTGCCTTAGCTTCCCAGAGAACTTGTCATGGTTTGTCCAGCCAGCGCTCCTGGGAAAGGTATGATCTTACATCTGCCTCTGGGAGGAGGCACACAAACCCCAGCTGTGGCTGTGGGCAAGGAGGTGGCCAGGTGAGCTGTTTAGGAGAGCCTCTGTGGCTGAGCCTGACATCAGAGCAGAGTGGTGAGGCTCACGTGTCCTTGCCAAGCCAGGTTCCTCTGGCATGCTGTTTGGACCTCCCCCTCCTTTGGATGCTTTTTGTGGTTTAAGGTTTTGTCTTTTTTAAAGCAGAGGCAGGCAGAAGTTTTTACTGTGAGACGGTAGTCACAAGTGGCAAGTTCAGGGCTGGATTTTACGGCAAGATGCCTTGTGGCTGGCCTGGGAAAACTGCACTTGTGCATGCTGCTTTGGAGCCCTTGATGACCTCTTTAGGACTGCTGTGGTTTATTGAGATCCTAGGTCTTGTCCCACATAGAAAGGCACCACGAGGCTGAGAGGAGACTGCAGGGAAAATCATCAGAAATCTTGCTCCTTGCCTCTTCTCAGCCCAAAGAGCCTCCCCTGGAGCGATGCTCCTCTGCCTGTGGGAGATGAACTCTGTAATGTCTAGGGAGCCTGTCAGCAATGGACGGTGAGTCAGCTGGCAAGAGTCATCTGAGGGCAGCTGGGTGCTCCTTCTCCTTGGGGCCTGAATGTGTAGCCTTAATGCCCTGCAAGCAGGGGACTGGATTGTCCCAGATTTGAAGCGGATGGTGTTGCCACTGGTTCTCCTGGCTCTCCCCACTTGCATTAACATGCAGACAGCATTCCTGTGAGTGAGCAAGGAAAAGCAGAAGGTCCAGATAAATAAAGATGAACTTTCTCCTCAGTGGAAAGTGGGTCAGTGAAAAAGGAGTTTCAGAGCACCACGTTGTGTACATTATGAAAACCTGTGAAGTGTGGCAATAAGATCACTCTGATCTGTGGAAAGTGCCTCTGGTTTCCTGTAACTAGACTCAAAACTTAATTGCAAATGTAATTGGATGTATCTACAGTGGAGCCTTAGCAAAGGGGCTGGGTGTCTCTGTTCCTCCCAACTGGGGAGGAATTCGGATCCTGTGAGGCTGGAAATGGAACCAAAAGTCTTGAGGTTTTTGTGTGGTGCAGGGATGGGACAAAGGGAAATACTGGGCGATGGATGCAGCTGTTTAGCACAGTTGCTCCTTTCTCTTTAACACTTTTTGAGAGTACAGTTTATGTTAGGTGTTTGAATGAGTTTTAGCAAGTCACTGTTTTAATATCTCAGTTTCATGGGAAGTCACTGGTGCCTCTTCCTAGTCATTGCTCTTTGAAGCAGCTTGTCCTTACTGAGCTCAAGCTAGCACATAGCAAGTACTTCCCCTGCTTTGGTGTTGTGCTACCTGAACATCTTGTACCCTCCTCCACAGAGGTCAGGAAATTTTATCACCCTGTGTTTGATGCAGAACTGAGCCACAGAGATTTCCTGTGTGACTTTGGGCAAGTCCCTTAGCCTCAACAAAGCTGAGACTGGAGCATAGGTTCTGGTTTAGTGCTGCATGACAGTGATAACTGCTCTTCCTCTTTGGACAGCCACTTGCCTGGTGTGTTTGTGTCCCATGAAGACTTTAGCACTGGACAAGACCAGGGAGCTGATGGCTCTGGTTGGTACTGCAGTGCCCGAGGACTTTCGGGCTTGCATAAAGCAAGGTGTCCCATTTCCCTGGCCAGCACCCAGCATTTCCTCTCAGTTCTGCTACCCCAAGTGCAGAACCAAGCATAATCCTTCAGGAAGATTGGATGTTGCTAGTTGTGGTCATAACATTTATCAGCAAAGGAAGAGAATTAAGATCATGCAAATGACTATGACATTACCATTTCCTGAATCAAGTGCCTTACAAGAATGATGCTCTTAATGTCACTTTTTCTGGGAAAATTCTGCAACTTTTTTTTAAAAAGGCAAATGAAGCAAGCAGGTTGCTTCTCACTCCACTGCAGCAGGACATCAGGATGCACTGTGTAGGATGGTGTGTGCAAAGCAGTGGGATAGGAGCCTGGTTTGCCACACAGACACCCCCTGCCAAACATCCTCCAGAAGCTTTTATCATGAGCAGCGAGGGCAACTCCTCACCTTTTCAGTCTATTCAGGGAGCAGAGTGAAAAGGGTCTGAAGTGTGGGGACTCTGTGCTGTACTGGCCTTCCTACCCCTCAGGTTAGTAGGGCACAGAGTTAGCCAGCAGCTGTGCTCTTGCAGTCCCTCACTGGTGTTGGAGGTTCTTATGGGCTTTTTGATCTGGCTGGCCTGCGGACAGCTGTGGCCCTGCTTCCTGCCTGCCTCTGGGCAGCCCATGCCAGGAAGAGAGAGTGTGAGAACATGTTCTGTACATGCTTTTGTGTCTTGTTTATATTTGATGCTAAGCTTTGACTCCCAGGATGAGGTCTGACATTCCTCAGCATGTACAAAGGAAGCTTAAGACATCTTGTTCTCCAGTGAGTCGTGTGTTGTCTACATTCAATGCAGGTATCTAAAACACAGTTCTGCTCTTCCGTATCTTACCACAAAGAGGTTTTTGGTGGACCTGCTGAGGTCAGCCTGTGCTGTGTCTTTGATGAGCTTCTCATTTTGTTTTTCTGCTAATGCAGCTCCAAAATGTCTCCCAGCATACCTTTAAAGTTAATCCTCTGTTCTGGGTAACAGTGTTCCTGGAGGATGTGAACAGTGTTGCAAGTTGGCACTCTAATAGCCCAAGGCTAACTTTCCACATTGCTTGTAACTGCTACAGGTGATGCCTTTTAGTGAGAATGGTGCTGGTAGAGTTACCTGCAGTTAGTGCTGTTGCTGAGTGTTGGATTTACCACTGTGTCCTTCACCTCCCAGTCTCCTGTACTGCCTCCATCCGAGTGTCCACTCAAGGTAGAGATTACAGCATCCATGTTGGCAGGTCTGTACAGGAATCAGGAGTCCTCCTGCTTTCCTGATGCACCTCTGTGCATGTATGCTCTCCTTGCCTGCAAAGCATTAAACCCATCAAAAGGAGGCTGTTTTGTCTCCTTGTGTGGTTACTCTGCCTAGGCACAATGTGAGTGGAGGTAGGGGATACAAGGAAAGGGACTAGTGAAATGGAGGTCCTGCAGCAGTGATGAAATGGCCCTTTTCTCCTTTGGTGGCTTTTGTCCCTCTCTGAGTCCATGCACTGGAAATTTCAACCATGTACATGGTTTCACAAGTGCATTCTTGTTTGTTTGGCTTTGTTTTTCCCCGTTCCCCCATTTGGGCTGTGTGAACCCTCCAGAACTGCTGCTCATACCAGGCACTGCTGGAAGGTCCTTCCAGTGTTGAACTCAAATTATCACTCTCGTAACTAGAGAGCCAAGTTGGAGTGGTGGCTCTGGTAAGTTTTCTTCTGTCTCTAAAAGCTTAGAGCCCACATACATTATCAGGTTCTAGATGGGGGCTGAAATGACTCCCATGCTGGTGTGCAGAAGGGAAATAGGATTGGATGATGTTGGTCCCTCAGGCTGGAGCTTTTGACTGCATCAGTGACCTTCCACCAAAGCCGTTCAATGCCTGCTCCTGGTAGCTCTCTGTGTCTCTTGCTCCTCCTGTGTTTGCATGCAGTGAATCAGCTCCCCCTGGCCCACTTCCTCCTCTGGCAGTCTTGAAATGAGCCCTTTTGCAAGAGAGACGGGTACACAGCTCTTCTCTTTTAAACACCAGTTGCCCACAATAAGCTTGGCAGAGTTGGCTGCTGGAGTCCAGCCTTGTGTGAGCTGAGACCAGCTGGGACAGTGCTGGGTGTCTCACAGAGGCCTGGAGATGCAGCTGGTGACTCTCGAGGTGTTGGTGGTGTCACACCAAGGAACTGATGAGCTGCAAAGCTGCAGCTCCTGCTTGGGTAAGGGTGAGATACAGCACTGTCTGTTCACAGGGGCCTGAAGGAATGATTCCCATTCCATAGAATGGTGGTGGTGGGGATCAGGGCTTGATCCTCTTGCATCTCCCTTTTAGTTGACTGCAGAATTCTTGATGTATCATGGGCAGTCCTGAAGCCACAGGAGGGCTTTTGGGGTGTGCCATGTTGGAAGGAAAAGGACTCTGAAGGAAAGAATGAAACTACCTTCAGAACACGTGCTGGGATATTCTACTAAACTTAAGTATACCTTATTTAATTAAAAAAGCAATAGTACTTCAGTAGTTTCAAGGTATGTTTTTCCCCCCTCTTTTCTAAAATTCAAGAGCAGCTCACAAAAGTTTGAATTCCCACAATGGAAGTGGTAAAATGCAAACAACCAACAGAATGTTAACACAAGTGAGCTCCTTGATTTTGTAGCTCTTTGGAATACGATTATTTGGTTTCCCAGCTAATGTCTAGCAAAATAAGCAGAGCTGCTCTGAAGCCAATTTTCCTATTGAGCAATTGGCGTCGGGCTTTATAGGCCGATTATTGTGATCCTTTTGATAATACTTGCTAGAGACAAATGAGCTTCTAGTGCCAGCTTTTAAATGTTTAAAGCCTGTGATAGGGATGCTGCTCAAGCCTTTCGCTGGTCCTGGTTGTGTGTTCAGATCTCAATGCTTGTTCAGTGGAAGCATCACGGTACTTCCAGGCTATTCAGGCTTGATGAGCAAAGAATTGATTTTTTTTTTTTTTTTTTTTTTAAATGGGGTTGTGGAATACATTATTTTAGTTTCTCATGGATTCGTATCTTTTGACTGCTAAACCTTCTTCCCTGCTGTGCTAACCCCAGTTTTGTTTCAGAGCACCTGCTGGGCAAACCCAGCATCTTGTGGGATTCCTTCAGAGCAGCAGGTGTGCTCCTCAGCTGGCAGTGTGTGTGCACTGCTGGGCTGCCTGCTCTGGGCTAATGTAAAATGATTTTTATGCTTTGGACTTAACTCATATTTCACATGCCTTCCTGGTCACTGCTTTTCTTTCACAGTGTGAAAATGCATAGAGAACTTTGGATAACAAATCTAATTTCTCTCTTTGCTTGGATTCAAGCAATGGGCCCCCAGGTTGTTGGGGAAGGCTGGAACTGGAGCATCTGACAGAAGAGTGTACTTCCTTTGCTTTAGAAACCGAGCAAAAAAGGTGCTTAACCAGGCAGCCATTTATTCATTCTAGACAGGAAGTGATGGTTGCAGTCTTTTATTTAAAGGTTTATTTTAGCAAACAATGTTAATTCTCCCAGCTGGTGTTTGCTGCAGCTGGAGTCCTTCCCTGCTTACAAGTTTACATGATCATGTGGAAAATGACCCAGGATCTGTTCTCTTGGTCACAAAGAGGTGTTTTCTTCTGGATCTACCTGACTGCAAAGCTTATCCTGTGGCATTTTTCACCTCTGCAGAGGGATAGCATTGCATGATGCTCCCCAGTCTTTGGGAAAAGAGAGCTAGGATAGCAGTGGCCACTATCACTACCTCTTCTGACTGACTTTCAAGTGGATTGAAGCACCTTTATCCATTTGGCTGGTAGGGTGGGAAACCTGCAGCAAAGGGTAGGTGGCTGGGGACAGTCAAGCAAGAGCTGCTGGGTCCATCAGAGACCATCCTTCTGTGGCTGGAGGTCATCTTGTCCCTCTGCTCTGGGCACTCAGCAGAGTGGACAGCTGTAAGATGCATGTTTTGTCTCCACAATCTACAGCCACCTCACTTCCAGTTTGCCTGAGGAAGGAAGCAATTTTCTGGGAAACTGGAAAACTGGCTTGTGCTAGACAGTAATGTTGTTCTAAGGGTACTGCTGCAGTTGAAGTAATTAAACCCCTCCCAGTGTAGACACGGTTAAACTGAGACTTGTCTTTTAGCCTGGTTTCCTATGGAAACGAGTCTTATGCAATTCTGCTATCTGTCAGCCATTCTCCCCCTCCTCCCCCCAGTAGTTTTTGCACTGGTTGGCCAATTTCAACCAAATGCGACTGAAGTCTCCAAGCTGTCAAGTTTGTACAGATTTCATGGAAGTAGGTGTTTGCACAGAGCAGAGGGACTGTGTTGGAGCCCATGTCAGAGGGAAAGGCTTTGACCCATACTGGTCACTGGAGAACCCCAACATGGAGGAAAGCTTTGAAATGCCTCCAGTGGGGGAACAGATGGAGTTGGGGGCTGCACCTTTATAAAACATGGCCTTACAAACATAGGCAGATCAAACTCTCAAGAGCAGTTAATTTTGTCGAGGTGTCTGCTCCTTTCCTCTGCTGGAAATCTCCCTCCCAGGGCAGGAGGACTGGCCTGTGTAAGAAGCACAACCTGAAAAGCTGCTGTTCATAGCCTGGTTTAATAAAATAGTCTAAAATGAGTATTGTTAAAAATACTCTGGCTGCAAGGGCTAGTGTTTTAGAAGCTATCCCTGCTGGGAGAGGCAGATGGTTGGAGGCCATAATAGCTTCGGTTCACATTTAATCCATGTGTGTTTGGAGTCAACATCCTTGGAGAGACAGATCGGGTGACTGAGAGACAGTTGTAGTAAACCAGACTTAATCCCAGTGCATGGCTGATATGCTGCTGCTGGCCTGTGGTTTCAGCAGTACTGGGCTCTGGGACATGAGTTAAGTCAGCAGAGTTTCTCTGGTTTGAATAGTTACCCCCAGTGCAGTGCTGGCCATGTGCTGGAGTGCTTTGCACCAAGGTGTTTGACTTGCCAGATGCAAGAGCTTGGGCTTGGATTCAGTTACTGGGCAAAATCTGAGCCCCGGTGATGTGCTCTTGGCCAGCACACTGTGTTTGCAGCTGTGGCTGGAGCTGTGGCGTGGGACCTGTGGGTAGGAGGTGGCATGAGGCTGGGTAGGTGAAAGCTGTGCAGGATGAGGTGCAGACCAGCAGTCACCACTGTTTTCTCCTACCAGTCTGAAATGGGGAAACTGTTCCCCTGCATTGCTCTCTCTGAGGACACTCCTAGGCAGTAGCTTTTCCTCTGAAATTACTTCAGCCTGTGGCATTTCTTCTTGCCTCATCCTTGTTTACCTAGTGGTGGAAAACCCCACTCCGAGTGCTGGCTGCATACAGGGAGAGAGCGTCTGAGGATGCGCTGCTTACAGCCCTGCACTGAGCAGGGTTTCCCATCCCCAGCCCTGCCTAGAGGCTTGTGGGGCCCACATCCCAGCTCACAGCTGATGTGGAGATGGTGTGGACAGGCTGGCCATAGCTCTGCAGTCCTGCAGCTTAGCAGGAAAAAGTGCAAACAGCAAGCGGCTTTTAAGTCTCCCTCTTGCTGAGACAGTGTTCATCAGAGTGTCTTTCCTTGGGGATGTCAGAGATGCTGCTGGTGGTGATTATCTGCAGGCATTTCATTAAAAAAAGACCAACATTCTTCTCTCCTTTTTTCCAAAAGTCACTGATTTCGTCTGCTCTAGTGTTTTAGAAAGTGTTTGGTGGGTTAGGATAGATTTCTATGGGGATAACATAGAGCATCATTTTCCCATCCTGAAAAATGTTAAAGAAACATGTGGAAGTGACTGGAAGGCAACAACTTCTGTTCCAGTGGGAGCAGTGGTTGCTATGAAAGGAGAAAAGGAAATCTCAGAGGGATATCTTCCCCTACCCAGCTGATGCAAAAGGCCCTTGAAATAACTACAGTACTAAGGAAAAGGTGTTTCAAAGTGGGCTTTGGGTCGTCTTGGCTGTGTTCAGGCACTGTTTCAGCTCCCAGTCAGGTGTAAGTGTTGCAGCAGAGAGGCTGTAATGCATGTCTGTCCTAGCCAGGCCATTCAGGGAGCACCTTCAGGATGTCAGTACCTCAATTCGTCTTTGAAGTTCCTTAGAAAACAGCTTGTGTGTGCATCTGCCTCACTGGACAAGCAAAGTAACCAAATTACATTCTCTAATTCCATCTTGGCCTTCTGGTAAGATCTGTGCATGTGGGTGACTCAAGGGCGGTGTCTGTCTCCATGCTGACATAAATTAAATTAGTCCATAATAAAGCATCCTCCTCTCAGGTTCAAAAACGTAGCCCTCACTTCTGCTGGTTTACATGCCCCTGCTCTGGCTGATTCTCCCTTTCTGTCCAAGCTTCCAGGAGCTCCAGCATTGTCTGGGTACTGCTCTAGGGCTGTTGGTCGCCCACTCCCCAGCAAGCCCTGCCACACATCCCTCCAGCTCTGACAGCTGCCGTGGCCTTGCTGCCATTTTCCACAGTGGCTTTATGAGGTGCTGACGCTCCCTGTGCTGGCATTGGTGTTATTTTTGGCACTTTGCTTCAGGCTGAGATTCTCATCTTTTGGCTTTAAAGTCTAGCTCATGCCTTTTAACTTGCAAGAGCAGAAGAGCAGGATTCGAATCTGAAGGTTTCAGCTACCTGAAGAGCCCTGAAAGACAGCATATTTTATCACTTACATAAACACCATATTTTCCCACTATATAAAACCTTCTGTTTATTCTCTTATCTGCTCATACATTTCTGCCAGGGGTCTGAAAACAGGGATTGCCTTGGATTTGCCTGTAAGGGGAGTAGAGTTGTCCCATCGGCACTCTGTGGCCATCATAGAAGTGGGAGGCTGTGGCAGAGGGGAGGTGGTGAGCATGAGCTGTTGAGCTCCTGTGGCTCCTTGTCCTTCACGCAGACATCTGCTCATGTGTATTACTTTGGGAAGGTGCCTCATACCTTTGCCACTCCTCGTCACACCCCTCCACACTCACCAGACTCAGTGCCAGATGATGAATGTTTTAGAAAGCTAAAAGTCTAGAGAGGAGTGTTTTCATCAGCAGCCTCAGAGATGGGGCAAGAGCTTTACCAGTCCCTGCAAGATATCTCTACAGCTCTTTTCAGTGATACTGGTGGGGCAGGAGGGGATGTTCCAGCTTTGGAAGGAAGGACTGCTAGACTTGGTGACTTGCAGCTGGTGCTGCTCACACTGGTCACTAGCCAAGGCTCATTAAGAAAGTCTCACCTCTTATCTGCTCTAAACTGCCTTTCTTTTCCAGCAGGGACAGAGCTAGGGCTGTCCTGGGAGTCGATGAGTTACAGAAATGATCATTTGCATTGAAATGAACCACTGGATCAGCAGAGTGTAAAAGGCAACCCAAGCTCTGAGCCACTGCCTTGGGAGCAGCTGTTCTTTGTCACTCTCTGCAGAGTGATGTCCAGAGAAAAGCTTACTTTGCAAAGAGGGCTCCTGAGACTGAGCAGATTAGAGGAGGAGTCAAAACTGTTTAAAATGTCTGTAGGCTTTAAAAATAATCATGGTTATGGATGCAGTGACATGCAGTGCAGTTGGCTCTGTGCACTTGGGGTGGTTGTGAACCAGGCACAGCAGTGTCTGAACTTAAAAGAAATCTTGGTGTTGGGGATTCTCAGGTTATCGTTTCATGGGATTAAAGTATTTATTGGGAAACAGGTTGGGATTAAGGAGTGAAAAACTGGTTAGTGCTGGTAAACAAAAGCAGAGATAGTCCACCATGCTTGTCCTGTGGCTCTGACTGCACAACATGAATCAGTGTGCTGAGGTTACCACATAGCAGTCCAAGGCACTTTTAACCATAGTTACTGGAGTCACAGTTATGTTTGTCTGTAGTGGTTTGATTTTTCCTCTGATGAATGGAGAGGTTTCATGGATGAGAGGGAAATCCTAGGGAAAGATGTCTGTCTCCTCTTTGGTGCTGAAAACGTTCCCAAATGAGGATGGGAGCGAGAGAGGAGGGGAGGTGATGTGTTCCAGTCAAAATCAGTGGCAGAAATCAGTGTTAATTTCTGAAAGGACTCTCACTTTTAATTTCTTTTGTCTATTTAAGCCAGTGAAGAAAAAGAAGATAAAACGCGAGGTTAAGATTCTGGAGAATCTACGTGGTGGCACCAACATCATTAATCTGATTGACACTGTCAAGGATCCAGTGGTAGGTGCCTGTGTTGGGGGTGTGTGCTGGGATTGCCTTCCTGCCAGCTGCAGGCACAGGCTGGTCAGTTTGGATGGGCTCCTCTTCCTTTCCATGTTCCCCAGACTCTTTAGCACCCCTTCTGTATCTTCCATGAGTTGCCACAGCTGATGGGGAAAAAGCTTTGAAGTCCTACAAATTTTCTATGAGAAAGTACAGCCTGTAGCCTTCTAGTTTCTGTCTGGCATCTGAAATACAAGTACCAGCCAGGACAACTGGATATTAAGCACTTTAATCCTTCTGGTTGCTGTCCTACCCAGTGACCAGCAGTCATGTTATTGGTCTGCATTGTCACAATTACCCCATTCCTGGGAAGTTTCTCTGACTAGCAGCTGGCTGAGGGCTGTGACTCCCAGCCTGCTGGCAGCCATGGAGAGGAAATGCTGCTGCAATGTTGGCAGTCCTGGCTGACCTTCCTCCTGTGAGGAAGGCTGGGAGGCCTTAGCTCCTAGTGACACTTTTTGCCTCGCCCAGTGCTCTCTCTGTTCCATGGCATGGGGGGAGCAATGCTGGCCCAAATGCTGAGTTGGTGCTGAGTGTATGGGGTAGAAACAAGGCTGCACCTTCCGTGTCCTGCTCCCACCTTGCTCTCCCTAGTGAGGGCTGGGCAGGAAACAAAGGTTTTCTTAGGTCTCTTGTAGCCAAAGAAAGGTCAAATGGGTGTTTTAAACCATGACTTTCTCTCTCTTGCAGTCAAAGACCCCTGCTCTGGTATTTGAGTACATCAATAACACAGATTTTAAGGTGAGTTTGCCTGAGTGTGAAGGAGGGAGGCTTCCCATTTCTGTAAAGTGCTGTGATTGTCAGATAATCCTCAAGAGCTGTGGGGGGAATTTAGAGTTTTCACGATTGTCAGCTTCACTTTTCTTTCTCCATGTAAATCAGAAACCTGTTAATGGGCTCTAGATGAAAAGGAATAAATGGTTTGTGTGCTGAATGTCCCAACTCTGAGGAGTAAGTTCAACAGGTTAGATATTGTTACTCCTCTCTCAATTTAGTAATCACTGCTGTGCTATATATTCAGCCCAAGTTAATCCCTGTGCTGTAGTGCTCTGTTTACAGCAGTGCAGTTGATGGAGCTCGTGTCACCGATTTGTTCTGGAATCCTTCAGACCTGGGGACTCTGGGGTGGCTGAGGCTGGAGAGCTCATCTCCCCCTGCCAGTGGGCCTGGTAGTGGGGGATCAAACATTCTTTAATACATCTTAAGAACTCTTTTTTTCTTGTCTGAGGCTGCAGCATATGCCCTGGTTCTTCTGATTTCTGGGGAGCTCCAAGGGCTACTTCTGTCTGAGTGCAGCTACAACTGCCTTTGCTACCAAAATGCTTCTAGACAAAAGGGATCTATAATCAGCAGCCACACCTATTTTAATGGTATCTTTGCTTCCCCATGTGAGTCTTTACCCTAAGTAGAGAATTAATTGAGCAGTTGGCATTGGAAAGCCAGTAGTCATCCCTCCTGCACTGCTCAGGGATCTCTTTTATTCCCTGTTATGGGGTGGGTTTTTTTTCTTCCTCTCTGTACTGGATCATTATGTAGATACAGGTTTTGTAGGCAGGAGATGCACCAAACATCCAGAGAAGAATCCTGGGGTGGTGCTGGTGGAAAGGAGGCAGCTGGCTCACAGACCAGGTCCAGCAGCCCTGCATGCTGAGGGGCAGCACACGAAGTTTCTGTCCCTCTGGGGTGGGCCTGCTGAGCTGGATGCTGCTGGGTGGGATGTGTGGTTGTACCTAGAGCTACAGCCATGCTGCAGTGGAGCTCTGAATGCTATTTAATCTCACGTAGAGTTACACTGCAGGAGCCACAATAACAGCAACTTGCAGCAGCATCTGCCCTGACAGCTCGGGGCGGGGAGATGAGTGTTGCCTCCATCAAGTAAACAGCCATGAGAGGAGTGCTCTGTGGTGACCTTTCAGGGCTAATTAAAGCAGGTTTGGTTTGCCTGAGCTTTGTTGACATCAGCTGGACTGTTCCAGTGCCTCGTGTGTTGGGAATGTGCCCCTGTGCCTCTCCTGGTGACCCACAGCCTCCTTGTAAGGCTGGTCCTAGAAGTTTTTAACTTTCTATTTAGAGGCATTTTAATTATTGAATTAATTTTTATTCTTAATACATGGCTTGAGATAAGCTGTGTTGCTCAGGCAGTGGTGCACCTTGCTGAGGATTGCTTCGTGTGTCTCCAAGTCAAAATGTGATTACACTGCTCTGTCATGTCCTTAGAGGAAAAAATTATCATCAAGGATATCCCCCAGAAACTGAAATGTGTCCATGAAGTGGAGTCTTCAGCAGCACCTTGAGGCTGGTGGCCAGAAGGGACTCTTAACTGAAAAATGCTGGGCTTGGAGTCCATAGTCCATTGGCCATCCTGGTTACATGGAGAGCCAGGGCAGGCACTGCTGCAGCCAGTGAGGAGCCTTGGACTGGCCACTGCACAAGTGACAGTGCTCAGCTTTGGCTTTTGCATTCGAAACAACTACATCAGCTTGCAGCAGACTTTTCTAGGCTCCTGGGAGAAAGCCTGGCTCCTTGGGGAAGTCCAAATTCACAGCTGTACAAGTCCAAGACAGAAAGTATTGATGCTTTTGATGCTGATTGGTACAAGGCAGGAATAACTTGTCTTGGGAATGCAAGTGTGTCCCCAGGGCATGCAGTGTGGCTTCTTGTGTTCAGAGCTTATCTGTAACCTGAATTTCCCTAGCTATGTATGGGGTGTGTGGGTTGTTTGATGCTCCACTCCCATGAGCTGTCTGCCTGTTTGAGTAGGTTCTTGGGGCTGCAACTAATTGCAGATTATAGAGCTGCTTCTACTGAGGGTGCCTGTGGGTGTCTTCTTCTATACAGAAACTCCCAAGATGTCTCTTCCCTTGCTCTGAAGTGCCAAGCAGAGAGTACAGAGTACATGAGACCACTTATGTTGGAGACCTCAGCTTGCTCTGTACCTCTCATGAAGCAGCTGGAGAGCACCCAGTCATTGTCCCCTCTGCTCCACAGTCCTGATCTCCCTGGGCAGCCAGGTTCTACTGGAGTTAAGTGCCACATGAGCTAATCCGGGTGACAGGGACCTCTTCTCTTTGAACATGGCTGGTGCTGATCTGCCAATGTCTGTGTTGATATCTGCATTCAGCAGTACTGATGAGAACCAGCATCTCGCTGACAAATCACCTTCAGGGTGTGAGGGATTCCCAGGGAAGCTGGTCGGGCTGAGGGCTGTGACTCCCAGCCTGCTGGCAGCCATGGAGAGGAAATGCTGCTGCGGTGTTGGCAGTCCTGGCTGACCTTCCTCCTGTGAGGAAGGCTGGGAGGCCTTAGCTCCTAGTGACACGTTTTGCAGGCAGCAGGTGGTTGCTGACCACAAGATTTCATTTTTCTCTGTCCTGTTGGCAGTAGTTGCTCACAAGCTTGGATGTCTGCTCTGTTATCTCATTTCTGGAAGTTCCTTTCCTTCAACATCATTACTTTTTGACCATGCAAGTGGCACCCATGCAAGTGGCTGCTGGGTTTCCTCAGCTCTGTGTGTCTGGGCAGAAGCTTCAGTTCTGTGGGGGTCTGAGCCTTAGCTGTGAATGATCCCAGATCAGAAGCACAAGCTTTTATTTCACTATTTTTAAATGATGGTATAAACAGGAGACTTAGGTGATTCCTCCGCACAGCTGATTACATTTTCTTAAATTGCCTGTCTGGGTCCCTTTTGTAAGTGACAGCGCTGTACTTGCCGGGAGGATGAGCTGGAGCCATACTAGATGTGTATTCTGCTGTGTGAGGACAGCAGCTTGTGTACAGGGTTAGTGTTTCTCTTCAGACCTGCTGCATTACTTGTCATCTGAGAGCATTCAAGCTCCCCACAGTAATTTGCCTTAAATGAAAGCTGCACTGCAGAGCCACATGCAATTGAGGAACCATCAGCGAAATTAAATGTCTTTTGCTAATTGGTTTCAAACTAGCCATGAGACGCCTGTACTTCAGCCGCTGTCAGCTGTCATGTATTTTGTAAGTGTACCTGCTACTGTGCCTTTCATTGCCCCAAAGAGGCAAATCCCTTAGGAAAGAAAAGGGCAGAGACAGGTCTCGAGCAGTTGGGTTTGCTATTTCATTCTTAAAACACATTAGCAGGTTTGGAACCGAAGATGAGATGGGCAAGAAAGGTGAGCAATGGAAGGTTGCTTCAGGATGTTCAGCCTGCTGGAGTTGTGGGCTTTTGAGTCAAGTCTTTCACTTCACCTGCACTTTGGTGCATTTTCAGGCCAAATTGCTGTGAGGGAAATGTGTGCATGGGTTTTATCCTTGTACATCCAAGGTTTGTTTGAAAAATGGTTGTTGCTCTGCATAAGCAATGCAGAGATATAAAAGACTCCCCTCCCTTGTGTGGCTGCCAAGGCTGTGATGCTTTGGGAACTGTTTTTCTTTTCTTCTACTGCTGCTGCCCTGCACCCCAAAGCAGTATCTTCCTCGCAGCCACCCTGTTGCTCTGCAGATGCTGCTTCCTGCACGTAGCCAGCTGTGTTGCTCACTCAAGGGAGAGGAATAAGCATTTAACTCCTGTCAGACTCATGGTGAGGGCAGCATGTTTCTGCTTCCTCAGGCACTGACAGGATTCGTTTATGATTGGTTATGTGATGTGTGCCAAATATCACCGAAAGCTGGAGAGGGGTAGTGGCTGCCTGTGGGTGGGTTTGGCCTTGCCTAGTGCTGTGTATGGAGAAAGGAGACCAGCCGAGGTCTTTGAGGCCTTGTGGGATCCTGAGTGCTGAGCAGATGTTTGAGCTGGGTCTGAGTGATCCCCACATTGATGTTTCTGATAATCCTGCTCCACAGAGACAGATGTAAGAGCAGAGCATGGGGCACATCTGCAAAGGAGGTGTCTGCCCTGCCCTGCTAGGCTGGGCAAAGGGGATTTGGAGGCCACTGTCAAAGCCTGCTTGAGGCAGCTGCTGTGCAGGACCCACTTGCAGTGGAAACCTTGGCTCTGTCCTTCAAAGCTGTCTGTGTTCACCAGCTACCTGCAGGGCTGAGCAGGCTCCTGCAGGGACTGTTCCCTGCGGTGAACAGAGCTGGGCACTGCTGGCCACACTGCTGGCCTTGGCACTGATAGAGGTCAGAGGGGCTGGGTTTCACAGGCAGCCCTTCTGGGGAAATGTGTTAAATGCTGTTTGCCCAACAGTGTTTGGGCATATCATGGCCCAGTGCTGAAGGCCATGAGTCAGAGAAGCAGCAGCATTGCAGGTCTGAGAGAAAGACATTGGTGACCTCTCTTCCATCCCCTTCCCACTTACAGGCAGCAAGAGGCAGAGAGCCAGGGAATAGGGAAAATGAGGTCTAGCCTTGTTCTGCCACTGTCTTTCCTGCTCTCCTCCTTCCCCAGGTGTATTGATGTTGCCAGGTGAAGTTAAACAGGGCAGTGAATGCCAGAAAGACATGTTTTACACATTTTGTAGAGTGTTTGTTACCTAGCAAGCCATTTAAACACACTTCTGGAAGGACTCAGCTGTCCTCTGCTGGCCCTGTGTCCTGCATCAGTTGTGCACAAGTCAGGAAATCCATCCCTGCTATGGCTCTGTAGCTTGTGGCTATGTCTTTTTTGCTCCCTGCTCACTTGTCTGCTTCAGTGGGTTGCTCCAAAGCGTTAGGATCATCCCAGCTCACGAGAATACAATGCAGTTGTGTCCTGGAGGCTATTAAAGCTCTGTGTATGTAAGTGACACTTGTATGTTGTCAAATGATTTCTGAGAGCAGTATTGGGGCTGGGGGGGGCAGGCAGTTTGGAGATGGCCCTAAGTAAGGCAGGAACCTGAGGATCTCAGCATGGGCCTGGAGGGGATCCAGGGCCAGAGCTGCTTTTTTGGAATGTGAATTTCAATCCCTTGCTCTGGGATTTTTCGTGAAGCTGCCAAGTGGTGCCTGTGATGGACAGCGGGCTCTAGTGCTGATGCAATTGGTGATTTGTCTGAGCTATGAGATGATCCTTGTTTGTAAGAAAGGCCAGAGAGGTCTGGTCACACTGCTGCCCTGGGAGTGTCCTTCCTTGCCCTGCCCTGGCATCTTGCCTTGCTTTCCCTGAAAGAGAGAGCAGCTCAACAAGGTTGGGCTGACACCACTGCCAGTGCCAGATACTGAGCAGAAGGCAAGTGCCCTGGTGTGGGAGCAGCAGGACGATGAGCTCTCCAGTGATGGTGCTTGTGGCAAAGGGCAGGTTAAAGTGCCCCCTGGAGCTCTGTCACTTCCACATGAGCAGCTGCAGAAGGACACAGGAGAGGAGAGTGGTGAACACGTGCTGGCAATGAGCACTTCCCCCCAACTCTGAGCTGTGTCTCCTTGGCCCCACAAGGATTTCTGTGCTCTTGAGTTGCATTAGCCTTTATCCTGGGATAGAAGGCAGCTTCTGTGGCTTTAAGGCTGGCTCTCCTTTTTGTGCTTCCCAACCCCATGCTCCTTTAGATTGATGTTTTCCTCTCCCTGTCACACTCTGAATACCTGGACACCTTTCCACGTGTTCCTGGCCTGCCTGCTCTGAATGCTGTTGTCAGTGCTGACATGCAAAGTCATCACAGTGGCTTGACAACAGAAAGAAAGTCACAATTGTCTGTGCCTACTCCAGAGCTTTTGCCCTGTCCTCCTTGGACGGCAGACAGCCTGCCCATCTCCTGCTGGAAAGTTGCGACAAGACTGAATGATCCCAGTAGCATTTCACAGGAGCTCTTGCATCCTTCCTAGATTTCCTGGCAGGTCTGAGACCAGGAGAGCCCTTGGGAATGGTAGCATTTGTAGGGAAACTGGAATGGGGTCAATGATTAGAAGCAGGTGGGGTGCAGGAAATGAAACTAATCCAAATCTGGAGTATTTATTTTTTCTCTCCTTTTTTTTTTTTTCCCTCCCTTCCCAAATCTGTTTCAGCAACTGTACCAGATCCTGACAGACTTTGATATTCGGTTTTATATGTATGAGCTGCTTAAGGTGAGTGGCATTGCACATGATAGTCTGGATGGGGAGACCAGGAATGAGAGTGGCAGTAGTGGGGCTCATGGGGCAGTGCTGCTAAGAGGTTACTTCTCTTGTGTTCAGTGCAAAATCCAAGTCTCGTAATCTGGGAAGGTTTGGGAAGAGATCAGGTTACCTGGCTTGTTGCTGTGAGGTACTGCAACGAAACTGGAGGCCTTTGGTCACCTCCAAAGAGTCTGTGATTCTCTGGGGTCTGAAATATTTGTGATTCTTAGTCACCAGGTAGAGCTGTGCTTGCACCATTGGGCTGCTGTGAGGAAAATCAGCAAAACAGCCAGGGCAAGTCCCTTGAGGCAGGGCTGGGGAGCTGTGATGCTAGGGAGAGTGGGAAAGAGGAATTGCCAGCTCCAGGCTTTCCTCTGCTGCAGTATTCAAATGCAGCCCCAGAAGGTGAATTCTGCCCACTAGTTATGCCAGCTGTTACATGTAACATCAGTATTTTCCTTTGACACCTCCCAGTCAAAGCTTTCCTTGCCCCTCTGATGAAAGGTGAGGAGTGCCCTAAATACCTCCTCTTAACTAGCCTAGCTTGCACTTCCCCACGGAAATTTCCTCAAGGAGCCATGGCAGGTCTCTGGGATGTGCTGCACTAGCTCCTGGGGGTCTCCAGCTACAGGACACAGGAGGCAGCAGGGCACAAGGGAGAGCTGACAGGTTCAGTCAATCCCAGGGCTGTTCTGTGCTGACGTGCTGGAGCAGCAGCTTGGCTGTGTCCGGTCCTAGCAGGGCCTTGGCACTTCTGGGCTGGCACTTGGCAGTTCCCATGCTTCTGGAAATGAGTGGGACAGGCTAGGAAAGCCCTTTGTGCTCCAGGACATGATGACTGCAGGAGACTTCCTGAAACAGATCTAGTGGGCTCAAGGGAGGCTATCTTCTCTGCACCCCCAAGCTTGCCCACCTGTCTGCAAGGGAAGGACCATCCTACTGGATATTGGAGTGAACCTGAGGCAGCCTGGGATTAAGATGGGAGTGCTTTAGATGATCCTTGAGCCTTGGCAACACAAGACACTAGAAGAGTTTCATCCCTGGAAGCAGTTTGTGTAACCTGTTATACGTCTCCCATACTGGAGATCCAGGACCACCATTTGCTGCGAGTGCTGTGGGCCATGAGGCCATGTGTCACTGCAGGGGTGTTCTCTGAGGCCTCACTGTGATGGAAGCTGTTGCCTCCTTGCTTCCCTCTGTGGCACAGGCCCAAGGACAATGTTGCTTCCCTGGCACTGGTGTCTTGGATATTGAATGACCGCAGACTGTAGCCTCTTTCCATGCTGCTGGAGATCTCATAGCATCTGATAGATGTTGATGGATGGATCTCCCTCCCCTTGGAGATGAGAAAACAACATTCTCACTCCCTTGCTTAAGGGAACAGCTGCACTGGGGGGCAAGTGGTGCAAGGTCATGGAGCTGGGGAGCTTATGTTTGCTCCTGCCTACAAGCTTGAAGCAGCTTCGCTCTCCCTCGTGTGCTATCACTTGCCTTTTTAAAGTGCAATTTGGCTTAAATCAGCAGGGTAGAGGTGACTTTGTAGCCTGAGTGTGTTTTGGGACACAAGTGGAAAGCCGCACTGGAAGGCCATAAAACTACATGCATGTAGGAATCATTCCCTTTCTAGGGAAGAGAGCGTGACCTAGGAAGCACAGGGCTACCCAGGTTGGAGCACTGGGCTTGTCACCAGGTGGGACGTCTCTCTGCATTATGTTCTTCAACAACTGTGCAGGGAACACAGTTCCAGGACCTGTGAGTGCAGTAGAGCACAAGATCCATGCAGTCTTGTTGCCAGCTTGTCGCTGTTGAGCGGCTAGCTGAGGAATGACCCAAGGTTTCAGACAAGGAAAGAGAGAAGAAAAATTTATTGTTTTGATTTCCATATATATATAGTTTACAGAAGTGCCCCAGATTGGTCAGCCCGAGACCTCCCCCTAGGCCCAATTGGTCAAGCCCGAACTGACCTAATCCGGAGAAGTTGTTTGCAAAACGTCCAAACTTTATCTTGTTTATGAAATATAGCAAAATGTTCCCACGGGAAGGACCTGTGCTAGCCACACCAGCTTGTCACTTCATCATGTGCAGCATAAGAGCTGAAACTGCCAGTTTCGTGTGCCAGGGTTATGGCACTTTTGTGAACTCTTGTTTCTGGCTGACAACTGTCTGTTATATTGGTAATGCTGTGCCTGTGGTTACAGCCATGTCTAACGTGTGTGTGTGTGTGTCTGCCAGGCCCTGGATTACTGTCACAGCATGGGAATCATGCACAGGGATGTCAAACCCCACAACGTCATGATAGACCACCAACAGAAAAAGGTACTGTGACACCAGGGCTTACAAGCAGGGTTTTTCCAGGGAAATTTGAAATTCTGCTGCCTCTATACCCATAGCCTTGGCAGGTGTACATGCCCCTCTAACCTTTCTTTACTGTCTCCCCATCACCTGTGCCAGCACCCAGAGATAGTCAAAGTCTCACAAAGGAGCACCACAGTGGGAGTTCATGGCTTCCTCACTGCTGGGGTGTGCTGATTAGACCATAGCAAATGGGCAGCACAGGGACCTTCTCCACCCCGCTGTGGTACTTGTGTCCCATCGGGTGCTGCGTGTACCTGCCCCAGGGACCTGGAATCCATATCAAGGAACTAGATGCTGGTCCACAGGTCCCTCTCTGTCAGTCAGCAGTGGCTGTACAGGCAAGGCAAGGCTTTATAAGGAAGGGAATTTCTCACTGGACCCACTGTCCTTCGGTAAGCAGGTTGTCCATCCTTGCAGCTGTGGAGATGGTCTGCCTTGCAGGATGTGCTGAGCCTCTCCTACCCCATTTTCTGCTCCCAGTACCCAGGTAAAATCAACACTGCCTTCAGCCCAGCCCTTCTGAACAGTGGGATAAGACTTTTGCCTGTTCCCTGGTACTCAAGGATCTGGTGGTGCTGGTAAGGAGCCAGCTGCCCAGCAGTAACTGTGCTTGGACTCAGAAGGCAGAGGAGCTCTCTAAGCTGGGCTTTGCCCCACCAGCTGGTGTTAGGGGAAAGGGAAGAATCTGATCAGAGAACTGCTGAGAGCATCTCCTGTCCACAGAGGGCCTCCCTCCACCCTGGACTCCACACTTGTTTCAAGGGATTGAGGTTTGGCCAACATGGCTTCACCTACCTGGCTGATGACTCTGTGTCTCTATTGCTTGTTCAGCTGCGGCTCATAGACTGGGGTCTGGCCGAATTCTACCATCCAGCTCAGGAATACAATGTCCGTGTGGCCTCTAGGTACTTCAAAGGACCAGAGCTCCTTGTGGACTACCAAGTAAGAATCTGTCTACTCCTTGCTATCCGGTGATAACACTTGTGGCTGCACTTTAGCCACCTTTGGGTTGTCTGGTTTTGCCTGTCAGGGCATTGCCTGGGTTGGAGAGAGGCTGGCTGTGAAGTGCAAAGGCTGAGGCTGCCTGTGCTGGTGGGGAACCAGGCTGTGGTGAGTGTGCCTTTTCTGACAGCTTCTCCTTTTCTCCTTCAGATGTATGACTACAGCTTAGACATGTGGAGTTTAGGCTGTATGCTGGCAAGCATGATCTTCCGAAAGGAGCCCTTCTTCCACGGCCAGGACAATTATGACCAAGTAAAGACATTGCTACCTGGCTTATTTTGTGAAAGTTTGTCCCCAGTTCATCTCTGTGTGTATAGTGGGGAAGCTCTGGGGATGGGACTGCCAGGCTGGGAGGATGCTGCTACATGCTTGGTTAAGCCATCTGTGATTTTGCTGCCTTGTGTAGGAAACTTGTTTTCTGCAGATATTGCAAAAGCAAGTTTCAGGGGAGATACTCCTTCCGTCTGGGATGTTTCCAGAAGGTGGGCTCTTAGATTTGGGCAGCTCTGCCTCTGCAAAAGAGTGGTGGGCTGCCATTCTGCTCTCTGAACATGCCTTTTGTTCCAGCTGGTTCGCATCGCAAAGGTCCTGGGCACAGATGAGCTGTATGGGTATCTCAAGAAGTACCACATAGAACTGGACCCGCACTTCAATGACATCCTGGGCCAGTAAGTGGAGAAGTGAAATGCTGTCTTTTTTTCCTTGTGAGCACAGAAAGGGAGATAAACTGATGTCTACACTCTTGGGGCACTCTCAGCAAAAGGCTGGTCGATGTTCTGGATAACAGTGCTGCTAGCAGGCCTCACATCTAGTTGCTCATGTTATCTCAGAAGGTCACTGCAATGTAGGCTCTTTCCTTTTGTCCCTCCCGTGATCCATGAGCCATCCCGTTTCTTCTCTCTCCTGCTTGTTCACATCCTTAAAGTGTAGGTGTAGACACTGCAGTTAAATGTGGGCTGAATGGCTCAGAGCCTTCCAGTTGAGATTCCTGAAAAGGACAAGAGGAATGGATGGAATAGTGAGGACAGCTTCTGTGAGGCTGGCTGGCAACCCAGAGCTGTTCTGGTCCCAGGGGTGTCACCCTGCCTGCTACATGCTGTTGTCTAGTCCCTGTACACAGAAGGGAATGTGCAATATTGTGCCTTTCCTGGCACAGGAGATCCATGCAATTGTGCACATAAAGAAGAGGATTTTCTACCTTTGGCAGGTGTTTGCTGGGCAGTAGCTTGTGCAAGGAAGAGCTGTGGGCAGTGTTCATCACAGCCACCTATGCTCAGAAGTGGCTGGTGGCAAGTGATTCCCATGGGACATCAGGGTACTGCTGTGCAGTGACAGCTGGTCCCTTTGCAGGCATTCCCGGAAGCGCTGGGAAAACTTCATCCACAGTGAGAACAGACACCTGGTCAGTCCTGAAGTCCTTGACCTCCTGGACAAGCTGCTGCGATATGACCATCAACAGAGGCTGACTGCCAAGGAGGCAATGGATCACCCCTATTTCTGTGAGTCAGTGGAGAAGCTGGGGCCAGCAGGGATGACGTTGTGGGTTGTGGGGGCAAATTTTGGCTCCCCATTCAGCAAAAGCCTTAGCAGCTCTATGAGTCTTGAGGGCAGTTTCTCTGGAAGGATTTGCCTGGGTGGAGCTTCCGCTTTATTAAATAGTTTCCTCTTCCTGCCTGGTCTGTCTCCTGCAGATCCAGTGGTGAAGGAACAGTCCCAGCCCAGCTCAGAAAACGCTGTGCTCTCCAGTGGCATGACAACAGCACGATGAGGACTGGAAAACGACGGGTAATTCAAGATGTTTACAAATAAAAGCAAAACCTTCGGTCACACAGTGAAGGGAAAAGAACCAAGGACCCCCCCCTCCTTCCCCTCCCCTTTATACTCGGCAGAAGTCTAACCTTGGGGGGGGGGTCTTAAACCTCAGTTCCTCTCTGGTGGTTGTGGTTAATGTAACTCTAACCCTGTGGTACCAAAGCCCTGGGCAAATGGTCTTGCAAGAGCTAAATATGTAGTGATATCCCCAGGGCTCCACACAACTGATTCTGGTTCACATCTCTATGGATCCTTCTCTTCCTTCTCAGTCCAGCCTTCCCCACCACGCTGGTGGGGACAAATTGGTCGTTCCACCATCAGCCCTTAGCATGCCTCTTTCTAAACTTGCCTTTCTGACTTGTAGACTCTGAATGAACCAAATTCAGGCTGGGGGTCAGCAGGTGCAACTCTGTTTTGAGGTTCAAGTCTTTACTGCTCACTCTGGGCTTGAATTTGGCCCTTGAATTCCAGTTTCAATTGTGAATGCCAGGGTGGTTGGGGGGGAGGGAGGGGGAGTTCGACAAAAAACAACCCACAAACCCAGCAGCATCTCGGGATTGGTTTGGAGCATTAAAACGAAGGCACTGATCCGAGTTGCTGGGGAGAGGAGATCCCCCCCTCCAGTGTGTTTGACAAAGGCTCGCTCTGAGAAGAAACTCAATAGACCTGCTTTGGAAACTTGTGAATGTGAGGGCTACTCTTGTGGCAGGAGAGGGGAGGGACTATCCAGACTTTCCCACCGAGCTCAGGAAAGTCAGTGTTGCAAGATTTCTTGTGATAGGTGTGCAACCACGTACCTCATGACGTGGCTCCCATGAGAATTCGTGCCAGACGCAGACTTATGCCAGAGCACAGCTCTGGAGCGGTTCAATCCAGCACCGGAGGATGGAGGAGCAGAGAGGAGGCCAGGGAGGAGAGCACAGGGAGGGGGGGAGGATCAACAAACAGCAGCCTCGGGGCAGGGGCTGTGCAGCTACTGATCCAGGCCTTGGGATCCCACGCAGTGTTTTAACAAAGTCAGCCATTTGTTGAATTCTGGGGTGCCGATCCTGTTGGGGGGTGGGGGGTTCGTCTTATGGGTTCTTTCATCAGATCCCTCGATGGCTTTATAGCCCCGCAATTCACAGTTGCCTCCTCTACTTGTTCTGTGTGTAACTTCATCAAGTGGTTCTGGTGACACTCAAACCTAGACGCTGGAGATAATGTTTTCCCACCAGCACCTAAACACAGAATTTCCTTCTGCGGCATTGTTGAAATAGTTAATTTTTTATAAGGTTGCAATGTTTCTATTTGAAACATCTGTTTACATTCCATATTCCAATAAAGTTCTATTGGCATCGACAGCAGGTCAATCCATTTGTATAATTCACTGAAACCAATAAATATCTATACGTCTGAACGTCTGCCGTCTCAAATCTATGGGATAGCCAGAAGGCCTGAGAGGTGGAGGCCTTGTCTCCTCCAGGAGGGCAGGTTGGCTCTTCCAACCCCTCTTGTCTGTATTTTTTGGGATCTCTCACTCAGGCTTTGGTTGCAGTTCTTCCTGCTGTCAGCCCCGAGAGTTTCACTGTGGCAGATCATCTCTGCTGCCATGGGGCTGCAGAGGAGGTGTGAGGGTTTGGGCACAGTGTGGGAGTCATCTCTTGTGGTCCATTGGCCCCCCAGCAAGTGCTGCCTGAGGGACAGACCTCTCTCTGCTGTAACCTGGTGGGTCAGACCACGTCACCAATGCGTGGCTGGAAATCAGGATTCTCCACATGTGTACCCCCATGCTCGTCTGCTCTCAGCCCTGGTGGATGGCTTTGTCTAAAGATGTGCTGAGCAAGGTGTGGCTCTTTCCTCCCACCCAAGGACATGGGGATAGTTCTGGGTGTCTGGGCTGAGGAGCAGCCTGTGATTGCTGCCATCCTGCAGGGTCTCACTAACTTTTGCTCCCCTGAAGAGGCTGCTGAAGGCATTGGCGAGTGTTCCCAGCCCTCTCTTCTCCCATCTGCCCACTCTCCTGGCTGCCTGGTCTGAGGGGCAGGGAAGTCTCTTGTGCTCTTACGCTGTGCCAATACCAGCAGGGTTGGTTTGGGGTTTTAATATCGAGTTGTGAACTGATTTTAAGTATCTATTGAATTGCTTCATTGAGAAGTGGATGTTTATCAGGGCCTGTCCAAGTTGCTATGGGAGAAGCTTGTCCGTTTTCCAGCTCTTGTGTGTTGGTATTCCCAGCTTCTGGAGGGGCAGGGCAGAAGAGGTGGGGAGAAGAAAAATGGGTTGAATGGGGGAACTTTGATAAGTGAACACTGTTGATCACTGTACATGAGTGTGCTGCATATGAGTGTCTAGCAGTGTCCAAACCTGCTGGTGGAGTTTCAGGGTGGTGCTTTGGGAAGTATCAGTTCTGTAAACCTGAGTCAGGAATTCTTTCCTGGTACCCTCAAGCAGAGGAAGAGGGTTGCTCTTCCAGTGACTGAAATGGCTTTCCCTGGTTGCAGTAAGCAGAGAGGCTGGAACAACCTGCCCCTTATCTCCCCACATCCCTGTGCCAGCTCCAGGGTATGATGAGCAGTGACAGATCCATGCTGGAGGGAAACAGCAGCTGAGCAAGAGTAGTCTGGGAGCGAGGAGGGTGTGGAGTCTCCTGATCCCAGGGCAGTGGGGATGTTTGACTGCAGCTTGCGCCAGTTTATCTCTGCAGTCAGTGGCTCTTCCAGCACTCAGGGCAGGAAACCCTTCTCTCCTCTGGACCTTAGCAAAGTGTTCTCCTGCCTGTACGGACAGCCAGGAGCTGGGGAAGATTGTTTTGTCTCTAGGAGGTTAAGAGGACTGGGGAACATGCATCACCATCTGCTTTTTCCTGAAGAAAGTTAGGAGAGTCCCAGTGCATGTTCCTGGCCTTTCAGCTGGCCTGGCTCCAGCTGTCTAGCAGAGGTAGAGCATGGGTTTGGCTGAATGCCTTGTAAGAGGAAAGGCTCAAAACTGAGCCCCAGCAGCCAGTGAGGGATGCAGTAGGAAATGGATGCAGTAAGCAGCTTTGCCAGCTTGTCCGTGCCTGTTGCAAGTGTGCTGGGCATGATGGGAGCTTTCAATGGAATTATGGGAGGTGGTTTTGGTTGTGGAGGGAAACTCAAAAGAGTAGGTCATGGAAAAAAAGTCCAAACTTGTGTCTGGCTCTCTGTGAAAGTTCTGCTTTGCTGACCTGCGTCTCTCCCTTGCCTTGCTCAGCCCTGCCTTCCTTTCTTGCCCCTTCCAAAGCAGGCTGAGATTCCCCTGCTATCCCCACATCCAGAGGACCATGGAGGGTGTGCCTGGGCCTGGCTGGGGGTGGGGTGGCAGACACGGGGCAGCATGCCCAGCCATCTCCTCATCACGGCGCTGGAGGAGCTCTGTGTTGAGCTGGCAGTGCCCCGCAACACTCACTTCCCTCCTCCCGTCTCTCCTCAGGTCCGATGCTGTTGCTCCCAATTTTCCATAAGCAGAATGAGAACCAAATCAAACGTCCTATCGGCGCGGTAGAGTGACGGCGGGCGGACTGCGCGGCGCGGGCAGGGCTCAGAGCGGGGCACACGCCTGGCTGGACAGCACTCACCTCGCTATGACCACAGCCCTTCCCTCCGAGTGTTAAAGGTTCTTCTGCCTCTGTTTCTTTGTTGAGCTCTTCCTGACCCAGAAAGCGTGGAAATGTGAAGGGTGTGCAAAGCAGTTGTTGGTTAGTCGTTCCTCCCTCTGTTCTGGCTGTTCTCCCCCAACCTCTGATGGACCATGGTTAGTCAGCTTGTGCCTGTCTCTTCCAGGACATGGGGGTCACAGGGGATGTAGTATCATGATGGACAGTTCTATACTATAATTAAAAGAATTCTATATTGTTGAATAAAAGTTTTAAAAGAAGCGTTCAAGGAGGGGTCTTCAGTGGGGAGGGAAGCTGAAGAGTGCTGGCAGAGTGAGCTGTTCCCTGTGCCCTAGGACAGACTGGGTGGGGAGAGCAGGAAGAAATTGTACAAAGTCACTGTGGGCAGAAGCAAAGGAGCCACTTGCCACCTTTGGGGGTGTTTCTCCTTTGGTGGTGTCCCTCCTTAGGCCCCCACACTCCTCTGAAAGTGCCTGCCTGGGTGGTGACCTGAGTGCTCATGCTGGTACCTGCTTTTCCTGGCAGGGGAGGGCTTGGGCATGGCTCTGTCTCTGTCTCACTGGAGCTCCCATCTCTTCCTCTTTCTCGGGCTCAGGCTCTCCTCCTCCTCCCCAGCACCATCACTGCAAAGCCCTGAGCTTGGAGCTCCTGCTTTGCAAGAGATCCTCAGACATGGTGCTTCACTGGCAGTGCTCAGGAGAGTCTGGCTGCAATGATGGTTGCTGGCTAAGCTGGGCTCTGGTCTTAGGTGTTAATGAACCACGTGAAATTCTGTCTAAAAGCCTCCACCTGGACTCTATATGACTGTACATGGTTATTTCTCTTGTATTGTCCCATTCCTTCATTGCCCATTAAGTTTTCCCCTATACTGAAACTGCCCAGGGGAAAGAGTACCTCTGACACAAGGCTTTTGCCTGGGAAAGAGAGACCTGTTGCTGGTTCCCAGGGAGGGGAGCTCAGCCGTGGGCTCCTGCCGGCACAGAACTACTCAGTGCTGCTCTCACCCAGCCCTGGGCACTGGCCAAAGTGGAATTCCAGGACTGAGTCCTTGCACAAAACCTGTAACGAGTACAGGTGGAAGCCAACATTGTCGTGGTGTGTCACACATGGAGATTTGCTGATTTGAGGCCAGATGTGGACGTGGGCATCAGGTAAGTTTAACCTACTGGTGCTGTAAAGCAGGGCTAGGTCCATTGCCAAGGAACAGTTTAATGACAGTTTAGCTCTGTTGTATCCAGGACTCTACTGATCTCTGGCATCTAAGTTCATCAAGACTTTTTTTGGCGGGTGCAGCTCTGGCCAGCGGTGAGAGCAGGGAAGAGCCCATGGCAGTGCCCACCTGAGGCCCACGCTGGGCAGAAGCAGCACTGAGAACATATTCTGATGTGAGGTCCTTGCAGCACAGTGGCACATCTGAGCACTGTTGCTGCCTGGATCTATCCATCTCCTGATGCTGTTGGATCATATTCCCCATTGCCACCTGCTGCCTGCTGCAGCCCATGTCCTCTCCAAGTCAACACTTTGTCTCCAGAGAATGCTCTCAGTGACTCTTTTAACTGTTGTTTGTCAGAAATAAACACTTCCTTGCCAAGCCTTTTTTTTCTCCAGTCTGTCTGGAGTCAAAAAGGTTTTGCTCATCCTGGCCCTTGCTCCATCGCATTGCATAGCTGTCCCACCAAGGCAGTGTGTCTTCCTTCCTTGATTTTCTCAGCCCACTTGCTCCAGTACATGCTGGCACTGCCTCCTTCTGCACCCACTGATGTTTACACCCTGTTCTCTTCTGATCTCTTGCTCAGCAGGAGCCCAGCTTCCCCCCTTCTGCACTGCTTGGAGTTCAGCCAGCATGAGGTCCAAAGCCTTTGGATTGCTCCAGCACCCAAAGCCACTTTTGGGACTTGCCTCTCCTTGCATGTGGTGGTTATGGATGTCCTGCCCAATTTTGTTTTTGGTTTTCCCATTACAGCTGCCCTTCATCCAGTGCTGCTCCTGGCAGGAAAATCCAGGCTGGAGTCATCTGGAAAAATCCCAGAATCTCACACTCCTTGCAGGAGTCATTACTTTGTTGTTGATTTTTGAGCTTTTGGCTCAAAAAGGAACTGACTGAATGTGGTGCTGGTTTTATAGGTCCAAGCACTGTCCTTGGAGCTGACCCAGCCCCAGGCATCTGCTCTCCAGCCTCAGCCAAGAGGGCAATGGCCTGGGTTAGGATTTCCCAGGCCATGAACCTGGACCATGTGCTCCAAGGCAAGCACAGACTTGGTGACAGTGGAGAGACCTGCTACATTTTGGTCTCCTAACTGCACCCTGCAATGTGACACTTCAGAGGAGCAACGTTTCAGAAGCTTCCTGAAAATCTCATTCCTCTGAAGGCATCGGATTGCTGAGAACTCTGAAGGAAGGAAATGCTTTAGTGGGCAGTTATTTCTGGAGCAGGCAACCTCTGCTCACTTCTTGGACCAGATCATTCTCTTAAGATAGGCCTTTTCCTCCACCTGCTCCCCTAAATCCAATCCCTGTACACCCTGGGAACTGGAAGTAGGGGTGAGGTAACATGCCAACATCTTCCTAGCAATCTTCAAGGTGGACAACATCAGGGTGTGAGTCTGGGAAATACATCTCTCAGAGCCCTCTTCCCAAATGCCAGCCTTGATTATTAATATGAGTTAATGATTTACAGGGTTCTCTGTCTCCGCCCTCTCCTCTAGCCCACATATGCCTGGGGAAGGAGGAGGGGCAATGGGTACTACATTTTGTTAAAATTGAGAAATAGGGACAATTTGAAACCACAACCTATTTCTGTGTGCAGCAAAACATGACATTAAAGTGGTAAGTGGAGAGAGTGTGAATTAGCCGGCTGTTCAGGAATGGCAGCTGGATATTTGTCCCAGTTGTCTCCTACCATCTGATTAAGGGAACAAGTTATTTCATCGTGCCATATAAAGTGTACTCTAACCCTCTGACTAAATATAGCTGATAATTTCTAACTAATGCCTTGCTTTTTGTGTGCTCCACTTGGTCGTGTGACAAATTGTGAAGGAAGGAAAGAGAAAGTACTGCTAACCAGGGTGCTGCAAGGGACTGTGCCCTTGGGACAGTCAGAGCATTTGTAGCTCATGGCACAACTAAAAGCCAAAGCACAACTAGCAGACAACATTGTTGGGATTTGGATGGGGCATTAGTGGGCAACAGAGGCCTGGAGTTAACATAAAGCTTGTGCAGAATGGTAATTTTTATGCTGTTTAGTGTCTGTACATTGAAAATCTATAATGTAAACAGGTGTTATTGCAGCCGGAAGAAATGTAATATATGTCAGTTTAGAAATGTAATTTCTAGCCCAAGCTGTTCCTGTTAAGCCTCTTCAGCTGTGCCAAGGCCTTGTCTGTACTAAAGCCATTCTCACACTCATAAAGCTGTACATCAACCTCTCAAATTGCCAGGGCTCTGCTTCTTATCCCTGCCTGGCTAGAGCAGCAAGAAGACACAGGAGGTTGCTAGGGCACCTAGGAGTGAGTGGGGCTAAAGGAAGCAACCAAGTAGGGCAAACACCATTCGAACGCTCCAGCCTTGTAAAACCAGCACAGGGAGCCCCTCGGAGGAAAAAAAAGGAGAGGAACACTTATGGGCAAAAAGCATCCTTGGGAAAAGCAAACCACCTTTTTGGACTGAGGGTCGTGAATTGCAGGGGGAGAACCCAGATGTTCTAGAGGCGTCCCTACCTAGAGCCCAGGCGGTCAGGGAATGTGATCCCAAGCGCAGCGGGCCGGGCACGGTTCGGGGCGGGCTCGGCTCCAGCCACTCCTCCGAGACAGCGGGGAAGAGGCCGAGCCGGCGGCGCGGTTACCACGGCAGCGCTCCGCAACACCGTCACCCGGGAAGTGGATCCGGGGCCGCCCCAAGTAGTTCCTCGGTGACGGCGGCGGCGCGGCGCGGAGGGATCCGCCGTGTCCTGGCAGAGCGGCGGCCGCGGCCCGGCCCGGCCCGCCCGGCCCCGGCATGTTCAAGAACACCTTCCAGAGCGGCTTCCTCTCCGTGCTCTACAGCATCGGCAGCAAACCGCTCCAGATCTGGGACAAGAAGGTGAGGCGGCCTGCCGGGGCAGCGGCGCGGCCCGGGGAGCGGCGCGGCCGGTCGGCTCAGCCTGCCGGGGCAGGCCCGGGGCGGCCGGGAGCCTTCTGAGCACCGCGGACACCTGTGGGGCTGCTCTCGGCCGGGAGCTGCAGCGGGCGGGTTACCGGGACCCCCCCCGGGAGCCTCCTGAGCACCGCGGACATCTGTGGGGCTGCTCTCGGCCGGGAGCTGCGGCGGGCGGGTTACTGGGGCCGCCGGGAGCTTCCCGAGCACCCCGAACACCTGTGGGGCTGCTCCCGGCCGGCATCTCTCGGGAACTGGTTACTGGGACCCCCCTGGGGTGTTTCTGAGGGGAATGTGTTATTATAGGAGTATTTTCTGCCTCTGATGGGCAGAAGCTGCAGCTTCTGTGGGATTCCGATGTGGGAAGCTGCCGAAGTGTCCAGCACTGGCCGTAGGCAGCGGGATGCCCAAGGCCGATGCCCGAGGCCCCTTGGCCACTGGTGGGGCTGAGGTGAGGGTCTCTGTGGCTAGCACAGGTCCTTCCCGTGAGAACATTTTGCTATATTTCATAAACAAAGATAAAGTTTGGATGTTTTGCAAACAACGTCTCCGGATTAGGTCAGTTCGGGCTTGGCCAATTGGGCCTAGGGGGAGGTCTCGGGCCGACCAATCTGGGTGACCTCTGAAGACTCTATATATATGGAAATCAAAATAATAAAGACACCTTCTCTCTTTCCTTGTCTGAGAACCTGGGTCATTTCTCAGCTAGCGGCTCAACAGCGACAGGTCTCCTCTGCTCCGTGAGCCACCTTTCAAACAGGTTTGCCAAAGGCACGCAGAGGTGGGCTCCGTGGCGGCTTGTAGGCTGTAGGAGAAGTCGTGAATGTCTCATGGCTTTGTTTCTCCCTCCTCTCAGTTTTTAGAGAGGTTCTGCTGAGGGCCCCGTGCCTTCCGGCGGGTATCTTGCATCAAGGAGCCCTCCTCAGGATGTTCGGAGATGTTGAGCTGTGCTGCTTCTCCCCTTCGAGAACCACCCATGCTTTAGTGTTTCTGCAAAATGCTTGTTACATCCTCTGAGACCAAGGTTACAACTTGTATTTGGTTATTTGTGCTTGAGCCGTAGGTTGAATTTCTTGTGGTTTCGGCAAGAACAAAAGTCTCCAAGGCAGTTCAGACAACAGTGGTGTTTGAGTGCACTCCTGTGAGCATTTACAAGTTGTGAGGTGGGGGACAGGAGGCACGGACCCATCCTGTTTCCCATCGGTGGGATACCCATGTAGTTTGTGAAGAACTGGGATGCCTCACACTGCCTCTATGTGTGTGTGTCTGTGTTTTGCACAAATATTCGTGACTTTAAAAAGGGATCAACAGCTTACTTGGATGTTGCAAGGACGGGACACATTAAAGACTCTTAGACAAAGGGATGTAGTGTGCTGCCAGACTGGATAAGCCATGAGCAGGCTGGGCTGACCCTGCTTGGAGGCGGAGGCTGGACTGGAGACCTCTTGAGGCACCTTCCCACGTGAATTGTCCTGTGCAGGGTGATACTGTTATGATTGTGTGGCCTGTGAGTGGCGAGCAGGAGCTCTGCTTTCAGGGTGGATGTCAGCAGTGGTCCTTTCAGCTGCAGTAGTCTCTCTTCCTATCCTGGAGAAGCGTGGCCAGCCTGGCTGTGCTTGTTGTGAGGATTGCCCTGCTCTCTTCAGCAGTGCATGAAATGCCTCTGTCGTTTTGGTGAGAACTAGAAACAGTATTTGACATTCTCCTGGTATCCTAGGTGCTTGCCCTAGATTACTGGGTTCATAGCTGTCCTAATGTAGACTTTCATATCTTTGCAAAAAGAACCAGCAGGCCATGATTTCTACTTTTCTTACATCTTTAGGGAATTATTATTGTTATTATTATTCTTTGGGGAATATCTCAAGCTTTGTGATGTGGTGAAAACCATTTATTTTTCTGCCTTAGAAGGATGTGCACTGCTTGTGCTGGTGGAGTGTGTAAGAGCGTGTATGAGTGAGCATGAGTGTGAGTGTGTCAGAGTGTGTGAGTGTGTGTGTTTGAGTGTGCAAGAGTGAGTGAGTGAGGTGTGTGAGAGTGCAAGAGTGTGTATGATTGTGCAAGAGTGTGTATGATTGTGCCAAGAGTGTGTGTGTGTGAGTTTCCAGCCCTTCCCTGGGGGCAGTCAGCTGTGCCCAGCAGTACAGACTTAGTCCCCTTGGTAACCAGTGGCTGGCTGGCAGCTCCCCTGTATTGCTTGTCCTTGTTTTTACCCCTTATTCGTCTCAAGTTTGGTTCTTGCTCTTTTTTGTTTGTTTATTTGGGCCTCTAACATGAGGCTGGAGTCCCCTGTGTTCGCTGTAGCATATTTTGATAGATGGAAGTCTTGCACTTGGTGTATGTGCAGCATGCTGGGCCATAAACTCTTGCTTAGAGTCCTGGCACTCTGGGGCAGTGATCAAAGCCTTGGAAACTGCAAGGTCCAGGAGAGTAGGAGCCAAGTGAATGTAGATGGGTCCTCCTGGGGTCTTTTTCCTTCTCTTAAGAGACTTGTGTTTGCCTCTTTTTTCCTTCTCAAGTAAAGTCTGTGCGTCTGCCCTGCTTTTGTTCCAGGTGCGCAATGGCCACATCAAGCGAATCACGGACAATGACATTCAGTCACTGGTGCTGGAGATTGAAGGAACAAATGTCAGGTAAGAGAAGGCCTCTTCTACTGTTCTGGGGGGACACACTCTGCCCTGGGGCAGAGTGAAAGATGTTAGTGCCCAGCTGACATCATCTTCACACTCTACTGCAATGTGATGGCAATGTTTTTGTCAATAAATTGAAGAATCTGGGGTCAGATCACTGATACTCCTCTGTGGCACTGTACTGTGCCTTTCCGTGGACATACTTGTAGAGCTCTCTCTCTCATCCTCACTGGGGCTAAGGGATAAAAAATAAAATCCCATTATTTTTCCATCACTTGAATAGAAAAAAACACGATATTTAATACCCAGCCCCAGTTAGCACTGCCAGTTACTGAAAAAGCAGCACTGTCGGCTGCATCTTCTGTTGTCTTGGGCCTGTTCTCCTCACGTGATGGCTGCTCTCCCTACAGCAGGAAGATCAAAGGGAGATTTATGAGGGGAGTTGCTTATGGAGCTTCTCTTAGCAACCTCATCTCCATCGCCCCGGGAGACAGACGCCAGCTCTGTGAGCGGGCTCAGAGTCTCCAAGGCTTCTCCAGGGCTGATTCAGAGCAGGGCACTCCTTATAAGGGCAGTGGACTCCTCTCCTGCAGACAGACTGAGCCAACGCTTCTCTTCCTCCAAGAAGTGTTGATACAGAACTTGCCAGACGTGACGTGTACTTCTAGGGCTCGTGACCTCTGTTTTTGCAGCCATGTAGAGCACACGGGGCCTCTGCTGTGCTCTGGAGGGCTCTGCCTGTTCATTCAAGGGTAGGAGGAGGTTGTGTTAAGAAACAGCACTGACATGGCCTTGAAACTGGGGAGGTGAAGCTGTCCAGGAAGGTGTTTCATGCCCTGGGTGAGAAAAGTGGGATTTGAATGCATTCTTTGTGCCTTTTATCTTTTTCTGCCAACAGCTACCTCTGAAACTCTCCCTCCTGTTACAGGAAGCTCTGTTTCGTTGCTGAGATCTTACGATCACAGTTACCCATTTCTGCCTGTCCTCCAAGGCTTCACTGGGCCAAGGGAGAGACTTGGGCTGTCTCGAGCTGTGCACTTTGTGCTGTGTGAGATTCTGAAGTGTTTTTCTCTCACCTCCCAGTACCACGTACATCACGTGCCCTGCTGACCCAAAGAAGACCCTGGGCATCAAACTACCTTTCCTAGTGATGATCATCAAGAACCTGAAAAAATACTTCACTTTTGAAGTGCAGGTGAGGAGTGTGCAGTGGGGAGGCCCCTCCAGGGACCACTGACGAAGGCGCCAGAGAGCCTGCAGTCTTGTGTTGGAACTTGTCCCAGGCAGTGAGTGATCCCCAAAACAGTTTTGCTTTCTTGGCCATGTGGTGTGTCAGGTCTTCTGGTATGGGGGCATCAGTCAGCTCACAAATACATCATTGCTATTCCTGAAAATGGGTCTGTTTCCTGGGTTAAAATTACTTCTGCTGTGGAATGGAGGGGTGGGAGTAGAGAGCCCTCTTGGAGACGGGTAGTGCTGTCCTGGGGAGTCAGGGCCCTGGCGCCTGGGTGAGCAGCCTGCCTTCCTGCCCAGGTGCTGGACGATAAGAATGTCCGTCGGCGTTTCCGGGCAAGCAACTACCAGAGCACGACTCGGGTGAAGCCCTTCATCTGCACCATGCCCATGCGGCTGGACGACGGCTGGAACCAGATCCAGTTCAACCTGTCTGATTTCACGCGCCGCGCCTACGGCACCAACTACATCGAGACCCTGAGAGTGCAGGTGAGGAGCAGGCACCACCTGCCCTGGGAAACCAACGGCTGGTCATGTTCTGCTGCCTGGGACAGCAGGGTGGGAATCCAGGCTTAGCCCTGCATGGTTCCTTTGCCAGCCCTGCTCTTTGTAGAGCACTGTGGAAGGGGAGCAAAGGCCTGACTGAGGCCTCACTTTACTTGACTAGACTAGACTGGGATGAAGGAGCCCATTTCCATCTTGTTTCTCTGTTTGGTTGTTAGGGTGAGAGTTGCAGTTCCCTGTGGCGTGCCATGAAGGTGGAGGTCTGCTGGGAATTAGCTGTGTGCTGCCTTACTGTCCAGCTAGGCCAGACAGTGACTGGCTGAATAGGAAAGACCCATGGTGTACAGACCATTCATATCCTTGGTCAAGCTGGTTTCCTAGTGGTAGTGGAGTGACCCTGCCTTCACTGAGTCCCTTGTAACAGAGACGATGCAGTGTTTGTTCCTGCTGAGGACATGGAACTTGTTCCATATGCTAGGGAGTCATGTTCACAGTGTCCAGTGGTGTGTGTTATTTTGAGGAATGTCTGTGTGTGGAGCGTGCCTGTTCCTTAGTATGAAGGGAGTGCTGCAGTTCCTTGCAGGGCTGCGCTGAGGTGCAGGCAGTCAGCTGGGAGTTGTCTGCCTTCTCACATACTCACGGGGGGGGACCAGAGCAGCTCCTTTGCTGCCAGCTGATAGTGGAGGCAGAACAGACTGGACAGGCTCATTCCTGACCTCAGGGAGGCCCTGAAGTGGGTGTGTTAAAAATGCAGCAGGCTGAGGCTGTGGGTGTTCTTGCAAATGCTGATACCAGCAAAGCAGAGGTGAGCTCACAGCAGAGAATCCCCTTAGCAACTAAGGCAGACCTCAGTTGCCAGAGCTTGGCCAAAACTTTTGATTGAGTGTTCATCACTGGAGAGAGAGAGCATCTAATGCAAAGCAGAGAGCACAGGCTAACTTTTCTCTGATGCCCTATCAGATTCAAAGCAAGGCAGTGAGGTAGATCTCCAGCTGCTGAGCCAAAGAATCTGTGTTGCTGCATGACACCAAAGCTGGATGTGGAAAGAGCATATGGAAAATGGGCTGACTCTTTGTTTTGACTCTCAGATCCACGCCAACTGTCGCATCCGCCGGGTGTATTTCTCTGACCGGCTGTACTCAGAGGATGAGCTCCCAGCTGAGTTCAAGCTGTATCTGCCTGTCCAGAGCAAGACCAAGGTGAGCTAGATGTGGGAAGGAGGGTGGGAGAACTGTGAGCCAGACTAGCATTCCTCTTCCTCCTCCTGCTGCCTTCGCAACCCAGAGTTTCTTGTGGCAGCAGAGCTCTTGCCAGCTTTGGCCGCCAGCCAGGGAGCACCCTCTCTGTTGCCAGGGTGAGCAGTTTGTCTGGGGTGCCTTGCTGGGTAGCTTTCCTGCCAAAACACATGGAAATTGTCATTCCCATCTAGGAGCAGGGTGAGCTGTTCAGCTGCTCCCCATGTCCTCCTGTTTGTGTTGAAGGACTCTGGGCAGTTGCAGCTTCCCGGCATCTCTCCAGAGCTTTCATCCATGACTCAGCTCAGCAACTTTGCTCTTCAGAGCAGCTGCAGCTCCACATTTGTCTTCCAGGAGAGATGCTGTTTGTGTCCCTGTAGCCCAAAATGAGTTTCCTCTGATCTTTTCCCCGCCTAGTGCAGATGGTGGTGCCATGGTGGGGGGAGGAGATACCATGGTTGCCCTGCAGGAGGAGATGCCAAGCTCTGGTCCCGCAGTGATGGTAGAGGAATGAACATGCTGGCATATTGAGAAATCTTGAGCAACATGCAGCAGTTTTGAGGCTTGTGAGAAAGCACCTTCTTTGCCAGGGCCAGCCAGTCCCAATGCAGGCACTTCTTTTAGCAGAGAAGATTCCTGGGCAAAATTTCAAGCTGCTGAGGGAGGATGTTGGGGGGTGATTGTAGTGGGAGGTAGAAGGCAGTATTAACTGTGGGTAATGCCTCTGGGGAACCTGTCACTGCCTTCTGGGCCATAGTAGCCTCACAGAGGTGTCTGGGGAGTGCTTGGAGTCCTCCCAGTACTGTTGTCTTGTGCTGCCAAGTCTTGTAAGTGTCTCCTTTCTTCTCCCTGCTCTGTCCAGCAATAACACCACATTGGGAAGAGATGTTGCTGGCGTGCGAATTGTACAGAGTCAGAGCTTTCCTGGCTATTCCTAAAGTGCTGAGCCTAAACACTGCAGGTGGCCTGGTACCCAGTCTTGTCTTGCTCAAAGTGGCCACTGTGCCTCCAAAGAAGGGATTCAGCAGGAGTTGTGGAGTTAAGTGTATCCTCTTGAAGCTAGCAATTTTATTTTTAATTTTCTTGTTTTCCATCTCTTATATATGCTCTAAATATGGATGTAATACTTGTTCTTGAAAAGTTATTAAACATTTGGCTCTGTAAATCTGCGTCTGTCTTCTTCCTCCTTTGGTGGATCCTTAACTTGCACATTTTAGTGCTTCAGAAAGTGCGAAAGAATTCCTTTGAGAGCCCAGATGTTAGAATTTGCCTCTGAACTTGAGTGATCGTCACCTTCACTGTTTAAGGGATAGCGCAGACATGAACAGCAGCAATCTGGTGAGAGGAAAATTAGTGAGATTTCCACAGAGAAGACAGAATCTGTCTCCAATCCATGAAGTTTGTGGTACTATGACAAAAACTCATGTTGTTCATGGAAATGGGTTTTTCATTCCCTTTTTCCTTGAAGCCATTTTCCCCAGCGGTGACAGATTAGGTTTACCTGCCTGTTAGGGCACAGTTTTGTTGGCTGTGTAGTTACCAACTCACTCCAGCTCTCAGCCAAGCCTTTAGCAGCTGCTTACAGTATGAGGTACACAATAGTCTTCCAGCTGCCAAATTGTCCCTTTCCCCAGGGATGAAAGGGGAGGTTTAGCAAAGCAGCATAACAGGAGCGGAAGTCTTTTCCTGTGCTGAAGCTGCCCTTCCCTGCCTCAAACCAATCTGCCTTTGTTGTAGAAAGGCTTGTGAGGGGGAGGCCAGAGACTCCATCACTAATGGGGTGAGTCTGGGAGGAGCTGATGCCTTTCCTTCCTGCAGCCAAGCCCCCCCACAGATACTCTGGAGGGCAGGTACCAAAGGCTGGGACTGAGCCTTCCCTGTACTGTGCAGTGAATGGGGAAGACTTCACTTACGTTACTGCTCTCTAGAGCAAAGCCGGTCCCTCCCAGGAGGAGGAGAGCCTGCTGGGGGGTGTCTGCCTTAGATTCTGGGTTTAATCCTGACCACTGAGTCTCCACCAGGTTTAAAGGTTTGGCATGCCTGTGCATCCTCTTTCTGCACCTCTGTGGCAAGGCTCTCAGGACACCTGTAATGGAGCTGCCTCACCTGCACCTTTAGAGCTGCTGGGTTTTGAACTGGAGGTGCTTCCTCATGCTGCACCTGCAGAAGACTTTCTGGAGAAGACCTTTGCAATTCTTATAGCAGCTGAACAGCTTGGTAGCTCCAAGAAGCCCCAGCCAAGGAAGCCCACATGAGAAAGCAGCATCCATTTTGCATTGACATATGTCAAGGCTTGGCTGGACTTGATTTGTTAAGTGGAATTGCACTGGATCATGTGCCAAGGGTTGGCCTTAATGGAAGTCCATGGTGAGGCTTTCTCCACGTTTGCAAAGCTTGCCAGAACTGCAGGAGCTGCTGAGCGGAACCATCAGACCCCAGCGGGGTAAAATGTGCATCTTTTCCCGCAAGCCCTTGCTCAATACCATGTGCTTTTAGCAGTCTTTGGCAGCTGAACACTCAGCAGGAGCTGCTGCTGCCTTTCCCTGCCCTGCTGGAGCCTGTGCTGGAGTTGCCCCTTGTCGTTGAGGAGTTGAGCTCACCCTGAGTGACCAGCCTTAATGCATTAGGATGGGCTGGGCTCCCCTGGGCCCCGAGCTGGCTGCCTCTGCAGAGATCAGATGGGCCCTGCTGCCAACTCCTGCATGACCTCTAGGAGCTGTGCCAGCGGATTTGCTGGAATAAACTCCCAGCCACAAACCCTTACATCCATATGGACCTTCTGTGTATTTTTAATACGAAACAAAATACTGAATCTTCCTGTTTACTTACTGCACAAAGTGGAGCATCATCGGATACCGGCTCTTTCCTTTAGGGCCAGATGCTTGGTGATTTACACAGTGTTCTTCCAAAATCTTCCTCTTCTAATCCCCCTCTCCCATCAAAACTAACCATCTTGCTGAAGGTGGGTGAAGTTGGATGCTATCCCTGTGGGAGAAGAGGATGCTGCTAGCAGATAGGCCAGAATGTCAAAGGCATCCTGTCAGCAGACATTCCTAAATGAGCAAAACTCCTGTGGTGGAGCACCCAGCTTCTTACTGCTTTGGTTATGGCTCGACCTGGCTGGGATGCAACATCCTCCTACATGGAAAGAGTGGAGGAATGCAGGATGGAGGTGGGTGCAGATATGGGAGTCGTGGATGGCTACTGCCTGCCTACTCCCAGGGCAGCCCCAGCTGGGTATGAGGGGTGGGCAGAGGGGAGTCCTGGTTCAGTGCAGGCAGCCTGTGGAGAAAAGGTCTTAAAATATCTCCTCATTCACCTTTCTGTGGGTAGCCTGCTCATTACTTCCTGCCTAAGTCCTTGCTGCCATCCATGTCTAGTGGGAGAGAAAGGAATCTTTCTTTACAGGGAGCCCTGGTGTCAACCTGGGGCAGAGCAGGGCCCACCCAAAGACGAGTTTTCCTTCCCTGCACCAGTTTTTTGCCTTTGTCTTCCATTGGCTGGGGCAAGGTCCTGCACTTGGACGCTTTGATCAGGACCTCAGTGCTGGGAGCTGCTTTCTACATCAAAGGCAAAGCTTCCCTTTGAAAGCTTGGGTGCTGAAATACGGTGAGTGCATAGGCTGCAGCTCCTGGGAGCCAGAGACCCTCCCTGGGCTGGGCCAGGCAGCAGCAGGCTCAGGCTGGAGCAGCTGGCAGTCGCTGTGTGGTGCGAGCCAAGGCTGGGCCAGGTGGCTCTGCCTGGGCAGGTGGCAGCCGCTGGCAGGGCAAGCAGGCAGTGGGGTTTTCCTGGAAAGTTTTCTCCATTTGCTCTGCTGCTGGGGCAGAAGAATCCTGGGTATCTGGCCCAGCAGAGTTGCAGGACATTGGTACAGGATTCTGTCTCTGCCTGTGCTTGTTCCCATGCACTTCGTCACCTTCCTACTGAGTGAGTCCTGGCACAAAAGCACAGAGCTGTGATCAAGGAGGTGATAAGCAGGAATCAAAAAAAATCTGGGCCAAACTCTGCTCCTTGTCCATTCTGCATCTCCGTGGATGTCTTGGGCCAAATGTTGTCATCTTTATAGAGGGATTACACCTCCGGGGCGACGTTAATCCTCTGCAGCTGTTGTCTAATGTGGGGCAGGCAGTGCTGGAAGCAAGGGAAATATTTATTTTGAGTTTTACCACTGGCCACCGCCCAGGAAAACTGAGTGACGGTACTGGGGACTTTGGCCACTTTGCATGCAGAGAGAGCTGATCTGCCCTGCTGGCGCCTGCAGGAGAGGGGTGAGAACTTCCCCTGGCAGGCTGCAAAATGGGACCACCCATGCATGATTTTATTTGGATGAGGGAGCAGTTGTGCACCGTGAGAGCTACCCTGGGATGCACTGGGGAAAGCCTCAGAGCCGCTAGAGGTGAGAAGATGATGGATGCCAAGTTGTGCTGAAGGAGACCTGCAGCCCATCTGCTTCACCATCACTTCATGTGTTGCAGCTGCAGAAATGACTTTCTGTGAGATGAGGGGTCCCAACACCTGGGGAGCAGGCTGGGGGCTGCTCGGTGGATTAGAGGGAATGAGAGGGGCATGAGCCCCACATGCATGTGCCGAGTTCAGTGTGGCTGCATGCCACCCGCAGCAGGGCTGTTCTGGCCCCGACCCCTCCCCGAGAGAACCCGGAGCCTCCTCCCTGCCTGCAGCATGCACAGCCAGCAGGTTCAACCCCTCCCAGGGCCCCGCGGCCCTTCCCTCCATCCCCAGCATTGTTTCCTCCGACCTTGATCTGGCCGGTCCCTGCTTGCTGTATCCCAGCCCGAGCTCTTCCTCTGCACAGAGCTTGGCTTCCTCTGTGTTTTCCGGGTCCTTTCCTCAGGGCTGCACAGGGGAACGTGCCCTGGCTTGCAGAGGAAGAGGAGGATTCTCCTGAGATAGTGCCAATCAGGCAGAGAGAGCCCCTGCCAGCCCTGGTGACCCCCTCACCCACACTCCAGCGGCCACCCCAGCACAGCAGGGCCTGGAGGACACTGAGCTCCCAGTGTCTTTTCCAGGTCAGGCTTCTTCAACCTATTTTTGGGAAGCAGGGAGCTGCCTGGTGGGAGTGGATCCTGGCAGGGCAGTCCAGTGCCTGCCAGGGCCAGGCTCAGCCAGACTCACACTCCCCCTTGCTTCCCACAGCCCTGTCCCTTATAGCAGGTGCCTGCCTCCCCTCCTAGGGTCTCACACCTGTGAGTGACCAGAGGTGAGCTGACCCCACTGTGGGCGTGCAGGGCAGCGCAGGATCCTCCAGCAGAGCCTGAGCGCTGCTGAAATGCTGGGCTTTGTCTCCAGCAGGGTCCCTTTCTGCTGTCCGTGAGCGTTTCCAGATGGCCCTGGACTCCTGGCACCGGCCCTGCTGCAGCATCCGGGGAAAAGCAGGAGGGGGGTGGGAAGTGATGTCCCAGCTCACCAAGTGTGGAAGCCTGGGCCTCTGCTCCCAGCATCCCTAATTCCCCCTGGGGAATTGCTCCCAGCCCCTGTTTCATCCTGAATCAGCAAGGATGGCCCTCCCCTGCCATGGTAGGGATACCATGAAGATCTGGCCCTGGGCATCCTTCTCCAGCTCTGGCTTTCCCTGTGAGCCAGGCGTCTCTCCAGGTAGCAGGCTTTGGGGTCTCAGCCCTGCACCCCATCGAGCCCTCTGTATCCCCAGGAGAGAAGGGAAACACTGCTGCCGTGGGAAATACATCTGTTGTCGGAAATGCATCTGCCCCAGGAAGTGCATCCAGTGTGGGAAATGCATCTGCCGTGGGAAATGCATCTGCGCTGGCCTCTGGAGAAGGCTCTGTGGGGGTGGGGAGAATGAATCCCGGCCATGCTGTCCTCCTGCCTCGCCTTTTGGCCAGGTTCATGGCTTTTGGCAGCTCCTGGTGCCAGTCTGGCCCCGGTTCAGGGCAGGCTGGAGTGTTGGGCTGCCCCGTGGCAGGGCTCCCAACCCAGCAGAGCCATGGGTCCTCCCTCACCCCTGGGGAAGACCCACACAAGCACAAATCGGGGCAAAATGGTCAAAAGCAAGCTGAGAAAAGTTAAAAGCCAAGGAATGTGACCCAGTACAGCCTCGCTGATGGAATACCACAGCCCTGAGCCATTTGGAGACCTTTTTCCACCCACCCCCCCAATTCCTCAGGGTTTTTCTGTTCCTGATTTTGACTTCTCGCTTGGCTGCAGCGATGTGCTGAGTCTGAGCCAAGCATGTTTTCCAGGGAATCGGCGCATGGCTGGAAATCACTGCCCAGTGTGGGCAGGGATGGAAGCTGGGGCAGGGGACGGGTGACTCAGGCCACAGGGTTCCCCCCCCAGCACCAGGAAAGCAGGGCGAGAGCCAGCATCAGTCCTTCCCTTTTACAGTAATTAGTGGCTGACGAGTGGCTGGGCAGCTCGGGGTAATTCAGTGCTGGGAAGTGGTTGTAGCAGTCGGGAACTGAGCCAGCAGCTGTGGGCCCTGGGGAGGGGGAAGGATGGGGGAAGCACAAAGGCTTCATATCCTCATCCATTAAATGGGGGCACCCTTCCACCAGGGCTGGTGGGAGGGGATGAGAGCAGAGGGGGCAGCTGGAGCACCAGGGCAAGGGGAGAAGGTCAGGGCTGTACCAAGACAGAGGTGCCCAGGAGGAAGAGGCAGGGCACAGGTGCTGGCACAGTGCTGGCCCTGGTCCTGCTGCACGGGAGGCTGGAGTCAATTCCCATCAACTCCCACATGGGGATGCTCCGCAGTTCCACAGGGTCATCCCCACAGGGATGAGTCAGGCTCACACAACCCCCTCACTCAGCACAGCACAACCAGCCTCCCCACCAGTGCAGCAACTGTGCCAGGCCTCCGCTGCCCACCCCAGGGCTGCACCTGCAGCTCCAGAGCAGACCTGGCTCTGGCTACCACTGTGATCATCACATCACCAGCAGAGGCAGGGACACTGCTACCTCCATCACCGCCTCTGTGGTTTGCTTTTTCTTCCCATTAATGGCTGAGCAACATTTTTCCCCAGAAAAAGCCAGTTTCCTACCCCTGAAGTCTAATCTTTCCCACTCCCATGATAATTTCCCTGATCTCTGCAGCAGTCGTGACTCCTCTTGCCTTCCTCTGCCGAGACAGCAGTGGTGAGACAGGATATGGCCACCCCTTCCCCCCAGGAAACTCGCCAGGGCCGCGTGGGGACAGGGAGCTGAAGTACCCTGTGAAGTGGCTCCAGGAGGGTCCCCCAGCTGCTGCCAGCCCCTGCCCAGGGAAGGGAGGTGGCTGCCCGGGGCTGAAGTGCAGTGCTGGCTGGGGGAGAACAAGGCACCCTGTGTTCCCAGCAAGGCCCTTGTCACTGCCATGGGAGCTGCTGAAAGGCCGCTCTGTCCACTGGTGGGGGGGTGGGGGCTGCTTTAGCTGATCTCCCCCCCAAACTGGCAGCTCCAGGGCAGGGACTGCTGCAGGGACATCACTGGCCATGCTGGCCCCTTCCCTACATCCCCCAGCATGGCACCCTGGGGGGGGGTAGCCCCCAGACAAGCCCCATTATCACAAAATCTGCCCAATCTCTCCCAGGACACCCCCGCAGCAGGAAGGATGACGGCACCACAGTTCTCCACACACCCGACCCGTTTAATGGACATACAAGGTGGCTGTGCCCACTGCCCTGCCCACAGGGCCACGTGCCCCAGGGCTTCGTCCCACGGTGGCAGCAGCAGGGCCCAGGCCGAGCTGAGCCCCAGCAGGGTCATGAAGGTGGCATCTCCCAACTCACACTGTCTTTAGGCACCACATCCCTGTATCCCCGTGGTTCAACAGGAAACACAGCCATGAGCTCAGCTCACCCCTCCCCACCACTGCAGGTGCCAGAGGCTGAGACCTGCCAGCCCGCAGCACTTGTGAGCAGCCCCCAGCCCGCTCACCACTCCAGCTGCAGCAGGCTCACACAGGAGGAAGGGACTCTGCAGGGACCCCATGGCAGAGGCAGGCACGTGATGGGTGGCAGCCTGAGGGTCACGGCTGAGGGGATGCACAGGCACTGGGGAGCAGGCAGGGCCTGGATGCCCTCCAGCCTCCCCCATGATCATCCCCGGTCCCAGCCCGGCTGCTCTGGGGGGGCTGGGGGGGTTGGGCATCCCCCTTTTCTGAGGCTGGATGGAGCCATCAAGCAACAATGGGGTAGAGGGGCCGAGGCCGTGGTGAGGGACAAGGGGAGGGGGATGTCAGGTCCATCTTAGCACCATGGTGGCGGGGGCGGTTGGGGGGAGGGAGCCAGGGTCAGACCCACTCCTGCAAGGAGCGCTTGCAGTACAAGAGCATTCGGGGTGTGCCCTTCCTCTGCATCTGGACGATGACGTAGATGAGGCCCAGGATGCAGAGAAGCAGCACCAGCAGCACCAGCACCATGACCACGCTCATGGTGCGCGTGTACTCATCAATCTGCACCACCACGTCCACGTCCCTGCCCGGCTGGCCATCTCCATCATTGTAATCCTCATCTTCCTCTTCCTCCTCCTCGCCTTCGGTCCCCCCGTCCCCATCAGGGTTGAAGGGTGGTCGGTCCACATCGGGCCAGCGGGGGTTGGGGTCTGGGACCAGCTCCGTGTGACAGCCCATGAAGTCCCGTAGGATGGATTTGGGATAACCTGGCTCTGTCTTGAGACGCTCATTGTCGAATTTCCAGTACTTTGTGCCTCTGTAGAAGTAGGTGGAGGCTGGTGGAGAGAAGATGGAGACAAAGACTAATTAGGTGGGCACAGGACACTGCAGAACCTGGGCACCCCTGCAAATGCCCAAGACAACAGATTTTGCTCCAGGACTGGTGAAACCCTTCAGAAAGGGATTCACTGCTGACTCCCAGACACTCCCCAAGTCCATCCCATGTGGCCAGGCCATCACAGGGGTAATGCCATCCCTGAGACCCAACCCCCCACCACCACCCACCCCTCTCCTCCTCTACTTACAAGCATCTGGGCTAAGGAAGGCTCCCTTGGGCGAGGGAGGGATGCCCACCCAGACAGAGATGGGCTTCGGGTACCCAGGGTCCACCGAGCGTGTGTCCTCATTAAAGCGCCAGTATCTGGGGAGGGAGGTGAGGAGTAGGTGAGGAGCACAGGGGTCCTCATTGCCCAACAATCTCCCCCTGACAGGAGCCAGGAGGCACCCACAGTCACTCACCTGTCCCCACGGAAGAAGAAGGTGTGTCCCGTGGGTTCCCACCAGACAGCCGTGTCAATGCTGTCGTAGGGGATGCCCTGCCCATAAGTGACCAGGGGCTGTGGGTACCCAGGCTCCAGGTTGGCTTCTCGGAAGACCCAGTACCTGTCACCTAGAGGGGAAAGAGGTGGAAAAAGGGGATGAGAAGGTACTGCTCAGCTGCTGTGGCAGGTGCACACATGGATAGGGATGGTGGTAGATGCCTGTGGCCACCCTGACCCCCTGGGATCAGGCAGCAGCTCTGGCTGGGGAGGTGGATCAGGATGGGATGAAGCCAGTCAGCTCTCAGCAGCTTTGTGGGGGCACTGGCGTCTCGCTTCCACCTCAGCTCTCCCATCCAGCTTCCCTGCTCACCTTTAAAGAAGACAAACTTCCCATCATGCCTCTCGTAGGCAGCATCGATGTCCCCAGGGAGGCCCCGCCAGAAGTGTCCGATGGGCATGGGGTAGTTGTCCAGCACCCGGTTGTGCCGGACCCTCCAGAACCACCGGCCCTGGGGAGAAACGGGGTGTGGGCAGAGGATGGGGAGGACACAAGGACCTCGCGGAAGGGGCAGGAGGGGGTCCTGGTAGGTACCTTGAACACAAACATCTCCCCACGCAGCACTGCTACCGTGTCGAAGTCCCCATCGCAGATGTCAGGGCCATACTGGTCAGGTCGGTCTGGGCTGCCAGGTTTGGGTGGTCGCTCTGGTTTTCCCGGAGAGGGAGGTTTAGGGGGTCTCTGGTCTGGCCTGCCAGGTCTCCGGGGTGTCACGGTGGGCAAAGGCCTGGTGGGCTGAGGGTGCCCATCTGGGGTACCTGGATCAAGCAGGTGAGAGAAGGGATGTGGTGATGCAGACCAGCAGCACCTGTACCTCAGTTTCCCCACACACATGCACAGAATCCCACCTCTGGCCTGATCCCCCAACCAGCTCCTCACCGTAGAGCTGCTGGATGCCCTTGAGGTCATCCTCGGGTAGCTGGAAGTTCTCTGTGTCCATCCACTGGTAGAAGGGGGCCATGATAGCGCTGGGGTTGCTGGAGTGCTCCAAGCCCAGCGAGTGCCCCAGCTCATGCACAGCCACCAGGAAAAGGTTGTTCCCTGCATGGAGAGGCTCCATCAGCAAGAGGGGGTGGAGGACACAACATGTAAGGTAGATCCAGCAGCTTGCAACAGGGATGCTCCAGTGGGATCTGCCTGTACCACCCAAGGTGGACCTGCTTCTCCCTACCACTCCTGTCCACACCAGCACAGCCTCCCCCTTCAGCCCAGCCAGCCACCAGATTGCTCTGGTCACCTTTACCACCTCCCTGGCCCTCAACTCACCAGACACATCTGCATTCTCCAGCGTCCAGGGCTCATCCAAGTCAAAATGAGTGTCCCCCCCCCATGCCAGGGCCGGGAAAGTAGGCATGAGCCAAAAATCCCCCGAGCCCATCGAAAGGAGAGCTGTCTCCATGGAATCCAGAGGCAAAGAGCACCATGATATCAGCCTCCTTCTTCCGCTTCTGCTGGATGTCCTCGTAGGCCACCTCCTGGAAAGCCAGCGGCGTGGCTTGCTCCCACACCCGGAAAGCTCGTCGGACAGCCTCGTACGAGTGGTACCGACCCAGCTTCTCCGTGTAGTTTTGGATGCTGGGGAGACAGAACTCACTAGGGAAGGCCTGGAGCAGCACTCACTCCTTGAGCAGATCCATGGCTCTCCAAGGGCTGGGGGAGGGAATCCCTGGCAGTGCTGGGTACCTGAAGGTGAGGTGGCTCTGGCTCCAGCGCCGCCCTGTCAGTGCGTACCGCTTCCGACGCATGTTGGACTTCATCCGTGCCCCAAACTGGTCTGGCACCCCACAGCGGGGACGTTTCATCCACCTGCCAGGAGGACACCAAGCCAGGGCTCAGCCCACCACAGCTAAGGTCCCTGAGGGGTTACAGCTCCCACAGGCAGCAGGGATGGTGTCCTGGCTACAGGGGTGCAAGCCCCAAAAGGGGAGCTGGAGCTCCCAAGGGGGACAGCACCCACTTTTCCAGGTGCAAGCAGAGCCCTGGGGCTGTCAAAGAAAACCACAGAGCCCAGGAGTGGAGTTGCCACCTGCTCGAGCAAGGGGACAATGGAGAAACTCACGCCTTGGTCTCCTCATCCAGGACGCCGGTGACGGTGATGCCATAAAACTTCTGCATCTCGGCAAGCGCCGCGGAGAAGGTCTGAGCCGAGCGCATGGTGGACATCCGGCGGCTGGGCTGCGGCAGGTACCCATAGAGCCGCAGCCATGCCTGCACCGGGAGAGCCCAGCGTCAGCCCCGGCAGGGAACAGCTCCCCAGCCTGGAGCTCCTTCCCCCCGCCGGCTGTACCCCAGCCCTGGGTCCCTTCGCAGGGGTCAGTGCCAGCTGCCAGCGGCAAATGCAATCCCCTGGCAGGAGGGGTGGGGCAGCAGGGCACAGAGTCCCTGCCCTGCCCTGAAAGCTGGGGGATCCGGTGATCTCGGGGTCTGCTGCCGGACGCCCTGACTCCAGGGACAAGGCAGCTGGCAGGGGGCCAGGCTGCCTGCAGGCTGCCCATCCCCGTCCTCCTCTCCAGAGGCGTCCCCTGGGAGCTGCAGACGGATGTGAGGCCCGGGACCCCCACCCCGGCCCGCACCCACAAAGGGGCTTCTGTCCTGCGGGGCTGCAGCCCCCGGGCGGGGGGGCAGGAGCATGCTGGGGCTCTTCCTTCCTGCCCCAGCCTCCGCCTCCTCTTGTCTGCTGTAATTGCATTTTATTTTTATCTTTATTATTACTCTTTTGTAACTTTCTTTTTTTCCTTTAGTTCTTTATTTTTATATTCTAAATTAGGGGGGGTTTCCTTTTAATCTTCACAACTTATTTCTAAATTCCTTCCAATTCTTTTTCTTTTTCCAAGTCTTACTCCTCTTCCAAGTCTTTTTCCTTTTCCAAATCTTATTCCTCTTCCAAGTCTTGTTCTCCAGGTTCTCCAGTCCTTTTCCTATCCCAATTATTTTCCTATCCTTTTTTTCCCCTCAAAAACGGTTTAACATTCTGATTTCTAAAAACATTAAATCTGTTAATTTCTTTTACCCCCACTCCCCTTCCCCCGGCAGGGTGGTGAGGCAGAGTCTTTATCAAAAAGCCCTTTCACCCCCTACTCCGCCGGGCACAAAGCGCTTCCTCCCCCCGCCCCGCGACCGCTGCCCGCCGCCCCCGGCGGCGACACGGTCCCCCCCGTTCCCCGCCCCGCCTGCACCTGCGGCGGCCGGCGGCGCGCCGTGCCCGCAGGTGCCGGCGGTGCGCTCGGGGTGTCCGAGCCCCCCGGGCCCCTCGCTCACCTCGGCGTTGATCTCCTCGCCCGCCGCCCCCGCCAGCAGCACCAGCAGCACCACGAGCGAAGGGAGGCGCCCGCCCGCCCGCCAGGGGGCGCCGCCCCCTCCTGCCATTCCGCCGCCGGGTCGCGGCTGCCCCCGGCCGCGCCGGGCCGGGCCGGGCCGAGCGCGGCGGTGGCGGAGCTACGCCGCCCTCATGGCCCGGGGCCGAGCCGCCGCGGGGGGCTGCGCACGGTGCATGGGCGGCGCTGCCAGGCGCGGCCCGTCGCGTCCCGGCCCGCCTTTTGTGCGTGAGGTCAGGACGGCGGCGCGCGGCACATGGGCGGCCGGCGCGGCGCAGCGGGGCCCGGCTCCGCTCGGCTGCCCTGCCGCGCTCTGCCCGCCGCCGGGAGCACCGGAGCGGGTGGCGGAACGCGGGCGCGGCGGTGGCTGCGGGCTGCGGGCGGCGGGGAGCGGTGGGAGCGGGCAGGGCGGGGCCGCGCCGGGGGCGGGGCCGCGGGGGAGGCGGGGCGAGGCAGAGGGGCGGGGCTGCCCCCCCGCACGTGTGTGCGCGGTGGAGCCGCGGGCAGGGCAAGGAGCGGAGCGGAGCGGACAGAACCCCCCCGGCCCCACCGCCGCTCCCAGCGTGTGCGCCACCCCCGCGGGCACCCGCACCCGGCCCTGCCGCCATCCCCGCCCTGTCGGGCCCCGCCGGCAGCCGCCACATCCCCCGACTTTGCCCCCGCAGCTCCTGTCCCGAGGGTCTCTGACACCCGGTGTTACACAACTGGGTGCTGTGCCAGGCCCGGCTGGGGCTGGTGGTTGAGCATTAACCCGGGAGAAACCGGTTTCGCTGAAGTCCCCGGGGGCTAAATATATCTCTACCTTTGTTTGTTTTTCCTTCCCCTGAGAGAAACTTATTTTGCAGATCCCCATCCCGGAAACTAACTGGCTACAGACTTAACAGTCTTTTGTCGAGGACTTTGAAAGGCTGCTGGGAGCAGCTACTGGCTGTGATGCTCCCACGGACACAGATCCCTGCTGTGGGAAGATGTTCCCACAGACAAAAACTGTGACCGTGAGGAGATGCTCCCACTGGCAAAGCCACTCTCGTGTGCCAGGACAGGCAGCACAGAGCTCCCAGGAGCACTTACAGACGTGGCCTCATGTGAAGCCTGTGCATGTCTGAAAGGAAGCGGCTGAAGTACACCACGGACACAATTTTATGACACAAGGAGACACATTTTTACTGCTCAGAAATCCCATACAGACATGGAATAAAAGATTCAGGGCACCACATCAGCATTCTGCTCCAAACACCTGAGAGGCTGCAGCTGACCAATGCACAGGAACAAAAGGATTAAAAAGGAGCTTCTCCCAAGGGACAACGTCCAGCCTGCAATTCCCTGGGTCATCATGGCACTTGGGGTGCTGATCACACAGGGAAGAAGTGTGGAGCCTAGGCAAGAGCCACCATCCCTTGACTCACCTGTGGGCACTGCCCTCCCAGCTCAGGCAAACACTGACACTGTCCATTCCAGGGCTCACCCACACCTGGAAGCAAGCTCTTGTTTGGCAAAAGGATCAGACACTGAAATGTTTCTGCAGAGGCGGCAGCAGTGTGAGAGGGACACAACATGACTCAGGAGCTTGTCCGAGCTGGCTGACAGTAGGAAAACGCTCTGGCAAGAGGATCCAGCTCCACATCCTTGCCTCTTGCTACTCAAAACATGCCCAGAGCCTCCTGACAATCTGGCAGTGCTACTTCCCACTGTGTGAGACACTCACCCTTTAGTAGCAGCTTCCCACGCTACCTTCTTCCTCCTTCCCATAAGGCATCTATGGCTTCTGTAGATTTTTTTTTCTTTTTTTTTTTTTTAAATCAGCAGAATTAGTGACCGTGGGATGTCTGGAACCACCAGTGCTGACTGCAGCACATCCAGCAGTGAGGATGAAATTTGCTACAAACACGCTTTTCTTCAGCCAGCAGCTCAAACTGGAAGTGGCCTGACTTGAGACCACAAACACCACAGAGACGCTGAGCAGGCAAGAAGAGTGTGGAGGTGCGTGACAGCCCACGGCACCCAGAGCTGTGCTGGACAACAGTCCTTGGTCCAGCACCAGGCTCTTTGAGGCTCCAAAATGCACAGCTCCACCAGCCCCTACCTCAAGGGGAAGGAGAAGTACTTGTTCCCTGACTTGCAGCGGATTTGCTCCCATTGGATACGCAGCAAGAACGCTGAATCCTCAAAGCCATCCACAATGTCCTGCAAAACAGAGGCAGGAGTCAGTACCAGGAGGGTGGATCTGGCAGAGGATGGAGTCAGTAGCTCCCTCTCTGAAGCAAGTCACAGATGAGACCATTTGCAGATGGAAGCCTCTGACTTTCCTCGGGAGGGTGATTCAACCCACACTCCCCCCAAAAGCTTCTCATCTTTCAACCCACTGAAGTTTGTCCTGCTCGGTGAAGGGAGTTTCACACTCTCCACCCTTGGCAGGGAGATGTGGTTGGACTCCAGCTCTGCCCTCCCCATGCTGTCCACACCACGTAGGGACACACCTGGAGCTCCCGCAGACACTGCCCTTCCAGTCTGCCAGACAGGTCCCCGACGCACCAGGCCAAGCTGATGTGGAATGATGGGTTCTGAACACAAAACAGGGATCAGAATGTAAGGGTTAAAAGAGGCTTTGCTCGATGCACAGAGCCACAGTGGGAGATCTGGCATGATGCTGCCCTGTCCGGGATCACAGAGGCTGGAGGATCCCGAAGCTGGGAGTCACCTCTGCCAACTCAGCTGATATGGACAGTGCTGGAGGCAGGAGGAGTCCTGGGCTCCCCACCCCAGCCTTTCTGGACACCAGAGGGCAAAGCTGCCTGGTTCCCAGCCTCCCTGTGCTCAACTCTGCAGCTGTGGGAGAACCTCTCAGAGCTGGTCCTGAAGCAGATACATGGGTCACTTCTGAATAACCCACATGAGCTCCCTGCTCAGCTCTAGAGACAGACAAATTGGGGCCTGGCCCTTCCAATCCCCAAACCTGTTCCCAAAGCTAGTACTAAGCAAAAAGGCTGGACTAATGCCCAAGAATGCTGCCCAAGGCAAATACAAGGATTTTACAGTGCCCACTCTATTCTAGGACAACCCTGCTTCCATGCACAGTGGGGCAGTGACTGCAACTGGCTCCTGTTTATCTGAGTGAACATCTCACAGGGAACCAGCCAGCATGTCCAGACTGGCAGGGGAGTAAGCAGGAAACGCCTCACCTTGTAGAATGTGGGAAGGTCAAATTCCTCTAGAACTCCATCCACCTCTGAGACCAGCTCCAGCAGCTGGAAATGCCCAGCAGAGACCTCCAAGCCAATAAATGTCCTAAAGAAAGACAAGGAGAGACAGCAACCACCCTTTCATGCTGCAGAAAGCACAGCCGTAAGAATACTTAGCCCTGCATTCCGACTGGGCAAGCTCCCTACTCTCTAACAAAAGAAAATCTGAGGAATGTCAGGTTTAAGTATCCAGGGATGCTGATTGTATTCTGAAGAAAAACAGAAGTAAAAATGTGGTAGCAGGGAGAAGCAAGACTGGATGATAAACCATGCAGATTTACTAGGTTAACCCAGTACCTTCTGAGACATGCAAATTAATTTTCCAGGCAAAGGATGCACTGGATGGGAATTTCAGCAGAGTGCCATGCGGGAGCTGCATTAAAAAAGTGGAAGTTGCTGGAATGGTTTTACAGTGGGAGAGGAAGCAGGGAATGAGAAGTACCAAGCTGGAGAGATGTGACAAAGCGGTCAGCACCTCCTCAAGAACTGTCTGGATGACACTTTCTAGAGTCCTTCAGTCATCATTTCCTCTCCTCCAGGAGGGAAGTGGAAGATTCAAGTGTCACCCAGGTTCCATATCCACTTTTTCCTACCCATGACTATCTTAGGCTGCCTTTCCCGCCAGATTCAGCAACATTTTGCAATTTTAATCACCTTTACTTTGACATTCAAAAAACTTAATTGCATTCCGTTGGAATCAGGCTTCTGAGCTGACGCCCAGGAGAATTAGCACCATCTCAGCTATTTCTCTCCAGCTCTTGGAAGACCTGCACTACAATTTCACGACTGGCACTGCTGCCAAAAGAGGTGGTCCCACTCTGCTCGCCCCAGGCTGTGCACGCTGGCTAATGAGACCAAGGCTTGCAGAGAATCAGCGCCAAAGCTAAAAATTTGTACAGGTGGCTGGGGAAAGGTGTGAAATGTCTGGAGATGATATGGAGGTGATCACATACTGTGCAGTCACATGGCCCAACCGTGGGACTGGCAGGGTGACACCTCCCATCAACCCAGCACCTTGTTCAGCGTTCTCCCGGGGCAGGCAGGCTGCTCCACTGTGCACTCACCTGGTTTTGTTCTGGTTGGTGTAAACCTTCACTTGGTCAGCCACGCAGAAGAACCTGAAATAAGAAAGATCCTATTTCAGCTGCGGGCAGTGGGGGGGAGTAAAAGAAAAAGAAAAAAAGGAGAGGATGAGGAGGTGCCAGGATTGCTACCAAGCTGTGGAAAGATACAGGCAAACGTATGCTGCAGTTGGACCAAATTGGTGCAACCAGAACCTTTCTGGGTTCAAATTAATTAATTCCCCTCCCGCTTCCAGCCCTCTGAAGCCTGGACAGTGACAGAAGCCCTGAAACAGGTGATGCTCAGCAGGTGCCTGAGCCAGATGTAAGCAACGAAACCATCCATGGTTTAGGGGATGGCACAGCTCTGGCCTGATCCTGGAAAGCCAAAACCTGACGTGTCTAGTGCCAGATCCTGAGGCAGTGAAGAAAAATCCCCAGGGCTTTAATGCTCTGCCAGCACCAGCTGCCAGGAACACCTTAGGGTGTGGATGCTGGCAAACCACGGATGCCGCGGGCAGAGGAGGGGCGTGAGGAGCGCTCTCCCGGGGCTCTGCCAAACCCACCTATGGAAGGCGGCCAGGCGCTCCCTGAGGCAGCGGACGAAGGGCTCTATCCAGTGGTAGCGCAGCACCACGCACTGCGAGAGGCTCAGGTGGAACTCCTCCATGGCAGCCAGCGACGGGACGTAGGTGCGAGCGCGGGACACCAGCAGCTCCAGCAGCTCCAGGAACTCCTCCTGGGCAATGTCTGCGGAGCGGCGCCGTCAGGGCCTCCAGAGGAGCGCTGGCCGCGGATCCCCGCCGGGACCGGGCGAGGCTCCGGGGCGCAGCGGCTGAGCCCCGTCCCGTTATCCCCCCGGTCCCGTCCCGGTCCCGATAGCATCCCGTCCCGGTCCCGGTACCTACAGGGCAGGTAGACGTGCGTGGCCCAGTTGCCCCGCTCGTGGGGGAAGCCGCGCACGCGGCCGCCGTGCCGGGAGCTGTCATCGTTCACGGCCTCCTCCGGGTCCGGGTCTCCCGGCAGGCCGGCGGGGGCAGGCAGGCGGGGGCGGCCGGCGCTGAGGGACCGGAGCGGCGTGAGAACGAGGAAGCGGAGGAAGAGGAGGAGGAGGAAGGCCGCGCGCTCCCGCCGCCTCCCGCGCGCTCCTGCTGCCACCACCCCCCACCGCACCCACCTGGCCCCGGGGGCCCCTGCGCGCCGCCGCCCCGGCTCCCCCCTTCCTCGTCCTCCTCCTGCTCCTCCTCGGAGCTGCTGTACCCCACCAGCGCGGCGCTCATGGCCGCGGCACCCGCCGGGACCCCCCGGTTCCCGGTGGCGGCGCAGTTGCCGGCGCGGCCCGGCAGGGGGCAGCACCCGCCGCGCCCGCCCCGCCTCCTCCGCCGCCGCCGCGGCCGCCCCGGCCCGTCGCCCTCCGCTCCGCTCCCGCCCGCCGCTCCCTTCCCTCCCGCCCTTCCTCCCTCCCGGCTCCCGCCTCCACGCCAGCGCGGGGCTCGGGCGCAGCGCGCAGGCCGCGGCCCTGCCGCCGGCGAGGCCTCCTCCCGCCGCAGGTGAGCGGCCGGCCCGGCCGCCGCCGCCGCCCTTTGTGTGCGCCTCGCCTCGCCGGGGCGGGGGCGGCCCCGGGCGGGCAGCGACCCCCCTTCACCCGACCCCACCGCGGGGCCTCCCGGCGCGGCGGCGGCGAAGGCCTCGGGGCGCCGTCCCCGCGCTGCCAGCGGGGCCGCCCGATGGGGAGCGGCGAGCGGCGGGCCGGGCCTGGCCGCGGGCTGCGGCGGCGGCGGCTGCTGGTGGCCTGCGAGCTCCCCGGCCGCCCCCGCGCCCCGCGACCCTGAGGCGGCCCGGGCCCGGCGGGAGCGGGCTGGGCCATGCCGAGCAGGCCGCCTCGCCAGTTTGAAAGTACCTCTGCGCTCCCGACCGCGCTCCCTAAATGGTTGTCGCTTCCCACCTCCCACGGAGGGATGAGTTAGGCTGGAGCTGGCGCCGACGCGGGTCCCCGCGCAGAGCCCTCGGTAAGCCAAGGTTGGTATCGCTCTTCCCTGCGGGGACACAATCTTCTCTCCCCGTTAGGCCGGGATGCGTCGCCGGTGGGTTAATCCTGCCACGGTTCGCGGTGTGCGCGGGGGAAGGTAGCTCCTGGGTTGGGCTGAAGTTTGGTGTCCCACCGAGCTCGGGTGCAGGTACCGTCACTGTGAGCCCTTGCTTCGTCAAGGTGAGCTCTGTAGAAGGAGGGCATCCTGCGGACTGGCAGGGCTGCAGTGGCGCCTTTGGGGCTTTACTGCCCGAAACTGTGCTGGAGCACAAAATAATACACGTAGGCAGAGGTGGGTCCAGCACTGCCTGAGCTGTGGAGCACAGTCCAGTCTCAGCTGAGTGCCCGTGGAGGTGAGGATGCTTGGAAGTGGGATTCTCTGGTGCTCTTTATTGCCTAGTTTTGGACTTAACAAACATTCCCCTGGAAGAGCAAGGATTTCCTTACCCCGAGGGCAGGTGGTTTTACACAGACATGGGAGTGCTTTTGTGGGGCTGGGGCCCAGGAGTGTTGGTGGCTGCTGCTCACCAGGGCTTGCACCTTTCTTTTGAGGTGCTGCTGTCTGCTGCTTGCTGGTGGGTTTTATTCTTCTCTAAGTTGATGCCAGGTTTTACTGGACCTCTCTAGAAAGGTTGGAACTTTTCAATGAGCATGGTCCTTGCGATGCTTTGTAGAAAGGCCAGGCAGCAGCTCTGGCATAGGTTGTTTGGCTTCAGTGTACTTTTATTCCATGGTTTGGTGGGGGGTACAACCGAGACACTGCTTTAATTCTTATCTTCACAGAGTGATCTCTGTGTTCTGTCTGAGGATAGGATAACATTGAGGGCAAATATTCTGAGTTCTCTGACTCTTCCAGTGTACAAGTGCTGCCCAGAGAGGGGGAAATGTTTTGCATATCCATATCCATGGATAATGGGCTTGATATCCAGGCTGCAGAAGGAGCAGAACTGCTTCACAGAGCTGTTTCAGCTGGGGTGGGATCATGTTAGGATCTGCATTGACACCTGTAAAATCTAACCCAGTAGCTTCTTGATTGCACAATGTTTGGTGCATGGCCTGTGCAGAGAGACAGATATTCTCAGACAGTGCCCCAGCAGTGCTGGAGATCCAGTGACCCACTCAAGGCTGAGCTGAGCAGGCCCTGGGCAGTTGTGCTGCCTCTTGTGAGAGCACAGCTCCCAAATATGTGCCTGGCTGTGTCTGGGCAAAGCCCAGCCCTTTCCAAGCTGAGAACTCCTTGTCCCAGGCCCTTTGCACAGCAGCAGGTGGGGCTCCTGTTCTGGTTAGCTCCCCCACACTGGATTCCTGGTAGCTTTGCAGGGATGCAGGAGAATTTTCAAAGAGAGCAGTGGGAGGAGGTTGATAGAGAATTGCCCATGTTTCTTCTAAGACCTCACATGAGCTGTTTTCTTTCTTGCAGAGAGAGCTGCTCCCTGGGCTGCTTCCTGTGCCCTTCCCAAGAGTGAGTACATCGCAGCCAGCAAGGAGAAGGACCTCCTCTTGTCTTCAAGGCACTTGCCTCTGCCTCCTGTTCTTTTGTCCAAAGGAAGGAAAAGCCAGACCAAGTCAGTCCATAAAGAACTTATGCTGATCTAAGGAAGAGGCTCTGGAGTCTCGATCACCTCTTTACTTCCCAAGATCCTGGCTGTGGGCTGGATTTTCTGTCCTTAACTTCAGGGGATCAGTTTCGGGGAATCAGGATCTCAGAATCTTTTGGTTTTGCTTTTACTTGAACCCTTTCAACCAGGAAGCTGAAGCTATCACTGCTAAAATCCCATTTTTTTTTTCCCAAGCATGTCAGAAAGCTGGCAGCAGCAACAGCAGCAGCCACAGCAGCCGCCGCCACCGCAGCAGCACCACGCTGGGGCAGCCGCCCTCCCAGAGCACTCCATCCCTCCCAGCACTGCTGACAACCCCTTGGGCTGTGCTGTCTACGGCATCCTGCTCCAGCCAGACCCTGGACTGCAGCACCACCAGCACGCCCCCATCCAGGCTGGAGAGCCATCCCACAAATGCGGTGTGTGTGGCCATGACCTTGCTCACCTCTCCAATCCCCACGAGCACCAGTGCTTGCCAGGCCATGACCGCTCTTTCCAGTGTACCCAGTGCCTGAAGATCTTCCACCAGGCCACCGACCTCCTTGAACATCAGTGTATCCAGGTGGAGCAGAAGCCCTTTGTGTGCGGGGTTTGCAAGATGGGTTTCTCCCTTCTGACCTCGCTGGCACAGCACCACAATGTCCACAACGGCAACGCCATGAAGTGCTCTATCTGTGAGAAGACCTACAAGCCTCCCGAGGTAGAGCATTCACAGCCTCTCGACCCCTCGGAGAAGCCCTACAGCTGCTCCATCTGTCAGAAGACCTTCAAGCACCTCTCGGAGCTGTCCCGGCACGAGCGCATCCACACGGGCGAGAAGCCGTACAAGTGCACGCTGTGTGACAAGAGCTTCAGTCAGTCCTCCCACCTGGTGCACCACAAACGGACGCACAGCTCGGAGCGGCCCTACAAATGCACGGTGTGTGAGAAGACCTTCAAGCACCGCTCGCACCTGGTGCGCCACATGTATGCGCACTCGGGGGAGCACCTCTTCAAGTGCAACGTCTGCGAGCTGCACTTCAAGGAGTCCTCGGAGCTGCTGCAGCATCCCTGCACGCCCAGCGGGGAGCGGCCCTTCCGCTGCGGGGAGTGCCAGAAGGCCTTCAAGCGCCCCTCGGACCTGCGGCAGCACGAGCGCACGCACAGCGAGGAGCGGCCCTTCAAGTGCGACCTCTGCCAGATGAGCTTCAAGCAGCAGTACGCGCTCATGCGCCACCGCCGCACGCACAAGGCCGAGGAGCGCTTCAAGTGCAACCTGTGCGAGAAGGGCTTCGTGCAGCCCTCGCACTTGGTGTACCACCAGCACGTGCACGGCATAGAGAACCTCTTCAAGTGCAACGTGTGCCAGAAAGGCTTCAACCAGTCCTCAGAACTGCTGCGGCACAAGTGCGTGCAGAACGCGGAGCGGCCCTTCAAGTGCACGGTGTGCAACAAGTCCTACAAGCGGGCCTCGGCTCTGCAGAAGCACCAGCTGGCCCACTGCGCCGAGAAGCCGCTCAAGTGCACGCTCTGTGAGAGACGTTTCTTCTCCTCCTCGGAGTTCGTGCAGCACCGCTGTGACCCAGCCCGTGAGAAGCCCCTCAAGTGCCCCGACTGTGAAAAGCGGTTCAAGTACGCCTCGGACCTGCAGCGCCACCGGCGCGTTCACACGGGTGAGAAGCCCTACAAGTGCTCCTCCTGCGAGAAGGCCTTCAAGCAGCGCGAGCACCTCAACAAGCACCACAGCGTGCATGCCCGGGAGCAGCAGTATAAGTGCATGTGGTGTGGGGAGCGGTTCCTGGACTTGGGCCTGCTGCAGGAGCACAGTGTCCAGCACACGGCCGAGGGTGCCTACCAGGTGGCTGCCTGCTTGCCGTGAGCCTCCCGCCCCGTGGTGGCTTTCAGCTTGCATGGGACACTCCCAAGCCTCAGCCTCCCCTTCCCTCTCCTCGGTTGTTGGCAACCTCCAGGGAGTGTGGGGGAAAGGGGAGGTACGGTGTGTGGGCAGGTAAACTTTCCTCTGGCCTCAGTGGTTGATATGCCACCTGTATCGAAATAGCAACAGACAACATCTCAAAGGGGTGGAAAGGAAGGAGGTGGAGAGAGGAAACTATGCCTGTAGGTGCCTGGTGTTCCCTGGACTGTAGTTCATGCTGTACCTGCAGTTCCAGTCCTGGGAGCTCAGCTGCCTGTTGCAGGCACCAGCTCTTTGCTTGCAGCCTTTTTCCCCTGCCCTGCCTGGCAGAGTTGGTGGGTAGGGTTGGGTGACACTCATGCTGGAGAGGGCTTAGCAGCAAGGCAGAGCCAGACCTCCCTTTTCACAGGGTGTGCTGCTCGGCTTGGAGGTAGCAGGTTTCTGCTGGTGGGGTCTCCCATCTTGGTCCAAGCTCAGTTGAGGGCATCATTTCAGATCGTTAGTGTTGATTGACTGCCCCAGCCTCCCCTGCTCTCCCTCCTTCTAGAGTGTTGAAAGGGAAAAGCCATGGGGCTGCACAGCTCCAAAAAGCACTTTGGCATTGCTGCTTTTGCAGTTGCTGGCTGTCACACTCTGCAAGGGTTCTGAGTGAGCCTGCCTGCCCCCTGTCCCTGCCAGCTGCACAGGGAACTGTAGGAAGCACAGTGCTGCAACCAGAAAGCATGGCAAGGAGCACTGGGACAGTGCCCAGGAGGGGGTCGTGGATTCTCCTCTCTGCAGACATTCAAAACCCACCTGGACCTATTTCTGTGTAACCTGCTTTAGGTGCCCCTAACTTAGCAGGGGGGTTGGACTAGATGATCTCCAAAGGTCCTTCCAACCCTAACAATTCCGTAATTCTGTGACAGCTTTCATACCCTGCTCCCAGCCAAGAGCCTGGCATTTAAGAGCTGCTTCCCAAGGGACCCAGCCCTCCAGCCCCCAGCCCCTTGAGCACCCCTTGGGCTGTTAGTGGTACCTCCAGCAGGGTCAGGCAAAGGGCTGTCACAGCTCCAACACTAACGGGTGAGATGAACACTACAATACCCTATAACTGCAGAGGTGTTGCCATGGCCAGCAGTAACCCACAGCATGTGCCAGGGGCTTGGTGTCTCATTTGCTGGAGGAACCAGAGCAAGCCAGGAGAATCCTTTCTGGACTGCAGGCTCAGAAGGGAGGGCAAGGTTAGCAGTGGGTAAGGGCAAAGTCTATTTTTTCCCCTCTTGTGGGAGTCCTGTTTTACCCCTTTGCCCTTTCTTTACCTCGTCTGTATTTTTCAGGTTTTGCACACTTCTTGTAAACATCACTTAAAAATAAATCTCCCCTAGCAAGGTTGATGCAGCCTCAGGTGTTTTCCTCTGCAGGAATTTGCTGGCTTCTCATGTCCAAGAGATCCATTACATGTCAGTTAGATGCCTTGAAGGTTGAAGATGTGCTTACTAGGTTGCCCCCCAGCCTTCCCCTCTCCATCTTTGGAGATACTAAGTATTCATCTGTGGACGTGTTCAGTCCCTGACTGGATGTGGTCCTGGACAACCTGCTGTAGTTGACCCTGTGCAAGCAGGGAGTTGGACCTGATAATCTTCAGAGGTCCCTTCAGAGGTCTCAGCTCTTCTGTGGTGTTGGCTGATGCTCTTGTGAAGTTGTAGTGAACAGCAGCCAGTTAGTTGCCCATGTGCTGCACAAGTGATTAGGACAAGGTTATCAACTCTTGTCCATGGCAAGTGTTGACAGATTAACCTTGCAGAGGGTTTGACTGGGCCTGCATTTCTGGTGGGAGACACTTGTCTGAAAGGTAGAGAAAGGCTTTAGTTTTCCATTTCCAGTACAGTGAGGGGAAACTGTGCATTTTCTGGGGCTGGGACAGTGCAGTGAGAGGTTAGACCCTGGGGCTGAGTCTTCTTCATGTGCAACTTTAAGGAGATGAAAACAGACTGTGCTTTCTGCTGCCCAAGGAAGAGGGACCCATGATGGTTATCTTACTTTGTGCTGCCTCAAAGATGTAGAACTTCCTACCAAGTTTTCCATCTGTGTTTCTTTTTCCTCTTTTTTTGTTTTACCTTTTTTTTTAAAGCAGTTTGTTAAAATTCATTAAAAATACTGTATAGTTTAACTTGATGTCATACTGGATCTTTAAAAAAAAAAAGAGATGTGGTAACTTGGATTTTTAAAGAGCTCTTTAGTTCTAGGTAGCTGGTTATTCGCTGTTTAATATGTAGTAAGTTCAGTGTATGCTTTGCTGTAGGAGTAAAAGAGAGTCCAAACCAAGGAAGGCTAATTCTGTCTTCACAGAAGGGCTTGGTGGTGATGGAGGCTGTGAGTGTGGGACCAGATGAGGACTGTGGCACCCACCTGAACCTTCACTCTGTTCCTGCCTTCGACCATGGTTCACCCTGCTCTTGCCCAACACAGCTGCCAGGGGTTCAGTGGTCACCTTGAGCACCTGAGCACAGCACTGGCAGCCAGGATCAGTGCCCAGGGCTTGGAGCTTGCAGAGAGGCTCATCTTTGGTAGGAGGAGGGTGTGAGATGGAACGGTTTGTGGGTCTGCTCTTTCTTTCTGGGGCAGCTGCTGGCTAGAGGAGCTTTGGAGAAGTCATTAACTGTCTGCCCTGCTCTCTTCCCTCCCCAGGAGCCCTGCAGGGCTGCCTGGGTGACTGGCTGGCACTTGGGGTAGAGGGGGATGGTGGTGAGCCCCAGACACAGCTCCGCACTATGCAGGGGCCATGGAGCTGCCAGGTTCTGTCCCCTTGCTATAGCTGGACATAGGGCACTGTTGGGGGGTGTTTCTCTTGTGCTGAGCAGCTGGGAGAGCCCTGGATGTCCCAATGAGGAGCTGTGGCTCTGCTTAGGATGTGGCAAAAGCCAACCAGTGCCCTGGGCAGAGAGACTCCTGAGGGCTGTGTGCATGGGACCCCATGCCAGGGAGACAGGGGATGCTGTGGGGAGCTTGGGGCAGACGAGCCCAGGTCCAGATCATCAGCTGGTGCCTGTGAATGGGTGCCTCCAGGTTCAAAAACATCTTGGTGCAGGATTAGAACATCATCATTAGGAGTGGCCATGAGTCCATGGTGACTCAGTCTCTTGTTTTGTTTGCTGCCCTGCAACAGCCCAAATTCAGTAGAAGCCCATGGAAAACATGCAGCTTGAGCTTGTGGGTGGAGGACCTGTGCGGGGTGGGCAGCTGAGTGGCTACTGAGAGCTTTGGGTATATTTCTATAGGAGAATTTTCTAGTTGGAAGCAGCAATGTTGCTGATTCCAGTAACACTCCAGTGGGAGAGTAGGGGAAGCTGGTCCATCTCCTTTGCTGTGCCTTTAGGTCGTGTTTTGTCCAGTGAGGTGGTGGAAGTAGCAGGAGGCACATGAGTGTCAGGAGCACGGTGCTGCATGGGGAGGCAGGGGCTGGTCTGGGAGCTGATGTCCCTGGGGCATCACACTGCAGGGCTCTCTGCTGACTGCTGGTGTTTCCTTTTCAAACCAAAGAGCAGTTGGGGCCAAAGCCCTTTGGGGAGTAAACCATGTTTCTACTCTGTAGCTGTTGCACTTCACTTCTGGTGTTTATTTCAAGCGACTTTCAGGCTCCTGCATCTGCTTGGCCTCTCGCATCCCTCACTGCCCTGCAGCACCAAAGAGAGTTGCTGTGCTGGAGCTGCTGTTCCATCAGTCCCATGGCAAGTGCTCATGCCAGTTCAAGACCTGGTTGCCAGACCACCTGAGGATGCTGTGTAACGTTGGGTGGTCCCTCCCAAAGGGTGGTTCTCTTTGGCTAGCAGTCTGAGCACAGGGTGCTGCTGGGGAGGCAGCGGGGAGGGTTAGGTTGGGCAGTGGTTGTGTGGATGTTGTCCAGGACAGAAGTCCTGCTCTCTAGGGCTGCTGTTCCTCTGGCTTCCTGGGTCTAGAAAAAAGGTAGTCTGTGACCTGGCATTTTTACTGATCTTCACTTCCCTTACCCTATGGACAGGATGCCTTTAGCTTTCTCAGCCCCTTCCCTTCCACAGCCTATACTTCTAAAAGATGTTCTCAGCTTCTTTTCTCTTTGTTCAGTTTATTTGTTAGCAATGGTTTGTTTTTCATCCCTTTTCCCATACTGTTCATGAAGTCTCTTCCTTCGTTCCTACCCCCTCCAGCCCTCTCCCAGCCTCAAATGCCTTTCCCAGGGTAAGGCTGGATCCAGGTGATACCAAACCATTGATTGTGAGATCAGGTATTTAGGACCTGAATCTTGCTGGAATCCAGTGGGTGCTTCTGGTCCTTCCCCATGAGGCCATCCTGGCAGCTTGGCTTGGCTGGATCCTGCCCATGCTCTGGTAAGGCAGTCCAAGCCAGGACCAAGAGCCAGAACAGAGCTGTAGGAAACAGGGACTGGGGTGGGAACAGCCATTTCCATGGTGGATTCCTTTGTCACCTCTCCAAGGCTGGGGATTAAGTCAATGAAGGACTGTCAGACGTTCCTGGGGTGATGTCATGGCGCTGAGGTGGGCTTGGACTGCACAGTTAGTTCCCTGTGGAGCAGCTGTGTGCACCAGCAGGCAGCTGAGCTGAGTTAGCTGTGGCATGGACACCCCTGGGACCATGGGTATGCCCAGGTGGCCCTGCCAGCTCTCCAATGAGCAGATGCCATCCCTGCTTTCTGGGTGAGAAGATGTGCATACTGTGGTCTTTTGGGACCCATGTGCTGGACTGGGGCACGAGGGGGAAAGCATCTTTATTACAGTTTTGGGACCAGCTCTGGGCACTCAAGCCTGGCCTTGCAGGGAGGAGAAGAGAGAGAACATCTGCACTTCCCTTGAGTATTTACCATCAAGTCCAGGCTGCAGCTGAAGTCTGGCCATTAAAAATAAGCAAAACCCTCTTGTTATACTTCAGAGTTTGACTTTCTCCATTGGGTGGTGAATTCACCTGTGGGAAGGTTCCTGTGCATGCAGGTGAAATGCTGAGATTCAATAAGGGCAGGCCAGTGAGGTTTGGGGCTGGCAGCTCCACCCAGGCCCGGTGAGCACCTGGCTTCTCCCCAGCTTCCTCTGCAGCATCTGGCAGCTGCCTCTGACACTTTCTGGATGTGAAGATGCTGTTCTCACAGCATGCCTGGGATGCTCAGTGGGGAGAGCAGGACCACAGGTGGGAGCTGGACTGTGGGCTTGTCTCTGAGTGCCTCCAAGCCGTGGATCTGAGGGACTTCATGGCCAGTGAGGTTCTTGGGCTCCTCCCAGCTTGTGGTCATGACTCTCTTAAGAGTTACCAGGGCTGTCAGAAGTTGCAGCCAAGGTTGCTGAGGTTTGTGTGGCTTGCAGTGCCTTTAACACTGCTCTCCGTGTGTTTCTAAGATGATACTCCATGTATGTGTGTATATATATTGTAATAACACATCCCGCTCTTCTGTGTGAGTGTCAAATGGTTTTGCTTTACTAATAAATTTATAGTTATTTATACCTTCCTGTGGGTGTGTAAGATTTCTGGAGTGGAGGCCATGTGCCAGGCATTGCTTCCTCATCTGTCTTTGTGCTCTGTCTGGCTCTGCTTGGGGTTTTTTTCATGTTTTCTTTCTTTCCCCTGAACTTTTCTGAAGTGGAAATGATGGGGTATCTTCCTGGTAACCAGAAGATGCACGGTTTGAGCAGGCTCCCAGGGGTTGGAAGCAAACACAAGCAGAGTCTGCAGTGTGGTTTTACCCCTTGCTAAAGTCAGAATGATCCCTCCCCAGGGCAAAACTCCTTCCCGAGAGCTTCGGGGCAGGAGCAGGCAGGAGTCTCTTCCTGCCAGAAAGAAGCAGCGGTTTAGGGGGCAGAAGCTGATGCATGTTGTGCTCTGAGGATCCCAGCCCCACACTCAACTCTTCAAGCTTTTCCGGAGGGTTTGTTTTGTGTCACCCTGTCCTGTGATGGCGAGAGAGGAGCCTGCTACAGAGGTGCTGGGGCCGAGCAGGATGGGTACTTGTTGCCCACCAGCATGGAGACGCTCATGGAGCCAGGGAGGGAGGAGCTGGGTCAGGAAGCTCCAGCGCTGCTCCAGGGAGCTCTGGACATGCAGAAACAGGCTAGACATGAAGCAGAGAAGCCATGCTGGTACCTGGACTCCAGGGTGTCACTGCGGCCAAGATTAGGGGCAGTGGGAAAGGCTGGCAGTCGTGCAGGGCTGGAGGTAAACGGATCAAGCAGCAATTGGCAGGCTCAGCAAGGGGAGGCTTAGCTCAACCCAGCACAGATTTGCTCTCGGTCGCCCGGAGCTGGGGCAGAGCTGTGGGTGGAGCACCCTTGGCACACCACCGTTGACACATCACCTTGCGTCACCCCACGGGGTTTCAGCAGCTCCCCTGCTGCTCCTCTGCACATCCCTGCACCCACCTGCAGATGGGTGAGACGGCTGCCTTCCCCACAGCACTGCTGGTGAGTGCCTGGGGTGGCTTTAGTGGCTCCAGGGATTTTGAGGGTGCTCAAACCTGCTTGATTTTGGGGTTTTCTTTGCAGCACCCTGCATCGAAACCAGGATGGCTGCTGGGAGCCCGGGCACTCGGGACAGCTGGGTGCCAGTAATCCCATTAGCAGGCAGCACAGGGCTAATCCTTGAAGAGCCCTGAGCGGATTGAGGTGGGTTTGGGGGGGTCAGTGGCGAGCTGCAGTGGCCAAGGGAGCCCACGCATGCCGGGGGTGGCTTCCTAGGGAGGCAGTGGCGAGCCTACGGGGGTAAGTGGCAGCGATGGAGGCGAGGGACGCGGCTGGGATCTTTGCAGGGTCACCTCTGCACACCACAGGGGGGTTTGGTGCTCCGAAACAGAGCCGGAGGGTGAGCTGTGCCAGGGAGCGAGCAAGTTCATGGGGAGTGATGCTGCAGGGGCTGGGTAATGTGGAGGGTTTGATCAGCTGCTGGGGGAAGGGAAAGGCCACAGTGCTCCCTGCTCCAAATGGGGCCATAGGTCTGTGCCCTTCTTGCTCTTTGAGACCTTGCTGGCTGGCAAAAGTAAGTGCCACAACAGGTGGTGGCATTGCTGGGTGCCTGCAATGCAGCACAATGCATGAGACTGCCGACTCTTTCATGCCATTGCAGGCAAATCCTGGCTACTTATTATTACTTCTTCCATCTTCTAGTTTTGTGGGGACCCATAAATGTTTCTGCCCATTTCTTGTTCAGATTTGACAGAGGAATGGCCTCTGCCCTCCACTTTCCTTCCCAGACCGAGGACAGGCATATGCTCCAGGCTTTTACAGCTGCACAAGCTCATGTGGAGGGAGGAGGAACCCTTGACTGGCAAGGGGGCTTGCTGCAGCCTCAGGGGACTTTCACTGGGATTGTTTGAGCTTGGTTGTGTACGTGGACCCTGGGCTTCTTTGGGACCTGTGAAAGTGCCAAAGCATGGGTGGAAATGCCTCTGCCAGCTTTTCCTTGCTGTTCCCAGGGCATTCGCAGATCCCTTATACCCAGTGAGAGGTGAAAAGTAATTTAATTGGTTTCTGGTTGTCAGGCCTCTCGGGAGGTGTTTAACAGCCACACTGTCCAGCTGTGGGTTGTGGGGTTCTCCAGGAGAGCTGACCCTGCCCGTGGTGTGCTGGGGGCTGGAAGTGCTGCATGGAGAGATGCTTCAGCTGCATCCACACCTGCCTCCTGGGCTTGCCAAGGTGCAGGCAAGCAAAGGGCTGAGGACACACATCACCCTTCCTGGGAACCCTAGCCTGTTTAGATTGAAAGAGTCAGGCTTTGGAGAGCCCCCAGTGAGCCATCTCAAGGGAGCTGAAGATGTCCTGTATGCCTGAAAGCTGCATGAGGGGTTAATGCAAAGAACCCAGTGCTGAGCAGCTTCCTGCTGCATGTGGGACTGGGATCATGTGTGTAACTGGGATTGAAACTCCTATGCAATCTGCTGGCCGGGTTGGAAGGAGCTCAGGGATCTGCTTACTTTCACCCTTTGCAAGTATCACCTGGGGGCTGTCTGAGGTGCTCCTGAGCCTCTCATTGAGCAGAGTGGGGTATCTTTAGAGGGCCATTTGGGCAGAGTGGGGTATCTTCAGAGGGGCATTTTGGGCAGAGTGCAGCTCTTTGGAGGGGCAGCAGCAGGAGACACCCCCAGCTCTTGTCCAGTACCTAAGCATGGGAATGTGCAGCATCACTTGGCCCACTGGTGCTGTATCCCAGCCAGGAGTTACTTCAAGAAGGGAAGAAGGGAACCCAAAAAGACTGAGCAACTAGAGCTTAGAGAGCTGAATACCTGCTCTGTAACATCTTACTTTCACCTACTCCATCAACATCACAGCAGCCAGTGCTGGCTGCCTTTGCTGCCCTTGGCAGAGTCCCCAGCAGGTATCTGTCCCAGCAGCCACCATGTCCCTGGGGTGTGGCTGAAAGGTGATGGAGCAGAATGGTTTTGAAGGGGTAGAAAAAGTGGATATGTTTGTTGGGACATGAACTTGCTCATAAAAATATTATGTTCAAATTACAGTTCAATTTCCCCTCAAATGAAAATTGATGGGGAGAGTAGAGGACCCTGAGCAGAGCATCCCAGCTTCTGTGATCTATCTGCAATGGCTTCCTAATCAGGACAGGTTGTGAAAATAAAACATTTAAACGAGGAGCTACCTTTAGAAAAAGCAAGTTTAACTGTGAGCTTCAAATAGAGAGTGTAGTTTGCTCACAATAGCACGAGGGATGAGGAGCTGAGCCAGGTTTGGTCCGGCTATGCTGCAGTGCCATATTTCCCAAGCAGGACGTGGAAACAGAAGGACACCAAGGACGTTTTTGGCTGCTCTGGAGACGGCGTGAGCAGCCAGTATTCCCTGGGGAGTGTGCACCCCTGCTGCTGGCCTCCTGCCGGCTGGAGACCCCTCGGCACTGCCCGCAGCCAACGGGATGATGGGCTGGATCGACCGCGTGGTTCCCCAGCCCCCGGTGCCCCATGCGACAGGGGAAACCCCTGTGCAGGAGCCAGTTAAGGTGAGCAGGGAGCCAGTTTGGGGGGTAAAACGGACACCATGAGAGATGCCTGGTGCCTCTGCATCCATGTCCAGCACCGCAGCACCCAGGAGTCTCCGCAGCATGCCCAGGAGGGATGGGGGCCAGGATGCATCCCCACTCTGAGCTGCTGGGAAGCAGCAGGAAGGGTGGGGAATCCCTGGGGTTTGCAGCCACCTTTGAACAGGGACAGTGCCCCCTGTGCCTTGCTCTCTGACGCCTTCTGCCTTTTGCTCTGAAGGCACCAACAGGAAAGGCTGGTGGCCCCACAGATGCTGCTGACAGGGCACGCACTGAGGGTAAGCTCTGCACTGCCTCAGGCTGCACACCAGTGTTCCTTTACCCACCAGTCCCACTCCTGCCTGGCATCCTGGGGACTGCCAGAGTGGTAATTGGAGCTTGCCTTTTTCCCCTGCTGCCATTGAAGAAACGGAAAAGAAAGTAGCCTTTGCAGTCTCTGAGGACACAAGTTCTGTGTTTGAGAGGTACGGCCCCTGCACCCTTCAATGTGCAACATGATTTGCTTGGGATTTTGCTTTTTGTTGGGGGCTGGATGCCTTGGATGGCGTTCCCAGCTTGACTCACACCCTTCCCTGGCAGTGTGGGGAGCAGTGTGCTCTCCTGGCTCTCCTATGGGCTGGAGAAGATGATTCCCCAGCCAGCCCCAGCCCCAGCCCCAGGGCTGCAGGCACTTGGGAAGAGCTTCGAGACGAGCATCGACATTGCTGATCAGGTAGGAGACAGATCCGGGCAACGGTTTGGTGTATTTGAGCTTCTACCTCTTTTTACCTTTTTTTTTCCTTCTTATCACTCTTCCAGTGCAAACTGGGAGGACTAAACCTGCCCTGTGTGGGTTTCTGCCTTCATCCATCCCTGGGAAGGGCAGGTTCCCCTCCCCACTCAGCGGGATGATCCCCCAACTGACTGTCAGTTTTTCAGACAGTCTGTTTGGCTTTTCAGACAGAGGTCCAGATCATTGGGGATGAGGAAGAAGATGGTCTGGGTAAGAAGCGCTGGCAGTTTGTAGTTTGCAGCACCTTGGGACTCTCACATCCCACCTCCCTGCCTGGTGATGCCGGCACTATTGTCCCCTTGCGCTGGCTGCTGGGGGGACCTGAAGCTCCCCGCAGTGCAGATTGCCCATGCCCACAGCAGTGCTCTCCTTGCAGAGATAACCCCCTTCGATGCCGAGGAGGATGTCTCCGAGGCCGAGCCGGAGGCTGGCGTGGAGCAGTGGTGGGTGCCCGGCGAGGCTGGGGGATGCGGGAGGGCAGGAGGGCGCAGGATGAGCTTCCCGAGCGCAGTGCTCTCCCCGCAGGGCAGGAAAGCGGGTGCTCAGCTGGCTGTCACAGGGCTTCGAGAGGATTGTGCCGCAGCCAGAGGCGATGAAAAAAACAGAGGTGAGCACTGCCCAGCTCGGGAAGAGTGGAGGGCTACCGGGCAGAGATGAGAGTGGGGCGAGCTCTCTGCCTTCATCCTCCTGCACACCCCAGCTGGGACCTTGGGGAGGAAAATCCCACGGGAATTCAGCAGGGCTAAAATAGACCTGTGGGTGCTGTCCCCGTGTTCCTCAACCTGGCTGCATGCAGGAAGGACCCTTCATTTGGGACTGACCCACTGGGGTCTGGGTTTAATGGTTGTCAGGGAAATGGGGCTGAAAGCACACCGAGGGGTGTGTGAAGCTGAGCATGTGAATCCCCTGGCGGTGGGGGACATGTCCACCTGGGGTAGCCTGAGGCCACAGTTAGTGCTTTGCCACGTCCTCCTGTCCCTCTGCAGCCAGAGCCGAAGGAGCAGAAGAGCGAAGGCGCGGTGGAAGGTGAGCAATCAGATCCCTCTCCCCTGGGCGCCCCGCAGAGCCTAGCTGCGGGCAGGCACCGCTGCTGGCACTGCCCCATGTCTCCATGCCCGGGATTCCCACTGTGCCGGGGGGGCTGGGGACACAGGACCCCCATCACGGCACCGCCCCTGCACCACTTCCGTCCCCAAATTGCCCATGACCTCATCCCGGGTTGGGTCGCCGGGGCGAAGCTGCCAGGGAAGCCCCCGAGCCCTGTCCCTCTGCGGGAGGTGACCCTCCCTGGGTTGCTCCGCTTCCCAAATATTTTTGACTGCTGCATTGCCTATCCTCCTCCTTCTTTCGAATAAACCTGAGCAGGCACAAAAGGTACTAAAACCCAGGCAAAGCCAAAATCCAGCACTTCAGCCACAAAGAGCACCCCAGCAGCAGCCAAGGGGCAGCCAGAGACGGGCACGGCCCTCACCCCTCAGTCCGTGGCTGTGGATGGCAGCAGGTAACCACAGTGACACTTTCTGCCAGGCTCTGGTGGCCAGAGGGATGGCTGATGTGGGAGCAAAGGCTCTGGCTGACAGTTCTAACAGTGGCTTCTTGTTGCCAGGATGTTCACCTGGTTTGTCCAGGGGCTGGAGAAGGTGATGCCGCAGCCGGTGACGAGGGAGAAGCAGGACACACAGGTATGCTGTCTGATGGACAGGGAAAGAGCACAGGAACACCGTGTCACTGGGAAGCAGGGCATCCCCTGCCATGCACATGCCACTAGATCAGTTCTGGGATCTGCTGTGGTTCAGACTGTCACCAAGTTCCTTCAAGAGAGCAAGTCTGCATGACCTGCTTAGCTAATGAAACCAGGATTTGGCTTCTAAGCAGCATGAGATTCCATAGCATGTGCTTTCTTTACTGTTTCCTTGCCCTTCCGTGCAGCACTGGGTGATGTCCAGGCTCTGGCCTCTCACCCAAGTGCAGGCACATCTCTAAGGAGAAGCAGCAGCATCTTTTCAAAGCCCTCCTTTCCTTCCCTGTCCCCCGGGCAAACCCACTGATACTCCTGCCTTGTACCACTGAGTGTGGGGATGCCTGTGCTCATGGCCAAGCCATCCAACTTGCCACAAGAGTGGGGCATTTAGGGTAAAAGGGCCATCTTTACTGAAAATGGGGCACTGAGGGTAAAAATTTAGGGCTGCTGAAAATGCACAATGTCTCATGGGTCCCTTTTCCTCTTGACAGGGAGTGGCCACAGCAACCTCAAGTCCTGTGGAACAAAGTAAGTGATGGCTCCCTCTCTTCATGACGGTTTGATTGCCAAGCTTGTCAGAAAGGTTATTGGGAAGAAGGGTCACTGGCATCTTTTATCCCCTCGTGTGCCCTGGGTGCCAGCTGGGGAGACCCTGGAATCCCCCAGGGAAGCCGTGGGAGGTTGTTGACACTTGAAAAGAGGGAGCTGTTGTGGCATGGGCTTGGCAAAACTCAGGCTGAGGGAGAGTCCAAGTACAGCATCCCACATCCTCAGGTCCCAGGTTTTGAGGCTAGTGCTGATATTGAGGTCTGTCCTGATCTATGCTGGAGGGATTTGATCAAAGAATTGCAAGAGAGTTCAAATCTGCTGCTTTCTTGCCCTCCTTCGGTGTTTGCCAAGCCTGGTGTGAGATGTCTAGGAAGGTACTCCAAGAAAACAAAATGCTGGGATTAAATGTCTTATATATGAGTCTGCATGGTTATGGGAAAACTTGCAGAGTTCACACTGCTGCTTCCCTGTGCAGGGGATCAAGCACCCAGCTCTGCAGGCAGATGGGCTTGGCTCCTCACACCAGGCAAACGCAGAGCCACAGCTGCCTCTGTGGATGGTCTGGGCAGGCTTACCCATCCCTGTGCAAGTGCTGTCCCTTGAAAGGAGGGGCTGGTTGGGCTGTGGGAGCTACTGATAGCAGCAGTGACCTGCTGAGGCACACGGAAGCTGCACACCCTCCAGGGATATGCTGGGAAGTTGTTCCCACCAGGCCAACAGCCCCTTGGCAGAACCTCAGAGAGGAAAATCCTGGGGGAAGGCATATCCCCATGTGTTTGTACAAACTGGAGACATGTGTGCTGCCGTGGACCTTGGAAAGAGGCAAAGCCAGGGGTGCTGCTGCATGAGCTGGGTGGGCACAGCCTTGGTGCCCAGCTGGCTTTGGTGCCTTGAGGGATCTCCAGGTCACTTAAGCTGCCCAAGGAAAGGAGTGATTCGGTCAAGCAAGAGATCTGCCCTGGCACCAAACAGCCAGCACGCTCATTAATGTTTTCCTTCTCCTTTTGTTTCAGGGGGCAAAGGGGCTTAGCGCCTCTGAAACAAACGGAAAACGAAGACCGTGGCAAACCAGCCCTTCCCACACCCAAATGAGACCAGCCTGAGGAGAAAGCACAGCTGGGGAGAAAAAGCAAAGGGGAATCTGCAAATGGTCTCTAGCTCCTTCCCTGCTGGGCCAGTGGGGACCCAAGGCTGGCACAGGGATGCTGGCCTGTCCCCAGCCCCAGGGCTGTCCCACTTGGCTCCCTCTTTGCTCGGGAATTGGAGCTATTGGTTTTGCAGGATGATGTCTATGAGATGGGAGCTATAATTTATAGGATGGTAGAAAAGCATCACACAGGACACCTCGGTGGCAAAAAGTGTCAGAAAGCCTCTTGCTGCAGTCTCCCAGCACTCCCAGCCCTCTCAATGCCCCCACAACATCTGAGTATTCACCCCAAGACTTCCAGCTGAAATCTCCAGGCTGCTTTGAGTCAACTTCTGCCTCCGAGGTGTAATGTTATAAACCTCTTGAAGCTCTTGTCAGCTCCTTATTGCTTTTCTTCCATAACTGAGTGTTTTCTCCCAACAAGTGGAAAGGGCTCTGATTTGCAGCAGCAAATCACGTGGGTGAGGTTAAACTGTAGGTGAATAAGTAGGAGTTAACGGTTAAAAATCTTTGCCCAGGCTCTTCTTCTAAGAGAACTTCCCCAAGCTCTCCTTACCCCCAATTACGGCTGCTCCCTCCCAAGCTCACAGCTCTGTGGATGCAGCACTAACAGCAGCAGCAGGAATGTTTGGCAGGGAATGGATTCCAGGGCTGTGTCCAGCCCAGAGGTGTGGGGTCAGGCATGGCCAGTGCAGGCACACTGGGCTCAGCAGAGTGAGAGCCCCTACAGCCCAGGTTTTGGGTACAGAGCTTGGAATCACAGACTGGTTTGGGTTGTCAGGGACCTTTGAAGATGATCTGGTCCAACTCCCCTGTCGTGGGCAGGGACACATTTCATTAGATGAGGTTGTTCCAAGCCACATCTAACCTGGCCTTGAACACTTCCAGGGATGGGGCAGCCACAGTGCACTATTTCTTCCTTATGTCTGGTATGAATGTCCCCTCTTTCAGTTTAAAACTGTTGCTCCTTTTCCTGTCATTACAGACCTTGGTAAAAAGCCATTTTCCATATTTTGCATAAGCCCCCTGCTGTATTGACAGGCCAGGTTAGGATCTCCCACTGTTCCATCTCTTTAGGACCATCCAGGCAACTGTAACAATGAGTTGTGAGCCAAGAGACCACCCTGAGATCCATCCCCTGTGTTTATAATGAATCCTGCTTCTGCCAGGACACAGTTTTAGTATTTACCTTATTTTCATATAATGTATCCAAAGGTCATGGTGTGTTTTAAAAGGCATCTCCCTATTGCTGTCCCATGTTTTAATTAACAGACATCCAGAAAGAACAGGCTTAAAGGCATTGTGGACATGACAGGGTGGGTAAATACAGCATAGATCTGATTGTGTGGAGGTTTCCTGCCTTTCTGTAGTTCAATTTGCACATTTCCTATTAGCTTTGCTGTGGCCATGTAAGTTTTGCTGTCAGGCAGACCTCAAAATAAACTGGTTTTACAGTAAGCGGATATGCTTCCTCCTCCTGTTTCTCTGGTGTGAACCTGACGTGGTAGGATGGGCACCCCTGGGATATGGAGAGGGCTCATCATGGGTCAGACTGCTCACTCTGTAGCTGATTTACAGCTCCCCAGTAACCTGCTGTGGTTTTTGCCCCAGTGGTGCTGGGAAGTGACAAGGGGTGGGGGAACTTTCCTATACTGTGCCTGGGGGAGCATTTGGAGAGGACAGGACATGGTGTTCAAGTGCTGTGAGAGAGAGTGTGGGCTCTGAGCTGGGTCTTGCAGACCCAGGGCCCTTGGGATGTGCTAGGACAGCACTTCACTGAGGGTTCACAAGGGGAAAGGCTTTGGGCTCTTCCAGGTTGCAAAAAGAGACAAAACGTGGCCTGGAGATGGGCCAGGTCACTGCTGGTAGAGGTGGCTACACGTGCAGAGAAACCAGCAGTCTGTGTGCAGATTCTATGGCTTCCATAGAATCCCAGGATGGCTGGGGTTGGAAGGGACCTTAAAGCTTAGCCAGTTCCAACCCCCTGCTATGGGCAGGGACATTTTCCACTAGACCAGGCTGCTCAAGGGCTTCACAGTGTGGCTGTGCTTGGCACAAAATGGTGAATATTCTTCCTCCTTCTAGCAAAGGGGCCCAAGGCAGCTGTGAAGCAGCAGTGGGGTTGCCCAGCTCTGTGCAGGCTGAGAGCTCCTCCAGCACTGCCCCATTGAGCAGAGGAAACCTGGGATCTGCCCTGGCCTCTCGAGAATGTGCTACTGTCGCTCGATCACCTCCCTTTCCCCATTCCTGTTTCAGTTCATATAGCCCCTGGGGAGCAGGAGGAGACCCATCCCATCCTGCAGGAGATTGATGAAGACCAGATTAACAAAGCCACGTGTGAGGTGACAGCCTGGGGTCACCAGGCCGAGCTGGAGGCAGATGCTTGTTCTCTTCCCACCATACAGGAGGAACCTCAGGAAGAAGAAAACAGGTAGGGGAAGGGAGATGCTATTGATGGGCAGGTCTGTGTGCTCTCCAGTCACCAGGGTGGTGACCATGGGAGGGGACAAACCTGTCCCTGGGCAGCTGTCCTTGCAAGTGCTGGCAGTGGAGCTGGCAGCTGAAGTGCCTGTTTCCAAAAAGGGGGCATCCCTCAGTAGGATCCAAAAGGTGTTTGAGCAAATGCCTCCTGGTGTCTCGATTTTGGTTAGGGCAGGCTGTGGCAGAGCTGTCAGAGCAATGCTCACAGTGCCCTGCAAAGAACAGGGGAGGGAAGCCCTGCTTAGGCTCCTGTAAGTAGATTTTGGCCCCCAGGCAAGAGGGCTTGGACCTCATTCCCAGCAGTTGTGGTGTAATGACACTCAGAAATGGTTGTTGTCTCTGTATAATTCACCATTACTTCTCCCAAAAGAAACCCCTGCTGATGAGGGCTGGGCAGGGGTTAGAAGGAGTGTCAGAGGGTTCAGAGCCAGGAGTGAGCTGTGTTGCAGCAGGGGTTGAGAGGTGTTCATGCATGCTCATAAAGGGTTTCTGAGCACCCCAAAATGCTCCCCGAGCCCAGCACACCTGGATGAGCAGAGCAGTTCCTGCCTCCCAAATGGGTAATGCACAGCTTCCCTAAGCACAAGCCATGCCCTGAGCCACACTGGCTCAGCAGAGCTCTCTTCTGCTCAGCCAGAAAACACTGCTATAAAAGTATTTTTCAGATGTTTTTCCCCTTAGTGCACAAACCTGAGAAGCTGTGGCCTGTTCTGGGGGTTGGATTTCATTAACAGGGAGGTTTTGGTCAAATCAGCAGCTAATGACCCCAAAGCACATCCTCTTCCCATGCAGCAAGGATGATCTGAAGGCTCAAGTACTTGGTTTTGCATTCCCAAACTTTCTCCCATTCTCCCTGGTTGGAGCCTGGACACTAATGGGCTGTGAAACAGCCCATGCCTGATTTGGCCCAGAGTGTCCATCCTGCCAGGAGGTTGGCTGGGAGATGGAAGGAAACCATTTGGCCAAAAGGGTTTGGGGAGACTGGCGGGGCTGCTCGTACGAGGCTCAGACATACTTGGTGGATTTTACCTAATGAGTTTCTCCTTTCCAGGCTAGGGTTGAGCTCCCCAAACACTACCAAGGAAAAGGAGGAAGAGGAAAAGAAAGAGGAGGAGGAGGAGAAGGAGGAAGAGAGGAAGAAAGAGGAGGAGGAGGACAGGAAAAAAGAGGAAGAGGAGAGGAAGAAAGAGGAGGAGGAGGAGGAGAGGAAAAAACAGGAGGAAGAGAAGGAGGAGAGGAAAAAACAGGAGGAGGAGGAGAGGAAGAAGGAGGAGGAGGAGAGGAAGAAAGAGGAGGAGGAGAGGGAAGAACAGGAGGAGGAGGAGAGGGAGAAACAGGAGGAGGAGGAGGAGAGGAAGAAAGAGGAGGAGGAGGAGGAGAGGAAAAAGAGGAGGAGGAGAGGAAGAAGAGGAGGAGGAGGAGGAGAGGAAGGAGGAGAGGAAGAAAGAGGAGGAGGAGGAGGAGGAGGAGAGGAAAGAGGAGGAGGAGGAGAGGGAAGGACGGGAGGAGGAGAAGAGGAAAGAGAGGAGGAGGAGAAGAGGAAAAACGAGGAGGAGGAGAAGAGGAAAAAAGAGGAGGAGGAGGAGAAGAGGAAAAAAGAGGAGGAGGAGGAGAGGAAGAAAGAGGAGGAGGAGGAGAGGAAGAAAGAGGAGGAGGAGAGGAAGGAGGAGGAAGAGGAGAGGAAGGAGGAGGACGACAGGAAGAAAGGGGAAGAGGAGAGGAAGGAGCAGGAGAGGAAGAAAGAGGAGGAGAAGAGGAAGAAAGAGGAGGAGAGGAAGAAAGAGGAGAAGAAGAAGAAGGAGAAGGAGAAAGAAAGGAAAAAGAGAAGAAGAAGAAAGAGGAAAAGAGGAAAGAGGAAGATAAGAAAGAGGAGAAGGAGGAGAGTGCAGAGTGAGTGGCTCCCGATGCCTTTATGGCTTTGTTGGAAATGAACGTGATTGCAGCTTTTGTTTAAAAAAAAAAAAAAAGCTCTCCTGCGTTCACAAGCTGGAGAGGCTGAAACACCCACGGCAGAGCAGAGCTCCCAGCCTGGCAGGCGCCTCGGTGTGCTGGGGAGGGATGGGCGAGCGGGAGGGATGCTTTGGCAACCCGGCTCACCCCAGGGCTCGCTGCTGACGCGGCACCTGGTGACAGGCGAGTGTCTCCTGGTGACACAAGCTTCGTCTCCATCGCTGCCGCCCGTAGCAACCGCAGCCTCTTGTGCCTTCTTGGGAGGGGAGAGCATGGGAGATGCTCCATGCTATTTAAACCATTTCCATTAATTCTGGGCATTTGGGATTATTTTGAGTGTTGCAGAGCTGAATGTAGAGACAGGATTATGTGTTGTGTCTGCAAATGCTGCTTCAGACAAGTAGGTACAATTTTACATTTTTTTGCTGTTGTAGAAAATAATTGAGTTCTTGTCAGCTGTGGCAGGTTGTGACTTTGGTCTGGATGTTATTGAGAGATATCTTTCTACTTAGTTTCATAGTTTGTTCTGATTTCACATGAGATAAACATTTAAGGATTTATTACCTTGCACTACAGTATTATTCTCTGCTAATTCCTCTAAAGTAGCTAGATTTTTCAGGAAGAAGCTGAAAACACATGATTACTCAGTGTCAAACCCATATGTTTGTGTTTCATCAAAATCTGTTCCTGGAGCTTCATTATAGAAACTTGAGCTTCAGTTGTGGGGTGAATGAGATGCTACTCCATCTTTCAATGTGTTTGTTTATTGGAAAAAGAGAGAGACCAACAGGTTTTGTAGTTTAGGATGAGAAGATTTGTAATTGCATTTGAAGGGAGCATAATTTTTAAAAAAATTAAGGGGAGGAATTATTAAAAATAACAAAACAAAGATTTTCATGCATTTAGCTGTCTTAAAATTCTTCTCATTATCCCAAATCCCTGCTTTGCATTTCTTGGCAGGAAAGAGAAAATCAAAAGATAAATGCACAGAGCAACATGTAAGGTGCTTTTTTTTTCCGTTATGAAGTTATATTAAAACAATAAAATCAATCTTGAGAGCCCCTTTGTCAGAATGGTGGAGCTGAGATCTGTACTTGCTGCTGAAGCAATTATGAGTCCTGCTGGCGTCTTGCACAGGCAAACGTGGGATTTGAATAGTGCTTGTGGGAAAGCCTTGCCTGGAAATTAGGCTTCGGCTTTTGATTTGCCCAATTTTAATTATACAAGAAATGATTATGCACAGGAGGAGAAACATTCTGCCTGGATCTTTCTCCCTCTGCAATTTTTGCTTATGCACATGCAATGTTCTGCTTTGTTATGCACCTCTCACCAGGTCTCCCAGGCAGTATTTTTTCTCTCCCCTCCAGACCCCTGCTGCAGCTGCCTTGTCTCCCTGCTGATAAGGGTGTGGATGAAGCCTGCCTTGCCGAGGAGAGCCTCAGGGCTGAGCAGCTGGAAGAAGTTGAGATAAGTAAACTCGAAGGTGCTCCTGTCCAGGTACAGCATCACTCCCTGCTTGGGCTTGGGTCTGCAATGAGCTCTTGCTGCCCAGTGAGTGCTAGGGGCTCAGAGCTTCTCTGAAGGGATGCAGTGCCCTGGAAGGAGCAGACCGGGCTGGGCACTGGCCGTGTTTCCCACCAAGATGTCCCCATCCCTGAAGCTGAGCCAGCAGCAGTAGCTGTGGATGGAGGCAGGGCTCCTTTCGCCTACAAAGTGGGCACTGAATGAGTCTGGCGAGTAGGGGGGATATGGGGCATCCAGTCAAGCTGCAAAATCTGCTCTTTTACTGACAGGGCAAGGCTTTTTCTCCTTAAAATGGCTCTTTTCATTTTGAAGGTGGAAGAGGAGACAGCTGAAGCTGCTGAAACCAATGCTGGAGGTATAACCAGTAGCAGGATGGTGCCAAACTGGGATGGAGTGAAGCAGGGGATGCAGCACCTGGTGGGGGGAGAATCCAGCTTCTCCTCTCCTGCTGTCAGGGTGCAGGCAGCTGAGTTTTCTGCAGTGTGGGCCTGCATGGGCAGTCAGGGCTTTTCACTGGGGTAAAGCATCCTGTGGGCACAGCACGATGGCAATGCTGGCATTGTCTGGAGGTACAGTGCTGAGTCCTGTTGATTAAGCAATTAAGCAATCCCTGGTGTGAAATAAGAGTTGCTCCTTCAGCTGGAGAACGTACAGCGACAAAAAGTACTTTCTCTACCACTTTTCTCCATTTGGAAAATAACTAGTGGCATAAAGCACATTTTAATACAGCTTTTTAGGAAGCAATGGGTTGGTAAGGAAAATTAGGTGCTGAGCTCCCAATGCAGTGAGCAAAGGCAGATCCTGGCATAACTCCACTGACATTGGGAAGTTGCACAGGGAATGGCTTGCCCTGATCCCTGAGATTCTCTGTCTTGCAACCCTTGCAGAGGGGCAGTGATGCTCGAAAATGCTCATTTGTCAGGAACTGTAGTGGTAGGACAAGGAGTAACGAGTACAAATTGAAAGAGGGGGGATGTAGGTTATACTTTTAGGAAGAAATTCTTTCCTGTGAGGGTGGTGAGATATTGGAACAAGTTGCCCAGGGAGGTTGTGGATACCACAACCCTGGCAGTGCTCAAAGCCAGGCTGGATAAGGCCTTGAGCCACCTGGTCTAGTGGGAGATGTCCCTGCCCATGGGACATGACCTTTAAGGTCCCTGCCAACCCTTAACATCCCCCAACTCCATGACAAACACGTGGCAGGATGCCCACCACAGCAGCCCTGTGCCACCAACCCCGGCGAGCAGCGGGCAGCCCCAAACCCTGCCAGCCCCGCGTTTCTGCCTGACAAAACCGTGCTGTCTCACACCCCTCTGTGTTCTATTGCAGCTTCAGATGCCTTGTCCTTTGCTTGAAGCACCTAGCAGGCTGCTAGCAGCATGGCCAGGCGGGCCCGGGACGTCGAGCTAGACTGGCTGGTGCATGACAAGCCGCTGGCTGGCAGGGATTCCTCCCCTCCTGGCCGCGGGGCTCTAGAGCAGCTCCCCAATGTCCCCAGCTACCGAGCCACCGCTGCCACCTGCACCCCTGTCCTTGTCGCCAGTAAGCCAAAGGCTGGAGTTGTCAACCCCAATTTTTGCACTGAGGAGCAATCCCCATTAGGTATTAGAAGTGTTGGCTTTGACGATGGCCTTGTGCAGTTAGAGGGGTGCGGGGGGATTCCTGGAGTAGTTGCTTTTTTTGTTGCTTTTTGGGGGTGGGAAAGAATTAAAAAAATAAAAGCACGCTTCATGTTGCAGCACAGAGGCTGGGGAAAAAAAAATCCATGTGTTTTTCTGCTTCTGCCTCATCACTATGTGCCTTTTTAGCTAAGCCTAAAGTGCGTTTGCAAATGCTGTGTGTTTAGAGCTGCTCCCAAAAGCTCTCCTGAAGGACCTGCAGGCAGAGGGTGCAATATCACTGCACACACACTTTTCTCTCCAGCATTTGTGAAACCTGCTCATTCTAACTGGAGAGAAAGGTGGAGGTTTGCTGTTCATGGCTTTCTGCCTTTTCCACAGCTTTGCTTTGCTTTGTTTTTAACCAGCAAGCCAAATACTGCTGCTTTTCCTTATATGCAACAGGATTTTAACTTTGCAACCCAAACAGGCCTTTTCTCAGGGATTTAATCAAGCCATATTCTGGTCCACTAGTTCCACATCAGTGTGAAGCAGGAGGGGGTGCATGGGGTCTTTCAGGTGTGTGAAAACCTCCCACAGAAGAAATGCTGCAGGAATTCATTGTATTTTGTTAAACAGCCAAGCAAAGAGACCACACTTCGCAGCCAAGCGACTGTGGGGTCCAGCCAAGGTAACCCTCAGTGCCATTTCTCCTTTGGACAACTGGTATCTTTCTTTACCCACTATAAACATCCAACCTTCCTGCTTCTAACCTTGCCTGTGGCACGAAGCAGCTATTACCTCTGCAAAAGAAAGCAGCCATAAATCCCTATTTCAATGATGCCTTACTCCGCATGAAAAGCAAACACTGTGTGATTCAGAGCTGTCATGGTCCATATGTTTACATTCAGAAGAACCAGGAGAATTTCTACACCCTGGGAGGCAGGTTTGCTCCTGGAAATCCTGGGTTCCTGCATAGCACCTGCAGCTGGGAATCCTAATCTCCATTGTTTTCCAAACCACGGGAACCCAACACTCACGTGGAGTAGCTGCAATCACTGCAAGCTGGGCAAGCAGAAGGGAAGCAGATGGCAGTTCTTAGAGTATTAAAAATTGGGAAAAAAAAAGATTAAGAAGTGCTCCAAATGCTTTAGGAGAAAGCAGTGCCAGGCAAGAAGGGAAGGAGGGAAAAGGAGAGTCCTTCCAACATGATGCATGACCTGGGGACAGCGATGGGGTCTGGGAAGCCACCCCAGCTGCAGGTGGGGCCCTGCACCCCCTCACCTGCCATTATTGTCCTTCCCCGAGGAGCAGGTAATTACCCCACGGTGGAGATCAAGGATGTGGACAGCGCAGGCGATGCTGTGGAGAACCAGGGTACCCATGTACCTCTGCCCGCTGCCGGCGCTCCCAACCTGCTGGCAGTGCCCGGTGCAGCATCCCCCAGGTATGGCTCTGCAGTCCCTGGCTCCCCCTGAGGCTGCCAGGACAGGAAAACTTTTGCAACCATGTGGAGATACCCATTTGCAGCAGTGATGTGTGTGCAGTGGGTGTCACCCCAGTGCACAGCAGAGGAGATGGTGAAAGCCTTGCCTCTTGTTTGCATTTTTAAATTAAATGGTTATGTTTTGTTAAAGCTTTTTGGGGGGCAGGGACACCCCTGTCTGTGTGTTCTGGAGATGGGTTGATCCCCAGGCCACAGTCAAATCCCATTTGTCTATTGTCCACATGTCTGTTCCCAAATTCAGAGCACAGAGGGTCTATGTGCTGGATATGGGCCTTCATCATAATAAACAATTTTCTTCTTGTATTTTTGCTGCAAGGGTTTGCAGCATCTCCCCCTGGGTTTGTGCTTGAAGAGGAGTGGTGGAAGCCCCACCCCTCAAAGTGCTCCAGAACAGGTTGGATGGGGCTTTGGGCAACCTGCTCTGGTTGGAAGGTGTCCCAGTCCATGGCAGGGAGCTGGACTTAATGGTCTTTTAAGGTCCCTTCCAACCCAGATCATTCAGAGATTCTGTGCTTAGAGAGAAGGAGGATTGAAACTGAGCTTTAAAAATTTAGGCTGGAGGAAGCTGATGGATTTTTTTTCTGTTGTAGCATTAGGGTTTTTTGAGGGTCAGTCTTGCAGAAGATTAAAATGAAAACTAAAGTGTTTTTTTTCTCTGTGCTGAAAACTAGGTCCTGTAGTCATTTTCACCTAATAGTTTGGATCTTTTAGTAAACAAGCTCCTGGAGGAGCAAAAAAAATGGTAAAAATGCCCACAATCCAGTCTGTTGAACAGCTGTTTAAACTGGGAGAGTAGAGCCCAAGGCTTCACGTGAAATACCTGCAGTGAAAATACTGACAGCATTAAGCATATTTGCAGTTACACGTGTGAGCGTATAAACCTTTCTGCTGGGTCTCCAGGGAGTATCTCGAAATAATGCTGGAGGTCCTTTGGTAGAGCTGGGTATTTTTAAAAGCAAGGAACTCCTGTTCTCCTACAGAAAGAAATAAAATTTAATTATTGTGAACCAGAAGGAAAATGCTCATCTCCTGCTGGTGTTTCCAGAGGAAGAGGACATAACTCTGCACTGAGAAATCACCCAGTTATCCTTAAGTCCCTTCTACTGGGCACAGTCCTGAGTTATTTCCTGCAGGGGTCTGTGCAGGATTAGAGTTGACATGGTCTAGACAGTCATAAAAGACTCATTGCAAATGAGTGACACATCTAATTGGAGCCTGGAAACAAGCTCCTGCAGATAAATACCAGGATACTCTGGCTGATGCCGTATGGGCAGAGACCCTATGTATCCCACATGTTCTAGTGCCTGTGGCCTCTGCCTGCAGCATTCCAAGGGTGACAAACTAGAGCAATGTTCAGGCTGTGCCAGATCCTTCCATCCCAGCTGGCTGCTCAGGGGAAGGTGAGTGTGGGTGGTGCTGCAGGGTCCCCTTACAGAGCAAGGGGCTGCCAGTGCAGGCATCTGGGCTTGCTCAGGGATGAGGACAGGCCAGTGGAGCAATGTGGGACCCTGAGGGGACCATGAGGGGACAGAGGCAGGGGAAGGGTAGCTGGAGACTGGTGAGAGGCAATGGATGTTGTCCTAACAACAATATGGACCTTGGCACAACTATTTTTCAAAATATGGTTTTGGGAACGCCTCCATCCACATTTCAGAGCACTTTAAAAGCAGGGTTTGTGGTTTCCCTCCACCCCTGCACTATGCAGTTGGGAAATGAAGGTTCATCAGCTTTACTCACCTGCTCTGCCTCCTAGCTGGACATACCTGAGAGCCAGCAAGGCTGAAGGTGGTGGGTTCACAACATCTGGCTTTCCCTGGGAGATTTGTGATGGTAGGATGATCTCCCTCAGCATCTTTCTTGCTCCTGCTCCACACACAGCACCAAGACATTTTGTGCCATGGCCAGTGGGATCAGCAGTTGTGGTGGCAGGAGACCATTTCCCCATCACAGTTACAATTCTAGACTTTGCTGCAGGTTTGCAAACCAGTCCAGATTTTTGCTGGGATTGTTATCTTCATATCCAGCTTCCCTTCTGACACCTTGTTTGCCCACGTGTAAGGAAGCCATCTGAGAAACCCATCTGTGCCAAGGGAGCCACCAGCTGGTTAGGACACAACTTTACGTATTGATGGTATTGACTTTCCTTGCCTGCCTCTTGAAGTGCAGTGATGTGAAGCTGTGGCACTGGGGACAAGCACAGGGTTATCCTGCCCTCTGTGCATCTTGCCAGGTACCCAAATTGGGTTGCAAAATGGGCCAGGTGGCTGTGTGTCTGTGGAGCCAAGGGTTCAGTGGTGCCCAGGGAGAAACAGAGCTTTGCAGCAAAGGAGCAGGAGGGTTTGCTCCCATTTACTCCAGGCAATGTCAAAAATTAGGGGAAACTGACCCTAGCAGGAGAAGAAGGAATGAAAAGCAGGTCACACATGGGGGAAGGAAGGGGAGCAGGAGGGAGAAGAGCCAATCCTCAGTTGCTGTGTTTGTGTCTGCAGGAGGAAGCTACTGCTCTCACAGGATGCTCTGGACAAGGGGCTGGAGGGCCAGAGCCCCACCCGAGTGTGGGGCTGGGATGAGGAGCAGAGGGAAAGGTGTGTAATGGGACCAGGAACTCTGTGTCAGCTCCCCAGGGTTCACATCCTGGGGCTCAGGTGGAAATAGCAAAGATCCTAGAAGTGCTGCGATACCAAAGGAGAGGAAGTCATACCACTTTGCGTTCTTTTCATTACACAGTGCCCAAATAAATACAGGTAAATCCTAATTCAGGTGCTGCAGGTTAAAGAATGGGTCATGGTTGGGTCATGGTTCAAGACCAGGTTGGACATGACTTGGAGCAATCTCATCTAGTGGAAGGTGTCCCTCCCATGGCAGGGAGGTTGGAATGAGATGAGCTGTAAGGTCCCTTCTAAACCTGCCCTGGGGCTTTCCTACCTGCATGAAATGCCTGCTGGTCTCCCCACAGCCTGCCTGAGCGCATCGGCTCAGCCACGAGCCTGAGCAGTGCCATTGTCAGCAGCCGGCTCCAGGAGCTGGTGAGGCTCTTCAAGGAGAGGACCGAGAAGGCGAAGGAGAAGCTGATTGACCCTGATGTCACCTCGGACGAGGAGAGCCCTGTGGCATGTGAGTTCAGGTGGGGCTGGGAGTGTTTCCCCAGTGGGTCCCCATGCATGCTGTGTTTTCTGGGAGACAGCTGCTTTACTAACAATTTAAAGACATTAAACCAAATTGCTGTCAGATTTTTTTCTACCCTTTAAAATTACCGTATGGCCTCTCCCAGCTCCCGCCAAGCCAGCAGCTGTGGCAGCACCTGTGTCTGCCCCAGGAGGTGACCTAGAGGGGGAAAAGCCTTCGGGGGACGACCACTACTGTGAGATGCTGTGCTGCACATTCAAACACCGGCCCTGGCTGGACCGCCTGAAAAGCTACCACTTCCCCAGCAGCATCGACCCCCTCACCAGTGAGTGATGGAGCACTGCCTCATGCCTGGGCTGGAGGCAAGCTGGTGGGACTGGGGGAGAGAGGGTGAGGAGGGGAGGAGGTGTAAAGAGGAGAGGAGAATTAAGCAAGAAGCAACTTAGTTTTCACCAAAGCCCAGAATTTTAAATTCCCCTCCAAGGCCCAAGCTTTCCTAAATGCTTGCAGCTGTGGCTGTCAGGAACATGACTTGGCATTCTGCTTTCCCTGTGGTGTGGATACCAAAAAAAAAAAAATTAAAATCACAAAAGAAAAATCCACTGCTTTGTGGCCACCCCACATAAGCCCAGCTCTTTCCTTAGTCTTCCACATTCCCCAGTCCTTTGGAAGCCCCTGGGCTCAGGCAGCCAGCCACCAGTTCAGCATGGCTGCAGGGGAAAAAGCAAAACCAGGAAGTTGGTGTTGTGGGAGCAAAGCAAAAGCAAATATAGCTGAATGAGCAAAGTTAGAAGAAGCTTTCTGATAAAGCACATTGTGCTCTGTGGCCAGGGGTGTTCACTCTGTGCTAGAGCTCGGCTCATCTGCAATTAATCACCATCACCAAGAGACTTCCTGCAGGTTTTCCTGCTGTGCCCAGGGCAGGTCAGGGGATGAAAACTCCTTTGCATAGTGGATTCACAGAGAGGAGGGACATCTGCCTGTCTGATCATGGTGCTGTTCCCTCTGTGCAGACCTGATGTACGTGCTGTGGCTGTTCTTTGTTGTCATGGCCTGGAACTGGAACTGCTGGTTGATCCCTGTCCGCTGGGCTTTCCCCTACCAGACTCCGGCAAACATCCACTACTGGCTGCTGGTGGATTATCTCTGTGACCTCATTTATCTGCTGGACATCGTTGTCTTTCAGACCCGGCTGCAGTTTGTGCAGGGGGGAGACATAATAGTGAGTGGCAGAGCACTGCATCCCACCCCTGGGCAGTAGCTGAGGGGACCTCCCATCCCCATCACCCCGAGTGACATGGCTGGAAGCTCTCTGACCTTCCAGTCGAGCTCTCCAAGCTCTCCCAGCACAGCCATGGCCATCAGGGTTCTGTCCACTCTCAGAAACCACAAGTGTCTCTCCTGACACAGAGTGGATAAACTGGCAGCCTCTTTGTCTGCCAAACACACCATTCTTTTCTATAAAATCAGTACCATCCCATCTAGAAACTGTGTCATCTGTGCTAGCCCTGCTCCTGGGTAGGGATGCCAGGAGGGTGCTGGGTAGAGATGCCCATGGGGTGGCTCTGCCCGTGGTGAGGTGCTCATTGACCTGCCCTGGCACGGCCTGGCTGCCATCCTTGGGCATGGGCGTAACAAACTCTGGGGTTAATTTTCAGGAGCATGCCAGGCAGGATGCATTAGCAATTGCAATCTAAACACACAGATCACATGCCTGAGATAAGGGAAAGCCTTGATTTCATTTCCATATCCAATTAAATAAGCTGTGAAAAACCACACCTTGAGGATACAGCCTTCCTGTGGCCATGCAGATGCTCAGACAGGCAGGCTTCTCCTGCAGATTCTGAGTTTTGTGGTGCTGGCACTGTGATGTGCTTTTTCTGGGATGCAAAATCAACACAGGATGTCCCAAGGTAGGATGGCAAGATGGCACACAGCCAGGTCTTCTGCTCTAGCTCTGCTCCCCTTTTCAGGCACAAAGGGAGCATCTTCCCTGTTGTGGTGCAGAGGAGGAAAGCCAGGCAAGCCCATGTTGGCCCTGAATTTCCTTTTCCTAAGCAATAACCAATATTCCTCTTTCTCTCCTTCCTGTTGCCAGACTGATAAAAAGGCCATGAAAGAGAACTACCTGCGATCACAGCGCTTTAAGGTTTGTCATAATTTTCTTTATTCATCTGGATCTTTATTCTGCCCCGTGGGTTGCAGCCCCACCCCAGTGCTCCTGCAGATCCCCACAGAGGTTCCTCCCTGTGTGGGTTTCAGATGGATGTGCTGTGCCTCCTGCCCCTGGATTTCTTCTACTTCAAAGTTGGTGTGAACCCCCTGCTGCGCTTGCCTCGCTGTCTGAAGGTGAGTCAGAGCTTACAAAATCAGACACAACAGCAGCTGCCATGGACATGGTGGAGTCCTGTGCTGGCTGGGGTGAGCTGTGACTGGTTGGACTCATTGATGATGACTAGAGGATTATAAAATGGAGGGAAGTTTTGTCCCAAAGGCTTTGCAGGGCTGTTGGTCAAACACCTAATTTCAATCCTAAACCACACTCACATTTGACTAGAAAGGCATTTATATATGGAGACAATCTGTCTTTAGCAGTCCATGCTGCAGAGGGGCTGCAGGAGGGAAACGGGGGGCAGAGGGGTTTTATGAGGAGGTGACTCTCCCAGTGGGGAACCTGGAACATGCAGCTCTCCTTCTCCTCCCAGTACATGGCCTTCTTCGAGTTCAACAACCGCCTGGAGGCTATCCTGACCAAGGCATACATCTACAGGTGAGGGGGATGAGGGAAGGAGGGAGCATGGAATTGCTGTTTGCCACTGGGGAGGAAGGTTCCCTTCAGTGTGCACCTGTTGTGGGTCCCTGACAAGGGTGCAGGCAGTGAAGAGGAGCCATCAGCAGATAAACTGCTTTTTCTGGCAGTTCTGGAGCTGCAGGGCTGAGGGAAGCAGCAGCAGGGTAGGGGTGCTCTGTGAGTCCTGCATTGCCAGGACCTCCATGGCCATCACTTCAAGGCTCCTACTGACACAGGGGGGACCTGACATCTTTCTCCAGACCAATTATCTCCCTTCCTGCTCTCTCCTGGGTTTTTTTGCAGAGTGATTCGCACCACTGCCTACTTACTGTACAGTCTGCATGTGAACTCCTGCCTCTACTATTGGGCCTCAGCCTACGAAGGACTGGGCTCCACCACCTGGGTCTATGATGGGGAAGGAAACAGGTACAAGCCAGGGCTGGGGGGTCTCACACAGCACAGCCTGCTGTGATGATGTGTTAAATGTCCACTGGGTTGTAATGATGGGTGCCACAGGCTGAGTCCTTGGCTCACAAGCTGAATGCCCACACCTGTGTCAATGTTGCTGCTATAGAGTCATTTTGTATGATACAGGAATCTGTATCTATCTCCAGGTGTAAACATAACCCCCAAGGGAATGCCCAGGACCAGGGAATCAGGAATTCACCTGGCATCTAAGTCCCATGCCAATAATTGGCTCACAAACCCATTTTTTCCCCTGATGATTTCTAAAATTCTAAATGCTGCTGAAAATGTGTTGCTGGTTTATGGCACTTCACACCAGAAATGCCTTCAGAGCTGCCTCTTCTTCTCCTCCCAGCTACATCCGCTGCTACTACTGGGCAGTGAAAACCCTCATCACCATCGGGGGCCTGCCAGACCCCAAGACACTGTTTGAGATCGTCTTCCAGCTGCTGAACTACTTCACAGGAGTCTTTGCTTTCTCTGTCATGATTGGGCAGGTGAGTGAGAGTCGTGAGGGGTTCCCAGCCTCAAGTGGGGATGGTTTTTGGTGGGATCGATCCACAGGTTTGCATCTCCAGGTTTGTTTTCCTCATGGGGGGACCTGCTCAGCATTGGTGCAAGACAAAAAGGATTTGGCAGATGCTGTTAGGGCTTGGCTTACACACTTAAACTGCTGATGGATAAGTGACAGCAACTAAAACTTCTCTTCCACCTCTTCCTTTCAGATGAGAGATGTAGTCGGAGCTGCTACTGCAGGGCAAACTTACTATCGGAGCTGCATGGACAGCACCATTAAATACATGAACTTCTACAAGATCCCCAAAACTGTTCAGAACAGGGTGAAGACATGGTATGAGTACACATGGCACTCTCAAGGCATGCTAGGTGAGATCCAGGGTATCTCTTGTATCTCATGTTTTACTGTGGTTGCTTTGCAGAGCTGAAACATCACTGTCAAATAGCACTATGGTTTGGGGGTGAAAGGTGGCTTATTTTACTCTTCAGTGCAGGGGCTTGTTTGCCCACCTATAGAGTTTACAGGCTGCCACTGGGTCACAGCACTTTGGTGACCCAGCATCACTCACAGCACACTGACTCCAGTGTCCCACATGCCACGTATCCAGCAGCAAAGCCACCAGCTCACCCTACCAGAAAGTCATCAGGCAGGACCAGGAGCTCTGTGCCCACCCTCCTGGCCAAGAAAAATGCTGACTTGGTCTCAGTTTCTGAGAGCCATCAGGGCAGGGCTAATGCAAAGGGTGGTTTTCCATCACACTTCAGATTTAGACCCACACAGGCTGGAGGAGACCCTTGTGTGCGAGATGGTTCTGGCTCTCTGCCACCAGAATGTGGCTTGCTTTCCCACTGCCACATGAAGGACACACTCTAGGGTCAAGTGTGGGAAGCAGCCAGGTTTCTGCTTTGTCTCACAGATGAGTCAGAGCTGCTGGTGCAGCTGCCGGACAAGATGCGGCTGGACATCGCCATTGACGTGAACTACAACATCGTGAGCAAAGTGGCTCTTTTCCAGGTACCCTCTGCAGCCCAGGCCCTGGCTGGCAGAGCCTGCCAGCCAGCACAGACTAATGCTGCCATGTTGTGGCTCTGTTTGGGCTCAGGGCTGTGACAGACAGATGATCTTTGACATGCTGAAGCGGCTCAGATCAGTGGTCTACCTGCCCAATGACTACGTGTGCAAGAAGGTAATGAGATGTTTGGGAGTCATGGCACAGGGAAAGCCAGGTCTGGCCCATCACCCTGGTGAACCCCTTCACAGGGAGGGAATTTGGAGCAAAAACACCCTCAGTTGCAGCTATCTTGTACAAAGACTGACCTCTTCTGCTGCAGCCCTGAAAAGCAGAACAGGGAACAGCCTGTCAGAGTCTTTGGGATGCTTAGATGAGAATGCTCAGGACTGAGCACCATCAAGACATTTTGGGAGCTTGGAGAGGGCAGTATGGTCATAGGGGCATCCCACCCAGCTCCCCTCTTCACTGCAGGGAGAAATAGGCCGTGAAATGTACATTATCCAGGCGGGACAAGTGCAGGTGCTGGGGGGACCCGATGGCAAATCCGTGCTGGTGACTCTCAAAGCTGGATCTGTCTTTGGAGAAATCAGGTGAGTGAAGCATTTTCAGGGAGCCAGGGAAATGCAGCTCATGGGCTCTGGGTGATAAGCATGGGAAGTGGAAGGATCAGCAGCACCCCAAATAATATTTGTGATTGAGAGCCATGAACACTGGGCAGCAGCTGATACACAAATTACAGCTTTCCTGCTGTTTTTGTCATCATGTTGTCTTCTGCCTGGGGAGCTGGTGATGGTAAACAGCAGTATATGGATGGAAGAACAGGAAAATTAATAAGAAAAGGTGTTTCACAAATATAGTCTCCCAGTCATTAACCCACCCATTTCATGGGCATGGAAAGCCCTGCACCAGCTGGTAACACAGCAATACTGCTGCCTCCCCACAGCCTAGCAGACACTGGACTGGTGTAAAATGCAATATTTAACCCTTCAAACCTCCAAATATTTTTTAATGTACTGCTCCATGCAAGGTTTCCCTTTATCAATCTTTAAAAACTGTGTAGGATAAATTCTTCCGGGAGTGAAAATTAAACTCTGAGTGCCATGAAAGAGAGAGGTGGAGACATGTAAAAGGATATTTGAAGTTCTGAGCCTGTGAACAGAGGTGTTGATGTCCTGCATTGTCTCTCCCAGCTTGCTGGCAGCAGGAGGAGGAAATCGCCGGACAGCAAACGTCGTCGCCCATGGCTTTGCCAACCTTTTTATTTTGGAGAAGAAGGACTTGAACGAGATTTTGGTGCATTACCCAGAGTCTCAGAAGCTGCTGCGTAAGAAGGCCAAGTGCGTGTCGGGCTGCTGCTTTCTAACCTGTGGTGTTCTAAAACCAGCAGAGCCTGGGTTTTGGAATCCCAGGGGAGTTCTCCCTGCATGAAGCCCTGGGAAAGCTCCTGCTGCAGGCGCTGTGTTCCCACTGCTGCTGGTGGCTCCCGCTCCGGGCTGGAGCTGCTGTCCCTCGGCAGAGGGCACCCGGACCTCATCGCTGGGCTGGGGAGGCTCTGGAGGCAAACCTTCGCCTCTAGAAGCGGGTGGAGCTGGGCAGCGAGCGTGGCCAAAGTGCCTCCGCTAAAAAATTCTATTGAGAGATTCCTTTTACTTGTCAGCATTACTTGATTTGTTATTCTGTCCTCCCGAAGGCATTAAAAAAAAAATCCTTGTCCTTTTAACGCTTGGTTTCTCTGCATTATAAAATCCCGCTAATAGAACACGTTCTCCGACTGACATCACCTCTCCTTTTCTGTGCTGCAGGAAAATGCTGAAAAGCAACGACAAGCCCAAAGATGAGAAAGGAGGCCCTGGAGATCCAGTGATCATCCCCCCAAAAGCTGACACCCCGAAGCTCTTCAAGGCTGCCCTGGCTGCCACAGGGAGGATGGGGGGCAAAGGGCCGCTGGGGAGGCTGCGCTGGAGGCTGAGGGAGCTGAAGGCAATGCAGGAGGCACAGGTCAGCATGGGGAGAGTGGCAATTTGGCTTTGCTTCCTTGGATGCCAAGTCTGCTCTCCCCCACCAGCTGTGGAGTGGTTAAGGTGCCTTAAAGGAGTGAGCTGAGGACATTGGGGTCTGTCAAGGCATGGGCAGACAGGAAGGGGTGATCCAATATCTTGCACAGGCCCTTGGAGAACCCACAGGGGTTTGGTTTGCAACACAAAGGAGAAGTACACTGACTTTTTGCCTACCTGTGCTAACCCTGAGTCTAATTTCTAGCTGGGCTGTAGCCACAGATGAATGAAGGTCTCTTCCATCCTGCAGAGAGAATCAATTGATGTGCTGGCAGGATAAGGGTGATGCTGGCATGTAGCACTCACAGCCCAGTCAACATTTCAAAGCTTTCCCAGTGCAGTTGGAGCAGAGGTCCTCCCAGCAGGCAATGCCACCCTGCCATTTCTGCATGAAACCCCTTGCCTTTTGTCACAACCATCTGAAAAGGAAAATGGCCTTGTCCTTTTTTTTCCCCCATTTTTTCTTCCCATTGTCTCAGCTAAAGTTGTAAGCAAAATTTTGTCTCCATGCAGACCTTGTTGTTCCTATTCTCACATGGAACCATGCACACTTATCACATCTGGATGTGTAGAGGGAGGGGAAGAGGAGCTGATAGGGAGTGCAGCGGCCTTGGGGCTGGGTAAACACCAGGCTGATGCCAAGCATAGCTGCATTTCTGCTGTCCTTCAGAGGCACAAGAGGCTTCAAACAATGTGGTGTTTTACATTAATTCATAACCAGTTAACTGCAGCAGTGAACAGAGGCAGCAAGGGCCATGGCAGTGGCAACAAGCCCAGTTGCTGAAGGGTGCAGGTGTTGGGAACTGACCCCACTAATGGACCCTCTAACATTCCTCTCCTAGGCAAATCCACAGGGCAGGCTTCTAGGGCTCCTCTCTAAAGGAGGACAGGGCAGTCTGGGAGTGCTCCCACACAGCAGCACTTCTGCCATGCTTGGCCAAGATCAGCCCCTCCAGATTCTTCAGGAGCAAAATGAGAGTTAGTGCAGGAGGTGTGAGAAAACTCTGCTGTGCTCCTCTCGGTGTTTCTCAAGACATTCAGGGTATAATCCAGCTGCCCCTCTTGCAGGGAGCATCTCTGGCAGCAAGCTGACATCCCAAAGCAGAGATCTTGTGGTGGAACCACAGAACCCCTGCCTGGCTTTGCTATGTTGAGGGTAGTGGGCAAGGATCTGCAACCACTGATTTTGGCAATTTTTTTATTTTTTATTGCAGGGTTCCAGTGTCAGTCCGACCCCACCAAAATCACCAGTGCACCAGAGGTCACCTGTCACCTCCCACAAAGCCCAGACCTGCCTGGGAGAAGAAATATCCTCAGAATCTTCTGATCATTCAGTCACCATTCGTGTGATTTCCACAGCGAAAGAAGATGAGGAAATCCTTGCTACTGAGATTTCAAAGAAAGAGAAAGAAAGAAGAGAAATGAAACAGCAGCAGGTCCCAGGGCAGGCATAGGAGTCAGGCAAATGCCTGGGGTAGCAGATTTTTGTTGTTAATGCTTTCCATGCAGTGGCTGTAAGCTTTGCTATGTGCTGCAGGTAGGATCTGCTTCTCTTTTCTGCCCAGACCCTCAATCCCTGCTGATAAAACCCTCTGCCATTTGACCCAGAACCATACAAAGTTTCTATGCTCTGCAGATCTATTGAGCAACTTTATGAATTCCCCACTAAATCTCAGACCAGCTCTCTTGCTTTGAAATCCAGCCTTGTGGAGGGAGAGCTATGGAAAAATAGCTTTTTATGGCTCTGGATGGCTAATGAGTGTTCAGACAAAGCATGAAGAGTTATTCACCTCTGACAGCTGAGTCACTGCTTGGCTAGAAACTACCAAGGGGAAAAAAAACAAGGTTTCTCTGTTAGGCTCAAGGTTGACAGCAGCAGTGGGGAGTGATTCATCTGAAAAGGATGTGGACTATGCTCACAGGCCAAGCAAGGAGCAAATCAAACTGTTATGAGAATGCCAAGCTCTGTCCCTGAGTCCACAGACTGCAAGATGCTTGAGGGTCCCTATGTGGTGCCAAGACCACCTTGGCTTTGCCACCGGGAAGAATTCTTGCCAGCTGTCCACCCTGGGAAGGTGGTGGACTCTCCATTACTGGGGGCTGTTATGGGGAGGTTTGATGAGCATCTTTCAAGGAGAGAGAAGCACAATCATGGACAAGATAGTCCTGGAGTTCCTTTCCAGCCTTGGGATCTTTTGGTGCTGCCAGTGCTGGGAGGGATAAACAGAGAGCAGGAAGGGAGAAGCTGAGTTGGTTCCCAGCTGGGAGGGGAAAGAGAAGTGCAGTAAGTGCTCTCCTCTCCCAGACAGTGTTTCAGAGTCAGCTCAGGGCCTGTAATGTGCCAACAAGCGAGCACAAGCCTGTGGGCTCTCCCCTGCACTCATCACTGGACCTCGGTGACATCCTGATTTCCAGCAGGCAATTTCCAGCCCTTCAGTCACTTGACTTGCTCTTGGCAACATTTCCCATGGAGAGAGAAGCCACTCTGGTATTGCTCATCCCTGCAACAGGGCACTTGTGAAGTCACTCTCCTGACTGTGCTGGGACCAGGCACTGGAGGGGAAGAAGGTGAACATCTGATGGCTCAAGGTGTTCCATCTTCTTCCAGCACCACCAGGCCCTTCCTCATCTTCCTCAAACCCAGCACCAAGCAGAGACAGCTGCTGGTGAGCTGAGAGGTGGTGAGAAGCAGAGGTGAGGCTGTGCTGGATGAGGTTTTGCAGAACCTCCTCAAGTTTTTGGCTGGCCGTGTCCCAATGGCTCCATCAAGCGGAGCCACTACCCATCCTCTGGAGGAAAAGTTGGGGCAGGTTTTGCTGCAGGGAGCAACCCCATCACCATGGCCAAGGCATTTCTCAGGTGTTCAGCAAACGCTGTGAGCAGTGCTGCAGGTTCCACAGGTCTGGCTGTGACACAGGTGGTGGCAGAGGTGGCGTCACCCCCTGGGTGATCCCTCTTCCCATCAGCAGCCCGGGGCTGGACCTTCACCTCCTTTGGGATCTTCTTTTATTGCTTTTTCCTCCCCCTCTCTTGAAACACAGATGGGTTTCTGTGGCAGTAAAAGCCAGAATAGATGCTAGCATTAATTAACAGTGGCTTGCTTTCTTTTAAACAAATTTAATGAGCTCTACTATATTGCAGGAGGGTCTGAAGCCATTGCATTGCAGGGGAGAGCCTGTACTCACCCAAACCTCCCTGGATATTTCCTGGACCTCAGTCATTTGCAAGTGGTTTCCTGCTGAGTAGAAGATTTTGGTGGGGAGTGCAAAGTTGGGGGTTTTTTTTTTCACTCTTTAAATATTTATATACTCAAACCAGGAAACGTGCAAAAATCAAACTGGGGCTCTGATTTGCTGCTATGATTTAATATTGTTTAGAAAAAGCATTTAAATAAATAGCAGGCTGTAATTACTTTCATAACTCATTGTATCTACAATAAACACCACATAGATTACATTCATTTGCTATGGATTTATTTCAACATTCCAGCTGTTTTCCAACCTTTACCCCATTCATGCACTGACAGAGCCAGAAAATCCTCACATGGAGTTCACAAATTTCCCCATAAATAATTGAGAGGCTCAGAGGTCACATAATACAGGGAGTAGAATTGCAATTTGTTTTTAATCACCAGTAGGAGAGAAAAAGCTTTCTTAAATAGCAAATATTGCTTGAAGATCTTAGTTTTCAAAATGCAGCATGAAATGGTGATGGATGCACAACTGGTAATTCTGGAACCATGGGGAGATCTGAAATTATCCTTCCCTGTGATCTGTTTATGGCTTTAGTTCTTTGGAGAGATTATTCTCCAGGTAATAATTAAGGTCAAGGTAGGGCTAGGCTTACAGGCTGGGCTGGGGAGTTGAGCTCAGCTCTATTTGCTCTGCAGGACTATTTAGAGATGACAGGGGAGAGAGACTTTAGTACCTCTTGTTTTGGGGGTTGCCATGGATTGGCTTTCTTCTGCTGAACTTTTAAATTCCATTCATTTACCAGTTTTGCTGCATTTGCAATGGGCTTTCTTTGCAGTGGTTCCAATAAATATCTTGCAGAGGGCACTTATCACTTGGTGTTCCTTCCACTGCCCTTGGAACATTCCTGATGGATTTGGTAACACTCCATGTACCTTTACTGCATTTCTTATTAACTTTTGCTCATTCTACTTGATGTCCTTAAGTCTTGGGTCGATCTGAGATCCTCTAACAATATTAATGCAGTACTTGGAGGATCTTGACGGGCAGCTGCTCATTGCCATAGAAACCAGGTCTTCTTGCAGAGATATTTTAGCTGTTGCTGCTTTTTTGTGAAATAAGTGGAATAGAGAACTCTTGGAGGAAGAAACAGAGCTGCCTGTTGGAGCTGTGGGAATGTGGTAGGTTTTGTCTCACTGTCACAAGTAGCATCCTTACTGGAGGCTTTATATATACTGTTTATATATATATTTATAAATATATATGTGTGTATATATATATATATATATATATATCTACACATATAGCCTCAAATAAAGATACTACACCCCCAGTGCAAAAATATATGAATATGAATAAAAATATATCAATAAAAATGAACACACCCCCAGTATAAAATTTTATATATATATATATTTTAGATTTTTTTTTTAATCCTGGGGGAGTATTCATATTCCTTGTGGCCTGTGACTTTCAGAGAACTGATATTGATTCAATGTTCTGTATGAAGTTAGAGAAGACAGATGTCTCCCATTAGAAAAATCAGCTGACAGAAGGAATAATATATCCCACCACAGACATCTGACAGTGGAGGAAGTTGTTTTCCTCTGGACATAAACAGGGCAGGTAGCTTCTCTGTATTTATAGCCAGAGAAATCTTTTTAAAAGATTAAGTGCAATTGCAGGTTAATCACTGATAAGGTTGTAACGAAAGTAAAAGCAAATAAGCAGGTTTGAGGATTAGACTCAGGTCCAGAAAGAAATTGAAGGATAAATGGAAAGCCCAGTTAAATGGTGTTTAATTGGAAAGCTTGAAATAAAATTAAGCACTTTAACCTTGAAACCTGCAGACTGCAACCAGCAGGACACACTCCAAGTTCTGGGAACAGTCTGTAACCCACTTTTTCTGCTAATATATATTTTTTCCTTTGTGTAGCTCTGCTTTGAGTGATGCTTGCATATAAATCTCTCTGAATCCCTCTTACCTTCCCCTAAAATGGAGCTAATACAAGTCTGCTTTTCTCTGCTCTGAGCACACAGCTCCTTTTAAGTACTGTAATGGTCCCACTGGAGTTAACACCCTGAAAAAAAGCCAGACCACCATTTGGAAAGGGGCCACACAGAGGTTCACAAACCTATGGATGCCTATGACAGCATTTATTAACAGCAGTTTATGCTGAGCTCAGGCTTGATGACCTTTTCCTTTCTCATTCTTTCCTCCTTTACCCATTCTTATTTTGGGATGAAACTTGCCCACTTTAGTCCATGCCCTAGGATGAATGTTTAAGGGAGATCTGTGCAGTATCAGTGAGCTGGGTTTGAATCATCTGAAGAAGTGAAGCCTAGAGACCTACATTCTTTATGCAGTTTTCCCTGCTTTGCAAAGTCACTTGACGCATGAGAAGAGCTGGAAGCTGAACAGTTAAAGTCTCATAACTGTTTTCTTGGATAAATTGGAAGGAATTTGAGAAGAAATGTAAACAACTGGAGAAGTGAGATAAATCAGGTTGTGGGGACGCCAGAGAACATCCCTGCCAGCTCTGGGCTGTGACATCCTGTGGAGAGCCAGCATGGCCCAAATTGCTTCACACGGTTTGCAGTTGCTCATTTTGCAAGCCTGAGCTCACAGGGACAGCCTCTGCTCCCCTCCCAGCTTTATCTGCCAGAAGTGGTGGGGAGGGCTGGCTCTGCCTCTGCTCAGTGGGACTGTGCTCAGTGGGAGCATCCAGAACATCCCGGATGGTCCGGATGTGTCCCAGGGTGAGCATCACACGGATGGTCCGCATTTACCCCATGGTGAGCATCACATGAGCTGCCCCATGATGCTCTGCCTCTGCAATAACCAGAGGAATGAAGACCAGCCAGACCAGTTACTCATTCTAGATAAGAGGCTCTTTTGTGCTGCAGAAATACCAATATCACGTGCAAATCCCTCCGCTGCCATGGTTACTGGCCACCGTCAGAGCTGCTGGTGAGAGGGGCTGTGGCACTGACAGGGCTTCTGGTCTTCCCTTCGCAGGGGGAAACTCCATAAAACCTGCACTCTGCCCCAAAAAGGAGGGGAGATGGCTGCAAGGAGCTCTATCCACACCTGGCATTGCAATAATCAGAACTTGTTGCCAACAGGGGCTCTGCTCTGCCACTGGGCATTACGCTCTGGGTTTTATGAATGCTTCACTAATAGCCTGAGATATTACTAAAAAAGTGAGAAAATGGTGCTGCGGCCTGGGTGGGCAGAGATCAGCTATGCCCCATTTCCTGTTTTTCTGGCATTAGGAACAGCTTGACCTCTTGGCACTCTTGCTTTTTGCACTAATGCTCTTCTCATTAACGTGCTTTCCTGAACACTAATTAGGGCGGTTTTCCTTTTGTAAATTAGCCTGATAGGATCTGTGTGTCTTGGCAGACACCCTCGGAGCAGGAGCCCAGGGCTTTGCGTTTGATCGCTGTTTATTTTGCAAATCTCCCCAGTTTCAATGTTCTTAACTGCCTTCTAGAAAGGGCTGGCAGGTGGAGATTAATGGGAGGGAAATGGGGCTTTCCAGCTGGCCTGCCTTGAGAAACAGGAGAGTTTTTGGTGCTACAGGGGCCTTCCAGTTGCTGTGGGTTAATGGGGTGCTGTGAGCACACAGAAGCTCCTTCCCATCCCATCTCAGCATCCCTGAGTGGTGAGCAATGGAGGAGCAGAGCTGCAAGGAGAGGCACTGCCTGAACCAACCCTTTAACAGGCCATAGGAAAAAAAAATCAAAATAACACAATTAAAGCACTTCTTGTGACCACAGGAAATGCTGAGACTGAAGCAATCCCAAACCCATCTAAAACTGGGTGTCTGCAGGCAGAGGGAAGTCCACCTGTCCACCACTGCCCCTAAATCAGTGGTGTCAGCAATTTGCTGGGGACCAATGGTGTTCAGGGGGGATGGACTTTAATCAGCTCTCATTTTCTTAATGCACTGGCAGATGGGAGTGGAGGGGACAGTGCTATCTCAGTCTCTGGTCACGGATGGGACAGAGCCACAAGAGGTTGGCGTGGGCTGAGAAATTGCCAGCGAAGGCAACGCTGGGTGCAGGCAGCCATCCTCTGCCTTGGCTGGCTAGGGAGGCTGGCAGCGAGGGGAGCATCCCTGGGGAGTTCTATCACCCTGTTTCTGCACCAGAATTGGGACCCTGCTGGGACCAGGCATCGTTAGGGACCATCTTTACAACAGCATTTACAGGTCCTTAATAAGGGAAGAGAAGAACTGCAGGGGGACTTCACTCAGGGACCCCTGAGGCTGGGACAGAGTCGACAAAGCCTCTGACAGAAAGGCAACGATTTTTGAGTGTTGGCATGCCAGCCCTGTGGCACCGTGTGTGGAAATGCACAGTGAAGTGTCACACCCCGGAGAGCTGCTGCCAGCATTGGCCAGCCCGGTGTCTGAGAGAGGCTTGAGGGGTTCCCACGGACCATAGCCAGAGCTCAGCACCCCTTCCCAAGCTGTGCTGAGCCATGCACACGCTGTGGGTGCTGGCAGGACTGTCGGTGCAGGGCTGGAGCTGGGGGAGCAGCAAGAGGAGCAGGATGCAGGCTGTGGAGAGCTCTGCCCACGGAGAGGAGTGTGAGTGCAGCAGCCTCGAGGGCTATTTCTGCAGAGCTGTGGGCACCATGAGGAGGCTCGCCTATGGAGGAGGAGGCTGCCAGAAAAAGTGCCCAGGACCAGGGTTGGCCTGGATGGTTCCACAGGTGAGAAAAGTGGCAGGGGCTGGGGGCAAGCAGGGCATAGTCTGTGTTAAAATCGAAGGCTGAGGCTGAAAACCAGCATAATGCCTTTGGGTTGGAGTTGTTTTCATGAAACATTCCCAGATATTTGCACACAGGTTCTGTGTTTATTTTGCTGTTGTTTCCTAAGGGGTTAATTTGGCAGCATATTTTGTCTGATGGGCTGAAGATGAAGATATAACTGAATAGAGATGCCTGAGCCCCAGAGAGTTCCAGTCCCACCTCACCTGGAATACTGAGCGCCCCAGCCATGCCTTGATGCCAACCTGTGTACCATTTCCTTCTCCATCTCACCCTTATTGTTGCACCTGTCACCTCTCTTGGATCTGCAAATGGATGTGAAAGCCCAGGAAGGTTTACATGAAATTCCCAGCAAGCTGGCAGTTATTCCATGTCAGTCTGTATAAGCCCTGCCTGTGCTGCCAGCTTTTCCTTAATGTCTCCTCGTTTTTCCAGTTGTAAGTGATTGCTGAAGGGATCTCCTGGCAGAGAAGACTCAGGCTCACCCTTCACATCCCGTTCACCTCTAAGGCACATGCATGAAAATATGGGTGTGGGTCTGCTCCTCTCCATAAAGAGAAATTAAATCTGCTCACACGGCGCCGGGTGCAGGCGGCAGAGCTGAAGCGTGTGGCTGTTTAATATTCATTGGGCGTAGATGTAAAACTTTTCTGTTCTAAAATAGTCTTGCACAGCGCCGTGCTGCTCCTTTTCCCCTAAACCTTAGCAGGAGGCTGGAATTCAAGTTTCCTTTACTTGTCTCCCCAACTTCCCCTGGCTCAGCCAGGAAGCAGAAGACCCTTGCTGGGTGTAAAGCCTCCTTTGAGGACAGATTCTGGCACTGTGTTTGCAGTTTATAATTCTGTAGTCTGCTGTAACAGAGTCTTTGAAGCACGGACACAGGAACAAGAAATTTTGCTTTTGTTCTGAAACAGGATGAGTTTCTGTGGTAGTTATGCATTTATTTTTGTGTTAACAGGAAAACGCAGTTTTTCCTGTAAAATTTTGGCAGGTAGATTCATGGATGTCTCTGGTGACTCTTAACTGAGTGCAGTTTTCTTCACCATCTCAATTGCACCTTAGAAGAAAAAAAAAATTATTTGGTCCCAATTAGGCCCACAACAATCAAATCACCATGAAATATGCTCCAGTAAGTTAAACTAGAAAGACCTCAGCCTTTTTCCTTCGTGAGTGGGAAGCTGTGATAGTATGGGGTGGGCTGGAATGCTCCAGCTCAGTGTAGATAAAAGTGGGGAAGAGATCACCCAGCAGTGCGTGGAGGCAGTGGGAGCATCCCTGCAGTGCCAGGGAAATGGGGACTGGATGCAAACAGGCACCAGGGCATGGCTGGGCACAGGCTGTGCTGAAGGATCTCTGCTGATGCCCTGCTGCTGTGGGGCTCTGAGCTGTGCAGGGTGGGCACTTGGGACATCCATTATTGGTGTCAGTGATCCATGGCAGGATCATGTTTCCATACCTGGTGCCCAAGCTGCAGAGTGTTGGTCCAGCACTGCACACACGGGCACTGAGATGTGGTGGGACAGCTGGAGCGGCTGGACTGTGCCTGCTGAGCATTCCCAGGGCATGGAAAGGTGACACAGAGTGAGCCAAGGAGCTGAGGAGCCAGCAGTACCCGTGCCAGGATGGACTCTCAGTGGGATTTTGCAGACAGCTGGATATCAAGCAGTCAAAGCCGGTTAGCAGGAAAGCTGTTTAATTCCATCGGTGGATATCCCACCTCGTTTGCATATTCATCCCTTTGTTGGGTGCAGCTCTTGCTATGCAGCCAGGATGCAGCTGAGCCCAGAGCTCATCACAATATTTTTCTTCGCATGGGTGCATTTGCTTTATGACCACAGGGATATTTCCCTCTTCCCTGCAGAGGCTCTCACTGATTTACCTCTGCCCAGGCCTAAATCAGCTGGATGTTGTTGGTGAGCCCTGCATTCCTCCAGCACCTGCCCCAGCACAGCACAGCCACTAACTACAGCGCCAAAACTCTATTCCCTAAATTATTCAGAATTACTGCTTTTGCTTTGTTTCTTCTCCAAGTCAAGCACACTTTGGAGGGCACTAAAAATAAATGGGTTTGCTGAGAACTGAATTTATTTCTTAAAGAGATGGCTCCCCTCCTTTCTGCCTGTGCAGAGGAAAGCCTGTCTTTGCATACCCTGTCACCAGTGTCACCCTGCCAGGGTAACAGGCTCAGTGGCACTGTGGGGGTTTGGCTTCAAGGAGAAAATGAGTGCCAGAAGTAGTAAAATTCCAAAAATGTCCCAATTGCCCACCTTCAGCTTCTATCTTCAGACATTTGTTTAGTTAAAAAGAATTGCAGAAAGCACCCAAGGTCCCAGGTGGAGGGTCCCAAGGATGCCCTGTAAGCACTGACTGGGGGAGTGCTGGTGGGCTCCCTCCAGACCAGGAGGTCCAGCATCTCCTCCTGGGATGCAGCCATCTTTCCAGTACAGCCAGATTTTTTATTTGCTGGATGAACTGGCCTGGATGGAATTCACTCAGTGTCAAGCTGCCCCCTCTCTGGGTCTGCTCCAACCAGCACTGGCATCCCCCAGCCAGCAGGGAGGGTTTAGCCTCAGCCAGGACACCTCGTGCTTATTCTTAGCCTTGTTTCTAAGAAGTGCCTTATAATCAGGAGCCTGTGTTGATTAATGCCATGAAACATTAATGACTTAGGAGGTGAGCTGCAGCCCTCCCACAGAGCAGCTCCCCACTCCCCAGCAGCCAGAGAGGCACAAGATGAGCCCAGCGCTGTTTTGCTTAGGGGAGGCACAGGCATTAAAGCCAAACCCAAGTTGTACGTTAAGCCAGCTGAAAAATATGACAAAGATAAAAGGTAGGTAAAAGGGAGAAGGAGGCTGAGGTTTGGTGAGATGGTGTGCACTGAAGTCCGAGGTGAGAAATTCGGAATGGTGGAAGAGTCGCCCACCCTATGGCTGCTACATCTCTCATGGCACTGCCCTGGCTGCCTGCACAGCAGGGGTTTTGTCTACCTGAATGCAGGAGGCTGAAAAAGGTGTTGCTTTTGCCATTTGCTTGATACAGAGGAGATTTGCATGGGGGACACAGGCAGAGCTGAGCCAGGCATGCAGCAGCTCCCAGCCAGAGCTGGGATGGATCCTCAGCTGTGGACTGGCTCTGGGCTGCCCTGGGCTGCCCAAACCCAGCCTAGATGGCTCGAGGGGCTTGGCCAAGGTGCTGAGATGCAAAGCCACCATCACAGGCCAAAGCAGCATCCCAGTGTGTTGGATTTTGGCAGCAATCCTTGAAACACCCCTGCCCTGCTCCTGCTCTCCACCCAGTTCCACACAACCCTATCTCGAGGATCAGAGCCTCAGGGCTGAATTAATGCAACTAGGGAACTCTAAAATGAGTATTAAATTTCTCAGGAGCATGCTAAGACTTAATTAAAACGCCTGTCATTGTGTGAAATGGCAGTGTAGGAATGTAGGAATGCAGGGGGCTCGTTCCTGCTTTGCGAAGCATTCCATGTCGGCTTGGCAAACCATGCCTCAGCAAAGCCGAGAAATCCTCTCACCTCCTCAAGGAGTAGCAAAATTAGAATAATGAGCTGGTTTGTAATTAATTGTGCTCTGGGGACACGTTCTCACGCTGTCTGGTGCTTCTGGTGGGAATTTTCTACGGGGAGCATCCCAACAGACAATAGGTTTCAGGTATCAGGTGTGTTCCTGCCTGCATTCCTAGACCAGGTTATCAGGTTGCTCGAAGGGAGAGTAGGAGGAGTTACATTTTTTCTGGCATTTGGGGGATTTTTTAGCTGTCTTACAGATCTAGGTTAAATATTTGCTCAAGGCAGAACAAATACCCAATACAAAGGGCCCCACTCGGTGATGTGTTTCGATCGCTGGAGCTTCCTCTCACCCAAGTAAAAGGCAAATTAACCTGCCTGACTTCACAGCATCACTGCTTTTCTGCTACAGCACAGGCTGGGCTAAAAGCAGAGCTAAACCCATGCCAGGGCCACTGTCCCCTGGCAATGTGCCCCGTGGCAGGCTGGTGCTGTCCACACAGGGCAGATGTTTTAGCACTGATGGTCATCGATATATCGAGCCTTCCCACTACCTGCTGGGTGCTGGCAGGAAGTGCTGCTGGCGGCCAGCCCTGCTCCTTGCTGCCGTTCCTCTGCCTGCCTGCAAAGCGGCATTTCTAAAAATACCTCCAGCGATGTCGTCAGCCGGTGCTCGCTCAGGTCACGGAGACGTGACAGCCAAGAAAAGGAGGATGGGAGCATCGCTGGGGGACCAGGCTGAGATTATCCCAGATAGTGTAAGTGAATCCCTGCAGAGAGGGGAAAAGGAGCAGGGAACCCACTGCCTGCACAGGCTCCCATGTGTCCCCGCTGCCTGCAGCCCCCCAGACTGTCCGGCAGCAAGTGGGCATTCCCTGGGATCCACAGTGCTCCCTTGAGCCAAATAGCATTGCAGCACAGGGAAAGGGAGCTGGAACCTGGCCAGCAGCATGTATCCAGAGTAAGCCCACTTCTGGATCCCTGGAGAGCCTGTTCCTGGTGTGCTGGGGCTGCCAGGGAGCCACGCTGTCCTTGCCAAAAGCAGCCCAGCAGCTGGGAGAGGTGGGTTTTGTCATGCTCACAGGTGACTATTTGAATAGGGCTGTTGGCACAGAACCCTTCCTTCATCTCAGATTTTGCTCCATGCTTATTCATTGAGTTATTCTTCTAAACTGGGGAATTCACGCATGTGCCTGCTTAATGTAGACTTACTTGATGTAATTGATACAACTTATGTGTTTTGCATAATTGCAATACCATAAAAAACCTGAAGCATTCAAAAGCCAGGAAATTACTTACCAGTTAAAGTAATTTACATAAACATTTATTTTACCCTTTACAGCTCATAAATGAAGTCAGCAATGATACGGCCTTACAGTTGCTATCCGAAAGGGGAAAGTAACTTTATGTGTGTCAATATTATCCCCAAAGCAGCCACAGGAGCTGCACAGATAATGGGGTGCTGATGCAAATTCAACACTGCTTAGGGCCTCTCTGGGTAAATGTATGTACATTTGGATGTGTGTCTATAGGCACACACGCCCATATCCATCCATGCCAGGATCCATGCTGGGAACGCCAATAAACCTCCGATGAAGGGAAGGGGAGGCTGGGAGGGTTTGACTGGCTGCAAGGGAATGGAAGATGCAGTGCAGAGCTGGAGGCAGCTGCCAGGCCAGGATGGCATTGGCTTCTCAGGGGCAAGGTTGTGGGCCAGGGGCATGGGGACATTGGAGGTGACCCTTCCCAGCCCCCTTTCTCTGGGGTGAGTGGCTACCGCAGCTTGTCCCCCCCACAGCAGTGACCTCCTGTCACCCCTCATCTGTGGGGCTGGCTTGTGACAGGGGATGGAGCACTGTCTCATGGGAGGTCTCTGAGGATGTCCAAGAAGGACATGCCAGGATGAAAGGACAAGGCTGAATCCTGCTCCAAACCTGGCCAGAAGTGAGCAAAAGGCTGTGACTGAGTGTGGGAAGATGGGAGCTGGAGGACACGTGGTCTGAGGGGAGCACAGCACAGGTCTGGCATCAAACCCTCTTTTCCCAAGGGACAGCCAGTCCTGCATCCCCAAACCCTGTGGGACACATGCCCCACAGGTCAGCCTGCCATGAGATGTGCGGATGTGAGCCATCAGCACAGGGCACCCACTGACACCACTGCGGATGCCAAGTTCAGCTTTGTTATGAGAAATATCCAGTACTGCCGGTTCATCACTGTGAACAAGTCATGAGTGATTTGTGTCACCCAAACCAGCCATTACCACGGGGGTTGTGTGTGCAATACAGGGAGGCAGATACAAATCACACCCTAAAATGTGTATAAATTATATTTAAAGCAGGATTTTCTGTTGCCTTTCTGACCCCAGAGCCTTTGTAGAGGTCTTGGCATGTCAGGCTGCTTTCTCCATGCCTCTGGGTTAGAAACAGGTTGTTTTCCATGTGAAATCTGTGTCCCTGGGCCCAGTGAGCCTGGGGTGCCAATTGGCATTGCTGCCAGTGGATGCACCAGTGTTTGGGAGCACTGGGGATGTGTCAGAGTGTGAGGAGGGCATAGTTTGTCACCTCTGGTCCTTGGTGTGTAGGTCACCAGCACCACTGTCCCCATGGTCCCCCAGGGTCACCGTGATGAGTGATCCCAGCAGGGGTGCACAGGTGGGATGCAGTTACACTGGGACTCCCTGAAGAGCAGCGGGGTTGGGGTGGGAATGGCAGGGACACACCGGGAGTACCCGGGGCTTTGCCACTGGAGGGTCTGGGGATCAAGAGGGAACCGGGCCGCCCTGGGAAGAGCACGGAGAACACCGCGGCTCCCCGGTGCTCTGGCGAGAGGGGCTGGGCGTGCCCCGGGGACGCCCCGGGAGCTCTCCGCAGTGGGACCGGGACCGCCCCTCCGGAGCCCCGCGCCCCCGGAGCCGCCGCTGCCCGGTGAGGGAAGGGGAGCCCCGCCTCCGCCGCCCGTCGGGGGTTTCACGGGTTTCCGTGGCAACGAGCGCTGGGCGGAGCTCGGCGCTCCCGTTACCGAAGTGCCCGGGAGGGCGGGGACGGGCCGGGGCCGGTGCCGGGAGCCCCGCTGCTGCCGCCGCCCCGCGCCCGGTGAGTGGTCCCGCGGGGCGGCACCGGCACCGCCGGCGCGGGGGAGCCGGGCTGGACCGGGCAGGACCGGGGCTCCCTTTGTCTGAGGGCTGGGAGCCCCGGCACGCAGTGCCCGGGGCGCGGCGAAAGCTCGGCTCCCCGTTAGCCTGCGGCGGGCGGTGCCAGCGGCACCGGGACCAGAACCGGGGGTGCGCGGAGCGGGGCTGCGCCTCCTGCTCGCTGGGACCGGGACCGGCACCGGGACCGCCCCGCTGCGGGTCCTGCCCGCCCGGAGCCGCCGCTCGGGAGAACAAGGGAGCCCACGGTGGGCGGGCGGCTCCGCATCCTCTTTCTCGGCGAAGCGGCCCCCGGTGAGGTGCGAGCGGAGCGGGCGGTGCCGTGCGGAGCGGAACGGAGCGGAGTGTGCGGTGCGTGCGGAGCGGAACGGAGTGTGCGGTGCGTGCGGTGCAGTGCAGTGCAGTGCATTGTGTGCGGGGAGAGGCGGTGGGTGCGGTGCCGCCCGGGTGCACGGCTGCCCCTGGTCCCGGAGTTCCTAACTCCCGAAGTCAGCCCCAGCCCGAGGTTAGGAGGGGCCTGGAGAGGCTTCAGGAATGAGTAAATTAATTACAGACATGGTTTATGTCACATCCGCCGGGAGCACGGAGGGAGCCCGGGGCTGTCGCCTTTTCGGGAGCAAAAAACGGGATTGATGCAACTTCCTGCGCGTTTCGGGAGTCGGAGCCGGTGTTACCGTCGTGGTTTGCCCCAGAACGTCCCTCTGGGATTTACAGCTGGACACTGAGACCGGCTGAGATGTCCTTGCTTGCGCTTCTCCGCAGAGGTGCTGCTGTACTCCGGACCTCCGTGCCATGATCACATCCCGCACAGCCTGGGATCTGGGATCCGGGCCCTCCGCCCGAGCCGCCTGGAAGGCGAAGGACCTTGCCCCGGACGGTGAGTACGGTGCGGTGGCTTGTCCTTGCCCCTTGGGGCTCAGCCTGCCGCGCTCACGCCCTGCTCACTGGGGAAGGAGAGGCTGGGAACAGGCCAGCCTGCATTTTTCACATTTCTTTCCGGATGAAGGTCAAGATTTGAGAAACGGGGACTCAGAAGCAGGCACAAAGCTCTGGGCAGCCAGCTGGTGAGAAGAGAGGGCTGCCTCCGTCTCCCCCCAGGCCCATCTGAGCGGGAAACTTGGGGAGAGAGGTTAAAATTTAACATGTAAGAAAGAAAAAACAGCGATCTGCATGGCAGGGTGAATGTGGGGCCTTTGCCCCTTCCCAGTCTTGGCTCCTTAGAAGGGCTCCTGATCCCTCCGTGGTGCATGGACCCCATGCGTGAGTTTAGTTGGAGTTTTCCTTTGCAGAGGCTGAGCTGCTTTACAAGCAGGCGGGCGGCTGCTTGCCCCAACCTGCAGCCGCTTGTTGGGAAACAGCCCTTCCACCTCCCTCACCGATGGTGCTGGGTGGGTTTTGGCACAGGGGGAGGCTGAACCCCCCTATTTGGACTTTTTTGCTCTTGGCTTCAGCATTTGCCATCCCTCTGTGCTGGCAGCCTCTTCTCTGGGCACTGCTCCTTCTCTGGTGCTTGGGCCAGTCCAGCCAAATGTTGGTTTGGCAGTAAAGCCTCCAAAACCAGGGTTTTTCAGTTCTTCCTCTGCCCAACAGCTGCCACTGCCCGTGCTGGGATGGGGAACTCATCTCCTGTTATCTGGGCATTTCCCAGTGCTTTGGAAACGCTCAATTTTCACAGCGCGCACAAAATGTTGTGGATAATTAGAGGCTGGGAAGGAGTCCAAAGTGGTGGACTAACTTCATCAGAGCACATTTCCCTCCTGACATTGCTTCCACCTCTGGCCCAACTTTCTCCAGACGGTTTTAGGGGAAAGAAGCTGCACTGTTGAGGTTAGATTTGTGAGTGATTGATTTTTCCCCTGCCAGCTGGAAAAGAGATTTGGCCACCTGTGATGGTGGCAGTGCTGGTGGCAGACAGGTTGGGCCGGCACAGGGTCCCCAAGCAGTGGGATGTATCCCTCGCCAGCTGCTTTTCCTGTAGCAGAGGAGGACACAGCCATGGGAGAAGGCTCCTTGTGTTGCTGTTTTCCTTCTGTGCGGCTCAGCAGGGCAGAGAACTGCTGCCCTGGCTGCTTTCAGGTTTGGCTGCCTGACAAATGAAGGAAGTATTTGGGGGCAGTGGAGGGAGGTGACGCCGTCAGGGTCCATCCGTCTGGTTTCGGTGATGCAAGCTGGCTTTGGCAGCTTTTCCAAGATAGGATCGCAGGAAGTGGAGCAGCTTGGCAAGGGGTAGAGCTGGGATATCCCTGGTGGGGGGGACAGATCTGGTCCTGCAGAGGCCAGATGGATGCTACACCCTGAATTCTCATTCACTAGTCATTGGCAACCAGTCTCCACCTCCGGAGGGCTAATTTTTGTAATTAACATGATTAACATTTTTAATAAAAGTCATGCGCTGTCTCTGCCACACCAGTGTGGTGGCGGCAGCAAGGAGGAGGAGGTGGGTTTGCTGAGCTGGCCAGAGGCTGTGTCTGTCCTGGGCTCCCAGGTGGATCCAGTGATGCTCTTTGCTCCATCTCAGGCTGTGGGCAGGACAGGCTCGGCGCTGGGAGTGGAGCAGGCACCTCTCCACGGGTTCCCCTGCTGCCAGCACTGCTTCACCATAAAATCCTCAACGTGAGCTGGCCAGACACTGCAAACCCCCGTGGGCTCTGTCGGGCTCTCCAGGTGAGGAGCGTCGGCCCAGCCATGGCTTGGGTGGGGAGGGCAGTTTTGGGTGGTGGAGAGGATGCCCTGCACCCATCTGGGCTCTCCAGGTGAGAGCCAACTGGTTCCCTCCCTCACCACTACCAGTTTTTTCCTGGATCCCAGCAGCATGTGCCTCGAGCAGAGCTGCTGCCTGGGTGGGGAGGGAAGAGCATCTCTGGGGAGTCGGAAGGCATCAAAAATGGGGAACAGCGTTCATAACACAATAGCATTTTCTGGGTCACTTCTGGGTCATGTTGGCAGAAGAGCTCAAGGCAGAAGTGTGATAAAGAAATGCAGTGAGTGCTGTGAGGTGGTGTTTGCCAGTGGGATGGAGGAGGAGGAGGTGGAAGGGTGCCCTGGCCAGGGACAGTGTCAGGACACCATGTGCTGGTGTAGCTGCCACTAGTTCATTCCAGGCTTCAGGCAAATCATTCAAATTCCCCTTCTTTGAAAAGAAGGAAAACACCTTCTTATCGCGCACTAGCCTCAATGAATTCCCTTGGGCAAAACCCTCCTGGAGTCTCAGATGTAGAGGCACCGCAGACACGCGGCTTCTCCAGGAGGATGCTGCCACCGCCTCCCTCCAAATGACTCTCAAATTACTGGCATGTACCAAGTATTTGCCCCTCTGTGGGGTGACAGGGGTTTCCCCATCATCGCTGGCCTGTGGGGTGATGCCACAGGCTCTGAGATAAGATTTCAGAGTGAAAAGGCATTCTTGAGCAGGGTGAGCTTGGCCAATCATCGCTTTCTATAGCAGCCTTATGAAAGCTCCTTCCAGATTTCTCCTGATTTTTTTGGAGCTGGGCTCCATTCCACAGGGCATGAGCCATGTCTGCAAGTCAGAATCTCTTTAAGGCCATAGAGAGACAAATAGGAAATATTCAGTATAACTGCATGGCCAAGCCGTGCAAAGTTGTTTATGGAGAGAACTAAAAACATGATAAGTTCATTGTGGCAGCTTCCCAATGCAGAACTCCATGGGAGGCAGGGTTTCCCTAGGCTCCGCTGTTCTGTCTTCTGCACCTCCCTCCCTGCTCACTCCTCCTGGCCAGTCCAGTGAAGTGCCAGCTGCTGGCAGCGTGTCCAGCACAGTGTGGGCGGTCACTGTGTCTCAGCTCTCCGACCTGTTTCTCCTGACGGACACAGGCCCTGCGGGACACGACGTGCAAGCGGCGGGAGGAGACCCAGCACCGGGCACCGACACCGGCCACGGAGGAGCCGCCTGCATCCCCCCGTGAGCCAGCAGCTGCTGCAGCAGGACAGGCAGCCTCCACCATGAACCTGGAGAAAGCAGGTAGGGGGAGAGCAGGGATGCAGTGTTGAGTGTTCAGGAGGAGGGATGGGATGGGATGGGATGAGGGCTTGATACCGGCCAGTGGGTGTGAAGGAAACCTCTCCTTTTTGGGGTGCACGTAGATGTGTGGCTGTGCTCATTGTGGGGAGCAGGTCACAGTAGAAATCCAACACCAGCCAGCTGCTGGCTGGTGACAGGGACTGATGAATTATTGAGCTGGATGAGCAGAGCAGGTGAGCTCTGGTGAACCCACTGCTGTTTCCTCCTTCTTAAGGAAAATGTAACGTGTGTGGAAACGCTTGCAGCATGCGTGGCTGTGCCAGAGTGGGGAAATCCCATGGTTTCCTGTCTTTCTCGGTCAGGATTGAATTGTATGAGCTTGTCAGGGCACATCTCAGGAGCTGCTCCTGGCATGGTCCCCAGCTGCATCCCAGAGCAGCTCCCAAGGCAGGGTGGTGGCTGGGAAGGGGCAGGGATGCAGGAGAAAGGGGGTCTGCATGGCAATGGTAACAGGGCAGAGCCAAGGAACAGGCGCCTTTCCAAATGGCTTTCAGAGCATTTTGGAAAGCAGGCGGGTCACTGTGTCCTGTCTGCCACACTCAGACCCTGCATCAGCACCAGGACATCTGCCCAGGGGGAGGTGTAACACAGGGCTGGTTGCATCTCCTCTCCCAAGGATGCTGCCACAGGAGGAAAAGGTGCTGGAGTGTGGAGGAAGGTGTGATCCATGGGGGATTTTCCTACCTGGTAGTTTGACTTGCAGCTGAGTGTTGCAGCTCTGGACCTGGCTCTGCCTTGGATCCCAGCCCAGGATTAGTGTGAATGATGTGTGCAGACATGCGGTGTGTCCACAGGAGCCTGGTGCTTCCTGTAATTTTGTCTTACCCCTGCACACTCCCCAGGGGGTGAAAGCTGGTATTCCTGTCAACTTCAGAGATTTCAGGATGGGTTTTGTGTGTGTTGGTTTTAAAGAGAAGACCACAGTCCCCTGCCTGTGCTGGGCTGAGCTTTCAGCATGGAAAGAAAAAAACAGCACCTGACAGTGCTCTTTTGGGGAATCCAGTCCATGGCAGGAAGACAAAACCTGGTGATCACTTCTGAGCCACTGCTGGATAAGTCCCATGGCATGCAGTCAGCAGCAGAGCTGTGGTTTTGGTCCCAGCATTCCATATTTTTTCATGTTCCTGCCTTCTTAACTCCATTTAAAGGTAGAAAGTCTGATTCACAGACAAAAAGTCTCTCTTTTTGCAGTCAGGACGTTTTCCATGAAGCAAGCGGCATCTTGCCGCGGGCAGCGCCTGGTGATTCCCAGCACCAGCTCCTGCCTGTGAAACCTCAGGTTTCTGGTGGCAGCAGATGAAATCCACGGCAGGCAGGGAAGGGCGCCGGGCAGCCGGGATCCTGACCATCAGTTCTCCTGCCGCAGTGCCTCATCCCCACATTGGGAATGAGTCACGCCAGCTCATTCCTTCTTGGGAACTACCAGGTCATTTGGTAAGCTCTGATGTACAGCCAGGTTGGCTTCTGTCAGCACTGGTGGCTCTATTAACATGCAGAAAGCGATGTTTAAAATAATACTAGGAAGGTTAGAAAGCCAAATACACAAGGATTAGGCAATGTGGCCATTCAGGGTACCTGTATAATTTTAATTTTGCTTCCATTATGTTTGTGTGTAATGACGCAGCCTTTAATGACATGATCACACAGTGCTTTTCCACTGGCACCTGCTCATTGAGAAGAAAGGATGCCGGGGTGAATCAGCGCCGTGCTGAGGGCGGTTGTTATCTGAGCGAGGCAGCAGCATCTCGGTGTGTGCCGGGGCTGGGTCACAGTGCAGTGGTGTGGGCAGGTGTTCTGTTGCAGCCTGGGATGCTCTGCTGGCCTCGGCAGATCCCTGTGGCTCCCGCCCAGCCAGACCCCACCGTTAGCTGGGCCTGCTCTGCTCAGCACCTTGGCACTCGGGATGCACCTCTGACACATCACTGCGCTCTGTGGGACTTGTGCAAGTCCAGTTTCCTGCATTTCCATCTCCACCTCAGCCCCTGGGACTCTCCATGGCTGGTGTTCTGCTCCCCAGCGAGGTGGCCAGATCCTGACCAGCTCCATCTTTGCCTCGCTCTGCAGGAGGGAGGCTCTGTGCTGGGAAACGCGCCAGCCTACCATCATCCCGGTCCTTCCCAGTGATCCAGGAGGTGATGGCCTCCATGGCACATCTGCAGAAGGAGAAGCTGCGGCTGCAGGAGGAGGTGCTGGGGCTGCAGGAGAAGCTCACTTCTCAGGAGAACAATGAGCTCTCCCTCTCACTCCAGCTGCAAGGCCAGGTATGGTGGGGACAGGGTGATGTGAGGGGGTCTGTCAGGGTCTCCAGCCTCAGGCTGTGGCTTGACTGGAGCACTGTGGCATGCAGTTAGTGATGGCTGCACTTTGAAGGTGTGTAGGATCTCCATCATGGGGCATCTTCTTCTCTGGGTGCTCCTGAGCACCAGCTTTTGCTGTGCCTCCCTTAGAATGCTTGCAGTCCCCTGAGTGACACCACAATAGTGCTGACAAGGGTGTGTGGCTCTGTGGACATGGCCAAGAAGGCTCTGGGCATCAGGATGCAGCCCTGCACGAGTCATTGATCTGTCCAGCAAAGGATCAGCTCATGAAACCAACCCAGCAGTTTAATTTTAGTGACTTTCAGCAGGTGGAAAGTGAATCTGAAGGCACAGAGTTGTCTGATGAAGGGACAGGTTTTGGCCACTGTGACACCCCCCTTCCCCCAAAACCACCTCCTGCACTGATGCGGGCACATCCTCAGCACGAGTACTTGGGTCGTCCCAGGGACATGGAAATTTTGGCTGCTCGTAAAGGGATTTGCATGTGGCTGTTGTGGAAGCTGTTGCAGTCAGGTTCTGCTTGTTCCACGGGTGTCAAAAAGGAGGAGGTAATTGTCCTGCATTTGGTTGGCATGCTCTGCATGACACAAGCGTGAGCGCAGCAGGATCCAGCCCCGCGCTGGCCAGTTCGGCAGCAAGCGCAGCCGACGCCAGCCTGAGTGAAGTGCTGGCCCAAACTTCCAAAGCTTTGGGATGGCCGGGCCACGGCTCGAGCCAGATCCGGCTGCCAAGGAGTCCCTGTCACGTCCAGAGAGCAGGATGCAGCTGGAGATGCCCGAGCAGGTAGGGGATGGAGGGATATTGGCGTTTTTGGGTGCCAGAGAACAGGGAATGGTGGGCAGGCTCCGGCGTGTGTGCCGACTGATTGGGCTGGCGGCTTTCCCGGAACAAGCCGCGACTCTTTCCTTCTCAGTACCTCTGCTCTCTTAAAAATACTTATAAAAATACCTTAATAATCTTCCTCAGTGGATATGGAAATGGGTTTTCCCACTCAAGTGCTTGGCACTCTCTCTGCCCCCATCCAGAGAGGGGGAGACCTGCTGTGGAAGGAGGGGATTCTGATCCTGGCTGGGAGCAGCTGCCTTCCCCCACCTGGAGCTGGGGAGCTCCAGCCGTGCTGCAGCTCCCAGCCGTGCCCTGCCGAGCACAGGGCACACGGAGGGGCTGCCCGCCCTGCTGCCATCTCTGCAAGGGTGTGGCTTAATAACTTTCCAGATTAATTACAGCCCCATGTCAGCACATCTGCTTTGGTTATTAATCAGCAGTTCCTAAATTATGGTCCACGGAGGGACGGTTGCTGGCTGGTTATTGGGATGGGGCAATATCCAGGCGCGTCTCAGAGAGAGGTTTGGTGGCTGTCTGGAGTGGGGAAACTGGGAGCTGGGCTGGGGTCTGGGGGATGGTGGTCAAGCATGGTGGTCAAGCAAGGGACAGAGCAGGTGGGCAAACCCCTCTAAAACAGAGCCCATGAGCCTGCTGGCTTCACTAAGCTCTCACTGCTGCTGTTTATTCCAGTAACTGCAGATTTTGGAAGAGCCTTACTGGTCTGTGCACAAAAAAAGGTTGAGGATTTCTGAAATGCATCTGGTGTTGCAAGGAGGGCAGGCTGGTCCCATGGGATGGGCAGATGCCCAGATGGGGGTTGATGGGGAGCATCCTCCCATGGGACTCAGACACGTGGCTTTCTTGAAGAGCTCTTACTCCCTCTTTGTACCAAGATAACTTTCCTAGAAAGAAAAATAGAGAAGGTAGAGCAAAGCTGGTTGTGAGGGCAGGATACAGCACTTCTGGCTCTTCAAACACAGTTATGGATAGGTTTGGTTTTTTGCCTTCTCCAAAGATGATGCCTTTCTTTTTTAATAATGGTTTCTCCTAGTGCTCAACAGGGACAAATTATACCCATGGTTGAACAAGGTCAAAGCAAAGCTTTCATTAATGCTCATTTTAATCAGCTCGTGTGAATCAGGCGCTCAGAGCCAGGTGGAAAATTAAAGCATAACAAAAGTGTGAGCCAGACTGGACGTTGTTGGCCGGGGCGGCACCGCAGGGTCTCCTCTGAGCACTGCTGAGGTGCCTCCTGGTTAACCCAGTCTGTATTGACAGGTGGAAACTCTGAAGGAGAAGATCCTGGAGCAGGCGCAGGAGATCAGCCGGCTGCGCTCAGAGCTGGTGAGCTGCCACTGGGGTGGGACTGAGCCACCCTTGCCCCGAGGGATGCTGGTATTCTGGGTCCCCAAGGAGGAGGAGGGAATGTGGGGTGGGCAGAGATGGATTAAACCTCCCCAGGGTCACAGTTTGGCCCATGAGAGCTGAGAGACACTAAGGGACAAAAGCATGAGATTGTCTGTCCAATGCAATGTCACACCAGTGACCCTGGGGCTGTTGCCCTGTGGTGGGAAGTGAAAGCCCCTCTGTGGGTTGGAGCTCCCTGGGGGCAGCAGGAGGCTCATCAATGCAACAGGCTGAGTGATTCCCAGTGGGGCAGGCAGGGACTCTCTGGGAGTAGCACACTGAGGGCTCCTCCATACAGTGGGCTGGGGGATCCATGATGGCAGCAGGCCAGGGCTCGCTGGGGTGCATGGAGATTCCATGTCCTCTCCCATCCGTTCCCGGCTCAGGGCGGCACGGATGCGGAGAAGCACCGGGACCTGCTGGCGGCTGAGAACGAGCGCCTGCGGCAGGAGATGAAGGCATGCGAGGGGGAGCTGCGGGAGCTGCGGCGGCAGCAGCAGGCGCCGTGCCGGAACTGCCCCCACCTGCAGGTGAGGCGGTAGCGGTGGCAGTGGTGGTGGCAGGGTGACAATCACCTATGGGTGATATGGCCTTGGTTGTCCTGTCCTGTCCTTTGCCAGGAGAACGCAGGGCTGCAGGAGCAGCTGTCCCAGCTGCAGCGGGAGGCAGAGGAGATGCGGGCCAAGCTGGTGGAGTTGGACCTGGAGGTGCAGCAGAAGACAAACCGCTTGGCTGAGGTGGAGCTGCGGCTCAAGGACTCCCTGGCTGAGAGAGCTGAGGAGGAGGAGCGGCTCAGCCGGCGGCTGCGGGACAGCCAGGAGACCATCGCCAGCCTCAAGTCACAGCCCCAGCAGATCAAGGTGAGCACCACAGGGCTCTCCATTTTTCCTGGTTGGGCTGGGAGCCACATGGTCCCCAGTGGGTACCCTGCACCCACGTGCCACCTGTCTCTCTTGCCCTGAGCACATCAGCAAAGCACCATGATTTCCTGAATCATCTCCTCCTGGGCCAGCAACAGCTCCATCCCAGGCCTCTCGGGTGCTGTTTCTTTAGTACACCCTATCTGTGGGTGCTTTCCCCTGCAGTACATCATCAAGACGGTGGAGGTGGAGTCGGCCAAGGCAAAACAAGCCCTGTGCGAGACCCAGTCCCGAAACCAGTACCTGCAGGAGCAGGTGGGGATGCAGAAGCAGGTGCTGAAGGAGATGGAGCAGCAGCTGCAGAGTTCCCAGAAGACAGAGGCTCAGCTCCGAGCTCAGGTCTGAGTGCAACAGGTGTAAATCAGAACTCACCCCATGTTCTCTGCCCTCCTGGTGCTCCCTGGGTGACACAGTGTGGCAGCAGGTAGGCACTGACTCAATGTCATCCCCCACTTGCTCCTCTCTCAGATCATGATGTACGAGGCCGAGCTAGAGCGAGCCCATGGGCAGATGCTGGAGGAGATGCAGGCAATGGAGGAGGACAAGAACCGTGCCATCGAAGAGGCATTTTCCCGCGCCCAGGTGGAGATGAAGGCAGTGCATGAGAACCTGGCAGGTGAGGAGGGTGCAGGGGACTCACAGGGTTGCCTGGCCAGTATTGGGGTGTCATCATCTGCCCCTCACCCTGCCTCATGCCTGCAGGTGTCCGGACCAACCTGCTGACACTGCAGCCAGCACTGCGCACCCTGACCCATGACTACAACAGCTTGAAGCGTCAGGTCCGCGACTTCCCCCTGCTTCTTCAGGAGACCCTGCGCAGTGCCAGGGCTGAGGTGAGCCCCCTGGGACCACCAGCCAGCACCCCTTCATGCGTGGTGGAGGTGCTGTGGGGTCGCTGAGCTGCTGGTCTCCACTGTCCCCAGATCAGCCAGGCCATCGAGGAGGTGCACAGCACCAACCGGGAGCTGCTGCGCAAGTACCGGCGGGAGCTGCAGCTCCGCAAGAAGTGTCACAACGAGCTGGTGCGGCTGAAAGGTGTGTGGGCTGTGGTGTTCCTGAGGCAGGACAGGGGGGACAGGGGAGCATCCCCATAAGGTTGTTGGGTTGGCTGCAGGATGCTTCAGCCCACTCAGTGTTTGATGGCTGACTCCCTGCTTCTCCCTCCAAGGAAACATCCGTGTTTTTGGGCGAGTCCGCCCCCATCACAAAAGAGGATGGTGAGGGCCCTGAGGCGGCCAACGCTGTGACCTTTGATGCTGACGATGACGCTGTCCTGCACCTCCTGCACAAGGGGAAGCAGGTGTCCTTCGAGCTCGATAAGGTCTTCCCCCCACAAGCATCCCAGGAGGAGGTGGGTGCTGCCATCCACACTGCTGTTGTGAGGGGGGGACACAGCCACCTTCTCCTCACTCTCCCCTGTCTCCCCCAGGTGTTTCAGGAGGTTCAAGCCCTGGTCACCTCCTGCATTGATGGCTACAATGTCTGCATCTTTGCCTATGGGCAGACAGGGGCGGGAAAAACCTACACGATGGAGGTGAGTTTGCTTGGCTTTGCTTCCATCTTCTTCCTCAGCTTCCCACCCTGCAGTGCCTAGCCTTGGCACCCAGGCTGGTGGCTGGCTCAGACACAGTGTGCACCAGCAGTGGTCACTGCTGCTCCACAACGTCCCCTGGGCTTTGCTTCTGCTCTGGAAAAAATACAGAATAAAATGCAAGAGGGTGGTTTTCTCCCTTGTTTCTCACCCCAATCCATCAGGGAACAGCAGCAAACCCGGGGATCAACCAGCGGGCCCTGCAGCTCCTCTTCTCCGAGGTGCGGAGCAAAGCGGCCGACTGGGACTATGCCATCACCGTCAGCGCCGCCGAGATCTACAACGAGGCACTCAGGTATGGGGAGGGGGAAGAAGCTTTTTTGGACATCACACCATGCTGCTCTCCCCCACATCCCTCCACCCCTGCCTAGGCCTCACAGTTTGTCCCAGGGCCCTGGGAGCTGCATTTGGCCATGCAAGGATTTATTTTTAATTTATTTTGGCGCTCCCTGCCCTTCCCATGAGCTCCATTGCTTACACAGGCTCCCAGCTGTGCCATCACTCCCACTCCCTGGCCCTGATGCAGTGGCAGGGACATCCCCCTCTCCCCCCTGCCCACGGATGCTATATTTAGGAATTTGTAACTGGGAGCTGAAAGCATGAGAAATATTTTCCTCCCCTGTCCAGCCACAAGAGGGGAGGAGCCTGGGAACACATCCATGAGAATAACCAGGAACAGGGATGGGAGCGTGGTCTGAGTTGGGTGAGAGGATGCACATGGGAGCCAAGAGAGTTTAGGTCTATAAATAGGCTGAGCAGCTTTCCCCGGAAGAGACAGCTGCTCTGGCAGTGTTGGCACACAGCCCTGAGCTGCGGGATGGATGCCAGCACCCCCCTTGGGATGGGAATTATAATGGGTGCTCCTTTGCCCAGGGACCTGCTGGGGAAGGAGCCACAGGAGAAGCTGGAGATCAAGCTGTGCCCCGATGGCAGCGGGCAGCTCTACGTGCCTGGGCTCACTGAGTTCAGGGTGCAGAGCGTGGAGGACATCAACAAGGTGTGGGGAGATGGGGGGCAGTGGGCACAGGAGGGTGACAGCAGGGTGCAGTGAACTGGGGAGGGGTCTTTGGTGTGTGACTCCTGGATTTGGAAGCATTGCTGAAGCCATGGGGAGCAACAGAGACCAAAATATGTCCCTGAGTGTGATGTGACGGTCACTGTCCCATGGGGTGAGCCACAGGGGGTTAAAAATAAAAGCATGGGGCCCAGACAGTTCCTGAGGGATTAGTGGGACACGGCTGTCACTGCAGTGGCCTGCCTGTCACCCCCTGCCTTTGGTGCATCACCCAGGCTGAGACCTGACAGCGGTCATCACCCTAATGGACCAGGCACCCCGTGGGGGGCTGATGCTCAGGTTACATGCCTGGGCATCGCTGGATCACAGGGGATTTTTGGTGGGACTGGGGCAGCTTGGCATCACCCCCACAACTCCCCGGGCTCCCCCAGGTCTTCGAGTTCGGCCATGTCAAACGGGTGACAGAGTGCACCAACCTGAACGAGCACAGCTCTCGCTCCCACGCCCTCCTCATCGTCACCGTCCGCGGCCTCGACCGCAGCACAGGGCTGCGTACCACAGGTGGGTGTCACATGCCAAACCCCTCACCAGGGCGCATGAGCCGCAGCATCCCGGGGCTGTGTGGGGCTGGGCGCTGATGCCAGCGGTGGGGTTTGGCTGTGTGTCCTCAGGGAAGCTGAACCTGGTGGATCTGGCGGGCTCGGAGCGGGTCGGGCGCTCAGGCGCGGAGGGCAGCCGGCTCCGTGAGGCACAGCACATCAACAAGTCCCTGTCAGCACTGGGTGATGTCATTTACGCCCTGCGCTCCCGGCAGGGCCATGTGCCCTTCCGCAACTCCAAGCTGACCTACCTGCTGCAGGACTCGCTCAGCGGCGACAGCAAGACCCTCATGATGGTGCAGGTAGGGGCTGGCCACCCCGGGCCTGTCGGTATCCCCACAGCCGGGCAGTGTGATTTTTGGAATGTTTGATCCCTTCTTGCCTCAGTGCTGGGGCAGGTGGGAGAGATGCTGGAGGCACTGGGCTGGAATCAAGGGACAGGGCTTGCTCATGGGGACATCCTGCAGTCTGCAGTCATGGTGCCAGAGGCAGCTCTGTCCCTGTCTCTGCACCCCAGATGAGGCCAAGGGATGGGGAATTAACTCAGAAGTCCATGGTCCTGCCCTCCCTGCCAGCACATGGTTGCCATCCCTATGGGCACAAGGTCCTCATATATTGTAATCTCCCCATCCTCTCATTTGCCGGGAGGATTTTAAGCTCTGGCAGCTCCTCCACCCCTGCCCTGTGACCCCCCAGTCCCAGCTGCTGGCACCCACACCGAGCCCCCGTGGGGACTGCCCGAGCCCCTGCACCTGCCACAGCTATTCCCGGCTGCTCCTCACTGTGGGACAGTTGGTGACAGGGAGTCCAGCTGGCTCAGACAGTGGCCCAGGCATGGATGGACGGGGCTAGCCTGGGAGGGGCAGGTTAATAATAGCATTTCACCAGCCAGCAGCAGCAGGTTTTCTAGGGGGGAGCCCCCAGGGTGCACAGGCAGCTGACAGGGTGACTTTGTGCCTGCTCCTCCCTGACCACAGGTCTCCCCTGCCGAGAAGAACACCAGCGAGACGCTGTGCTCCCTGAAGTTTGCCGAGAGGGTTCGCTCTGTGGAGCTGGGTCCTGTCTCCCGCAAGGCTGAGATGGGCTCCTGGCCCAGCCAGGAGCAGCTGGAGGTACCCAAGACACTGCTGGTGCCCTTCCTCTTCACCCTCACCCCAGGGATCCCCTCTGTTTTACCCCTACACATGATCCCCAGAACTGCAGGGTGTTCCCCTGGAGCCACCTCTATTTGGAACTATCACCTGGTGGGATGCAGGTTGTCCCCAAACTGCAGTGTCCAGCTAATGCTTCCACCTTGGCTGTTCCAAGCCCTGTTTTGCAACAGCCCCTTGGTACACCCCAAGAACATTTGGATACCGCTATCCAGGCATGCACAATCTGCCTGTGAGCCCATCCCCATTCCTTCCCTCTGGGGCCTTGCATGGGCTGACCCTGGGGCTGTGTCCCCTCTCCTCCCAGGGTGAGTCGCCGGGTTCTGCAGCACCACCTGGCCGGGGCCACGCATCCCCCAGCTCGGGGCAGCTTTCCAGTCGCTCTGCCTCCATCCGCAGGAAGCTCCAGACCTCAGGTGGGTGGTGGGACACCTTGGGAGCTCAGACAGGGTCCCTCCATCCCAAGAGGCTCCAGCCACCAGCCCGTGGCAAAGCCTGTATGGAGGAGTGAGCAGATTTGTAGTCAGCTCATTAGTTAAGGGCTAATTAGCCACAGTTAGCACTTCCCCAAGAGTGCCCTGGTGCGAAGCCACTGCTGGCAGTTTGGTGGGCAAGGGGAGGGCAACGTCACCAGGCTGAACCTCTCTCCCCTTTGATTTCAGCCTGACTTAGGGGCAGCCGTGGCTGCCAGGTGAGTGCCTGCGGCCGGCGCTGGTGGAGGGCTCTGCTTCGCCTTGCTTCCCAGGCAGGGCAGGGCTGCTGGGCTATGCAAGGATGCTCCCGGGGATGCTTTTGGTACCAGCTCCTGCTACAATGCCACCAGATGGGGCTGGGGCACTGGCGGCTGTGCCCCTGCCCTCTGTAACCCATGCATGTGTTCCCCCAGGGAAGCTGAGGCCAGTCCCCCTGTGACGAGTGCCAGCCACGGCATCAAACCTGGTGCAGGACCCAGCCCCTCACGGTGACACGGAGATGGCTGGCTGGAAGACATGAAGGCTTTGGTGCTGTTCCCTTGGCCACCAGGACCCATGACCAAAGGGTGATTGCACCTCTCACTGTAAGCAGCATGGGGTCGGGGTCTCCCAGCAGCCAGCCCCACAGTCTGGGTGGAGGACAGTGGTGCTGTGCAGAGATCTGCCCCCTCGGATGCTTGGTTGTTAATTTTTGCTGGACAGATGTTTTTAGCCAGAGCAGGTAGCAGCTGGGTGCTCCCTCCATCTCTCCAGCTTCGCTTTTACAATGAGATCTGGCTTGAACGGGTGCTCAGCTCCAGGCCAGCCCCTGGCCATGCCTCTGCTACCCCCACAGGGCCAGCCTGGCCACAGCTCCTGCAAGACTGCGTCTGGGCAGCTGCCCAGTGTCTTTCAGAGCAGCGCTTCCTATACATTAAGCCACAAAATTCCCAGCAGCTCCTTCCCCTGTCGGTTTCTCAAGCCCTGTTGTTGCATGAAGGCCCCTGATGCTGTGCATGAGCCGAGCTGCCCTTCCTTGTGGTGCCACGCTGGCACCAGGGGGGTTGAGCAGTCTCGAATGAAGCTATTGTAAAGTTATTTACCAGTTGTCTTGTCAAGAGAGATCACGGTGTGGTCAAGATGAAAGTGTTTGAAATATTTATACCTGTTTACTTGGTCTTGGAATGGCAAACTAGTGGAAAACAAACAAAAAGACCCCAAACCTCCAGCCCAAAAGCCTTTTGGCTTATGTATGGGGATGGTGGTTGGCAGGAGCATGGGAGGGGATGGCACCGCCCTTGGACCTCTTAACACCCACCTGTGGGTACATTTCCTCCTGCTGCAAATGCCTGCTGGATGCACTGATGTCTCTTTCCACCACAGCCCTCTCCTCTTGCGCTTCCACAGCGTATTCTATTTAAAAACAAAAAAAGGGAAGAATAAATTTAGCCTTTTGTAAGATTAGATGTTTCTATGTATTTTAATAATTAAAAAATATCCTGTTTTGTAACAAAACTTATTTTAAATAAATTGTTAAAGCCAGTCCTCCTGCGCTGCTGTTCTTGAACCCTGCTTGAGGCTGGGTGGGTGGTCTTCCCTCCTCCCAGCATCTCCCCTAGGGCTGGAAAAGCCCTTCATGTCCTTCCCCTTGCATCTGCCCCCGGGCCAGCCTGGCAGCACAGTCCCCACCCCATTTTGCAGCTATCAGGCTCTTGCAATTAGCGGGAGAGCAAGTGGTTAAATCCGAAGTGATTCCCAATGTGCCCACATCCTGCTCCACCTCGAATCCCAACAATAGGCTGGTGCCTGGCAGAGCCTTTTCACACCTCATGGGGGTCTCGGCATAGGAATACCACCAGATGAGGCAGGAAGCAGCTGCAGAGCAGGAGCACACACACCCTGTGAGTCTCCTGGTGCTCGAGGCAGGCAGCACTCCCTGTCAGTCCTGCAGTGGCTCAGTTCCAGGGCCTCTTGCTGCACAAGCCACCTTCGGAGCCACGGAGAAGGGCAGGCACACCCCTTTGTTCCCAGAACTTGACTGTGTTTGGATGAAGCATCAGCAATGTGGGGACTGGCTTTAGCTTTCCTGATGGCCACACTCCATCTCCCCAGAACAGCTTTTCAAATGCCCTGGCTGGCTCAGGAGCTCCGAGAAGGCAGGTAGGCAGCACTGCCACTCTGCCCGGATCCTCTGCAGAGCTGGGGGAGGGAGATCTGTGTGCAGCCAGGGAGAAGGATGGGCTCCAAATGATGACACTGCTCCTTGGGCTGGGAACGACCCAGCAGAGTGAAACCGCCCCCGGGATTTCCACAAGCCACCTGGCAAGTGCTGGCGCTCCTGTTGCTCACCACAGCCTCCCAGCAGGAAGGGTGAGAATGGTCAGTTTTCCCTGGGACAGGCAGGGAACAGAGCCCTGCTTTTCCTGGGCACTCTCAGCCAGGAGCTGTGCCAAGGTGAAGAGGACTTCAAGAGATTCAGGCATTTAACACAACTTTAAAAAAAAAATTACAAATATTTTAATAAAATTCATTATAAGTTACAGATTCCTGGAGAACAGGCTCCAGTGTATAAAATGGGAGACAGGCTGGGAAGAGCAGGGAAAGCACCAACAGGAACCTCTTTCCCCAGAGGAAAGAAGAAAGAGGGACAGAAAGGTTCTGACAGACATTTATTGGGGGAAAGAAACCAAACAAACCTCTAAGAATGGTCCAGTGGATGTAGAAAGACATAAATCAGTCCATGTCCCTCTGTTCCTCCACCCTCCCAAATCCTCACCCCCAAAGGCAAACACACACGACGAGTCCTGTTTAAGTCACATATTTTAACAGGTCCAGGGAGACCTCAGATCCAAGCACAGTCTGAAGATATTGATCTTCTGCAGACCTGGGTGCCAGCAGGGATGTCTGAGAAGCCAAGAGAAAGTCCCTTGGTTCAGGTCCTTGAGATGCACTGGCACAGTGGCACAGTGTCCATACCAGATGAAGCCAAAGGGGCTGGTCCCCCACGGCAGTTGAAGTCCCTTCTGTATGGAAAGGGCATCCACCCCACAGCAGGCGTTTGTGGGGCGGTGGCTGCAGTCCTCAGCAGCTGCACAGCGAGAGCAGGGCCCTGGCCCACAGGGCCAAGCGACAAGAACCGACAGCACAAGCGGGAAGGAGGGGTGACAGCAGGCTCAGAGCCCTCCTGCAGGGACAGGCCAGTACACAGAGCAGCCCAGAGCTTGATGCTGAAATGAAGAGCTGGAATGAAGCAGCTTCCCTACAGGGCTTTGCGGGGCCCTCCACCCACCAGGGCCCCTCACACAGCACACACGTCTCTCCACTCGGGTCCTCCATCCAGCCCCTAAGGCACCAGGGCTGGCTGGGCAACCAGGCAGCCAGATTCCACTTCCCCACCATGCTGGAAGGGGGCAGGGGAAAAGACGGACACACAGAGACATCTGAAATCCAGCCAGACCACGAGCAAGAGGGAAGCTTGGCCACCTGTATTTGTACACGAGGAGGTGGTGGCTGTTAGTCCAGGACAGCCATGAGGAGAAGCAGTTCCCGAAAGGCACTACCATGGCGGCCGCTGAGCCCAGACTTGTTCTTGACAACGTTGCTGATGTTTTTCAGCTGCTTGTAGCACAACTTGCATTTCTGAAGCCTGGAAAAAAGTGGCAGTAGACACAGCATGAATTCTTAGTTGCCTGACTGTTCCTAGACTGCCAGAGAGGCAACTCAAGCAGGAGAGGAAAGCCCTGAAAGTGGCCTGGAAGAGGCTGAAATATGAGCACAGCTCTGCAAAAACACCAGGCATTCAGCCCACATCCTGATGAGACAGGAGAATGGCATCCACATAAGGGCTCTTTCACCCCTCTTCCCCCTTTGGCAGTACAGCCCAAGGAGGAAGGAGGTGCTGTTTTCCAAAGGCCAATTCTCAGAGCAGAGCTATCCTGTGAATGAACTGGAAATCCAGGGCCTGGCTACCAGCTCGTGTGTCTTGTGAGGCAGAGGGGGAAGCCACAGGGTTGTTTTACTCCTACTACTTTTGTTTTGGTATGACTCAATGCACAGAGACAAAGGGAAAAGCAGTCCTTGGCCTTTTCCTCTGTGCAGTAGGGTTTGGTGTTTGCAGACAAAGGGAAGACATGTCCAGTCTGGTATGAGAGCCTTAATGCAAGGACAAAGCTCACCCAAGAGAAAGGCTGGTCCCAACAGGGAGCAAGCAGAAGCATTTGCCTCACCTTTCCTCTCTGCTTATGTCCACTCCAACAGAAGGTGGTGCAGCAAGGATGTCTGTGATGAGTGGCAGGAACCTCTGGAGAATGAGTTTCAGGGATGTGCAGCCAGTCTGTACATAACTGAAAAACAGAATGGAGTCCCACTTGAATTTCATTCCTGTCCCTCCCAGCACACAGTCCTCAAACAACCCCACTCCACCACTTACTGTAACCTGGGAAGGAGGGCAACAGCCAAGTGCCAACAACGCATCTTAGTTCCAAAGCTTTCACAAAGGGAGCCTGTTCCAAAGGTCCTGGCACATACCCTGCCAATTGGGACCTCTTTGCTCAAGGGCAGAGATGTCCTGCCAAGGGAACCTGGCAGGAACCTCTCTCCCAGAAGAAAGGAAGAGCAGAAACTTAAGAGAGGCTGCATTTTTTTTCCCCTAAAGATGACTCTTCAGGGCTGTTGCAGGACTTCATTCCTCTTGTCCCAAACTGAGAGCTTCACTCCCATCAGTGTGCAAAGCCCATTCATTTTACATTGACATGACCCCTCCTGGCTGCCAAAGCTGTCTTCAGTTCGACACACCTACAACAAATCCCACTATCCTGCTCTTCCTGCACATGCATACTTTCCATATCTTTTCCCACACACACCTGGCAACTCCATCATTCTTCTCCAGGTGTCATATCAACATGATACAGTATCTTCACTGATTTCTCAGCATTTTCTTCCAGGTACAAATGCCCAGCAGAACTCCCCTATCACTATCTACACCCTGTCCCCCAAGCACACCATGTTCCTGGGGCCTCACCTTTCATATTTGCTTTGGAGTAGTTTTTCTATCTGTGGAAGGACTATAGTACACAAATCCAGCTTCCAGAGAGACCTGAAAAGAAAAGGACATATCTGGAGACTGGAGACAGAGGCTTTACAATGCTCAGCAGACACAAATAAGACTTCCTGGCAAATGCCCACAAAGAGACACTCAGGTTCACTGAGCAAGTTCACTGACTCCCCCTCGTGAGAGAAAGTGGCAGGTTCTGACATATTTCATTGACTCCCAGAAGAAACACTTTAGGAAGCCTCAAGACTTCGATTTCCCTTGGTTCCAAACAACTCCAACAGTTACTGCATTGCAGACTTGAAGATGTGACTACAAGCACATGAATTTCATGCTGCCATGGCCCACTGGACACAGGGCAGGTACAAGGCAGAGCCTCCAACTCCCAACCAGGCAGCTCTTGAGCATCCCAGAGGCTGTCCCCACCCAGGACTCACGCTTTTTGGTTGACAATATTCAAAAGATCCACGACAACAGACAGATCGTTAATTGCCACTGCAGAGTCCAGAGAGTTCTGGGAGAGATGGGAAAGAAAAAGTCATCTATTGCAGAGATCAAACTGGTCGGGCTAATGCAAATCAGTATCAAGTGCTGCTTTTCCAAAACAAGTTAGAGGAAACATGAAACTGGCTAGGGAAGAGAACTCTCTCATGGGAAAGTTTTCTCCATGTTTCTTTGTGACCATTCTGCTGCAGATGGGACACAGCAGCACTCTGTGGTACACCATTAGGGACAAGAGCTGTGAGACCCTGTGTTTTGTATGAGGCAGAATCAGCCCCACACAAGCAAACAGAGCTGCTCAGTTGCTCCCCTCATGAGCCTCAGGTATCTCCACATCTTGCCTTGATGTCACTGGTGCTCCATACAGCCCGCACGGTGTCCAGGTTCTTGTGGCGGCTGGTGAGCACCACACACATGGTCTCATGGCCTTTCCTGATCTGGGACATGGCTTCCTCATCCACCAGCTCAGTCTGGCTTTGGTTTTTCACAGCCTGGAAGTACAGACACCAATAACAGAGCAGGATGGCACAGAAGGGTGGGAACTTTGTCTGGCCTGGGTGAGAGCCAATTTTGCTGCACAGAACGTCAGTGAATACTGACTTCCTTGCAGGTGGTTGTAAAAGCCTTTTGAAATGGAAATGTTCGATTTGTTCTGATTTCAGTTAACCGATTTTCTGCTTTTTCTACTATGTCAATCACAAACATGTTTAAAGCTTTGGAAAAACTCTCAAAAAAGGTGAATTTAAAGTGAGTTTTCAAACCTGGTATGTTTTAATGAAGAAATGCTTTCACATAAACCCTATTTTTTTATGTGAAACACTTGTCTGGAAACTGCAAATTTTATTACAAAGCATAGATCTTACATAATTTATTAGACTCTCAATTTACTTCCTGCCCAGGCCATGCTAGAACCACCACTTCCTTTGCTCACATTTAGAGTCTGGGATCATCAGGATGCTCTGCTCTTTTGCCCTTTTTAGGACAAGGGCATACCCTCCCCAAGAGAGACCAAGAAGCCTACAAGATGCAAGAGGCAGAGATTCCCGTGAAATTATTATGTACATGTAATGGCAGACACAATTTTTTAAATGAATCACTGTCTGGTACTTGGAATAGTTCAGTGACTCTGTTTCATTCCCTGCTCTCTGCTTCGGTAACAAGTTCCTCATGAGCAGAGCTCAATTCTGCTGTATTCACACCACCCTGCTGCCAATCACAGTGGGACACTTCAGAGAACCCCCTTTCTGATGCCACCCAACACAGACATGGCTGGAAAACACGGTCCAGAGACACTTACTGGGAGAAAGTCAGAGGCCTTCAGGCCAATGGGCTCATTCCTGGCTGCAGGAATCACTGACGGCTCTGTTCTGCTCAAAGAAGTTGACGAGGCAATCGGCGGCCTCTGGACTGGATCAGGCTGCAGGACAAATTGGGATAAAAGGTCTAGCAGGAGCAGTCTGGCCCTAGTCTGATGACATTTATTTCTGACCTGCTTTGTTCTCACAGCAGGGCCCCAATGCAGAAGCAGTCTCCAGTTTGCTAACAGAGTTTAAGAGGCAATAAATTATCTCTCAGGTACACACCAAGATGTAATTAAGGTTTCTAAAGAACATGGAGATGCCCCAACAGAAGTGCCAAGTGCTGTTATTGTTATCTGAAATTAGGGCAATGGGCTGTGGCCAGCCTGAAGGGTAAGAGAGAATTCTAAAGAAGCCAGTATAATGAATCCTAGCCCATCAGCTGCTTGCAATTTTGGCAACAAAACAGCCTCTGTTCAAGCATTTGTAGAAACCTGGCACTTGGTTCTCCTGAGTGCCCCAGTTTTGAGGCGCAAGGAGAAGCACCACTGCAAGCACAAGCAGCAAACGAAAACAATAGAGCCTGTCCGAGGCTTGGCCTTGGTTCTGCTGCTAAGGCAAGACACTTGGCAGGGCAAAGCCTGGAGCTGCACTTTTACTGCCCCTCAGTAAAGGAATCAGCCTGAGTACAAATCGCAAAGTCTCCAGCTCATCGCTCACAGAGGGAGCGGGAACAGCAATTCACACATCACACAGTACGTACGAGCTCTTGCTTTGGCAATGAGGTCTGGACATCCACAGCTTGGCTGGGCTTCACTGCTTCCTTTGCAGTTCCAGGCTCTACCAAGAGTGAAAGAAGTGGGAAAGCAGAAACTGATCGTTACTTTCAGGAGTTGAGAGCAAAGGTTCTGTTCAGCTACACTGCAAGGAGTTGTTTCTGCCTTCAGGCAGCTCTCCCTCTTTTGGGGGCCATTAACCCCATCCCCACAAAGGGATCATTTCCAAACTCACCATCCTCAGGAGGGGCTGGAAAGGGCTCATTTCGAGGAGGAGTTCGGCCTACAGAAGAAGATTTTAAAAATAAACAACTGAAGAAGCATCCAAGGCTACAGATAAGTGGTAAGTCAACCTTGGAGTAGAGAAATCTCCAACAAGTCCACACATGAGGGTAATCAGTGACACAACAAGCAGAGTTATCTCCTTTGGGCCTTGACATTATTGTCAAGTTTAGCTAAAGGCTTTCAGCCTTCATGGATAGGAGGGACAAAACTGACCCCTGCGGTTCACTGCTGCTGTAGAGGTGTGAAGCACATGACAAGGCACTGTCACAACAAATGATATTACAAAAATCCACCTCCTGTTATTGATTTATATAAGTAAATAAAAACAATTGCTATGCAGTCCTCAGAAAGAATATCTCATTTTTATCACTTACATAAAAATGAGATACAGACACTGCACAATGCCTCCTAAACAACAATCTCTGCTTTAACAAAACATTTTGCCTTTCCTTCTTTAATGAAGACTGTCAAAGAAAGTTCAGTTCTATCAAATCAGTTTAGCATCCTGATCTCAAATCCAAATACTACTCAAAAGCACAATAAACCGTGGTACTGACAGATGGCATTCTTGGGCTGGAAGATCTCTTTGTAATCCTCCTGGTTCTGAATCTCAGCCTTTGATTCCTTCTCATCCCGGTCATCTTCACTGCTAGGACTGTGTCTCTCACTCTCTGAGTTGTGCTTCACTCTGCTGTGAAAAAAGAGTTGTTGTCAGGGGAAGCCGTATTGTCAGACAGAGAGAGAGCACTGAGTGCCCGGCACATTTCCTTAAAACCTTGAAATTCAACAAGCCAGCAGACTCCCTCACCTCTGTGGCTTGCTGCAGCTCGTTGAGGGCCTGTCATAGATGCGGCGAAGGGAAGACCCTGTGGGGGTAGGTGGCACAAGAGGCTGGTCGTCCCTGATCAGCCCATGAGGAATAGAATCTGACTTTGGGACTCTGCTGAGATCCACAACGAAGGAAGAGACTGTGCTTTGTGCAAAGGAAACTCCTATCTGCAGAGGCAAAAGATCAAGGTAATTCACCAAGGTGCACACCAGCCCTTTTGAGAACAGGCATGATGAAATGACCCTGTGCAACTGTGCTTGAGGATTGCTCAGTGCTGCAGATTTTTCAACCTGAAGTCCCCAGTGATTTATGAAAGGCTTGGATAAAACTTTTGCCAAGCATAGCTTCTAAATACTGGTCAAACTAAGACCCAGTTCTTTCCTCCAGAAGCCAAAGAGAGACAAAGTGGAGCACAAGACACACAAGCTTTGGGCATGTTGCAAGACCTGACACAAGCTTACAGGTCTGATGGCCTGCAAGGAGGCAGCAGGATTTTATCTTGCATTTCACAGCTGCCTCCCCCCGCCGCAGGACCAGTGGCTTACCAGCTGGTTGTTGCTGATAGACAAGTCAGCTACTTTTCCCCAGTTCACCAAGACCACATCAAAACAGCGCTCTGGCTCCCAGCCGTACACACGCAGTGAATCCTGGAAGCCACTGTACAAGCAGCAGCCATCAGGGTTGAAGAGCACACACCTGGGAGGAAGGCAGGAGGAGAATTGGCACAGCATTCCCACCTTGCTCAGTCCCTGTGGGTCTCTGACTACACTGAACACCTTCAGTTTTAACAATGAACCTTTCAATGTGTTCACCTATGCAACCTGGTGGACCTGCGCAACATCTCCAGCAGCCCAAACTTCTCCCCAGTAATGTCTCTCTCTGATGAAACCCTCCCTTCACCCCACCTTTAGTCTCTGCCTAGCACACTCCAGTAGGAATTTAATGTACCTGACGGGAGTAGCCTCCTCTTCAATACAGCTCACAACTTGAAACTTCTCCAAGTCCCAGAACCGAACAGTCCTGTACACACAACACAACAAAATTCATTGCTCATCCCTCTAGAAATCTGTAGGATCCAGATTTTAAACAAAACACTAATAGGTAGCATGACTTCCACTGTTGTGCACATACTGTGACCCTACACAGAAGGCTGATCTAGCTAAGATCCATGAATCCAAACAGAGATACTTAGAGGCTCTAGACACAGACAGACGTTTAGAGCTGACCCAGAGCTAAGAGAACACCCTGCCAGCTGAGCAAGGCTGGCTGCTGCTCACTCAGGATGTCAGCTGGATAAGCGAGATGCTTGGGGCTACACATTGGTTTCTACTGTGGCAGAAGGTGCTATAAATTTTGGATGAGAAGGGAAGATCTCCATGTTCTGCCCATCACAGATGTCATGTCCTGCTGTCTAGATGTCTGCCTCCTGCAATGGCAGGTTTGAGCTGTGTGACATTCCTATCTCTCATGTTCCTATGAGGAAGGGCATCAGGAAACAGAACAGACATATACATTTCCCTTCTTTCTCCCTCCCCTTACATACCTGTCAGAGCTGCCAGAAGCCAAAAGGTATTCATTGGGATGGAATTCAACAACGTTTACTGGGCCGGTGTGTCCTGTAAACTCAAACATTAACTTCCCAGCGGTCAGATCCCACAGCTGAAAGGAGGAAAGAACAGAGACTCTTGAAGAGATTTAATGTTAGAGATTTCCAATACACTTGGAATTTCTTTGTACTGGCAACCTTGTAACACTTCCCCCCTTCAAGAACAGACTCAAATTTGTTAAAGAAAGCAATAATCAGGAAAAAAGTACCATCCCAGTAATGTTGGGCTTTGCTTTGGTTTTGGTTTTTTTTTTGCATTATCTTTTATTTTCCATGTCATTTGTCCCCTAGAAGTTTCTGTTTATATTTAGAGACTGAGACAAAATATAGCAGTTCCATCTGTCCCCACAGACTGTATCTCAAAAGTGAACAAATAAAAATCCAAAAGCTCTGAATTCCTTAATGATTCCTTCTTCCTGTGCTCTAGTCTCCACTTAAAAATGCAGTGGAATAACTGATCAGTTAATTTCATGTGAAACTGAAAATAAAATCAGTCCTTCATCCCCATTCCTCCACATTCCACATGAAACAACTGAAGTTATTACCTTTCTGAACTCCTTCTCTTGCTCTGCTCAGTCCTGGCAGCAATTTTCAGACTCATAATCACATGTAATGTGTATAACACAAGCAGAGCCAGAAATTAGTCTGGTGAAGCCATGTGCTGTGGGCAACTCATTCTACAAGGTTTACTGAGGCCAACATTCAGGTATCACAACTCTACCACCATCAAAACTTGAATTTTTCTGTGCATAGTCTCTTCCAATGTGTCTGCTAGATAGGGGCATTTCAGCCCATGCAGCTCTTCTATGGGTGTTGTGGACCATCAGACATGATCTCCATAAGAAAACTGGTCTCTGCAAAGCCATGGGGCTCAGCCAGCTGCCTAATGAACTAAGGGTGTTTATAAGTGAGTGCTGGTAATGCCTGGTAAAGAGACAATCCCAGCACTCCCATGTGCCAAAAGCACATAAGGAGGGTGTCACAATGAATTACCTTTACAGTGTGATCATCAGCAGCAGAGGCCACCCATTTCCCATCAGGGCTAAAGCGGAGACACCGAACTGCTTCTGTGTGACCCTGAAATGAGGAAAACAAACAGTATTTTGGCTTTTGTCTTTCAATCCTATACAATATAATAAAACAAAATCAATTAAGTGTTTTACAGAGTTCACAGCTTGCAGAACACAACACTACTGAAGACACTACACCCAGCCACACTAAATGTGTGTAATCTCTCTCATCTAGATATTTATGCCATCAGTTTAAGTATGGTAAATACAGATCTGGCTTCATCAATAAGAATCAGTTCTAAATTACACAGATTTACATACGGTCAGATAAAAGTGCTCTGACACTAAATCTCTGGTTTGTACATGAAATCAGAAAATTCTTCAGGTAGAAAAAGGCCCCAAAAATAGAACAATCTCAGTGCAGTGGGAAAAACCATTAACAATATAAAGAAACCCTCACAGACACTCTCCATCCCCCACTGAAGCCATCCACACTATAGGACATGATATCCATTGATATCCCATAATATCCATTTTGTATTCCCATACAGCTCACAGAAGCCTGCTGAGGTTTGCCAGGCCACTTCACAAATCGTGCAGATCTTATTTTTATGCTGGAAAACTAGGAAGTTAATTGTACATAAACACATATAGGCTTGCTCATAAGTCCTCAAAAGAAATATTTCTCCCCCTCTTTGCCTAAAAACTAATGAAGCATTTTACCTTGAATGTGAAGATACAGCCTTTTCTTCTTACATCCCAGAGCTACAAGGAAGAAAAGCAAACAAAGGATATGTTAATAGTAGTATTGGGGGAGCCCAAGGGTCCTGCAAGAACAAGGGGTCTCTGTGTCACCAAGCTTACAGACACTGCAGAATGAAGGGGCTGCTGAATACCTGTTGGCCTCAGGGGTATTTTCTAACCTAACTCCCCAAGTAAGAATCCCTCCTGGTAGCTAATTTTTAACTACAGCAGTTCAGTCCCGACAGTCAAACACTAGCTTCTGAGGAAGCAGATACAACCCACAGCAACCAGGACATCTGTGCTTGCTGACACCAGGTCTTGGCTGGCACCTTACTCAGAGCCACATTCCACACCAGAGGAGTCACACGCATGAGCTGGCTGTGAAAATACACGCACAGATTTCACAAGCACTCACAAACACACCTGCCCACACACGGAAATGATGATGTGCAGCATCTGCCAACAGCTTGACACAAAACACATTCTGGCACTCTTCAAAGCAAAGACACTGCAAGTAAAGAGGGAAATCTCTAGTAGAAGCTGGGTTTTACCTTAATGTTGGTGTCCAAAGAGCCAGATGCCACAAAGCTTCCAAAAGGATGGAAATGAAGGCTGCAGATATTCGCTTTGTGACCTGGTAAGGTACGAAGAACTGGGAAAAGGAGAGACAGAGCAGAGAGAAGGAATAGGGGGCAAATATTTAGTAGTTCATTTCCACCAGACACAATTCAGAAGTGTAGCCATACTGTATTTTATACTATAATGTATTTTATGGAAATATACATTATTTTGTGGAAATGCATCTGACTTTACCCTGGCAATGCAAAGAAACAGCAATAGAGAGCCCATGATCAATGAACCTAATGAAATGCTGTCCTTAGGTATGGAAACTATGGATAGAACTCCAAAGGTCTCCATTCTGAAAACGAGGTAGCTGGCAGGCGGCACATCTTCCCATTTGTTACACAGACAGCAAAATGGGCCAGAGGAGGAGCAGTTTTAGCCAGGAAGTGAAAGAGTCTTGACTGCCTGCAGCATTCACCTTGCAGTTATTAGACAGACCCTTTCCCACAACTCTGCACCCCCATCCAGGCACCACCTCTTCAGTTCCAATATTCCCCCGAACTCCTTCAACTGACCCTTGCAAGAATCATCGTAAAGACAGGAAGTGGATGCTTAGGGAGCAGGAGACAAAGAAATTATCAGAGTGTTTCAGCAAGTCATCAAGTAACACCTCCTGTAATTCTGGAAACCGGAAAGGACCAGTAGAACTGGTACATCGTATCTCAGCAAGCAGAGACAAATGGAGAGAGAACTCAACTCTAAGAAAAATTGCTCAGATAATAACAAGGGCAATCCCTCTCCATCATCTGCCATCTGGAACAAGCTGATGATTCCCCTGGCAGAAATTAGTTCTTGAGCCAGAGCTGGGGTGGTCATTTGTATAGACACTGGCTCATAGGTCCCCTAATAAATGCAGCCAGATCAGCTACTCCCCACAGGCAGAGCCAAACTATTCCATAACTGAACTGACTCTAACAGTCTGAATGACAAAAGTGCTTTTTGTTATTGATGCTGCCTCTGGTTTGCCTTCTTAGCTCAGCCAGTATAAGTCTATTTTCATTACACATTCCTTCTATGAACTTATAAGAAATAGTCAATCATCTTCTGGTATTCCTCCTGGAATGCACTCAAGTGATTTATGATAGCTTTGCAAATTCATTCTAGGATTTGAGGAAAACGCAATAAATAAAGCATGACTCAACAGTGGCTTTTAAAGGATCAGAGCTTGATGACTTCATAGCTTTTACAGTTTATTAAAAATTAGGTCTTTGTCTTTTTATGTGGCCATGCAAGAGCAGAAGAGCAGAAAAACTGCTTGAGGAAAAAACAAAAGTTAGAACCTAAGAACAAGAAGCCAACAAACAGGGGATTCCTGCATTTATGTAGAACCTAATAAACTTAAAACTTCCAGTCTGGTTTGGGATCCTTTTATTAAGGTTGACCATCTTAAGCTGAGACTCTGAATACCAATTCTGTATGCCTAGTTATCTACACATGCATGGAAACTGATATGGAATATAGATTTTGACACAGTCAGGTCAAAACCATAGAAACTAGTTTCTCAGATCAGTGTTCCCAATACATGTCCGAAGTTCTGCTCAAGCATGAATACACAGCTCTACAGCCTCAGTACAAGGGAAAAAAGAGTTGCATATGAACATGAAAGCAATGCCAGGCTCCTGCTCCTTCTTAAATCAGGAACCTTCTGGGTCAGCACAGACATTAAGCATAAGGATTCTCCAAAAAGTGTGCAGGAACAGAAACAAAAACTCCTGTACACATACCTTTGGCAGCTTCCAGGTCCCAAACTCGAATGGACCCTGACCGGGACCCTGCAACTATGAGCTTCTCATTTGGGTTGACCTGCAGACTCTCAATGGGGGTTGTGTGGCCTGTCAAGCTCTGCAAAGAAAACCATTAGTCCCAGTCAACAGCTGCTGACACAGCCCTGCATGAACCATGGCATTGCTCATACTCCAGGGGTAACTCTTTAGCCTTGAGTTGGGACCACCTCACTATGCCACTGGTGTTTTTCCTTAGCTAGCAGTACGGCAGAGCACCCTAAAGCCCATCACTGCACCCATCACAGCACACCTGCCTTCCCACATTACCCCACTTTCTTGGGCACGCTGACTAAGTTTTAAAGGATGCATCAACAGAGACACAGGTAGTTAAACATTAGGTGCGGATGCTCAGACAAGGTTGACACATTCTTACATCATAAAAATTACGCTGTGCAAGCACAATGGCACCGTGTTTGCTCTAAATGGGTCATGCAAGTGTCATGAACCAGTTACAAAATCAAAGCAAGAGCAAAAGCAGGGCTACTTTGAAAGCTTCACACAAGCATGGAGCCATAGGTTGCTGCCAGCAATGGATGTCAGTGATAACATGGTGCTAATACTGAAGTACTGACTTGAGGCATAAGGCAGTAATTCATATGTATGAAGTTCCTTTCATCCTTGAGCACCTGAAAGCTTACAAATTACATCAGCATTTTGAAAAGGCCTACATTTAAGTAAAACACAAGAATATTTAAAACTAGCTCCAGAAAACAAATTCGACCATTGCAGACCATTGCTTACCAAACAAGCAATATTCTCTGCTTCACTCCATCCTCAAGTATGTCTTTTTAAATAGCTACACTAGCTCTGTGCCTCCCACACACATACAGAGGCTGGGAATGCCAGTTGGAAGCTGCCTGTTCTGATGGGGCTTTCTTAGGAATCCATGTGCAATTGAAATCCTCTACAAACTTCACAGCTGCAACTGCCAATGCTTAGGGAGAACCAGAGCTCAAACTTAAACTGAGTTGCAATGTTACCTGGAAAGTTCCTCTTCTCCCTCTTTCCCAACAAGTAAACATCCGAAATCCTTACAACATAAACACTAAAAATTAATTTCAGAGGACAACCCCAAAAATCAAGATTCTTTTGATATACAAGAACAGCATAAGCAGCTTCAGTCAGCCCCAGCCTCTCAGAAACAGCAGCTCCCAACATCTGTGGTTCCCAGGAAGTGCAGGAGAGGTGCAGCTCTCTGCTCCCACAGAAAGGGTACCGAGTTAGTCCTTCAACCCTCCCCCTGAGTAAGGCAATACTGCAGTTTTAACTAGAGTCATGCCACCACCATGAGCCTGGAAAGACACTGCTTAACTACACTATGCAAGAAGCACAGCCCTGCCAAAGGTGACCCTTCATACACTCGTGAATGGAAAACTAAAGCAGACACATTCCATTTTTTAGCCTTTTTTACTATACTTTCCCGATTTCTTCCTCACAAGCTTCACACTGGCTAGAGCAATGCCTTCAAGCCAAACAAGATTATTGTGTTGGTTATTGAACAAATGACAAGCGACATGTGCTAAAGTTGGTTTTACACAACACCCACTCAAAGAAAAAGTGATGCAGGATAGATATCTCTTAAATATATATTTATGGTGCACTTTAGTGATCACTGCTGGGGAAACCCTACCCTTGCTAACACGCTGCACCCAGAGTTACTCCTCCCCAGCCTACAGCAAACTATTGTGGCAACCTTTGTGCTGCCTGTTAGGGACTGTGGCACAGATGGGAATGCATTCTGCTGGGAATATCTCCTGCTGTGACTGTAAACCCCAGACTATAAAACTGGCCCCTGTAGCCGGCGCTATATAAAACTAGCTGGTTTCGTACAAAACTCTTCCGTTAATTATTTGTAGCCTGGTAATATATAAAGGACAATATTAATTATTTGAGTAAGCATAGGCCCAGCTCAAGCATTCCCACAATGTCTCTAGAGCGTGGTCTCACCAGGCACCCAATTCTGTCCCTGTCTTTAGCTAGAATCTGGTTACACAGCTTTGTGTTGGCAAACTCTATTCACAAGTCCCACAGGCTCCACCCCAGCAATCTTTTCTCCTCATTCCCTACCCTCCAAACCTCTGAATTAATATTCCCATCCCCCAAAAGATGGAAACAGGCCTGTTCTTACCATGATGCAGTTGGGCTTGCTAACTGACCATATGTTGACCCGACAGTCATCTCCTCCAGTGGCCAGCATCCGGCCTGAACCTTTTCCCAGGACTACTGATGATACATTGCTGCTGTGGGCCATGATCTCTTCTGCACAAAACAAAGCAAAGAGTTATTACAGATAAGTATAACAACTTCCATTCCATCCCTCCAAATGGACTAAAAAAATATTCTTCATCCAGAAACACTTTCCAATTTCCACTGGACAAGCTTCAGCAGCCCACTGTTCAGATAAGAAGTCACACTATTATCTCGCTTTCAACAGTCCCTCTTGGCTCTGCCTGCTGCACTTGAAGCATTTGCTGACCAAAGCTTCATGACTCCAGTGCTCACATGGCTTACAAAAAGCATCTTCTCTCACTTGCAGCAGCTCAGGAGCTTTTGAAGATTTGCTCAAGTGCAGTAAAGCACAGAAGGTGCTTTACCTGCAATAATGCACAGCAGCCAGAGTCATCTAGTGAAAGGCCCTCTAATCCTGTTTCAGAAAGCAGCAGCAGACAGTCCAACCTGAGAGGAACTGGCAGGGGAGCAGCAGTACAGTTTGTTACCTTACCCAGAAAAAAAGTCAGACTCAGCAGCGGGGAGAGGTGGAGCTCCCCTCCCTGAGTTTTGGCAGAGGCTTTGCTACATCCCCACTAGGTAACACAGACAAAACTGAGCCCTGCAGAGTGCAGTTGTGACAAAAGAGGGTGAATAGCTATCCAAAAGGGCAGAAAAGAACATATCTGATTGATACTAAATTACTGTTAAAAACTGGGAGCTGCAAGGAAGCTCTGACACTGCAACAACAGAACTCTATGGACATCTCATCATGAAGAAACCAATTTGGGGCAAAAAAGAAGCTGAACGAACATCTTTGCTTAAGACATCTCACAGCAGAATTTTAAATTCACTCAAAATTTTGGCAGGAGCTTTTGGCAGATGCATTTACCAATATCTTCATCTTACTGTTCACTTCTTTGAAAGGTCACAGGATCTGCATGCCTAAAGTTATGAAACTGTAAAAATGTTATGAGTCTGTAAAAAGGCTAGGTAGCATCAATTCAGCTTTCATTCAGATTGTTTGGCTGGGAGGAGCAATTTGATCATTTTACATGCAACGCTAATCCAAAAGGATATTAGATGGCTGCGCTAATAATTACAGGTACTTTGATCTCCAACTTCCAAGAGTGCTTTTTTGAAAGCAAAACTGCGCAACTTTCACTTGGGCTGGAGAAACACCTTTCAAATTACAAAGGTAACTGGACCATAAATTATATGTGAAGGGCAAATCTGAAAATATGCCTGCATTGTGTTGAAAGACTAAACTTCCACATAAAAATGCTAAAACAAAGCCTGTATGGATACACGGACTAGAAGGTAACCAAAAGTACAATTAGCATTAATAGACCAACTCACCAGCTAAAATTGAAAGGACAGATGCTCAGCATTGCTGCTGAAATGATTGTGTCAGCAGCTCTACTTTTTCCCCTCTTGATTTCCTTCTTAATAATATATTTTAAGTTTAAAAGTCATTGTGGAAGCATCTAACCCTCTGTTCATAAAAGCCTTGGCCAGAGAGGTTCATTCTCTCCCCCACAAATCCCTTAAACCCACAAATTTTTTGTTTAATGAAATTCTTGTCACCAGCTATCACCCACCAGCCCAGTAGCACTAAACTCCTAACTAGCATTGCTGAAACACCCCTGACAGTTAGAATGCTTCTCACTCCAAAGAGGATGCTAAGATGGGGCAGAGCCTACCAAAAATGAAGATCAAGAACCTCTGCCCACCTAAGGAGAATGGAGATGGATAGACTTCCAGCTTTTCCTATAACTGGAGTTTCAGGAATGGAAAGATAAAATAGCAAATTAGCTTTCTGCTCAAAAAGATACAAAATTCCTAAGTCAGTTATCTCAGATGACTTCATGTGTTACCAGTCAAGGACACTATTTCTGCCAGCCAATTTCCAGAGCCCACTCACTGACCAAAGCAACTGATCAGGTCCTATTGCTTCTAAGCATTCCTTGACAGCCCCTATGAAATAACTCATCAGTAACCAGCTAGAAATTGATAGTCAGCAACTGTCTACTGCTCTTGCAGAGGAAGAATAATGGACATAAAATCAGCAGATTTTTACTGTCTCTTGCAAAGCAATTTCAAGAGAGTGGGACGCACAGGCCCTGCAAAGATCACCCCAATCCTCCTGCAGCAGAAAGCTCAGGGAACCTTCTGTAACAAGTCAGTGCCAATGAAGGACAACCCCGCTGAGACTAAGTTTGGGGCCTTCTCTCTGACACTGAGAGGATTCCCCACCCTAATCTGGCTGTCAAGAGTGGTTTCCATTGAATACAGAATATTCTGAGTTGGAAGGGACCCACAAGGATCACCAAGTCCTACTCCTGCCCGTCCTGCACAGGACAGTCCCACCCTTTGCCTGAGAGCATGGTCCAAACACAGACTTGATGCTGTGAGCACCTCCCTGGGGAGCCTGTTTCAGTGCCTGACCACCCTCTGGGTGAAGAACCTTTTCCTAATATTCAACCTAAACTTCCTTGGCACAGCTCCAGACGCTCCCTCACGTCTTGTCACTGGTCACAGACAGCAGAGATCAGAGCTGTCCCTCCCCTGCCTCTTCTGAGGAAGCTGCAGCCCATGATAAGCTCCGCCCTCAGTCTCCTCCAGGCTGAACAAGCCAAGAGATCTCAGTCACTCCTTTGCACAGCTTCCCCTCTAGACCCTTCACCATACTCATAGCCCTTCTCTCGATGCTCTCCAAAACTTTTACGTCCTTCTTAAACTGTGGTGCCCAAACCAGCCCCCAGGACTCGAGGTGAAGCTGCACCAGCACGGAGCAGAGCGGGACCATCACCTTCCTCGATGCACCCCAGGACACGACTGGCCCTTTGGGCTACCAGGGCACACTGGTGACTCATGTTCAGCTTGCCATCGACCAGGAACCTCACGTCCCTTCCTGTGAGGCTGCTCTCCACCCCCTCATTCCCCAGTCTGTCCGTAAATCCAGGGTTGCCCCTTGACAGGTGCCCCATCCTTCACTGCCTCGGTTGTTCTTGCACTACAGTAAAATCATGTGGGGTTAGCACTTAGCCTAGTGCTGCAGATGACCTTCTTTGAAAACAGCACTGACAAGGCCACGCTATTCACTGTGCCGCTATGTCTTCCAACAGGACATCCAGGAGTTAAAAATTCCATTCAGCACTGCAGACAGGGGGCCGGGGCACCATCTCCCGAGCAGGGATGAGGTGGCTCCTGTCCCTCCCCGCTCCCAGCCGGGGCGGCTCCCCGCCCGGCACTCACGCAGCTTCCATGCCGTCTTCGTGGTGACGGCCACGGCCATGGCTCAGCGCGGCGCCTCTCGGGCGGGCAGCGCCTTCCTCCTCCCGGCGAGGCTCCGCTTCGCTGGCGCGTCCTCCGGCCACGCCGTGCACCGGGGCTGCCCCGGCCGTCCTGCGGGCACGCAAACACGGTCACGGCGAGACCGTCCCGAGAGGCGGCACGGCTGGGTACGAGGCCTCACCGCTGATGAACATCACGGGAAGGGAGCGCCGGTCGGGCCGAGGGCGATCGCCTAGACGCTGGTGGCGGCGGGACCCGGCGGTACCGAACCGGGACCCCCCGCCCGCCACCGCCCCGCAACCGGCCGCTCACAACAACCCCGCGCCGCGCCGGGCGGTTGCCCGGGCTCCGCGCGCCGCTCGGCCAATAGGAAGCGAGGGCGGGGTGGTTGCCATAGAGACGGCAGCGCGGCCACCACTCGCAGCGCGGCTTCTTGGCAGAGCCCCGCAGGCGCGGCCAATGAGGAGGCGGCGCGCTGGATGGGGGCCGCCATTTTGAGGGGCCGCCCTGAGGGGCGGGGGCCGAGCCGCTCACGCTCCGCGGCCGGTTGGGAGCGTGCAGCCGCCCTGGGGCTTCCCTGAGGGCGGCCGGGGTCCTTCCCGGGCCTCGCAGCTCACGGCCCGTTGGCGGTCGAGGCCGTCGTTCCCCTGCGCTGCAGCCGATGTGTCCCGGGAGGCTGTGCCCGGGTGTCACGGTGGGAGCGGGACTCCTGCGAGGCTTCCGTGCCTCTCGCCGCCCGGCTGAGCTGCGGTCGCGCCGCTTGTGCGTGTTTCTCGCCGTCTCTGAAGCCAGTTACTCCATCAACAGAGAGAAATCAAATTGATTTGATGCTGCTCCTTGATAATGACCCAAGAATGCAGGCTGAATTTCAGGGATCATCTCCTTCAAGCTCAGGAGCGATGCATCCCGACAAGAGGGAAATCGGGCAAGGATGCCAGGAGGCCCCCGGGGATGGATAAGGAGCTGATGAGCAGCAGATTAAAAAAAACAAAAACAAAAAAACAAAAAAAACCCCAAACTGTAGGAAAGATTTTTTTTCTCAGAAAGGAAAAAGAAACTTTCAGGAGGAGGAAACGAGGACAGGTGGCCTCGGAGGAATATAGGGAAATCCCATGGCCAGGGAGGTTGGGACTAGATGGTCTTTAAAGTCCTTTCTAACCCCGTAATGTTCTATGATTCTATAATATGCATTTGCTGGTGGTTTGGCAGCTGCTGTGTCCCTAATGCCTGTAAAAGGATTTTTAAGTTAATTTATTCTGGTGTCTTCTCTGGTATTGAATTAACACTGATGAGTTCATAACCACAGCTTTTTATGGGGTAAGGTTTTTTCATTACAGGGCTGTAAATGAGGTCAAAGAAATGTTATATTTGTGAACTCACCAGTTCAAAACCTTTGCTTGTGCAAAACTGAATTACAAATTCGTTAAAACATTATGTTAGAAAAGAATCAGTATTCCCAAATAATCCTGCTCCTGATGCCAGCAGCTATGGAGCAGATCTGGAAAAGAAAAGCCTTGAAAGACTATGGTTTGTCTCCCCTTCTGAAGCAGACCTTAGAGCTAAGATCCCTTTCAGACTTAAGTCTCAAACATTATGGATTTTCATGAGGACACAATGTAACTGCAGATGGGCCTTAGAACAAAAGAGGGAAAAGGAAGAGGTGCAGAATAGTGCAAATTCATTAAAATCTCCACAAATCTGGTGATAGTGAAAGATTTACTGCAGGCAACTCCAGAAAAGCAATGAAGAAATCAATCATGCCCAAGGTGCCCAGCCAGGCAAAGATTCCTCAACAGCATCTCTTTAAGAGAATAGTGTTTCTATTGTGCTAACTGCTTTTCCTGAGAACAAGAAAGGGGATATCAGAGGAAAACAGGGGTGGGACATGGACTAGAGTATTTTACAGAGTAGGTTCAGCATCAAGTTCTCAGGGGGTTGACTTATAAACCTGCCCTGGGCACTGCTCAGGCAGTCATTCCCAGTCCCTGCAGAGCCTCTGCTTCAGAGTGTGGAGTTGGTTGCAGTGTGATGGGCTAGGGATTCATCCTCCCCTCCGATGAGCTGATTCTCATTCTCCAAAACACTCTGGGAGCTCTTCTATTCCTCTTCCAGCACCTGTGAGGAAACAAGCAACCAGATGTCAGGGAAATTGAGAGGAAAGTGAGGAGCAATGGTACACAAAAGCACAACTCAGAATTCAGGAAGCTGAGATGAAGGAAACCACAAATTGGAGCTGATTTATTTTTGAGGGGGGCAAAAAGTTTGAGATAAGGTTTTATGAGAAGAAGAAGAAAACAAGGGTTATCAAAATGTGGAGCAGGAAGAGGCAGCAAATCCAAATGTGTTGCCTCACTAGAGTCAAGAATCCCTGGAGAACCAAATCATCTGTGATTGAGATAAGGCCTGAATTTCACCCTGGAGCTATTTTGTTCTTTGATCTCACATGCTAATTAAAATAAGTATATATATATATATATATACAGGCATATTTATGGCTCATTTAAAGTACTCCCCCCATAATCCCAATTATCAACTAATCATTCTTAATTATTTTGTTTATTAACTAAACAAAATAATACAGTAATCTTTCTTGGTGATGCAGGTTTTTCCAGAAAGTCAGAAGGTGACCCTGGCATGACCACTTTGTATTTCCCTGTTGAAATACAGTTGGAAGGCAGTTGAAACGGTACTGACTTACACCATACTGTGATTTGTCCCAATATATTTTATTGATATTAAAAGCTCTTCAGAGATAATTTCTGAGAGAGAAAAAGCTGACTCTGAATTTCTTTGAGTATATGTATTGAATGCTGACATTAATGAAGTTTACCTACTGTGGCTTCATGCTGTTGTCCTCTCTTTACAGCATTATATACTGAAACTGACAATTTAATATTGGCTTCTTCATCCTCACGGACCGTCAAAATATTTAACATCTTCCAAGAAATCAGAAAAAAGACCCATCAGCTTTCCCAAAAAATACTGTACCTATACATGCTTGACCTGCTAACAGAGCAGATGCTGCACACAAGAATAGTAGAATAAGGTTAATTATGGATCTGTACAAATATGCCCATGTCATGCTGATAGATCAAGCTGATAGTAGTCTTAATATTAGATTGTGACTCTGTATGAAATTCTTGAATCCAATTATTGATATTAACTGATAAGAAAGCTTTTCTGGAGTCACAGTTTTGGCACTACTTTTGAAACTGCACTGATAGCTTTGGTTTATTCTTTGTCTTACACAGGATATGCAGCACAAGCAATGGGAATATTTTGTCTGTTGATACATCAAGACTGAGAAATTTGGCAAGGTAGTTCATGAGGTCACTAGCTTCAAATTTCTGAGGAAAAATGTGATTTTTGCAAAGTTGTTCTTAATTACTACTAATATTCTGGACTAATATAGTTAAGCATTCCCTCTGCAGCTCCTTCAAGGGGTTCTCTTCCTCAGAAAACACTGAAAGAAATCCAATAGCTGTGCCTCCATGTGCTAGAATGGTTATGTTTATAATGAAGTAATGACAAAGAACACGGATCTGTTACACCAGTCAGTGTGATTAGCAGTACCAGCAAAGTATTTTATGAAGTATTTCACTACAGTTGCTCATGCAACAAGTCACTTCAATATTTTGGATAGGATTTCCTGGCAATGCCTAGCACCTAGATACAGCATTACATACAACATCCTTTCTTTTTGGTCTCATTCCTGGGCAAATGGCAGATAGGCTTCCAGATGCCCCAATTAATATATTGTCATTTGTTCTCTGAAACTCTCTTAAAAGAGTAAGAGCAGGGGCAGTAAAGTGTATGGCTCTCAATAAATATATTACAACTACATCTTCACTGAACAATGCCTAGGTAGCAAGGATGATAATTCAGCATGGAGACCAGCTTTGTGTCACCAGAGTCTTATCACAGTTTATGCTGAGGAGGCTGTGGCAACCAGTCAGCTGAAACTGTTTCCACACCTGATCAACTCTGACACTGTGGACACCTCCCTGTTACCTCTGCTTCAGAGTCCCGGACTTGTTGCTTCAGCAGCTTCTGTTCTGCTCTCAGCTTCCACAGCAAGTGGTACAGATAGAGCATGTTCTTCTGTTTCTCCGAGGACCACGGCTGGAAGCAGATAAGTTAGTGAAAAACAGCAGCACTCCCTGGGCGATTGGGATCAGGTACTCTCCTGGCAGAAACTGGCACAATCCTGCTAGAGCAAATAAAGCAACACTCATTTTCATCATGGAAACATCAAACCCATGGTCAGCATGGGTTTATTAGGTTTCATTTTGATTTGGAATCCATCTGTAATGTGAGCCAAATGGCATGTCTTGCACTTTGCTGATGCTGCTGTTTTATAGTTGGAATGAAACGAGACTAATAGGAATGAATGGAAATAGAGATGAAAAAAATGGGACTCCAGCAATGCTGTTCTGTGTATTCTCTCCAGGGTGAAATAAAAATTTAAAAAACCCATAACATTAAAAAAATCCGTATTTGTAATCTGTCTTTGATTTTAAGTGTAATTGTGCAGCATCACTGCGGAATTTACTGGCATACTTCTGCCTCTGATTACAGACTCGCATTGATGATGTTAGTGGGGTGACCCCTCACCCCTAATGAGATCACTTGGCTTAATGGCAGCACTCTGCTCTTTTTTGAGTATCTTTTATTTAAGGCTATCTTTCTATCTATCTATCTGTCTGTCTGTCTGTCTATCTATTTGCAATGTATTAAGCCTCAGCATCTTGCTCTGCATCTGCAGGGTAAACACTGAGAGATTTAAGGAATTATAGGACCGAAGAAGTCCATGTCAGAAACAGAACTGTAACACAAAGTGTCTGCCTCTGCTCTCCGTTCTCTCTCTTCTTGAAGAGGGAACAGCAGAGGAAATTTTAGCTTCCCTGCCATGAATCTGAAAAGCAGCATGGAATATATCATGCTTGTAGTTCTTTCACTGATATTTCACCTTCCCTTTGTGTCTTGTGATCTTCATACCTCGTATTTGACAGCATTTTCTCGGCTCAAGAAGATTTCATCTTCTCTCTTCTCCCTTCCTATTATTCTGCAGAAAACCACCTTTGAGGCAATGGTGTCATGAACCTCCAGGTGATATGTCAGCTCCATGATATCATCTAAGACCATAAAGATACGTTCCTCTATATCTTCATCAGCAGGCTTTTCTGGATTTCTGTGGAAACACTCCTTGATTTTCTAATGGAGAGTGAAAAAAAGATACGGAAGCAACTTAGACAACACAAAACTAGCATAATATACAGATTTGGGTAAAAACCCAAAGTAAAAATGACGCCTTTCTGCCTGGATTTGCATCTCTTGGCCCATGGTCCTGCTGTTCTTGCCTATGTCTTTAAAAAACCCAACCACAAACCTGCTTAAAGCAATACAGGAGTTTCCTATTTGTGGAGCCGAGTATGCTTTCCAAGCTCCATGTTATCTTGGGATGCATCCCTGCCTGAGGGAACTGCAGGAAGCAAGGTATTTTGGAGGAAGGCAGTTTCCCACATTTCCCAACATAGGGAAGGAAAAGTTAGCATGTTGGGTGCTGGTCCAAAGACAGGCCACTGCATGGCTTTGTCTTGGCACATGAAGTGTCTGAGCCATACATACTGCCAGATGTTAGATCTCCTCCTCCATCTGTTCTGTGAACCAGACCTGACAAGAGGATGAGGTAGATTACCTGCCTATAACAAATCAGAGTGATGGGACAATTCATCAGGAACCTAAAATGGCATTAGTTTGGGATCAGCACACAAAATCATTTTCCTAGTTTTGAATCTTGTGAAAATTTTGTTCCAAAGTCACTGTCAAGTTCTTTTTCTTTCCTCTGACACACACCTTCCAAGCCTTAGTTTCCTAGTTTAATTCTAGCTGCTCAGTGCTAGTGACAACTGGTCACACCGTTGCTCTCTGTCAGGCAAGCAACTGTGAGACACAGCAGCTGAACGCTTGGATGTCTCATCTGGAGTTTTGCCTCAGCCGTGCCCACTGAAAATGAACTAAAGCCCTAGGCAGTATGTTTTGCATAGTGTAAGTATCACAATGACACATTTTATTGTTCCTGCCTTGGCCATACCACTATAGGCCGGGGATTAGCACCAGGTTTGCTGCCAGCCGTTTCCATTTTCTTTTCTCTTTCGCCTAACTCTATGTGCCGCATGTGCAGGAAGTCATCCCGCCCTATGAAGTACTCTGTCATCTCAGTAGCATTTTCAAAACGTTTGCAGAGGCCATCAACTCGTGCCGTATGGTAAAACTCCATTGTGTGTCCAGTCTCAGGTTCCAGCGACGTGTAGGAGTGAGCTAAGGACATAGCACACACATTTTCAGAGTTAGCAACCAATACAGTGAACACAAGCATGTCCAGGGAAGGTCTCATTTTCTTCAGCTTTAGCAACAGATCTGATGCAGGACTTTCCCCCAGCTGCACAACACTGAGAGAACATAATCCTGAAGAGTAAGTTTCAACTTTTATCAATTCTACTGATAAAAGTAGAAATTTATCACCTTGATATACATGGTAACTGTGTATTGTTCTAAGATATAGAAAACTACCTAGCTGAGGGAGCACTGCCCAGGACTGCAAGCCACCACCCAGTTCTCTACTCTTCACTGGAGACCATTTTATTTGCCTAGGCAATTTATCCCACAAGTATCCTGTCCCCCCTGCCTTTCAATTTTGGGCTTTTACCACTGCTAGAAGAGAGTAGTGAAATCCCATCAGCTGCAGTGGCTTCCCAGATGAGCTGCAATACCTTTAAGAAGGAGGGGGTGTCCTGGCATGAAATGGTCTGTGATCAGCCGTGTTTGTTTATTCACTTCTCTCATATACAACAGGTCTTCTCGGTGTTTGAACCACTCCTTCACCTCCAGTTCTTCACTATCTGGCAGGAGAAAAGTAATTTTGCAACCTAAGGTCACCCTATTGGAGGTGGCAAAATTCTGATGAGCTCCCAGTGTCTGTGCCATCACCCTGTGCTCCTGATAGAGCCACAGTGGACATAGTACTGCCACTGGAACTGGCCCTGCACACAGGGGAATTTTATACGTGAATCCTAATCTACATTTGAGTAGATGAATTATACCCTAAGAGAGTCTATTCCTCTCTGCCAACCAGAACTAGAGTAATCAGCTCAGGAGTAGAACATGGCATGGCAAAGGACTATGTATAGGCAAGAGAAATTCCATACCAAATACTTAATGATGGTGTCAGGAGATTGGAGCATCACACTATCCAAGAAGGCTAAGGGCAGGACACTGTATGTCCAGTTGGGAATCTGCATGGTTTCTTGGACCAGCTGTTAAAAAATATTGCTTTCAAGTACAGAGATAGCCTCAGGCCGTAGCTGTCTCTTTCTATAGTCCCCTTTGATATCAAAGAGGAAATGAGAATAGTGACACTATTGGATCAAATCAAACCAGCCTTCGATTTCTCTGAAGAATGAAAATTCAAGCAGCTGATCTGTGACACTGAACAGTTGCACTGGTGTGTAAAATAAATTCAAACTCTCATGAAGACCCCTAGCAATGCTGGAAAGTGCAGGGGCTTGACAGACAGTGAGCATGATGAAGAGTTTGAGGATATGGTGGATAATTCCAGATAATTTCCCCCCAAAGGTGAAAGGAGAATGAGAAAGCACAAAAGAGACTCTGGCAGAAAGGGGACCACCTCCCCTTTTCCATCAGCATGCCCCAAGCTGTTTGTTCAGTGTGTAGAGTGTGTGCATTCATCCCTCTTACAGTCTGAGTCTGCGTAGACAGTGAGGCGTTCCACCAGCCCATCTGCATTCGCATACGCCGCCCATTTCTCCAGTTTTGATTTATAGTACAGGATCACCTTCTTCCCCAGGGAAAAGGGATTCTCATAGTCTGCAGTGGGCAAGAGAGATGTCAGACAAATTGACTCCACTGTACTCAGACCAAAAAAAAAGGAATTTAGGAGGGAGAAAACCAAGGTCTAAGGGACACTATGCACTTATTTATTGTGTTCTGCTGCCAATAAAGCTGTTCAGACCCTGCCTGTTGTCCTTTAATGTTATAATGGTATCATAACTTTTTTCTCTCTCAAAACAGGTATTAGATAATGCAGGGGCAGTTCCTTGTGCATAGCAGAAACAGAAAGACCATCCCAGTCAAAATTCCCAGCTGGCAGGAAAACACAGTGTGGGTGTGGGTCTGTGGTGGATGAGACAGTGCAGCACTCAGGATAGACACTTGAACCAATAGCTATTGTGGCCTTCATCTATTGTGCTTCACTGCTACACCTTGACCATCCTGAAGGGAGAACCGTCAAGTGAGATAATCCCACATCCCAAATCCACTGAAAGGTCAGCTGGGAGCAAGCAAAAGGCAAAGGAAGAACACATACCTCTGGAAGATACCTTAATTCGGGCTACCCATGACAGTGGCATCTCAAAAGTCATGTCTGTTTCCCCCTTTTCCTGCTGAAACAGAAGCAGAGATTTGTGGTTTTGGCAGCATCTCTTACTGTGCCAGGAGGCATTTTGCTTCTGGTGAACCAGTGATCAGAGCTCAGCTCGTGTGAGGCTATGCTCTGAGGAGCACCCTGGCACAGTTATGACAGCACATCCCTACTCCAGCCTGATGAAATTATCTTCTCCTGGCTACTGCTCGTGCTGGACAGTGAATGAATGTGACAATCATCAAAATGATTATGTAGATCCTGGAGGACTCTTTGCTCCCTCGTTATGAGCCCAGGCTAAGAGTAGATAGCAGGAGGGAATTGTTACTGGCACTCTTCTGTCCTGCTCTGTGGGTGCAATGACTGTTTTATCATGCTGTCTTCTCCCAGAAGCATTTTTTGCTTCTAGTACACAGCATTTCTTTTTTTTTGTATTATAGGACATACATTATTTCTGCATTTTGTTGGCAGCTCCACCTTGCAGCCAGGAGGGGAAGGTGAGCAGCACAGAAAGAATATCCAGAAAAATCTCATTCTGGATTTTATTTTTTTAAATTATTTCACCCCAAATGTCAATGCACTGCAGGCTTACAGAGATCCCTAGCCACTTACGACACCTGAAAAACCACTTGAGGTCCTCCTTCAGAAAGCATCAGAACTCTTCAAGATTGAGAAGGAATCTAACCTGGCCAGAGTAGAAGGGCTCTGACCTGGGGAGGGCAGCAGGGAGGCAGACACACACAGGCCTATGGACACCCTGGTTCAATAGAGCACCCCCACTGCACCACCACTGCACAAGAGCATTGCTTGGGTCACTCACCAGGAAATCAGTGTCTTTCTGTGGTGACTCTGTGAGCAACTCAGAGGGGTCGTTGCTCTCTGTAAACATAATTTCCCAGCAGATAGAATCACTCAAGTCAAAGCGGAGATCCTAGGGCATACAGGAAAAATTCTTTTAACTACAGTGTCAAGGGCCTGACACTAAACTGACCACTGCATCAGTATGTCTGTGGTGGCCTGGACCTGGCTGGGTGTCAGAGAGTTTAAGGACTCTGGACTTCAGTGAGATGAGCTCCTCAGACCCTTGGCTGGCTGATGGGACCCCCAAAGACTGTCCCTGTGCCTGGACGCTGCAGAACCCCTTCCTCATGGTGCCTCTTCCACAGATGAGAGGAAGTGGCTGGAAATGCTTCTGTCTCCTTCCTTGGGGCAAGCATGGCCCCAAGGGCAAGCTGACCTAACTCAGACCCTCACCTCCCAGACTTTGTGTCCACTGGGGAGTAGCTGAGGTGTGGGAAGAGCCTAAACAAGATCTTGCCTGCATTGAACCATGCCTGACAGACCCAAAACATCCTCTGCCTCAAAAGCTGTTGTTAGAGAGAATGAGTGCATAGCCAGCCTTAAAAGCTGAAACTCTAGCTCTGTAGGGATTTAATAGATCTGTAATTGCTAGATCAGCGTCTGGGATGTTCTGGAGTAGTTCCAGAGTCTATATAATCAGAGCAACATAACCAGAACCAACACAAGAAATGGCTACATAGAAACCAGACCACTATTGGTCTTGGACTTCCCCAGGACTCAGGTTAGCCCAGCTGTCCCTCACATGCCCAGGGTGCTAAGGGCTCCCTACCTTGCAGCCTTTCCGGCAGTCTTGCATGTTCACCCAGTAGTTCTTGTGGTTCCAGATGCTCTCAATCCCAAGGAAGCACTCGTCTGCAGTGCTGTGGTGGTTTCCCGTGAATGGGTTGATGAAGAAGGTCTCGGGAACCTTCCTCTTCCCAGACAGAACCAGAACCCATGCGTGCACCCGTAAGCCATGCAAACGGTCTCGCTTGGGCTTGTCTACATCCTGTAGCACAGAGGATAGAGCAATAATTACTGCTGTTTTATTGCCACTTTAATCCAACCCAAGGGCAATCTTACCCTTTCCTTTGCCCACTTCTAAAGAACTCCAGGCTCTTAATAATCTTTAAGAGTGAGGTAATACACATCCAGCACATATCCCTGTGCCAGCACACACTGTGCTCTGGGAGGTCAAGTGCTCATGGCCATGATCAAGAGGAGGAGGAGGGTGTGAGCTTCTCCCTTTGGCCAGTCATTACCTATGTCTCAGCTCTTGTTCCTGAAGCTCACAATAAGGTGGGCCTTGCTAACTCACCGTGACCACATCCTCTTCTCTTTCCTTGTCTTGTGCAGCTTCACTTTCTTCCTCCTTGGCCTTCTGCTGAAGCTCAAATTTGCTCTGTGGCTCTAAAGGGTACCTAATTCTATACTTCTTGGGGTCAATCTCTTCTGGTACCTGTAAAAGCAGGGTATTACTATGAAACCCAGCAAAGTTCAAGAGAAGGAAGTAGATCTATGGCTTACAGGTACCTCCCAACACTTGCACCTGATGAGCAGAAGTTCAGTGAGCCCAAAGAGGCCTTGTAAGGAACTGTAGAAAATCACTCAAAGGATTCCTTTGGTGAGGTCCCTGGTACAGACTGAAACCCAGTGTGGACCTGAAGCTGTTTCCCCTAGCTCAGCTCTGGAGCTCACTGGACATGAACAGGCTGAGCATGCATACTGAGCACCTCTCTGCCCACTCACTGCAGGTCTCACCTCCGGTGGCTTCCTGAGCAGTGGGCAAATGTCCTGAGTCTGGTCAAAGGAGCACATCTCAACAGTGGCATACCCATGTACACAGTAGGCATCATAGCCAGCCCCGATGAGCAGGGAGCACAGCAGCACAGTGAAGTCAAAGCAGTTCCCTCGCTGGTATTTCAGGATGGTAGTTGGTGAGTAGAGTGAACTGGGCTTGAAAGAGAGAGATGCATCTTCACAGTGCTTGTCTTGTGGAGCTGAAACATGTACCAGGCAGAGAGCAAGGGAGAGAGGAACTGCCCACATCCCTGGGCTCTGCACCCTTAGGGAATCTGTTATATAACATTTCTCTAAAAGCCACAGACTCTAAAAGTCCCCTCCAAAGCAATCTGGGAAATTCCGACCCTAAATTTGGTGACAAATTTAACCACAGGAAGAGAAGGGCATGACAAACACATCAAACTGCCGAAAACCTAATGCTAATCACAATCCTGCAATGGGATTTCCCTCAATCTACTGCTGTTCTGTCTGCAGAATTTCCAATGAAAACACCCATAAGCTAAATTATAGTTCACAGGAGGAAACGTATTTTCTTCTGGCCCTCACTGGAGGGCAAGAAAAAGGATTAGTACACACATACAGAGAGGTTCTACTCCCACTCAGATCTCAGACACCACCTAAGGTGATTAAGGCAGTCTCCCTAGGCTTTATATACTCCTCTGTTCCAAGGTGTCTTGGTTTTTGGAGAGGAAGCTTGTCAGCCATTGCCTCCCACAGTGCACCAGCCATGTGGGCTGGCTGAAAGCAAGGTCTGGTCTTGAAGAAATGATGCTTAATGACTTAAAAGATGCCACACTGAACATGCTGTGCACTGAAACTGTGGGTTCAACAGAGTGAACAGGGTCTGGGAAAATCAGGGGGTTGCCTAAATGTTGAGGGGATGCTGGAAGTGTCAAAGACATTTGTCATCCCAGCCACTGGGATTTCCCACTGTGTCCTGCTGAAAGGCTCTTCTGTCACCTGTTATGTCTCTGATGGGACTGCAGCCCCTTTCTTACCGGTGTGATTGGGCACTTGAGGGGCTCCATGATGAGATAATCAGCAACGAAGCTGGCACAGCCTGACCAGTAGTACATGTCTGGATAAGGTAGCAGGGTTGGCCTCAGTGTTGTGCTCACAAACTTCTGTAGGGCAACAGGAAGATTTTGGTTAGCCAACAGGCCCTTGGCAGAGTCTCCTGTCCAAAGCCATCCTCAGACAACCCCTGGATGTTGCAGCTCATATTCAGGACCTCTCCAGAGCATATAAAGAACATCAACATCCCTTGTCTCCAGTTCCAAGATGGAAATTTCATGGGATTGGGAGGCTGTCTGCTTGCCTCTGGCTGAAACTTCAAGCTCATCTCAGACACATTACAGATGTGAGCCATTTCATTTTCAAGCAAGTCAAATAGCTACTGCCCCTTCTGGCTTTTACATCCTCCAGCATTTTTTGCCTTACATTTTAATGATACAACAAATTCTGGGGAAAGCTGGTAAAAAACAGTAATTCCTGGTTCCCAGGGGGAATATCAGGTCCAGAAGTAGACAACAGTTGTGCAGTTTGGACCCAGCAAAAACAAAACCAGACCACAAACTTCCACATTTACTTCCTTCCCTCTAACTTCTGTGAAGTTCAGAGTAAGACCTAACTCTGGATCCATACTCCATATCTGTGGCTGAGCCTGAACCTTATCTATTTCATGTGTTTCTTTTACTTCCCTGTATGTTTCTGTGGTCTCTCCTGTTTCCCAAGCATCATGCTGCAGCCCACATGGCAACACCACAATTTATATGGCACAAAATGCTCATGAATTTGGACAGCCAGGGTGTTCCCAGGATTCTGTGTGCCTACTTAGGGGCTGTGGGTTCAGCCATCAGGTTCCCATTCCCTTCAGCCAGGAGGGAGGGCGGGAAGAGCTGCTGTTCTTTCACAGCATTTGGCACTATGGAAACCACATGCTCTCCATGCTGTGGCCCAGCCCCACACCACCCCATACCTGCACACCACACTCGTTGACAGGGTGGACGAAGAGCGGCTTGTGGTCAGGGCACAAGTGAGTGTACTGCTGGACGAAATGGTCAGCGAGCTGCAGCAGTTCCTTTTCCTGCCAGGAATTTGTCTTGTACGAAGATGGTAAGTAGGATGTGTCAATGGAGCTCCAGTCAAAAGCCCTTACGTGGCAGGGGGAGGCAGAGAGACACAGGTAATAAGCCAGGAGCAATACAGGTAAGATGACCTGCTACCAAAACATGGCAGGGCTTCCCTGTTTCACAGATAAAAAATGGGGACCATATCCAAAGGTATGAGTTTGACATAGCCAAGCATCTCTAGAGCAATAGCAAACTGACATATACTCAGAGTCCTAGGGGCTCCTTAGTGGTGAATGGATGTACAATCAGCTAAGTTACCTTGTCTTACTTGCACGTGCACTCTTGGACAAACTCGTCAGGCACGTGAAACTTGCTCACTCTCACCCCTGTGCAAGGGGACCACACGTGTCATCTACACATGTGCAAATCTCCCTGTGGGCCCCAAAGGCACCATCTCCGCTCATCCCAGTCATGGGCAGACACAAGTGACTTACGGAACATCATCTGGGACAGAGGCTTCCTCCACATTTACATCTCTCTCCAGGTCATCGCTGATATTCAAAAAGTCCTCATCTTCTGTTGTTTGATCCATCTCCTCCAGGGTCTCCATTCTGCCTGGCACTACAGAAATGCACACACCAGAGTGAATTCAGGGGTGGGACCCAGGTACACACAACAGAGAAACACATTGTGGCCACAGTGGTTTGGTACATGAGCATGGCTGAGGCAGCCAGAGGCATGACAGTTAAGGGAGAGCACTGAGTTTGGGCTTGACTTGGTAAGCAAGTGGCTCCATGTTCCTGGACACCCTAAGCGTGGCAGAGCAGACAGGGCAGAGCACATCCCCATGTTCAGGCTGTGTGCCCCGTGTCCTCCCTCCAGCCTGGGGTGCTCCTGGCAGAGCAGCAGCTCCATCACCCCGCCGTGCCGCAGCCCGCAGCCGCCCAGGGGCCTTGGAGGGAGCGGGACGCTCGGCGGAGCCAGCAGTGCCCAAGGGCAGCGGCTGTCGTGTCTCACCGCCCGGCACGGGGGTGTTTGTGTGCCGTCCCTGCGGTCAGCCTGACCCCGAGCACCGGGAGGCACAGACCTTGCCCGGGGCCCCGCACCCCTCCCGGCCCTGCCCTCCCGGCCGCCCCCTCACCCGCGGCTCCAAGGGCAGCGCGGCCGCTCCCGGGCCCGGCGCGGCTCCGGAGCGCTCACCATGGCAACGGCCCCGCCGCGCCACCCGGGCACAGCGGCCTGCGGGTGCCTTGTGCCCCCAGCACAGCCGGGACACCCCCAGGGACACCCGCAGCGCTCCCCAGACCTCCCGCCACAGCCCCGGAGGCTCCTCGGGACCCCCGCGCCCCCTGCGCTGCCCCAGCCCCGCCCGGCGCCTCTCCCGGCCCGGCCGTGCCCCGGGGAGAAGGGGAAAAGGGACAACGGGGAGCGAAAGGAGGGGACAGCGGCCGGTCCCTGCCTGCCAGCACGGCTGAGCCGTCGCCCTCCGAGACATGTTCCGAAATTCACGAGTTCGGCTCGCTTAAAATAAAAGCTGTCCCAGAGCCATGCTTCTCCTTTGTTGCAGAGGCACTTATCCAAAATCTGGCACCAAAGGATGGCAAGACACCTTGTTCTTCTTTTCTTTTCCTTTTTCTTTACTATTTCCTTCTTCTTCTTCGTCTCCTTTACAATTTCCTTTATATTTTTCATTTTCTGTCTCTTCTTCTTTTTTCTATTTTAATTTTTTTTTTCTTTTTATTTTTCATTGACAGTTCATTAGGCTGTAAGCAGGTCAGGTGCTAAACACATTTTTCTTCTGGTTTTCCATTGTGGTTAAGAAAAAATATGGATTGATGGAGGGATGTTTACATTAGGCTCTCTGTTACAGTAACTAGCAATTAAAGCTGTGACGATGTGCAGACTGCAGTCAAAATATACCAAGAAGCATAATTTTGAGTGATTAATACCGTTTGCAGATGGTTACTGTTGCCCAAATGGCATGAAGCTGTGTTGAGGGCTGGGGGGGGTTAGGTTGCATAGTAGGAAAAGGTTCTTCACCTAGAGGGTGAAGGCACTGGAGCAGGATTGCCAGGGAAGTGGTCATGGCCCAAGCCTGCCAGAGTCCAAGGATCATTTGGAAAATTCTTTGAGAGGCATGTGGTGGGACTGCTGGAGTGGTTCCACGCTGGGCCAGGAGTTAGAGCTGATAATCCTTGTGGATCACTTCCAATTCAGGATATTGTATGAAACAAAGGGGGGTAGGACCAAGTCTCATCCCTCCGTCTCTCACCAGTACTTCTCAGCAGCTCCTTAGATGCCAGAAGTCAATAAACAACAGCTAAAGCAAATGTATGTTGTGGTTCCAAAACTGTGTATACTCAGCACCCAAAGTTATCTGGCCTTCGTGTGCACTGCCGTGATATCTGTTGTTATTGCTGTGTCAAAAACAGCTACCACAAAACCAGCTGGATGCACAGACCCCAGATTCCTGAGGGTTTTGCTGTTACTCGTTGTTTGGGACCCTATCAGGGCCGTGGATTGAGTCAGCATTGACAAGCTGTTGGCTCATTGGAAGGGCCATCAGTGCTGGAGGATGGACTTTACAGAGTCCTTTCCTCCCCAGCCACCGAGGGATGCTAAGCTGGCTCTTGTGCAATCCCAGAGGCAGCGTGTTTGCGTGGGGGAGAGGGATGAGCTGCTGGGAGGCAATATAAGGCACACAGCAGGAGGCACGGAGCAGCCCCGGGTGTGACCACCCACCCTAAAGGGGAAGGAACCAGGGCAGTGATGGATGGAGGAGCAGAGAGTGGCCTGGCAATGGTAAGTGGGATGAGAACAAGGTGGTGGGAGCTCTCAGGATTGCTGCAGTGAGCAAGGAGCAGAGCAGGGAATGAACCTTCCTTGCCCAGGAGTCTGGCAGTCACAGCTGATCAGGGTTGGAGGAGCAGGGTATGGGTGTGGTGTGTGAGGGGACTTTTGGCGTTGGCTTTGCCCTGCTCTCAGAGCATGGAGAGAGCACTGCCCAGCCACCAGCCCTGGCTGACTCACATCCACATCTCTGATAAGGAATATCTGGTGTCCAGGGCTAATCCAGCCCTGTGCTAATAATTTCTCTAAAGAATTCCATTATCTGTACCAACAGAAGAGATTTACTTAATCTGTGTCTCTTTGACATTAATTGTAATTGTGTTCAAGGCCTTGGGTTTGTTTTTTTTATCCTGTTGTCTCCTCGTTATGGATATGGTTTACTGGAACCGTGAGAATTCTTTTGCAAATCCTAAGTCTTCAAAAGAGCTGTATTGGGAAGAGGGTAACTCCTTCTTTGCAGAGCCTGGACTGATGCCTCAGCTGTGCAGTTTTACTGGAAGTGCCTGTTCTTACTGAAATGTGGCTTTATCAATGTCAGCACATCCCTGCAGATCCAAGGGCTGGTTTCTCCCACCTCCTCTTTCTGGAATAGCTACCTAAATTCAGGATAGTGTTTGACCCTTTTGTTAACCTCATAGGTGAAGGCTGATCTTACCCTTTGGGGTGGGAAATGACTTTGTGCCATGGAACCTAGGAAATACAGTACAGAAATTATTGCACCCATGCTTGAGGGTTCACTCTTTCTGAATGACTGCAAACATCTCCAGTGAGCATGATAATAAATCCGAGTTATCCAGAGCCTGCTTGTTTTTCCAGGAAAGGATTGTGAGATGTTTGCTGCTGCTCTCTGTGCTCTGCCTGGCTGGCTGTGAAGGCAACAAAAGTGAGTGTCCCTGTACTCTTTCCCTGCTGGGTAATGGATGGGTAGTGTGGAAAGGAGAGGTCAAACCCCCACCTCATCCATATTTGGGTTCCTCATTCAGGGCACTGCTGAAGGCTGCTAAGGAGGAACAACAGAGTAGGGCTCAGTGAGGCAGGAGCTGGGGTGCAAGAGCCAGCAAAACAGGCAGAAACTGCAGGCTGTCCACCCCAGCCAGGAGGGTGTGTAACCCATGGAAATGGGCACAGGTGCTGCAATGAGCCTCTATGCTCCTTGGTGACAGTGACAGGTCCTGTAGCTGTGATCCAGATTACAGCTGTGCTGAGGACGTCTCACAGCCTCCCAGCAAGGTTCTTCCTCAGATGTGTCTGCTCTGGCTCTAGGCAGGGATCTCAGCCCTTCAGAGCTGTGCAGAACTTCCTGCAGTGGGGTGAGTTCTAAAATCTCTCATCAGGGAGATATTCTTGCTGCATTTCAGCTTCCTTGCCTTTCCTTTGCTGCAGGTGAGCTGGCAAGCACCCATGGTCTGAGGCCAGGGGTTGCCCTCCGTGTCAAGAGGAGCACAGATCCCTGCTTGCCAAACCCATGCCAGCACCAGGGGCAGTGTCAGGTGACAGAGGACAGACCAGTTTGCAGCTGCAAGCCAGGCTTCACAGGGGAATTCTGCCAAGGTAGGGCTGGGAGTGCTGGTGAGCCCTCCCCAGTCTGTCCATGGGCACCAGAGGAAAGGGTGATGGGCACAGTGTTCTGGTGTTAGCATTGCTCTCCACTCCAGGAGTGTATCCCAGATCCTGGTTCAGGTGCATTCCCCACCACTAAAACCATGTCCTGGCTGCATGTTGGTATAAGACCTGGCCACAGGCCATTTTCCTCTTCCCCAAAAACCTTAATTCCTTGAATGTGCCATGGTGTAGCAGGGCACGCCGCAGGGCACAGCTGCCTCACAGTCTCAGAACAAACACATGGCACAGATACAGTAAAGCCCCTTTTCGGCCACACTGGCCAAAAACTGTGTCTACTTCATCTGAAGAAGAGGGTCCCTGTCTGGTGTTCTTGACAGACTGTGGGGGTTCTGTGGACAGCTCTTGAAAGAGACCAGACTGTCTTTTGCCCAGTGTCTCTGAAGAGCCCTACCAGCAGCCTCCAGCAAGGCTGGGACAAGGGGCTGCTGAGCTCAGTGGGACTGTGCCACCCCCAGCTGACCTAGGGCTCCTTCAGGCCTCTCCCTTATTGCCATTGCAGATGGCTTTTTCCCCCAGATGTGGTACTGAAGTTGGCCTGTGAGGAAGAGCACATGAAGATGATGGTGAGGAAGGAGGTGTTTGAACTCTTGAAAATCCCACTGGAGCTTGTCCACTTGAAGGACCAGGCATGCAAGGTCTCAGAGAAGGAAGAAGATGGTGAGCTGTTTTTTGCAGCCACTCTCACAGGTGAAAACCACACCATATGTGGATCAGTAATCCAGGTGAGGATCCATAGCTCTGAAGCCATGAGAGGAGCAGATGTGCTGAGGGGAGACAGCAAAGGTCTTCCCCAAAGGCTTTTCCTTTTATGTCTGGGTGCTGTAAAGTTCTTGTTCCCCTTGAAAATCTTCCCTGGGGATGTTAGAAAGCTCTTCTGCTTCTGCCAAACCCCTGCTGGCAGCACATTTTGTCTTATTTAGCAGAGCTTGGAAGTCTCACTGTGCACCAATAACAGCTCTCAGCTTTCTGGAAACATCCTCTGAGCTCTGCAGCCTTGGCCCCTTGGTCCCTCACTTGCTTCATGGATCAGGAAGGGTGCAGAGGAAATGGTGCTCCAGCTCTGGATTGCACAGAGGAGTCCTCTCCTCACCTGTGCTCTCTATACTGATTCCTGTGCCAGCAGCCCCTAGACACAAGCTAAAGCCCCAGCAGATATCCAGGCCTGGAGCAGCTATTCCTGAGTTGCACCTTCTGAACTTGCAGCTCTGTGTATGGCTTCAGTCATGGTCTGGAGACTTAATTTCTGTGTCATTCCAGCAAAACAACTCCCATGTTTCATACTTCAACGTCATTGAGTCAGAGCAGGAGGTCCAAGGGGCTGCGATCTCCCGGAGTTTTCAACTGGAGGTGCACTTCTCCTGCATCTATGCCTACGAGCAGGTTGTGAGACTGCCCTTCACTCTCACTGCTGTTGACAAGTGAGTGTCCCATTTCACCTTGCTGCTGGCATGGTATTTCTGAGCTTGCAGAAAAGTAGATTCAGTGAGACAATTTGCAAAGGCCCTGGGGAGCCCCTAGAGAGCTCTGAGAGCAATGCTAGACACTCTGGTGGCCTCACCTGTGCTATGTCCTCCCCACCTTCTTGTTCTGTTCATGAGCTCTCATCCACCCCTCTCAGGCTGGTACAGTTCGTGGTTAGAGAAGGACACTTCAATGTCAGCATGAGACTGTACAAGTACCCCTCCTACCTCCAGCCTTATCACCTGCCAAGTGTGGCTGTCCCCCTCACGGACACACTCTATGTCCTGCTGAAGATAGAAGGGCAGCACCAGCTCAAGTACTTCCTGCTGAGTGTTTTGGACTGCTGGGCCACACCAAGTGCAGATCCCCACCAGGACATGCAGCACAAGCTCATTGAGCAGGGGTGAGTGGAGTGTCCCCAGCACATCCAGTCTCCTTGCACCACAGTGTGTTAAGGACTGAGACAGAAATAGGCCTGTTCAGTTAAGCCTGTGAGCTGCACCCAGGCCCTGTGGGATGTGATGTCCAAGGATGGCATGTGATGTCCAGATGGGATGATCCCCCTCGTTTGCCACCCACTGACCCAGCCCTCATATCCCAGGTGTCCCCATGACGAGACAGTGACCTATCTGAATGCCATTGGAGAGAGCACTACTGCCAAGTTCAGCTTCCAGATGTTTCGGTTTGTTGGTTACACTGAGGTGTTTCTACACTGCCGTGTCCAGCTCTGTCTCCCTGACAGCCCAGAGCCCTGTGCCAAGGTGAGCTCCCTGGCTGGTCTGCACCATGCCCTGGCTGGGGTGTGGGATCTCCCTTCCCTAAGCCTGCTGCTTGGAAAAGGGGCTCTGCTCTGGTTTTGGGTGCTTCAAAAATAAACACGTCCCAGAATCAGGAGCTCAGTGCAGTGCCCTGAACCAAAGGTAGCCAGAGAGCTCCTTTCCCTCTTCCTGGGAAAGGAAGGGAGATCTCCAGGATGGCTCTTGTCCCCGGTGCAGGGTGCTTCTCCCCTGCCTTCCCATCACCCTTCCCTTGGCTTTGTTGACAGCAATGCCCCAGGCACTGGAGAAGCAGGCGGGCACTGGCAGATGACTACAATAGGATTGTCTCCTACGGTCCCATCCACCTGCTGGCTGCTCCTTCCTCGGGAGCAGAGACCCATCACTCCAGCACTGACCAACAGGACCCAGCAGGTATGTATGTCGTCCTGAGCACCGAGGTCAATGCAGGAGATCCAAGGAGCTGTCCAGGAGCAGGGCTGGGGGCAAACCCACCTACAGCATAGCTCAGACCAGGCAGGCATGCACAGCTGTATAGAACTCCTGGGCAGCAGGGATGGGTGGAGGCCATTTGAGGTGACTGAGTCCTGTTAGTGCCCTCAGGATCCCAAAGTCCCCTCAGCTCCAGTGGCCACAGCCCTTCACAGGAGATGACCTCCCTGAATCTATCCCCAGGCAGGAGATGCCATGCCAGGGCTCAGAGCTGACTGAGGGGACCCAGATACATAAACAATTTCTCTCCTTTTTTGCAGGACCCAGCCTGTGGCTCTCTGGGGCCCTCATTCCGCTGTGTGTGCTTGCTGTGCTCACTGTGGCTGCTGCGGCCGTCAGTGTGGGGCGGCGAATGGCTTAGGAAACAGCTGTTTCCAAATAAATGTGACAGGAGCAGAGAGGCTCTTGCTGTGTCTTTATGGGTGTTTGGGGAAGGAGGTGATGGTAGGATGCAAACAGTGCTTGAAGGATGAGGCACATGAGAGCATTTCTGTTCCCTGTAGCATCTCTTGGACCTTGTCCCTCCAGGCCCACAGTCTCTAAACTCATCCCTGTACCCAGGGACAGGAGGGTCCTTCCTCCTGCTTCCCTCTTCCCCCAAGAGTCACCCTGGCATGTCAAGAGATGGAAGTACCCCATTCTAGATGCCTGCCCTACCAAAGCTGGTCTTTGCATAGTTCTGTGCAACAAAAATAGCATTAGCAGAGATAGGGCTGCTTTGTGCATGCACAGGTGGGGGGGGGTGGGGGTGGGGGGTGGTGTACCCATCCATAGTGATTTCTCTCTTCATTCATGGCATTTCTCCTTTTATTCACGACAAACTGTCAGCAAGACTTTTGCCCATTGATACATCCCTAATATAAAGCAGATTACAAACAATACTGTAGGTATTAAAGACTAAATTCACAGTGCTCAGACAGCTGGCAGGGATTTAATACTAAAACACAGATCAGGAGAAGATAGCAGTTGCCCTGCAAGGCAGCTGTGTGTGCATTTTGGCTGAAGCATAGTGTCCATGAGGGAATTGTTGCTGTCCCCAGAGGGTGTTTTGCAGGAATGACATCCATCAGATCTCTGCCAGAGAGCAGGGAGATATATTGCAAAGAAGCTCATGTGTTCCCTCTTCTTTTTGTTGATTCCCTCAACACAAACCTCCCATATCTGGGCTGGAGCGAGTCACTCCTCTCCCTCCAGAGTCAGGAAACCCCCTGCTGGGCTGATTCAGCACCACAGGCCATCTCTAGCAAAGAGAGGGATGGCTCCATCACGGCTGAAGGCAGATGCTTTGTGGGCTTCCTCCTTGTCCCCTGGGGAATGAGATCAGGGACACCTCAAGACCACGGAACTACAGCCTGGAGGGACTTCGCAGAAGTGTCATCTCTGTAGCTCCTTGCCCAGGGCAGCCCACCAGGAATGAGAGGGACAAAGCAAAGAGCCCTGCTGAGGTGGATCATGCCCACTGAAGGGTAAACTGAGGCATGGTAAACTGATCCCTCCCTCCATGAGGAAGCTGCATCTGCCAGGATCAAAGATTGCTCTCAGTGGGTGCAGGTGCAGGCAGGAAAAGAGGTTCAGCCAGGAGCTAGTCCTGGGAGGTTGTGGTGTTTTTTTCATTTTTGATGATGTAGGAAAGGGAGCCAGGGGTCTCCTTTGTCTTTGGATAGTAGAGGACGACCAACCAGATGAATATGAAGATTCCTGCAGGGAAAGGAAGACAAACACTCAGCAGCAGCAGGAGATGCTGTGAAGCATCCTGCCAGTCTGCTGATGACACTTCCCTTCTGCTTCCAGGGGGTTCCCTCAGCTCACTCCTGCCTTCCCCTACCTCAGGTGTACCATTTCGCTGGGGCATGCCCTGAGCAGACAATGTCCCTAGTCCTCTGCTAAGGAATGTCTTTCTTGGAGGAAAACCAGGGGTGGAGTGAGTGTGGCTGGGAGCCAGGAGCAGCTCCATGCTGGTGGCTGGGACCTGCTGCTTGACATGCCCTGCCAAAAGGAAGGGCATGACAGGGCTGGGAAGATGCTGGTCGCCTGGGATCCCTGGTCAACCCACAGCCAGGCTGGCTCCTGCCTCCTCCATCTTCCCCACCTGAGCCCAGGGAACCCAGCTCAGAGTGAGTGCTGACCTTGGAGAGAGTTGAGGATGGTGAAGAGGTAGAGCACAGGCGCAGAGGAGATGCCGTGGGTGAGGAATGACAGGGCCCAGGTGGCTCCCAGCAGGCAGAAGAGCCCCGCTGCCACCAGAGCCACCTTCCAGGGCTTACGGTATCCCTGCACTGCCGCAGTGCCCTGCAAGCTGCAGCTCTTCTGTGTCACCACCCCAAAGACTGCCATGTTGAAGAGGAAGATGAGGCCAAAGTAGCCGCAGTTGGTGATGTAGTGGAGCAGAAGATGTTCGGAAGTGATCCAGCACCTGAAAAGAGACGACCGTGGTGCCTCCAGCAGCCCTGCAAGCCACAGCAGCACCCATGGGAGCTTTCCCAGGGGAACATTTTTGGGGATAGAGAGACACCCTTGTGCTGGGGGGATTTTCCAAGGCCAGGGTGAAGCAGGGGACAGTGGTGCACATCTGCTGGCCTCATGTTGCTCAGCTGGGAGGGAACCTGGGGAAGCTCCTGGTGGACTTTGGATGTCCTTCCGTGATCTGGAGGGCTGCAGGCATGGCTGAGGCTCAGCATGAGAGGTGGTGCTGGGGGTGGCAGATGTGTTGCAATCACAGTTAAGGAAGCAGAAGTAGAAGCATGGTGTAAAGCCAAGCCAGAAGGGTGCAATCGCTGACCACTGCACTCCCAGCAGGACTGAGCCACCCCTCCCCTTGCCAAAGGGCCACCTAAGCCCTGTGGGCAGTGGCACACGCACAGGTGGGCTATGACCTCGTGGTCTGTGGTCTGGATGGTGTATTCTCCATAGCTGCCAATAACTCCTGCCACTCCCACCACGAGAACGGGGAGGCCTGGAAGAAGGGAGACATGCTTAGGTTGGGAAAGCCCTCTAAGACTATCAAGTCCAACCATTAACTCAGCACTGCCACATTCACCATGTCCCTAAGTGCCACATCCACACATCTTTTGAATACTTCCAGGGATGGTAACTCCACCACTACCCAGGGCAGCCTGTTCCGGTACCTGACCACCCTTTCAGTGAAGAAATTTTCCCTAATATCCAAACCAAGCCTCCCACTGCCCCACTCTCCCCCCATCTCTCACCAAGGCTGGTGGTGCTCACCCCAGCCAATCAGGCACAGCTTTGCCAGGTAGCGCTGGATGTAGATGCCAAGGACCTTGACGAAGAGGAGGTAGAGCTGACAGCCCTCCAGCGCTGTCCAGGTGAAGCAGCAGAGCAGGCAATAGTGGGTGAGCCCCGCCAGGACCCTACAGGTCCTCGGTTGGGTTCTACCAGAGAGCCCACTGTTGAGCAGGAAGGCCAGGTTGAGGAGCAACAGGCTGCCCACAAGGTTCACATGCAGCCCCAGGTTGATGCGGACGGTCTCCTCAAACCTGAACCTGCACCTGAGTGTCCCCAGAGAGAGCAGGAAAGGCAGGGGTCACAGCTGAGCAGGACCTCGTGCTGTGCTGAGGCAGGTCCATGCAGCAGCACTGGAATTGCTCCACATTTCTCCCAGCCTGACAAGTCCCCCTGGAGCTGCTGGAACACCCCACCTTATGAAGATGCAGAAGGCAATGGTGAAGATGGAGAAAGCCACAGCTATTCCACAGCCAGTGGTGGCCACAGTCATCAAAGCTTTTGCTGTGGAGCTATCCAGAGCTGGGTTCTGCCAAACATGCAGATCTTGGGTTAGACAGGCCCTGGACCAGCCTAGAAAACCTGACTGCAGCTACCAGAGCCATGGGGCTGATAACCCCAATGGGCTACTGCAGAGACCCCATACCAACCCCCAGTCTGGCCCCCTGAAGGTCTTCAGGGGGAGCAGGGCATTGGTGGCTCTGAGGTGGGGTGAGGTGTGGGTGAAGACCACCATGAGCACCCTCCTGGGAGTCTCCATCAGGATATGGGACCTCAAGTCTCCCTGCACCAGAGCCTGCACGAGGCTGGGACCTTTTCCAGCCTATCCTGCTCAGCTGACCTGCTGCCACCCTCCTGAGCTGGGGCTGCACTTGCTTTTGGGCCCTGGGCTTGCCTGGGAACAGCTATAACTGTCCCTGTGTGGCTACTCATGACATCCAAGAGGCCACCAAAGTGGGCATTCAGCACAGTGAGGGCACAAGCAAGCGCTGCAGGAAGTGGGATCATCACCAGGAGAAGGGTGAAGAAGGTGAGATGGTCGCAGGAGCAGACTGTCCCATTGTCCCCAGGCTGTGTGTCACATCCATTGCTGCTCCAGCCTCCTGCCTGCCCTACAAAAAGCACAGGGAGATGGCTGTGAGTGCCAGGCACAGCACACATGTCCAGCCCCACACCTGGCCCCAGGAGGGTGTACCTTTGCTGGGATCCCAGAAGACGCACTGTGGGGTGACACCCTGCAATAGGGGAGAGCAGCATCAGCCAACACCACGGGGAGGGGCACTGGAGGAGAGATGGAGGGCAGGCAGGGCCGACTTACATAGGGCAGCTGCCTGTGGGGGAAGGTGAGCTTCACAGGGTCCTGCAGCCCAGAGATGCTGCTCTCTCCCACTGTGATGCCCACCACGGTGTTGTCCAGGACCTGTGCTGTCTGGTTGACTTCCTGTGAGGTGTGCAGTGCTGCCTGAGCTGAGCTGGTGGGTGGTGAGTGCTGGTGGCAGCACAAAGGATGCTGGCAGTGCCACCTCATACCTTGAACATGCCAAGCTGCTGGATATTGAGGACTGTCACCACCACACGCACTTCCTGGCTACTCAGGGACTGGAATATCCCCCTCGGGAGGTGGATTTTGCCTGTGTTCCCTTTCTCTGTGGTGTTCAGCCTGCTGGGGCCCTGTGGCAGAGAAGAGCAGTGAGAGGTTGTTGCTGGCAGGTCACCTCTCTGCTCAGGACCTGTACATCTTGCTTCAGGCACAAATTCAGCCCTGCCCAGGTGGGTTTGCTCAGCAACATCTGCAGGAGGCCTGAGGGCAGAAGGGGAGACTCTCATCCCCAGTACCCAGCATCGATGGGGGCGGAGCTGGGAATGGGACCCAGCAGATTCTCTCCCCACCATCACCTACACATGGTCCCCTGGGGCATCCAGAGCCTGGGAGAGCCTGTGGGTGGGCAGGAGGCACAAAGTCAAACACATTCCTCCTCCTTTCCTACCTCGCCCTTCCCCCTGGCCACCCCAGTCTGCTGGGATGGCTCCTCAGGGAGGGCTCTTTCCTGCCATGCACCACTTCACTTGACTCCTTGCCAAGGGATGTTGAGGTTGGTGTGGGTCCGTGATGCAACCCCGGAACAGGGTGGAGGAAGAGCACAGCAGTGCACACCAAGCCCTGGGGCAGGTGCTGAGGGATGCTTGGAAGTCATGGGACCTTCCAAGCAAGGGAGAGGGAGGGGCACATCTCACCGCCGTGGGGGAGAAGGAGATGAGGATGTCGTGGGTGACAGCCCTGCTGACATTCAGGAACAGCGTCTTGAGCCCGGCCAGCCGACTGTGCAGCCCCGACTGCAGCATCCTGAAGGACAGGGGGCTGTGGGACCGGTGGACATGGGGGCTGAGCCCACAAACCCTGCCATGGCCACCCCTGCCACTACCTGAGCCAGAACTCCCGCATGCAGGCACAAGAACGGCTGCCAGAGTGCCACAGCTCCGGGCAGTCCCGGGTCAAGTGGAGGATGTGAGTCCTGTTGCCTGCGTTCTGCTGCTCCACCATCATGCTGCAGCACTTGCGGCGCTCATCGCCCCTATCCACGGCTGGGGAGGGCAGCAGCAGGTGACCACTGGGCACCACAGCACCGGCTGGGCACTGGGAGCAATGGTAGGAATGGGAGGGGAGCACTCACCGGAACATCTGTCCTGTCCTTCGGCCACATCTGGAAGAGGAGTATATGGAGAAATGGGGGGGGAACACCAAAATCTAGGGTCAGTCCTCCCCCTGTCCAGCGGGAAGGGAAGGGAAGGGAAGGGAAGGGAAGGGAAGGGAAGGGAAGGGAAGGGAAGGAAGGGAAGGGAAGGGAAGGGAAGGGAAGGAAGGAAGGGAAGGGAAGGGAAGGGAAGGGAAGGGAAGGGAAGGGAAGGGAAGGGAAGGAAGGGAAGGGAAGGGAAGGGAAGGGAAGGGAAGGAAGGAAGGGAAGGGAAGGGAAGGGAAGGGAAGGGAAGGGAAGGAAGGAAGGAAGGGAAGGGAAGGGAAGGGAAGGGAAGGGAAGGGAAGGGAAGGGAAGGGAAGGGAAGGGAAGGGAAGGAAGGGAAGGGAAGGAAGGAAGGGAAGGGAAGGGAAGGGAAGGGAAGGGAAGGAAGGGAAGGGAAGGGAAGGGAAGTCTGGCAGCTGCCAGGTTTTAAAGGAACAGTCCTGCAGGTACATGGGTTCTGCAAACACCTGGACAGCCACCAGAGCTGGTGAGGGCAAAACCACTGTGTCCAGCCTGTGAGAGGGGCTCACAGAGGAGACCCTGTGCTGCTGGTAACAGGTTTCAAAAAGCACCCAGCAACAACCCCCCCCAATTCTGCACATCCCAGTGGGGATGCTCCCTTCCAGCCTGTCCACGTTTCAGGATGAAATCCTGACGTGATGTTTTGATGAACACTTTCCCACGGGAGAACCTTTCCACAAAGCCTATGAACCCCCTGTGCTAGGAATGTCTGTCCCCCCTTCACCTGCCACTCACCAGGCAGCAGCAGAAGCAGCAGGATGGTGCCCAGGAACAGGTTCATGCCACTTTGTGGAGGCTCCTGGCTGCCCCTGGCCATCCCACCACACTGCTCCCCTTGTCCCAGCAGCTCTTCTCCTCCACAGGCTCCCCTGGGGCTTGTGGCCACTTCTGAGGTAACAGCAGTTCCTCATTTCCCTTCCGGGAACCCCTCACGCCTTCCTGTGGGCTGGCAAGTGACCTGTCCCAGCTGACAGCAACAGTGACAACCGCCAGAGCTGTGGCATTTCCCCCTGGCTCCTTCCCATCACTGACTCTGAGCTTTTTGCTTTCCCTTTCTCCCCACAGTGCTGCCAAGGGGTTGATGGCCCTAACCAGCCCAGAAAATGCTGGAGCATCCTCCTCCTAACCTGGGCATCACCACAACCTGCTGAGATGAAACATCCCCTTCCTGAGAAGGTGCTTCTGCCCCAGCTGGGTGCTGGAAGCTGGGTGGAGAGGGATGATCTGGAACCACATGGAAGGGAAATGGTGGTGTGGGAGATGTGATGCTGTGTTTGCAAGGGGCACAGACAGACTCTGCCTGGTCCCACAGCCACCAAGGGGATGGTTCCTATCCTGTGATGTCTTCCCCTCTGCATCCCTGTCCTCCACCAGGCTCTCTTGCTGCTGGATAGTGACAGTCCCCAGAGACTTCCCAAGCCATTGTTTCTCCCTCCATCACCCCAACCCCTGCGGCACCAGCTAGCCAGTGCTCTGTCAGGAGCACCATTATCAGCCCCAGCTCAGCAGGATCATACAGGGTAAAATGCTGTGTCCTGCCCCAGAGATGGGATAACCCCAGCCAAGGGACAGATCCCATCAGAGAGCCCACCAAAGCACCGAGCAGAGACCCCAGCAAGCCACACTCTGAGAGGAACAACTTTAATGGGCACAAGTCTGGTGTGCAGGCATGCTCACTGAACTCCTGCACCACCCAAAAATAGACATTCAACAAAATAACAAAAATAGATTATTCCAGCTGCCTGAGGGTGTGGCGGGGGCAGAGTCATTCTGTCTTCCCTGGGGAAGGACCCTCACGGTGACCACCAGCAAGGGCTGAGGATTGGGCCTTTCCCACCCATCATCCCTGGCCTCAGGGCATGGGAGGGGACATCCAAAAGTACTGGGGACCCTGTCCCTGCCCTTTCCCCTTTTTACAGCCCCCACTGCCCGGGTGAGCATCCCTCTCTCCCTCCTTCCCCCCTGCCCCAAGGATGCCAAGCCTGTCAGGATGGAGTGGGTGGGAAAACTGGGGAAGGGGCCAGCAGAGGTGGGGGGTAGCAGGCCCCCCTGTGAGTCCCTGGGCTCCTCACAGCCCTATGGGGCAAGTGCAGTAGCAAAGCAGATGTGTGGTCCTTCTTGTGGCCATCCTTGGCGTGGGGAGCTCTGGCACAGCATGGCCACCACGGGGCTCAGCTGCTGCTGGGCTGCAGCTTGGCACTGTCAGAGCTGCTTTGCGGGTCAGGGGATTTCCTTGCCTGCAGCACCATGGTCCAGTACCAGAGGAAGATGAGGAAACCTGAGAGAGGGGAGAGAAAGGGTGGGTGAACCCCCTTGAGGGACCAACAGCAGCTGAGAGCAAGCCACCCAGCCTGTCACAGCTCCTCTTACACCCCATCACCACCCCACCAACACCCCATGAAAATCCTGGTGCCTTTCAGAGGAGCCCAGAGTCCCAGGCTCACCTTGGAGAGAGTTGATGATGGTGAAGATGTAGAGGGAGACAAGGCAGAACACACCAGAGGTGAAGGAGAAGAAGATCAGTGCCCAGGGGATGCCCAGCAGGATGCCCAGCCCAAAGAGGGCCAGGACGTGCTTGAGCTTGTGACCCTTTTTGTTCTGCCGAAGGATCTCCCGGACCATGGCGCCCAGCATGACCGAGTTAAAGAGGAACACCAGGCTGAAGAAACCCAGGTTCACGATGTTGTGGATCACAGGGCTCGTGATCCAGCATCTGGAGGGAGGAGAAAGGGCAGAGGGTTATGCTGTGTCCTCCCACAGGGACATGAGTTGGGAGAGGCTGGGGGAGGCACAGAAGTGTGGTGCCTGCTCAGGGTCCAGGGAGAGAGGATCCCCCTGGCACAAAAACCAGAAAAGCCGCAGGCCATGGTGAAGGTGTAGCCAGCTGACTTTAGCTGTGACCAGAGACCAGGCAACTCGTGTCCCATGACTCACATGGTTGCATTGGTGTATCTGCCATCACTGGATTCATAGATGGGAACAGAGAAGGGGCCATAGTTAGTCCAGCTGGCCAGGAAGATCAGCATCACGCAGAGGAAGGGGAATCCTGGGTGGAAAGAGCAGAGTGAAGTGGCTGCCCTAGTCCCTGACCTTTGGAGCTTCTGGAAGGACTTGTTGCCCCTCTCTCCCTGTGTAGGGCACAAAACATCCTCCCTCCCAGGGGAGAACCAAGGACAGAGCACACAATAAAGATGCCTGGTGTAAGCCCTGGCCTGGGAGGGAGCAGTGCTGTGCTGACCTCACCTGGGAATCTCCCAGGGATGTGGAACTTCAGGCCACAAATTTCCTACCACGATTTTCCTACCATGGCCTCCAGCCCAAAGCATGGCAGAGAAGCATGGGTGCTTCCTGCATCCAGCCCATCTCTCTGGGCTGAGCTGGATGATTCTTTCAGAAGAGGATCCCATTACTGTTTAAAGATCCCAGGTGGTGGCTCTCATGTCTCCTTTGCTGGGTGACCCTGAAGGTGACCCCGAAGGTGACCCACCCTTGCTCCAGCACCAGCTTCTGCTCTCAGCCTTCAAATCTCCTTCTCCACCAAGGCTCTTGACAGACACCTGCTCCCTTTCAGCTTTGTCTCCATCCCCATTCAGGCATCATATCCGGTGGGAAAGGTCTACCCAAGTGCCCCTCCACCCTGTGCCCTCAGGGTGTCTCTGCCTCCCCCATGCTCACCCCAGCCAACCAGGCAGAGTTTGAGGAGGAAGTGGTCATGGTAGGCGTTGAAGACTTCGATCACAAGCCGGTAGAGGTTGTAGCCCTCAATGCCCATCCAGGTGAGGCAGCTGAGGAGTGAGAAGTGCAGAAACAGACCCCCAGCTCTGCAGATGGTCTCGCTGCCGCTGGCAGCCAAGTGCTCCGAGATGAGGAAGGTGAGGTCCAGGAGGAAGATGGCCACCAGCAGGTTCATGTGGATGTGCATGCTCGTGATCTGGTCTCGCTGTTTGCTTCTGGAGAAGCAAAGGGAGCAGAACTCACCACCATGCCTGGCCAGCACCCTCAATGCCCACCACACCCCACAGCTCTGCATGGGGCCCCAGCAGAAGAGCAAGGAGGCTCTCTGGTGGTGCCAGGGACTGCAAGACCAAACCCATAGGTGGGACCACCCATCCCATGTGCAAATCCGGTCCTCTGCAGCTGACCCTGAATTGAAGATGCACAGAGGGTGGAAGCACCTCTCCAGTGGAGACAGGCTGAGTGAGTTGGGCTTGTGCAGCCTGAAGAAGGCTCCAGGGAGGCCTTAAAGTACCTCCCAGTGCCTAAAGGGGCTCTGGGAGAGCTGGAAAGGGACTTTGGACAAGGCATGGAGTGAAAGGACAAAGGGAAATGGCTTCAAGCTACAAAGAGTGGGTTTTGATTCATATTTCGAAGAAATTCTTCCCTGTGAGGGTGGCAAGGCCCTGGCACAGGTTGCCCAGAGAAGTTGTGGCTGCCCCATCCCCGGAAGTGTTCAATGCCAGGTTGGATGGGATTCTGAGTAACCTGGTCTAGTGGAAGGTGTCCCTGCCATGGCAGGGCAGCTGGAAATGGTGTTTCAGTGGCTTCCAAGCTGAACCATTCCCTGTTTTTATGATTCTGTGATTTCAGGTCTGAATCATCCACTTAGGATCAGTGACATGATTCAGGAGAAGACACTCATGTCCTCCTCTGAGTCCTTGAAAAGATCTTTGCAGGCTTCTGCCTGCCACATCCATAACAACCAAGCAGATTTTCCAAAATCATTAAAAAGAGTTGGAGTTTCCCAGTACTCTGCAGGAGACCTGACCAAGAGGGTGGTTTCTGGACAGAACTCTGCTTTCTTTAAGCATGGCTCCTTCATGACACTTCTAGCCAGGCCACCAACTACCCTTGGAGAGCTTGTGGCCACCCAGGTGTTCATGGCCAGGGACAGGACACAGATGGGGAGCATGGGGTGAGCCATCAGACTGTACCTGAAGTAGAGGAAGAAAATGGTGCAAATGGATGCCAAAGCTGAGATCAGGCAGCCAACATAGGTTATGATACTCAGGTAATTCCTGTGCACAGTGGTGATCTCTGGGGAGGATACCTGAGGAGGAGCAATGAGAGATGGTGAGGAAGAACAGCCAGTGGGAATGATGCAGGGATCTGAGGGAAGGTGCTACCCACCATGAGCACAGCAAAGTAGGTGAGGTGGTTGCACCTGCACTCTGTCTGGCTGCTCCCTGTCACTGTGGCACACCCGTAGCTGTCCCAGCTCCCAGAACTGGCTGTGCAAGAGAAAGGGAGAGTGTCTGGTGAGCAGCAGCAACATCTGCCTTGGGCTAAAGGATCTTCAGGGCAAGGTGTCCATGGAAAGAGGGAGAAGAGTGGGGGATCCCAGCTTGTCCCAGGCCAAGCATGCATACTCAAATAGCCCCTCAGCATGAGAACCCATCCCTAGGGAAGGAGAAAGCTCTTAGGTTAGCTACAGAGGGAAAAACCTGACATCAGCCCTGTGGGAATGGCTTCTGGAGATGGAACGAGGAAGAGAGGTGCAGAGCAACCTTCACCCTGCTGGTGGGGCTGTGGTACCTTGGAAAAAGGGCCTGACTTCACACCCGTGGGCAGGGGCACTCACCAGAGGTGTCCTCCTGCCAGAAGACGCACAGTGGGGTTACATTCCTCTGCAAGGACAAAACCACAGGCCTTGGTCAGGATGCAGCTGTGGGTTTGTTACCCACCCAGCACATCTGATAGGGGAGAACATGGGGCAGGAGGCAAGATGGTCTCAGGAGACAAACTATGACTTTGATAAACCAGACTCCCCCGTGATGGGAGTGGGCTCTGGGCAGAGACCACTGTTAACAACTGATAGAGCAGATACCTCCTTCCAGGTGGTCTTTTCCAAACAAGGAGTTCAGCTTTGAGCAGGCAGAGCCATGAATCAACCAAGGGGCTGTTAACTCAGAGCATCCCCCAGCCCTGGTAACTGTGCTGGATGTGTGCCATGCAGCATCTCCTAGTCAGGAGAAGGCAGTGCCACCACCCGTGCTCATGGTGAAGCCATGACTGTGACACAGCCCCAGAAGACACAGCAAATCCTGCACAGGCAGGACAAGGACATGGACCTGCTGGATTGTGACCACTCCCTAAGCTGGCAGGGCCTGAACCATCCATCCCCCTCCATTCCTGGTGGGATCAGGTTCCATGAGGCTGTTTCCCCACCTACCGGCAGCTGGTCATGGAAGAAAGTGAGGACCACTGGGTCGGAGAGGTTGGCCACCACTGTGTCCACCAGGGAGATGCTGACTACCTTGTCACCCAGGACATGGCTGCTGTTTTCATCCTGTTGGAGAAGAAGACGAGGCAGTGGCAGTGTGGGAAGTGAGAGCTACTAGGTGTGAAGCAGAGGAGAGCCCCCAAAATGGAGGTCCCATGACCCTTTCCCCATCAAGCTTTTAGCTCATCTTTGAAGCTCCCAGCGAGCACCAGCAGCCTGGTGTGTGGGCATTACCTGGAACATGGTCTGCCTGTTGATGTCCATGAGGAGCACCCTGTGCTCCACCACCTCCTCCCTCTCCTTCACCATCATGAACAGGCTGCTTGGCAGGTTCACCGTGAAGCCCTGGACCTCTCCACCCTCCTGCAAGGAAAGACTCATCAGGAGGGAGGTTGGGAGAGAACATGGTGGGCCAAGAGCACAAGGGCAGGCTTTCCAGGACCCACCTCTCTCTGGGAAGCAAAGGTCACATGCTGAGGAGCCTGACTGGCCTGGACCCTCAGGACAGTCGCATGCACAGTGGCCTCCCCAAAGGTCTGGTTCTGCCCTTCGAGCTCCACCTTGGCCAGCATCTTCTCCAGCTCCCCGAGTTTGCTGTGAGGGAAGGGGCACAGTGAGCTGGATGCAGCAGGCACACACTGGTGGCAGCAGGAATGGGGGGAGCTGGGAACTCACTGCCGGAGCCTCTGCTGCTCCGTGGCTCCCATGGATGGTGCCGGGGGCTGGGCAATGAGGCTGTCCAAGGTGGTGAGCTGCTTCTCCACATCCTGCTCCCAGACAGGCATGCTCTCTTGAGTGGCTGGTGGAAAGGAAATGCCATGAAATGAATGGGTAGAACTGGATTCCTCATGCTCTGAACTAACTGGCACAGCCCTGGTGTGAGCAGAAAGCAGAGGGCTTCAAGATGGCCCCAAGCCAGGGAAGCTGATAGTGACCCCAACCCACAGGGCTTTCCTGCAACCTGGAGCTCAGCTCCCACTGAGGCCATGGGGACCTCGTGGTGGAGAGTGGACCCTGAGAAACCACTGCAAAGACCACAGTTTTCCAGGATTTTAGGCAACATTTTGAAAATCTCCACCAGTAGGGATCCTGTCTTTGGGCTGCTTCAAGTTTCAGCTGTATTCACATCATCAGGCCAAACCATATACTGGGAAATACTCTGATGATGGCTAGAGAACAGGCTGGGGATAAAACAACCCTTTCATTTCCCTAAAATAACATTAAGTAGCATTTACCAGGGAAGAAGTATCCCGTTCGATCATCCATGGAGGTGTTCTTCCCGCCCTTTTTCATGTAGGACACATTGAAGATTAACGCACTGGTTCTCTCAGTCTTCTGACTCTCCTGTCCCCGAGGGATGCTGCTGGAAGGGTCTCCACCCAGGTGGAAGCTCCGCTTCCCATATACCAGCTTCAGGGTCCTGTTGGACTCAAACCAGTAGACACAGAAGCGATATCTGCCCAAGATGGGGGGCAAGCTGTATTTGTAGTAAGAGTTTCTCCTGTTTGGCAAAAAAGGCCTTGTTATTATCAGCGCCTGGGCCGTGTTGTTGATGGAGATGGTGGCAGGGCCATCCTCATAGATGACAGAGCTCTCCTGGGTCTGGTTTCGGTCACCACAGAAGCGGAAATCCTCTTCCCTGTGGCTGCTGGCTCCCACCCCTGCATTGTACAAGCACACAGAGACTGCAGATCAGCTGGAGGGACAGCCAGCCCCGCAAACATTGCAGTCCTGCAGCAGCTGTCACACACGGCATGCCAGGCTCTCCACCCCAGTTATCCCAGCCCTGTCCTAAGGGCTGCGTGACACCAGCCACCTCCCCAGTGTCACAGCCACACTGCGAGGATCTGCCAGGGTCCCTGGGAAACAGGACCTCCTGTCTTTCAGGGACACCCTCTCCCAGGTGCCACCACCCACATCAGCAGAGACTCTATCTATTCCCACAGACTCAGGGGATAGAGTTCCTCTCTATCCCCTGAAGGAATAGATGGAGACTATCTCCTTTACCTGGAAAGGACACATTCTGCCCAAGAGACCCACCAGAGGCACATCACCCCATGAGATGCTTAACATCAGTGGAAGCCTTGGTGGCAAATACCCCATGGTGCCCCCCAGCCAATGCTTTTGGGTTGCCAGTTACTCCCAGCAGCCCAAACTCAGCTCACCATCCCAAGGCAGGACACAGTTGGGACAGTCTACCTTGGAGTGGGGAGAGAAGGAGCAAGAAGAGGACCTTCATCCTGGGCAGCTCTCTACTTTGGCTTGGCCCTCGAGGAGACAGCAGAGCCTGAAAGGGTACAAAGGAAAGAGGCCACATGAGTATTTGAGTATCCCCCATGCTATGGGGGTAGGGATGGAGAGCAAAGCCTGTGCAGGTGGGACACCAGCCAGTGTCACAGCCTCCAGGAGGAGCCAGGACCACTGGGCGTCCAACCTGGCTGTGGGCTGGAAGGATGTCAGAGGCTGGAAGCCCCTGAGCTCTCAGCATGGAGAGGGTGCCCCACTCCAGCACAAGCTCCAGTCGCCAACGAATCCACACAGGAGGGGTCCCCTCTTCCGCTCTCTGCTCCACATCTCAGTTAACGCCTTGATTTGTTATCATAAATTATAGGAACAGAAGGAAACTGTGGTTTCCTTGTTCTCCAGCCCTAACATTATTTTCTTGGGTGCTTTCAGCTCCTGCAGATTAGCTGAGGAGCTTGGCGCATTGCAAACCACTCCATCATTTCAGCCTGCAGAAACAGGCTCTCCCAGGCACATCCTGGTAACCTCAACACAGCAGCCACGGCTGACCAAATCTGCTGCTTGCAACCAGCCAGGCCACATCCTCTGCAGCCCCTTTTCCCATGCCTTCATCTGGCACTCTTCTCCACCACCCTTTTCTTCATCTGTGCACGAGGCTAGGGCTTCTGTGACCTACACCCAGGCCAGCACTGAGCACACTCGGGTCCTACCACAGCCTTGCTTTGCCCCAGCCACAGCCTTTACACATACAGCCTTTTTCATCGTGCTTTCTGCCTGCCCCAGGCCACAAACTGCATCTTCATCTCTGCTGGGATGACACACCAAGTGTCATCTCCTCCTCACCCTGCTGTCACCTCAACCATGGGACACACCCTGCCAGCGTCTGGGAACCAGCAGAAACCTCCCCAGGGTGGGACAGTGTCAGTGGGGGCTGCTGGAGCAGCTGGCCCAGCCGAACATTTGCCAATGCCCAAAGTGAAGCCAGCACCCTGTTTACCACTGCTGCACCCCACTCCTGTACCACTCTCAAACATTCCCTCAAAACCCTCTGAGTGGTTGAGTCCTGTTTTGTTTGCCCTGAGAGGATGCTGGGGCACTGACCAGTGTCACTTGCAAAGGCTCATGAGCTCTCCAAGATGCTCATGGGTCATCAGATGGGAAGGCTGGGGAAAAATTGCTTGCTTGAAAATTCATTAACAGATTCCTCCCACCAGCACAGGCTTTATCTGGAAGTTTCTCTATCCAGCACAGATCCTGCACAGTGTAGAGGCCACTCCCCATCTGTTTCTTGCAGCAATTTGTCACCAGAAGATGGGGGCTTCGGGTTGTTAATTAACCTGCTACCATGGCTGTAACTAAGTGACACTAACAAGGTCTCCCGGTGTGAGCTGGGAGAGTAGGGCACAGGCATGACTTGGCAGCAGTAAATGGATTTGGATGGGGCTGGCATCCCAGTGCCTTGCCACACACTTAGGGATCATGCACATACATCCGAAAAACACAGGCCTGGGGTGGCAAAATGCTGCTGGTGATGGGAAACACCTGGATCACTTAAAAGCAATGGAGCTGTTTTGAATGCCAACCGTGTTGAGGCAGCACAGAGCTGGCATGCCAATAAAGTATCGCCTCTGGATGGGGAATGATGAATCCTAACGAGGCTTCAGCCCATCCCACTGTGCTGACATCTTTAAGATTTTATTGGGATGATTGGAAGAGAGGATCAGCCCCTTTCAGCCGTTACTCAACTGGGACCAGAAATCCCTACGGGAAAGTGGGTGGGAGAGCCAGTATTTCCCCTCCAAGCTCTGCATGGTCCCGCTCGCCCTGACTTCAATCGCCGTTTCCTGAGCCGAACAATAGCAAGAGAAAATCCCCTGAAAATGGTTTCGCAGTGAGAAACCACAGTTTCCATCCACACTGGTGATAAGCATAGCAAAGGTAGCCGGATGCACTGAGTTCTCGTCAGGGCTGAATCCTGCCTCGTCATATTCCCATTCCCAGATGGCAGAGGAAAAAATTCCTGGTTTGGCCTCAAAAATGACCAGATTATGTACAAAGAGGTGGCAGACACTCTGCCAGGGCTGCACAGCTTGGAGCAGCTTCCCTCACCAGCAGACAGGAGGGCTCAGCCCTGCGCACCAGTTTGTATCCTTCCATCACCTTTAATATACTGGTCTTGGAAAGAAAAACCAAAGCATTATATTGAGGCCTCTATTTACTGCAGAAAATGGGAGGGGGAAAAAAAGAGTAAAAAACCCACAAATAAAAAGCTGGGTGTTTACTACCACCCTGCTGCTTTTTGGGTGACTTGGCAGCAGGTATTTAAGATTTTGGAGGTGGCACGTGGCTTTTGGATATGACGTTTTTCCCACGGAGAAGGGAAGATGCTCTGATGACTCAAACAAACACCGGAAATGGGGAGATCCAGGGGCTTTTATCTGTTTTCCTTCCAGGTCCGTTAGGAAAGTGACGCTCTGTTCCTCGAGATGTCAATGAGTTTGAAGCTCATCACCGCAGAGGGTTACTCAGGCAGGAACTCAGGAACACGATGAGAAAACTATGGCATGGAGAGGCAAGCCAGGACAGACTCCCAGAGATGCAAAACAGCTTTGCACAACCAGCCCTTCATCGCAGGGACCACAGAAAATGTGCCCTGGGACTGGAGCTGCCCAAGGACGTGAGAACCCCATCGGGGTCCCCCTGCAAAGGGATGTCCCAGTGTCGGTGTCTGAGTGCTTCACAAAGTGCCCTTGTCCTTGGCCAGTGGCGCGTGTCCGCAGGGGCCAGCCACACGTTATTCATGGCATTGGCATGTGCTTCCCGGCACCGGTGGGTGGCCAGGGCTGACCGGGCAGCTTGTTAATGCCCAGGGAGTCAAGGGGCAGCTGTACTGCTCCAGCAGCCTGGCGGTGCCAAGCTGTGCCACGGGGTGGGGTGCACTGGTTCGGCTTTTCCCGGGCCGTGGCGCTGCGCAGAACACCCAGCACCTTCAAGATGAGTCTTGCCAACAGGATGAAACCAGATCTGATAGTGATTCCCACGGGAGCGGCACAACTCCCTGCCAGATCTGTTCTTTGCCAGCCACTGGCAGCCGTCCCTTCCCACACAGGCGTGGGGAGAAGCAAGGGGAGGCTGGCACAGACGCCTGCCAGTGCATGGAGCTCCTTAGACAGAGCATTTGCTTAAAGCTGAGTTGTGACGTTTAAAACTTTTCTAAAAATTTCCATTTCCTAAAAAACACCACAAACAGAAATACCACGGTGAACTAACCCAGCACTTCCTCCCCTGCCTCGGTAACACAGTACCAGTCTCGGTGGCATGCAAAGACCGTGGCCTCGGCAGCAGCCACACCTGCTCTGCAAAGGACCACATACACCTACACTGGACTGAGGTTGATGTGACATGGGAATGAAGTAGTACAAGCACGTCTCTGGCCACAGTGGGCACAGACAGTTGTCCCTGCCACCACACAGTCTTCTTTGAAAGCAACACTATGTCACCTCCTGCATATCAGCCCTATCTTCCCTCCATCCCCCTTCCAAACCACTCTCCTGGGTTTTAAATGGCTCCCAAAACACGCTGTCCCCTCCCAGGTCTTATCCCCCTTCGCATGAGCAAGGTCTCCATTGCCTGTGCTGCAGGTGCCAGGGAAGGGTCGTGCAGGGCAGTGCAAAGTAGCTCAGGACCACCCCAAATCAGACTCACAGGTATTTGGCACAGCAAGCAAGGTGCTGAAACCTGGTGAGAGCAAAGTCTGAAGCCAACGAGCCAGGTAAGAGACTGTGGGCCCCCCGAATTCCTGCTAAACCCCAGCTGTCGGGTGAGCTGACGGGAAAGGAGTTAGTGAGTCCAAGAGCTCCTGAAAAACAGGCGCCGACAGGCTGTGCCCAGCTGGTCCCGTGCAGACATTGGCACGCTGGGAGCCACCCAGCCTGCTGCCTGTAAACCACACAGCTCTGACCCTGCACCCACGGGTGCCACCGCAAGGTGCAGGGATGGCCAATCCCAGGGATCCCCGTTCGGGCAGAACACAGTTGCTTGCAAACCTGTTACTCTGGGAATAGCAGCCCCCAGGCGTCGGGATTAAGAGCTGGACTGCAACCAAGTATGCAGCATTTTCAGCCCTTGGCTTAATTCACATGGGAGCTGCGAACCCAGCAAGGGACATGGCAAACCCCACTGTGGCTGCAGTCCCGGGCTCAAAGGATTTGTCCCCCCATCTCTGAAACACTCCTGGCTCCCCGCTGGTGGTGGAGCTTGGAGGGGGGTTACTGCAGCCTTCAGACCATGAAATGAGCTTTGGCTGTCTTCCCTCCTCAACAACCATTCGGATTTACTGCCAGGAGGTTATTCCAGGAGACTTCATTTCAATTCTCCAGCTGGTCTCACTGGGTTTTGCTGGTCTCTCTGGAGGGGCAGCACAGACAGTGGGCAGCAACCACCCCAAGCATCCTACATCCCATATCCCGCAGCAGCATGCCGGGATTGTCAGCAGCAAACTGGGATTTTGCAGGAGAAATCCCCTCAAAAGGCATTTTAGGGAAGGGAGATCACCGTGTCGAGACATGCTGGCAATCCCACGGGATGCTGCACCCTCCGCCGAGAGGGAGGAGGGGAAGGAATGGGGTGCGCTGGTGGTTCCCATAGGGTGGGAAGCAATGGCCACACAGCGAGCCAACGGCCCGGGCTTCGTGGAGCTCAGCTCTGCCGCTGGCAGCAGCCCGGAACAGCCGGTACCGGGCAGCTCAGGGGGTTTTATGGCTCCATGGCCCAGGAATCCAGCCTGGCTCTGGGGCAGGAGAGTGTGAGCCCCATGGAGCAGGGATGAAGGTTGGTTTCACCGATAACTGGCACCACAGCCACGGGCAGAGACCCTGGCCCTGCCCAGCAGAAGGCAGCAAACCCACCGCCGAGCCCCCGCAACCACCGGAGCGGGGTGCAGCTCAGGCCGCCCCAAAAAGACCCCTCCACTCCATCCATCCATCCATCCATCCATCCATCCAGGCTGCTCCCTGCCCGAGCAACCCGGGGCTCTGCCCGGTGCCACCAGGCGCGCAAAGCCCCAGTGCCCCCCAGCCCCGGCTGACGCCCACCCCACTCACTCCTCATCCCGTGCTCCCGCATCTCTGCCCGCGCCCGGAGCGCCGCAGCATCCTCTCGGCTCCCGGTGCCGTGCAAACGCCCCCAACGCGGCCTTTGGGACCCCCACGGCGGGTACAGGGCGCCCCGATCCTCCCTCGTCCACCGGCTCAGCCGCTCCCCGTTGCTCCCATACCTGGGCTCGGGGCGGGCTCGGCACGGCCCGGCACCGCCCGGCACGGCCCGGCTCCGCACGGCAGCGCTCGGCTGGGCTGGCACGGCTCGGCACGGTTCGGCTCGGCACCACTCCACACCTCGCAGCGCAGCTCGTTGAGCGCGGTGCCCCGCGACCAGCGCCCCGCCCCGTCCCCTCGGCAGGCGGTGACTCAGCGGGGCGGTACCGGGACTGTTCGCCCCGCACCGACCCCCTCCGAGACCCCCACGATCTCTGCGGGAGCAGCGGGGTCACCGCCGTCACTCACGGCACCTGCCCGGTTCCGCTGAGCCCGGCGCAGCCCGGTTCGGTTCAGCTCGACACGGCTCGGCTCGGCTCGGCTCAGCACCTCGCAGCCCGGCTCTGCTCAGAGCGGTATCCCGGGACCAGCGGCACCACCTCGCCCCCGAGCAAGACCCTCCGAGCTCGCTGCGGGGGCTGCGGGGCCACTGCCCTCGGTCACGGCACCTGCCCGGTTCGGTTCGGCCCGGCTTGGCGCAGCCTGGGAGCACCGGGCCGGGAGCACCGGGCTGCGTCCCCCCGCCCGGCCGGCACCGGCACCGGCACCGGCACGGTGGGCTGGGGGACTTGGGCTGGGGACAGCCGGACGTGCCGTGTCCCCTCGCCCTTCAGCTGCGGGCTGGCGGGCATCCAGCGGCGGGCCGGAGGGGCCGGAGCCAGGAGGCTGCACGCCTAACTGCCAACGGGATTAAAAAATAACAATTAATGGGAAAGCAGCCGGGACGGAGTGTCCCCGTGACCCCTGTCCCGCTCCCCGCAGGGTGTGAGGGAGGAAAGGAGCAGGGCAAGGAGCCCAGATCCCAGGCGAGGGATACACAGCGCTCCCCTGGAGCGGGTGGTCTGGGATGTGGGGTGCAGAGCCTGGATGCCACCGCAGGGCTCCCAACGCCCACCCCAAGGCTGGAGATGGGCACCCTGGCCCTCAGGGGGAGCTGAGGCTGCCTGCACTGGTAGAGTGGGTAAAGCTGCTGCCAAGCAGCGCCTGCATTCAGCCCTTTGTGTGCCCCGGGAAACAGCCGGGCTGCAGAAAGCCGAGACGCAGGGAGCGGGGCGGGGGGGAGGGCTCCGGGAAATGCCCTGGGTAAATAGTTGCTCTTGCAGATATTTTCAATGGCTTGAATGAGACCTTTCTGCAGGGGGAAGGGTGGAAACAACTTCCCTCTCCAACGGGGAAGGTGATGGACCTTGATCCACAAAGATTGTGCCACCGCAGGTGCCATGGCTGCTTTGGGATTCCTGGAGCACAGGACATCCCGCACGCTTCCATCGCCCCACTGCTTGCTTTAATTTCCAGCTCCAAGCCCCCAGTTTCCCTGGCTGCCACGGGACAAAGGCTCCCATGGGAAGCAGCTCACATGGCCGGACCGTGGCTAAAGCAGCCGGACCGTGGCTAACAGAGCCGCCTTTGAAGTCAGGCCGTCCCCACGCCTCGGGGAGCTGGGCCAGCTCTGAAACGCACGCTCATAACAACCAGAGCCGCGGGAGCATCGCGGTGAGCCAAGCCTCCCACTGCGGGTCATCACGACCGGCTCCTTCGGGAGACGCCATAAATCCACCTGCCGGGAATAACACTGCTAGACCCAGGATTAGGCTCTCCTGGAGAGGGGAATTAGGTGCAGACCCCTCGGACCAGCGAGGAAAGGACTTGTTGCTGCTGTTCATGGAACAAAGAGCCTTTTGTCCGCACTTGACGCTATCAGGAGTTATTTTTAGGTCAACGCCTGCACTTGCTGGTGTTGTCAGGATTATCTGTAAGTCGACAGACCTTCAAAGACACTGCCTGAGCACGAAGAGGGAGGAAATCCTTGTGTTGTCTCTTGCAGGGGACATTTGCCCTTGGGCTTGGCCTGATAAGGGTTTATTACTCAAGCTGGGGAATTCCTATAAAGACCCAACAACTTCTTAAGAATCCTAAGAGCTCCTAAACCCGTTAAAGCTCCTAAATATGCCTGAAGTTCCTGAAAGTCCTAAAAGATCCTGAAAGCCCTAAAAGATCCTGAAAGCCCTGAATTCTCCTAAAGCCGTACAATGTCCCAAAAAACTTTCTACAATGTCCTAAATGCCCTAAAGCCCTAAAAGTTCCTGAATATGCTTGAAGTTCCTAAAAGCCCTAAAAACTACTAAAAGCCCTAAGGGTTTCTAAACCCCTTAAAAGTTCCTAAAAGCTTTAAAGTTCCTAAAAGCTCGAAAAGAACCCTAAGACTTCCAAAATCCTCTAAAAGCCCTAAATCTTCCTAAAAGCTCCTCAAGGCTCTGGCGCCGGCAGCAGGCGGGAGGGAGCGTGCCAGCAGATCACGGCGGCGTGGCGATGGGATGGGCAGACTCCGGCAGGAGAGAGCACGTCCCACCAGGCTGCTGCCAAACAAGAGAGACAAGTGTGGGCAGGAGAGCCCTGGCGCCGTCTGCAGCAGAGGGCTGTGCCAGCCCCACTGCCAAGGGGTGCCAGCCCCACTGCCAGGCTGCCCAGACCCCCTGAAAGCCCCTTGGGATACCCTGGTGCTCTCAGCAAAAGTGCAACGATAAACATGTGCACGGAGGAGGATGAGGATGAGGAAGCAGATGGGTGCTGGTGGGAGGGGATGCCCCTAGATCTCTCAGATCCAAATCTGGTGAGCAATGCCAGGGCAGCCTTGGGAAATTCGAAGGATGGTGTTCCTAGGGGAGAGCCTCAGCTACCTTTGAGTGGCTGTGGGTTCTCGTGCTGCCCCATTGCTGCTCCCTCCCTCAGCATTCCTCCTGGAAAAACATCCGGTGGGGAGGTGGGTCCACCCCACCCCACGTCTGGATTTCTCCCTCAACAATAACAGCAACTCAACAGGTGCCAGGGCTAAAAAACCACAACCCATAGGTACAGCAATAAACCCAGATTATTTGTTTAGGCTCGGCTTTGCAATAATACAAAATAAAGCCCCGGTGATGTCAGGGAAGTCTGGGGGAAAATTGGTCCCTGTGGGGTATATGCACTAACACCAGGTGAGGATGCTCCCATGGGAAGTGGGAACCAGGCTCATCAGCTCCCTGGCAGCCAAAGTCCCAAGGGCAGATCACAAAATGGAGCCAAGGTCTTCCCAAAACTTTTCATTTCCCAAATGCATTTAGAGTCTTCCCTGACTGCTTTCCCCCCCCCAAAATTTGAAGTATTTGCAATAATTCCACAGCTTTGCCCCTGGAGCCAGGGACAGCTCTGAAGACCGAAGGCACCGTGGTGGTGCCAAGCTGCCTCTCCTGGGCAAAAAGGGATGGCACAACCCCTTTGGCAGCCTGGCCTTGGCCTCCTGCCAGGTAACGTGCCCGGGAAGGTAAAGAGCACCACTTCTCCTTGGAAAGATTATAGGGGCTGGGCCCCCTCCTGCCCGTGCTGCCAGGGGCTGGATTGAACCAGTCCTGGCACCTTGGCATGGGGTGGGTGGGACCCCAATCCACCCAGGTCGGGATCCCACCCCTGACCTTCCAGAGAAACTCAGAGAGTGCTTTGACCCTGCTTCTGGTTCTGGGTGGGAAAAGAGTGACCCCTGGTCACCAGCAGTGGGCTCAGCTACCCAGCAGGAACCAGCATGTCTCACCAGTCCCCAGGAGGCTCAGCTCCCGGGGACCACCGTTCCCCAGGGATCCTGTGTCCCCTCTGCCAGGAGGCAACCGCCGAGTGATTGTTTTCCAAGCGCCACCGGATACCGGAACAAGGTGGATGCGTGCAGGCATGGGCAGCCAGCCGATGGTGACTCACACCACAAACCCCGAAATCTCGAGATGGGGAGAAGGGGCACGGAAAGTGCTGGGATGTGACTCTCCCACGATGGGGCTCATAGGGGAAAGCCTGGCACTTGGCACCCCACCAAACCCGCGGGCCTCTCGCTGAATAGCTGAAGTCACCCGCCGGAGCGGTGAGCCATGCACAGCTCATCCCCACGCGGCGAGATGTGAGCCGGGGCCACCGCGGGGCCCGGCGGGATGGCAGGAGGGGACACAGAGCCCCGGCGGGACGGGCCTTTGTCCGGGCTGCCGGCGGCACTGACGGGAACGCGGCGGCGCTGGCTGTCCTTTGTGCACGGAACAAAGAACAATAGCCAGAGGCTTCCCTCGCTGTCCAGAAGCGGGAAGGAGCCAGAAAGGGAAACGTCACTCGGCAGAGATGGGCAGCGAGTCCCGGTGGTGTTCGGTCCCCTGTCACCGGACCAGGAACGGTCAGCACCAGTAGCTGGCAGCTCCCTGGCGCGCCCTGCAGGTACGAGCATGGGGGAGGTGGGAATCCTGCTGTCACCACAGGCGGATTTGCCATGCTGTGCTGCTGCTCTGCATCCCAGCAGGCTGAGCGGGACGCCCAGCTCCGAAATCTCAGGCGTCAGGAGAGGCAAAACCCCGGGTACTGTTCCAGGTGAAGTCCGCTGTATGGGGATGAACTACGGGCTCAGAGCCGACTCGCTGCCCCCAACTGATTAATTTAGTCCCTGCAATTTGTCCCGACTATTTATTTTCCACAGGTTGGATTGCTTCAGCTCCGAAAGTGTCTGGTCACCTTGAGAAGCTCTGCTTGGCGTCTGCCTTCCTCAGTAAGAGCGGGAAGAAAGCTGAGTATCAGTTCAGTTACTCATTTCCCATCCTCTCCTCCACCCTAACTCGTCTGCCCGATACCAAGACAAAGCCCTGCTCACCCATTTTCCCGCTTCCCCAGGGCTGCAGGTGGCCTCCATCCCTGCGCTGGATTTAGGGCGAGAGAGAGGGCTTTTGGTGTGGCGCTGCCGTGGGTGAAAACCCAGGGTTTGGGTGGTTTTGGGGTGCCCCAGCTTCACAGCGACACTCGCCAGCCTGCAGCCGCTGGCACCAAGTGGATTTGGGGGAATGCAGCCGGAGAGCCCCGATTTTTACTGTGCCTTGTGCAGTGGCAGCTCCTCAAGGGGCTCGGAGGTCCCCTCCCATTTGTCAGGGGACACCTCGGCACAGCTCACCGCCACCGCCGCTGTCCCGCATCGCCACCGGCCACCCCTGCGCGTGCACATTCCCGATGTGGGACCATTCCTGCGATCCTTGTGCCATCTAGTGGGACCTGCACCAACGACACGGCGGGTGTCGGGGCGGCAGCGGACGGCGAGACCGCGGGCAGAGCCGCCCGGCTCCCCCGGCAGTGGAGGATGTGGCAATCAAAAGGCGCTTCTAAAGAGAAGCAGCGGCCAGTGCTGGTCGCTAACAGAGAGACCACGGGCAGGGGTGGCGGTACCCAGGGGACACAGCACCCAGGGCGCCCGAGCCGCAGCCCCACAGCAGCAACAGAAATTCGGGTTTGAGCCCCAGTGCTGTGCCCAGAGCGCCAGGGTGCTCAAACTGTCTGGGATGCACACTGTGCCCGCGGTGCATGCTGCGCCTGGCATCCTTGCTGTGTCTGCAATCTCTGCTGTGCCCAATGTGCCTGGGATATACAGTCTGCCAGGGATTCCTGGGGTGCACGGGATGCTGATCTCCACTCTCTGGTGACCAGTGAAAGGACACAGGAGATGGAATGAAGTTTCTTGAAAAGGCTCTTTACTGAGAAGGTGGTCTAACACAGGAACAGAACCACCCAGAGAAGAGGTCATGGAATCAAGCCGGACAGAGTTAACCAACATCTGGATGATGTTCTTAGTGATATGGTTTACTTTCAGGTTGTCCTGCAAGGAGCAGGAAGTTGGACCGGATGATTCTTACAGGTTCCTTCCAACTCAAGATAACCTGATTCTGTGTTACCACAGTTTGATGCTATTGCCAGAGTGGATCCAATGTCCTTGGTGACACCTTGAGTCACCACAGCACAGCTGCCCAGCAATGCCAGCTGGCCCAACTGAGGGAACAAAGATCGGTTTTTTCCTCAGATGGTAAGGTTTGCCCCAAAAGTTTTCAACTTGTACTCCAAGGGCTGCTGGGTCCTGATGCAGGGATGTGGCCATGTGCAGAGGTGCAGGCATGGCTCAGCCCCACTGGTGCTCATCGTGGGGCAGCGATGCCACCCTGTGCTCACCCAGTGCCTGCAGCCACTCATGCAACATTTCTGGGTCTCAGTTCATGACCTGGGGCCTCCATCTGACCTGCCCCAAATGGGAGCTCCTTGGGAACAGATTTAAGGGGGCCTGCTGGCCATGGTCAGGCACTCTGGGTCAGGCTGGCAACCCAGAACTGGAGGAGAAGGGCGCCAGGACTATGATGCTTGGACCACAGAGATGGCTTACTGGCCACATCCTTTCGTGCCCCAAACCAAGGAGGTTTGACTTTTGCAAGGGTAAATCCCACAAATCCCTGGATGCTGCAATGCATCATTGAGCCTGCTGGTGTCACCAAGACACGCATGTCCAAGCAAACAGCAAAGACACGCTTGGAAAAAACTTTGCCGGTTTTAGTGTCGGGAGCGGGTTAAAGCCGCAACCACGCACCCGCAGCTCTGGCCAAACCGCCTGCAAAATCGCTTCACCGGCTGCAAGAGACGGCGCCGGCTCCGCTGGCACAAGACGCTGGGATAGGGGCGTAGGAGAACAAAGCATCCCTTGCCTCCAGCTTTTTGGGGTTGTTTCCAGCAGAAAAATTCCGATCTTGGAAAGAACACGCACGAGCTTTGCAGTTTTGCTTTAATTTGATTTGGTATTCCCTGCTTCCCTCAATGCTGGGGGAGAAAAAGGTGTTGGTGTCCCATGGCATCGATTCCACGTCCGGCGGGACACAAATCCACTCCGCCGCTAGTATTTCCCTTTTTTTTTTTTTGCTGAAAAGCATCCAGCAAAGAGAAAAAGACGGGCAAAATGGTGGTTTGGGGTTTTGCCGCTTGCTTAGCAGGGAGCCAGCCCCCATACGCGCGGGGATGTGGATGCCACACGGCCACCGGCGACCCGCGCACCCGCGGGGCTGATCCCATGGGTCTGTCCTGTCCCCTGCCGCGTCCCCACCCAGGCATCCACGGCCCGGAGCAGCCACGTGTGTGCAGCCCAGAAACACCCGCGGGCAAAGCCCCGTCCACACGCGTGTCCGAGAGCCACGCGTGTGCAGGGCTGAGCGCAGCGCCCCGAGCTCCGGAACCCCACGCGTGCGGCCCCCCCGCCCGTGCCACGGGGCAGGACGCGCAGCTCGGCCCGGGACCAGCCCCAGGGCGCGGGCGGGGGGCGGGAGCGGCGGCGGGGGAGGAGGAGGAGGGGAGGAGGAGGAGGAGACTCGGCCGCAGCGCCCCGGCCCGCGCGGGCAGCCCGCACCGCACCGCACCGCACCGCACCGCACCGCACCGCCGAGCCGACACCGCCGGGTGAGGAGCGGGCCGGGCCGGGCTGGACCGGGCGGGCGGGCGGCGAAACTTGCACCGGGAAACTTGCGAGAAACTTTGGCGGGGGAGGGGCCGCGCCGGGCCGGGCCGGCGGAGGGGCGGGCGGGGTCGCAGCGAGCCGGGCGGAGCCGGGCCGAGCGGTGCCGGGCGGTGCCGGCCGTCCCGGGCCGGAGCGGCAGGAATTCCGCCGGAGCGGAGGAATGCGGGGCTCCCGCCGGCCGGGCCGCGGCGGGTGAGTGACAGCGGCCGCCGCCAATGGGGAGGCGCGGGGGTGGGCGGTGCCGCCCCCGCCGCGATCCGCGCGGAACTGAGATCCACGCGTGCTTCCCGCGGGTGTCCCCTGGATGTCCGTGCTCCCCCCGTGCTTCCAGTGGGTGTTCCAGGAGTGTCCATGAGCCACGCGTGATTCCCGTTGGTGTCCCATGGATGTCCGTTCTCCACGCGTGCTTCCCGCGGGTGTCCCATGGGTATCCGTGCTCCACGCGTGCTGCCAGTGGGTGTTCCAAGCGTGTCCATGAGCCACGCGTGATTTCCGCGGGTGTCCCATGGATGTCTGTGCTCCACGCGTGCTTCCAATGGGTGTCCCGTGGATGGTCTTCCTCCATTCGTGCTTCCCGTGGGTGTCCCATGGATGATATTCCTCCACGCGTGCATCCCGTCCGTGTCCCGTGGATGTTCTTCCTCCATGCCTGCTTCCCGTGGGTGTTTCAGGGGTTTTCCGGATCCACGTGTGCTCCCTGTGAGCACTGCAGTATTGCCGGTGCTCCACACGGACTCCCGTGGGTTTTGCGTGGGTGTTTGTGCACTATCTATGCTCCCGTGGGCGCTGCTCGTGCTCAGTCCTGCCAGTGCCTGAGATTCCTCCAGGAGCAGCCCCGAGAGCACAGGCCTGGGCTTGCCTCTGAGTTGTACCAAAACTTCACCATTTCAGCAAATATCACCAGAAAAATTAGTTTTCTCCACCGTGGAAATCCCAGAACTGCCATCGGCCTCTGCTCCCGCTGCTCCAGCACTGGCTCTCCCCGCCCAGCCGGATTTGGTAGCAGGTCTGGGCTGCACCGTCCCAAAAACCTGCCGGGGCTGCGGCCGGCCGCGGCTGGACCCTGTACTTATCCCATTAGGGCGCTCAGCAGCCTCCCATTGAGGTTTCCTGGGGCGGTTTGCCTGCCTGGCCGCACCGGGATGTGAGGTCCAGGACGGGATGGGAGGTCCATGCCGGGATGGAGACGCTGAGCACTGGTCCTTTGTCGCGGCATCACCGGAGAGAGCACATCCAGCTGCCTCGGCACGCATCCTGCCGCCACGCCACACCAGTCCAGCAGCTCCGGCTCTCCTTCCGGGGGTGTTCCTGCTTTGCAGGCTCTGGATCTGGGCTGTAACCCTCGCTAGAGCTGTTTGGGTGCAGCTGAGTCCCCCAACCCCAGCACCGGGGATGGTGTTGGAGGCTCACAGATGATGTCATCAGATGACCTCATGCAGATGACATCATGCGAATAACATGTAGATGTCTTCCCTCCATTGTGGTGCGCTGGCAGAGGTGCCTGCGGTGCCAAGCTGTGACAAGCTGCTGGTGGCTGGGCCACGGGCTGCGGTCCTCACTGGGGACTTCACTGGGGTCTTTGTTGGGGACCTGCTTGGGGCCATCACTCGGGTCCTTACTGGGGACCTGTCTGGGGACATTGCCAGAATCCTCACTGAGGACCTGGCTAGAGTCCATCCATGGATCTTGTCACTCAGTGTGCCACTCCGCAAACCCAGGGACCGTGCTGCTGCCACCCCTTCCCTCCAGCCACCTACCACAGTCCCCATCTGACCCCTCCTGTCTCCTGCAGGTCCTTGGGCACAGAACAGCCTCGGCCATGCCCTAGAGGAGTCCCGCTATGAGCCAAAGCGGGGCCTCGCGCCTGGCCGGCTCCCCGCCGCTGCCGGGGGGCTCTCTCCTGGCCCTGCTGGCCCCTGAGCCCTCCCCGTCCCCCCCCAGAGGGACACCCTCTCCCGGGCCCCCGCCGGCGTTGCTGGAAGGGGACTGGGAAGGGCGGGAGGAGCTGCGGCTGCGGGAGCTGGAGGAGGCACGGGCGCGGGCGGCGCAGATGGAGAAGACGATGCGGTGGTGGTCAGACTGCACGGCCAACTGGCGCGAGAAGTGGAGCAAGGTGCGGGCCGAGCGCAACCGGGCGCGCGAGGAGGTGCGGCAGCTGCGGCACCGGCTGGAGGCCCTGACCAAGGAGCTGGCCAGCCTGCGCCGCGACCGGGACCGGGACCGGGACCGGCCGGACGAGCTCTCGCCGCCGCCACGGGCAACACCACAACCTGGCTCCGGCAGCCCACCCGCTGATGGAGCTGAGGGGGATGCCGGCCCTGAGCAAGAGCCTGTGCGGGATGTGGGGGCTGAGGTGCCCCAAAAAGCCAAGGTGAGGGTGTGAGGCTGCCTGGGACAGGCAGGGGGACAGGGGAGCTCCTCATCCTCATCAGCTACCCATGTGCACCCCCAAACCACCACTGTTCTGCCGAAGTGGGCAGTGTGGGGGGACTGCTCTTGCAGCAGCATTTTGGGCTCAGACCCCTCTCAGAGCAGCATGGGATGGGCAGACCCCTCTTGGAGTAGCACAGGGCAGTCAGACCTCTCTTGGAACAGCACTGGGGGGGGTCAGACTCCTCAGAGCAGTGTCATGAGAGGGTTCAGAGCCCTCATAGTCCCACGCAGCAAGATCACCTTGGCACTGGCACCAGTCCCTTTCCTGGGGCTTTCCCTTTGGAGGCACTAGGCAATAATCACTGTGCCACTACAGGGGATAATGGCATTGGCAGTGCTGGTGGCATCTCCCAGCCATGGCTCTGTATGGGCTTCTGGCAGAGGTTTGTGCTGAAGGGAGGAGAAGGAAGAGGAAGGAGGGGACACCAGAGCCACCTCAGGGTTGCTCCCACCTGCTCCAGCTGTCCCTCTTCTGCTGCTGCTGGCTCTGTCATGGCACAGAAGTCACTGCTCGGGGTGCCATGCCATGACAGTTCAGCCCACCTGACAGCACAGCTGCCAAGTAACAAATCTGAGACTAAAATGAACATTCCCCACAGGCTCCACACTTGGTCCCCAGGGAACCCCTGTGGCTCATTTACCATGTGCTCAGAGCGCCTGGTAGAAAGGTCACCTGTGTGGCAGTCCCGGGTGAGATTAGCGTCATAAATGGGTACCATTTTCCAGCATGGAAATTTCCAGTTGGCAGCAGAGTGTGGTTATGTATGGGAGCTCCCCTGGGAGGGCAAGTCCCTCTCCATCAGCCTCAGAGGATCCCTTGGGAATGCAGGGAGAGATGCTCTTGGTTCTTGGGTGGGGTTCTTGGTTGGGGTGAGGGCTGGGTGCCATAGGGGCTAGGAAGCCAGGGCTTCCCCGTCACCCTGTCCCCTGTGCTGGGCCACCCACGGCGCCACAGGAGCTGGAGCTGATGGAAAACATCTTGACGAGCAAGCAGGACGAGAGCTGGGAGCAGCGGGGCCCCCGGGCCTCCTTCAGCCGCCAGGAACGAAGCCGCCTGCTCTGGGAGGACGTCAGCGTCGTGGAGGAGGATGCCACCAAAGTCACCGCCCTGAAGCTGAGGCTGGATGAGTCCCAAAAAGTGCTGCTCAAGGAGCGAGAGTGAGTGCTTGGGGCATCATCCTTGCAGTATGCCAGCTGATCCCAGCCTGATCTCCCAATGGGATGGAATGTCCCTTGGGGTCCTGCATGTTGTCACCAGCATTGCCTCTCCCCAGGGACAAGCTGGCGCTCAGCAAGAACATTGAGAAGCTGGAGGGCGAGCTCAGCCAGTGGAAGATCAAGTATGAGGAGCTCAACAAGAACAAGCAGGAGGTGATGAAGCAGGTGAGCGAGGTGCCTGGGGGGCAGGGGTGGCCTGTCCCTTGGAGGGTGGCACATCCTGATGGACATGGGGGTCCACAGCCACTTCCCCAACTCTAGGTTGCTTGTTAAGGGTCTTCATTAGTGCAATTGTTCCAGTGGGTCCATCCGCAGAGGTTGGGTGGATGGGCATGGGCAGGGCTCAGGTGGAAGGTGGGTGCTCAGAGCCCCCTTTGGGTGCCATGTCCCCACACAGCTCAACATCCTGAAGGAGATTCATCAGGACGAGCTGGGGCGCATCTCTGAGGACCTGGAGGATGAGCTGGGCGCTCGCTCCAGCATGGACAAGAAACTGGCTGAACTGCGTGCAGAGGTGAGGCCAAACCTCAACATGAGGGGCAAAGGGAGCGGCGAGGGGGGTCCTGCTGCCCCCCAGCCACCCCCTGCCCCTGTCCCAGATGGAGCGGCTGCAGGCAGAGAACGCAGCTGAGTGGGGCCGACGGGAGCGGCTGGAGACGGAGAAGCTCAACCTGGAGCGGGAGAACAAGAAGCTGCGGGCGCAGATTGAGGACCTGGAGGAGGTGCTGGCTCGCAAGCGGCGCCAGACAGCCAGTGCCCTGGACACCGACCTCAAAACCATCCAGGCTGAGCTCTTTGAGAAGAACAAGGTGCCACAGGGGTGGTGCTGTCCCCCACCACCGCATCCCTGGGTGACTCCGTTCTGGGGCTCAGCATCCCCAAGTTCTCCCTCAAGCCCAAACTCTGCCACCACCCTTCATCCAAGAGATGGTGTGACCCCATCAGCTCCTGGATCATGGGGTGGGGCAATGGGAGAGGTCCCTGGGGAGGGAGGAGGGGGCACCCAGTGGTGGGGGTGACTGTCCCCCACTCAGCCCCCACCCCATGTCCACCACAGGAGCTGGCTGACCTGAAGCACATCCACACCAAGCTGAAGAAGCAGTACCAGGAGAAGATGGCTGAGCTGGCCCATGCCAACCGCCGCGTGGAGCAGCACGAGGGAGAGGTGAAGAAGCTGCGCCTGAGGGTGGAGGAGCTAAAGAAGGAGCTGGCCCAAGCCGAGGATGAGGTGGGAAAGCTCATGCTGGTGGAAAGGGTCGAGGTGAGCAGTTCTGCTCCCTACACAGCTGCCAACAGCACCATCCCATTCCATCCCATGCTGTCCCACAGCTGGATGAGGCCCACAACCAGACACGGAAGCTGCAGCGGTCACTGGACGAGCAGACAGAGCAAAGTGAGAGCTTCCAGGTGCAGCTGGAGCATCTGCAGTCCCGGTGAGCAGGGTTTGGGTGAGCCATGTAGGGACCAGTAAGGACCCACGGGTGGGATGACATTCTCCTTGCTACTATCCCTCAGCCAGCATCCCCCTGGTTGAACCCTGGGCTAAGCATGGCTGGAGTGCCTCTGACATCCTCGGAAGGGGCACTGCCATCCTCAGAGCAGTGCTCACCCCACTGCAAGCTGAGTGGCGTTCACCTCCCAGTTAAACTAGCACAAAGCTGCCTAGAGACCAGCACAGCCCAGTTTTATGCTGTTTAGGGTTGCACCCATGAGTACCCAGGATGAGTGCAGGCTCCAAGCATCCTACACCAGTCTGGGCAGGTGTGAACTGAGCTTTCTTGCCCTTAAAACTTTCCCTGGCCCTGCTTTGCCTCTCCAGGAGTAAAGAGCTGAAATGGCCATAGGATCGATGTCGTGGCTCCAGGAGATGCTGGGGGTGGTGTTTATAATCTTCGTTTATTTTATTGGGACATCTGCATTAAATCATGGAAGCATAATGGAGAATTCATGCTCCCCCCCCCAGGCTCCCTTTGCGCTCAACCCTAAATAATTCATGCTTTCCAGTAAAGTGCAGTGGACTGGTTGGATCTCACCTGATCCTGGGCCTTTGGATTTCAAATTTGATTCATAAATTTTCCTTGGTGAATTTTCACACAAGGGCAAGTGAGGATCTAAAACCATTGCAGGCTCCTGGGAATGGGGACTCCTGGGGTTTTTGGGGGTTCCTCATTTTAGGGGGACAACACGTCCCTGCTCTGCACTCCAGTCTGGGTCTGATGTGTGCAGCACAGTGGTGTCCAGCCCTGGAGGGGTTTAGCCTGTGCCCTGCTTGTGCTGAGCACCATCCACAGTCCCCCAGCCCCATGCTGGAGGGTTGGTCCTGGGAAGGGGGGGTGCTCATCCTTCGCCCAGAGCTTAGTGAGGGCCGCAGGAAGGAGTCCCCCCAGGGTGCAGTAATGCTGCAGGGGTGCAGGGGGACAGGCTTGGCTTCAGGGCCCCCCAGGGCCATGCCTGCCGCCCCCACCCCAGCAGCTCTCCCCCCCAGGCTGCGGCGGCAGCAGAGCGCCCCGCTTTTCGGCAAGATGCGCAGCGCACGCTTCGGCCCTGACGACGCTGGGGACGGCACCAGTGACCCCGACGAGGATGAGGACCTGCAGATACAGGTGCCCTAGAGCCCAGGGCCAGTGCCACCACCGCAGGACGTCCCACATCAGTCCTCTGCATTCAAGTGCATCTCGCTGCAGGGCCCAGCTGTGCGGTGACCCTTGTATAGACGGGGAAACTGAGGCACAGAGCGGTGGGGAGGAATTTGCCCAGGTGTGCTCCAAACTCACTGCCTCGTGGACAGTATTGGATGCCCCTTCAGCCACTGGCATCTCCTGGAACACTGATGTGACCACCAAAGCCAGCATTGCTGAGCAGCTCAGGAGGCGGAGGCACAGGCAGAGAGAGACACCAAGCCTGGCAGCCACAAACTGCCCACTTCTTTTTATATATATTATATATATGTATGTATTTGTATATGATTTTTTATTATAAATACAGAGCCCAGATGGGCCCAGGCTCTGGTGGTGGTGTGAGCTGCTGATCTATTCCTACACAGGAGTGAGGGTGGGGAGAGGACACATCGAGGAGGAATCAGTGTTTCTCCACCAGTCTGGATGTCACCCACAGGCATCCCTGTCCCCATACCTGGAGACCAGCCCAGTGTGGGGGTAAAGCCTGTTCCTGGGTCTGTGCAGTGGAAGGTGTTCACCCTGAGGTGCTGGCCCTGGGGAGGTGCAGAGGTGCTGACCAGGGGTGCAGGGTGCTCGCCTGTGGGTGCTGATCACCCCAGCACAACCCCTTCAGCCCAGCCCCGCCAGCGCAGGGCCTTGGGGGCTTTGGAGGCGCTCAGACACAACCTTATTAAAAATTAATATTTCGGTGAGCTAATCCCCTCACTCTGCCTTTTAATTGATTGGCTAAAAGCGCAGCTCTTTGCTGCTCATGGAGTTTTTTAATGCCCTTTTATTTCCAGTGATTATTCATATTTTTATGGCCCAACAAATGAGGCCGCGGGGGTGGGGGTGCCTGGGGGCAGCTTCAGTGAGGGGCCTGGAAAACAGTCTGGGGGGGCCCAGAGAGGGGAACGGGGATGAGGAGACACCTGAGCCGAGGGACAGACAAGAGGCTGCCGCCGCCGCCCGTCCGTCGCTGCGGGGTGTTCACTCTGAAGCCTAACGATGGAAACCTCTTTCCAGGGCGGCCGGTTGTGGCTCTGGTTGGGCAGCCCGGGGGTGGCGGGGGGTACCGGGGCGGGGGCGGGACCTGGAGGGGCGGGGAAGGGCGGGCGGGGCCGGGCGGGGCCGAGCGGCTCCGGGGCTCGCAGGACGCGGAGGCTCCGGCGGGTCCGCTCGCACCGGAGGCACGGTACGGCGGCGGGACCGGCGGGGGAACGCGGGCGGGCGGAGGGGGTGACACAGGACGAGGTTTGGGCTGACAAGTGTCGGGGGCAAGCGGCCGGGGGGTGACATCGCCGGGAGGGACGTGCCGGTGAGAGATCTGGGGGTGATGGGTGATGAGCGGTCGGGGAGAGCCAGGTGTGGGGGTGCCGAGGTGACAGGTCGGGGGTAGGGGGCAGGAGGTGACCCCAGCATCTCTGAGTTCCCTTGGGGTGTTCATGTGGGTGGGTTGAGGTGATGGGGATGGGGGAATGTGGGGGACATTCCCCTCAGAGGCGAGTGCTGCCCCTGGTCTCTCTCGGGACAGCAGGCGGTCCCCAAGGTGCTGTCCCAGCCGGATTCCCCTGGGTGCTGGGCTTTGGGGACCAGGGCGTCACTGGCACGGAGGAGCATCCCTGGGGATGGCCCTATTCTGTTTCCTGGGTTACTGCCTTCTACCTGAGACTTCTCCAGCTGGGAAAGGAACCTGGTCCCCACCTGGTCCCACCGGTTGGGGCTGGGGGAACCAGCAGGGACCGGGCCGAGCTCATGGAAGGGCTGGAGAGAGGCTGTGTTACAGCAGGGGGTGCGAGGTTGGAAGCCCGGGTCCCTCTGGCACCCAATGCTGGCCGAAACACCCCACACCAGAGCTGGCCTGGCCAACAGGAGGTCGTTACCACTGAACCCTACCGGTGCCCTGCCACCAGGGCCATGTTGCTGCCCAAGAGAGCAGCCTGGGAGGAAGGATGGGCAGTGCGAGAGGTGATGGAGACCTGTGGGCGAGGTCTGTGTGGGTGTCCCCCCGGACACATGTTGGAGCTGGTGGGGACCGACAGCTTGCCTGTGCCATCCTGGCTCCACCGTGCTGGCAGGGGTTAACACCGGACTGTTCCACTCGGATGGTTCAGGCAGCGAAGGGAGGAGGAAGAGGAGGAGGAGGAGGGGAAGGAGGAGGAGGAGGACGACAAGGAGGAGGGGGAGGAGGACGAGGAAGATGTCACCCGTCGATCTGTCATTTCTCTTTTTCAGCCGGCATGGGAGACACTGCTAGCACTGAGCTGGGCCGGTGGTGAGGCAGGAGGGGTACGGAGGAAGAGGATGGAGAGGGGGGGGCGAAGGTGAAGGCAGCCCCCCCCTCCCAAAATATCCCCCACCCTATCGAGCCATCGCCATGGCGACGAATTTTAACGACATCATCAAGCAGGGCTATGTGAGGATGAAGAGCAAAAAGCTGGGGGTGAGTGGGGATCTTGGGGAATGGGGGGATGTGGGGGGGGAACACCCATGGGTTTGGGGTGCTGGTTTCCCAGTGAGGTGACGTGGCCAGGTCCCTCTTGTAGTATCCTGTGCCCCTGTTTTTGTGTTGAATGAGCAGCATTTTGGGGGCTGTGGTGGCAGAGGGGTGGCGTATGGCAGGGGCAGGCCACTTGTTGGTACCTAAACCACCCGGCAGCCCCAGGGGTGCAGCTCCTGCACCGGCCGGATCCTGCACCGAGTCACACCCGTTCACCTGTCCCAGGTCACCCAGGGTTTGGGCATGTCCGTGAGCCCTCCCTTCCCCCCGTGCCTCAGTTTCCCTGCACACACAGCTTGGCATCGGGGATGCCCAACACCGGGAGGGGCTGGAGCTGCTGGGTGCAAATTTGGGTGGTGTGGGAGTGCAGCACCCATGGGTGAGGGGTCAGGGGGTTTGGTTGCCCATCTCCACCGCTTGGAGCCGGCAGCAACGAGCATGCTGGGTAATTTCATGCTAATTAGGGAGAACAAAGAGGGAGCGGGCTCGAGGGGGGGGGGGAACATGCCTGAGGACGGTGGCCCCAGCACCCTCAGAGGCAGGGGCTGTGGGAGAGGGGACGGGGAAATGCCAGAACAGCGGTCCCCTTCGGAGCTTTGTCTGTGTTCATTAATTAAGCTCTGTAATTAGCACTGGCGGGCGGTGGGGGCAGACGATGGCAGCCTCGACATATCCCCATCCCCAGCATCCCCTCCTGTCCCCAGGCCAGCAGGGTCAGCAGAACCAGGCAGAACTAGTGGCTGGGGACAGGGGGACGTGGGGATTGGCGGGGCAGAGACCCCCAGGTGCACCAAGCAGCCGCCGCGCTCTCTGTCCGGCAGATCTACCGGCGGTGCTGGCTGGTCTTCCGCAAATCCTCCAGCAAAGGGCCCCAGCGCCTGGAGAAGTACCCGGATGAGAAGTCGGCGTGTCTGCGTGGGTGCCCCAAGGTGAGGGGGTGCGCAGGAGGGATGCTGGGGTGCTGCCCGCTGTTGGGGCCCCGTGCCAGAGCAGGTCCTTCCTTGCCTAAACTTGCTGGGTGGCTGTCGCCCCATGCGCTCCGGACTGGGTGCAGCAGGGTCTGGGTGCTGCAGGTGTCAGGGTCTGGGTGCAGCGGGGAACAGGGTCTTTTTGCAGTGGGGAACAGGGTCTGGATGCAGCAGGGAACAGGGTCTGGGAGCAGCCGGTGACAGAGTCTGGGAGCAGCAGCTGGGGTCTGGGTGCAGCCTTTGGTGACCCCCCAACTCCTCTGCAGGTCACCGAGATCAGCAATGTCAAGTGCATCACGCGGCTGCCCAAGGAGACCAAGAGACAGGCGGTGGCCATCGTTTTCACCGACGACTCCGCCCGGACCTTCACCTGCGACTCAGGTACGGGGCAGCGCCCAGGGGAGCCGGGCTGGGGGTGCCGGGTGGGGCACCCCGGCGTGGCCAGGGTCGCCCAGGGGCTGCCGTGGTGCCTTGCAGAGCTGGAGGCGGAGGAGTGGTACAAGACGCTGTCAGTGGAGTGCCTGGGCGCCCGCCTGAACGACATCAGCCTGGGGGAGCCCGACCTGCTGGCGCCCGGCGTGCAGTGCGAGCAGACGGGTGAGCGCGGCGGCGGGTGCTCGCCCGGGGCTCCGCCTCTCTGCACCCCCCGCAGTTTATTTTATTTTCTGTTTTTTTCCCGTCTCCAGACCGGTTCAACGTGTTCCTCCTCCCCTGCCCCAACCTGGACGTTTATGGCGAGTGCAAGCTGCAGATCACCCACGAAAACATCTACCTCTGGGACACGCACAACCCCCGGGTGAAGCTGGTCTCCTGGCCCCTCTGCTCCCTGCGCCGCTACGGCCGCGACGCCACCCGCTTCACCTTCGAGGCTGGACGGTGAGATGTCACCCTTGCCAGGGCAGGGATCGCTGCTGTGTGCCTTTGTCCAGCTGGATGCTCCAGGCAGTGGCACTGCTGCCATCACCACAGGGCAGGCCTGAGGCTGGGGTGATGGTCGTGGCTTGTACAGTGTGCCCATGGCAGAGGGGGCTTGGAGTTGGTTCTGGTCCCAGCTCAACACAATGCAGGGGACATAGGGACAGCTCTAGCAGCATGGGAAGCTGTGCCAGCTGCCACCTGGGGTGGATTTTGTTTATCATCCTTTGGCTTGAGGACCCTGGTGACTCTGCCCTGTCCCCGCAGGATGTGTGACGCAGGAGAAGGTCTCTACACCTTCCAGACACAGGAGGGTGAGCAGATCTACCAGCGTGTGCACAGCGCCACATTGGCCATCGCTGAGCAGCACAAGAGGGTCCTGCTGGAGATGGAGAAGAATGTCAGGGTGAGCTCCAGCCCACGCCAAGGGGGAACACAGCTGGGGGAAACTTCGGGGGCCCTGTGTCACCCTCCTCCCGTCTCTCATCCACTGCAGCTGCTGAACAAGGGCACTGAGCACTTCTCCTACCCCTGCACCCCCACCACCATGCTGCCCCGCAGCGCCTACTGGCACCACATCACTGGCTCCCAGAACATGGCAGAGTCCTCCAGCTATGCCGGTGAGTATCCCCACCCCGAGGAGCTGCTGCTCATCCAGTCCCCGGAGCTTTCCCCACCAGCTGAGCTCACCCTCTGCTTTGTCCCCAGGGGAGGCGTACGCAGGTGCTCAGGCCAGCTCGGACACCGACCTCCTCAACAGGTTCATCTTGCTGAAGCCAAAGTCCTCCAAAAGTGACAAGCCTGAAAGCAGGGAGCCCACATCGTCCCCGTGAGCTGGTGTGGGGGGACTGTGGCAGGGGTCCCCTTTTTCTTCCCCATGGGGTGGCAAGGATGCAGGCAGCTGCTCCTCAGAATCTCCAGGAGACCAAGCTGGAGCATCTTCGTGCCAAGACCTTGGGAAGCAGGCGCTGGCTCACGCCCTGGTCTGGTGTTAGTGGAGGTGATGGCTGGCTCAGCCTGAACTGACTTCAAATATATATTGAATACCCATGTTGTAAGAGATATTTCCTTCTCACATGAATGCAAATGTGGTGGCTGCTGAAGAGCCCTTGGGCAGATGCCCAGAGGTTTTAGACTCTTAGGGATCCAGCTGGGAGGCGAAGAGAGGTGGGGGAGATCAAGAAATTCAGAGTTTTCTGCGTGGCAGGAAGGCTGGACATCACTCTGCCATGGCCATGGAGCAGCGTTGAAGGATGTGGCTGTGCCAGGCTGATGGTGCAGGGTCCCACTCCCCCATGAAGAGTGGGGTGCTCCTGAGGACACCCTGCTACCCCTGAGCTGATTTTTGCACTTCTTCAAGCTATTTAAACACTCGCTGTAGAACTGAGATGTCTCAGGAGAAACTGGTTTTCCTTCCAGGGGGGTTGGCTGGGGTGAGCAGCTGGGCAGAGCCAAGCTCCCCGGCTTCTCCTACCCCAACACCCCTCACTCCTCCCACAGCTATGTCCCCCTGCCATGCCCCTGGTTTATCTGCTGGTGGGCAACCATGGGACTGGTTTTGGCCAGTAGCATCTGTCTCTCAAGGGGCAGCTTTGTGGATATGAGAAGCCCCAGGGCAGAGAAGCCCATGCCCTGATGGGGAGAGAGCCACATTCCTCTGTGCATTCCCATAGCCCTCACTCCCTCCTCACCCTCTGGGGGTGGAACTGGGCTTTATGTGCTGAACTTAAAAGCAATTGATTTTTTCTAGTTCTCCTATTTATTGACCTCCTTTAGAAGGGCTATCTTTTTATTGCCGTGCAAACCTTGGTGTTTCTTTGGAGTCTTCTTTCTGTCTGGGTTGGATGCTTGGTGGTTTTATTTCTGCCCTTTAAAGCTCCAGGTCCATGTGTTGGGCACGGGGAGTGTCGTGATGTGAGAACCTATGGTCTGTAAATACTGTGTTTCAGGGTGGTGTAGCTTGTGGCTGAGGCTGGGGGGATGTGGGGACAGAGAAGGGCTGCTCCATGCAGCATGGCCGGGCACAGAGGGGCTCTGGGACCCCAGCACTGCCCAGCAGTGTCCTCCCTGGGGTGAGAGGTGGAACTTACTCTCTTTTCCTGGCTACACACCTCATCTGGAAAGATTTAACATTTGTTACCAAAAACGTTTGGATTTTCTGTTTTTTAAGGAGTTGCTCAATGAATAAACAACCTTATCCACATCCACCCTTCCTGTTTGTCTGTTCCATCCAAGTGCTCTCGGGAAGCGCAAGTGGGAGTAGTGCCTGCCAGAGAGAAAAATGCTGATGGGGGTAGATTTCCTGAGGTTCCTGGCAGCATGCTTGGCTCAGGGCTTTGTTCTGCCTCCAGCCATGGCCAGGACATTTCAAGTAAAGCCCTAAAACCACTGGGATAGGAGGAAGGGTGGAGCGAGTTGCCACTCGCCATCAAACAACCCTGAATGGAACAGGATGTCAGCACCCCCCTGTCACCCTTGGCTCCAGGGATGTGCCAGGACAGTGGTGGCTCCAAGTCCTCAGGTGAAGGAGTTTCAAGGCACACAATCCCCCAGCTCTGCCATGGCAAGGAAATGGAAGCAGCAGCCTGGCTGCAGCAGCTTTTACCTGGAGGGGAAGGCAATGCTGATATGGGCTGCTCTCCCCAGCTCAGCTTGACCTTGTCACCACTCCCTGAACCATCCCCATCCACACCAGGATGAGTGCAGGGGCACACAGGCCTTCCCCTCCCTCCCAGCCCTCACAGTACAAGAGTGGCAGGTCTCTCCAGAAAAGTGTCACCGAGCTCATCCCAAGCCACACTGGGAACTGATGGAAAGGAGAAGGAGTGACACAGGCCATTGCTGGAGCCTTTCAACTGCTGCCAAGGGGTCAAGGCATGGGACCTGCACCAAGCTCCAGCCCAGCACACATTGGAGGCTGTGGGCACAATGAAAGGTGTCAGCCAGGGGCCATTACTGACAGACTACATGCTACCCAGCTCATCAGAAAAAAGGTTATACAGCACAGGGGTGGAGTCTGCTCCAAAGGAGTCTGTAAGTACAGCTTTGCCTGCCTGGTCCAGCTGGGCTCCCCTGCAGCGCTGCCTTCTGCAGCAACTCGCCCACCCTGGCCTCAAACATCTGCTTTAAACACAGCACTGGATCAATGAACGATGGGCTGCCTGCAGGAGGGGTGCTGCTCTCCTCAGGAGATAACGTCACAAGCAGCAATCAGCATCAGCGAGCAATGCTCCCTCCAAAGCAGATCTCATTAAGTTAATGTCTATTGGAGAGAAGTAAATGATGTGACATCTCCTCCGGCAGCCTCGGATGAGCTTTCAGCAATGACAGAAAAATGTGGGGGTAAGGCTTTATTCAGCACAGTAAAGAATTGACATGTAAATAAAGTAGGGTTGTGTAACAAAGGTACAAGCTTCCCAAACATCACATGGCCAAAATCCAAAATCAGAATCAAAACTCTGGGATTTCTTATAGACAAAGCCTGTCCCAGCTAAGATGCTCACTGACTGATTCCTTTCCTGTTTTACCCTACACATCCCAATGGCTTTCCCTGGGAAGGAGTGCCAGGGAAGAAGTGCCACCAACCAGGTGCTGGGCCAGCAAAGGCAGAGGGAGATGATAGGGAGGTAAAAGCCTCTACCCACATCTCAGCCAGGCATCACTCACACCTCAGCACTTTCTTGCAAGGATGACCTCAGTTGATAGTCAGGACATCGCTCTGGATCTCGTGGCTCAGCTGGGTCTGGAGATCACTCAATTTCTTCTTCAGGCCGGACAGTGCAGAGAGGACGATGGTCTCGGGGCGCAGAGAACCGCAGGACTCCACGTTGTAATAAAACCTGAGGTTACGAGGCAGGGGATTAAGTCACCATCTGCTCTGCAAGGAGGTGCAAACACAGAATGCACGTAGTTCCAGCCCATACCCACAGCAGGGAGATCTGCCTGGAGTCCCAACCATCATCATCATCATTCACCTCTTAAGCAGGCAAGAGCCAGTGCTGCCCCTCTACAACTGTCACACCAAAACTCACAACTCCACAGGCTGCAAGAGCACTTGTGAGATTGATTCCTGTTCAGCACTGTGACCTGTGAGCCTGCACAGAGCCCCATGCCAGGGAGTAAGGCACTTTTGCAGTGCAAATAACACCAGCAATCAGAGCATGAGACCCACACAGGTGAATGAATATCTTAAACCAGGGTATTTCCCAAGCAGGCCTCACACTTCACTGAGTGTGCAATGCCCTACCTCGCAACATGCACTCAGGAGAACTGTCTAGTATCTCGCAGAGGGGAAAACCTGCCAGATCTGGGCATATCACCACTTAATGCCAACTCCTGCCCTGCTTTTCGGGGAACAGCAGCTCCCTAGGCTGGCAATTTCAGCACGGAGTAGACCCTTGTCCATTAATGAGAGCCCATGAGATGCACCCAGCCAGTCACCCCATCTCCCAGCTGCAGCAGTGCATTCAGCTCCCTACCTCTCTGGCTTCCCGTTGGGGTCATAGGGAGCCTGAGCATCCTCATCGTCGATCTCTGAGTACTCACTCTTGGGCCTGGAACCAGAGAGCATGAGAGGTTAGCAGAGACCCTGCTCCAGCCTGGCCCCACAGAGCCCAGGCACCAAGTCTGGCCCCACAGAGCAAGCACTGGGGCTCACATCCAGCACACAGCAGCATGTTTATCAAACATCAAGTCACAGAAAAAAGCTCAGTCCCACATTGCTCTTTCTGGCTCCTCATTAATGCCACAGAGTCATCCAGCAGCACTGGAAGAAGGGGATCAGCCCAGCTCTGCAAAAAGCTCAGCAAGCCCTGTACTGTGGCTCCATCCATCTGCACTGGTACAATCTGGCAGGTGCTTACAGTGAAGGGATGTCAATGCCTGAAGGGACTGTATTTATGCAGCCTGGGTGCTTTTATGGAGTAATGTATCTTGGATTATCTTTCTTTCTACTTCCCACTGGGCCAGGAAAGCACTGGAGTACTCCAGCACTCAAATCTGTGAGGCACAGTTGGCTTGGATCCAGCAGGGAAAAATGTCTCCTGTCTCAGAACCAGCTACATCAGTGAACTCCATTCTGATGTTTTGCACCTCCACTCCTCTATCAAAATCATTGCAAAACTGTGCATCAGTTAGGCAAACACATCTTCCTACCTGCTGCACCCCTTGGTTTATAGAGCACCACACCAGACAGACTGTGTGGAACCACTTAATCCATGTAAGAAAACCCAAAGCCTTGAGCTGTCTGAGAAGCAAGCACAGAAAATCCTGTACCCACCAAGGTCTCTTGCTGGCCTTCCTCTGCCCCAGCAATGCCCAGAAACACTGGTTCCAGCACCCTGTAATCAGCTGCCTGAAATAAAACTGTATTTCTCAAACAAACCCTCTGCCTGTACAAACCACTGAGAAAGATGAAGTGTTAATGGAGGTGGGATTTCTTACTTGCAGAACCACCCTAGACCGAAACAGTGCAGAGGTTTCCACCACTGTTACAACTGTTTGGAGAGGCCAGCTGCATGCCAGTGCTCTGCCCACAACCTCAAAAAGCAACTAGCATGAAAAAATAAACCAAAAATCATAGCTGGCCTCAGACAGCAGAAGCCTTTGGCTCTGTATTATCTTCACAGGGACTCAGATGAACTTGAAAAGACACACGTATCATCAGGAACTGGCAGCTCCAGTGTCAATCCTCTTTTGGGATTTTTCCAACTTTTACATATATTTTCTCTAGAACACTTCAAAAACTGTTTCCTGGTACCCTGCCTGTTGTATACCACACCAGATTCCTGACTCTGCCACTGATCATTTGCTTACATGCTGCCTACTCCCTGCTCTCAGCCTGACTTGCCTAAACCACCTGGTTCCTTACTAAGCTGCTGGCTCCAGCATACTCAGTGACAGGATGTCTGCTACGTGGTCACTGGGATACAGAATTAGGAACAGCTCAGGTACCCACTTATGGAAAAGTGATGCTGGATAGAGTCCTCACCCAGGCCAAAGCAGGGCAGCATCTTTCCAAAAGTAAAATTGTGTCACTTTTGGATGAGAAGCAGCATGCTACTTGTGCAGAATGGTATGTCAGAGGAGAGGAAAGAGCCAGAGAGGGAAACCCTGCCAGAACTCAGGCTGCAGAAGTGAGAAGTTAATTCAGAGCCATAGTGGGCTTCCTCAAGCAGGGCTGAAAAATCAGTCTTGCAACCCAATCCTCCACTCTTTGCTGTCATAGCAACTTCTTCCACCTCATATGGATCTCTTCATTCCTCAGTGAATTCCCTTCATTCCCTGTCCTACACAACACTTGCACAGGGAAGAAAAAAACCAGCAACAACTGGTGAAAAAGGGCATGAAAATGGGCATGAAAAAGGGCAAGGCAAACCAGCAGTGACGGTGAGTGAGGGAGGACAAGAGATGACCACAAACCAGTCCACCTTGTGTGCAGCTGCAAACAAGTGACTGACCTTGCTACCCTAACCGAGGAGCAGAGTCTGTGCAAGGGGATGTGACAGGCACACTCCCCACCCCTTACTGACCCAAATTATCCCCAGGGCAGACATGTAAGTTGTTGCCTGCTGGAAAATCTTCCCCAGTCCCTGCAGACAGACACCAGGACATACCACTCCTCTGGTTTGGGGTACACTGTGTGCCTCAGCGCGTTGTCGGGGTCGTACTCAAAGGCCACGCCAGCTGTGGGGTTCCACTTGGCGTGTTCCTTGCCAAAGCCCTTCTTGGCGTAGGCTCGCAGCCGCAGCTCCTGCCCCTTCCGCAGCTTCACGATCAGGATGTCTGGAAAAGCACACGCCAGTTTGAGAAGGCTGCAGAGGTGAAATGAGTGTGCAGAATCACATTGCAGCAAAGGCAGATTTTTGTTGCCCAGGAGGAGGTCACCAGTGTCCTGAGTTTGCTTGGATTTTTAGAGGGGCTCAGCTGTGTCCCCAGAGCAGCTAAGTAAAAAGGAGCTGCACAGGCCCCCAAGGAACAGCCAACAAACACCATTTCACCTCTTTGCTGTTTCTAAGGAGAGACAGAAACACCCTTGGACACAGGACTTTACTTCTGGGAACAACCTGTAAGTGGCATTAAGAGAAAATGCTACCCCACTGATGCAGTGACACCAGCGGCTCAGAAGTGTCAGATTTACAGGTGCCTTATGGTTGCAGAGCTAGTAAAGGAAGAATGAGTTCAAGAAACCTGAAAGAAAAGTTAATTTCCTCCTCCAGCTCTTATTCCCAGTGACCCACCACTCACCATCCTGCTCCACGTAGTCATTGGGGTCGTTGTCTCTGCTCCGAGATGTCACCTGCAGCAGCAGAACAAAACCAAGCAAATTAATTACAAGATCAGCTTGGATGAGTGCTCCAGCCCAGCACATCTGTTTGGTTCCTAAAGTCACTCCCACAACTGCTGTAGATGACACACAGCCCTCAGAGCACCTCAGCCAAATTCAAGTAAGAGACAGCAGGCTCCAGCTCAGCTTTACTCAAGCAGACACTGTCACCAGGCAGCAGGAGCAGCCCTAGGTTGTGGTGACATCTGGATGCACCTCCACAGTGTATTAGAACATTCTCTGTAGGTTCCTTTCCATCTGTCCCACTTTGGCCCCACCAACCCTCCTCAAGATGACTGCACAGGAGCTGTTTGGCAGCAGTGCCCTGGCCCACACTCCTCACATTCTACCACACTGAGAGCCAAGAACCACCAAGCCAGAGGCCTCGGGTCACTGCCAAGGGGCAGCCAAGGAGTTTGGGATGAGGGGTGCAGGATGAGGCCACACTGCTTTGCACCCCATCACACAGCAAGTGAAGGACAACATGGCAGAGACAAGGAGGGCACTGATACACATGCTGCTTCTGCAGCTATTCCTGCTTTGCTCTCCCACTATGGTTTAAGTGGAGCTTTAGGCAATGTGAAATGTGCTCAATGGCCTTGCTGTGTCTACATTCCATGTGTTTGCTACCCTGCCTCGGCAGGAATGCAGAGCAGTGGGATGGCACTGACCGGAATGACGCGGGGGTTGTTGGAGATGAGGTCACGGGATGTGACATGCCGAGTCTGGTCCTCATTGCAGCGAACGTCCAGTGTGAACTCCACGGAGCACTCTGGGCAGAACTCATCACACGTGCAGTCCTGGGGGACACACACAGGTTCTTTATGCAAGAAACGACCCAGGTTTCCCATCAGATCAAACACCCACCACCATCAAAATGACTCCCCACAGCATTTTTCTTGACTCACTCTGGAATATTGCATCTTATCCACAATGTCATCACTGGTGAGTGGGATGAGACCTGTGAGAAGAAGGAAATCAGAGGAATGTCTGAGTGAGACCACAAGGGCCCCCAACTCTCCTGCCAAGACAGGTGGAGGAACAGCACCTCACAAAGGTGCTTCAGCATCTCTGGACTGATTTCACCCACAACCCACCTTCATCTTCCTCCCCACCCCAGCACTCACCCAGCCGGTGTGCAATGAATTCATCATGGAGCACAGAGGAGTTGGCATCTATCTGGACCCAGTCAATGGCTGCAGAGGAGAGAAAGTCCCAAGCTTAGAAATACTTGTGGGAGAAAGCCAGTTTGCGAGGGCACAGAAAACATTACAGAGACTGCAGAGACACACTGAGGCAGTACCTGCAGGGCACAGTACTGCCTGAACATGGGTAAGGGAGAGTTAAAAGCAGTGGGGTGGTGTGGGAGAACACGGAGGGAAAGTGATGGGAGGCACAGGGAGGGCAGCCCAAAGGACTGTAACCACAGGCAAGCAAAAAGCCTCACCTATGATGGGGACTTCTGCGATGAACACTCTTCGAATAGAATTTGCCACTCTGAGGGAGGGAAACACCCGTGTTTAGGCGTGAGGAGCGAGGTGCTGCGGGCCCACACAGACGCCGGCCGGAGCTTCTGCGGGGCCTTGCCTCAGAGACCCTGCCAGCCTCACCGGCGGCGCTCTCAAGGAGCCCGGGTCCGTGGGGCTGCCCCCGGGGCCTCCCGCTACCGCCCGCTTCACCCCCGAGCCCGCCCGCCCCGGCCCGGCCCCGCGGCGGTGCTCACGCCAGGTCCGTGTTCTCGATGATGAACTTGACGTTCTCGTCCGTCAGCTCGGTGATGCGCACGGTGGGCTGGTTGGCGTAGGGCATGGCCGCCCCGCCCCGAGCCCGAGCCCGAGCCCGAGCCCGAGCCCGCTCCCGCCGCCCGGAGCGCCCGCCCGGTCCGTCCCCGCCCCGCTCCCCCCGGCCCCGGTGCGCCCGCAAAAAGAGTCCGTGCCAGGCTGAGTACGACTTTATTGGTGCCGGGGAAGGGCCGAGCGCGGCCCCTCCGGTGCTCGCCGCCGCTGCCGCCTCACCGGCGCTGGTTCAGCCCCGCCAGGTTCTTGATCTGTGGGCACAGGCAGAACGGGATTTAGTGCCGGAGCAGGTGCCAAGGGGAGGCCCGCGTGCTGCGAGCAGAGATGCGGGGTCGAAGACATCACTGTGGTCTGGGGACAGGAAAGGATCAAACTGGACCCAGCTCCGGCCACCCCTCTGACCGGAACCTGCTCTCCCGGTCAGTAGGTTTCAGCGTGGGTTTATTTCTGCGGCCACACCGACCCCGACAGTAAATTTATGCTTTGGGGCATTCATCTGGCTAGTCCATTCTGCAGAGACCTGCAGAACTCAGCACTTCTGTAAAGGAGCACTCTCAACACACCTTGGGACACCCTGGACGTGGGAGGTTAGGAATGTATTCCCCTAATAGTTATGTTTGGAATGATTCTGTTCTAAAGACATCTGACTACAACCCACCCCCCTTCAGAACCCATCCAGTTCCTCCCGTTTATCTGTACAGTGGATCTGCTGCAGGACAGACCAAACATCGGCAAACCAAACATTGTCTTGTCCTGAAGTAAGGAAAATGTATTTCTCGTAACAAGGAAATCACTTTGTTGCTAAATGCAACGGGAGCTGTCCAAAAATAGAATCACAGCGAGGCCCTGAAGCCCTTCAAAAGTCACTCGTGGATACACAAAGCGTTATTTTGTATCCCAGAGGAAGTGCAGTTCCCTCTACATGGACACAAAGCAGTCCAGGACACTACCAAGAAGTGAAAGAATTCTTGGAAGGACACTGAGGTCAAATGAAACAGCTTGAGGAAGTGACCCTGCTGTGGCTCAGGGATAGGTGCTACCTCCCAAGTATCCATGGGACTACTGACCCTCTGTCAAGATTTCCAGCCCAGGGCCTGGCAGAGGGAGAGATCTTGTGACAAGCAATGGAGAGCAGTTGTATTTATTCTGATCACCTGTCTCTCGTGCCTAAAACTCACCCTGAAGCTTCAGACTTAATTTCTTTATGCTCCATTACAAGTTCTTTCACCACAAAACAGTGAACTAACCCCAAGCTACCCAGAAAATCACCTTTAAATAAATCTAAGTTATGAAAGACAATTGTTTTTCCATGTTGTCCTCTAGATTTGGGAGGAAAACACATGCTGACATTCAGCTTGGAAGAGGACAGAAGCAGTTCTGCTCTCACAGCCCTGCTGGTTTCAGCATTACTTACAGTAACTGCAGCTCCCATCAGGCCCTGGACAACAGCTTCTCCAGTGGATTGTACCTGGAAGACACAGGGAGAACATGACCTTTTGCTTTCTGCAGTTGCACTTGTGGCCCCCAAACACAGAGATGGAATACACAAGGAATATATCTGTGCTACAGAAAGGTGCTGACAGCACTGCAGACAAGTGGCAGCCACAGATAGGACACATGGCAGGGGTTTCCTGGGATCCTGGGTCCCTAACCGTTGGGACAATCTGACAAACAGGGCACTTATCTGTCATTTTACTCAAAACCACGTAATCGTTTATTAATTTTGAACTGAAAGCAACAAGGGGGTCTCTCGGCAGATGTGGGATCTGCATGATGGAAAAGCCAGGTGTGCCCACATATATCCTTGGGGAGAAGGGATTTGCTGCATGCCCACTTGTCCCTAACGTTACCTGAGTGGCTGTATTGCTCATGGTCATGGCGTCAGCTACTCTGTTTTCCAGGAAGCGCCAAGTATCCTCGAAGTCAGGGGACGAGTCCTGCATCATCACCAGCTCAGTGGTGTTGTAGATGCCAGTGAGAACAGCCCGGCGAGTGTACCAGTTAAACTGCAGGGGCATGAGAGGAGACAGACAAAGCTGTGATTTGAATGCACATCAAGAGTGCAGCTATCAGAGAACAGCAAGGGAAAATCACACATCCACAGCACATTCTTTCCCCATATAGGGGAAGTTGCCATTTGCAGCTGGATCTCTCAGGGCCTCAGACAAATCTATTTTTCTGTTATCTTCCTGCTCCTAAAAAGCCACCTGCAGGGGTCTTTGAGGCATGAGAATATTCTGCCTGGCTCCTGGTGTTGGGAAGAGGGATCTGCTGCAAGTGACGTTAAACCCCTTTAACTGAAAAAGAGGGAGCAAGCTCAGCACTACAGCTTTCCCAGAAAACTCATGTAACCAGCCAGAAAGTGCAAACAAAACACCAACTTTAGAACCTCTCCTAATCCCTGCATCAGTGAGGCTTTAGGAACAGTTCAGTGCAGACACTGGCTCCAACACGTTGATTTGACTTTCATAAACCATAAGGCACTTTCAGTTCCTGAAGCAATCGTGTTCTTTCAGTTGTCTTCTGGTTTATTCCTTTAATTTTTCTGCCATGTTATTTATTTTTCACTGCAGTAGCTTCTCTTTTATACACAGATAAAAGAAGCTTATTAAAGTAGTTTGTTAAAATGGTTCATTTAGCTTTTTCCATCTCTCCCAACATCTATAAGAATTAAAGTAATTTATTAATTGCTGTAATTAAGGTTATAATTTTCTTTTATTTCCTGCCAGAAAGATGAAAGCTTTAATAAGCTACTGGTATTTTTAGGCAGGTTCTTTAAAGGTTTTCAAGTCTGTAAATGCTGCTACTAGTGAAAGAAACCTACTGCTGTCTCACTGAAAACTGGATCAACTTCTTAGTCTCAAAATCTCAACAACTTTGTCTGTGTCTTCAAAAAGGAAAAAGAATAGCACTTAAGAGCCTAGGAAAGTAGGTCCTTTTAATTGGCACTAATCCCATTGGCACTAATTTGCATTTAAGTCTCAGTGGCTCTTAAGTCTCTTTAGAAATTAGACTGCAGTTTATAAGGACCCTTGGGTGTCTCTGAAATGTTTTCCTCACTCAGCAAATGGGCTGTTTGCAGAGGGATGTGGCTGCACTCCTATTTGAACCCATGATTTTGCTGAAGTGATGAGGGGTAGAACCAGCCTGTCCCTGAAGCACAAGGACTCACATCTGTGGACTGGTCCCCAGCATAGTGCAAGATATCATCGATCATGCTGGTGAGGAGGTTGAGGCTGGAAGGGATATTTCGTGGGAGCAACAGGACACTCAGGGCCTGCAAAGGAAACACACACAGAAATGAGAGTTGAAGAGAGAAGTTTGTAATACTAAGGCAGACCAACAGTGCTCTGCTCTGTTATCTTTTCCCTGTTGCTGCTGACTTGCCTCCAGCTCTCAGTGACAAATCCTCCCAGCTCTTTGCAGTTTTTTCAAGCAACAGGATGTGCGGGGAACACACAGTGTGGCTGACAAGTTCAGGCCTCAGCCCATACTGGAGCCAAAAGATCCCAGCTCAGTTCAACCATCCCTGTGTTCTCTCTCCTAAGCTGCCTCTCTGGCATGGAAACATCAGAGGCTGAGCTGACTCACCCTGTGCTGTGCCCCTGTGGGCAGGGAGTCACATCTCACATTTCTCTGTATTTGACTTTGAACTCAGAGCGGCAACCAAGGGCAGAACAGCGCCAGCCATAATAGCCCTGCTGGGATCCTGCAGCCTTTGAATGTAATCACACAATGCCAGGAGAGTCACAAAACACCCACCTCCTTCACAAGGCAACTTATGCTAATCTGGAACAAGAACGCGAAGCCTGTACTCTCTCTCTTTGCACAGAGTGATGGATTCAGCTGCCGAGAGGCCAGCAGTGGTTCTGGACAGAGGCTAACCCTGCAGCAATCCTTGCAGCCCAAGATTAGGAATATTTTTCTTGTCACTGTGGCCACAACTCAGTTCCCTGCCCACCCTGGGAAGAATGGCTTGAGAGTTAAATCTGAATTTAGAAGCATGGAGCCCTCTCAGTTCACAGCTCTACCCTCTACAGTTGCCAAGGGTTTGCTAGTCCCACACTAGAAGGGCAGTTTCTTGCAGCAAAGCAGTTCTGCATTTCCAGGTGTCAGGTGATCCCAGTGCAGCCACAACAATGCTGCACGGAGCCTGACTTGCAGTGACTCTGCAAATAGGACTGGGCAGAGACACAGGTTATCCCCTGGGGATGCCAGATGGGTGGAGTGAACAACAAAGAGAGCTTTGCCTTTCCAGAACTTCGAGAAATAGTTGCTCTAAGGTCACCTTTAAATGCCTCCTTCCAAGGCTGCTCTCCTCTTGAAGGCTACTAATCATTTGAAACCAGCCAGGGTTTAATTTACAACCTTGAGCTAATCTGGTGGAGAGACTATATTGAAAGTCACAGGGTGTTTAAAATACACACACGCAAAAGAGACAATGTTGATATTACTTTTATACCTGGGGCCATTTCTCAATATACGGAATCAGCATCCTCAGTCTGGCTTCCACAGCATCTCTCAGGAATGCATCTATAGGCTTCTTTCTGGGTAAGGAAAAAAATTAGGAAGAACATCCAAGTTAAACTCAATTTCTGTCTTGAAAGATCAATCTCCCCCTGGCTCAGCAAAAGATAAGCAAAATATTATACATCCTTCATGCCTTTGGTCCTAGTCTGCATCTGGGAACACAGTTTCATTTGGGTAAACTACACTTTGAATTACAAGTATCTATCTCCCAGGTGGCCCCCCGTCTACCCAGTTCCCAAAATCTGCCAAGGAAGACGTTTGTTCATATCCAATACTCACTCTGCTTCACCCAACTGCACTAGTTTTCGCTCCTTCTCTAGCAGCTCAGACAGCTTGGCGTTGCACTCAGACACAAAGTGCAGGATCAGTTCACTGCCATCACTGTGAAACATCCCTGCTGCAGCAACAGAGAGGCCCAGGGTCTGCAGGGAAGAAGGGAGAAGCACAGACCAGGTCAGACACTGCTAAGCAGGATCCAGTTAGAAAAAAGTTGTATTTATTTTGTGAAAAACATTATGTGAATTTAAACAAAGCAACGCTGCGTTAAAAAGCACTTCCTGTATATGTTTTCCTCTCTTTAGGATTCACAACTCTACATTGTGCCTTAGTCTGACTCTGAAGGGGTTATCCTGTAGCAGCTGGGTTTCATTCCTGCCCAGTAGCATTTGCTGACTAGCGTGCATCGCCCAAGAGTATGTGGGGGAAGCATGCAGGCCTGGCTGTCTCTGCACTTCAGCTCCATCCAGTTTTCAACTGGTTTGTTGCTTCTCTCCCCACATACCTTGGCTCCCTCTGCAATGGCCTCTGCAGTCCAGCCATGTTCAGGCACAAACTCCAGCGCCGCTGTGAGGATTCGATGCTGCAGCTGCTCCTCGCTCTCATAGTCCTCAGACTCCTGGCCGCCCTGGCCAGTGTAACTATGAGAAGGTATTGTTACAGTGAGGGGAATGTCACCACCAAACATCAGAACCCTGGACTCTGCCGCTCACTCGCTGACACCAGGCACATTTTGAGACCTGCTTAGTATAAATCTGGCCTCCTCCAGTAAAATCCTTCCCTGTCCAGAAAAATTATTCTTAATGAACCTTTGCTGTGAGAGAAGGAAAAATAAGGGAAGGAGGGCTCATTGTAGATGCCTACATGGAGACCAATCAGCGCCAGATTCCCCCTCCTTTACAGATAACTATACCATAACCTTTTCCAACATAGGTTTTATTCCTATAAGCATATGGACAACATATTGTCCATACTTTTTTAGATTTACACAAAAATCCAGAGGCAAAGGCTTGCGCTTTGCAGACAAGAGAGGCTCTCTCTTGAAAGCAAGTCCCATCTAATCTCCACAGTGATAGGAGATCACTGAGGTTTGTGTCACAGAAAACCAGCTCTCCAGCTGCTGAAGCCTGGGGCTCCTCAACTCTGGATCTCATTGTCTCCAAATTTCAGGAAAGCAAAAGCCCTCTGATCCCTCTGTCGGCAGGACAGTGCTAGAAAGAGCTGCTCAGTTACCTGGAGCGAGGGCCCTGAGGTTCCTGTTCAGGCTGGTGACCAGCTGGAGGTGAATCAAAGTGCTGCTGAGAGGAAGATGTGAATGGCTCCTTCTTGTGCTCATCGGAGACTCTCCTCAGCACAGCCGAGGCCTGGAGAGCACGGAGTGGTGGATAGTGCTGGCACCTGACCACTGCAAGGGAAACCAAGAGTCAGCATCTCCTTCCAAAACCAGCACAGAAAATTAAGGCGGAGAGCTGTGGTGAGCACAGCTAAAGAGAACAGAAATTTGTAGTGTCTTTTTTTGCGCTTCTGGTAAGTTCCACCCTCAGCCGAGCTCATGTCTATGTGAACAAAGCAAAAATGTTTTGTGAGGGAAAGAACAGTGCAAATGGCACACATTGCAAGTAGTCTGCCAGTCTTGGACTGGAGACCAGGCACCCGACCATGGCCTGTCCCCATTTTGGCCCTGATTGAGGAATTAGGGGGAAGGTGCTGAATAATTCGGGAGCTGAATAACCCTGACAGACACAACACGCTAATCACCGAGTGACTACTCAATGAAACTCCGGGGGGAACTTTTAATTTAACTGCTGGGGTTTTGGGTTTGTTTTTCATAAAAACAAATCGGGTCGCACGGCCCACGTTTTTAAAGCAAACCACCACCGAGCACCCCCTCCTTCAAACCCACCCGCCGGGCGCCGCTTCCCTCACACCCCTCGCGCCCTTCACCTCACCTTGCCCCGCCCCGCTCCGCCTCCCCGCCGGCCGGGGCGCGCGCACGGGGCCGCGCACGGGAGCGCGCACGGGCACACCCCCTCCTTCTCCCCGCCCGCCCCTCGGCCCAGGCGCGCCCCCCCCGCCCCTCACCCGCGCGGCCCCGCCACAGCCGCCAGCCCGCGCGCCGCAGCCCGCCCGCCGCCGCCATCTTGGAAGCGGGCAGAGGGCGATGACGTCGCGGTGACGGCGTCAGACCGGGACGGGCAGCGGAGCCGAGCGGGCCGAGCGACGGGAGGTGAGCGGGGAGCGGCGTGGGACGGGGACGGGGCTGGCGCTCCCCCTTTCTTTCCCTTAAAAATCTTTTTGTGAGACCTCGTCTGAAGCGGTGGGAGGGGGCTCTGTGTGTGTGTAATTCCTTCCCGAAATTCTCTGACGTATCATGCCCTTGCTCCCTCTAACACGTCCCTGCTCAGCAACCGAAAGGTTTATTTTGCCCGTTCTCCACGTGCTTAAAATGCGCACCTGCTATAGGGCCCGCAGCCTTGCGCCGCGTCCCGGCCTCTGGGAGCTGGAGCGTTCCCGGCCTCTGGAAGCTGGAGCGTTCCCGGCCTCTGGGAGCTGGAGCGTTCCCGGCCTCTGGGAGCTGGAGCGTTCCCGGCCTCTGGGAGCTGGAGCGTTCCCGGCCTCTGGGAGCTGGAGCGTTCCCGGCCTCTGGGAGCTGGAGCGTTCCCGGCCTCTGGGAGCTGGAGCGTTCCCGGCCTGTGGAAGCTGGAGCGTTCCCGGCCTCTGGGAGCTGGAGCGTTCCCGGCCTCTGGGAGCTGGAGCGTTCCCGGCCTCTGGGAGCTGGAGCGTTCCCGGCCTCTGGGAGCTGGAGCGTTCCCGGCCTCTGGGAGCTGGAGCGTTCCCGGCCTCTGGGAGCTGGAGCATTCCCGGCCTGTGGAAGCTGGAGCGTTCCCGGCCTCTAGGAGCTGGAGCATTCCCGGCCTGTGGAAGCTGGAGCGTTCCCGGCCTCTGGGAGCTGGAGCGTTCCCGGCCTGTGGAAGCTGGAGCATTCCCGGCCTGTGGAAGCTGGCAGTGCTGCGTCAGGAGGCTGCAGTTTACAGCCCTGACGTGCTACAGAACCCTGGAATGGTTTGGGTTGGAAGGGACAGTCACGATCATCCCATTCCAACACAGCAGGTTTCTAATCTACCGAGGAGGAAGTTTCAGTATTGTTTATCCCCCTTCCTTGCGCTGTTCCTCAGGGACTGTTAAGTGTGTGTGACATGGAGATAAGGGCCCTGCTCACACCACACGGGATCCAGCCCTCGGCCTCCTCCCGCGTCTCAGGGCACTGAAGGTGGTGTTGCTGTTGATGCAATTTGGGCTCTGACTGATCTTGAAAGGTCACAGCCTGCTGTTCGGAGGGGAAGGTGTGACTTCAGGTTTATCTTTCCCACCTTAGCCTAGCAGCTTAGGTATCTTTTGAGACTTTTTGCCTTCTTCTTGGGAAAGGTGACTTTTTAATGGTCACCTTTAAAGGTGCTGGTGCTGCTATGAGAACAGGTGATGATGGGGTATTACTGTTCCACAAGCAATACAATCTCATATAAAATAGTAGTGGGGACAGCTTTCTCAAAACTGTCACTTCACATTCTGTTCCGTTCCTCCCTCCCTGTAATTTGCTCACCCAGTGCCACCAGTCATAACGGTGGGAAGAGCCTCAATCTGGAATCCTAGGAATGCTCAAAGTTACTTTTTCCTTCTCATGTACTGTGTAAGCAAACTCTGCTAGATCATGTTTGGAGTAGGGGAGACAAAGTAGTGTTTAATGTCAAATAGCTGTCACTGCTCAGGAAATCCCAAAATCCTGTGTTAGTTTTATTAAGATTTTTAAGGAAAGCAGGTAAGTTTGTTGTTGTTTTGTTGGTTTCTTTAACTGAAGAGAAACTGAATTTTGCCCTTAAGTGTAGCTCTTTCTTCATGTCCTGCTAACGCTCAGCTTGTGGGAACTTCCTGCTGCCTGCCTCCAGAAAATTATCCCATTCATTAAAACAACCGGTTAAGTCACACTCTGCAGAGGTTCATGCTGTGCTCAGCACTTAACCTTCCTCTCTCTCTCCTGCTCTTTTCCTCTCCCAGCCACTGCCAGGTCTGCTGCTGCTGAAATGGGGGAATACGGAGTCACTCCAGGCCAGCGTGTGGCCATCGTTTGGGACAGCTCCTCGCCTGTCGAAGCGCTGAAGGATTTGGTGGATAAAGTCCAGGCGCTGGTGGGAGCTGATAATCGTGTCTCTGTGGAAAATGTTAACCAGCTGCCTCAGTGTAAGAACCAGCTTAATTTTTTACTGTTTTCATTAAAAGGGAGAGGGTTCTGCTGCTGTGTGAGCTGGCACCATCCTGCTTTGGGAGTCAGCACTGAGAACAACGACTGCTGCTGACTCTTACCCTGGGCAGTACAGTGAGGGAAGTGATGCACCATGGCTGTGCTTCTCTCATTGGTGTCTTTAATCAGTTACTGCTGTTGTACTCAAGCATGAGGGATGAGGGAGCTGGAACTGGTGTTTTATGCTGTATGTGTATGGAACTGGTGTTTTATGCTGTATGTGTATGTGTGTAAAATTGTACCATCTTCCTCTTTCCTCCCAGCGGCTCACAGGGAATCCAGTTTTGACGTAATTCTCTCTGGCATGGTACCAGGCAGTACAGCACAGCACAGTGTGGAGCTCCTGGCAGAAGTAGCTCGGATACTTAAGCCAGGGGGCCGTGTTCTCCTGAAGGAACCAGTGGTTACAGAATCAGGTAAGAGAATTTTGCTTCCATGGCAACATAGCAGTTCTCGTGAGGATTAGGCTGAAATAGAAAGGACAGGAACCCCAATCGACGTTCAGAGATTTTCATTCTCCTGACACACTAACCCAAATCACGAGGTTTTTATCCTGTGCTTAAGCTGGTATCCCTCAGAGATATTCACAGTCACACTGCTTCTATCAAAAATGCTGGATAGGCTCATTCCTGAACTACATTGAAATGCTTCAGTGATTGCTGTTTTCTCCTCAGGGTGCAATGTTAAGTAATTGTAGATGTTGTGTTTCTGAGGAGCTTCCGAAGTGATTTTAAAAACAGATGACAGATGCTGAAGAGATTGCCCTAGAAACCAGTTGAGAAATAGTTATCCAGAAAAGGTTAGAATTGTTTAGACTGAGTTTTAAGAGAAAAGCCAGAACCGGCCATGGGACAGCTGGACGAGCCACGAGAAGCTGAACACAGTATGATTTCTCAATGTAGTGTGTTCATTTAGGAGCCCATGTTTTGAAAACTTCATGATTAGTTCACTTTAATAGGTAAAAATGTTTGGGAGGGAGTTTGTTTGGGGTAGTTTTTTTAAATCTTTTTTCGATGGGTGTTGATTGGGTTGAGAAAAGTTTTGGCATATATAGAACATATTTGTAGCTAGAATGGCTCTGTGATCCCAGACTGTTATTTTAATGAACAAGCTGCTGATGCTTTTTCTGGTTTGTTCCTTCTGTCAACTAGAAAGGGCCCAATTTTAGAGCAGAGGTTTGACTCAAGTGCTTCCCTCTAAAGTTCTTGCTCTTCCAGGTTTCTCAGTGGACTGTATTCTTATTCTTGCCAACTCCTACTCCCTGCTTTTGTGTCTTGCAGGAAACAATGGCAAAATCAAGACAGCAGCCAAACTCCTCACAACTCTGACTCTCTCTGGGTTGGTGGAAGTGAAGGAGGTAGGGATGTGTTTGCCATTTCCAGAAATGGCCTCGAGCAGTTACCTGGGGATTTGCTGGGTGATGAGGTTTTTAGCTACCCTGGTTTGCAGTAAATGTGCATGGCCACTGCCTGGCACAAACTTTAGCTACTGTCAGTATAGCTAAAGTGTTTTTCTTTAGGATTAAAAATACTGATTATCTGTTCACTGGAATGCTGGGCTGGGTGCTAAAAGTGGGTTCTGCATGAGTGGGTTCTGTTTTAACCTAAAATCTTACTTTGCAGCTGCAAAAGGAAGCACTGACCCCAGAGGAGGCCCAGTCTGTCACAGAACATCTGGGTTACCAAGGCAATGACCTTCTCACTATTCAGATAGAAGGCAGGAAGCCCAATTTTGAAGTGGGATCCTCAAGTCAGCTCAAACTTTCTTTTGCCAAGACACCTGGCTCTTCAGGTAAGGAGTGGTGCTTGCTGAATATCTGATTTCCTGGCTCTCAGTGACAGGCATCACTATGAACAGGGAGACAGTTCCCACATAGGGAGCGCTACAGTAAAAACCGATGAAGTAGGGCTCTCCAAAGTTGCTTGAACTCTATTTGTTGGGAGTAGATGGGGCCTAAGGGTGGATTAACTGCTATTTCTTCCTTTGTTTTGGCCACAGGAAAACCCTCTGTGGACCCAGCTGCTGCAAAGCTGTGGACACTCTCTGCCAATGATATGAATGATGAAGAGATGGTAAGTGGTTTTCTTGGTGAGGCTTTGCTGTTCCTTCTCTCTCCCCATTATTTCCTATTCTAAATACTTCCAGTCATGCCTCTTGGGAAGCTTTACAACTTCAGAGGTAGAAAAGCCTCCCTAAGGCAAGACATCTCATTGGTTCCATGGGGTCTGGAGAGCTCACTGGTGTGGTGGGGGCAGACAGGAGACAGGGATTTGAGGGTACAGCTGCAGCACTTCAGTGCTGGTGCAGATAGCAGCATTTCTTTGAACATAACTCAGCAGTGTCATTCCCTACTGACAAGTCCATTTCCTTCGTGTTGTCTCCCTTGGTGTGTTTTCAGGATCTTTTGGACTCTGATGAGCTTTTGGATTCAGAGGATTTGAAAAAGCCAGATCCATCATCCCTCAGAGCTCCATCCTGCAAAGAAATGGGCAAAAAGAAAGCCTGCAAGAACTGGTCAGTGCTGGAGTTCATGTATTGGTGAACCTTTCAACTGCATCATTAAACTCTTTAGAGTTGGAGGGATGTAAAAAAGATTGTAGGCAATTTGCTGTTCTTCAGAGCCTAAATATTTTGGTTCATATCCTTTCTCATCTTAATTATGGGAATGTAAGTCCAAATACAATGAGAATTGACCTGCGACTGCTACAGGTTATTATGATGGTGAGCCTCACCATCTTGAAGGTGGCTAAATAGCTTGTGCAGCTTGCCTAAAACCTTGGTTTCTCACATTCCATGGAGAAACAGCAGATGTAGCAAGTGCTGTAGTGTCATTTCCCACTCAGTTTAAACTTGAGGAGTGTTTCAACACTTGTTATACAACTGTGGTGTTGAAGAACAAAGTGAGAAGCATGAGTCCCAGAGTCAGCTGTGTGTGAGAGAGCAGAGCGAGGGCTGTTGCATGTGAAAAGGGCTGGCACAAGTGTTGATGACTCATGACCTTTAAGCAGAAAGATGCAGGTGACTTCTTTGTTTATCTGCAGCACGTGTGGCCTGGCTGAAGAACTGGAACAGGAGAAGAAGAGCTCACAGCCCAAATCTGCCTGTGGAAATGTAATTAGTAATTTTTGTCTCTATACTATGGTTTGCAGTATATGATCTCTGTGTAAGAATTGTGTTCCCTAGTGACTGCTGCCTGAGCTGGAACACTGCTTCCACACACTGCCTGTGTAGCTTCTGCAGAGCTGCAGCCTTTGCCCTGTGCCCACATGCTCTGTACCAGCACATGCCATCTGTCCTGACCCCCTGGGGGAATCAGTGAGCAGTGAGCCTTTCTCTACCTGCTCACCGGCTAACCAGAGATCTGCTTAGGGAGAATTCCCTTGTGGGAGCTCAGGGGGCTGCACTAGCCCGGGCACACCAGGTGGAGTGGAGACTCATTTCTGTGTGAGCCTGGTGCTCGCACAGCTCTGCTATCCACACTAACCAGGTGTGTTGAGAAGGGGGTAGAAGGGAAGCAGTTTCTGTGCTCATAGATGCTGAGGAGCATGACATCTCTTGAGCTGGAGAAACATATCACAGGGGAAGAGACCTGAAAGTGGCACCTGATTACAGACAGTGCTTTTCTTTCCCTTGCCAGTGCTACCTGGGGGATGCATTCCGCTGTGCCAGCTGCCCTTACCTGGGGATGCCTGCCTTCAAGCCTGGGGAGAAGATTCTCCTGCAACAGGACCAGCTGCACGATGCCTAACAAAGATGTGTCCTGCCAAAGACTCTGCTGCTTTTCCGTCACTCTGAGGTTCTTCCTGCAGTCCTCATCCTCTCAAACTCATGCTCTCCAGCCAATTCTCCATGTGGGGAGGGACACTGTGGGCACTGACACTGCTGTGAGCTTACCACTTGCCATTAGCCTCGGGCTACCTGATCCTCTGGTGGCAAGTCACATATTAGACTTCATGTTACACCTTGTTTTGGCTGACCTGACTTGATCCTGGACGCTGGCCGTCACAGCATGTCCCACCAGCAGAGGGAAGTACAATCACGTGTCAGGTTGCCCTTGTATGCCTGTGGCATTTCCCATGCCCATGTCCTGCAGCTCTAATTAGTCCTGATTTTCCCTGGTGAATCAGCAGCTCTGGCTCAGCCTCTGGGGTGACTGGGCTCCTGCTCTATTTGAAATTTGAACCTGCAGCCCCTTACCACGTGAGGGTTGATCAGCAGCTTCTGTGGCAAGTCAGGAGCAGGGAGTACACTTAGCAGCATGTGCTCATAGCAGCGTGCATGATCTTCTTGGGAAAGGCTGGCAGGCACGATGAATTTTCAAGTGTTTTGGAACCCTACCCCCACTTGTTTCCAGCAAAATGACAATGATTCAGTCCCACCAAGAACTCCTGCCTTTAAGGCAGGGAGCTGATGAAAGAAGATTTGTCTTGTCTTCCCACAGCTTTCAGTCCAACACGAATTGATAACACAAGGGCAATCTGAGACTCACCTCTCTTGGTGGTTACTGAAATGAGTTACCTGCAGTGTCAAATACATAAGAACATAGCAATAACTTAATTTCTAGATGATCTGTTGTCGCCATCTGCTCCCTCTCCATGAGATACTATTTATTTGAGTAGTTACTGCTAGTGTAGCATCCTGCAGGTGTGGGATGAGGGTGCTGTTCACATTTTGTGCCGGGCTTGCTTCTCACCCAGAGAGGGAGAAGAGGAAAGCCCATATCCAGTGTCTCAGTGGGGATTGCTTTGTTTGGAGCTCTTGCTCTACAGGATGTGACTGCTTGTTGTGTGCTACCTGAGTTACTAAACTCATGGAGGGGGCAGGGATGAAAGGCTGTCTGTTCTTGAAATAAAAGTGACCAATAGTAAAGCCTTTGTTTTAAGGCTGGTATTAGTGGCATTCTAAGTGTGTCTGTCCTTCTCCTCAGCCTCTCAGTGATTTCTTGAACTGTTCAAATGTTAGGTTGCATCGTGGAGTTCTCCATAAATTGTTCCTCTGAAAACTTGAATATGTGATACACACTGGAAGGAACAGAAAGTTAAGGAAAACGAAAGAAAACTCCTTTCTGACTGCTCAGATGGTGCTCTGGGAATCACACTCGCACAGCCCCAGACTGTCATTGCTGGGATTGAAGCCCCTTTCTGCCAGAGCAGTTTTCCCAGACTCCTCTCTCATTCCTCCCCAGTCCCTGCCTCTGTCATCGGCAAGAACAGCTCCCAAGGAGACAGGAGTTGTGTGATAAACCGCCTCCAAGCAAACTTGTGATGTAAGGAAATTGGCAAAAGTCTGTGCACACTTATTGCCTTTGGGGGTTTTATTGCCTATTCTCAGCCTCACTGGTAGCAGATCAGATCTCTTTATGAGGTCCTTGATAAAGGCAGCCCTTAACCCAAACTCTGCTTTCTTCTTGCCCAAACTGGGAGAAGCACCACTTTTACTTTTGTTTCTCTGTGTGACTCAGGCTTCCTTTGTACAGTCAGCAGAGCTTGAGGGGCAGCAAGGACACACTCCGTGCTCCTGGCAGGAAAACCCATCGTGGATGTTTCAGCCACCTGCCTTGACTGCACACAGGGACAAGGGGCCCTCTCCAAACACCTCTCTCAGATGTTTGGGGCAAGAAGGGCATTGTGTTTATTATTGCTTTATCTTCCCACACTTGCATAACTGCTTGTGATAGCATCTTTTTGAGAAGTGAAATATGGAGGCTCAGCTCTGGCTGTAGCCGCTTCACCTTTTAAAAATAGCCAATGGGCAAAGATGCTGCCTCCACCCTTCCTGATTGTGCTAGAGAGGTTGCCTCAGCTTGTTCCTGCTGCAGGCCTGGCTGCCTTTCCCCACCTCTTGCTCACTCTTGTAACTGCTCCAAGGTTATTTCATAGCTTCTTGCCTGGTTTCCTGTGAAAAATGCTATCCCAGATCTGATTTCCCCCTAACCTTGGGCATACAAGACAATGCAAATGCAGCACTATGAACATCCCAGCTTTCTACATTTCATTGAGCAATAACTCTTTCCTGGTGAAGCAATGAGCCATGCTTTTCCTTCCACTTCTTTTAAACACACACAGTTAAGCAAATGCAGAGCCTGTGACAGCTCTTGTTAGTCTTAATTCAATTTGTACCTCAGCTTTCCAATTTTGCCTCTTTGCAATTTAGTGAGCATGTCATTCTGCACATACCCTTTGTGGTTTTCTTTTCCCTCATGGCCTTCTATTTTGACCAGTGGCATTCTGAAGAACTCTGCAGCTGTATTTGCCTCCTCTGAAACTTCTTCCCTTCCCTCAGGAGAGAATAACTGGCTACCAAGGATGTTAATACAAGTCTCAAGTGTCCAGCTCAGCTCTTTGTGAATTATGAGCAGTCTGTCCCTCTTAGTTGAAGGTTTTTAAAAACTTTTCTCCTTAAAGTAACAACATCAGTAATTTCATGCTATAGACACATGAGAAGGGCTGTGCTGGTCCAGCCCAAAGGCCACCCAGCCTGGCTATAGAGAATCATGGGATCCTTCTAGGTCGGAAAAAAGATATTTGAGTCCAACAGTTATCCCAGCACTGCAAAGCCTTGTGCAGGTGTTTATGTCACTGGTGGCAGAAATGTTGATGGGGCATTGAATGGAACTTGGTCATGCAGGTGCTGATGATGTCATGGCTGGCAGAGGAGCTGATGGGGCAGCAGTTTCTTCCCCTTCTTTGATTACACTCCTGGATTTTATACACTCATGTAGGGCAAACACCAATTCAAGCAATGGTTGGACATCTGCCCAAGTTGGATCGTATGCTCAGAATAACCCAGAAGATCTGGGCTATCTTTTTGGTGTCTTCTCTGAACCTGAGCATCTGTTGTGGCTGTAGCACTAAATCATTAGAGCTATGTGCTGGTTTCAAACCCAGCAGGAAAATTAACTCCACTCAAGTTGCCCCTCTTCCCCCATCCCCTTCGAACAGCAGAGGGAACAGCAGGAGAGACCACAAGTGGTAATCACAATTTTACTGAAAAAACTGACAATAAACACAACGGTATCAATAAAAGAGGGCACGAAAGAGTGTGCTCTACCCACAAGAAGAGTATTCACCACCAACCCACCTAGCCACTCTCAATACAAAGCAGATCAATGCAGGAGCACTTCTGGGAAGTAAGCAATGCTTTTCCATCCTTGCCCCTTGTGTTTCACATAAGTGCACCACAGCAAGGTCAACCCACATCACAGCACATGCCTGCTCCAGAGAAAATCCAGAAAATTGTTCCAGAACTTGTAATGGCCATGCCACCTTGCATGTCCAAAACCAATCTCTTCCTAGACATGATGTTGGCCACAGAGTGTACAGTATAATTCCTGAACCATAGAGCAAGTAGCTAGAGGAGCCTGTCAGTGACTGAAGACAGTGAAAAGAGTTGCTGAGGCTTGGCAGTGCTTGAAGCTGCAGAAGGCCAGGGGACAATGGGCTCAAGAGTCCTGTCCTCAACATGAGACACTGCTTCTTCCAGGGGAACATAAAGCAGGGTTGTGCAGCCATTTGGGGTATTAGCTGGCTTTGGTCACCAAGATTGCACTCCTGTATGAGCTAACACCTTGTTTGTGAGGAGGATGACCCTGACAGACAGACAACAAACTGCTCACCCTCCTTCATTTGCCCTCTTCCTTGGGAGAGACATCCACCTCTGTGCTGGCAACACTGCCATCCTCACCATTCTGCTTCTGTTGTGATGGCTTGATCTCAGTGTAAATGACATTGGAAGAGGCAGGTGCTGTCCCCTTCTTCTCAAAATTCAGGTTGGCATAGGTCAGGTCCTCAGTCCCTGTCACCAGGGCTGTCTGCAGGGAGAGAGCAATGAGTAGAGCCTTGGCTTTTCTTTCTGTGTCTCTCCTGCTAATATTTTTCCACTGGCACAACTCTTTGTGCTGCCCAAGCATTACCCAGCTTGCTCAGAAGTGCCACCCACTCTAACGCTCATAAGCCCTTATTTAATAACAATTAATAAGTGTTTAGGACTATGTTTTCAGAAAGCAAAGCTGATTTTACTGTGAAAGCCTTTAAGTGAGTATTCAGCAGCCAGTGCCTTTTTTTGACAGGGAGGAGGAAGCAATACATGCAAAGCCCTCCCTGGCTTACCGTGCTAACCTGATTCCCCTCCACCACTTCCCCGCTTGTGAGCTCTCCTGAAAAAGGAAATGTAGTTTAAACAGTAGTTAAAATATCTTTTATATAATTTTTCTTAATTATAAATTAATAAAAATACCAATTTTTTCTTAATTATTTTAAATTAAGAAAAAAATGAAAGAATGAAGCAAACATCTGCATTGGTCCTGCTTTTGTTGTGGGAGAGGATGAGGCACTGCAGCTCTGTGGTTCTGAAGATGGCCAAGGGGCTGGAGGGGTTGGCAAAGGGCTTAAAAGCCCTTGGAGGGGCTGGAGAAGAGCTCTGAGATGGACACTTCTGGAAATGTAGTGATATGCAAGACCTGTTTAATCATACCACAGGTTGTGCCATAACTGGGCTCCCACCAGCAACTAGCCAGAAGGAAGGGAGGGGGTGAACCTTCTTACCACCCTGGGACAGCTTGTTCAGGAGAACAGATTTGTGAAGGGAACACAGAGTGAGCAGGAACAGTAGGATGTCAAAGATGGACGTCTCCCAAGCCTGGCTTTGTCCAGACCAGCAGTTGAGGAAGCAATGCCAACCTGTTCTGTTCCTTCTGCAGTGCCACAGCAGGAAGCCAATGACCGGCATGTAAAGGAGCGTCCCGACCGCTAAGCCAAGGAGGATGCACAGGAGGAGGTTGAGTCCTGCACACACAACATCACAGAGGCACTCGTGAGCCATCATCCCCCAGGCAGGGACACATGCTGCCATTGCCTCCTTCATGGCAGGGCAGGTTTCTTCCCAGACATGGACTTCTAGACCCTGAACCACCCACAGCTTCAGGGTGCTGACAAAATCCCGTCAAACTCAGCCAGTGAATAGTCAGAGCATCAGACCCCCTCCCCAGCATCACAGCCTCTGATCCACTGGTGCCTACCCCAGTTTAGCAGTGGGTCCCACCCACTCACAGGAAAACATCTGGATATTTTCCCTTTTACTGCTCCTCCCTCTTTTTCCCTGAGGACTCCTCCTGCCCCCCACTCTTGCAGCCAGAGGAGTGAGGACGCACCTTTCCAGATCTTTCCTGTGACATCTGTCTGAGATCCTGCAGAGCCACAGCCTGAAGGACAGAAACATGAGTGAGAGACTGTCCAGAGTCTGTCCCTGCACACTTCTCTGCTTTGGTGCAGGAACCTTGACCCCACAGTCCTGGCTGTCCCACTCTTGCCACCAGAGCTCTACCCACATCAACATTTGGCTGATGTGCTACAGCTGGATGATATGGCAGGTCCTGTTTCGAGGCCCAGCAGCTCCATGGTGGGATGCATCTGCCAAAAGGCTCTGTGCTGGGTTGGCTCCTCCAGGTTTCAGGATGCTTTCAAGGGAAATGGTGCATGGAAGAACCAGAACCAGAGGCATGCTGGATGTAGCACCCTTCTCTGCCCACTCATCTCCCCCATGAAAACAGAACCACTGCCACTTACGGGGAGCTGCTGCTTGTGTGCTGTTTCCAGTGTCTGTCGAGTTTGGTCTTGTGATGAAGACCCTACACACACAGATTCCCATGTGAGCTGCACACATGCTGGAGCTGGTGAGATTTGTACAGTTTCCTCCCAGATCCACAGTGTTGGTTTGACTCTCCACCTGCAGACTTTCAGGTTCATAACACTTCACCTGCACTGTGAGATTCTCCAAACAAATCTCAAACTGCACAGTGATGACTGGCTCTATCAGCTGACTGACTGTTCCTGGAGGAAACAAAACCAGAAGAGACAGCTGAAATACATATGATCCTGCAGGGTCATGCCCATGTGTCACTCATGAAAGACATGGTGAAGTGACTGTCCTTTCCTTCAGCAGCTGATGATCTTTTCCACATCTGGCTGCTAACCATTCCTCAGTACTCAACACTGAAATGTTGCATGTTGACTCGTGCCACTGAACACTGTGCACGGCACAAACATGTCTGTGTCTCAGGAAGGACTAAAAACGTGAGGATCAGGGAGAAGACACCTCCTCCTCCTGTGACACAAGCACCCAAGCAGGAAGTGCCACAGGCACAGGCTCTACCATTTCATGGAGTATGAGGTGGGACCGGGGGGTTGGCAGTGGAGAATGGTTAGCTCTGGAGAAGTAAAGAAAATACAGCAAAAGAGATCGCTGCAGCCTCTCTGGCTTCATCCCTAATGCTCACTCTGGAGTACTTCAGAATCACTCCTGAACCTTTGAGCTGAAGTCACTTCACACCTTCTCAGCTGAGCCCTCCCTCTCTCACCTCTCCTCAGTCCATTCTTTCCACTCTGAGGGGAGTCAGTGGACTTCTGTCCCCTACCACCCTTGCTCTGTTCATAACATCTGTTCTTGGATATGTTCTTTGTGTTCTCCACCCTGCATTTGTAGGTTCCTGTGTGTGCTTTGTTCACACTGGCAAAGATGAGCTGGGCCAGATAATTTTTAATCTCCATACCACCTTCATTCTGCTGTTTTCCCTCATTTCAGGTGACATTAAGCCACTTTACCTCCCTGGCGGTGCTGCTCAAGCCTGCCTGGGGCAGACACTGCAAGATAAAATCTAACCCTACCAACACATCAACTGAGGCTGAAATCTGGTAAGCAAGTCCTGCGGGAAAAAACCCAAACCTATAGAGGGCTGGATTTGTGTTAAAGGAATACCTGTATCTGCCAGGTGAAGCTGACTCCCCTCTGCAGTCAATTAGGCTTATAAGCATTTCTGTTTCCTTCCCCCCTGCCTGTTTTCTCTCCCTGCTGCTGAAGGTGAAGCTGGTTCAAAGCCCCCGGAGCTCACAGTCTGTGCACACACAGTTGCAGGGGGAACCCCTCTGCAAGGCACATGGCAATGTGCTGGTGCAGAAGAGGGGCTAAATGCTGCAAGAGGAGAGGAAAAAGCAGCAGCAGTCACTTTCCCAGACCTTCTGCAGGCATATGCAAAGAGGGAAGAGTTCAGAGCAGAGGCAAGGGCACTGAGGGACTCACCAACTGGCAGCCAGGTGAGGAGCAGCAGGGGCAGAAAGATGTCAGCCAGCCAGAGCTCCATGCTTCCCAACAGCCTCATGGTGACGATGCCGGGTGCCTGGTGGGATCAGCCAGGAGCCTCCTGTCTCTCCCTTCAGTGTGGGGTCACTGCTCAGCCGAGGGAAGCTGAAGCCTTACTGGGACCTCACCCCCTCACCACTGGGCCAGACAGTTCCCTCTGTGCCCACAGGCTTCCCCTCTGTTCCCCTTCTCTTGCTTCAGCCCAATACTTACCTCCTCTCTACTCTGATTCCTCCTCCGGTTTCATCCTGACCACATACCCTCGGCCCTGAGACCAGAGTAATGCATCCGGGAGCTGCTGATGACCATTTCCCACTACTCTAGGGCCCAGCCCAGCAGCTCCCTGCCATTTCCCCAGTTTCCTACAGCACCACCTCCCCACACCACCCGAGTCAGTTTTGTTTTACACCCAGGAATGGACCCCTTGGAGGAAGCAGTGATGCCGTCACAGCAGGGGGTGGGGTGATGTTCACACCCATCTGGTGATCGGGTGTGCTCGCTGAGCTCAGCTGGGGACCCACACACCCTGCCAGCCCCCAGGGACCTGCGGTTTGACACGGGCATGGTTTTGATCAGACTGTTCTGGTTGAGGGATGTACGAGGCCCTGCAGAGCCCTGCCCCAGCCATGAGTACCCAGATCCCAGCTCCTGCCCTGCAGGGATGGGGTGCTACAGGCAAACTGCTGTATTCCTCTGCCACCTCTGGCGTGAGGGACACCAGGACAGGAACATCCACCAGGCCAGACACAGCTTGTGTCACCCCTGCCACCAAAGGGACGTGGGCAGCAGTCAGGTGCAGGCCCCTCTGTCTCCCCAGCCTCTGTGGGTGCAATCTCTGCTACTCCCCACTGACTGCCACTGCTCTTCCTCTTTGTGTTCAGAGCAAAACCTCCTTCCATCTGCCATTTCCTCCCCTTTAGTTTCTATCAGCAACCACAGGAACCCCCCTCCACACCATGCGGGGCACACACAGCCCAGCCATGTGTCTCCTGGAATAAAGGGTGTTTACTGGAGGTCTCCACCAGGCAGTGGAACCTCCTCACTGAAGCTGAGGTCTCATCTGCAAACCAACTCACATGAGGAAACAGCAACACCAGCATGATATTTGCTGATAAGAGGGTACAAGATCCACAAGAATGACAAGTGAGAGGTTCTTTGTCTCTCTTGCTCTCCCCTCTGGACCTCTTCATCTCTTCCCAGCTCTTTCTGATACTCAGATTCTCTCTGCATTCAAGTCTTCGTATCTGTTCATTTCATAACTGCGTAATTATGTGTACTTGTTTACTTCCTTTTTATTTCTATTCTAGTTCTCACGTTTCCTGGCACTGATGAAGCCAAGACCTTCTTCAGCAGGAAATGCCTTCCCAGCTGTGGTGCTGGTGGAACTGAAGGTTAACGTCTAGCCTTCTGCTGACTCCACAAAGCACCTCTCCTACCAGAGCCCTTTGTGCTCCACAGCAACATTCCATGGTGCTCTGTGCCAAGGAGAAAGGAGAGCAGGAAATGACAATGCTGCTGTTAACAGCACACAGTGTTCCGTGTCAGCAGCAGCTACACCGGGCACTACACATTGTCCACAGTAATAGGCAGGCTGCAGAGCTCCTCAGGAGCTCCCCGCTCCCTTGAAGTGAACGAGGGAAATACAGAACGTGCCACCAAGGTCTTCCTCTCCCAGCTGCTGGGAGGCAGCGAGGAGCCTCCTGTGCCATGCTGGGGAGGATGAGGAGCGGTGTGACGAGAAGGGCTGTCCTCAGATGGCCCGTGGTGGCTTTACAGGGGCTCTTCCTTGGGTGTCGTGATGCTCTGCCCCCCGCAGGGTCTCCAAAAGCGGTCCTGCCCTCAGCCTGCCCCTCACAGCACTGTGGAGCTGACGGGGCTCGGGGGCGCACTGCTCTGAGACCCCTGAGCCCTCACGGAGCTGGGCCCGGCACAGCCGGCGTCAGAGCCCCCGGTGCTAGTGACACCGAGCGGGACGTGCCTGCAGAGACTAGCGGTGTCCCGGACTCCCTGAGGCAGAGCATCGTCAGGCGGCGGCCGCCACTCAGACCCCAGTACGGGGACGCCCCTAGAGCGCCTCACCTTAGCGTTCATCGCGGGGCTGACGCGCCTCGCTCTGATCTTCCACTGGCTGTTGTCTGTGTCCGTCATTTAAGCCCCGCCCCTCCGCCCATCTCCGCTCACGGGATTGGTCGTTCCTCATGCGGAGCATGAAGCCTCCCTGGGAGCGGCCATGTTGGAGCCGTTGCCCGGCGGAGGGTCGGCGCGGCCTTGGCTGTCGCGCATGCGTGGGCCGGGCAGGGGCGCCGCCCCGGGAGCGCGCGGCCGCCTCGGCAGCGCGCCCGGGCCGAGGATGCGCCAGGCGGGACAACCGCGGCGGCCCGGCCGGGCACAGGTGAGGGCGGCTCCGACCCCTCGGGCCCCCCGGGCTCCTCTGCTGCCCCGGGGCCGCCGGGCGGCGCGGGGGGCGCGGCCGTGCCCGAGGGCGCGGGGCCGGGAGCGGCCGGGAGTGGGCCGAGGGTACCAACTCCGTGTGGGCCGGTGGGGTGAGGTGGGGCCTGTCCCGTGCAGACCCCTGAAGGGTCAGGTCAGGTCAGGTCAGGTGAGGCGAGGTGAGGCGAGCCCTGCTCTGTTGCAGAGGTGAGGCGAGGTGAGGCAGCTCTGCCCCGTCCAGCCCTGTGAGGGATCCGCACACGAAGAGCAGCTGCCCAAGCCCCGCTCCCCGGGCAGCACAGAGCATCGTGGGCCATGCCAGAGGCATCCCCAGCGCTGTCGTCGCCCTGCCATGAGTTTTGCATGAAGGCTGGTTTGGTTTCCAGGATTTTCCAGCTGCTGCTCTCCGGCACGGTCCTCATTGCCACCTTCGACCTCGGGCGGCACCTGTGGGAAGCGCTGTGCCTGGAACGGGGCCTTTGCTGCTGTACATCCACACCAGGAAGGACAGAGTGCTGTGCTGGGCTTGTCTCGAGGTGTGGTGGGAGTTCCTCGAGGCTGTGGACTCGTGGGTTATCGCACAACCCGCTGGCACTGAATCAAAAGCACATTTAGCAAAGAAACCACGTCAGTTTTGATATCACCATGTGAAGTGTTTCATACAAAGCCTCAGGTGTATTGGTGCCAGAGGGCAGAAATGCTTGCTGGTGTGCTCCTCCACCACGTGCTTCATCTCCTTTGGAACCCAAATGGAACCTTTTTGGAACAGCTTAAGCTTGAGACGTGTGAAAAACTTTCTTTTTATGCAGAGCCAGTGCCACCCTGGCCAGCACCTTTCTGGACATGGGCTGTTATTCTTTCACTACCTTTGGACATCTATATTGGTCCACAATAGTTTCTGGGCCCTGTGATCCTTGTACTATTTAGTTTTTGAGACTTCTGCCTTTGGAACTTCCAGACTGCTTCAACATGGAATTGAATTGGATCTTGTGGGAATCATGAGGTGTTTCATTGCATTGGGTCACATAACTTCTTGTTGATATGTGTACCAAAAGAGTCAAAAAGCTCTTTTCTGTGACTGGGATGGGACTTCAGACTCACTGAGAGATTCAGCAAAAATGGAGGTGTTTTGTGGCCTCCAAAAAATGAATGGCAGAGCTCTAGGTGCTTCTGTTAGAAAATTTAAGTCAGAATGATGGTGCAGGATCGATTATTTCATTTCTGTTAAAAAGAGATTGATTTTAATTTCCTGACATGCAAGATATCTGTTGCTGTCTGGTTTAATTTTCCCATAAAACTCTGTCTTTTGGGTTTTCTAGGGTTCTCCTTAAAGTATTCATTCCAGTGTTTGACCACTGGAGATGTTGGTGCTAGGATTTTAATTTCTGAAAGCTTGGCTTTTAAAAGGCTTTTCATGTTTTTTGTAACTAATTTGCTGAGGCTTGTTGGAAGGTTTGAGGCTTGATGGGTTCTATAGTAAACAGAAATTGTACCTAATTCTAATCTCTGGTTTTGGCCACAGTTTCAGGCATTTCTTCCTCAGAGCTGTTTCCATGCTCTGCCAAATCCAGTTTTCTCTGATTTTCAGTTCAGTGCTAGATGTGACTTCTGTGCATTCAGTGACTCTCAGTGGATAGACAAGATTCTTTCTTTTGACTCCCTGTAAATGACAAATGTCTGCAAATGTCTCATGGCAAGGGCACTTCAGAACTTAACCAAAGTGTGCTGCAAGGATCCACCTTCCTCAGGTTGTTTTGATCCTGCCTTCTCTGAGCTACATTTGATATGGTCTTGTATGGTGAAGGACAGTGAAAATATCAGGTTTCTCCATCCTAAGCCACTCAGGACTGTATTACCTGTGATGTCTTTTCCAAACTGAGGAATCTTTTCTTGCTTAGGTCTTCCTGATGAGAAGATATTGATACTTTTGATCACCTCTGCAACACTTCCAGTTCTGCTCCCCCACCCCTGCTCGGAAGAGAAGTACAGATGTGCACGTAGAGCTCCAGACAATGGTGCTCTGGGGACCTCTGTGGTGGCACAGTGCTGTTCCTTTGGGATCTCTGTTCATTTTTGATAAACTGTTAATTACAGCTGCCTCTCCTCAACGGTGGCTTTGTTCTGACACAGGGTTTAGGTTGTTTCTTCAGGGTGGCCTGGGCTGGAATCCCTCATCTGCCAGCACTGGAGTGTGTCTGCAGTGTGTGTGTGAAGGGTGGAGTACCCACATGTACCCCTCTTCAAACGCCTCTCATTACAGGTCTTTTAGCATCTGTTCCACTCCTGCCTGTGCCATGTGTGCTCTGGGTCTTGCCCTGTGTAATGATTGTCTTTTTGCTGCCTTTCAGTATCCACATCCACCCTGCTGTACCTGCTCTGCCAAACCAGGACTTCCCAGTTGATGAAAGTCTGGTAGGGGAAGAGGAGATTTGTGGTGATACTAGTGTTGAGCTGGTGTCCTGAAGTTCTTGTAGCATCAGGAGCTGCTGGTGCATTGTAGTTAATCACTAGATTTTGTAGATTTGTGCCATTAGCTCCCAGTGATACCAATGGTATCACATGGTAACATGCAGAAGTATGTTATGTTTTGGGATGAGTGAGTTTAAAATGAGTTTAAATAAGATAAATGAATTTAAAATCTCCACCTGAGATTTTTTTTAAGAGGCAGTTGGATGGAAAACAGGAAACAGTAACACTTAAAATGAGAGTGATACAGAAATCAGCTTATCTGAGTAGCAGGAGTCTGCTATTGCACATGCTGTGGTCTTCTCTCAGAGCATTTTCAATGAATTCAGCCTTTTCTAAACTGTTGTAGTGTTGTGTAAGTTGGACACTGTTGAGCACATCTGTGTGATCTGGTGCAAGCAGGCACACACTCACCTTGTCTCTGTTCCACCTCACTTTGTGTATCCTCAGTCAAAGATGATGCACATTCTGCTGTAAGAATTTTTGATTCTTCCAGTCAGTAAAATGCCAAACATAGATCTGTGAGGACTTCAACAATTATGCTTGCTGTCCATCCAGTTGCAAGATTTTATTTTTGTTTTTGTGATTGATATAAAACAAGCCTGGATACCAGCCATCCTCTTTGCCAGTATCCCAGGATCCCACCCTTTTTTGTAGAATAGTAAATATTTCCAAGATCCTTTTGATCTTTGTCACTACCTTATTTGAGTGTTCTGCTAAATTTTGGATAAAAACTAGTTTATGCCAAGGAACTTTGTTCATCTTTATAAAGAGTGACAATTCAGTATCGCTGCAAACACTGCATCACACAGAAAAGGGAAAACATACTGAATTAATTAAGTAAATATTTCATAAGCTGCTTTATAGCATCTGTAAACATTTGTGCATTTTGCAGGATAAATATTCTCAAGCATTTCCATTTTCTAGTTTAGTGTCCATACTGCAAAAATACCTAGGAATTCAGTCAGGATTCAGTTGTGTAATGTGCTGGGCAGTGTAGGCACCCCCAGACTAATGAGATGCTGATTGCTAACAAAGCACTTGCACTGGGAGTAGTTTCGCTTGTGTGCTGGTACTGCCCAGTGCTGTGTCAGGATTTGCTTTCATACGTTGTAACTTCATGTGTGTGAATATCTTAGGATGATGAGATGAGTAACACTTTCTGAAACAGGTTGTGATTCTTGCTGATTATAGAGGTCTCTTCCAAAGGTGTTGATCTGGTGCTGGTACCAGTTCTTTTTTTAAATATGGTCTTTGTTTTTTCATTGAAAGCTTCTAAAGAAAACTGAATTCGTCATGTTTTTCTCTCTTTAGAAAATAATTCAAAATAGGTCCAGTGGGTGTAGTAGTTGAGAATTCAGAAGGGCACAGAACAAAAGCTGGATCATGGGTTTCTGTGCTGTCAGAGATTGAGGAGACTTCTGACATCTCTCCTTGAAGCTGGTGTTAAAGCAAATGCTAAAGGCAGTTTGGCCAGTTTTGGACAGCAGCTGTGCTAAGACAGACTGGCAGGGAGGGATCAAAGAAACTGATTTGTCAGGAAATACTTGTTAAGAACAAAAGGAGTGTGACTTTCACAAATGTTTGTGTGTAGGGAATATAATAATTCTGTGCAAACCCTGCATTCCCAGCGATTAAGTGGCATAGGGAGAAGGAGATATTTTTAACTGTCCTGAGTTAAGTAAAGCTTTTAACTACCCACAGTGGACACAGTGGAGCGCCCTTTTCCTTTTGGAAAGCAGCTTTCTGTGTATTTAAACACTGGCATTCTCTCTGTAGCCTTTTCCTCCCCAGGCAAAACAGGCTCATTGAATCCAGGCTTTCCCCATAGGACGTTTTCTAAATGTTCTCTGGACTGACTTATCTATTTTCCATAAAATTGTTAAGGTCCAAGCAGTTGTTTTCAGTTTGTGTATTTAATTTGGAAGAAAGATTTATATGCCCCTAAGCTTGCCTATTATTTCCAGCTATTTCAATTGGTCTAATAAAAGATATTACCTCATCTCACAAACCTTTATCTCATTTAGGGACTGACATCATCACAAATAGAGCAGTGCTGCTTTTACCGCCGGTGTGACAGACTCTGTCCTGTCCTCTTGGTGCTTCCTGTCACTCCCAGTTTGTGGCTGTCTGTGTCTGGTTTGTCCTGCATGCTTGTGTGTGTTTGTGTCACGTTTTGAAGCCAAGGAAATGACTTTGTCCATTGCTTTCTTACCATTCTTCTGCAATAGGGTTGTTAGACTTGTCCCTTACTACTGTATCTCTACAGATTGCAGCTTTTTGGGGGTTTTGTTTTTGTCATTAGGATGTTTGAGAATGTTGAAAGCCATGGGAAGGATGGAAGGTGGCATTCAGGATAGATGCGTTTGACTACCACAGTATGTTTTTTGTTGATAATGACTTGTAACTTTTGACATTTTAGGAGCTGTGGATGGAGCACCAAGCTGAGGAACCGAACATTTTATTGAAGGCCTATGTGTAGACCCTGATGCTTGAATGAATGAAGGATGAAAATGCTCCCTGGAGTGGGTGTGTTTGGAACTGGTAGTGCTGCCCAGGTCCTGGTACCCTTGCTGAGGGCAGAAGGTTTCTCCATTGAAGCTCTTTGGGGCAAGACTGAAGAGGAAGCCAAACAGCTGGCAGAGGAAATGAACATCTCCTTCTACACGAGTCGGACTGATGATGTCTTGCTGCATCAGGACGTAGATTTGGTTTGCATCAACATCCCTCCACCGCTAACTCGGCAAATTGCTGTGAAGGCTCTAGGTACCTTTCTATCTTTGGAGTTGGACCAAAAATCCATAGCTCATTGGCAGATTGAAATTTGAAGCTGCTACCCCAGCACAATTCTGGTTGCATCAAAAGGCAAATGCAGTGCTAAAAGTTCTGTGTAGAGTTGGTAGCAACAACTGTGAGAAAGGTTACCTGTTTTGGTTTTTTTTTGTAAAAATACTGTTCATAATTGCTTATAGCTCTGCTTCAACCAACTAAGCTAAAATATCTCCTTCGCCTCAGACGGAACTTGGGGTGGAGAGTTTATAATAAAAATTGGCTGTATAAGAGATAATAATGAGAAGGTAAAATGTTTTTATGCCCATTAAAAAAACCCAAAGCAACAAAAGAAAAAACCCAAACAAAACAATTTGTTTAATTAATTTCAAATTTTCCCATATTCTGCACTAGGAAACTGAGATTTGCCTGGAAGGGGGTGGGGGGCGGCTGTACAGCTCTGCTTTCTGTTTTCCAAGTAAAACCAAGCTTGGAAGTTGAAATCCTTTGAAAAAATATTTGCATGTACTCAGTAGAATCATTTGAGTTAGGATCTAAGAGATGCTGTTTTAGCTGTGACCCTGGTCACTACCTGGACTGCTCTTGGGACATCCATGTCCATATCAGGCTGATATGGTTGTGGGTGGAGGAATCCTTCTACCTGACACAGGAGGGCAGATGTTGGGGACAGCAGGAGGAATCCAGCCAGATGAGGAAGAAGGGATGACACCCCAGACTGGTTGAGCAGGGAGATGGCAGCCAACTGCCCGGCTGACATTTCTTAATTCCCCAGTGTGGCTTTGTAGTGTTAATGTCCTCTCCCATAGTGCAGCGTGGGTGTCAGTTTGCGTGTAATTCTGTAAATAACAAGGGTGATATTTTTACTGTGTTTACAGGAGATACATGAGTTAATTTTAGGACAGGTAATCTCTCAGACCATGTGAGCCAGAGTGGTTTGTTGTGCCTCTTTGCTCTACAGTAATTTCTTTTGGAAGTAAACAACTCCCTACACAAACATTTACAATACCACTAAGGTATGCAGAGAGAGATTTCAGGCTTTTTTCCCTCTCTCCTTTTCTTTTTTACATTGTTAGATTTGTTTGCCTCATTAGTGTCCTTTGAATTTTAAGGTATTCTCATTTTTAAAGATTTGAACTGTAAGTTAGAACTTATCTCTTCAAATATGCTAAAAACTCTTTTAAGCCCTTGTTAGGTAATATGCATTTCACTAGGTCTTGTGGCTCTTGATGATCAAGTGGGCTAAAAAGGAGAGGTTTGAACTTTCTCTGGTGGATTATTAACTAAAAGGGATTGGGATTCCTTCTTTGAAGGCTGGGGAACTATAAGATGGCATTATCCAGAGGAGGAAAGGGGGATAAAGCTGGTGCAGAAGTAAGAGGTTGTATGTACGCTTGGCTGCAAGTTTAGGAAGTGGAAGGCTGAAAAAGCCAGGGAAATGGATGGATGTAGCAGGAAAGGGTAACAATCACTTCCTTTGTCCTGAGATGTTCTGATTTGCAAACTGATGCAGACATCTCAGACCCAGTGTGAAGCTGACCTTGCCTTTCAGCTTTCCAGGTTTATTGCAGTGGTATTTGCAGGTCTGCTGCTCACTATGTCATGACTTATTTAAAGCCAGTGTTGGGTGGTTTCCTGTGACTGAATGTTCTGAAGGAACACAGAACCAGGGTAGGGCCAAAGATGGCAAGTACATTTTCTTTGGAAGTTGAGATTGATACAGTGATGGTTATAAACAGAGGATTATTGGATGTGAATTGTATACAACAGATTGGTGTTTACTCGCCTAGAAACTGGGCTTTAGGAAAGATCAGATGTGGTGCAGTAATAATGGTCTTGTGTGTTGTATTGGTTTTGTTGGGGTCAGTTTGTTTGTTTTAAAGTGCTGACACTTTTATTACTTATTTTTGTACATTTTTGTACTTTTTTTTAAACTGTGCTTCCATTTTTGTTCCTGGCAAAGAGGGGAAAGAGACCCAGTTTTTCTAGGTGGTACAGTTTCTTTGCCTAAGTTACTTATTGACAGACATCCATGAATAAGCCTGGGGACAAAGCAGTGGCACTGGTTTGAGTTCATGAACCAGACAGAACAGATCAAAGCCCAGGGGACAGTTCACATTAAAATCAGTGTAATCTGTTTATCTCCACAACAGGCAAAGCAAGAAGCTCTCCTTAAATTTGTGCTTCTTTTGATCTCAGAGGAACTAAATAAATTTCATGCAACGTCTGTGTTGTGGTTCATGTCCCACAGTTAAATGCACCCATCCATGCTCTCATGTGTCTGAGCTGGTGAGGGCCTCAACCGAAAATTTTGCAGCTGTGGTTTAGGAAAACAATATGGTACAAAGTTCAGGTTATTCATTACCGAAACAATAGTAACAATCCCAATAGTAAGAATCTGGCCTGCTCGGAGGGTTCCTGAAGGGCTGGCTGGGTGCAGCCGGGAGGGGGAGCACGGAGAGCAGGAGCCGCAGTGTGGGATCTGCCTTCCCCTCGCGTGCCAGAGACCGATTGAGATGCCTGTGCTGGCACCCTCTCACTGGGAGTCAATTAAAAGCTGTTCTGAGGAGGGAGCACAGTCTGCCCCTGGCTAAGGAGGAGCTTTCAGAGAGGCACCTACCACCGTGTGCAGTGATTCGTGCAGTTCTTGGGCAAAACTGGTGTGCCATGACTGACCTTCAGGTTTGACATCACCAGTCAGTGCCTGTAACAACCATGTTGGGAGTAGCGTGGTTATTACACTGAAAAATGTTTAGATAAGTATGTGATCAGAACAGACAGAAAACAGGAAAAGTAAAGCCCTGCTATGAGAAGGGGAATACTAGAAATGTCCAAATGTAAGGGTTGGTTAAAGCTTGTGCTGTGATACTCTTTTGTATTACTTCTGCTTTAAAGTTAAAAAGAAAAGGATTATTGACTGCCCCCATTGATTTGGGCCGAACATGATGTGAAGTGCCTCAGTAGCAATAAAAGTGCAGTGGGTCAGCTTGGGAGTTCAGCTCTTGTCTGTGTAACTCAGTCACTTTTTGTCTGATTGTACAAGCAGGCTGTATGTGCTGACCAAAATATTTTGCTTTCTAATCAGAAATGCTTGTTTTAAAACAGTCCACTTACCAAAACATTATTTCTAATTCTTGCGTTCTGTACACAGAATGTGTATGTATATATGTCTTTACCTTAGAAATTGCTGCAGGAAAACCTGACTCATAAAAATACCACCACTTGGCAACCTTTGGGGCATCTGAGCATTTTTGGTCATGTATGCTATTAAATACTATTTTTTTTTCATTTGTGCTGCAGGCATAGGGAAGAACGTGCTCTGTGAGAAAGCTGCTACCTCTGTGGATGCCTTCAGGATGGTCACAGCTGCCAGGTATTACCCCAAGCTGATGAGCATCGTTGGCAATGTTCTCCGTTTCTTGCCTGCCTTTGTGAAGATGAAGCAGTTGATAGAGGAACACTACGTGGGCAACGTCATCATCTGCGACGTGCGAGTCTATGGGGGAAGCCTGCTCAGCCACAAGTACAACTGGATCTGTGATGAGCTCATGGGAGGGGGTGGGCTGCACACCATGGGCACCTACATCATCGACCTCCTGACTCATCTCATCAGCAGGAGAGCAGAGAAGGTCCATGGTTTGCTCAAGACTTTTGTGAAGCAGAACACAGCCATCAGCGGGATCCGCCACGTCACCAGCGATGACTTCTGCGTTTTCCAGACGCTCACGAGCGACGGTGTCTGCTGCACTGTGACTCTCAACTTCAACATGCCTGGATCATTCATCCATGAGGTCATGATTGTGGGCTCTGCCGGTCGCCTCATAGCTCGTGGGACAGACTTGTATGGGCAGAAAAACACTGCACTCCAGGAAGAACTACTGTTTACAGACTCTCTGCCTGTCAACAAGGGCCTTTTGGATAAGGGCTTTAAAGACATCCCGCTGCTTTACCTGAAGGGAATGGTGTACATGGTGCAAGCCCTGCGGCAGTCTTTCCAAGACCAGGAAGACCGTCGGACATGGGATCATAAACCTGTGTCTATGGCAGCCTCTTTTGAAGATGGTCTGTACATGCAGAGTGTGGTAGAGGCCATCAAGAAATCCAGTAGGTCGGGTGAGTGGGAGACTGTGGAGGTGATGACTGAGGAACCAGATGCCAACCAAAACCTCTGTGAGGCGCTTCAAAGAAATAACTTATGAACATTCCTACCTTGGAAAATAGGACAATTAACACTTCTGGCTGTAATGTAAAAAACCTCTGGTTTTAAGATATGTAGATTCTTATTTAATAGCCTGAGTTTCTTGGTTTTTTTAAACATGTAAAATATGTTCTGATAGGAACTGTTGTGGTTTAAATTGTTTAAAGAGTTTTAAATGTTTCAGTTTTTTGCAAACATTTAATTTTTGTCTTGGAGACTGGTAGGAAAACTTGAATTGCCCTTTGCACTTGCAGTAGCTGAAGTGAATCGTGGGATCTCTGCCATTGTGTGGCTTGGAAATGGGACACAACCTCTGTTGCACAGGTTGCTGATTTAACCATGAGAGCATGTAGAGCAAGATCAGGGAGTATCTGTTGTTCAGATGCCTTTTTCTTCTCTCTTGGAGACTGATTTACATTTTAATCCTTAGTTTGTAAAATTTTATAAAAAGAGTTTAGTCATCTAACAGATCTCTAAACTCCTATAGGACAAAAAGTAGAAGGAATGGATTAAAGTTAGTAACATAAAGATCAGCCCTTTGGCTTCCTGCCCGTAGTAAATGTCTTTCAAATTCATTCAAACTGGTGTTTAATTTAAATGATACTATAATCCTCTGTTGTTGGTATCTTGGCAGGAAAATCATCAGGAAGTCTGTGATGCATTGAGCTATTATTCCATATCTGTAGACATTATTCCTTCTACTCAAGAGACTGCCTGTATCCAGCAGCATTTTTTCCATAAGCTCTGTGCCTGTCAGTTATGTTTACTGCCTGGGAGCACTGGTGCCACGTTCTCATTTCTGTGACTGTTAATAAATAAATGCCTCCCAGAGTCACGAGATTGCCACAGTATCGTGGGTAGCAAAGTTGTACAGCATTAACCTTTCAGGGACCTGAAAGTGGAAGGAAGGAGGTATTTCCTACCTCTTGCAGCTCTCTTAATGTGCTGGCTGGATAACCGTCACACTACACACATCCTGACAGTTGAGAGAACAGGGACTGAACTGCCATGGGTCGATGTGCTCTTGATCTCAAACACTGGCTTTTAACTGTCTGGCCCAGCCCATCCTCATGTTCTCCTGCAACTGGAGAGATTTGTTGGCAGATGATGGGGTGGAGGTTCACTCCTTTTGAGAAATGTTTCTCTCTGAGGCAGGTATGTGGAAAGGATAGTCAAATTTTACTGTTTGTTTTGTGTACTTGAAAGCTTTTTTTTTTTTAATGTATTTCCCACTAAATTGTAACCCTGTGTATTTATGTATATTAACATGCACGCTGCTGTTTCATAAGCTGGACCCTCCTGAAAAGTATCATGTTTTCTACAGAAATAAAAAGCTGTGTTTGTTGAGGGAATTCTCTATGCAGTTGTGTGGTTGTGTTTCATTTGGTCAAGCTAAAACCATCCTAATAAAAGCGAACAGGAGACTCAGAGCTGGGATTCAGTGTCTGGTGAGTTCTTCCCATCTCATTGTGGAAGTTGCCAGAAGGCACCAAGAAGCAAAATCCCTGCAGTAATGATGGACCACTTTCTTTGCCCAATGTATAAGTTAGGTATTTACCTTTGGATATTTACTTTACAGACTTAAAAGAAACAACTACTACTGCTGTGCTGTTTTAAAGGGCAGGAATGTGGCTGCTCCTGTGCGCTCTCATCTCTATTGTGAGCTGTGTGAAGGAAGTGAAGGGTTAGGTTGCATATTAGGAAAAGTTCTTCAGCCAGCGAGCTAATTTCATGCCAGTTTGGGGTCTGATTTGAAGCTGTCCTTCTGGAACGGAGAACCTTCCTTTGTGCTTTTGTCACTGTATTTGTACTGGGCAGAATAAAGTGCAGGTCCTTCTCTAGGAGAAGAAGGAAGCACAAAACATCTCCAGATGATCCCAGCGGAGGAAGGAGGGTGCTGAAACTCCTCGGTGAGAAGGAGACATGACTTCAGAATTGTGCGGAGAGGTGGAAAGGGTCTCTCCTGGGCTGGCCACAGCCTGAAGCTGCCCTGCACAGGCAGAGCGGGATGGTGACCGCAGGAGCGCGGCTTTGGTCGAGGCGGATCCCGGCCGTGAAGCCTGGATTGCCCCGTGCAATCCCTGTTTGTCTAGCGCACATGTCGTGCATTAGGGCCCGGGCCGGCTCGGGGGTCAGTGCCCCGTGTGCTGCGGCTGCCCGGGCACGGCCGGCAGGGCCGAGGGAGCAGCGGCGGAGCTGCGGGCCGGGCCCGCCCATCCCGGCGGAAGCGGCGGTTGCCGGGGAGCGGCGGGCCGGCCGGGCCCTCGGCTGTCGGCGGGTGGGCCCAGCCCAGCCCGGCCCGGCCGGGAGCGCTTCTCCGTGGCCTCCCTCGGTGAGTTCTCTCGGGGCAGCCGCACAGGCCCCTGCCGGGCCCGGGGCCGCCCGCCGGGGCTCGGGAGCGGCGCAGGCCGGGGTCGGCGGGCAGTCGGGCCGGGAAGCGCCGGGCCGGGGCAAGGGCAGCGCCTGCGGAGGAAGGCTGCGGGTCTCGGCACGGCGGGACTGCGCTGCTGGCAGCGCCTCCCGAGCCGCCCTCCCCGGGCGAAGGCAGCCAGGAAGGTCCCGCAGCGCTGTCCGGTCCCCCGGCGGTGTCCGCTGTCGCTCAGCGCGGTGCCGGGTCTCGGCACGTGTCCCCAGGCAGGGCTGGTGTTGATCCGCTGTGCCAGCCCGGCCGGAGGAGCTGCGGGTTTCCACACAAGCTGCAGCTCAGCACGGGGCTCGTCCTTGCATCCCGGAGGAATCGCACGCGTTGAGGTGGGGCCTCCGTGTCGTCATCTGTCCTTGCCCTCCAGGGACAGGCCTGGGCTGCAGCTCTGTCATACCCACATCAGTCTCTGTCCACTTCAGTGCCGAGCACGACCCTCGGTCAGCTCCTGCTCCAGCTGCTGCAGGACACGCGTCCGACTGCCTGGGCAGACTGTCCAGCCTGGCGTTATTCCTGGTAGACACCAGCGCCCAGAAAACATGCTCCACATGCAAATGCCAGTATATCGCACTTGGCTGTAGCTGTCCCTCTGTTTTCAGAGAGACAAAATAAAAAAATGGGTCTTTGACACTGGCAGGTAGGGAAGAGCTGGTGAGACCTGGGAAAACCCACATGGGGAATAGTATTAAAAGGAGAATATGAATCTCTCCCATAGCATTTAGCAAGGAGAAAGCTTAGGCAGGGACAAAAGCCACTGGGTAGTTTCACAGCACATTGACCTCAATTCCTGACCCCCAGTTCTTCAGGAGGAATGGTTGCAGATTGAGGTACCTCGCTGTTTTGGTGCTGCCCTCGGGCATGGAAATTATCCTGATGTGACTTTCCATTTCAGCTAAAACTGTTGAGGAAGGAATCAAACATGCAAGACCAGCTGCACGGAGATTAGCCCTTTGATTTGCTGCAGATGACTTGCTCTGCTTATCACAGCTTATCACAACCGTGGGATGTTTTTTCCCATGCTTTTTGCAGAGATTGGCTCATGAAGGCAAGGAGCTGGGCTGGCGTCAGCTCTGTGTGTGGTAGCAGCTTCCTGGCCAGGGACCCAGGCACAGTGAAAATGTCATCTGTGAAGAAAAGGGAATGCTTCAAAGTCAGAAGCAATGGTTTCAAGGCTGTGAAATACACCTGCTTGAGGCTTGTCTGTTCCCATGTTTTGCAGTTACCTTAACTACAATGCCAAAAACAAGTCACAAAAGGAAGCTGTCGTTCTTGTAGGCTCTGAAAGGGCTCAGTTCACCAGGGGGATAAGTAGCATTTTTATCACTTGGTCAGCTGCAGCAAAGGCCACAAAGAGTTGAGTTAATAGTTATTAAACTTCCAGACACTCTGGGAGGGAGAGGGCTGGAGCCTGCATTGCTCGGCTCCTAGGCCAACGTAAAGTCCCTGTTCTGGTGGAGAAGGGAGCAGCCCACTGGGGTGAGTGAGCAATGCTGAAATTATTGGGTTACTCCAGAAACTGCCCTGTGCCTCCTGCAGGTGTGCAGGGTTGCTGGGAGCTGTGGCTCTTACCTAGGGAAACCTGCAGGCTGGTGGGGTGGAAGAGCAAAGAGGAGCTGCACACAAATATCTGTTTGCCTGGACTTATTCAGCCTGGTTTTGCAGAGTGTGCCTGCATCTCACAGCCTGTGAATGCATAGGTGGTGTCTGTCTGGTGGCAGCAGGTCAGGTACTGCATTGTTGATGTTTCTGATGTGAAGAGGAGATGCTCTCCTGGGTGCAGGCAGCAATCAGGTCTCTGCCCAAGAGGGCTGACTCTATTCCCTCATCCCTCTCCTCTATGTTCATAAGTATGTGCTCCTGCTGTGCTTGCTCCAGTGCTTCTCTGACTCCCCAGTGGAGGTAAAAGCCATGTTCCTTTTGGACAAAAGGTTATGTGGGCACAAAATGAACTCAGCGAAGGAAGTGACTTGTCTGATGCAGGGGTAGTGAGTGGAATTGGCTCAGCCCAGGACTGTTTGTGCTGCAAAGCTGTCCCAAGAAATGAAGCAGGTGGGAGTGGCAGCAGAGGAGGTCACACATCCCCTCTTGGCAGGAATGGGCCATGAGGGTCTCTCACTCGTGTTCCCCAAATAGGCCTGTGGTCAGCAGGAGCAGAGCAGCAGCTTGGGAAGGCTGTACCAGTGGTTGGTAACTGAGGCTGGGCAGCTGCTTGCCGGGGTTGTGAGATGGGTGCTGGGGGCTTTTATCCCACCTAGGTACCTACACAGGCAAGATGCTCCCTATTGTAATGAGGTTGTCTGATCTTGCAAGATCCCAAGCCAGAGGTGATGTGACTTGCAAATCAGGGAGTGGGTGTCATTTGCAAATTCCCTGCATCAGGGCAGGGTGCAGTTGGGATGTGAAGGTATAAAACAAGCCTTCCATCCCCCGCCTCCCATCAACTTGCCTTTCCTCCTTCAATCCCCCACAGTAATTGTCTGCTCTGTTACAGGTCTTGATTTCAGCCTGTCATTTTGCGTGTAAATCACTGGGTTGGGACTCGAGTTCAGATCAAGATCAGATGTGCATTTCAAAGCCAGTAGCTGTTCTGGAGTGATCTCATGGTGAATGGTGAACACTTTCTTTTTTTTTTTTTTTCTAGAATAAGAGAGCCTGTTCTGGCTTAGTAGGATCCATTATCAAAGGAGATTAAATAATACCAAGCCAGCATCCTTTTATCTCTGGCTGGGAGTCTGTGCCTGCTTTTCAGAAATAGCTTTTCCAGAGCAGCTGGGTGCAGGCTGCACATGCATGCTGGTGTGCAGCAGTCAGCACTGCTTACATTGCCTCTGCTGTTGTGTCCAGGAGATGAATAACAGCGTTTTGCTAATGGGTCTCATGTCAACAGGGGTGATTTAGCAAGGAAGACTGCAGTGCATTAGTTGCTATGACTCAGACTCACTCAGCCTTGCACTGATCGTTTATTGGTTTATAAATTAAACTGCAGATGCTGCATCCCGTCAGTGCAGGCATGCCAAGGATCCTGAACGGGGTTCTTCCCGTCGAGTTGTCTGAGAAATGTTTAAATTACTGCCTCAGGAGTCAGGGAATACAGGTTGTAGCCCCAGCTCTTACAGCAGTGACTCCAGCCAAGCTGTCCTGGCGCCTGTCAGAATCATGGTGTGGCTCTGATGAGGCTCTTATGGCATCTGCTGAGAGCTCAGCAGCAGTCTGTGCCTGCTGGTGTGGCATCCTGCATCCTCATGTTCTGAGCAGGTTTGCTGTAGGCATAAAAATGCTGTCCAGGAGATCTTGGTGAACAGTGCCGGGAAATTGATGCTGGCTGTTCCTGTCCTTTCCTGCTGGAAGGGTCTGTGCCTCTGTCATGGGGAGGAGAGAGGCAAAGGGACCCGTGTGGGCCAGGGCTGGGACTTGTGGATCTGGGCTACACTGAAAGGTACTTCAGAAATGAAAAAAGATGTTCTTCTAAGTAAGTAGCTCTGTTCTCCCCAAGATGTGAGAAACCATCTGGGCTCTTTCCCAGAAATCCAGTGTCTGACCCTGCACAGTCCGGGAATGAAGTGTTTGTTCTTCGGAGGGTCAGCCCCAGCCCGCTGAGCAGTGGTGACAGCACACCAACAGTTGTCAGGGAGGATACAGCTGTGAGGGGCAGGGCTTCAACTTCCTCTGGACAGGTTGCATTTAGAGCCCAAGGTGCAACACATTTCAAATCTCTGGCTAAAACCCGTCAAATGATGGCTAGGTACCTTGTGTTTCTTGTTCACTCCATCTGTATCTGCATTAAATGTTTCTGTATGGGAGAACAAAGCCAAGAAGGACTTTTTGTACCAAAGGTACCAACATTACAACAATTGTGGACATTTTCAGCACTGATAAAAACACTGATTATACCCACAGTAGGGACAGTGCTGCTGCACCCCTGGTTTCACCTTCATGAAGTCCAGTTTGGGGTGGTTTCTACCTGCAGGTCATCTCTGTAGCTGGGGATGAGCTCTCTAATGAAGGTCAGAAATTCCCCTATACATATATCTATATATCTATATATCTATATATCTATATATCTATATATCTATATGTATATATTTTTTAAATGTAGCTTTTCAGTGGCTCAGTGCTCCCTGTTCATTTCTGTTCTCAGTGCTGGTTGGTTTCTGTGGCAGAGTGACGTGTGGCAGGATGTGTGAAGGGCCAAGCAGGATTTCTGGACCTATTCCTCCAGACCCAACGCTCTTTCCAGAGTATTACAGACGCCCCTTGTCAGGTGAGTCTTTGATGCTTGTTACAGATTTGGGGGTTTGTGCTTTGGCATGACACAGCTTGATGTCCTTATCCCTTGGTGTCCTTGACAGTCTCTATTCACATTGATGAAGGTGCTTTTGATGGTGATCCTAAAGTGGTCTGTACAGCTGGCTGAAAGATGGGAAAACATAAGGCAGAGGTGGAGAGGGGATCTTCACATTGTTTCTAGGCTGTGGGTGAAGAAAACTGAGGTAAGATCATTTCTTGACAAAGTTCTTTTTCTTTCTCTGCAGCACGAGGGAGGCTGGAAGGAAATGCCCAGAAGCTGTATTTAACCTCTGGCCTCCTGGACCCAGTTCCCAGCCCATACCCTGCTTTGGGCAGTGCCCGCCAGGCCCAGCCAGCCCCTCGCATTCGCCCCAGTGGGAAGGACTTCCTGGAGAAGGGACAAAAAGGGACACTCAGCCTCTTACTGCAGCTCGAAGGGATCTCCCTTGATGGGGGGCTGCCAGTCAAGAGTAAGTACAGCCAAGTCACTGCTGGCCTGAGCTGCCTTTGGGGCCAGGGAGGAAGCATCAGGGATTTGGGGTGGATTCCCAGGATCTGCTGCCTGAGGAGGGCTTGAGTTTCACAGGGCTGCTCACCCCACCTCCAGCTTTTGGCCTGGCAGTGGAGTCACCTGTGCTGGAGCAAATGATGTTTTGACATTTGACACCTGGCTCCAGTCCCAGGTTAAGAATGGGAAGAAGGACTTTATAAAAGGTGGAAAAATTTGGATTTCTTTACAGTCAAACTTATATATGAATCAAGTAAAACCTTAATGTATTGAAGATGTTTAACATGGCGAGTTCCTTGTTGGTGAAGCCAGGCAGGATTTGGGAGGAGTGTCTGTGTATGTGGATATGAGGACATCTTTGCAAAAGATGTTCCCTTCTCCAGGGATGTCACCCAGAATACATTCAGAGGTCCAGGAAGGAGATAGGTTGAGGCCTGTGTGTCATTTTAATTTACTTCATGCACTGGCATTGTCCTGAGCCTGGTGCCAGCGTGGTGGATGCCTCAACTGCTATGTCCAAGCAGGGGGGAATGAATGAGGGTCTGGTTTTGTCAGCTGAGATATCCCCTTGGGATATCCCCTTGGGATCTCCCTACTTGGAAGGATAGCTTTTCATTCAAAAACAAAACAAAAAAAACCCTAATCCATAATCTTGATTCTGTCCACTTGAGTGTGGGACAATGGCTAACCCTGAAACCAGGAACAGTGCAAATTCAAGGCTCTGCAGCTGCCATTAACCAGCCCTCTCCACTTCAGAAACACCATGAGAGCTGAACTGGGAACTGACCTTGCTCTTGAGAGGATGCTGGCATGGCTTGTCTGGCACAGTCCAAACAGGGACAAGTGGAGAACAAGGGTTTCTGTGACACCAGCAGTGTGCACAGACCTGTGCTGATGCTCATCTGGGCACAGTGGGATCCTCTGGCAGAAGAGTCAGTCTGGGAGTGTGCATCGAACATGGGCAGAATGCAGAGATGGTCTAGTCTGCAGAGGAGGGAAAAGCTTGCTGGTTCTCTGGGCTGTTGGACCAGCTTTGGAAAAGAGCTGTGGGCTCTGGTGCCAGTGCTCCAACAGCCTGCATCCCGTGGCAGTGTCTGGGAGGTGAAGGTGTGTCTGTCTCCCCTTGCTGTGCAGGGAAAGAGGCCAAGGACTATGAGAAGGAAAATGTGAGGCGGATAAAGGAGATTCAGAAGAAGTGCAAAGAGAGGGAGCAAGCCCAAGAGCGCAGCCAGCCCAAGCCTGTGAAAGCTCTGTGGAAGTCCCAGAAATATGAAAATGTGGAGTCAAAGGTGAAGGCCAAACTGCAGGTTGGTACTTATGGAGCTCTTGAACTCTCCAGGCTTGGGATGTGGCTCAGGCATGAGGGGTGGTGGGACAATGGAGGTAGAGGAGTCCTGGACCCTGCAGGATCTGGGGACACATCAGTGCTGAAGCACAAGGGCAGATGTGGCAGTGGGGCTGTGAGTGAGAGTGTGTGGTTTGGGTCCAGAGAGGGATTGCTCCAATAATCTGTGTGCTGCTTCCCCCTCATAGCCATATTTCCTGCTGAAGGATGCTCCCATCTGACATTTCAGCTTCCCTGAATGCCAGGGAAGCTGAAATTTTGGGGCAGCTCTTCTCTGGGGTTTGTGCTAGAAGGCTATGGCATTTTACCCCATGAATCATGGTTCTCAGAGGTAGATCTGCAGGCTGCATTGAGCCTCAGTCCAACTATTCCCACCCCGTGGATACCCAGTGGGCAGTGTATATCCACACATTCTTCTCCAGGCGATTGTCCTGGTGAGTAACCACTGCTCAGTGGGGACACACAGACATCTCCAGGCAGTCAGGGTTGAGGCCTCATAGATCAGCAGATCTTCAAGTTCTTCCTCATCTCTGAGTTGCTTCCCTTTAATCTGTGGCCAGCTTTGGACACTAAAATGATGTGTATTGATAACAACTGCAAAAATTGGCAAGATGATTCTCAATCCGGTGGTTCCAAGTGCTGTGTCCCTTCTTCCTGGTGTGTCACCAACCTCTCTGATGTCCATGACCTTTCCACACATGGGAGAAAACCCACGAGTGCTTCAAGAACACAAGCCTACGCTCTTGTTTGACAAATCTTCTGGATTAGAGGAAGATTGAGATAATTTCTTCCTTTGTTTTGGGGAAAGGGGGTGGTCTCTGCGCAGGCAGTTTCTGCGTGGTGTGTTACTTGTGCTCTGTGGATTCCTCCAGAGAGGCCCTGGCACTGACTCATGATGCTTTAACTGTTGCTGTGGCTCTCCTGGAGCTGAGGTGTTCCCTGTGAAGGATCTCCATCTTCTGTGGAGCTGCTGCTGCTGCTGAGTTTCAGTTGATTCTGCTGCATCTTGATGACTAATCAAGAGTTTCTTTTCTCTCATCTGTCCCTGAGGCTGTTGACTGCAGCAGTTACCTTGGAAAGGGCTGTGGCAGTCCCAGTGCTCCTGTGGAGGGAGATGGGGTGCACTGTGCTCTGTGCTCCCGAGGTCACAGCCATGTTAGGTAAAGGCACTTCTAATTAACTTACCAGAGAGATCCAGATCTCCTGTTGAAACAAGACTGATCGTCTTTGGAGCATGAACAGTCTGGGCAGTGCTGAGGGCATCCTATATCCTGCTCCTTACACAAAACCCACCCATGTGGCTGCCCAGTCCCACCATCAGTCTGTAGGTCTGCCCAGCTAAACAGGCCAGGAAAGAAGGACTCTTCCCCAGGGAACTGCAGTTCAGCTGAGACCTTGAGTATCTGCAAAGATCTGGGGGCTGCCCTGTGCAGTTCCCATCCCTCCCAAGAGCAGAGCAGTGCCCTAGCTGCATTTATCATAAGGTCACGCTTGCCACAGTGTCAACTTTCAATTTTCCGGGTTTGTTTGCAACAAGACTGTCTGAGATAGTCCCAGACTGCCTACTAGACATCAAGTACTGTCACCCTGTGCCAGTGCTAACCACAGCCTTTGAAGATGCCCCTCAGATGCAATTCCACCAGACTCCTTCACTCTGTGCTCCTTTTTCTTTCTAGAGTGATATAACCACAGATTTGAGGTGCTGAGCAGGGCAGCACTTGAGAACAGCACCTCAGCAGGCAGTTTCATGCCTGTCTGATCCAAATGTGTGTTTCTGCAGATTGCCCCCCATTTCCTAGCAATTCTTTACAAAGGTGAGTTGCCAGGTTTAGTTAGATCTGTTGCTGTTTGTGTGCCTTTGCTGGCTGACTACAGATTGTCTTCCCCCAAGAAGTTCTGCCAGCTCGTGGCAGAAAGCGTGTGCTGTCATGTGCTTGCTGGAAACCTGTGGCTGAGCCCATCCTTACCACCCAAATTTGGCTGGGAGGGTTTCTCTTTGCTCCAGCCTCCCTCCACTAGTGGATCTTTTCTTGCCTTTCCCAGGAGACCTCCCCACCTCCAAATCCTGAGGCTGTGAATTTCCTGAGGGCATATTCTCGCTGTGGCCCTGGGATCAAGCCGTGCAGACCACTCTCCCCAAGGCCTGTCAGAGCAAAAGCAGCAGCAGACACAGAGGCTCCAGAGGCACAGGGAGCTGAAACCAAGGTGAGTTACACACCAACTGCATTCATCCCAGGGATTTCTGGCACTCATCCATGGCTCCTGCCTTGAACTCTTCATGTGTCCTTCCAAAGTGTTGGATCAGATGAGCTGCATGAGTGGGGAGATCTGTAAATACTGTTCCTGGCTGAAGGGAAGGAACAGGGTCTTGGTCACTGGATTGGTAAAATGGGTGTTTAAGGATTGCTCATGCTACCTTCTGACTTCATTCTCACTCATAGTTAAAGAGATCATGGAGTTTCCTTTGAAAATTCCACCTCCTCATGCTAGCAATCTCAAATCTGCTCTTCCAAGGGTTTTGCAGGAGGTCTTGGGGATTTAGAGGCTGTTGCCATTGTAATCAAAGAAACCATGGCTTCTGGATGTTAGATAAAAATTTGGGAAATGGGTGTGTGTTTTAGTAAGGAGAATTAAATCAGCATTAATAGTTAAACCTTTCAAGTAGTCTGTTTAGGAGGTCCTAAACAGCTCCATGACTCATGTCCTTTTTTCCCTTGGCAAGTGTGAGGTTGTCAGTTTGTTGGTTCCTAAATGCCATGAATGACTTAATTAAACAGGACATGATCTCCAAAGGAGGGAAACCTTATATGCAAACACAGCCACATTCTCCCCTGTCTTGTCCAGCAGAGGAGCTGTAGTGGAGGTGCTGTCTCTGGGGAAATGCCCTAAGGATAGCAAAGTTCCTGCTCTGCCAAGGCTTCTGTTGCATATCCTGGCCTGGTGAGCACCCAGCCTGTTTTTCTTCTACCCTCAAAATGCACCTGTAGGAGCCATGGGGACTATGTCAAGCCATTTTTTTTCTGTCCTTCAGGTATTTAAGGCATGTGGTCATCTTGGGGACCTTAAAGAGGCCAAGTTTCAGCTCGGCTTTTGGTGCCTGCCTTCCCAAACCATGGCCATAGCTCCTGACTGTCTATGGCTGCACACTGAGACAGGCTGTGCTGAGGCTCTCCCTGTCCTGTTGTTACACAATTCAGCATCTTGCGTGGTGCCTCTTTGCTTTTTCCCTCGTGTGGACAGCGGCAGCTGTCTGTGTGCATGTGCCCAGCCTGCCCTTGATGCCTTGGTCTCTCTCTCTTCTTCCAGATGGAGGTGGAGGGCAGGAGCATTGACTTCATCAGGCACAATGCCTGCATGGCCAAGCGAGCCTCGCTGCGCCGCTCCCAGTCCCTGCAGGCGCTGGCTGAGCTGCTGGAGCAGAAGCATCGGGAGCAGGAGGAATACAATGCCAAGCAAAAGGGCCATATCCCCCAGTAGTATGTATGCTTTCTGTGCTCCATGAGACTGTACCAGCCTTAATTGCATCCCCCAGCTTCTGTCCAGAGGGCTGTGCCATGTACTGTGACCTGCAGAATAAATGCTGTCCCTCCTGCTTTCTTGGCTTAACCAGCATCCCGTGCCCAGTGTGACAGGGCTCAGGGAGTTTTTGTCTCCACCTCCCTTGCTTGCTGTTGTACAGTGATGTTCACATGGGGATGCTCCACGTGCCTTGAGAAATGTGCTCCTGCCCCTTTGTAGGCTTTGCTCCACGTGGTGTAGCTTTGGCATTAAAAGGTTTGGTTTTGAAGAGGCACAGAGCTCACTCTGCCTCACCAGTGTTCATTCTGCCTTGGGCTAGGAGTCTGAGGAGCACCCAGCCAGTGCTGTGCATTTTGGGGTTCTGTGTGCAAAACAGTTCCTGGGTGACCCTCTCCTAGGAATGACCATGGTGCCAATCCTTTGGCTCTGCTGTTCTCTGCCAGCATCCCTGGCCATGTGCTGCTCTGTCTGACTTCATTCTGCCACTGGCCCACAGATGGTTTGTCAAAGACTCAGTGAGCCAGAAATGAGGGGCAGCAGCCCTTGTCTCCAAGGAGTACATGTTGGCCTGAGAACATCTCTCCCAGCAGCCCTTTGGTGCACGTGGAGCACATTTGCTCATCTACACACGTGGGTTAAACCCAGTGTATCCCCCATGATGAGGGCATGGATCCCTGTGGTCCTCAGGCAGTGACACTGAGCCTGGCAGGGTTTTTAGGGTGCATTCCTGACTTCTGCCTGTGTCCCTGGGCCACCCCTCCTGCCAGATGTGTTGACACCTCCCCTCCTTCACCTCGCAGCCTGCTGGAGAGGAAGGAGCTGTGGCGCAAGCAGATGGAGGAGCGGCTGCGAAACCTGCCAGACCCTGACACACCACCCGGCCACACCATGATGCCAGAGAGCCAGCGGCTGGAGACCCTCGGCAATCTGAAGCAGAGTAAGAGGAGAAGAAACAGGGATTCCAGCTCAGACAAAGAGGCAGTCCTAGACAGGATAAGGGAGGAGAGACACAGGGACACATTCCTGCCACTTGGAGAGTTGTCTGGATTAAGGCATGTGTAGGCAGGATGTGAACTGTGTGCACGGAAAGAGCAATTGATGTCCTGCAGGTTATAGGATTTGCTCTCTGGAGCAGACTTGTCCAGTGGACCTGATGTTAGGGTTGCTATTGCTCCTAAAATGTTAGAAAGATTTTGGTTGGAAGGGACCTTCAGAGGTCTCTAGTCCAATCCTTGTTCAAATCAGCTTTGAAAAGGATTCTAGGTCCTTGTTCCAGTGCTGCTGTCATGTTCATGGTCATAGCACTAGGAAAAGGATGGATTTCTTTGCTCTTCAACTTACACAACTTGGTTTTTTCCCTTTTCACAGGCCAAGAGGAGTTGATAAAGGACCTGGTTCTGCTGCCAATGCGGGGAGACAGCCTCAAGATGCAGAAGAGGCGGGTAGAGCTTGAGAGGAAGCTCTCCCAGATAGAAGAGGCGATCAAAATTTTCTCAAGGCCCAAGGTTTTCATCAAACTGGACTCCTGAGCTGGGGCCAGGTGTGCTGTGCTGCTCTGCCTGAACGTCCTTCATTGCTGGGCAGGAATGGACGTCACTTTGGGAGGGAAGGAGGGGAAGCCAAGTTCCAGACCTTGGACCCATGCAGGTTCCCTTACAGTGTCCAGTGTGCAGCTGGCATCTCTAATTCACCTTTCAGTGCTGTGTCTTGTCCACAGAAAAGTGAGGGAGATGCCCTAATACAGGCCCTACGGAGTGGTCTGGAGAGCAGTTGTCTCTGCTGCTTGGCTTCTCACAGATGAACTCTCTGCTCTGGATTCGTGACATCACCTCTTATTTTCCCTTTTTTTCTTACTTCTAGAAACTGGTAGGAGGTCTCTTGTGCTGCTCCCTTGGTGTTCCTTGTCACCCTCTTTCTCCTGAGCTGGACCATGTTCATGGCTCATCCTGAGCATCTGAGGGCTCAGGGGACAGCTTGGAGACAAGGACAAGGCACAGAGCTTAGTGTTTTCTGCCTAGGGAAGGGCTGAGCTGTCAGGGGGGTCTGGTGGGATGTCTGGAAGAAGCCTTTGTTGTCTGTGGGGCAGGACATACTCCAATAAATGATCATTTCCATCTTGCAACGTGTGTGCAGTTTCCAGTGGGTCCGGCAGGGCCGGAGTGATATGGGCAGCAGAAACCAGCAGCATTGGCACAGTGCAGGCAGGGGGTGAGCTGTGGGCTTCACAGGGCTGGGTGCTGGGACACTGGTGAACATGAAGTGGAGAATGTGCAAAATGCTGCTGGATCTCCATCCACAGCTGGGAGGACAGGAAGGTGCCATTGTGGAGGTGAGCTTGCTGCCTGCTTACCTTCAGATGCCACACAGGGAGCTGTGCAGACCTTTGCAGGGACTCTGCTGCATGAAACAAAGGAAAATTTAAGCTGTAAGGGATTGCTGGAAGGTTTGGTGCATCTCCTGCTTAGTGGAGACACAGTGCCACAACTTGGAGCCATATCCAGCTGAATCAGGAGAATCTCCAAGGATGGAGTTGCCCCCATTACCTTGCTGGGCCTCTGTTTCCAGACAATGCCACCCTCAGGGGGAATGCTTTTTCCCCTGAAGTCCCATCAAGTTTTCCCTTGTTGCAGCTTGTGCTGTTGCTCTGTCTCCTTTTGCTACACAGGGTGGGGATACTGTATGTGGATCCCCCAAGCAGATGCCTTATTGCAGGGGTTGCTCCATCCTGGGCAGGATTTTGTTGGTCGGGGTTGTTGTGGAGTGTTCCAGCCCTGCCTGTGCCATCTGGCACACTGCAGCGCCCTGGGGTGTCAGAGCTGATGCTGCTGCCAAGACCAGGGAAACTTTTGGCAGTCGAGGGCTAGAGGAGGTGAGATGCCAACTGGAAAGTCACCCCATGTGCCCCTGGGGCCACCTCAGGGCAAATCCCACAGCCAGGCTGAGCCGGCTGGATGAGAGTGACTGGGAGCCACAGGCACAGCCCCTGGGCACCTCCCTGCCCAAAACAAGCCTGGGCTAACCAGCCCTGCTGCCAGATCTGCTCTCCGGTCTGTCTGGGCCCTGGCTGTGTGCTATGAGTGTCCTCAGCTCTTGCTGCTGTCCCCTGCCTGAGGCTCTGCATGGAGAGTTGGAGCTGGCTTTTCAGACCCTGAGAGCTTCAGGTCTTTCTTCTCTCCAGTCCCACCATGTGGCTTTGGCAGCAGTGAGAGGTCCCTTGGCAAAACAGGCAGGAGAGCCAATGCAGGCAGGGCCTGGGTGCTGATCCAACCCAGCTGCTCCCGTGTGGCTGTTGGTGAGATTTTGGCTACAGTGGCACAGGGAGCTTTGTGTGGTTTTGGTCTTGTGGGTCAGCAAAGACACCAAAACACAGCTCCCCCTTTCCTGCAGAAGTGACTGGCTCTGCAGCTGGCTGTGGTGTGAACTCATAGTACCTGCACCCAGCACTGTCCCAGGGGAGCCAGGCCAGGCCACCTGGCAGCAGCTGCACTTGCTTCCCATGGGGTTTCATCTGGGGGCTGTGAAAGAGCCCTTGTGCCATGAAGAGTTTGGCACCACACAGGTGCCCTTGTTCCCCAAGCACCCATGTCCTGCTGGGGCAAACAGCCCTGCCCTCGGGTGCACCTCCCTGCTGGACTCATGGCTGGGCTGCCTCACCTAAAGATGTGGCTGGTGGCCCTGCCAGGTTGGGCTACAGGTGTTGGTGCTGAAGGTTGATGCTGCAGGAGATGTGGTAAGGGGGGGTGAACAACTATGGGGATGGCCAGCCACAATCTGGCCAAGCCTGTTTCCAGCCAGGACAGGAGGAAAAGCTGTCACCACTGTGAGTCCAACTGGTCTCAGCAGCATCACCCAACTGGGGTGTTGTTCTGTCCCTTCCTGCAGGCAGAAGGTGCTGGTCCAGGGCTAGGCCAGGCCAGTAGCAAAGCAATAGCCAAAGCCACCACCAGCATGGCACTTTGGGAGAGGGACTGAGGGTGTTGGGAGCCTCAGCAGAGCAGCAGGGGCAGATATGGACCATGCTGCCCTGAGCTTGGGGCTGAGGAAGGAGGATGGGGTTGCACCATCCCCAGCAGTGTTTGCAGGGCTGAGTGACAGCCAAGGTGCTGCTGTCAGACCAAGTCTCCCCTGTATTAGTCAGGGCACCACAGTGGGGACAAGATGGGAATGGGGGGACCAAGCAAGGCTCATTGCATCAGGCCATGAGGCCAGGTGGCTGCCCAAAGCAGCCTGGACATGTGCCATGGGACAGACATGTGGGCCTCGGTGGGCTCACCCAGCACAGCACCAAAGCCAGAAGGTATGCCAAGATCAAGGCCACTGCTCCCAGGCACTGCCTTCCATGCACAGGGCTGGAGTACCCAGGTGCTGTCCCCTTCCTCCCTGCAGGGACACGAACCAGGGACAAGCATGGTGCTTTCTAGAAAAGGTTTTACTGTCCATTGCAATATATTAATGATGCATATTTCAATAAAATAATTTAAAACCCCCACTTGCTTGGAAGGGGAGGCAAGGGGGCTCAGAGGGGCAGTGCCTGGCTCGAGTGGGCACCATAGTGGGGCTCCCGGGGTCACGGAGGGTGGGAGAGGGCAGTGGGCAGCCCCTTTCCACCCCTGCCCGCCGGCCGAATCATCACCCTGGTGTCCACATGAAGCCCGGATGAGCCTAAACCTGGCCGGCCACTGAGTGGCACGAGCCCCACAGCTATAGGGTGAGGAGCGTGCCATCCTCCCGTCCGCTGCCCCGGCCAGGGCTGCCGTCGTGGCTGCCGAGGGACTGCAGGGAGCCCCGCGAGCTGTGCGGGGACAGGCTCCGCTGGAGGGGTCCATCTGCTGGGCCCCCGTTGGGGCAGCCCCCAGGGATGTAGTGGGACGCGCTGTCGCTCTCGATGACCAGGTCGCCCTCCTCGTCGCTCTCGGCCGTGCTGTAGTTGCTCAGGTACTGCGAGGCAGGGCTGGGGGTCTGCTGGCTGGGGGTGCTGTCCGTGGACATGCCGGAGCTGCCCGAGGCCTTGCTGCTGCGGATGACGTTGTTGCGCTGGTTGGCCGGCTTGACGGTGATGATGAGGTTGTGGCTGTTGGCCACCATCATGTCCGTCACTTGGTCCAGGGACTTGCCAGCCACGTCGATGCCGTTCACCTCCAGGATCTCGTCGCTCACCGCCAGCAGCCCCGTGCTCTCGGCCAAGCCGCCCTTCACCAGGCGGGAGATGAAGATGCCAGGCACCTTCTCGACGCCCTGCGGGGCCACGCGCACGCTGACACCGTCGCGGATGTAGAAGCCCAGCGGTTTGTCGGAGCCATGCTTGTGGAGCCGTACGCGCCGGTGGGTCTCGGGCAGGATGTCCACATCAATGATGGAGGAGATCTGGCGGAAGTCCTGGGGCATCCCGATGAGGAGGTGAGGCTTGGCTCGGTAGTGTGCTGGGCGCAGCAGCCCCTTCTTCTTCCGCTGCAGGGAGTTGGAGGCAAAGACGCTGGCGTCAGACTCCGCTGTAGGGAGCAAGGGAGGACACAGGTCAGGCACCGCAGCTGCCAGGGATACGAATGCATGCCTTGGCCCCGGGTGTTGGGGCAGCAGTCAGAAGGGCACTGCTCACAGGTTTCGCCAGCTTTTCCTCCCCAGATCATCAGCCTGGCTTTCCCTGCAGCCTGTCTCCGCTGGGGCCCATCTCCTGGGATTACCCAGCGTACACAGGCACACAGGCCAGGATTAGTGGGATCGAGGCAGTGATTCAGCCTTAATCACACTTTAAGCCAAACTCTGCAGTTTAACACTAGAGCTGCCAGCTCTGATGGTCTGGGAGCTGCAGCCATGCCCCAGTTTGGGTCTGGGGAGAGGAGACCCCCCACATGAGTGTGCTGTGGTGGCAGCTGCCTCCCTTAGGGCGAGTGCAACCCCAGGAGACAGCACTAGAGTCCCCTGCCCCACTAGAGCAGGGCTATTGCTGGCATGGGCTGATGATGGCCACCACTGTGTCCTGCAGAACTCTGCCATCCCCAAGGACAGAGACTCCCCACCTCCTGGAAATTCATCCCAGGGCTGCAGCATCCTCTGGGTCCCTGAATATCCCAGAATGTGATTCGTGCCAATGCCTCTTATTCTACCATCAGGCACCTTCGCACAGAGTTTCACTCTCTCCTTCCAGACCATGCCCTGGGGCTGCTCCATGGGGCCCAGCTCCAGCCCATACTCCTTGGCCTCATCCAGCAGGTGCTGGGGCATATCCCCTGGTTCCTCCTTGGTTTCTCCCCATCTCTTTCCATGGGGGAAAGAGCCCAGGTCTGCGTGCTCCATGGTCAGCACATTCTGCACTGTGTCCCCCATCAGCACCTGGACCCTGCTCCAGCTGCAGGGCTGCTGGGGATGTCCCCAAGCCCAGGGGACATGGGATTTCTCCCTAGCCAAGCCAGCCTGCCAGGGCTCCTGGCTTATAAATATCTCCCTGCACACACAGCCTTGGCATATTTTTAGCTCGGGGAAGGGCGGCGGAGGCTTTCCCACAGCTATTTCAGCACACAGCTCCTCTCCAAGGGGTGCAGAGTGGCTGGGCCAGGCAGGTCCAACACCTCAAGGATGAGCCCAGTGGTGGCCCTGGCAATGTCCCACTCTTTCCCCTGCCCTTCCCATGAGCCTAGGGCCAGCCAAGGAGGGGCAGTGCTGCTGTCCCAGCCAGGCTGCCCCACAGGGACAGCTTTACCCAACGGGGTGATGGCACAGAGGGGAGCCCAGCTGCAGCCTTTGCTTTTTGCCCTGCTGTGGCAGGATTGGCAGCTGTGGAGCCCACTGACAGGAGCACACCGGTGTGTGTGCACAGCTCCCTGCACCCGGCGGTGTGAGAGGCTCTGCAGCCACATTCCTCAGCGACCCAGACCTGTTCAACGACAGCCCAGCCTTGGGATGACCTGGATCCATTTTAAATTAGCTGTGATTCACCCAGGACTTGCTCCTGGCCTCTCTGCACACCTCCCTGTGGTGCTGCTGGCCCCGCGGCCCGTCTCCCGCAGGCACAGCCCGGTGCTGGGGCTCCCTGGTGCTGCTGCTCGCCTTTCTTATCATGCTGCCTGTGGAGCCAGGCTGTGCCTGCTCACTCTCCACACTGTGCTGTCTCGGCACAGTCAGCTGTGGGCCCTTGCAGGCTTTTCCAGCAGCAGGCAGGGTGGCTTTTGGGAGCAGAAGCGATGCTCCTACAGCAGCCCCAGCACACCCACCCCTGCACAGGCTCTCCATGTCACAGCCTGGGTCCATTGGGCCAGGAACAGGGAAGGATTCAGAACTGGCAGTGACAGCCCCTGAGAAAAACCACAGGCTCCAGCAACCTAGATCACTGCTGCCAGCCCCCACACCATGTAGCCACAGAAGAAACATATGTCCAGGGCATCCCATACCGCCCTGATGCAAAAGCCCAGGAAAACTGGCACAGCAGCCAGGGCTGGCCAACGGCATCACCCCTTGCCTAGAGACCTCATACCGCTAACATGAGCTGGAAACACAGACTTGCTCTGGATGCCGTGCTGGGAAAACTGTGGCTCTGGGACGGGCTCTGGCTCTGTGAACTGCTGACTGATGATGCTATGAAAGTGAAAACCTCGGTGCTACTAAACTGAGTGGAAGGGGATGGGCTTGTTTTCCCTGCAAGAGGAGAAATACTCAGAGCATTTGTCACTTGGAGTCTTTCATCCTCACCAGGACGCTGCTATCAGGTGTACCAGTGCAAGGAAGTGGCTCCCTGGGAATATGTCAGTAAGGTCAGGGCAAGCCTCTGGGCTGCCAGGGGGCACCAAGCCTCTTCCCAGCACTAAAAATCCAGCAGCACCCAGCACCCTGAGAGCCCTGCCAAAATGATGGCTGTTGCCTCCTCAGGGCAGGGAGCTGGATGAGGTTTCTGGCACAGCGCTCACGGGAGTAACACAGGTGTTATCTGGGAGCCCACACAAGCTTGGCTGGAAAACAGGACTTCAAAGGGGTGCATTGCAAAGATCTGTCTTTGCTCACCAGGTCGCACTGGGCAGGGCTGGGGCAGGTGCCCTCAGCCGCCAGGGAGAGCCCATGTGGGTACCACAGCCCTGGCAGGACTCTGGGAGCTTCCCAGTGCCACCATCTCCACATCCATCCATCAAACCAGTGGCTGGAGGGTATATGACCAGCCATGCCCCCGCTGGCACAGTCCAAAGGTGGAACCAGCAGTACCGTGGGATGTGGCTCATCTCTCTTGATAGGAGGATGGATCCAGTGCACGGCTTACCCTTCTTCTGGATGATGACCCTGAGGATTGGGTTGGCAGAGGACAGGGCTTTGTGGTAGTTGTCATCGTTGTTGATGGGCAGGAGGTCGCCGTGGATGTCCGTGTAGCCCAGGAGCACATCCACCCGTGGGATCTGATGCACTGTCTGCAGCAGCTGGTAGAAGTCCTGGAAGCTGCCGGCGCCGGAGCGCTTCATGGCAAAGCGGCGAAATTCAGCGTCGAACTGCAGAGGAGGACGAGGAAGAGGAGGAAGAGGGTGATTCTGGCTCTGGCTCGCAGGACCGATGCAGGCGGGGCACCACAGAGAGCTGCCCCAGGTCAGGCAGAGCCTTGATGCTGCCGGCTCCCGAGCCCAGCAGCACCAAGGCAGCAGTGCCAGTCAGGAAAAGCCCGTCCCAAAAACAAAGCAAAAGGAGCAAAGCCGTTTTCCTGCCCAAACACTGAAATGATGGCGCAGAGAGATGGCCCCGCGGCAGAGGAAGGACCCTCTGGCCGTAACAGCAGCCGTGGCAGGCTCTGTGCTGCCGGGAGGCCCTTCCCTGCGACACGGGCGATGCCGTAGCACCTGGTGAGCAACAGCGCTAATTAATGCCTCCTTCCGTCACGACGAAGGGGAAGCCAATTAAGAACAGGCTGAGGAACACAGCGAAGATCGCGCTGCCCGCGGGGGTCACACCCCAGCTGTCGGGGCAGGCGGTGGCCACCACGTCCTGGGAAGGAGGGTACCCTGCACCCTGCTGGGGGTCCGGGGCAGGCAATGGCACAGCCGGGCGAGTGCACAGCTGGATAAGGGTGCAGAAAGGGAGTGCACACATCTGGGCGAGCACAAAGATAGGTGTGTGGACACAGGTGGATAATGGTGAATATCTGGGTGAGGGCACACATCTGGGCAAGGGTGTGCCAGGTGAGCGCATATCTGGATGAGCAGACGCGTCTGGGGGAAGCCACATCTGGGCGAGTGCACAGTCATGCAGGTGTGCACATCTGGATGCACGACAGGGGATCGTCCCTTGCTGGGGGTGCACATCTGGGTGATAGCATAGCCAGGGATGCACATGCCTTGGAGAGCACGCACATCTGAGTGAGTGCACATCTGGGCGAGGTGTGTCCCCGGGGTGACCGCACAGCCAGCTCACCTGCACCGGCAGGGCCACCCCGCACACCGGGGCTGCCGGCACGGCGCACCGGCGCCCTGCGCATCTGGCGAGCGCTCCGCCGCGGCGTTCCCACGGCCGCGCCGAGCGAGCCCGCGGCCCGGCAGAGCCCACGGTGGCGGGATGCCGCGGCCGCCGGGCCGGGCTGGGCTCGGGGAGGCTCCGGGCAGTGCCGCCGCAGCGCAGGGGAGAGGAGAGCCCGCACGGCCTGGCTCCCGCGGCGCTCCCCGGTGCGCGGTGCCACCCCACGTGTGCTGCCCGACGCGGAGGCGACGCGCTCGGTCGTGACCCGGCGGAATCGGCATCGGCATCGGCGTCGGCATCACCGGCCCCGTTCCCGGCGGGCGCTTACCTTGCTTTTGACCTCGATGACGGGCTCGGCGGAGCGCGCCGGCGTGCGGTGGTGCTTGGCCATGGTGCGGGCCGGGCCGGGCCGCGGGGCCGCGCCGCCACCGCCGCTCCCGCGGCCACGGGGGATTTTCACCGGCCATGACGTCACCGGCGGGCAGGCCGGGCGCCGCCGCGCCATTGGCCCTGGCGAGGCGGGGGGCGTGGCCGGGTGGCTGCTGACAACGTCGCCGTGGTAACGGGGGTGGGGACGGGCGGGCGGCTGGACCCCCATCCTCATCCTCGTCCCCATCCCCACGCCCGTCCCCATCCCAATCCCCACCACGCTGGCACCGCCGCTCCACCCGAACACGGCGCCGCTCCCCGTCGGGACGCCGCCGCACCGGGACGGCACTGGGAACCGCGCCGGTAACCTCGGGTATCTCACCGCTGTCAGGAACCTCATTAGCGACACATTAGACCCAACAGCGGCCGCGCTTTGGGGACACCGGGCTGAGGCACGCGGCCAGCATCCGCACGGAATCCCCGCGAGTGTCACCGCTGGAAGTCTCGGCCCCGCCCGGGAATATCCCGGCGTTTCCCCATGCTGGCAGGGGGCTTCCGATGCCACCGGTTTGGTGGCCTTTGGCAGAGGCATCCCTGGGAGCAGGGGATGCTTGCCAGCTGTGCCCCACGTTTCCCAGCTCCTCGTTACACTTTCGTTCTGTTTCTTCTCCCTTGTCTGGCAGGAAAGTTGTGTGGTGCCCCGGAGCAGTGTGGACCAGGGAAGGTTCATCGTTTCGGGGATGATTTGCTTTACTGAGCAGTGGAACAGCTGAGCAAGTGGAGGGAAACTGCCCAAATTCACCGGGTGTGAAGCAAAGCCCCTCCGAGCCCGTCCAGCACCAGGCTGCCAGGATGTGCAGCCAGAGCACATCTCGGTGCTGCCGGGCTGCGTCCACAGGTAATGCCCTTGGGATGTGTCTCTGGCAGAACTGGCTCTGCTCAGGCACAGAAATACTCAGGGAGAGCCAGACAGCCCCTTCCCTGCAGACCCTGCTGTGGTGCAGCTCTGCCGGTGATGCCAGAGCATGCTGTGAGCTCCTTGCCTGCCGGCACCAGAATCACCAGCCCCAGCACCTGAACAAGACTCCTGTTCATGGACTCCAAGGAATCTTGGAGCCAAAGGGGCCATGACAGCAGCACCACAAAACAGTTTTTAAAGCCAGACGCCTAACGAGCACAGTGCATCCAACAGAATAAACATATTGAACCAAGTCTGGAGAATCAGCCTGGCTTGTCTGGATTCTTGCCCTTTGATCCTTGCACTATCCTGGCCCAGGGAGCAACCTTTGGACAGGACAAGATTGCATCACACCCCGCCATCCCCACAGCACCAGGCCTGCGTCAGTTGGACTGTGGCTCCTGGCAGGCTCATCCCCTGTGTCACTGTGCCTGGGTGAGCAAAGGAGCATGTCAGGCTGCAAGACCACGGGGCATCTCCTCATGTGCTGGTAAATTCTCCACCGGCTGTTCCTGCTGTGCCGAGTGACTACCATGCCATGAAAACCAGCCTGACCACAAACAGAGCTGTAAACTCATCAGCAATACTCCCCTCAGCCCCCCCAGTTTTGTTGTTTTCTTTTTTAACAGAGTAATTGTGTTGAGGTCAGGGAGATAATCCTGATTTACACCGTGGTTAATATTTACGCAGGTGACAAAAGCAGCTTGCAGCCCTTCATCTCCAATTTTGGTCAATCGGAGTTAATTGTTCAGCAGGACAGTGAGGTGATGTGCTGGTCACACCTTTTGTTTTGTGCTGTGGCTCCTTATCTGCTGCCGCAGAGAGAGCTAAGCTAAGCAGACAGTATCAGGGCAAGTGTTTATTTTGCCTCAGTCCCAGGAGCTCTGAATCAGCTTTTGGAACTGGAACATGTGCTACCTGATGTCCAGATACGTCCACTGACTCCAGATTCACCAGTCCTTGGCTGCTGTGGGTGAGGGCAGCAAGGGCCAAGATCTCCAGGGTGTCCAGCACCTCTGGACATGGAGCTGCCGAAGTTTAGCACTCAGGTGCCTCAGGGGGTCATTCCTCCAGCCCCTGCTCCAAGCCAGGTCAGTGCTGGATTCAGGTAAGTTTGTCCAGTGAGCAGGCATTTTTCCCAACAACGGCTCAGACAGGGAATGGGCAGTGAGCAGCTCAGTTGAGCTCTGCCCCTCATATCTGTGATGGGGGAGAAGCACAGGAGCTTGAGCTCAAGGCAGGATCAGTGCTGTGGCTACAGCTGCCCACCTGGTCCATGGGCAAACAATAGCCCAGGGAGTCCCCGACAAAACAGAGTCCGAGATCCTGGTTTCACTCCAACACCTGCACAGCCTTACCCTGTCCCTGCCACCCACGGAAGTCCTCTGGGTGCTCTGAGCAAAGGCTGCAGCCAAGCGAGCAGCAAAGTCACCTTGACCTTAACGGGGAACAATGGCAAGGGTGGCCCTGAACACTGTGTTTGTCTTTCCCCACCGCCAGTAGGAGCTGAAGGACAGGGAACACGGTCTGTACTGACGGAGCATGAACAGCAAACAGCTCTGGCAGTGTCTCCCTGGGTTGGTAGGACACAGAGCAGAGGCTGGGGAGGGAAAGCCTACCTGGGCATTGAGCCCTCCTAGGGACAGCAAGGACAGAGCAGGCAGGAGCACAGCCTGAGAGCTGCTCAGTGTGGGATGTGGATTTGACAGAGGAATGGGCTCCGATGAAAACCCTCACAAAGACGTCCTCTCGCAGCTGTGGAGGGTTTACCGGACCTCACGGTAAATGACCTTTACTGGGGTCAGCTCATTTCTCCATGATTTTGTTTTGTCGGCTCCCACAGCAGCGCTGCCCTTTGGCTCATCTCTTCCCCGGCAAGCCGCGGGGTGACGAATCCCCGTGGCAGAGTGTCTTTGCTGGTTGCAAAATCTGGTCCTGGCTGCAGACTCATCCGTGCCTTTGGGCAACAGGTCTGGCTGCCAAGGAATACTGAGCAGCTCCTGAAGCACGCCGAGTAAATACCTGCTGCAGAGAGATAAAGCCGACTTCTCACGTTCCTACGGATTTGTTTTGAAGGACGCGAAAACCCCCTCCTGGTGCATCAGGATCATTACCACGGGTTTTTTAGGTGTTGGATCGCATCTCACAGGAACATGGGTATGACGAGGAACACTCAGAAGCTGCTGATCCACACTTTCACGGTTTTTTTTTTTTCCCCCGTAAAAATGGAATGATTTATTAACTTTCCCCAGCATCCCTGCACACTCGTTTTGGCCCTACCCAGAAGTATGGTTTGTCCTATCCCCACAAAGGTCGCAGCAAACCTGGTGAGAGAGCTACACAGGTCCAGTAAAATAACCAAAAACGGGAAAAGGGAGATTTTTCACCTGGACCAGGCTGTGGATGCAGCACCTGCAGGGCTCCACATAGTTGTGCTGCTCCAGTAGGCGAAGGGGAGAGGGAAGGCGAAGCAAGGGATCCCTAAGAGCGGCGTTGACGCCGGAGGCGATGAGGAGAGAAGAAAGGAAGGAGGGAGCGAGGGAGGGAGGGAGGACACCGACACCGGCCCGGCGATGGCCTCCGCCCCTCACGGCCCGGGCGGGACAGGGCGGGTCACAGTCGCCGTGGTGACAGCATAGCCCCACCCCTCCCGGCACCGCCCAATCAGCGCCTCCGTTTCCTCACGGCGCGGCACGCGAGGCCGCGTCCCATTGGCCCACGTGGCAGCCTCCGCCCCTTCCCCCCGTCGTGGCCAATCAGCCGCAGCCACCGCGGCCCTGCGGCGGGGCGGGCCGCTATAAAGGCCTCTCCGGGAAGGTTTTGCAATCGCCGCCTGCCCCGTGCCCACCATGGAGGAGCCGCTGTCGCTGCTGGTCCGCAGCCCCGCGCAGCGGCACCGCGACCTCCGGCTCCGTGCCGAGCCCGCCTGGACCGTGCGCCGCCTCAAGACCGAGCTGCGCCGGCTCCTGCCCGACGCTCCGGTGAGTGCGCGATCCCCCCTTCACGCAGCCCCGCCGGGCGGGTGGGTGCGTCGTGCGGGTTGAGGTCCCGCGGGGCAGCGGTGGTCGCTGCGGTGGGACTCTGGGGGGGGCTCCGGGACCGGTACCTGCTCCCCGGGGTGTCCCGGTTGCGTCAGCCGCGCTCGGGGCTCGCTCGGGCTATTTTGGGACTCGTTTGTGGCCCGGCCGCGGTTAATCATTAACCACCCTCCCGGCACGGCGTGTCCTGAGGCTGTTTCGGGACGTCAGCACCTGCGGGAGCACCGGGCTGTGTCGGGGAGCAGCGCCCGGGCACCGCACCCAGCCGGGCAGCGGGCGGCCGAGACCCTCGCTGCGGGTTTGAGGGCTTGTTCTCGTTGGACGGGATTCAGCTGTGCGCGGCGGGGTGACGGGGCTCGTGGGGTGGAAATGCAGAAGTGTGACTTCCCCCCGAGCCGCGACACGAGCGCTGCCGCGTGAGCGCTGCTGGAGCAGCTGCTGGAGCACCGCTGTTCCCGCGGGCAGCGCTCCCCAAGGCTGGGCGGCCTTCGTAGAATCAACAAACTTGGAAAAGGCCTTCCAGATCATCAAGTTCAACCTTCGGCCAAGTGCTGCTATTCCTACTAAACCACATTGTGAAATGTTGTGTCTGTACTCATTTTTTGAAGCGTTCCAGGGATAGTGACGCCACTATTTCCCTGGGTAGCCTGTTCCGATGCTTAGCCATTCCTTCAATGAAGAAATTTTTCAGACTATCCAGCCTGAGCCTGCCCTGCAAACTTAAGGCTGTTTCCCCTTGTCCTGTCACTAGTTGTCAGGGAGAAGGCCTGATTCCCATGTTTTTTCCATGCTTTCCCTGGGAGTGTGGTGATTACCAGAAACAAGCTCCCTGTGCTTCCGCTTGCTGCAGTGTGACAGCTCCTGATGAAGAGCTGCTGGGTCTCATTATATGGAGTGTAACAGATTTACTTGACACCACCTCTGGTGCTGATCAGATCACGTGGAACTCCAAACCTCAGTTTCTAAGAAACATGAATGTTTTTGTCAGGACTGTAAAAAGAAACAACGTATAACCAAGTTCTTTGCCCAAGGGGCTTTGTATCCCTCAGATTTAGATCTCAGTGTTAGTAATCTCACACTTGGGTGTTCAGTTGTTCTCATCACTTCAGCTGAATTTACATGTGTACAATTCCTGCTGCACTTTAGTTTGTGGGTTGCTCCCAGCTCCGTGCCTCTCCATTGGCTGTAAGTTGTGTTGGTTAGTGCTTGGCAGAGCAAGTAATCCTATTCTTTGTTTTCTTTCTTCAAAGCGTGAAGAGGACCAAAAGCTGATTTATTCTGGGAAGCTGCTGCTTGATCATCACTGTCTGGGAGAATTGTTGCCAAAGGTACAAAAAAAAAATCTTTTAAGATGTACTGAAATATTTCCAGAGAAGTGATTTTATTTTTAACAGATCTTCCCTTATATTTCAGCATGGGGAGTTGCATGCTCTTCATTTGGTGTACAACTTCAAGACTCCTGCAAATATGCAAGAAGTCAAATCAGAGGTACTCAGACTAAGTTAACATTCTACTCTGAATCTTGGGCTTGTAACTAAAAATGGGAAGTGATGAATGGCTGTTTCAAAGTTCCCTGTTACTGCAGGTTTTCCCTATTAGTGCAACAGCAGTATTACTTTGTGATAATTTATTTGGGAATGTGAGAATGTATTTGGATTAAGCTGAGTAAAAAAACTGAGAATTGCTGTCTGATAAATTCAGTTTTATTAAATAGAATATGACTTGTCATGTCTCAGGCACTCTTGGAGAGATTGAGCTTGTGGTCAGAAGGGAGCAGTTGGGGGAAGTGGTTCTGATCTGTGTGTGGGGAGGGAAGAAGGCTGAAAGCTGCAGACACTTTAACTGTTCCTGTTAATGACTCATCTTTGGCTTCCTCTCTGCAGGCTCAGCCTTAGTGCTTGAGCTCAATATGGACTGGTCTCAAGTACAAATGGCCAAAACACATTCTTTCTTTAAAGTGGCTGGGCCAAGGTTTCTAGAGGTGTGTTCCTGTTGCCCATTATAGGCAATGTGAACTTACCCTCCTGTGCCTGGTGGTTGCTAGGTGTGAGCCAGTTTTGGCTGGATATTAGATGTATCACCACAGAACAGCTCTTGAACTCTCTGTACAGCAGTTTGTGAAAGCAAGTACAAATTTGCTGTAGTAAAAAGCCAAAATGTTCTTTTATAGTTTATATTTTTATAACCAGATGGACATTGAATGGGTGCATAAGAAGTTACATATACAGTATAGATCTTGTGAAGGAGAAGTGTAACATCAAATCAGTTTTGCATCCCAGTCATTCTTTCCAAGGAGCTTTAGAATACTGATAGAGGTGCTTGTGGCATAGTGCCCCCAAGAGCAGGGGCAGCACTGGTGTTAAAACAAGGGCATATTCTGTGGGATGCAACCTTTCTGCTTAAAGTGTGTGTGGTGTCTTGAGTAAACCTCACTGGCTGCATTGCTGTCTGTAGGTTAAAGCTGATCAGCCCAAGTTACTATCAGAAGCCAGGCAGGAACCATTTGTGTCTTCCTCAACTGGTGGAAGATCGAGGAGCTCTTCAGGTGGCCACTCTTCAGCAGAAGCCAGTAATGGGTAAATAGAATTTTATGTATATCTTTAAGGTTTTTTTTAAATGGTTTGTTGGTGTTGGATGCCAGCTTCTTATGCCACATGGACTGTTGTAAGTCCATGGAACATGGGCCAAATATGATGAGGCTCTGTATAAAAGCTTTAGTGGACATAGAATAATTTGGATTGGAAGGGACCTTTAAAGGCCATCTAGTCCAACCCTCTGCCATGAAGGACACAATGCACTACATCAGGTTTTTCTGTCCAACCTGGCCTTGAACGCTTCCAGGGATGTGGCATCTAAAGGAAAATGCACTGCTCTGTTAGTTGAAAATCTTCCCTTAACTCGTGGGTAAAGAGGTGTCTAGAAGGAAGAGTTAATTTTGTATTTGGGTACACAAAATGGCAGAAGCTATTTATATTGTTCTGTAATAAATTACTCTTGCTGTTTGTCCAGTGTTTGCTAATAAATGTGTTCAATTTTGATGAAGGCTGGAGACAACTCCACGTCCCTTCCAGAGTGTGGCTCCTGGCTTCTCTGCTTACACAACCTACAGCATGCTTCAGATGTCCTGGTTCCAGCAGATTTATGCAAGACAGTATTACATGCAATAGTAAGTGTTCTGTTCCAAGCTGCCAGTAGGAAGTTGAAACTGAGAGCTCCTGGCGATTCTTCCTCTTTTGATGGTGCTTGGAGACATTTTAATCATAACTTGTGCTGAATGCTGAGGGGTTTACTTCTAACCTAGCTGCTCTGTTGCTGTTCAAAGACAGTGGTTCTGAGTCTTGCCCACTGCGGATCTGACTCTTCACTGGGAGGGCAGGTGTCTCTAGGATAAATCTGATCCTGCTCATGAGTCTTTTTTTTTTTTTTTTTCTGGTCTGCTCAAAGTGCATACAGCATTGAGAGGAGATTTATGACAGGTCAAGTGGACACTTGCAGAAGGCTTTTAGACTACCTGCAGAATGCTCTAAATTCTTTTTGTGAAGTGTTGACATTATTGTTCATAAAGGGAAAGGTGCCTGGTTTGACTTGTTGAAGTCACTATACAGCTGTCATGGGTAGAACTAAAACTTGTTTTTACCCCTTTTGTACAATCTAAACTTGATGCTTTCTACCTGCATATGATCTGACTCACAGACAGATTTTCAGGGCCTGTGTGAAGTATGAAAGGATTTGACTAAGCCTCATCCTGTACTTTGTTCTCTGGTTCCAGCTTGGCTTCTACTGCTGCATCTGCTGACCCATCCCACGCACGGCGTTCTCAGGAGATACCAGTGGCACCAGTGACACCTCCAGCTCCTCTCCCAGACCCATTTCCTGCCCAAAACCAGCCTGGAAACCAGAATGTTGCTGCTCAGGTTAATGCAGTGGCTGACCAGAACTTGAGGATGAATGCCCAAGGGGGTCCCCTTATGGAGGAAGATGAGGAGGGTGGCAATCGAGACTGGTTGGACTGGCTCTACTCAGCAACACTGTTATATGTTTTTGTCAACATGGTCTATTTCTACTCCAGTATCAGCAGACTCCTCCTCGTTATGGGTGGCACAATTCTGATGTATCTGTAAGTGTATGCTGTTAATATTTGCTGTTCAGAAGGGTTTCACTGAAGTACTGAGCTCTGTGCTGTGCTCAGCTTCCTGGCAGTTGAGCTTCATAGGACTCTTGCACCTGGAAAGGGCAAACCACTCGTCTATATCCTGGTATAACTCATTATTTAGCAAAAAGATAATTATGCATATGCCTGGATTAAATGGAGAATAAATTCTGCTGTGTTGCCCCTCTGGAGAGCAGACCAGGCTGAACTGAATGGAGTGTCCTGAACTGCCTTTGAATGTCTCTGGGTGGGGGAGATACAATTAGGGTAAAAACACAGATGATAATGGATCCTCAGCTGTCATGCTTGGGATGTCTTATCTGAGAAAGATTCTATCCTCTAAAATTCTTTGATCACTGGGAAACAAGTGCTGTAAATCTCTGAATTGTAGGAGTTGAAACTAGAGTAGCTCTTCCAAAATCTGTGTAGACTTGGAAAATGAAGGTTAATTATTCCATTAAAAGTCCTTTAATTTTACTGTTGCTAGTTGCCAGCACCTCTGAGTGGTCAGATGTTGCAGCTGTTGTATAACAGGATGGGGTAATGTTGAAACAGCACTAATTATTAATGAATCTGTTACCTTCCCCAGGCACCATGCTGGATGGTTCCCATTTAGACGGAGACCAGTGCAGCCCTTCCCAGGCAATGTTCCTCCTCAAGCTGCTCTAAACCAGGACCAGAACAATAACTTACAGGTATTGTCTTGCTGTATTTTTAAACCATGAAACCCTGTGAAGTTTTGCTTTTGGTTTACTAATTATGTGTAGTAAAGAACTTTTCTTGAAACTTCTGTAAGAGACTATTTTCCATGGGGGGATAATTGCCACCTTAGTCCTCCATTGGTGTAGCACATTCCTTTGTTCTCCAAAATATTTCAGGATGAACATTATCTTTTAGTTGCTTCTGTTCTTTAGGAAGTTGTAACGGGAAGTGATGTGTCACAGGCTGGAACTGAGGGCAGGGTTCAGACTACACCTCTGTAGGTTCTGAGTATAAAACCAGTCTGAGTCTTTCATTTCAAGCTGACAGTTCTGACGTCAGTGAAAGTTAATTATCTGTAAATACATAATTCACCTGATCTGGTCCTTCATGTCTGTCCTAGACAATGTTCTTGTACACCCAGTGGGAGTTAACCAGTACTGCCAGGGTGCAGTTTTGTTTTTCTGACTTTGTATCTGTGGCTACTTGCAAAAATTTTATATTCAGATTGTGGTTTTGCTACACAAATGTCACTCTGTTTGACACCTGATTTTTTTCTAATGTGTTTCTGAAATTCTCCTTTACCAAATATCCTTTATTTTGGCAGGGGGAAAATGCAGGCAGAGCAGATGGGTCTGAGACACCTCCTGATGAGGGACAAGCTTTCCAAGAACTGCAGCAGGCCAACCCTTCATTTGCAAGCACAGCATGGATTTTTTTCAAGACTTTCTTTGCATCCCTCCTTCCAGAAGGGCCTGGATTGACCCGCAACTGATTTGTCACCAATCTGCTTGGCTGAAACTGCAGTGGACACCTGAGAGAACTGGATACCAGCTCCAGATCAGGTGTGGAAATGGATGGCACTTCCTCTGGCTTCCACTGACCAAGCAAATAAAGCTGCAAGAAGCCTTATGTCATTACAGCCTGGAGACTGAGATGCTTGTCCTCATTCCAGAGAACTTTGTTCCATAGCATTTTTAGGCACCTATGTAGAGGCTTGGCATTGTGGACTTGTGCACTAAATGCACAGGCCCTGAGCAGAAGTGCAAAAATGTTAGGGAAGCAAATTGCTTCTTCTGTGCAATGTGATTCCTGTTGGAATGTTTCAAATGCTATTTTAATTACACTGAGTGTAGGGTCTCAAAAATTGCTAGATATGCATTAGCAGATTTTTAGGCAAGATCTATTGTGAAATTGCTTCAATATTTTAAATTTTCTTTGTAAGTATTTTTCCTATGAAGAATGTATTGTGCAATCTCCTTGTTGGACAAAGTGGAGGACTGTAAGACAGTGACCTGGATAAGCAATTACCTCAGTGGACATGCAGACTAAATTTCATGTTGCCAAATTCAGATAGTTTAAATTCAAGACTTAATTCCCCCTGCCCTGCTGTCAAATCAGGGGGAAGAGTAAATATGTTCAGGTCTAAATATATTTAGCAAAAACTTCTGCAAAATGTAAACTTCTTGACTGCTTTTGGATGCAAAGTTAAAGCAGTCTAATTCCTGTATTTTACTTTGCATTCTCACTCCAGTGCAACTCTCTTGTATTACTTCATTGTGTTATCTTTAATTTCTGATACGGTTAAGGGCTGTTATTGCAATAAAATTTGCAGGCATTTATTTCCAAATTTGTACATATCCTCTACAGCAATCAGAAGACTACATGTGCAAAGCACAGAGTGTGCTCTTGCCTGGTTTTTATTGCTAAGTCATGATGAGGGAGTTGAAATGGAAGGGAAAAGGTGCTTGCAGAGCCTTAAACTTACTTCCTTGCCTAGTTTGTGTTCTTCAGCAGTCTTTAGCAGGTTAAGTGCCTTGAATAGCTTGGAGGTTGTTTGCCTGTGGAAAGCTGCTAACACAAAGGCCATGGACATCTTCAAACGGGTAATTCTGTAGGTATTTGGAAATTTGGGCTCCTTGAACCCTGCCTGTGACTCCTGGTGGAGTTGCAACACATGGCTTGGCTCAGGGTTTTAACTTGGCTTGAAATGTGCTGTCTAGAACAGCTGCCACTCCTGGAACTTGGGCTTTTCCTCTGCTGCCTGCACTTGGCAGGACAGTTTGTTTAGGAGTGTCTTGGCAGGACTAACACACATCAGTTGTACCAGCAGTTGTGGCAGGTAATGCTTGATCTTGTCCCTTCAGACTGATGTTGGACATGGTTTGTTCATGTTACCTGTGGAAGTGACTTAATCCTGGTGGTGTTTCTGATCTGAAAATATTTTTCCCAGGCTTGTTTTTCTGTCATATCTTCAGTTTGCTGGAGACTTGGAGGATGGCTAGGACATGGGTAAAATAATTTTTAAATACTGAAATAGAAATAATTTGAGGAGGTCAGTTTTGTTACCCAAATCCTGTCTAAGCCTTTGAGGATGCTCCTGGAGGAGATGCCCACTCTTTCTTGCCTTGCTAATGGTCTGACTGGTCAGATGCTGCTCTGGGAATTGCACTCCCTGAACAAAGGCATCCCCAGGCTGTTGCAGCCTCACAGCCTGTGTCCCTGTGCCCTGTGGTAGGCACAGGGTGGATGCCAGGTGACAGCTGTTCCCCCACTCTGGGCACAGCTGCAGCTCACAGGGCAGCTGCACCCTGAGCTGCTGCACTGCGTGTGTTTCACATCAAGTGTGCTGTGTGCATCATGGATTTTTCTCCCTCAGGGTGTAGCAAACCACCACTCAGGTGTCTTGGAAAAGTGCCTGAATCCACTGAACTGTGCCTGTGCTCAGTCTTAGCAGGAGAGGGCAGTTCCTGGCAGCCAGAAATAAACTGATTTGGTGTGGCTGAAGCAATGAGCATGTAGTGCTGGATTACTTGTGAAATCTCTAATCTGAGAATTTATCAGACACAGCAAAACATCTGTTGTCTTGTGGCTTTTGCTGTTCCCACGAGCAGGCAGATTGGTTTAAAACTAGTTGAAAAACTAATGCAGTGTGGCTAATGCCACAGTGAGTCCTGGACCTTAGACAGCATTTCCTTAATGGCTCAGTGAAACATATAACCTCTGCCATTGGGGTGGAGGGGAGCCATGACAGCAGCAAAGGACACATAATGTGGAAATAAATCCTGTATAATCCTGCAGAGGCAGCTGCCAGTGGTGTACCCGGGTAGGAGCACTGGGGATGTGAGGGGACAAGTGCCTGGCTGAGGGCTCTGAGCACCTGTGACTGAGCCAAGCTGGTGTGATGCGGGGCTGGGGGTCTGGGGTGGCCCTAACCCTGTCACTGACCCCTGACCAGTGGAGGCCTCTGCTTGCCTGAGGTAGCATCCAGGTTAGACACAAGGAAAACATGAGCCTTGAATCTTCCAGAGCAAGACTGTTCTCTTTGCTGGGACAGAAGTTGCAGAGACCAGAAGGGGCCTTGAGGCTGTGGGTTTAGGAGGCTGGGTTTGTCTTGGCTCACACTTCAAGCTGTGACTGCTGCTGGTTTAGCTCCTCTGCATGCTTGTGAGAAGAGCTTTGTGCAGATGTGCTGGAGTAGCACTGCTGCAAAGCCTGCCTGTTCAGCGTGTGTTGTGCAGAGCTCCCCACAGCAGGTTGTGGCGGTGAATGTCCTTCGAAGGTCCACAGGGTGGCAAAGTGAGCAGGAGGATAAAGCCAGTTCCTCTGTTGCTGTTGTCCCCTGACACACTGGCAACTGCTTCAGGGTGAGATCAGTTCTCTGTCCCCATTGAAAAACAAGTCAGGAGAGAGATGCACAATCTGTTTTTCTCAGATACTTTTGTTCTTGTGGAAATTCCTTAGCAGGCTGCTTACTTGGGGAACTACTCAAGTCTTGTTTGTCACCACAGGTATGCTCCTGTCCTCATTTCCTGGAACATAAATCTCATGAGGATGAGGCTGCTGCTGAGCAGATAAGCTGGCAATGGTGGTGTGTTTGATGTGTGTGGCTTCCCCTTTTCTCCGAAGAGCTGGTTCACTCATGCATGTGCCTGTTGTCCCTGTTCTCAGCAGCCAGGGACATCCCAACAGCTGTGCCTGTGCCCAGCTGGCTGTTATAAGCTCCCTCTGGTCTTTGCCCTGGGATCCATTTCTAGCTGTGAGGCTGCTGGGATTTGCAAAGCTGTGTTTACAATCTGTGTCTCCTCAGAGGCCATTCTCTGTTGTGTAACCAAACCTGCCAACTGCATCTTCATCACCTCCCTCCAGCCCTTCTGCTGCTTAAGAATAGCTCTTGAAATGTCTGCTAGTATTTCAAATTGTGAATTTCAAATGGAATGGTATCGTGGAGGTGAAGCAGTTGTGGCATACAGCAGGGTCACAAACCTGCGGTGAGGGGCTTGAGGTCATGTTCAGCTGCCTGCCTGGTAGGGCTGGACAATTCCTGGGAAATGTTGCTTCTGGGCTCACATCTTGTGCCTGCTCAGTGACCTGTGCTGCAGAAGAACCTCCTCAATTTCTTACAGTAGCACTGAAAGTTGTACTTGCTGCTCTTTCAGTCCAGATTGGTCAGTGCCACAGAAATACAGCTGGCTGCACTTCCAGCTCCAACCCAGCTGCCCTGGGCACCTTCAGCTGGGAAAAGCCTGGGCTGACTTAGGGCCACCTGAGTGTGCCAGCTTATTTTTTCTTTTTAGAGGTTGTTATGGATGATATGGGTACAGAATAGAAGGAATTGAGTTGGTTTCAGGAGAATTTGGAGTTGCAATGGGGTAACCCTCCCCTGGGCTCAGGGTGTTGCCCAAGGGAGCTCCTTGAAGTCGAGAGCCCTCACCTTATTGTGTGATTGTGGATTCCAAGTTACTCTTCCTTTCTAAAATTTTGAGACCTCTCGAGTAACTTGGGTAGTACCAATTCCATTTGGCACCACAAATCTGTATCCAGATGTTGTTGGAGCTTTAATTAACTGATTTATAAAATAAATATTATTTGAATATGTTATTTGCCCTAGTTTTATAAACTTCTAGGACAGATGGGAGCAGTGGTCTTTGGGCTGACCCTCCTGCCATCCCAGGGCAGAGCTGCTGTGTGGGTCCTGGCAGTGGTGCTGGAGCCCATCCTGCTGACGGGTGCAGCCAAGGTACCTGGAAGGCTCTCTCAGGAAACATCTGCAGGGTAACACTAAATGTTTTGGTCAATGCAGCACAAAGATTAACGGCACTGTGATGTACCTCTGCCCTGGACAACGTGGGGACAAACAACCCCAGTTACAGGACAGTCCACAGCAAGGTAATGAGTACATGAGTGCGTGCACGGCCTTCAGATAAAGCCTTACACAGCAAGTATTTATCAAAACATCTTCCAGCATCCCATTTGTAGCTTGGGTCTTTAGTTTTCCCTTGGGGTTTAAAGCCTGCCCTGCCTCCTGCTAGCCAAAATTAACCTTTCCTTAGGCTTTAAAATCTGACCTGACTTGTCCTAGCCTGACCTTGCACTGGGAGGAGGGTGAGCTGTGCTGTCCCTGCTGTTCTGGCCTCTGCCTGGTTACTCCAGGACAAGGATGCTCACAGCATCTCTGTGTTCCACATGCTTTTGCTATTGTAGGCAGAAAGTCTCCAGCCTTCCTGTTCCCACTGGAGGTCAATGCCCGGCAGTTCCCTGTCCTCCTTTTGTCTGAGCTCTGACTGTCTGCTGACAGCAGACTGTGCAGCAGTGCTGGGGCAGGGGAGCTGCCTTTAAGGGGGCTGTAAATGCACTGGATCTGCCAGGACCGCCACAATGGGTCTGGGGTCTTGGACTTTCTACCTTTATCTATCCTGGGACACTGGTGACAAATACCTCTGTATCCAAATACCTGTTTTCCCTTTCTTCCATGCTGACGTGAGCTGCTGGCCTGGACAAAGAGGTGGTTGTGGTCTCCTAGGGCCTGCAGGCTTCCCTCTATGCCAGATGTTGGCCACTGTGCCCACATCCCTTGAACTGAAAGCTGTAGGACAGAAAATACAGCTGTTAGATGATTAAACCTCTTGAATTCAAATCCTTTTGTTACATGCCCATGATTTTTGCAGCTCCCCTGGGAAGAGCCAGGGCTAGCTTCTAGCCAGGGCAGTGGGAATGCTGTGGCAGCTGGGGTGATGCCATGTGGGAGCTCTGCTGCTCAAGCACCTGCTGTCTTTGTTTGTTGTGTTTCCAACAATTAGCTGTGCATTTATAATGCAGTTTAAGCTCTCAGCAGGCAGTCTGTCCGTGGCCACCATGCTGCTCTCCTGGAGAAGCCTGGAGGAAGCTGCAGATGCTCGGTTTCCCTCGGCGGGTCAGTGACCGTGAGTGCCTCCCGCAGGGTACCCGAGGCCATTCACTTTCTCAACTCAGGAAGAAAACAGCACGGCAGGGTGGGGGCTGCAGGACAGCGGGGTCCCCGCAGGAAATGTGCTCACCCTGCACAGGGAGGACGAGGCATCTGCCAGGGAGAGGAGGGAGGCTGGCACCTCGTCTTGCTCAGGGGGTTTGCTTGCAGCACTGCCACTGTTCTTCTTCATCAGTCTTTGCTGGCAAAAAGGTTCACAGGTGCTGTTGAGAGTCTCCTTGCTGAAAGAACCCCTCTCTGTTTTGTCCTGGAGTTTGTTTTGGGATTGGGATGGCCCCCAGCAGCACAGCAGAGGTGCAGGAGGACAGTGGTGTACAGGACAGGTGTACATAAGGAGTGGATGTGAACTTGGGTCTCTGATGTTCCCCAAATAGCAGCTGAGAGTCTGGGTGCAAGAAAAACTCCAGCTTAGTGGGTTCTCCCCCACCTGGATGGTGGTAAACAAGATTGTCCACAAATCCAGCCAAGAGGCAGAAAGCACCCTAGTCTTGTGGTCATAAAGCTTTCCAGGTATGTGGGAGATGTGGGTTCACCCAGTGGTAGCAGGAACACCCCCCTTCCCAGAAGTGTGCCTTAGTTTCCCCACAGTTTGTAGAAAATCAGTGGAAGGGGGAGCAGTGAATGATGTAGGTACCTTTCAAACAGGGCTTTGCTGGGGAATTACTGCAGGAATGCAAAATAAGGAATATTTCTGCATGAAGAAAAAATTATGAACTGTCTTGAGGCAGCATGCAAGGCTGCTCCCTTGACTTTATCCTCTTCCACTCTCCATCCCCCTCCAGCTTTTTCCAGCCTCCCCAGTGTGTACAGGTCTTGAGTTAAAGCAGTCTTGGCAGGAGCACAAGGAGTTTGCAGCCCAAACTCTTGCTGAGGGAGGAAGGCGGCGAGCAATGTGAAGGGTGTTAAGGAAACTATAGGAAGATTAGGAAATGTGTGATGAGTTTTGATAAGTGGAGGAAGCAGGTCATGTCCTGCTTCGAGTAGGCTCTGCTGGGGGTATGAAAGCAGCCTCTGCCTCTGTCAGGACTCAGTTGGTCTCTGCTCTGGCTGAAGATGTGCTGGACCGGCAGGATGATGCTGGGGACCTTCAGCATCTTGCTAGTGCTTGTCCAAGCAGCCACAGCCTGTGAGTTTGGGCCCTTCCCCTACAGAGCCACAGGGATTGTCTACAGGATGACCAAGCCTGCAGCATTGCTGTGTAAGTGTCTGCCCTTTGGGGCTGTGTTTGCTTTTTCTTTGTCTTTGGCTGTCCCTGCCTGATGTTAGTGACAGATCAGCCAAGTGAGGGGGTTTCTTACTGCTCTGTCTCTTGTGTAAACACCTGCCTGGGAGCACAGGTGAAAGCATGGGCACCTGAACTGGGCAGGCAAAGGAGCTTGAAAATGCTCCTTAGCCTTTCTCCTCAGCCCAAGGGTTTGGCACTGCTCCTGTTGGGGCTTGGCATGATGAAAGAGCTTGAAAAAAATGTGTTTGATTTCTCACCTCATTGCAATCTCATCTCTTGGGGTTGGTGTGCAGAAGGGGGGAAACAGGTTCTCTGCTGCTGTGGGTTTATTTGCAAGGATTTGGAGGCTTTGCAGGTGAGGGAAGAATACTTAATTCTTCTGTGAAGGGTGAGAACAGATTTGTCGTGTCTTGTGGTATGTGGTGGGTCAAACTAAGTGGGTATTTCTGGAAGGAAAAAGTCCTGTACAAGCATGTACCTGAGGCTGAAATGGGCTGGGTAACATTAAGAAAATGGGTACAGGGACCTGAGTATCAGAAATTTTCGTTCGGAGACCTGAGAGCTGACTGCAATACGAGTAAGCAGCAGCAAAGCAAAGCACTGGAGCAAAGCTTATGTGGTGTAAGGCTGAGCACAGCCTTGACTTTTCCAAAATCTGCTCCGGAGGTGTGTGAAAGCTGGCTGTGATTCCCTAGAGACAGCTCCTGCTGGTGGCTGTTGAGCTGTATGTGCTGTTGTCCCTTGCTGCCATCAGCTGTTACAGTTAGGTATTTTTAATATTTTTAATTTACTCTGAAACTACTTCTAGTGCTTCCTTAATCTAATGGAAATGCCTCGGAAAAAAGCCTTCTGTGGTGCTTTAATCCAGAGTGTGGCTCTGGCTTTGCAGCCAAGAGAGATTGCAGTTTGACATCTTTGCCCTTTTCTTCCACTGACAGTGAACCAGGAAACAGCACAGGTCATTCAAGCAGCCTTCAGAAATGCCAAATTCCCAAATATCACAGGAGAAAGGTCCATGAGGCTCCTCGGCCGGGTGGCTTATGGGCTGAGCAAGTGAGTATCTCTGTGTCTCTGTGCCAGGGGAGAGAGTGGAACAGAAACAACAGAAACTGGCCTTGGAGGGAGTTTTGATCTAGGAATTCCTGGTGAAAGCAAAGGTCTGGACTGGGGCAGACGCACTTTTGGATCTAAGCCTAGCAGACAATTTGCATGTTAAGGTTTAGGCTGCTGTTGTGTTATTTTAGAGTTATTTATTTTTCCAGCTATGCTAGCATCCAGGGAGGCAGTGTGTAGAGTTCATTTCTGACAATGGGGATGGGAAGTGATGTCTCTGGTGGTTGGGGCACCTGTGGCCACCAACAACAGATGGTGCCCAAGGCACACTGAGGGGACCCATCCGGGGCTGCCAGAGCCACCCCTGTCAGCAGGATGTCACTTGGCTGTGCTTTGTGACAAGCCAGTCTGGGTGACACTGTGTTACTCACTTTTATTTTAGGGCCACAAATTCAACGGTGTATTCACAGAACAGATTTCCTGCCATGACTGTGCCTGCACAGAGCACTGCAATAAAACAAGGTTGCACTGCTCTGTGTTTCCTGCTTAAAGCATTCCCCAACCTTGAATCTGAATATTGCAAGGGAGACACAGTGCCCCAAGGCTGAGCGAAAACATCACTGTCACTGTCCTTGTGCCTGGCCCTGGGATTTGCAAAATCTCTGCAGTCTGGCATTGGCATGGGTCCCTCAGAGATCCTGTTCCTCAGGAGTAAACCTGTCCTGCCCAGTCACAGAAAACAGCTCTGGTTTGGGGACAAACTGTGTTTGTGTTGTTTCTAGCATCCAGGTCAATTATTTGTCCATCGAGGGGAGTGAAGTGGAGCTCAAGGAGGACGATGCCATTCACATTGCCATTAAAAACATGACAGCTGTGTTCAAAGGCACCCTCACCTATGGCTATGCTGGGGCCTGGTTGTGAGTACCTGGGGTTGGGGTCTGCTGAGCACCATGGCCCAGCTCTGCCCATGGGACTGGCCAGTGACACCAGTAGGAGTAGAGGGGCTGCACTCCTCAGTCTCTCTGGCAATGGTAGCATTGATTGCTGCCTGAGACAGGATTTTATACTCTAGCAGTGCTGCTGAGCCTCATCACTGCTCATCTTGCTTTCTGCCTTTCTGTCCTCACCCTGCATGACGAGACCAGATGGCCAAAGCAAATGAGTTGACTTCTTCCCTCCCCTTTGTTGCTCTGTAAACTCCAAGGGGATAAAAAGGGGGTTTAATGCTCCTAAGTTCCACTAAGACAGTAATTTGTAATGATTTAAAGCCAGAGTATCTGAGATGGGCTGTGGTGTGCTGGGGGTTTGCCCATGGCAGTGCAAGGACTGATGTGAGAGGTGTTATAAAATCCACAGCTGTCAGGGAGAAGCTGCTCCTGGCACAGGTTGCTAAATGTCCTCTCTTCTGCCATTACAGTTTGCAGCTTTTTCATTCGGTTGATTTTGAAATCGAGTCTTCCATTGACCTCGAGCTAAACATCGACCTGAGTAAGTGTGTTACAATACCTAAACTTTTTGCAATATGATTTAATTGCCTCCCTGCTCTGGTTTGTGGGTTCCATGTGCTGTCCAGGTTCTCCTGGACCATGTTAGGGGACAGCTGAATGTCTGATGACAGGAGCTAGGGAAGCTGCCAGGTATCCAAATGAAGCATGAAGAAGGGTGCCTGGTAGACCAGCTGGAGCTGTGAGCAGAAACCCTTGATCCAGGTGCAAGATTGCCCCATCTGCCTCGACTTGGCAGAGTCTGGAATCTTTTGGAAACATCCCCTGGGAGATGTGGGGAATCCTGGCTGCCCCTCTGCAGTGATGCCCTGGTCCAGGACTGCAGTGTCTGCAAAGTGCACTTGTTCTTCCCATCTCAGTAACAAACCAGCTATTTTTTTCCTTTTTCCTTTCATCCCATGCAGTGTGCCAAAAGGAGCAAGTGGTTCCTGATGCCTCAGACTGCTACCTGAGTTTCCACAAACTCACACTTCACCTCCAAGGAGACAAGGAGTGAGTCTGTCCCATTTCAATATTGAGATTTATTGTCCCTCTGCTGGTCCCCAAATGCCACCCACCCCAATGTGCTGACCATGGGTTGTCCTTGACTGTGCTCCCTGTCTTACACAGACCAGGCTGGCTGAAGCAGCTCTTCACAGATTTCATCTCCTTCACTCTGAAGCTTGTCCTCAAGAGGGAGGTAAGATCAGCCTCTGGACAGAGAAAAGCTCTGTGTAGCTTTGTATGCTACATATTTTTCTTGTCCACAAGACAGTAGCAGTGTAATGCTAGTGCTCATGAAAAATAAGATAAATTGAATCCACAAGAAAAAAAAGTAGCTTGGACAAAGTGAGAGGTGTTGCTGACCCTGAGGCTGCTGGACTCTGGCTAACAGACCCCAGATCTCAATGGGGCTCTGATCTACAATCCAAAATCCTATACCTTTTCCTAATTTTTTCCCCTCTTTTCCTCATGCAGGTGTGCAAGGAAATAAATGCTGTTGCTCAGACTCTGACAAGTTTTATAATTGACTTAGCAGGTAAATATCCTTATTTTTTCTGCTTTCTTTTTTTATGTGCAACTTTTAACATTTGAGCCCCAGCAGGGCAGTAGCCACATCCATCAAAAAAGTCCTTCAAAAATGTGTATGGGATCCCAAGCCCTCAGACAGCAGCAAAATAAACCGTGGTAATGTTGTTAGGAATTTTCTGCATCATGTTGGTCTGTAAAGGTGATTGCACAGATTCAAAGACACATTCCAGTTGATAAGGAATTTCTCCTTCAGTATGTACTGACCAGCTGTGCAGGATCCTGCAGGACCAACGTTAGCTAGACCAGGAGCATGCACTGCAGTATTTGGGCTAAAATATTACAGCATCTGGATCTGCCTTCTGAAGATTTTCCCAGTCCCAAATATCAGGGAAAAGAAAAGAAATGTAAAACTGGGGATAATTATCCATATTTCCTGGTGGAGACACTGAGCCAGTGAGCTGTAGCAGGATCAGCACTAACATCCAAAGGAGTAGCAACCCTTGTCCCATCCCTGTGTCTTTTATAACTCCCAGTCATCTGTACCAAGTCCTAAAAGCAACTGTCGCAGATTCTGCTTAAGGTCCTGTTTCTGGTGTGAGGTTTCTGTGTTTCTTCCTGCAGCCAATTTTGTCCGGGATCAGGATATCATTGTTGATATCTCCCTCGCATCAGATCCTGTAATAAAAGCAAGCTACATAGAATCCCATCACAAGGTAAAGTACCCCAAGCTGCTCATATCCCAAATGTCTCTGGGCCATGGTGTGTTCTGGAGGGCTTGGAGAGGCTGGTCCCATGGGGCTGTGCTGTGCTGTGGCACTGCAGCCTGGGCTGATGCCAGCCTGCTCCTTGCTCTTGTCCAGCCAGGCCTTTGCCTTGCAATGGAAATGCAGGTGTTGACTTTTTGTCCTGCCTCCCTGCTGCTTGCTGTGGCCAAAATTCTTGCTTTCCTTTACAGGGCCTTGTCGTGTACAAGAACAACTCCAGCGTGCTCAGTGACTCTGTTTTCTCCCCATCACTGCTGACTGAGAACCGAATGCTCTACTTCTGGCTCTCTGAGCACAGCATCAGCTCTCTGGCTTCAGCAGCTTTCTTAGATGGGAGGCTGGTGTTGAACCTCAGAGGGGAGAAATTGCAGGTGATTCTCAGAGGGGTTCCCTCCTTATCTCCTACATCATATTTTGGGGAGAGAGAGTGAAAAATTCACTAAATGCTGTGTTTTGGTGAGAGCTGGTTTCTGTAGATAGAAATCTAGTCAATCACTCCATATGATCCTGAAATTAGCCTTCTTGTCAAGAGTGTGCTCTCAGGCAGTGTTATTCCTTGGAGTGATAACACCAGCTGATAGAAAACTTGTCTGCTGAATTGTAAAGGGATGTGATTTTCTGGGGGAGCACTGAGATGGAAAAAAGGGTGAGAGCTGAGGGAGCACTGGGCACAGGCCACACTTAGGTACTCTGGCCTGTCCAACCTGCACCAGGGGCAACCACAACCTTCTGTTTGGTTTTTCCACAATCTGTTTCTGGTTTGTTTCTGAAGGAGCTGTTTGAGATGGAAGACACAGAAGAGCAGCAGAAGGCAGTGCAGATGGTAACTCTTTGTCCTATTTAGAGCATTGCATGCCAAATGAGGAAATTTCCAGTGGATTCTGTTGCACTGTAATAACTTGGGTCCTTCCCTTGACAACTTGGGTCTTGGGTGAGCCTGATGGAGAAAACCAGGGGCTGATGGAGAAGCAGTTGTGCTTTGCCAGGAGCATTTCTCCATCTTCCATGCTGGTACAGTTTCCCTGAAACCTGGCTGAGTTATTTGGGTGGTGTGAACAGGAGGAGGAATTGGGGACTGCAATATGAATGCAGCTGGGTGGCAAGTTGGCATGAAATTGGTATGGAAAAAGCCTGACTCACTTGTCCCTCCTTACTTAACCAGATTTTTCAAGGCACCTCCTATAATGACTCTGTGGCCAAGGTGTGGAGCCTCACCCAGCCCCAGATTTCCCTTGAGCCTGAAGGGACAGTCGTGAGGTCCTTGGTAGCAGTGGAAGTCAGCATCCTCCTGGCAGGAGAAGAACCCCTGGTGGCTCTGTACATGGAGAAGGTCAGTTCTTGCACCTCCTGACTGTGAAGACCTTGGGACAGGCTCTGTCCCAAGCCAGGACCATTCCTGGTGTGCAGGGACAGCAGTGGCAGGGAGCCCTTTGAGAAGGGAGGGTGGCTAAACCATGGGAGATGGAGAAGGCAAATCAGTTCCTTTTAACTCTCCCATCTCTTCCTTAGACATTTGAGGCTGGGAATGATGATCATGACCATGGTGGCTCAATGCCCCCTCTATTAGGCCAGGTGGTCAAAGCAGCAGAAAGCTCTGATAAGTCCCCATTAACATTTATCTGACACAGGGTAGTGCCAGCTGAGGTATTTTAGGAGAGAATGAAGGCACTGTGGGAACGTAGTTATGTTGAAACCTCCTCGTTCCCAAATTCTAGCTCAGGTCCCCACTTAGAAGATAGCCGATAGTGTCTGAAATGGGGATGCAACTCTTCAGAATTTGAAGCTCAAAATAAAACTTTTTCCTTTATGCTTGTATGAAAAGTCCTGCTTACACGGTGCTTCACTTCAAGCTACTTTATACTGAATCTAAGGAAGCAGAAAAAGAAAAGAAATGCCAACAGCTTTCCTGTCATTGTTAACATCACAAAAAGCAGTGGGTTTTGTCCAGTGTTGTAGCTATGGGCTGAGATGGACACAAAACCAACCCAAATCCTTGCCTGAGGGTAGGGCACACTTGATTTAAAAGGTTAAACTGTAACTGGGAATAATTCCCTCAGCAAGTAGCCCATATTAGCGTGGTGTTAAGGGAAATATGCATGGCTGTTTCTTGTGCCCCAAGTGATATCCTGAAATAAATTTTCAAGGATTTGAAAGTGAAAACTTCCAGAAGCACTGGACTAGAGGTGGTCCCTAAAACTGTGGCTCCTAGGATGACATCTACTCCTGGACTGTCAAAACCCTGGTTGTGACCTGCAACTTCATCACAAAATGCTCCTCTTAAATGAATGTTTACATACAGACAACAGCTAGACAACCAGATGAAAAGGCCAGAATTCAGAGACTGCTTTCTTTTTTAATTTGCTTTATATTTGGTTGACTACCTGTGGTAGCCCTGGCTACCCTAAGGTTGTTCTCTCTACATCCAGTCAGATGTTGAGATGGATGTCATTGGGAAACAACATCCTACATAGCCATTTCCTTCCTTATGCAGGATATGATTCACAAATTAGCAAAAGTCCAGTGGATGAGCCAGCCTGGAGCCACAGAGACTGAGGGCATGAGGGGGGAGTTTATTGCAGGCAAATGGAGAAGGAAAATGCTGGCCCTCTCTAGTAATACCTGGAGGTAAAGCCAAAAGGATATTGAACTCTGGCTCCTAGAAAACAAAGCAAAGTCTTTCCAAGTGTAACTCTCTGCTATAAGGCTATGCTTCACCCCTGCTGTTCTTGTCTCTGCAGGAAATCACGGTCACTATCCAAGCTACCTATGCAGAGAAGAAACTCATTTTGCAGCCTGTGGATTCCAGGTTGGTCCTGTGGTCTCTTGAGGATTTCATTGCCTCTTTGATCCATGTTAAAGAGCAGGACAAAAAGAGGATCTTTGCAGCACTTACTGATGTTTCTTCCCCTTTTCTTTCCTTTTCCCTTTTCTTTCCCTTCCCTACAGCTTAGAGATAAAAGTGTTTAAATGCACAGCTGATCCAAATGGGGTAAGTCCTAAAAAAGTATTCTCTAAGCCATTTGGGGCTAAATGATGTCTTTAAAGCATTTTTGTATGAATTTTCTGGCTTTCAGAAGGACCCATCCATACAAAGCTTCCTGCAGAATATGATCTTGACTGTGGGCATTCCAGAAGTAACTTCAAGTGAGTTTTCCTTTTGGGGAAGTGCCAACCTACTCTGTAAATTGTCTAACATCGGATCTCCTACACTAGAGCACTGAAAAATACATCAGTGACACTGACAGCTGTGGGGGGGGGAAGGTGGAGGGGAACTATGTTACAGTTTGGAAATTCTGCTGGATCCACTCAGGGAATGGAGAACCCTTTGTAAATGGCTGGGAGAAGGGAAAAGTGAGTTTTCTGTCAGGCTGAGGGTTGTGGGGCATTGAGGCACAATTAGCTCTTGGCAACAAGCAGCACATGATGAGCAGCAAGCCAGGATGGACATCCCTGTAACTGCATGGGTTTGCTGATTCCATAGGTATTGGATCAGCTCTGACTTCACTGATGAATAGCAAAAGGCTTGATCTGTTTGATATCATAAATCCTGAGATCATCACCGGGAAGGTAAGCAGAGCTCAGGACTACCTGGCTCTCAAAGCCCTCTTGGGATTGTGGCTTGATGAACTAACACAGTATTTTCTGTTCTCTCCCCACTTTTTAGGGATATGCAATTGTACAGCTTGACTTTGGCTTCCCGAGTCATTTGCTTCTTAATTTTCTTGAGGAAAGTTTGTAGAGTTGATCCCTTCACAGAGGAGCACAGGAACTTGTGTACAACCAGAAAGATTGCCTTTGAACCAATTAAAAGATGAGCTGATTTAAATCAGTTTTGATTGAATTTTATTTCCTTTACCTGAGAAACATTTTAAGCTCTGTGCAATTGTCCTTCCATGAAGCTTTTCTTCTGCAAAGATTTTGAAGTCTGCACCTCGATCCACACTCCTTTTTCAGGATCTTTAAAGGACTTGTGCACTTAGGAGTCAAGGCTGGGCTCTTGAAGTGCACAGGCTTTGGGTTAGCACTCTCAAGAGGCAGCAGAAATGGGTTTTGCCACCTTTTGGCATCTCTTGTTGTTACATTTTGGAAATGTAGCACCTTTTGTGCTGATCCTGGGTTTAATTTCTGCCATGAGCCAAGAGCATCCTGACATTGACAGACTGCAGTAGCTCAAATGATATTACCAAACTCCAAGTAAGCTCAGAACCAGTAATGCTGAAAGACCTGGCTATGGCTGAAAAAAGTCAATGGGATGTGAATTTGCAGTGCAGCACAATAACAGAAAGACCTTGTGCCCAGCGTGCTTTGTTTACAGACCCTAGTGACTCTGTGTAGAGCTCCAAGCAAATTGTTAATGCCTGAGTTGTTGAGGCAGTGACAGCAAACTTGAGAAAAGCAATGAAAATTATAAGGAAGCCAAAGAGATTATAAAAGGAAAATTTAGGTGTCTAGTCAGGCAGCAAGTTCCTGTTCCTTTCTACTGCAGTGCAATAATTTATCTCAAGTGTCTCAGTTATTTTCCTGTACCAGTTTATGCTTCTCTTTTTTTGTCCTTTCACTTGGAGGAGATCTTGGATGACAAATCCAACACTTGTGATGGTGATCACATTAACAAAGGTTAAACATCCCCAGAGGATGATGTTCTCCTCCCACACAGAACAATATAAAAGTATTAAAGTTGGTCCCAGGAGGAGGCTGGTAGCAGGATGGGCTCAGTTTCCTGAGCTCCTGGGGCATGGTGGTTGCTCCCTCTGCATTGCCATTGATGTCATCCCTGGGATATCAGTCAGGTCCCTGTGACCTGCTCCTCTCTCACCTACAACACCAGAGGCACTACCTTGCTGGGCTGAACATTCCTTCAGTGGTCCTGCTGTCCAGGCTGGTGGGAAAGGAGCCTGGAGGGGCTCAGTTTAGAGGTTGCTTCTACAGCAGCCAAGGAAGGTCTGACCCAGTTGTGTCCAGGAGACAGCAGGAGCCCAGGGCTACAAAATTGTGATGCCATGGTGTGGCTGACTGTGGTCTGGAAGAAGCCCTGGTGCTGTGGGCAGTTTTCCACCTCCCTTCCCACCCTACTCCCATCCCTGCCTCTGCCAGCTATTTCAGTACCAGCTAAGGACTTGTCTGTGTCCCCTCCTGCTTGAAAGCTATCACTGCTCAGGTGATGTTTTCACTCCCTGCATGGCAATGCCTGCTTTAGACCATGTCCCCTGGTTTCCATCAAGCCACAGCCCTTTGCTTGTCCTAAATTACATCCCACTAAAGTGGTGAGTATTAATAAAAAGGAAATGGCAGGAGAAAAGCACCTTTTTCTCTGCCTTGGAGGTGCCTTGCCCCAGTGGGGAGCTATTCAGTGGGGACTGGAGTGGGCTGCCCTTCCATGGGGACAAAGGAGGGCAATGGAGCTGGAGAAAGACCTGGAGCAGAAGTCTGATGAAGAGCAGCTGAGGGAACTGGAAGGATTCAGCCTGGACCAAAAGAGGCTCAGGGAGGATTTTGCCACTCTACAGCTCCGTGACAGGAGGGTGGAGCTAGGTGGGGCTCTGCCTGTTTTTCTCAGAAAACGAGTGACAGAACAAGAGTTTTACCTCAAGTTACAACTGGAGAAATTTAGGCTGGATTTTAGGGGAAATGCCTTTACCAGAAGGGGGGGAGCAGGCTGTGCAGGGCAGAGGTAGAACCATCACCCCTGGCACTGTTCAAAAGATATGTGGATGTGGCACCTGGGGACATGGTTTAGAGGTGAACATAACCGTGCTTAATCGTTGCTCTTGATGTTAGAGCTCTCCCAACCTAAATTATTCTGTGGGGAGCAGCAAAACCTCCGCTGCCCCCCGAGGGTCCCGAGCTGTCTCCCCCATCCCCGGGGCTCGCCGCTCTCCCCAGCCCCGGCAGCGCAGCTCCCGCGGGGGCGATCTCGGAGCAGAGCACAGCAGATCCGCTCCGCAGCCCCACGTGCTTTCCCGGCAAAGCTTCGCCGCCCGTGCTTTCGGTTTCAAACTCAGCGGTGCAGAGCTGCCACTGTCCCGGGCTGGCGGCGGGGACGGAGCGGGGACAGGTGAGCGCGGCGGGATGCGACATCGCGCTGGGCTGCCCGGGGAGGGACGGGGCGAGGCGGAGGCGTCGTGCTGGGAACCCCACTAGGGTTTGGGGGCTCCGGGGCTGGCTCTTTGCTCCCCAGCCCTTTGATGGTCGTGGTTTATGCGAGAAGCAGGGATGGAGGATGGAATCGTGAGCGCTGGGAAGCACTTCTAAGTCACCGAGACCAAACTTTAGCTGAACAGGTGAGTTGTGCTCCCAGGCTCAAGGTGGGCTAGAGCCGGGCCAGGAGGTGGCAAAGTGGGGCAGTGCCTGGCAGGTGTCACCCCCAGCCCCTCCAGCCACTCCTGGTTCCCCAGAGCTCCCCCATTCCCCGCACTGTGCTCAAGGCAGGACAGCCAGAGTAGAGGTTCTGTCAGGAGATACTGGTGTTGCTGGACCTGTGTAATTTTTTTTTAATATGATAGGTGAATTATGGCCTAGCTCAGTGTGCCATCTTGCCTTCTCTGAGATTCGGCTGCAGGCCCCATCCGGTTTCCCAATGCATCTTCTCTGACCTTCAGAGCAATATTAATAACATTTCATTATTTGTTGCAGCCCATCCAGCTAGATCTGGAGGTCTCTGCACACAGCTCAGTCTAGACACAGGGTCTTTTACCAAATCATTCACATCTGCTACGTTGTCACTTCAACCTTGTCCCCGTCCCAAAGGAAAAGCAACTTGTTTTTTCCTCTTAGATAAAATAGAAGAGGTAAATAAATTTTTCCCCATGTGCCAGAATAATCAGATTTATGCATGTAAATAAAAATACTCCCATTGCAAGTGCCTTAACCAAAACCAAGTAAGACTTTACTCCACAAAGAGTTCTTGCACCTGGGTCCCATTTCTTTGAATGATTCCTCAAATGCTTTACCTAAATTATCACCTAAATAAAGATTTTAGAACAGGATATTACCATTCTTCTGTTCTGACTAGATATTTTTGCTCATTTCTCTATTTTTAGTGCAGATGAATTTCAGCTGGGAAATTCCCGGCTGATTTTACTTTCATTTTGCTCAGTCTTTTGTTCATCAGGTCTCGAAAGGAAGGGCTCACAGAAGGGCTTTGTGCCTTGGGACAGGGGTGGGTTAGCACATGAGGAAATCAAGGCAGTGGGCATTGTGCTCCAGCTCGGTTGTTTGGTGACCCCCCACTCTGGTTTTGGTGCTGGTGCTCTGTTTCTGGGCTTCTGGTAAGTACCCTGTGCCCTCAGAGCCAGCAAGAAGTTGGTAGAGTTGCAACAGGGAGTTTCACATTTCGGTTTAATTTTTTGTGGCTGAGAATGGTGAGAATGTCAAGGTGGGGAGGGGAGATTAAATTTTGCAAATTGTTTTAAAGATGGCTTTGCATTTGAAGTGCCAGGATCAAGGCTCAAAAGTTTTCTGGCTTTTCTTGTGAGGTTATTGTGCTTCATTTTGGGGCCAGAGATATTTTACTGAAGGTAACTGCCAGCCGTTCCTGATGATCTTATTTAGCAGAGCAGTAGTAGTACAGGAGCTGTGCAGTATCGCTGAGCTTTCATCCAACTTTTTGGTGGTTGTTTTTTTTTTGTTGTTCTTGAATATAAGTCTTTCATTAATTTGCATGAGTCTACTCGTTGCCTGAATGGCTTTCAGTCTTCGTTGGCATTAAGGTCTGATTTTATTAATTTATGTATGTATTTAATATAGCCTTGTTAAGTCTGTTGTTCTTGATCATCAGGGGAATAAGGTTAGGGCTTTGCTGTCTACAGGTTTCTGGGTTTTTGCTGAAGAAATGTCAAATGAAAATTCCCAAAGCTTGACTGATAGGGCTACTGGGAAATGGAGTTTGTTTTGCAAGAAGCCCTGTTATTTCTCAGTTTGTTTAAATTTGAGAAACTTAAATGTTTTCTTTTAAGCTTTCCAGTTAATTAAAACATTTTTCCCCTTTGTTTTAAATGTGTGTGTAACTGTTATTTTTCTTTATTTGCATGATTAAGGATATAAAAAGAGTCTGATAATAGAATGTTTTGAATGAAAACTTACAGAGTCCTTTCCAGTAAGGCTCAGAATTTAAGTTTTTGACATGTTTGACAACAGTTTTTGACAGCCTGAGAAAAAAACCTGATCATAGTTAAGCCAAATTTTTTAGTCATTTTAGCAGGACCATTTTTCTTGTTCTTGTTAGAATGGTGAATGACAGGCAAGAATAACGAATGGCATGCATAGAGAATATTTAAAAGCTGGGGGTTTTACCCACATTCTTCTGGGTCCCAGACCAGGAGTGAATCCTCAATGTCAAAACTTTGTGGTCACTGCTGGTTTGAGTGAGAAGAGATGAAAAGCATCATGTCTGACCAGTGGATCAAAGTTAGAGCGTCTAGATCTGTGACCCACCTAATTGCCATGGCCTGACATGTCCACATCAGACTTTGCTGTTGTTATCCTCAGGCATTTGCACCAAGTGAGGCATGTCCCACATGTTGGAGTGTGTCTGTGCGCTGAGACTGCCTCCAGCAGATCAGTGCTCTGTCAGAATATGGAGCAGAAGCCACCATTGCACTTGACAGCTGGAAGGAGACTGATTACATGATGCAGGTAGGAGATTTGTGTGCATGGCTTTGTGGGAAGGAAGTGGGGATGGAGGTGGCATTGTCACCAAAGCAGAAATGAATTGTTCATGCCCACAAAACGAGCAGCAAGAACAGCTGCCTGAGCCCTTTGTGCAGGGGGGGGTCTTGCACAAACTTGTGAATTGAGATATCAACTGCTGAACAGGTAGAGCAAAGGCTGCACACACAGAGAAAGCAAAGCAAGGAATTCATTCACAACTTCTCATGGGCAAGCAGGTGTTGTGCCATCTCCAGGAAATCAGGGCTCCATCACATATAATGGTGATCTTGGAAGACAAACATCATCACTCTAACTCCCTGCCTTTCTTCTTCTTCCCCCAGCTTTCCATTCCCAGCCTGATGCCATGTGGCCAGTTGAAGTCAGCTGTCCTGGCTATATTCCCTCCTAATTTCTTGTGCATCCCCAATCTATTTGCTGGTAGGGTGCTATGAGAAGTAGAAAAGGCCTTTGACTCTGTGCAAACACTCTTGAACAATAGCAGAAATATCCCTGAGCTCCCCAGAGCTCTTGGTACATGTGAGAGATGTCTGGGATGTTATATTTGGCACATGGCCGCTGCAGCAATACAGTTATCAACATCTTCTTCCTGGCTGATTCCAGAGAGACTCCCATGGGTTGCTCCTGCCCTTCACAGCCCTGGTGTCAGGGGCTGTGCAGACAAGGACAGCCATCCTTGTACCCTCATGGCTGGGCTCAGATCTCTACACAACACTCTGGGAGCAAGGATAAGAAATTCCGGGTTAGACCAAGGGCTAGAAAAGCAGATCAAGCCAGGCAGGGCTGTGTGGGTGAACACCTCTTGCTCCTGTGCCCAGTGCTACCTTTTCTGTCTACATCCCTGTAGCCCCCATTCCAGATTGATGACCTAGACCTGAAAGCAGCAGTAGCCAGAGCTCGCCCCCAGCTCGTGGAGTTCCTCACTCGCTGTCCCGACTGGCTGCTCTCCACTTCCCGGCGCTTCATCCCCGAGGCAGCCCTGAGCAGCCTGGGCAGCATCACCGACCACAATGAAAAGATCTCAGTGCTCCTGGACCTGCTGGAGGAGGCTGGTCCTGCTGCCTGGGAGCACTTTGCACAGTCTGTCTGCATGGAGTATGACCTGCCCCTGGATCTGGAGGTCCTGCTCATGAGTTCTGTGGGAGAAGGTAAGAGAGGTCAAGCCAGCTTTGTTTGCCCAAACACAGACAATGCCTTAGCCACCCTTTACCATCACCCAGTCTAGGCAGTGAGACCACCAGTGCCCTCACTTGCATGGCCTTGTTTTACTTGGAAGCACAACTTCTGGCTTAGAAATGTAATTTGAGGTAAAAAAAAACCCCTGACATAAACAGATGAAACCAGTAAAAATTGTGCACCCCCATCTCCAATAAAGCTGCGTTGCAATTTTTGGATGGATTTATTTGAAGGAGAAAAGAATCTCTTTGTTCTGTGGATTTTTTAATTGTTATTTTTTAATTTTCCTGATCCAGAAAGGCAAGAAATACAGAAGCCTTAAAAAAACCACCCATAACCACTTCCCCATATCTGTCATTAGCAGAGGCAGTGGTTTTAAGGAAAATGATGCAATTCATAAAGAACAAGGTCAGTTAGTGTGTGTTATCTGACAAACTACAACAGAGTGTGAACACGCTCTCCTTTCTGAGGACCTCTGGCACCAGCTAAGCTGTGCCTGTCCCTTCCTGGGTTGCTTTATCTGGTGATAAATTAATTCTTCTCTTCTGCAGGAAGTCTTACAGGGTGAGTCCTTCTCAACCGAACTCTCTTTCACATCCTGCTTGCAGTTACTCTTATTAGTTGCATCAGTTGGGTGGATGCAACCTTTGTTACCAACTGCAGCAGCAGCTATTTTGGCAGAGATGAAGCAGGGCAAAGACCAGACAAACAATAGGGAATGTGGTCTGGTGGGGGATTTCTCTCAGGACTGAAACTGAAACAGTTTTCAGCCCTTTGGTACAGTGACATATCATAAAAGAAGATGTCTCTTAAGGTTTAGGAGCTGGCTTATAACAGTTTAACTTTTGTAGTAACAGCAGAGCATCACTAGTGCTTCTGAAGGTGAATTGCTTCTGGTTATGCCGAGGGGGTTTTGTGGCAGCCCTGGGCTGTGCAGTGAGTCAGAAAAGGCCCTTGACTGGGCTGCAGACTCTGACAGTGGTTTGTTCACAGAAAACCCTTCTTTGCAGGAATGGGAAAGTAGGGCTTCCTTTTTGGGCCACGGTGTGGTTTACATCGGCCAAAGCTGCCCATACCCCGAGTTTGTATCAGAGAGAAAAATTGTTTTTCTCCTCCCTTGAAAGCAGAATTTACCTGTACTGTGGAGCAGTTTGAAAGGAAAAAGTCAGATGGGAACCCTGAAACCTGGATGTTTGCATCCCTTATACTGACTCTTGGTTTGGGCCACTGTTTGTGTTGCAAGCTATTTGCCCTGTGACTGGCCAGCAGCACTCCAAATTTCAAGAGCAGAATGCTCACATTAACCATATTTAATTTCCCATTCAACTCCTTTAGGTCACTTCAGCCAGACAGAAGAAGCAGGCACAGACACGAGTGCCCAGTCATCTGTGCCAAAAGGTAAGGCAGGCACAGACCCTGGGGCACTGTGCTCTTGGAGTTTATCTTCTCTGCCCATGGCCTGGGAAGGGCTACACATGTCCCAGGTGTTGGCATCAGCACTGGCAAGCTGTGGAGAAGCCACTGCAAGTTCACATTTCTTGGTGCTTTCCACATGAAATTCCCCTGGTTTTGTTTTCTCTCCCTGAATTTCAGAAAAGCCTTGCTGGCCCTCTGCTGAGAAACTTGCTCATTTTAGTTTCTCTGCGGGAATGTCCCACCCACTCTACAAAACCCATGCTCTTTGCACTTTTACTGTGGTCAGCTCATTGGTAGGTGGAGGAAGTTGGTTTGGCTTTTAAAGGAAGAGCAGAAAAAAGCTATTCAGGGGTCAATCAAACAGAAACCACTGCAGAGTTGTCAGAATAGGAGCTTAAAAGAACAGACAGTAGGGTTTTTTTCAGGGGTGAATTTGGAACTTAGACCTTCCTAGTTGGTGCAGATCATGAAGAGACAGTTTTGCCTCTGCTTTTTGCTCAGAGGTTTCTGAGTCACAGAGTGGGAAATGTCACATGACATTTTCACTGTCTTGTGTGTCACATGCAGGTTTAAGATCTTGAAAACAGAAGGAAAAAGTGACCTCTGTTCTGCATTCAGACTGCTGCCAGCTGCCATGCTCTCCTAGTGAGTCCATCCTGCCAGTTACTGGTGGAATGGAAATTTGAAAATAGTGCTGAAAGTTACTAAGACTTACTAAGAAAGACATATGCTTCTCTCAGCTCTGTCCTTTATTTCCATCTGACAGTGCACCATAAAAAAACCATACAAACAACCTTGGGAATCTGTGGGCCCTGCATTCCCCAGAAACAGATATTCCCTGCCACCTTCCCCAGGATAACAAAGCAGTTCCTGTGTTCAAAGCAAGGCAGGTGCATCATGCAGCCTACAAAAAGTCTCACCAGTGAGGTGCTTGTGGCCCATCTTAGAAAAAGCAATTCTGTAACCTCAGCCTGAGTTTACAAATTTTTGTCTGTCCAATTTTTCCTCTTCAGCTCCCCAAATGCTTTTCTGGGGAGTCTCACCCAGCTTTAACACTCTGCCATTCAAAACACTCTTTTGATGCAGTTCTGACCTTTCCATTTTCAGGTTCTGCTCGCCGTCGCCATCGCAGCAGCTCTGGGTGTGACAAGGCTGCCAAACAGCAACGACTGGGTATGTGGATGTTCCAGAAGCTGTGCTGGGCTTCCCTCTGAGGAAAGAACCTATTTAACTTCTTTGCAGAAACCAAGAAATCAACTTCCAGCATTAAGAGGCCAGCATGGGTGAAGAGGGAGCTAGTGAACAGGGAATAATATGCATAAAACATGGACACCTAATTCTCACATTGGAGATAATAAGATTTAATTTTCATGGAAAGCTGTTTCATCTTTTTCCTGAATGTTGTTCTTCTTTGGTCCCTGTGCAAAAATAGGAAATACTATGTGTTATTTTCATGAGTTCAAAAGTTGCCATTTCTATGCAGCAACCTCTGATGTGGGCTGTTGTTTCTCTGCCTATAAGTGGTAGTATTTTGGAACTCTCATGACCCACTACTAACTTTTTCACCCCCATACCTCCTCTGTTGTCTTCTCTTTCAGATTCATCTGCAAAGTACCGGCATCTCCTCATCGATTTTATCCGCCAGAGGTATGGAAGCAGGAGAGAAACAGGAGCAGCAGCTCAGGAACAAACACAGCCACTGCCTTTCAACCAAGCCTTTGTCAACGTTGTCATTCATCAGAGCAAAGCCCCCGCTTAAAAGAGAGAACAGATAGACCCCGAGAGGACATGGCAGGAGCTCCTGAGCCAGAAGAATGTGCAGACACAGCCGTGAAAGTGTTGGATCTGTTTCGTAGAGAGGTACCATCGAACATGACGAGGGTGATCTTTAACTTTGGTAAACCAGGCACAGGCAAGACCAGGCTAATGCACAGGATTTGTCAGAAATGGGCAGAAGGTGTCCTACCTCAGTTCCTCTTCACTTTCCTGTTTGAGTTTCGGCAGCTGAATTTGTTAAAAAGAAGATTGACCCTGAAGGAGCTTTTGTTTGATTTCTTCCTTCAGCCAGAGGACAACCCTGATGCAGTGTTCCAGGCCCTCCTGGAGAATGCCCGGCAGACTCTGATCATCTTTGATGGGCTGGATGAGTTTGCAACTAACATGGATGTGTCATTCTCCTCTAGGAGAGGCCCAGCTCTTACCTCCCCTATGTCCATATCCCAGCTCTTTGCAGACCTCTGTCATGGGAAGCTCCTGCCTGGTTGCACAGTGTTGGTCACCAGCAGACCCAAGAAGCTGCCTGACTTCTTACTATGTACAGTAGATGTGTTGGTAGAAATTTGGGGGTTTGACCATGAGAAGGTTGAGCAATATGTCAGCCACTTTTTTCATCAGCCATCATTCAGAGAACGAGCCATTGCTCACCTGAAGAGCAACACCAAGCTCCTCAGCATGTGCCTCATCCCTGCTCTGTGTAACATTGTGTGCATCTGCTTGGAGTATTTGCTCCTTAAACACCAGAAGAGTGTGGAGCTTCCTCAGACTATGACACAGTTTTACATCAAGATGTTTCTCATCTTCCTAAACAAACAGCAGGGAGACTGTGCAGGTGATGAGGAGACTCACCTGAACTGTAACAAAAAGGCCATTTTGGGTCTGTTTGACCTTGCACTGAAAGGCCTGGAAAAGAAGAAACTTGTGTTTTATGGTGGTGGTATTCCCGAGGACGTGAAGGAATTTGCTTCCTTGCATGGATTGCTGACTGTCTTTGAGGTGAAGACGAGTGGCTCTTGCCCAGAGGTTGGCTATGCCTTTGTACATTTGAGCTTGCAGGAGTTTTTTGCAGCACTGTATCTCATGGTGAGCAGGAGTGTGGACAAGAACTCCCTGAAGAAGAAGTTCTTCTTGAAGTCAAAGTGGACTTCAAAGAATGAGACAAAGACCGAGCTTATGGAGAGTTTTCACATATTTCTCTCAGGCTTGTCCTCAAAAGAGTGTAGGGCATTTCTCATGCTCCTGGCAGAGCAAGATGAAGCTTGGGTGCAGGAAAAGCAGGATGTGATCCTGCAGTCTCTCAAGAAACTGGCAGCCACTCCACTGACAGGGCCTAAGGTCCTCGAGCTCTGCCACTGCACCTTTGAAACGCAAAACCTCGAAGTAGCCCAGCACATTGGGAGCCTGCTGAATTTCAAATATGAGTTTAAAAACTTCAGACTGACACCTCTGGACATGTCTGCTTTGGTTTTTGTCATAAACTCGGGCCAGGATTTGACTTGTTTGGATTTTGCAGGATGTCTTGTGGACATTGACTGTTTGGAGATTCTGACTGGCTGTAAAAATGTGGAGCACTTGAGGTAAACACAGTGAGTGCTGTGAGCTGATGGGTGGGGAGAAGGGCTAAGGGGCTGGAAGGTCAAGCCTCATGTTTGTTCTAGAAGGGAGAGAAAGATGATGTGAGAAAATTTGATCTGAGCAGCATAACTTCAGTACTGCCAAATGTATGAAATGATGAATTTATGAGTGATTGAAGGATACTAAGGTGATAAACCCATTCTGGCTGTATTTTGGTTTGTTTTTCCATTTTGATTAAAATAAATAACAGGGTAGTTAATGCAGTAGATAAGAGGGAAGGTGATAGGCATTTCTTAACGATACAAAGGCAGGGTGAATCCTGCTAGCAAATGAGAATATCAGCTTTTGGTGTGTTTGTCCTTTTCCCATTTTCTTCACATTTTAGCTTTCGTAGGAGGAGATGTGGCGATGACTTTGCTGCTGCTCTTTCAAAGGGCTTACAAGGAATGGGGAGCCTGAAGAAATTAGAGTAAGTCTTTGCTTGTAACATCAGTGCTTTTTCTCTTGCTGTCTATCCTCTATCAGTTCAGTGACATTGGCTCACTCCAGGCTGATTTGCTCTGTGCAGGAGTGTATAGAGGCTGCACAGAGCAGCACAGACACATGTGGCTTTTGTTTTATGCTGCCATCAAGGGCAGTATTGTGTTGCCCTGCTTAAAAAGGCTGCTGCCTCTGTGTCTGTTTGCTGAGCACATGGTGCAGGCACAGTTCTGGTGCAGAGGATTCCAGTCCTCCCTCTGCTTGGTTTGAGTGATCCTTTCTCCTTCCAGGCTGACAGGCGGGAGCATCACAGCTGAGGGGATGACTAAGTTGGTCCAGGCTGCATCACAGTGCCTCCAGCTTGAGGAAATAAAGTGAGTGTGTCATGGCAATGACCATCACATCAAACCCTCCTTCCTTGGGATGCTAATGAGAATGAATCTGTGTGCAGCTTGCAGGACAATCGGATACGGGATCCAGAAGTGAAGAGGGTGATGGACCTGTTTTCCAGAATGGAAAAGCTGAAGAAAGTAGAGTGAGTAAAAATGGCTTAGAACTATTAAAAATGGTAGCTACTATGAAGCCAAGCATAGCATAGAGATATGTGGGGCACTAAGCTGAGGCACAGACATTTCAGAGCAAGCAGGGCTGTGCTGGACTCGGTTTGAGATAGACTCAGCCTAACAGTTCTTACCCAGATGTTTTAAAATAATCCCAAGGGAGTCCTGGCACCACCGACACCTCTCCAGGAATTACAATGTATATGCTCAGCTCAGTGCCTGGCTTGACTTCTTCCTCTTCTCTTGCCCTTGGTGAGGTTCAGGTTGAGTTGTCTCACCTGGGATTAAGGGAGGATGGTTCCGTCACAGTCTCCCCAGCCTTTCCATAGCCCTCTTCTCCTGTACTGCTCCTTCCAACACTCCTGTGTCAGTCCAGTGCTGACTGATAGGGACAAACTGCTAACAAAACTCCCAGGATGGATCTGCAGCTTTTTAGGTGGAGATAACCAGCCTGGCTTGTGAAGGCATTTTAAGCCTTTGAAGAGCTGCCAGGGGCAGTTGAAGCAGCAACGGAATTGCTGCAAGTGGTGGAGTGTGAATGTAGTTTGTGTGATAGGATGGGGATAGATGAAAAGCTGTGGAGCCAGAGCACTGCCTGCCCACCCCAGCTGAAAATGAGAGACTCTGCCTTTAAAGGGCTTCCTGATACCCTCAGGTGCAAGCAGGCAAATCCAAAATACCTGCAGTCATTGCTGGATGCTGGATCCTGTCCAGGAATTAATTATTGGCTTTGTAGTACAGTTAGAACTGTTTAAAAGCATGGCAGAAGGAGGGAGGAAAGGAGGACTGTACCTGCTCCTCTGCTTTCCTGGGCACACTGGATAACAGCTTGAGGGGAATGCCAGCCTGGCTGCAACAAAGCAGCTCATCCCATGGAAAAGGCAGGAAACAGTGCCATTTGTAATCCTCACTCCCTCACCCATCTCTGTGACACACAGAGTGCTGTTTTCAGGGATGATTCCTCTGAGGATCTCAGGAATGGTGTCCTGTGGCCCCGAGAACAAGCAGAGGATTTGTAGAAGCAAGATCTTACATTTCATGTTTAATGAGGTCCAACAAGTAATGAAACAGAACGAACATGCAATTAAAAGAATAAATCCTCAGAGGATGGAGGACTGTGTTCAGGCCTCACTGCTTCAATAAGCCACACTTAAATTGGATTTGTTGTAGTAGGAGGTTAACTGCACTGTGGATTGGTGGTGTAATCATGCAGGTATGAAATACCTCCACTAACTAACCCAAAACTGGTTAATAATCCTTCTGCTACACATTGAAGAGTTATCTCTGGTTCTAAATTCATGGGAGCTATAGCTTGCAGAGAAAGAACTATGATCTGATAATGCATTTTTTGAGTCCTAGATGCAAAATTCAGAAGTTTTGGAGAAATCCCCTGACTAAAACAATATGTGTGTGCTCCAGGTTGTTTGGGGTGCAGAGCAGAGGGCATTTGTGTAACAAAAGAACATGCTGTGGAGTCCAGCAGCTGAGGTTCTGTTTTTCCTTGTGTTCACAGCCTGAGCAACAACCATCTTTCCTTGAATGCTGTTCTCACTTTGGCAAAGGAAGCCATCGCCTGTCAAAATGTTACTGAACTGTGTGTAAGGTATCAATGCATGAGAAATCTTACAAAAGCAAGTAGGTTGTCTCTTTAGATGCTGGCTTTAAATGGACTGTTTTACAGCTTAATTGTTGGCTAATCAAAGTGAGCAAAAATCAATTTGACTCCTTTTGCTTTTCTATTAGAAACAAAATATGGATTCATCATGCCATGTACTTACTCTTTGTATTTTTAATACAAAGGTCATTTTAATTGGTCATTTTGTCCTTGGTCTATAAAATCATTTGCAGGGTGTGACATTTCTCCTTGTATAAGAGAATTTAGACTTGTTTTTAAGTTCTGTAATATATCAGCCAGGAAATTCTTGACCACCTGGGTATAAATCAGCTATAGACTTGCTATAAATCAGCTAAGTTTACTAAAAAGATGTGGATTTAAGTAGCTCTAGCTCTGTGTTCCTTTAAATTACAGGTTTTGGGGTTTTCATGTGTCCAGGATGACAGAGAAAGGGTAGATTTTTTAAATCATCCTGGCTCTTGTGGTTGTCTTATGTTCCAAGTTTAACATGCCAGAGTAATCCCCTTGTGTAATTCAAATTGCAAATGGCTTTTTCTTATTTTTCTTGCCGGAAGGGCGTTTCTTCCAACAAACTTCTGGTCTTGCAAAAAAAGTCCTGGCCCAATCTTCTTAACTGTGTGCCTGTCTTATCTGCATTGCAACCCCAGCTCAGCACATGGGGTGTTCTTCCCTCTCTGAGCATGCAGCTGCTGCTTGGTGGTGGCACTGAGCTGCTGTGGCAGATGTCATGGTCCTCTTTAGCATCCAGGCAACAGCTCTGGTCCTTGCCAAACACCTCTGCTAAACAAATGGCACCTTTCCCCGTTCCCTAATGTTTACCTGGATCTTTTTTTTCAGGAAGGACACGGTGATTATTTATTTTTCTGCCGCAGCTGGGAAAGTTCCGAGGTGAGAAACTGCACTTGTGGTTATGCTGTGTTCACCTATGCTGATTGAAACCATCAGCTTGGTGTCACTATAAACCACACTGGCAGCAGAGCTGGTGACCTCTGCCCTTGCATCTGGCAGAGCTGGGTCCACCTGAGTGATGAAAAATGCAGAATAGCTGGGTTTGCACACACCTACAGCCATTTCCACAAAAGCAGCTCTTTAGTGCCTATGTAACCTCGAAATGCCATGTTTCTATCGCAAAACTGCTGAAAAACACAGGACACAGACCTTGTGGTTTCTGCTAGAAAACACTAACCAGAACCCAAGTTGTTGGATATCTCAGGAAGGCATATTTGATTGTTTGCAGATCTTCAGATTTGAAGTTGGAAGAGGATAAAGAACATGTAATTCCAACTAGACGTGTGAAGTTATGGTAAGAGAAGACACTGAAAGTCCTGCTGGTGAATGTATTTGCAGATGACAGGTACTACAGGAAGGCAAGAATAGCAGCTGTGTTGGTCCTTAAGGACAGAGGGTATTTCCACGTGTGGAAAAATTTGAAAGGAATCTGAATAAGTAAATCAAAATAACAATAGAAATTGTATCTGGCCCAGCCAGTGGCACCCCCAGCCCCTCCCTGCTCACTAAGCCTTCCTGTTCACAGCTTGCAGGATCACAGGCTGTCTTCCCAACATGCCAAGATGATTGTGGCCATTCTCCAGAGCTGTCCCTGTCTCTCTGAAGTGGAGTGAGTGCCTCCTTTCCATCCTGTTGGGTGGCTGTAGGCAGGTGGTGTGGGAGCAGGGGATCATAGAATCAGACTGGTTTGGGTTGGAAGGGGCCTTGAAGATCATAGGTTTTCTAAAGTAAGATGGTTTGGGGTCTAAAACATGAATCATGTTGCCCAAGGGCTAAAACTTTTTGTCTGAAGTTGATTGATGCAGAAATAAGCAGGGAAGGTTGACTTGGGACAGAAGAACTGTCCAGGCAAAAAAGCAATTGTAGGAAAGGGAAAGCAAGTGGGTTTTGAGGGCTTTGTTGTTTTTACTGTTCAAAACAGACCACTAACTGGGAAATGCTTCAGTTTATCAGGCAACAAGCTTGGAGATGAAGGCTGCAGTTGCCTGGTGGAAAACCTCCCTTGGATTTCAATTTCAAGGCAGCTGGAGTAAGTGTTGCCTTGTACCAAACTAGCCTGCCTTCTTCTGAAGTGAAATGCTGGACACTGCTAGCTGCTTCCCTAGGACAGTCCTGTGGGATTTGAGCGACCAGCTAATTGCCTTTTTCTTTCTCAGTCTCAGTCAAAACCACCTCTCTGTCACTGGCATTTGCAGTCTGTTGAAGTCAATAAATACCTTCCAGAAGGGGATGGAGGTGCAAGTCAGGTATGTTGGTCTTGAGTCACTGCTGGGGTTAATCCCAATATACAGGGCTGGGAGTTATGTTCTGAGGTTTTTGTTGAGTCACTTCAGGAGTGGGGTGGGTGAAGAATGGATCCCAAGGCAGTTACTAACATTGGCACATGGTGATACAGTGATTTAAGCTGATTTTATCAGAGCCATCAACCAGAATTTGAGAGCTTACAGAACTGTCTCTTTTTTCATGCGTGGGGGAGTTTTAAACTAAATTAGGAAAAAAAAAAAATTCCCTGCTCTCTGCCTTGGGAAGCTTTGCAGACAGGATCTCTGTGGAGTATGAGAACTGGTGACACCTCCTGGAGCAGAGCTGCAAGTTGTCTTTTATTACTTTCACTTGCAAGCACACTGGAAATTCAAATACAGCAATTTTGTCTCCACAATTCAGAGAAACTGGATCATCTGATACCACATGATTTGATCCAACCAGGATTTAAAACTGATGGAGGTTATTTTTTGCTTGCTTTGGGAGTGTCTTAAGCACAAGTGATTGGTGTCACCAGAGAGTTTTGCAGAACAAAACCAAACATTCTTAAAACAAGAAGTCCTGTAAATTGAAGTCTAAGTTTGATTGATTACTTCTCTTTCTCACAGCCTTTGCCATGATACTGCAGTGCTGAGGTTTAGAGAAGACAGAGAGTTTGCTTCCCTTCCTCCTAGGTAGGCTGTGTTTGCACAAATAGTGTTATCTCAGCATCTTGTTTAGTTCTCACATCCTGTGTAGGTACCTCCTACCCCACCCCCCCGAATCTAAATGTAGAACTGTCTCCTGGCTTTCTCAGCCACTTTAAAAGTTGTCACTGCCTTCTGTAGTGTTTTATGTCTCTAGAGCACTTTTCAACCCACAGCATCCTCAGCAGAGCAGGCTGTTTAATGGCAGCAGTGCTACCTGATAATAGTGAGCAGTAAAAAAAATCAAGTGAACCCCACAGCTCCAGACCAAATTTTGGAAAGATTAACAGATCCCTACATGTTTAAAAGTATCTGGTTCATTAGACTGTGCATTCTGCATCATGGTACTCCTAAATCAAAAGAAGTTGGGAATTTAATTTCCCCCCTCAGAAAACTATGGTCAAAACAGCTCAGCCTGGAGGTTTTGACCAATAAATGGTTCCTGTTTCTCCTGGAATGTTAGGTTCATTATTTATACCCTTGTTCTCTGTGGACTGAGCCCACTATAAAATAGCATTTCCCATGATACACCTGCATCCCACCTCTTGGCCAGAGAGAAACAGCAGGGCTCTCATGGGGTACAACCCAGTGGTTGTGCTTGAAAGAGAGTGACAGCTTGAGATAACTGATCTGTGGACTCCTTTAAGGCACCAGGTGACATTTCAAACTCTGATACTTTATGATTTTCATGTTCATTTAGTTATGAATAGTCAGATTTGGTTATGTTATAGTTTTACTGTTTATAGTTGTAGATTTTAGTTGTAGTGTTACAGCTTAGTTATAGACAGTTCCACTTAGTTATGAATAGTCAGATTTTTGTACAGACTCTTCATAAAACTTGTCTAGGCAAAAGCTAAATTCAGCAAAAGCTGAATGTCTTCATCAAACTGTAGCTGAGATCAGAAATATCTCTTTCCCCTTCTCCCCCGCTGCCTGCATGCTCAAATATTTGGTTAGCAAAGGAGAGCTTGCTATTGGCAAGATACAGGCGTGGGCTGGAGCCAGGGTAGCCCTAGGGATCTGCCAAATTGCTAAAGCAAAAGTGTTTTACCTTTGTCTGGTTTTGTGCTCACTCAGGGAAGAGCCTCTGTTCTCTACTGATGACCAACAATTTGGGGAGGAAAAACAGGCACCCACCACCCTCCAAAAATAAGGTACCCTGGCCAATTTTCATTGTATTTCATGCATGTCCTATCTCTGGATCCTGAATCCAATGTAAGCTGCACCTCGACTGGTGAACCACCAGAGAACTGGGAAATGTCGAGGAATCTCCCCAGTGCCAGAAGCTCGGGGTGCAGCTGCCATGGGAGCTGCAGGTTGTGCCCTGGGTGTGGGAATGGCTGGGACCATGACCTTGTGCCACCCTGTGCCTTAAAAAGGACACAGGGACCTGCAGTGCCAGGCAGGGGCTGGCCAGACACCCTGAGACTCCATGGGAACTGCTGAACAGCGAGATACTTCAAGGGTTTTTTTAAATTTCATTATTATCCTCTCATTAATTCTCTAGTTTTCTGAAGGAGCGAAATTTACAATCTCATTTGCAGTCCTGCAGACCTGGACGATTGATTTCTTTTTTTTCCCTGCAGACTGACAGACTGCAATTTTCAAGCCAGTGACCTGAAGAAACTGTGTGCAGTCCTGAAGGAATGTGACCACATCTCTGAGCTGGAGTGAGTCCCTTTTAACTTCCATGGTCTATATCTGCAGTTCTCTGGGATACTGACAAAATGCCACTTGTTTGTTCTGCAGTGGTGGAGGCCTAGTGGAATGGGCTAATAGAGCTGGTGGTGCCTATTACTATGAAAATTGGTGCCTGTTTACTATGAAAATTAAATGCCTTTCTTTAAATCCTAGCCTATCAAATAATTATCTGGGAGATGAGGGACTTTTGCTGCTGTTTCGGTGCCTCCCAAAACTGAAAATGTTACGTTCTCTCAAGTGAGTAGCTCCTGTTTTTCCTTATGCATGGACTGGGTTTTGTGGAAGTATTGTTTGTGGAAGCATGGTGCACATTTGGGAAGGGTTCTTCAGGATTTGGTGCAGTGATATTCTGTGTTGGGCTGATCCACCGTGCTGTCTGGTCTGTCCCCACCTCCAGTCCAGAACAGATTGACTCCCCTTGAAGCCTGATTGAGTTCAGTGCCTGGGAGCCTCTGTACTCACTCTGCCACGAAGGGGACAGGTGGCCTTGTGTCAGGTGTGGCACCTGGTTTCTGAAACTGCCTGAGGTCTTCAGCAACTCACTGAATTTCTCTTCTTCAAGTTCTTCATTGGGAAGGGGAGAAATCCTTCATCTCCTGAGGGAGACAGCTTTGGAAGGGAAGTGCTGGGGAGCTCCAGCTTCAGTTTGAAATCATCTGCAGGGGTGGCTTGTGTTTATCTGGGTATTTTACCTGGCACTCCCATGGCAAGTGGACTGTACAGAACTGTGGCTTAAGGAGTACAGCACCATTCTGCACTATTGAAAGAAATATTTATTGTTCCCTTTTGATTATTGAACTATTCTCAAGCCAAGGCTGTTCCACTTACACACAATCTCCCTAGAGCAGGTTGCCCTGAGAGTCTGTGGATTCTCTGTCTTTGGAGGTGTTAAAAACCCAGCTACACAGTGTCCTGAGCAGTCTGCTCCATGCTAGCCCTCCCCTGAGCAGGAGAGTTTGACTAGATCATCTCTAGAGGTCCATTCCAGCCTCAGTTATTCTGTGAGTGATGAATTTAAAATACATGGGAGTGAGTCGTGTTTGCAGAGTTGTAGTTGGAAACACAGGCAGAAGGCAGCGAGGCAGCAGCCTGAGAGTGCTGCAGAAGGATCACTATTCTGTGGTGTGGTGTAAATTGGTATCACTTTTGCTTGCAGCAGCTGATTCCATCTTTTCTTCCTGTAGGTTTAACGACAACCAGATCTCCCTGAACTCTGTGTTTTTCTTAGCTCAGTCCTTATCTACACTGGAACACATTAAAACAGTGAGCCTCAGGTATGACCTGCAGTACTTTTCCTATTTTTTTTTTTCTCTTTAAAAGCTCAAACTGTGGGTTTTGAGGAGTGATCCAGGGGCTTGTGTTGTCAAACCACACGCTGATGATGTTCTTTTCTGTTTACAGCTTGGGACACATGCAGGTGGTTCATCTGACCTTTGGGGAAACAGTCAGGTAAAATCATACCTACTCATCTAAGGCTTTCAGACTTCTCCTTGTGAAATTCTAACTAGAAGGTGATGTGTGAACCCCTGAGGTGTGCCAGTTAAAAAGCCCCTTGGCTCCAAACTGCAGCCAGGGAAGCACAGTGAGCTGTTTCCTGGCTGATGGATTGACAGCAGCTTGAGGGCAAGGAGCAGCCAGCAGCATCCAACTGCTCACCCAGGCTGTAGTCACCTCCCTGCTGGGCCAGGGCAGAGAAAATGCCCAAGTGCTGAGTGGGTGTAGAATTCTCTGAAGGCTGGAAGAGGGATAATAAGGCTCTTTTTCTTCTGGGGATGGCATGAACCTTTTTCTGGCAGGAGGTGAAGGAAGGCAGATCAGAGCATGAGGCAACTGCCACCACCTCACCCCTTTCATGGGGGATTTGGCTACACAGGGGCAAGAAGATGAGCACAGCTCATGGGCTGAACTGTTCTTTCCCCAGGAGAAGCAGCAGACGGAGAAGTGGCTCCCTGGCACATCCCAAGCAGGAAGCAAAAGGACAGTGCTTTCGGTATGGCAGTCCCAGCTTCCCTTTGTCACCTGGAGTGTAGGGAGATGTGATTTTGGGGGTCGGTGTCTTCAGTGCAGTGTCATGTGTGGAACAAACCCATCCCTCCTGTGTCTCCTCAGAGAGGAAAATAAATAGTGCATCTTTTGCTTGGTTTGAGGGGATTGTCTTGCTTTCCAGCAGAGGAAGCTTCTACCCATAAATAATGAGAGACAGATCTGTCTGGATACTACATTTGTCCCATGGGGACCTGACAGTTTGCCACCCAAAAAGGTTTCTATGATTTCCTTCTTGGAGAAGGACAGGAGGCACCATTTCCAGCCTTTCTCTGGGAGAGCTGAGACAGTGCTGAGCAGCCAAAGATGCTGTCCAGTCTCCTGAGACAAATGAATCACCAGTGAGGTGGCTCTAGGCAGGCAACAAAAAAGTATTGATATTTTGGTGGACTGGCTCTCTTGGATCAGCTCAGGGATGGTGAAATCTTCTGGTTGTCACAGGTTTGGATTTCTCAGTCCTAGACTCAGGGTAACAAAACATATGTAGTGGAAGTGAGAGGGTTGCTATGGGCCATATCCTGGGATGTGAGGGTCTGGGATATGAAGGGACTGTTGGCATCCTGTGGTCATGTTCAGCTCCTGAGTGCTTTGTTTGCTTCAGTCTCAGGGACTGCAGAGTGGGTCCAGAGGACATGACCAGGCTGTGCCAGATACTGACTCGATGTCCTCAGCTGACAGAAATTGAGTAAGTGTGGTGCACTCATCAGCCTGTCTGCCTGTCTATCTGTCTGTCTCCCCAGCCCCCAGATACAGAGTTGATGTTCAGGGTGCCAGCTGGTGTGAATCAGCTCTCCTCTCACCACAGCCTCCCAGGAATTCCTTCAGAACTTCACCCTGATACTTAGATAAACCCAGACTTTCTACTGTCCTGTTTCAAAGACAGCTTGTCTTCTGCTAAGTCTACCCCATCAGTGTGTAAACACCCCAGAACACATGTGTCCTCATAATCTTCCTTGGTCCTGTGTCTACAATCTATTGGTATTGTCTATTACTCAAGACCTTGCAGTACAGCCAGAGCAAGAGCTCCTGGCCCACTCAGCCATGAACTCAATTCCTGAAAGGCTGGTGGCTCCAGGCAGGAGCTGAGCACCAAGAAAATTACAAGAATACTGGCCAGAACAAAAACTGAGTAATAACAAATGAAAATAACATAATACCCCTACTGCCTGCATGAAAAACATGAAAAACATCAATAGCATCATTTTATAAATGAACAGTAATGGAAGAGTAAGACTCCAAGACTGGAATGGTAATTGCCTATAGGATGTAGAGAAACAGAGATCAGGCTGTAAGGGTTAAATCTTGCCCAAATTTCATAGCATTTCTGGACATGTCTTTTACAGAATTTTCCCATAACACCGTGTGTGTGTACATGTCCATGTAAATGTTATAGACGTAATTAGGAATTGAACCCTAATGAGTTTCTCCTGGATTTTGTTACCTTCCATCTTTTACAGTCTGTCTGGAAATTCATTGAGTGACCAGAGCATTGAGAGATTACTGAGCTTTCTGCCATCCCTTTGTCATCTGACACTACTGAGGTAATGTTTGGGGTCCCTGCTTTTACTGCTGCCATGAATTGTTGGTTTGAAAAGTGTTAATACCACAGCATATCTTAGGAGCATTAATCAGTAATTGTAGATCAACAAGCAAGGCAAAGAAAAATGCAGAAACCCTTTCACACCCATTCCTGTCTTGTTTCTAGAAGCAAAGCAGCACGTTAATCATATTTAGCAGAGGGGAAAAAAGGACAGGAAGGGAGATACCTGCTCTAGGCACAGCATACCATATAATCCTCACTTAGCAGGTCCCATGGAACATGACTTCCAGCATCCATGACAAATGTAGGAAATGTCAGTTGCCACATGGTGACAATGCACCACCTGTTTGTGTGGTCAGTGTCTCACAGCTCTGCCCCTGTGTGGATCTGCCATCCTGACATCTTGACATCAGATGTGTTTTCTGGCAGCATATCAACCACCTTGGCTGGAATTCAGGCCAGAGAAGTGCAGTCAGGGGCTAGGGCACTCCACTGTGGGGACAAAAAGCCCAGAAGGAGCTTGGCCATCTTTTACAAGATGTTGCAGCATGGAGGAGCTGCAGGGTCTCGAGAGACTGAATTTGCCCAGTCAGGAGGTTGCTTTCAGTCTGGGCTATCTCTAGTCCAGTTGCCCCGAAGGGGATTTGTTCAGTGTAAGCCCTTGGTCTGTATTTCCTCTTTAGTCAAAGGGCACTAAAGGAGACTCTGCTTTAATTGAAGGAATGCTGGGTGCCAGTGCTCAAAACTGTAGGTCCTTGCTCCCTCATCCTGAGTTAAATGGGATGGGTCCAGCCTTCTGTGTCTCGGGGGAAAATTGAGCCTTTTGTATGGGAGCCTCTCTTCTTAGGAGCTGATTTCAGTGTTTTTTCTTTCGCCTCCTTTTCAGTATTAGGCAAAACTCATTGTCCCCACGTTGTGCTGTTTTACTGCTCAACTCCATCAACCTCTGTGAGAGGATCAGAGTGGTGAATGTCCGGTAAGACACTCAGACTCTTTGGAGCCCCACAGCTCAGCCTTAAAGGGACTACAAAGCCTGTCATCCTTGAAGGTCAGTGCTGAAGGACTGTCTTTTGTGTCTGCTTCAGGTCAAGTGAAAATGCCTTCCTGCATTTAGGAGCAAGCATGAGAGGCCAAAAGACATCCTGCAGGTATTGGCATAGAACACTTAATTCACTTGTGGTTGGGTTTGAAGCACTGGTGCAGGGAGCTAGATTTTCTCTTGTATTGAGAATTCATGGGCTGGTGGCCAAGGAGCTTGGGCTAGTAGCTTAAGCTTTAGGGCTTCATTCATGGGCTTAAGTGCAACTCAGAACCATTTGGATGCACTGGGATGGCCAGGCTCTTGCTTTTCTTCTCTTTTTTTCTGGACTGTTTATGATCATCTTGAGTTGCACCAAATCCTGCTGCACAAGCACCTGAATAGAGCCCTCATCACTGCACTTTCCAAATGTGTGCGTCAAATTCTGGGTGATAATCTCCACATGAGCACCTGTGTGATGTGAGATGTGTCTGCAGCCTCTCTGGCAGTGATGGTTCCTAAGTACCCCTGGAGAGAAAACTGTAACAGGTCTCCATTCCAGTGTTATAGATTGGACTCACAGAACCAATACGGAGTCAAGAGCTTTCTGTTGCTAAAGGCTGCTTTTCTTCTTCTTCTGTTGAGACAGTATATCTTGTGGAGTGCCAAGGTTACAGATTACTCTGTATTTTGCCAGCGAACTTTTCCCACCCAAAATAACTTTCCCTTTGTTTTTAAGCAGTGTTAGCAAGATTTGCAATTTCCTTTTGTTCAAGAGGCATTAGCAAGATTTTGATGAATAAACAATATCTTTTCTATCACATCCAGCACCAAGAAAATGGCAAAAAACATGAATGTTGCACAAAAACTGGTGTGAAAATGCAGCTGCTGGTGGGCAGCTCTCAGTGCTGGCCATGCTTTAACCCTCTTGCTGTCTCACACAGGCTGACTGGCTGTGCCATTGGGGAAGGGCAGGTGGAGGAGCTCTGCAGTGTCCTGGAGCAGCACGGGTGGCTGGCAGACATAGAGTGAGTGGGATTTTGGGTGTCACCATAACTTTGAGCAGGGTCACTGAGGCAGAGCTCTGTGTGTGTGTGTGTGTGGTTCAGCATTGTCTGGAGTTTCCCAGCCTGTCTTTGAGAGTGTGTGTGCTCATTCAGACTGCTTAGAAACACAATCAATTGGGAATAGTACAGGTTATTTTGAGCTGGTGGCACAACTTCCTTGGGATTTCCACTCCATGACTGTTTTAAGGCATTTATTGCTTCACCTGAGCTCTTCCTTTGAGCTTGCTCTGGAGCTTATACATGAGGTAGTTTCATAAGGCAGTGGTTTGTTTTAAACAGACTTTCATTGTTCAGTCTGGGATTTAAGTCCAGAAAATGTGATTTTTTTTCCTTCAAAGCTTCTCAGAGGAGCATTGCTGTTTAAAAGAATCATAGAATTATAGAATAATTTGTGTTGGAAAGGACCTTTAAAGGCTGCCTAATCCCTGTCACAACCAGAGACATCTTCAACCAGATCAGGTTTCTCAGAACCCTGTCCACCCAGGCTTTGAATATTTCCAGGGATGGGGAAACCCCCACCTCTCTGGGTGACCTGTTCCAAAGGCTGAGTTTTGGTTGACCATATTGTCTTTCTGCCTTTCAGTCTCTCCAGGAATCAGCTGGGAAATGAAGGCCTGAGGTGCCTCCTGGACCACTTGAATCGAGTTTCCAGTACCTGTTCCCTCAAGTAAGAGAACACACAGTGAATCTGAAATGCCCCAGCAGAAGGGTGTTGGTGTGATCCCTCCTGAACCTGCTGCTTGTTCTTCCTGCCCTCCCCTGCCTTGGGAGGAAAGCTCTGACTGAGCCATGAGCACAACTTGAGACCTCCAGGCCATGGTGACTCAGGGTCTGGTTCAAAACCTGCTGAAATGAGCAAAAGTATTTTGATTTGTGTCAGCAGGAGATAACAAAGACCAGAGTGGGGTGGTGTGACAGAAGCCAACCCAGTCCCCAGAGTTTTCAGTCCATCATTTTTCTGTGTATGCCGGAAACACATTTTTCTGTGTTGTCCTCATTGGGTAACTCAAGACCTACAGGTGCTGTGAGCTGAGCTGTGTGAGCTGAACTGTGTCCTAGAGCAGCCTCTCCCCTTTCTGATGGGGCAGTAAATTCTCCAGCTGCTGCTGCCTCTGAAGTGCTAGAGGCAAACTGCACTTGCTGTGTCCCCCAAGTCATCAGCCCTGTGTCCTGGAATGGGTTCTGTGCATTGAGCACAGCTGAAGGGTCCCAGCACCCCACAAACTGCTCCATCTTTGGTGCCAACTTGAATCCTGCCTCTGTGCCTGAGGAGCCTGGGGACAACCCTGACTCCTGACACCTGAAAATCTTTCCTTCTCTTCTGGGCAGTCTCAGCCATAATGGGATTTCTCAGGATGGAGTTCTGCACCTCATAAATGCCTTTGTCACCTCTGGAAACACCACTGAAGTTCAAGTCAGGTGAACTGATTCTCTTAATTAATTTCTGCTTTTTCCCTGCTTGTTTTCCTCATAATTATTGAAAGTTTTGTGATCTTCAGGTAATTATGATGAGGGCCACATTTTCAGCTACCTTTATGTCCAACTACCTAAAGCTTTTGTTTATGTCCATTTCTAATGGCCAAACATATTTGCCAAGCAGAACTATCATTCCACGGAGCCAGGGTGTTTTTGTGTGTAGAGACACAGATATTCAGCTGTACCAATTATTGTCATGTATGTATCTGTTAATGAACCTCTTTAGGGCACAAGTTAGCATTTGCTCTCTAAGGTTCTCTTCAGCATGTTGAAATTTCAGAGGCAATGGAAAGCAATTTCCCATGTTCTTTACCTGGATTTGCATCTTTATCTCCTTTCCTCTGAGGCAAAATTGTCCCATGGGCTCTGGGCCTGTTGCTCTGGCACAAAGTGCTTTTCTCACAGATTCCAGTCACGAGACTGAGCCATGCTGTCCATCTGTGTGACCTTATCAGTGTTTGTGTTCATGGTCTGCCCTGGACCAGTTTTAACTAGGGGCACTTCCACTCCTTCCTGCAGTTAGATGTGGGTACTGATTGTTTGGGCTATTTTAAAGTAGATAAGTCTCCTGCTGTACCTCTTTCCAGAGCTCAACAGAGAGTGCAGAGGAGGCAGATAAAAGCAGGACAGGTCAGCATTGCTTCTCCAAACACCAGTGCTGTCTTACGCCAACTTAGCGTTATTGAAGCATTTCCCTGGGCTGGTTTATTGTAGAGAGAGTTGATCTGGGCCAGGTACCTCTGTCACTGCTGTGCTGGGTTGCTTTCTGGAGTTTAGTATCGTTAAATTCTGACCACTGGGAAAAATAGTAATTATCCCTCCATATCTTACACTCGTGTCTTCTCTGTGCAGTTTGTGCTCCAAAGCAATTTTAATCATCAAGCTGACAAGCAGAGATGACCCAAGAAAGATTTTGAGGTAATGTTACAGACTTTTTGTGGTAATTTCCTTGGCAAAGGTGCTGTCCTTTTTCTAGGGACAAGGCATACAAAATCTCTCTTTGCACCTAGCACCTGGCATGATATTTTAGACAAATAGCTGATACATTTCCTTTGATTCACCTTCTGACAAGAGCTTTCTTACATCACTGAGAATCCCATATCCCTTTCTCTCTCTGCTTCCCCACTGACTGTTCCTCACCTGGGCACCTGTAGGTGTGCCTCCAGTCCCTGACACAGGACAGGGTGCTACAAAAAGCATTTTTTGCCATTATAGCATACAGGTATGTTCTACTAGAATATCTCAACAGATGCTTGTGAAGTGTTGTCACAATCTTTGTTTTTTTTTTTTTTTTTGGAAACCCTTAAAGGTGTTTAAGGTTTTAGTGCCATCCTTCTTTCTCTGTGGGCTTAGGCTGTGCTGCCTGAGATTTCTGGGTCAGAAAGCCTGAACTGTGATGAACTAAGACTGTTCTCCTTCTCATCCCTTCAGGCTTGCAGAGTGCAACTTCCAGCCAGAGCACTTGGAAAAGTTGTTCCTGCTCCTGGAAAAGTGCACTGGTCTGACAGAGTACAAGTGAGTTAGTGGCTCTTGGACCCCTCTGGGTGGGCTTGTTTGTGAGCAGTTCATTACAGTGAGGTTTGGTTCTAGGTCCTCAAATAACAACATGACAGTCCAAGCTGCTGAAAGACTTTTGCATTCCCTGAGGAAGGATCTGGGGCCTCTGAAAATCAGGTACTGTGTCACTGTGGTGTTTTAGATAGAGATCTGAGGCTAGTCTGATATTCTAAGATCTGTCATAAAAACAAAAGTGAACTGTGCTTCTTCCAAAGACAGGTAGCATTGGCCTGAGAAATTCCCTGGGCTGGCTCTAAGTTATTGGTATTTGGCTTTATCTCCTTGATTCCTTCTAAGCATCATATAAAGCTCTGACCATAAACCATGCTGTCTCTGCAGACCACTGCCAGCCCTACAGAGAAGGGTGATAATTCTGGTGAACACATTCCTACTGCCAGAGCATCCTGCAGTTTACCTGGGTAGCAAATCCTCCACTTCTCCCAAAATGTGTTGTGTTAGAGCACATGGGCCAGGCTACCTCTAATAGTTTTCACAGGCAAGGGGGGAAATTGATATTTGGGTTTTCCTCTGCAGGGAAACTGGGTTATTTCTCCCTGTTCCCAGCTTGCACCCTGTTTCCCATGCAGACATTACTCTGCTAAGCCAAGCAACCTTTCCATGTATTTAGAGTGTGGATCACTCAGCTGACAGAGGCAGAGATGGATCCATGGCTCTGAATAAAGCAGAGCTGCCTGTATTCTGCTTTGCAGCATAGAAGAGCCATGGGTGTGCAAAGAGAGAGTGGTGAACCTTCTTGAGCTGGCTGTCCAGGCCTGTGGGAACATTACTGAGATCAGGTGAGTGGCACCTCAAGTTCTGGTGTCTTTCAGGTATTTTCTTTTAGCCTGATACTCTTAAGGAAAGGGGATTGACGCCAGCACTGGATCTTCTGTTCTTTATTTTTCTCAGTCTTCAGTGCATTTGTGAGCTATTAGACAACTTGAAGCAATTTTAACCCAAATGGCTGGTGGGTAGAAGTGCTTAGAAGGTTTGTGGTCACACACCTCAGAAGGTTTAATGGAAAGGAGACCACGTTCCTGGTTGCCCTTGGGAGAAAGGGGGACAATATTAGGCTGGGTTTGGAACTAGTTTAAACACTACAAACCTCTTCAGAGATGGGTGGCTAGCATTCATGTGCCAGCATGGTCCTGTCCCATCCAGTCCTCCTGATTTTTCTTATGGAAAACAGTATTTTCTCTCCCTCAGGAGTTCACAGGCTTATGATGTTCTCTAATCTCTACCTCTCCAGGATATGTAAAGATAAAACCCTCTTCCAATTAGTCACAAGTTTCCCACCCTGCCCGGAGAAGGTAGAATCAGTTATTAGCAGGTGAGAAAGCGACTATTTATCATTATTTTCTGCTTGCTCTGAATATCACTGTGGGATGAAAAATATCTTCAGAGTGTCTAAGGCTCTGGTCTCTGTGGGCTCTGTCTCAGAGTGCCTCTGTGCCACACATGTGGAAGAAACCTTATTCATGTGGGTATGTCCTTTGGGCTGCTCTCCTTCAGGCCCTTACTGGACCTAAACAAGGCAAAAAAAATCCACCTACCTTCCTGGGAGCCCTCGGGAGACAGGAGCACTTTGAAGACTCTTAAGACCTGATGGCTTCTGGATGAGTGTGCAGAGGGAGCAGCATTAATGTCCTTCTGCCTTTGTGCAGCTGAAGGAACAGGCAGCTCTTGTCCTGGGCAGCAGGGATGAGCTGTGTTTCTCTAAACTGGACTGTGACATAGATGGGACATGGCAGGGAAGCCCCAGGTGGGGCTTTGAAAGCCCTGATCTGTCCCTAATCATGTTTCTGGAGGGCACCAGATGCTGCAGTGGGCTCTGATGATCGTCACTGACAGTTGTGTTGTGTGTTTGCATCCTGCAGACTGAGTCTGTACAAGCCAGAGATCAAGCACTCCTCGTTTTACCGAAGGCTTTGTGAAAAATGTGCTCAGCTTCAGGAGCTGAGGTGAGGTGCCAGGCATTGTAAAAGATTTTTTGGGAGGGGAGCAGCTTGTTCTGGTGAAAGCAGCACCCTGAACACACAGGAGAGCATGGGAGAGGCCAGTGCAAGGTCCCAGTCCTTGCTCTTTTGGTCCCCTACTTGGAGTGTTTGAATTAGAAAAGACCCACAGACCTGATGGCTTCCTGGGGTGTCCTTTGAAGTCATCTAAATCTCCCAGTGCTCAGATAACCTGGAGCTCCCATGTTACCTTGCCAAGTATCAGCATTGTGTCACTCCTACAGTGTCCCAGCACTGCTGTGCTATAGCTGTGGGTTTGGCACAGACCTTTTGCCACCACTGAAAAGAGCTCAGACCTGTCATTCCCTCCTTGCAGATGGTCTCACGTGGAACTCCATGAGGATGAAGCAGAAATGCTAGTCAGGATCTTGCTGCCCCTTCCAGAGCTGAAGGTGTTTGGGTATGTTCCCAGCTGTGGTCTTTTCCACATATTTATTGTTTGCTCAATCCTGTGCCTCGTGCCAGTCCTCTTAGTCCTGCACACAGGGGGTGTAGAAGTGTCTCCGAACTTACTGGTCCCTGATCTCTGTGCTGTCTGGGATTTGGGATGGGGCAGTTTGCCTGTCAGTGGAGTAAACTCCTCTTTCTCAGTGTGCTGAGACCTAATCTTTCCATTTGATCTTTGCTGTTTTGCAGGCTGACCTCTAGCAGCATCACACCAACTGGAATTGATTATTTGATCTCAGGCTTGCAGAATTGCCAGGCCATTGAGGAGCTCGAGTAAGTGTTTTGTTACCAGGCTGTCCAGAGACTGCTAAGTCTTTCCTAGAAGCTTTAGTTAAAGTGCAGCCTCTCTTCTGCCTGTACTGCAGACAGATGTACTTTTTCTGATGGCTGGAGGAAGCAACAATTCCTTTTTATTTGCAATGAACACTGAGTGAGAGAGACAGAGGTCAGTAGTCCATGGCAGGGAATTCCAGTGGAGAAATCAAAAGTTTTGGTAGTGTTTTTTGCATAGATCTTGTCCCAGCTGGAAGGCAGTGTTTCCCATGCAGTATCCACAGAGCCAGCATTTGACTCCTGGAGAATTACCTGGTGGCCTTTGCACTGAGGTGGCTTTTCCAGGCACCTCCATGTAAGGCATCCTTCTGTGATGAAGTGCCACTGGACCATGTGTGTCACTGTCATGAGAGCTTTGCTGTCTTGTGGTCACAGTGGCACCTTGCTCCATGAGGGGCTCTTGCTCCAGAGGTTTGGGATTCTCTTGGTATTTCATCAGAATCCAGACAGGTCCATTAGAATTGCAATAGAGAATAAAAGTGAAAATTATTCACAGGGACTAGAATACAATCCCACGTCTCTCCCCTCCTTGTTCTGCTCCCCTCTGTGCTGAGTGCTGGCACAACTGACCCTGGGTAGTTAATTTTACTTTTGTTATTTCACCTTTCAGCCTGGGCTACATGAAACTCAGCAGTGCTGCCATCCCTGAGCTTGTGCTGGGGCTCTGTGAGATGCCATCCCTGAAAAGGCTTATGTGAGTATGTGACTGCAGCTCACCTCTGGCCCAGCTTGGGATGCTGAGCAGCAAGGGGTTAATGTCCATTTCCCTGGGGATGTTGTTTCCAGCTTGAACCACAACAATATTGGAAGTGATGGCTGCTCCAGACTCGCAGAAGCCTTGAGGAATATGCCCAACATGGAGGAAATCAAGTAAGTTTCTCCTTTCTTGCAGAGAGGTGACCATTAATGCCAACATTTGCAGAGAGAACCTGATGTGCTCATACACAGTGTTGTAAGAAAAGCAGGGAGGTTGCAAAATGCTCATTTATGAGGTACCTTGGACTAGAGGAAAACAGAACTTGATGCTCAGAAGAGGAGATTTTGGTCTTACCCCACTCTGCTTCAGTCATGTAGAAAATGGATTAAACAGGACTTAAATCTTCCCTGGGATCCACAACAGGACTAGAGAGTCCCTTCTGCCCTGGGAGAGCCTCAGACCCAGCATTTGCCCAATCTGAAAAGATCTGACTCTGGAGCCAACCCCAGGCTTGCTCTGCATTTTCCTCTCTCTTGCCTGATGCTGTTCATTCTCCAGTGTAGCAATTTGGAATATAATAACAACCTGTCTTCAGCCTGTCTTGGTATTCTGGCTGAAGTAATTTCCCACTCATCAACAGGAGCCAGTGATTTTGATTCTTCTTTGCAATTTTTTTAATTTCTCATTAACACCTTTTAATTTTATGTGAGATAGTTGAGATAAACAGCTCTTTGATTCTGCTGGCAAGGTCCAAGGTGTCATCCAGCAAATGGGACACATTAAATAAGATCTTGTACTTTGCCTGGCACTTTGCATTTTCCTTTACAACATGGCCTTCCTTCTCTTCTTTAAAGTTTAAGCCACAACAAGATTGGAGATCCAGGCCTGATAAACCTAGCTGCTGTCCTGCTGGAAATGCAAAACCTGAAGAAAATCAAGTGAGTCCTTTTGTTTTGGTTCAGCTATTTGGGTAAGCCTTGTAACTTTTTGAAAGTAAAAACCTGGAAATTACTTGAAGCAAGAAAAGGAAATTCCCAGTTCTGTCTGCGAGAGGGAAAACTGCTCCATCCTCACAGTACCTGCAGGGCCAGAAGTTACTCAGCACTTGACAAAAGAACTTAAAAATCCCCAGACCATTTCCCAGAGATCCAGGTCTCCCATCACACCAGACAAACAGTGAAATATCTTAAGCTGGTACATTCTGGTTCTCATTTAGTCACTGAGAGTCTCATGCTTATTTTAGCCTTTCAGGGAACTGTCCTAGTCCTGCTGGAGGAGAAAAGCTGATGGAAGCTCTTGCCCATTGCAAGCACCTCGAGGAGTTACTGTAAGTGTGGCATTTCCAATGTCCCTTTGGGAAGCCGGGCAAAAATCAAGGCATAGAAATCTGATATGGCTGCAATAAAGATAAGTTCAGCTTTACCACTGATTCTTGTGAGAGCAGAGTAAAAACTCTCTGCTGCACAACACAGAAATGAGTGGTGCTGGGTGTGAAGGGTTTGGGGATTGGTTGCTGGATTGTCTTGAAGATTTCCAAGAAGTGTACAGTCTGCACTAGTGGGCTAATGGATTCAAGAACTGATTTTGCAGGTTTATAGGCAGTGTCTCAAGCGCAGGGGCTGTGCAGTGCCTGTTTTGCCCAAGAAATCACCATTAATCTATGTGGCTGCAAAAATGGAGGGAAGCGAACAGATAAAGGCTTTACACAGTCAGATATATTAATGTTCTGTTCCAGATGACTTTAAAGAACATGTATGCTCATACATATTAAATAAATAAAAATTTACAATAACAAATCGGAAGAAGTCACAGTTTAACTTCTGCAACTGTCCGTGTAACCTTCAGATGTGTGTGGACTAAGAGCACATATGAAAAAGTGCAATTTCAGTTGAATTCCAGCTCAGGTCAGCTCAGTCAGAAAGGGAGAGCAGTGTGCTCCTGAGAAATGCAGATCAGTTTTACCTCCCTGTTTAACTTCTGCTGCAGGATTGCAGAACCTCCTTGTTCCTTTCTTGTTCCTTCCTCCCACCCTCAGAGTCCTTTGAAACACAGACATTGGGTCCTTTCAGAGCAGTCCCAGGCACGTGTGGGTGAGGAATGGGGGTCACACATCCATGTGGGTGACACACAGGTGAGGAATGAGGCTCTGGACTTCACTGCCACTAACACTTCATTTTTGCCTCTTCCAGACTATCAAGGAATGGTTTTGGAGACAGGACAGCAATGACACTTGCCCTCTGCCTGCCTCACTTGACCAGCCTGAAGGTCCTGCAGTAAGTGTCAGCCTCTGCCCCAGGAAGGCTGGATATCCTGAGGAATATGGGAATCATTGAAAGAAGGAATGGGAAAAGGCATAGGCACTGGTGTCTTGTTTAGAGAGTAATTTCAGTGTCCCAGCATTGAGAAACCCTCCACAATGACTCTGCTGTACGAGTCACATAAACTCTTCTTGCTTAATCTCTTGCAGCATTAGCTTTAGAGATGAACCAGGTAGTGAGTGTACAGTAAAATAAGACTTGAAATTGTTTTTGAGTATGTCAGTTTCTGGTGCCTCTGGTTCTGGTGGAATGTAAGCATAAAATGAGCATCATTTATGGATCCTCACTTTTTTGTGTAGGCACCTCTGAGTCATTTTTTTTCCACTGAAATCAATGATATTGTATTTTTAAAACTTGTGGGAATCTTTCCAGGGCTCTGACATGTAGGACTTTCTTGTACTGTTTTATGGTAAGAAAGCAAGAAATTGGTGAGCTAGAAGAGCTCAGTGGGCTCAGCTAGCCTAGAGGTGTCTCTTCCAGCCTGTGTCTAAGGTGTCATCAAAACATAACTTAGAAAAAGAATCTCAGTGTGTGAGAGAACACCTCTGGTTAGGCTCTTGGCAAGTTAAATATGAGCTTTTGTTACAGCTTTATTCCAAAGCAATCCTCCAATGCTTATGTTTCCTTTGTTAGCTTCCAGAACAATAACATCAGGAAGGCAGGAGGGCTGGAGCTGGCTGGAGCCCTGGTGGTGTGTGGGCTGCTGGAAGAGATAAGGTAGGTCATGGTAGGTGCACTTGGGATAGTGCCAAACTTGTCATAGAATCACAGAGTGGTTTGGGTTGGAAGGGACCTTTGATCATCTCATTCCAACCCCCTGTCATGGACAGGACACCTTCCATTGGATCAGGTTGTTCCAAGCTCCATCCTTGGACAGTTCCAGGGATGGGACATCCACAGCTTCTCTGGTAAACCTGTGCCAGGGCCTTTCCACCCTCACAGGGAAAAATTTCTGCTTCCTAATATCCAATCTAACCCTGCCCTTTGTCAGCTTGAAGCCATTCTCTCATCCTGTATCCCCATGCCCTCATCCAAAGTCTCTCTCCAGCTCCCTTTTAGCCCCTTTAGGTATTGGAAGGTCTTCTTCCCACTCTTCCTTGCTGTCATTTCCTCTCAAGGCACACCAGTCATTAACTCCAGTGTAATTTTTTATTTCCAGTTTCACATGCAACACATGATGTGCTGCAGATCTGTCCTTTGACATAGGAATAACCCCATGTCTGCATGCAATTCCCTGCTGCAGGGGCTGAGGCTGTGAGTTACAGCAGGGCTGTCATTCCCATTGTACCAAGCAGGGAATCAACCTAAAATTGCTCTGTACCAACCTGGCTCATCCCTGCTGTCTACAGAGTCCTCACTTAGTCTGGGTAGTACTCATTAACTTGCAAGTTCACATAAATACATTTTCATGGTGGCTTTTCTCTGACTGTACCTGCTTTTCTGCACTCACACAAAGATTTTCCATTACCCTTACAGTTTATCAGAAAATGCCCTCGGGGATCAGAGTATCCATGCCCTGTCTGAGGGGCTGCCATGCCTCAAACACCTCTGGAGGATCGAGTGAGTATTGGGGCATCGAGGGCTGCTGGGGCAGAGCATGGCAGGACATGATGCTGTGCTCCCCAGGGTTCTGACACCAGCACACTGTGCCTTCTTTTTGTTCTCTCCCTGCTGCTTCAGCCTGAAATTCTGTGGAATCACTGATGATGCTGCAAAATCACTCTCCCTCGGCTTCAGACAATGCCCTTCCCTGGAGGAGATAATGTGAGTGTGGGGAGACACTTCAGCACACACAGGTCACTCTTGTTTCAATGTCTGCTCCTATTTGGAGCTGCAGGGCACTTCTGACCCTGCTAAATACTTGTTAATACTTTCCACTTAGTACTTTTCAGTGGTAAATTTACTAATTGATGAAATGCATTGATAAAAATTTCCACGGGGTAAAGCTGTGTGCTCAGCAGTCATTTCCATCTTTCACATCTCCATCTGTGAGCCTGCAGGACTCAGAGATAACCAGAGCCTGCAGACACTCCCTGGTGTCTTGTCATACATTGAAATACATGGTGAAATGGAGGAAACTCCTCAAAATTAAGCTTGTAATCCAGGGGAATGTTTACCTGTAACGATAAGAGGGTGATTAGCTCTTGTAAACAGGCTAATCCATGAGGGGTAATGTCACAGTAGTGGTGCTAGTGTTTATCCACTGCCTCACAGCTGGGATGTCTTGTCTGCCTTAGACTGTCTTGGAATGCCCTTGGAGATGGAGGAGCCCAAGAGTTGGCCAGTGCCCTGCCAGAGATGGAAAAGCTGAGGATGTTAGAGTGAGTACAGCCCTGAGAAAAACCCTGGGAAGTCTTTTTTTTTTTTTTTTTTAATTGAGCCTTCAATCACAGGACTTCTGAAAAGGGAATGTACATTAGGAACAACAGCCAGACAGGATTCTGAGTTTAACTTCTTGCTTAGGCTGCTCCATGCACCAAGGGCCAGCCTTGCATGGGCAATACACTTAGAGTAGCACTTATTTTATATGTTTTTTTTAAATTTTATGTATTTATTTTAATTTTTTTTTTTTTTTATTTAATATTATATTCTATTCTATTTTATATTCTATTTTATGTATTTTAATTTTTTAATTTTTCACTATATTTTTTAAAATTTCGAATTATTTTATTTTATTTATATTTGATGCTATCTTTTTTAAATTTTAAAATTTCTTTAAATTTTATTATTTCATTATTTTATTTTTTTAATTTTTAAAAGTATTTTGTTTTATTATTTTATTTTAAATAAATTAATAATAATTTAAAAAATTTTAAATGTCTCTTTTGGTTTTTAAAACAGCCTGGAGAAAAACCGCATTGGAGCCTGTGGGACCACAAAGCTCGCTGGGGAACTTGCCAAGTGCCCAGAAATTCAGTTCATAAGGTGAGCAGGAATCACAGAGCTCTATGGCTGGGTCTTGGCTCAGCAAGGAGAAGTCAGAGTGACCAGTCTGGGGACAGATGTGACCAATGCCCCTGCTGCCCTGGGTTAGCTGGCAGGAATAGGGGATTGCAGGGAATGCAGACACAAGCCAAGTAAGCTGAAGGTTTTCTAGAACAGCTCCACCCCCCCAGAAAGTCCAGGAAAAAAGAGGAACTGACAAGCTTGCTGGCTTTAAATGAAGCAAAATGGAGACCCAGTTGTATAACATCCCCAACAGGAAGTTGTTGCATTTGTTCTTAAAAGGTTTCTTTCTCTCATTCCTTCTGGTTTCACCTCTGATGTCCATTCCTGCCCTGTGCTGCTCTCTCCTGAGATCCATATCTTCCAGATACTTGGGCACTCTATTTAGTCCTTCAGTAACCCATTTGCTGTCCCTCCAGGCTGTGGGACAATCCAGTGCCCAAGGGCCTCGCTGAGAGCTTGACAAGCCAAGACCCAAGACTGTGTTTCTCCTTCAACTAGCAGAGAAGAGCTCTTGCCTGACTGAGAACTGCTCTTCATCTCCCTCTGCCCTCAAAACTGCACTGAAGAACTCAGGAACTCAAAAAGTTCCTACAAGTGAATACTGTGACTATTGGGTCTTCCTTTTGTGCACTGAACCAAGCATGGACACTGGTTTTGTATTTTGTTTTTGTTTTTTTATTTGTTTGGTTTGGGGTTTTTTGTTTGTTTTGTTTCTTGTGAGTTTTTATTGCACAGAAGAGCAAACTGCTGTAAAGTATTGCTGCTGAGCAGGCAATACAGTATTCTTGGTGTGAAAACACTGAAACTCTCTTCAAGAGTATAACTTTCCAGAAAGTTGTTAGCAAATTGTGATAAAAATGCTTATGTACTAGACACTATTTATTTATGTATTGGCCTAGTGAAAAAGGGACACCATTATCTCCAGCCAAACTTCAGCTGTGTTAAAAGTTAAATACTTACTCTTTATTTTGAGGAAGGGGCAGTGAGTGATAGACCCAGAAAAAAACAGAGGCCATAATTAAGTTCTCACATACAGTCACAAAAAAGCAGATATGAGGTTTTCTCAGAGCTGTGAGATTTTGGAGTCACCATCCCTGGAAATGTTCAGAAAACATGTGGATGTGGCACTTGGAGACATGGTTTAGCACTAAACATGTCAATGCTGGGTTAAGGGTTTGACTCAGTGGTCTTTTCCAACCTTAACAATTCCATGGCTGTATTATTCTTGGATGAGATGCATCTGGTCAGGCATTCAGAAAGCCAGCAGAGTATTTCATTATCTTTAATCAAGATTACAACACCTACAGGGTGTTGCAATAAAAGAATACACATCCTCCAGGAGAGGATGTAAAATTATTTACAAAATTGTAAATTGTTGGCATTGTTACAGATACACTCCAAGAGGCTGCTTAAAAATCATCTGTAACTGTGTGAAATTTCTCTATGATTTTCAGGGAAAAAATCATAGAATCACAAATTGAGTTGGAAGGGACCTTAAAGACCTAATTCCAGCCCTCCTGCCATGGGCAGGGATGCCTTTCATTAGACCAGGTTTCTCAAAGTCAGGTAGCCTTGAATACTTCCAGGGATGGGGCAGCCACAGCTTTTCTTGGGGGAAGAAAAGAAAACTGTAAGAAAAAAGTAATGTTTGGTTTTGTTTTCTTCATATCAACATCATTTTCATACAAAATTGCCTGCGTTTTGTGGTGAAAACTTCAGGGCATCTGAAATTCCAAGTCATTGCCCCAAAATTATCAGTTTTTGTACTGTGATAACAAGGAAATGCTGATATTACTATAAATTTCAATGAGAAACTGTGAAAGACTGAGGCTGGAGAAACGCTTGTAAGAAAACCAACTGCTCTGTGTTAGAGGAATGTGCTACTGGCTATTTTCATGTGGGGTTTTGTAGAGCTTTGTGGGGTTTTTGGACTGGTTGCACTAACCTTTTTCAGGAGAAGTGAGGGGTCAGTTAGCTTGAAAGATCCTTCAAGCCTGCACTGTCCCCTGAATCCCAAAGCAAACATGTCACTGGGCAGTGGATGTTGGACCTGTGGGAGCTGCAGGGAGAAGATCCCAAAACCAGTTTGCTGCTCCATGGAGGAGACAGACTGCAGCTGCCCTTGGACTCATGGAACCCTGGCTTGTGTTGCAGGAGTGCAGCCACACTGTTCTCAGATATTACCCGATGTTATCATGTTTTCCATACATGTTTGTGCTGTAAATATTTAAATCTTGTAGTGGATTTATTTTTGGAACTCTGTTTGCAGCAGTGTTTGCCTGGGGAGATGTAACTGATCTGATTTGGGCAGGGCAGGCATTCGGGATGAGTTGGAAATGCTGGTCCAGCAAACCTTTGGGCAAATGGTTGTGAGCAGCTGGTGCTGGTTATTCCTGGGGGAGCCACTGTCCCTATTTAAAGATCAGCATCATGCATCATGCTCTGTGACACAGGGACGTGGTGGTGTAAAAGTGGGACACGTTTTGCAGAGACTACCCTGGAAAAGGTTTAAAAACAAAAACAAAGGGAAAAAAGAGGTAGTGAAATTCCTCATCAGGCAATAATTCAGTGAAGTGAGCAAATACCTCAGGTCTAAACACTGGCACTTAGGAAAAGCTTCACCAAATGTGGTGAATAGATATGAGGAAGAAATTCTTCCCTGCGAGGGTGGAGAGGCCCTGGCACAGGTTGTCCAGGGAAGCTGTGGCTGTCCCATCCCTGTTTAAAGGCAGGTTGGATGGGGCTTGGAGCAACCTGGTCTAGTGGAAAGTGTCCCTGCTCATGGCAGGGGGTTGGAACGAGATGATCTTTATGCTCCCCTCCCACCCAAACTATTCTATGATAAATGAGATGAGATTTGCCCCTGCAGTTCCCTTGATTTCTGAAGTCAAAAGTGTACATCTGTAGTGCAAGGTTTGCAGTGACACAACACAGCACGCTGCAAATACTCTTGCAGCACTGCCCTTGAGATGTTAAAGAGTGACTCTGAAATCCAACTGCACACCTGCATTCCTCAGGCTCTTCCCCAAATTCAGGATTTCAGTCTGACCTGCAAGAGTGGCCATCCCAACAGGAGCCAGGGAAGGGAACTTGCAGGAATGTACAGCATCTTTTTCAGAACACCAGGTGTCAGCAAAACCCCAAAAACAGGGACTGTTGTCTAATCCAGTGGTTTCGGATAAAAACAGACTCTGTGCTGTATTTTGTGTGTATTGGTTGCATTTTTTAAAAATCAGAGATTTGGACGAAGTTGGAGCAGAGCAACACAATCGGCCTGTGGTTCATTTCTTCCATCTAATGCCAAGGACTTCTAGGGCGTGCTTCCCACTTCCATTGTGCTTGTGATGTCCATGTTCCAGCTCGTGCCTGTTTCTGAAAGTTTCTGAGGGGGACTTGGGGGCTTTGTCCAATTCTGAGGGGTTAAATGAATCTTCTGGAATGCAGGAAGACATGAGGTCGTTAGGGATTGTGTGTGATGGCCGAAAACCAAACCGATTCCCAACCACCTAATTACCGTGGGCCATTTTTAGAGCTGTTACTATTAGGTTTCGGATTTATCATGGTCCAAAAATGGAAATGCATCAGGACTCTCTGCACACCCCTATTGTTTCAGGCTGCCTGCAGTCTCTGGAAGACAATGTCTGAGCTAGTCAGTACTGGTTTCAGACACAGAAGAGATTTTGCCCCCTGAGACCAGATCTTTAGAAAGAAATACTGTGCTGTAAATAAACACGCTGCTGGAGGGCGGGAGGGAGCCTGGATTTTGTGCTGGGAAGCAGCTGGAGCCAGGCTGGGCCAGGGAGCTGGAAATGAAGCCTCTGTTTCCCCTCTTCTAAAACCAGTGTCCAGGTAGCCCTGTACCTGCTGTGACTTGGAGGCATTGTGCTGGCAGGAGAGAAAACACAGGAGAAACTGATCTGGGAGAAAACAGGCATATTGGCTTTTGTGAAATACTGTCTGCCTCTCCCTTTTCCCCTCAAAGTGACATTTTAAGCCTCAGGCAAGGAGGTAGGAGGGCAGGTCTGGCACAGACCCCACTTCTCCCACTGAATTCCTCTTTCAGGCACAACCTCATCCCTTTTAATGATGGTTTCTGGCCAGGTTTACACAGAAAGAACGGGGTTGCGCCTAAAAACTAGCCTCAGCTTTTAGTTGGGTTTTGGCTGTCACGTTGCCTGTGCTGAGCAGGAGCACTGGTGACCCCTGAGCCTGTCCTGTGGCCACTGCCCCACTCCTGGGGCTGGCAGAGGGAGCACCTTGTGTGCGCTAAAAACTTGGTGCCTTGAAATTCCCCTGCCTCTCACAGCTCAAGCTGAAGGAAAGTGTTCCAGCTGGTCAGGGGAATACGGGACTTGCTGATTTGCCTGTGATCTTCCAAAGCATGAGCAGAGCCCATAGTAAAGAGCTCTGAGCAAATACAGATGGTTTATCTAATCGGCAGCCTCAGAGGGAGGCTTTCAGCCTTATTACCCTATCTCCACATCAAAAATATCTCTATAAATGTTGTGGGCACCTGGTGATGTGTCCACCAAGCGTCGGGTGAGGTTGCTAATTGCACCTTAGGGTCAAACCCCAGTGGCACCAGCCTCCAGGGGAACACATGCCAGCTCCTTGGGGTGAGTAGGGTGACAGGTTGGTGTGACACTGGCCAGCCCTGTGGCTTGGGTTCCCCTTCACTTCTGAGGTGTGCTTTGGGGCCTGGTTGTTTTCCTTCTTTAACCAGCTTTTTCCCCATGGGAAGGAGAATTAGCGGGACACGGTCCAGCCCTGAATTATTTCACCATCAGGAGCACCCACATTAGCTGGGCAGGGAGAACCCTGCTAAAACCCAAACAGCACAAAACCCACTGGTTGCTTAAACGTGATGGGTGTTGATCCAACAAAGTTATGTTTTCCTTGAATCTGAGTGCATAGCATGGAAAATAATTTTCTGGATCTATTTTTTAGGGTGTTTTTAAGCTTTTTAAATTTTTTTTTCCTTGTCAAACAGCGAAGCAAAAGAAGCCGGTGGGGAAGTTTTGGGGTGGATCCTTTCCTTCTTTTTTTTTTTTTTTCAAATCCGAAACGGATGATGCTCGTTCCGGGAGGGGAGAGCCCGAGCGCGGCCGCGCCCGCCGCCCGCCCCTCTCCAGCGCCGTCCGGGGCGGGTGGGCGGTGATGGTGATGGCGAGGGGCGGGCGGCGGGCGCGGCCGTGCGGAGCCCGTGTTGTGAGCCCGCAGCCCCGCGGGAGCTGCTCGGCCCGGCCGGCCCGGCGGTGAGTACCGGCAGCCCCCGAGGCTGCCCCGGGGATAACGGAGCGGGGCGAGGCGCGGGGCTGCTCGGCGGGATCGTCCCCCCGATCGTGGGGCGGGTGGGTGGTGGCTTACCGGACAGTCCGGCGGGAGGGCGGCGCTGGCCGGGACGGTGTAACGCTGGTGTCAGCCACCGGATGGGGACCTGCAGGGTTGTGTCCCCCGCTGGCTCGTCCCGAGGTGTGTGGTGGCACTTCTTCCCCCTATCCGTTTGGACAGACCCTCCGTCCTCCCAGACAGACCCTTCCTGAGACCCTCTGCCCCCTTGGACAGACCCTTTGTCCCCTTGTTCAGACCCTCCATCCCCTGACACAGACCCTTCACCTCCAGGGACAGATCCTCCATCCCTGAGACAGACCTTTCATTCGCTGACCCTCCCTCAGGACAGTCCCCCTGTCACTTTATGCTCCCCTTCCTCAGCACAGGTCCCTTGGTTCATGCATGCTGTGGAAGTTCCTCTGTTCCCACTCTCTGTGTATCTGTATCCACTTCTAAAGATGTCAGCTGGGCATGCGACCCCCAGGCAAATGCCACGGCCTGGTGGCTTCACTCCCCAAGCCTGGGGACACGTGTGGGTTTTTTCATGGCAGCTGCTGCAAGCCCCTCTCCTTATCCTCTGGCATTGAGTCACGGAGGGATCTGGCGAGGAAGGCTGGGGAATTGCAGAGTCGCTTCTTTGGGAGCTGTTTGCAGCTTGATGCTGCTCCAGCTGGTGATGATATCCTTCATGCCATGCATTTTGGGGGTACTAGGAGGGTTTATGCTCATGGGAGTGCTGCCTTTCTCTCCTCTGTGCCCAGCAAGACTCTTTGTTCTCTGAGGAAAAGGCGAGCAGAGCGTTTCGCTCAGCAGCGTGAGGGTGTTTGGAGGATGGCAGGCAGGGAGGTGTTTTCCTGTCAGCTCTGCCAGCCTGAAGACCTGATGCAATAAGTCTTTGTGTGAGTAACCCTAATTTAGGCAAGTGGCTGGACTAAAGCCAGTGAGGCTGGAGGACTTGGTGGGCAAACACACCCTTTGGAGGTGGTCACCACAGGGAGGGTGGAACAGGAAATAGAGGTGAGTAGAGAGCTGAGCTTTGGTGGCAGAAACATCTCCAAAGGGCTGGGTCCTTGCTGCTGACTCCCCAGAGCGTGAGCTGCTTTGTGGTGAGGAACTGGGAGGATCCTCCTGAACCTCGAGGACCAGGTTTGAACATCCTGGCAATACACCTGAACCTCGCTGGAAAAGCTGGAGCTGCGAGCACAGCCCAGGTGTGCTCAGTTCTGATCCTGCTCCGCTGGCACCAGCATCAGCCTCCTTGTGCCAGCCCAGGTACTGGGGCCTGTGATACCACTGTGCTTTTCTGGAGTCAGAAAATTATTTATTATCAGCCAGAAATAGCCTCCCTCCAAAGCCTGCTGGGGGCAGGGAATGGAGAGATTGGAGAAGGAAGGCTGGGAACAAAAGCTTGGGGCATGTGGAAAGGAGTTGTTTTGAAGAATGGAGTGAGTGGAGGATGTTTTCCTGTAGCTGATGGGGAAATGCTGCATTTGCTTTGGTTACAGCTGTGTGATAGCCTGGGACGTACGTTTTCTGGTGATGTGTGTTTTTCTTTCCCTGCTGCTGCTTTTGGAGCATCCTGACTGGGATAATGTGGAGGGAAGGAGGGAGGGCATCTAGTGAGGCTTCCAAGTGTCCCCAAAATTTCATCTTCCTGTGGTGCAGGCAGCCCCTAGCACCTGCCTTGGGTAGACACACAGTCCTGGAGCTCCTCTCTAAGACCCCTGGGGATGGAGTTTGCCAGTAGCCTGCCTCTGAGGTGTGGATGAAGATGCTCTTAGCCCTGGGGGGATATATAGCAGCTGCACAGCCCTTGGCAGTCCTTGATTCTGACCCTCTTCCTGTGATCCCCCTCCTTCATCCCAAAACTGCGGGATTTTGCAGTGCTGGAGCAGCCGCTAGCTACCCCGGGATTTACCAGTGTGCCCAGTTGTGTGCTGGAATTGCATCAGCTTTGTTTGCCTTTTAGCAGTCTCAGTGTGGTGTGTGAAGAGTCTGGGAGGAATAACTTCTGCTCCTGCTAGACTTGGTGGAAAGAGTTTCCCACTGACTTCAGTGGAAACCTCTGCCCGGGGGAGCTGGCCAGAGTCACTTGTGCCACCGTAAATCAGGGCTTGTTCTCTGGGAGCTCTCGGTGTGCTGGGAACATAATTCCAGGTTAATTGATGAAAAAGCAACGCTTGCAGCCTCCTGTCCGGGCTCAGGGCTGCCAGCTCTCATAAGGAACTCTTTATGTGAGAATTTTGGCTGGTGTTCAGAGGCAGGGTGGGGGGATAGAAGGAAAGGTAAATTTTCTGGTGTGGTGGAGTAGCCAGGCATTTGAAACAGTGCTCCTGGCAGGATGCAAAACCCACAAAACAGTGTGGAAAAAAAAAAAAGAATTGAACACTTCCCCACCCTTTCTGCCCCTGAAATCTTACAGTTTGTCTTTTAGACCTCTGTAAAATATTTGTTGAGGGACCTGAGTCATCACTTTTTGCTGCTTCGGCTCAGTTTCCTGGCTGCTGGCTTTGCAAGGTTACTTGTTTGGATCACAGGAGCAGGGGAAAAATTAATTCCCAGGAACTCAGGTGAGTTTGGAGATCATAACATTGTTGTTAACATGCCAGAAAAAGAAATGAGTGTAGAATTCAGCAAGAAGGGATCTGATTTTATTTGTCTGCTGCTTTTGCTAAGGCCCTGTGTTTGGGAGCTGTCATATTTTCTGCCTGTAGCCAGCAGGAAAAATCTTGTGTCTAAAATAGTCGCCTTCCCCCCAGCCCTGGATTTTCCATCATCACGTGATTCCAGAAGCTGAGGATTTAGGAAGAAACATCAGCTGTCGTGAGGCTGATTTTAAAAATGAGACAAGCTGAGAACACAAGTTTTGCTGTTAAACAAGTCCATTGCTGTGCAGCCATTTAAACCCAGCCTGATATTCCCTCGAGTGGTGTCTAAAGCTGTTGAGAAGGGGTCGAGAATTAGTCAGACGTCATTCTCATAAACCACAGCATTTTTGTGTTGCTGGCGCACAATTCCATCTCAGGGTGAAGCTTCACACATCAAGTGGCAGCATCTCTCTGCTGCAAAGCAGGCCAAAAAAATTAAAATTCTGTGGGAAAACGTTGGATCATAGTGATGAAAATCCTGTGTGTGAAGGGGAGGGGGTGGTGGGCTCCAGGTGGTGGCATGGAAGGGAAGGGGGAAGGTGGAGGCATGGAAGGGAAGGAAGGGGGGAAGGTGGCACCAGCCATGGGGACATCAGTGTTCTGCATGGCTCGGTGTTGGTGTCCCAGTGCAAACGCGCATTGCACACAAAACCCCATGAATGAATATTTATTTATCTGATCAGCTCTGAAGCTCTGGCTGCTTTAGGGATGAAATGGTGCATGGGATGGAGGGACATGCACAGCTGCCTGCTGCTGGGGCTGTTCTGGCTGGCATGAGGTTAGGCTGACGTGCAGTGAGGTCCAAATGCAGTTAAAAATATTTCTGATCACTTAAATGATGATTTTTTTTTTCCTTCCCCTCTCACATGTGATAGATGGTGTTGGCTGGGAACAGGAATCCAATTAGGATTCAGAAAGCCAGCGTTTTTGTTTTCAATAGCACAGAAAAGCAGTTAATAAGTTAAACAGCCTGTTTTATACATGGTGTATAGTTAGCATGTGGGAGGCTCCCTCTGCACCTGCGAGGAAGCCCTGCTGGCTGCCTGTCCTTTGCAGCCCAGCCACCCTCCCCACAGCATTGCCTCAGTCCTTTATATTCCACCGGGTCAGGCTTTAATTAAGTCCACCTTTTCCTCCAAATCCAATTTTGAAACAGATCTATTCCCCCTCCTTGTGACACCCTGCCCAGCTCTCATACGGTTGCTGTAGGATGGAGCAGGAAATTTTTAATGCTGGCAGTTAAAATCTGCCCCAGATCCTGGAGTGCCTTGTCCTCTCCTCCTGCACCTCCTGGCTTGCTTGTTTGTCCCACCCGGAGCACGTGTCTGACAAGAGCATCGCTGCCCTGGGGAGGCTGGAAATTTGTGTTTCGCGTTTCCCTCTTTCGGACAGAGGTTCCCTCGGGTGCTGCCTGTGGCTTCTCCCGCAGGATTCAGCCTCCCCCTCTCCCGTGCCCCAGGGGCAGCGTCGTTCTGTGCTTGGGAACGCAGTGGGCACACGAACCTTTTCCCCGGATCCGCCTTGCAGGGCGGCTGTGTGCAGGGTTTGATGCGATCGCCACGATTCATTCACAGTGACATCACGATGTTTTCTGCCCTGAATCACAGATTTCCCTAAATTGAGCCCCAGAGGAAACTCGTAGTCAAGCGAAAACGTGCAATCCTCCTCAGCGTATCTAAGCCAAATACGTGCGTGCCAGCGCAGGCAGGAATGGGGTCGGTGTGCGCCGCTCGGCCATCGCTGGGGGTCCCGAATGGGGCGAGCAGCTACGCTCTCAGCTCGCCCTGCTCCTCACTTGCCCTTTCTGCTGTCTGAGCAGCCAGCCTGGAAGGCACACATGGGTCTGAGAGCAGGGCATGGTGTGCGGGGCGGGCAGGGAGCGCAGGGCTGGCAGCAAGGTGGGCTCTGCCTCCTCCACACTCACCCCTGCTGCAGCTGTCGGGGAGCAGCCGTCAGAGCCCCTCTGCTTTCCCTCCGGCTTTGAGGAAGGACTTTTTCCTGTGGGTTTGTTGTTGTTTTGGAGTTTTTTTCCCCCCCACTTTGTGATTTTCTGAGCTCGCTCCAGGACGCGCCCAGCTCCTGCTGCTCCTCCCGGCCCGTGTCACCGATGGTGCTGCCTCTGTCCCCACGTCACCGCGGGGTGTGGAGCAGCGGGTTTTGCTTTCGTTTGCCAGCCTGGAGCCCTCGGCTCTGCGACGAGGGCTGAGGATTGTGGAAACACCTTAGGAGCTCAGGAGCCCCGCTGTCTTCTGAGCTCTTGGCTCTCCCGCTCTTGGGGCTCGTCATTTCTCACCGGTAAGTGGGTTTAGATACTTAGGTACTTTTGGGGAAATTTTCAGATTTCATCTGTAGAGGACTGGAGACCAAATCGGTTTGTTGTTTGCTCCCCGGTGCCAGGGCAGGCTCTGCCCGAGACCTCCCTGCCGGAAGCACATGAAGGTGTTTGGTTCTCCTCTCACATCCTTGGCTGTCTGAGATTTCCAGTTTTGGTGTCTCTGGGTGTAAGCCCTTCTGTGAGGATCTGGATCAGGAGCAGTGGCCAGCCAGCGGCCGTGCCCCTGCTGTTGCAGAGGCACCAGCCTTCACCCCGCAGGGATGCTGGCACAGGGTCTCTTGCCTTTCCCTCCATCAGCTCCTCTTGGCTACAGGATGGCTGCTTGGGACAGAGCAGCCCTAGATCCCTTCAGCTCCTACTCAGCTGGGGGAAGCAGCCAGGGTGGCAAGTTTGGTGGTCACAGGGGAACTTTTGGAATCGTCATCAGGGCTCTGAGGTGGTGTGGGGAGCAGGGATGCAGGGCAGGGGGAAGACTGTGGAGGAGTCTCTCTTCCACCCTGCGGATCCTTCAGTGTGAGCCGGGCTCTTCACTAATGCCACTCCCTCCTGGACTCCAGCAGCTGCTGTGCCACGTTTGGGGATGGCAGAGAGGTTGCTGGAGGTGGTGAATCCGTGCTTGGCATCAGCAGTGGCTGTCTCAGCTCTGGACTGGGCAGAGGAAAGTGCTTTGGAGTTGCTTTTCAGGTGATGATGTTTTCAAAATGAGATGAGACGCTCGGGGGGTCCAGCTCTGGTGCCACAGGGTTTGCCTTGGAGTTTTCTTGCGATTTGACTCCCAGATCACCCCGAGTGACTCTTTAGGGCTCTGCTGGAGAAGCTTGCTGGGTGCTGCCCATGTGTCAGTGGGTGCAGCCACTTGGGGTTGCAGCAAGCTGGGTGCTGCCCTCACTGGCACCAAACCTGCCAAGGGCTGGTGGGTGAGAGCTTTTCTGGGGACAGCAGCAGTCTGAGAGGAGCTGGCACTGTGGGTGGGGATGGCCCAAACATGAAATGGGGAAGCAGCCACTGTCACACCAGTGACCACCAGCCCTTGAGAGGGAATTTTGCGGCGCCAGTGTGAGAAGCCCAGCTGTTGGCACAAGCAGCATTGTCTGTTGTTGCCCATTAGGGACAATTTCCATCAGGAAGGGTTCATTGGAGAAAACACTTAATTAGGTTGTCCTGAAACATTTTGTCCTTCTGTATCAGGCGCCAAAGTATCTCAGTGCAGTCCCCTTGGCTTCCAGCAAGCAGGACTGTGGGACTTGGGCATCAAGCTGGAAGCAAGAGCTCTGCCTGGGCATCCCGCTCTGCCAGGTTTACCCCAAATCTCTGTGAATTTGGGAGAATTTGAGCTCAGTCCCAGCCGTGCTGCCTGTGCTGGGATGCTCAAAGGCAGTTTTCAGCCTTTCCCTACCTCGTGGGAGAGATGAAGATCCTCTGACAGCAGCAAGTACCCAAGGAATGTCCACAGGGGTGTACCAACATCTCCCCTTTCTGCCTCCCAGCCTGCTCCCCTGTGGCAGAGGCATTTGCTGGCAGCAAGGTGCTCTGTACCTACTAATTGCACATATGTGCAGAAGGTGACAAGGCTGTTAAAAGGACCGGGAGCAAGCTGTGAATCTGCTGAGTTGCCTAGGTGGGACTGAGAGGCAAACATTTTAGCTTTGCAAAAGAATTCTGGAGATGACTCTGTTTGTTGGCAGGAGAGAGCAAAGTCACCACTGTGAGTTGTGCTGGTGTGGGGAGCTGCCTCGGGTGTCCATTGCAGTGCATCCTGGCTTTTTCTGGTGTCTCCAGCTCCATGTGTTCTGTGTTTCTGCTTTTCTGCTGGTCTGGCCAACTGTTTTCTGTGTCTTCCCATTCCTCTCGTACTTCAATCTTCTGATAACCTGTTTTCACCTGTTCTAAATCCTCCCTCGGGTACTGCTGCTCTCCACTGCCTGTGAGCTCAGATGTGTGATTTATAACAACCCCAGTTTACCTGTTTGATACTCCTCTCTCATTTTCCCCTTAAGGAAGTTTGCTTCCACAATGGCAGTAGGCTGTAGAGGGACAGCCTTAGTGGGGAAACAGTCACAGGTGACTTTTGTGGGCTATTACAGAAATCGTGGATCATCCCAAAGAAGGATCTCCTGTTCCCTGGGATGGACACAGCCGGATTTTGCATGGTGTCACTGTTGGGTGTTGGTACTTCTGGGGCTGATTCAAATATACCTGGTATTGGCTGTGAAATGATTTCTTTAATGAGAGGAGAACACTGAATTTAGGGCACTATTAAAATTGAAAAACCTCCCAAACTGTTTCACCTAAAGCACAGCTTTATTTTTCCCCCTCTGTTTTTTCTTGTTAACGTGTAAAACAGAGCTTTAGCATGGCCTGAGGAGCTGCTGCTTGTGGGGCTGCTGTTCTGTAGAGGGAAGGGGGACCTCTCCAGTCACGAGTTAGTTTGCAAAACCAATATCTCCTTCCCCTCCTTCCCTTTCAGATAAGAGTGGAATTAAAGGACCCAGGCTTTTCTGCTTACCCTTTTAAACTTTGTAAAAGTGCTTTGGGGATCTGCAAAGATGTCCAGTTCAGAAGGTCCTGGAAGCTGGAGCCCAGAAAGGATTTGGGGACCATGTCCCTCCATTCTGGTCCTGCTCTTGTCACACTTCTTGTTAGCAGACAGGACCATGGGGCAGTCAAACCTTCAAGCTTGTCCCTGAGACCCCTCATTGGTAACCTGGCTGTTTAGGCAGGGGACCACATGTCTGGGTGCTCAGCACAGAGCTGGCAACTGGGATGGTGCATCGGGAGAATGTTTGGCTGCAGATGTTGAGCGAGTCACAGGACTTTGTTCAGGGCAGCGAATGTGGGGACAGGAGAACAAAACCGGGAGGAGAGACTGGAATACAGATGGTTGCACACTGACTCTTTCAGTGCCAGCTCAAATACCCCCTGAATTTAAAGCTTTTCTGGGGTGTTAGAATGGTGGTGGCTCACTGAAGCCTGATGTGCCTCAGATGTGAAGCCTCTGAGCTGGGGGCACCCAGAGGCAGCAGGGGCTGAATGCACACCTGGCCCTGAGCAAGGTGCTGGATCCTTGCTGGTGTGGCAAGAAGAAGTGTGGTGTGGAAGAAGAAGGTGCTGGATCCACACTGGCATGGTGGGAGTAGAGATGGCTTTCCAGTGTTTGCTCTGGCTGGTGCTGGCTGTCTCTCCCCATCCCAGTGCCTGTCTTGACTGTGTACTCCCCAGGGAGTCAGACAGGCTGGGCTCAGGGGCTGGAGCTTGGGTGATGTGCTGCGCACCAAGAGGATGTTTTGGTGTCTGCCAGCCTTGGGAAAAAACGTTTTTTCCACTGAGTCACTTGCTGCCTCTGCTTTTTATGAGACAGCACTGGGATCTGGGGGAAGGGGAGATGGAAAAACTCAGCCCAGATCTCCCTGCTCTGGCAGGACCAGGTCCATGCCAGCACAGCTGCCCCATGTTTGCTTTTCAGAGGGAGCAGCAGACAGACAGCAGCATAAATAGAACAGGCTTGGCTATTTTAAGACATCGATTACATGATCTGTGTGTTAAAGAAAAATAATTAAGTAAAATCTTCGCTTTAGCTGCAGCTGGCAACGTGGGTTTGGGTGGAGCAGAGGCAGGGACAGGTGCTTTGGATCCCGTGCCCCAGCCTTGGTGGATGAGCCATCAGGACTTTACTTCTCCATGTGTTTCTCCTCGAAGCTGCTGTAGATGGAAGGTTGCCCACAGGTGCCACTGTTTTGGTGTCACACTGCCACCGTCCTGGCGTTGTGCTGCTGTGGGTGGGGAGTGATGGCACCAGACAGGCTTGGTCTAGGCAAGGGGGAGCCACGCTTGGGAAAGGGACGTGGGTGCTGTTTTGGTGATGTACATGAGTGTGTGCAGCCAAGGATGGGGATTTCCTTCTTCTGGAGAAGTGTCTGGGTTCTTACAGAGCTGGGGTGGTTGTACCACTCTTCCTGAGCAGCAGGCTGGGGTGAAGAGCTTGTGTTTGCTGGTGGGAGTTAAAACCAGGCTTGTTTCTGGTGACTTAGTGCCAAGCAGAGATCTTGGCAAGCAGGACAGGAGGACTCTGAGCCTTGGAAGCTGGAGGTGTTTTCTGCTCAGTATTTGTGGCAGCAGGGCAGAGCACTGAGGAGAGTAGTGAGCCTGGAGCTCCCTCTCCCACAGCCCTGCTGGGATCATCCTATCCCTACCCTCTGTCCCCATTCCAGCTTGGAGGCTGAGCTGCAAGGAAGAAGGGCAGCAGCCCAGCTCCCAGCAGCGCAAGGATTTGTAAATACTCATACCCAGGCAAAACAAACAGATAATTCTAACTGGGGTTTCAATGGCAAACAGAAGCAGATGGTTTATCAAGGTGGGGGAAGGCCATGTTTGGGGGTTTCTGATAAAGTAGGGGAGCCAGGAGGCACTCTTGGAAAAGAAGACAAAAGGTATTGGAGCAGCTGCTGAGAAGAGCTCACTCTCCCACTAGCAACCACAGCCACAAAGGTTTGTTAGTATAAATTAATCAGAAAATGCTTTTTCTTCTCTATTTTTCTCCCCTTTCTTCTCCATTGAAGACCATTGTTGGATTGGGACAATTAGAATGTACATCAGAAGTCAAGACTGTGCTGTGGAATGGGGTTTTGGTATATAATATATCTAATGGTATAAAAATGCATTTATCTCTGCAAAATGGCTTTGGTAGCAGACTTTTGATAAGATCTTAAATGGATTTTTAGTCAGGGCCCTGCAAATCATCCCTGTAAATCATCTCTGCAAATCATCCCTGTAAATCATGCTTCAGGTCAAGCAGTGGTTGTCACAATTGCCTTACACTTCTCTGAACCAGCTGAGGAAAGCCTCATGGCTTAGATCATGTGTGTAACCTGGAGCATGAGGCTCTGCCTATGGCTGCTCTGTGCTCAGCTCAGCAGTGCTGACAGAATGCTTACAGCCTCCCAGCACTGAGCTTTCTCCCTGTCCCTGTGTCCCACAGAGTGCCTGGAGCTGCTGCCACCAGGGTCCATGGCGTACACCATGACTCCCACGCCAGCGGGGCCCGTCGGCTCCCAGTACTGCGTCTGCAAAGTCGAGCTGTCCATCTGTGGCCAAAACCTCCTGGACAGGGATGTCACTTCCAAATCCGACCCCTTCTGCGTCCTCTTCATGGAAGTCAACGGGAAGTGGGTGGAGGTAAGTCCTGATGTTGTGTGGGTTTGCTCGTGCTGGTGTCCTTCCCTCTGTGCTCTGTTCCTCCCTGAGCAGAAGTGGAAGCTCTTCTGGTGCTCCTGTGGCTTTGTGTGGCACCAGTGTGTGAATTCTTCTGTGTCACAGCTGGTCCTTCCCCCATCAGTGCTTTCTGCTTTGTGCTGGGCATTGGCTTTAACTGCAAATTCTATTTTATACGTGTAGCTGTGGGTGGTTGGTCTGGGAGGGAGCAGGCAGGCAGAGTATGGATGTGTGATGGATACAGGCACCTGTGTTGGGTGCAGCAGAAAATGAGCATTAAGGGATTTAAATCATGTAAACCAAACAAAAATTTTCCCAGTTCCTGGCAAATTAGGTGGTCTAATTTTTTTGGATGTTTGGACAAGTTAGGCAGCCTTTGAGTATTTGGCTACAGAGCTGATAAAGCAATGGGCACCACCTCAGGTGTCCAGCAGCTGATTTCACATTCTGCAGGGAGAGCGTAGGGGAAAACCTCGCCTTGCCATGGTCTGCAAATAAATTCATACAACAGCTTGGATGAGACTAATAAGCTTTTCAGACTTGATAGGTGTCATCTCTGACCTAATTGTGCTTTTCAGGAATTTTTCTTTCTGTCAGTAATGTCTCAGTCCAGTGGTTTTGATCCCAAAGCTTCCTTTGCAATACAAATGTATGGTGTTTTTAGGTTTCTTTTTTTCCTCTGCTATTTTTAGCTTCTTTTTAATTGGCACGGTAGGCACTGGATATGAGCCCTGGGGACATGAGCATGTCCTTTGGCACCAGCCCTGGTGCCAGCTCTGAGCTGGGCGGTGGGGCTGTGGCACCAGCTGATGCCAGCAGGAAGATTTCTGCTCGCTGTTCTTTCTAGCTGTCACATTTGTTCCCAAATACAATTATTTTGTCTCGCTGAGCTTAATAGGAATTAAAAAATCTTTGTGAATCAGCCTTGGAGGGGTGGGGGAGGGAGGGAGGGACAATCAACCCCAGGCTGGGAAGTGAAGATGGGTGGTGTTTAAATGTTCTGCCCGGTGACATCGTCTCACAGGAGTCATGAAAGAGCTGACCTGTGGTGCCAGGAACAGGGACAAGGGACACATGACTCAGCCCACAGCTGTCTTTATGCCACTGAGTCATCTAGGCTGTCCTGCACCTTCAGCTGAGCTTCCCTTGACACTTCAGAGAACATCTTCCTGTATTGGAGCATGAAACACCTCTGTGTGCTGGGGATGCTTAAAGGTCTCCAGCCAACCTCCCTTTGAACACTGGAAGACTCTCCAGCTTGCCCTGTCACTCCATGCCCTTGTCCAAAGTCCCTCTCCAGCTCTCTTGTAGCCCTTTCAGGTATTCTAAGGTCTCCCCAGAACCTTCTCTCCTCCAGGCTGAACAATCCCAAGTCTCTCAGCCTTTCCTCACAGGAGAGTTGCTCCATCCCTCTAATTGTCTTTGTGGCCCTTTGAGATTCTTATTCAAACAGATTTCTTTAATTAGCCTGGCTGCCTCTTAAAACCCCTCGTGTATTTCTGCTCTTGGGTGGCAAAGGCACCTCTGCTCTTTCCAGGCACCACAGATCTGTAAGCTGTGGGGTGAAAGGGATGGCAAGAGCTGATGGCAGGTGAGGGATGGTGTGTGAAGAGGCCTCATGTAGGATGGTCACCAGCAAGGTGATTTGTGCTCACCAAATCAAAGGCCAAACCTTGTGCAGCTGTCAGCTGGGGCTTGGGATATTGTGCTTCACGCTGGCACTAAGCAGGAGATGAAACTATTGAATCTGGGTGTTGAAGAAAGCCCCATCATTCCCAAGTTTACCTCAAGCTGTCTGGGGTTTTCATACTCTTCCTTCAGCCACCTCTTCCAGAACAGAGCTGGAGATGGGACCTCAAGTTTTCTCCTTCAGACTGGGGTCTGGGAGTGAAAGGACTGGTTTCCCTTGGTTCCTGGATTCCCAGTAGTTCAAATAACATGGAAGGACTAAAATCCATCTCTGCTGCCTGTGCAGTCTCATCTCCTAGGCCTGAAGGAGGATTTTTGTGTGTTGTGCTGCTGAACTAAAGAGCTGTGGATGCACTCTGCTCCTGGTCCATGGCATCCCTGAGCAGATGCTTGGCTCCCTTGGTACAGGATGGCAGTAGAGAGGGGAGGATCTGTGTGAAGCTGTGTGGCCCTGGCCAGCTCACAGCCCACTAGTGTTGATGGGTTTGATTCCCCAGAGTGCAGCAGGTGGCTATTCTGGGAACACAGCATTTACTTTAGTCGTTTCTTGGCAATTAAGACAGACTAAGCGAGCAATTTCAAAAAAAACCTGCGATCGTTGGGTGTATATATAGCAAACTCACCACATTTCCACTGAGCCCCTCCAAAACCTGCCTTCTGTGCTGAATGAGTTTCTTTGGGACTAAGGTATGTGTTTGCTTGCTTTTTATTTTTTTTTCTTAGTTTTTGGAGGCTTTTTTCTGCTCTGCTTATTCCTGGCTCCGCAGCTCTGGCAGACGTCCTGCTGCCTGGGGATGCTGGCACAGGGGCTGCTTTCCACAGAGGTCCTGCCCTGGGATCTGGGATGCACAGGCAGCTCAGCCTTGCCCAGAATTGAGGCTTCTGACTGCAAGACAAGGTGGAATGCTGGCCAGGGCCATGGCAAGGCCAGAGGCTTTGTGCTGTCCCACAGGTAGATGGGATGGTCTTTCCAGACACCGAGGGCAGCAGCTTTTGATAAAATCCCACTGGAGAGTGCCTGCCTTTCCTTCTCTTTTAATAGTCCCTGTTACCATGTCCTGGATAACAGGTGATGTGGCAAAATGCCAATGCTGTTATGACACATTCCCATGGTGCTCAGAGCCCCATCCAACCTGGCCTTGAACACTTTCAGGGATGAGGCAGCCACAGCTTCTCTGGACAACCTGTGCCAGTGACTCACCACCCTCACAGGCAAGAATTTCTTCTGAATATCTAATCTAAACCTGTACTTTGTAGTTTGAAGCCATTCCTCCTGTCACTCCAGGTCTTTGTCCAAAGTCCCTCTCCAGGTCTCTTCGACCCCTTTACATGTTGGAAGGTGCTCTGAGGTCTCCCCAGACCCTTATCTTGTCCAGTCTGAACAGTGATATCAACAGGATTCCAACTTAAGACAAAGCTTCTGCTTGCTTTGCGTGCTGTAGGATTTCCACCCCCAGCTGTGGGTGTTTCTTGTTCAGCTCTCAGGCTGTGCTGTCCATGCCCTTCCTGCCCCTTTTGGCTTTGTAAGGGTATTTTGCATATTGGGCTCCAAGCTTGCCCTTTTCTCATGTGTTTTGGGGTGCCTAGGGGAGGATTATGGGTACTGGCATTAGAGTTCAGACCCTCCTTGCCCACTGACTTCCAGAAGTAAATACACCAGCTTTTCTCAGCCTCAGTTTCCCAGTTTTCCCAGTTTCTAACACCTTGGCCAAAACTGTGGAAGTTTGTCTTGGCAAGCTTTGTGATGAGATTCCAGCTGGTGCTGCCATCTTCCCAACCCTCCTGCAGTGTGAATTACGAGGTCTGGGACCAAAGTTCCATTACTGGAGGGCAGCATTCTGGGATCTCCATTTTCACTGCCCTCAGGATTTTTTTTTTAAATTTTTTGGCTCACACAAGGCTTTCTGTCCCCCTGCACTGTGCTGTGTTGTAAACCCACGCTTCCACCAGCTGCCTGCCACTTTTCCTCTGCTCCTATCACTGCTCTGGGCTGTGGGATGCTGTGAGTGCTGTGGTGCTTCCCCTCCATGGAGTGTTCCCCACATGCCTTCCAGTTTCCATCACCCTCTGTGTGATGTGCCCTTCCAATTCATCAGGGACATCATTGCTTCCAGCCTGCTTGCCATAACTCGAGGTGACAATGTCTGTTGAAGTCTTGTCTCTGGGACCTTCCTGCCTCTTGTTTCTACTAATGCTTGATGAAATCTATGAAAAAGGGACTGTGGTGATGTTTTTTGTCTTTTTTCCTATGGAGGGCAAATAAATAAGAAACCACATGGATGTTTTGGTTTGAGGTCCAGAGGGAAATCCTAGAGAGTTGCTGTTCTGGCTCAGAATGCTTCTTGTTTTCCTTGTCCTTGCTGCTGGCTGCACAGCCTGAAAGAAACAAGTTTGGCACTACAGCTGTGAGGGTCTGGTTGAGGCTCAGAGGTGTGGAGAGCCTCAGCTCCTGGGAGAGCAGGGCTTAGAAGCAAATGAAGCAATTCTGGCTTCAGTGAGCCTCAGGACCACACCGAGCCTTGGCTGGATGGGCACTTGAATCCCAGCTGTAGGATGGGGTGAGTTGTCCAGCCCTGTGCACCCCATCCTCGGGGAGGCAGCTCTGCATGATGTGCCACTGTGTGTTTAGATGGATCCCAGCTTGTGCACCTGGATGTCACAACCTGTGTTTAGGGACAGCTCTGCTGAGGGCCCTGTGTGCTCATTCTGATGGTCACCACAGGTATAAATGCCCTTTTTTTTTTTCTTTGCAGCTGGACAGGACAGAGACAGCTGTGAACAACCTCAACCCAGCTTTTGCCAAGAAGTTCATCATTGACTACCACTTTGAAGAAGTGCAGAAGCTCAAGTTTGCCCTGTTTGACCAGGATAAGTCGAGCACCCAGCTGTATGAGCATGATTTCCTGGGCGAGTTCTCCTGCACGCTGGGCACGGTGAGTCTGTGGTGCCTGTGGCAAAAGGACCACAAAACACACCAGCCACAGGGATGTGGTGGCATTACAGCTGCTTTCAACTACTGCAGAGTTTTCTGTCTCCTTCCTGGAAAGACAAATTTAATGTCTTTTATAACAGCTTTTCACACTTCAGCTGTTGAGGTTGAGCTGCTCCACATCAGGGCTGTTGTTTAGTTCAAGTCTAAGCTAATCATGGTGTGGGTTTCTTCTGGTGCTGGCAAAGAGGCATCAGCTGGGGGCTTTTGGGGGTACCTCTGTACCACCACAGGTTATTGTAAGGGCCCTGATGACCAGTTGGGTTTGGGCTTGGGAAGCCTCCAGATATTTAAAGTTAGGATGCATTGCAGTCTGCCTCTCTATCTCAGTTTGGTTTTTCTCCTTCTGAAAGCTTTGTCCATTGCTGTTGTGTAGCAAAGCATCCCTCCTGCTTGAGCATGTTGGTTCTGGAATGTGTCTTCTGCTCTTCCTGTGGAAAAGCTTTTGGGACACAATGTGATTTATAAGATTTTGGAAAGTCTTTTCATTCATGAGCCCAGACCCTGTTAGAAGCTGGCAGCTACATTCTCCAAATGTCTTTATCCCCTGGCTCAGAAGCAGGGAACGAGGGGGATTTTTTCCATTCTTCTGCAGCATCCGGCAGCTGAGGGCTGCTGTGGTACCTGGCACAAATGCAGAGGCTGGGAGAAACTGCTTCTGTTGTGCTCAGTGCTGGGAATGGGAAGGAAGGAGGTGGTGGAATAGATGGGTCAGCATGGGGAGCCAGCCCAAGGTGCTCAGGGAGGCTCATGAGCACAATTGCTTTGTTACACAGACTGCAGAGTGGCACTGCGTGTGGCAGGCAGGACCAGTGGCTTTACCACTGCCAGCTCAGGAGTGTGACATGTTAGAAGAGCACTGACTTTTGCAGAGTTGGAAGTGTAATGGCTGGAATTTTGCAAGTGCTCTGTGATGACCTAATTCTGCTCCTGCAGAAGTTAAGAGGAGTGCAGGCAACATTCCTGGTCTGTGTTCAGTGGTTCAGCCCAAACCCATCCTTTACCATTAGTTCTGCTGTTGCTGAAACACCTCCAGCTCTGGGGTGGGGCAGCTCAGCAAGGGCTGCTTGTGATAATTTGACCTCTGTGTGCCCAATTTTTGCAGCAGTTCCCATGTCTGCTTCTTGGTGACGTTTAGTCCACAACAAGACACCAGCTTGGAATGTTTTTATTTCCCTTTTTCCTCTGAAATCCTGTTAGCTTCCTCTCCCTGTGGCCAGCGTGGGCTTGCAGCACAGCCCTGTTGTGGAGCAGAGGTGGGCTGGAGGGGTGGCATGTGTGCAAGGGTGAGGAGAGGGGTGATGCAAAGTGGATGAGGGCTTGTGGGTTCAGCCACCCTGCTGTCAGTATCCTGGTGGCTGGAATTTGCCTGGTGACATGTTTCCATGAACTCTCAGCAGCAGAGAGCAGCTGTGGGCAGCAACTGGGCACAGTGAGAATCTGACTTTTCAATTCTGAGTTTGCATCAGAGCTTTGTCAGATTAGCTGGATTGCTTAGTGCAGCTAATGAGGTCTGTAGTAGGATTTAAAAGGACAGTTGGATCGTTCACAGGCCTGTAATGACCTCTGTGGCCAAAGGAAATGTAGCAGGGATCAGACTCCAAGCTGTAGGGTGTCCATGGTTTCTGCCAGCCAGGGTTGTGAGATTTGTGCTGCCTGCACACAGTGTGGCACAAAGATCTGGTTACACTGGCTGGTGATTCCTGTGGATGAAAAGGACTGGGACTTGGCTGGCTGCTCAGCTGTAAAGGGTTTTTGCTTTGAAATGGTAAGAATCACAGAATGGTTTGGGTTGAAAGGGATCTTTAAAGTTCATCTAGTCTCAAAGGGGACCCACTAGATATGGGATCGGGACACAGGTAGTTCCAGCAGGTTGCTGGATCTCCATGTGGGCATCTGTACCTCATAAGGAAAAATTACTGATTCCCCGGATCTGAAGGAGACTGAAACTCACTGAGCTGGGAAAAATCTCAAGGGTTTAATTCATCTCCCAGTTTATTCTGTGTGTCCTCTTACAAACCAGAAGTGAAGGGGAGAACGTGCCTTTGTGGGTGCTGACCCTGCACAGGGGGTCCAGAATGATGCTGGGGGAGAGCATACAGCTTGTAATCAGGATCCACCCATGGAAATCTGGCCTGCAGGGTGCTGGCAGGGGTCATGTTCAAAGTGTGTAAAATGGGGTTTGAGAGATTGGGTGCTGATTTTGCTGGGAACAAATTGCAGTAGCTCTGTCTGTGTGAGGTCCCACTGATCTCCTCCACTGAAGAGCTGGTCCCTGGGTTCAGTGGGAAGTAGTGCTTCATCCTCCTGTGCCATCACTTCTCTGCACCCCATGGGCTGGGCTGTCAGTGGTGATATTCCCACTTTCACAGTCCTTCCTGGATATGGTGCCTTTCTTCTACTGTTGCAAATGCTTAATCTGAATTAACTAACATGAGCAATGATCAGTTGGTTATGAGTCTGCTTTTGATCACTTGTACAATCATGGTTTTTTATTGTCTTTGGATTGTTTAGATTGTCTCCAGCAAGAAAATAACACGGACTCTCCTTCTGGGGAATGGCAAGCCGGCAGGGAAGGGGATGATCACGGTATGTTTGCTCCTTTGTGTTACTACTGAGTGTGTAAAGGTGGATGGGGGCAATGCAGGACACTCATGGGGGTCAGGAAATTGGGGTGTATCTTTTGAATATTTTTCCCTTTGCCTCTTGTTTTCCTGGCCACTTTGGTGTGTTTGGAGAACAGTTTATTCGGGACAGGGACAATCTTGTCCAGTGTCTGTCTGGTGCTTAGCACTGTGAGTCTTCAGTCTCAGAAATAAAAAATTCCTCAATCTGGGGAAGTACAAAGTAAATCTATGCTGCTGTTTGTTATCTGGTACAAGGAGCCTGCTCAGACCTCTGTGGTGCAGTGACAGGTAAGAGGGCTCATTCCTTTTGCAGGGATGGGTGATTTTGTTTGTAGGATGAGGATGTGCCATGGCAACAACTCTCATAGCAACAGCCACTGATTCTGATGCAGACCCCTTCGGGCAGTGGCCTTCCTGCTGTGGATCTCTTTAGCAATGTTTTCTTTAAAAAGAGACTAAATTTAGGTGTGTTTCTGTTCTATCACAGCTCCCATCATTTTTGGATCTCTGCTGTGTTACAGGTTTTGTGAGATGTGCAGCCGGGCTGCAAAGTTGTGGAGGGGAAGGAGTTAAACTTCTGTCAGGTTTAAAAGCACTGGAAAGGTTTAAAAGCCCAGGACCTGGTACATCTCCGTTGTTGTTTACTTTAGAGGAAGATATTTTTCTCTCTTAATTGCTGCAGTTAGTCTTTAAATGCGAGAGGAAAAGCTGCAGTGAGGTTCAGAAGCAGTGCTGTTCCCAAGCCTCTCTACATCCCATCTAATGCTTGAGTGGGAAGAGCTGGAAAAGTTTCCAGTCAAGTTCAAAGATTATGTGCTTTAAAAAAAATAGAAAGGTCCTGCTCTGTCACTGATGTGTCATTAAACATCCAAGGGGCAGAGACATCACTTCATTTTGTACAATTGATTATGGGTTTTTTGTCCTGGCCTGGGCTAGGGGATGGCAGCAGGTTCCTGTGTGGTGGGCACCTTTCACTGCTGCTTGGCACAGTGCTGGAGCACAGGCTATGGACACCACTGGAGGAGCAGCCTTCAGGGAGTTTGGAGCCAGAGCCTGACTTCCTCACCCTCATTCCCTTCAGTTTTGCCCAACTACCCATTTTCTTAGCTGAGATGCCACAAGGGTGAATGCAGCAGGAGAACCTTGGCTGAATGGGTCGGACTTTGTGGGAATCCCTAGGTTTGAAGGGAGAAGATCCCAAAGCAAACCTCTGTTTGTAGAAGTCAGTCCTGAAATCTTGCTGCACACCTCTGCCAGACATAGCTGTAGGGATGTTATTTTTGTCCTTGCTGGCCAAGAGAAGATGCCACCAGCAACTGTGGCAGGATGGCACAAGGACATCACTGGCTTGTCTGCACAGCCTGGCTTTTGCATAGCCTACAGTGAGCCCTAGAATGCTGGATAGCAGCTGGATGTGCTTTTGTGGGGCTCAGGGAAGGGCAAATTTCATCTACTTCCCTACAGCTCCTCTTCCTCCTGCTGGTTTTGGTGTCATTTTATGCCCACCAAGGACTAGGTGGGAGAGAAAACTAATGCCATGGCATAGCAATAGGGAACCTCTGTTTGGAGCAGAGGGGAATATTTGGGTTCATATGTGGTGAATGGATCCTCTGTGGACCAAATGGGAAGGCTGGGAGGTTGTCCAGAAGCTGTGGCTTGTCCCCTCACCCAGCTGCCCAGGCAGATGCAAAAGCTGCATCTCTGCCTCCTCATCTCTGCCCACTCCCTGGCTCTCCTAAGTGCCAATAAGCCTCTGATTGCTTGTTCTGTAGAAAATTGTCCCCTGGAGTTCTGCAAGTTTCTCTAAAAGCCTTGGTGTAGTGACACTGCAGAACTTCAGTGCAGGACAGCCCTGGTGAGAGCCAGCAAATGCTTGGGACACTGGGCACAAGGACAATGTCCATGCTGTGCTCCTGGCTCTCCTGGTGCTGGCTTCTGCCCTGGGAGGAGGAGGATGCAGCTGGGAATGCTGGGGAGCAGCTCAGCCCACCCCAAGAGATCAGAGGAAGGAGAGTTAGGGAGCAGATGCTTGGGCAGGAAAGAAAAGACAAGTGATTCAGAAAATGGCTTGTAATAAAAGTGAATAAATGTGGGGTTTTGCTATAAACGTTCCCTTAAAATACCAAGAGACTGATTAGACCATATTCCAGACAAAACTGTCCCACTGTGGGTTGGCAGCCAAAGCCCTTCTGGAGCACATGTGAATAAAGTCTCTTAAACTGAAGTGGTCTGGGCTGTGCTTCTGCCTGCTGCAGCTCCTCAGGAGCAATCATGGAATCTTCATCCTTGAAGCTCCATCACCAGGTGGTTTTGTGGAGACATGGCACAAGTCCTGGGTTTCATCTCCCCTAAGGGATGGGGGATGACTGTTTTTGCCATGCCCAGCCTGGGGTGTGGAGGATGAGGTGGCACATCCTGCTGACAAGGGTTTATATGGCTTCTGCTTCCTCTTGGCTCAGTCCTTGGAGGCTTCTTCAGGTCCTGAATGAGCCCTGGTGCAGAAAAGCCATGTGAGACCAAGTCCAGCACGACACCCAAGAAAGGGGATGAGGTTTTTTTCTGGAAGCTTCATTTTTTATGCTGAAAGTGGACGCAACCTTCCCTTGTCTTTCAGATAGCTGCCCAGGAGCTCTCGGATAACAGGGTGATTACTCTGAGCATGGCTGGCAGAAAACTGGATAAAAAGGTGAGTGGAGCTGTGTCTGGGGGATGCAGTGTTAAACTTCTGTCCTTGGGATTTAAAGGAATCTCTGCTTTCGGTGTAACAGTGACAGAAAACAGTCCCAGGGGAGAAAACATCAGGGTGAAACTGTGTGCGATCCACTGGCTGCTAAATACAGCTGTGCCTCAGTTTCCCCATTGTCACAGCATTGCCTTTTTTATCACATCTTGAGATGGAAGGATTCTGTGTGGCACAGGATCTGGGAATTAGCATGTCTCAGAAACAGCAGATTTACTCCTTCAGTGGCACTTGTTTGGAAATTCCACCTGACGGAGCTGGAAGTTTTGATGCCCCTTGGCTCTTTATCTCAGATGTGCTGAGAGCTTCTGGCTTGTCACCCTCAGCCCCTCTGGAAATGGGGCAAACATCTGCTTCTGTACCAAACTGTAGGGCCTGTCCTCTCCCAGGAAGAAGTGTGGATCTCACAGAGGCAGGTAACACACGAGTTTTGCTTTGGATGTGATGCACAGGAAGCAGTGAGCCTTTCTGAACAGCATCTTCTGACCTTATTTACCAGGCAACCAGAGCTATTCCTCTTGAACCAGTGCTGTTGCTAAGCAATCTATGGGAATATTATTTTTTCCTTCTTCCTAGTCTCTCCAGAGCTTGTGTTATTGGCAGGATGGCTCTCAGTTTCTTTGAAGACAGGGTAGAGCAGGCAGCCAGGCAGAAGGGTATTTGCTGGGGTGGAAGATGTGGTTTGTCCGGTCCCATTGTCCAGACTGGATAGATATCTGGTTTATCCACGTGTTTATTCCCACCTGTTGGAAATGGCTGTTTTCTCACCCTTGTACTTACATTGCCTGGTGCAAGGAGCCAAATGCCCCTATTAAGAAGTAATAAATAACAAACAGTTCCATTTCATCTATAGTGTCAGCAGAAAGATTGTGCTCAATGACTGCCTGCTGTCACCAAGAACTAACGAGGTTTCTTTGCCAATTCCTGTGGTGCAGGACAGAGTTGCAGTTCTTGAAGTCCTACTTGTGAGTAAAGGATGCTCAGGTCACTTCATGCAAATTAAGCTGGTCCTTGAACAAGGAAATTGGGTGAAAAACAGTATTTTTGGATTATTGGTTATGGATGAAATGCAACTGTGGGAGTTGGGTAAAACTTGTTTAAGCTTAGGAAAGACAGTGAAAAAATGGATAAGCAAAAAAAGCCCAGGGGTAAGGTTACACCCTCTGTACCACACAGTGTGAAGCTGGGGAGCATGGCTGGAGGCTCAGACATCATAGGAAGGGATTGGATCTCACAGGATTTTGTGGTGGGGTCATAGGGTCATCTTTGGTGTACACACTGAGGTGAAGCTGTGAGCATCCTGTACTGGCAGCTGTGCCACAAACCCAGCCTGGAGCTGTGCTCAGCCCCAGGCAGCTCCTTCTGCCATGACTACCCTGAGGCTGGGAGCTCTTTGAGGCTGCAGGCAGAGCTTCCTCCCCATCACATGTCCATTCTCTCCACCTGCAGCTCACTACCTTGATTTAAATATTGAAGCTGCAAAACGGGAGCATTGTCAGCAGCAGATTCAGCCTGGGGCTCTTATGTCACATCAGTTCTTGGGAGAGTTGTTGAAAGATAAAATATCTTGCAGAAGAGGAGGTATTTCCACCTGGGATACAGAATACAGAATCCCAGAGCTGTCTGTGCCACCGCTGTGGTGGGGACAGCAGGAGGGCAGTGATGCTTCAGCCTGGCTGGGGGAGAGAGAGTGCTGCGAGCCAGGACTGCTGCTGGCAGCTGTGATATAGGGAGCTATATCTGCTGGAAGTGCCAGCTCCACCCTCCTTGTCCATGGGTGATCAAAAACCACTTTGGTTCATTTCCATTCTTGGACCAATTTACTGATCGATCGGGGCTGCTGAGCTTCTTTGGTTGCTCAGTTTCCATCTCCCAGCAGGTTTGCAGGGGCGAGATGTGTGAGGGTTTGATGTTTTAAAACAGCAGCCCACAATCTTGTGGCTTGGAGGCATCTCCTGCCCTGCTTTGAGCAGAACAAGGCTGACCAGACTTGCAAGCCAGGCTGCTCCACGTGGGATGGGCAGACATCCTGCAAAGCTCCCCACTGCCCTTGGAGCTCAGCTGCCCACGCTGGGCTGCTGCTCATGAAGCTGCTTTGGCTTGGAGGTTAAGCCAGCACAGACAGGGTTGGGTACCCACCACTGGTTCTTTAATCCATCTGTGAAGCCTGAAAGTGCCAAGTCCAGGTGGTGGGTGAGCAGGATCAGAGCTGTGCTAGAACTGTGATGCTGCAGAAGGAATGGTTTGGTTTTCTATCCTTCAAACATGTGAAAAGGGGTAGGAGAAAAATAACCTCATCTCACCAGAGAGCATCCCTGCGAGCCTTTTTGGTCTGCTTCTCTGCTAGATGAATTTTGACTGGAGCAAGTTGTAGTTTCCCCAAGCCAAAACGCTTTGCAGTGATTTACTTCTCTGACTGGCTTCAGAAACAGGATTTAGATATAAATGTTGATGGATTTTCTGCTGGGACATCACTAGAGCCCACGTGCATCCCAGCTGCCATCTACTGGGCTGGCTGTGGACAGGAGATCCTGGGGTGTCTATGTCTCCTCCTCCTCCATGCACAGCCTCTCACATCCCCACTGCATCACTCAGAAGCCCAAAAAGCTCCTCTTCAAACCCATAAAAAGTTCCTCCAGCTCTTCGAAAGACTCAGACACCCACCTCTCTCTAGGAGGAAAACCCAACTGAAATAACTTGAGTTCTCAATGAATTATCTGAAATATTTGGGACTTGGTTTCTTGTTAGCAACTTCTCGGTTTTTTCTGAATGGGAATGGAGTTCTGCTTAGAAAAGCTGGAGTTTCCCTGTCGGAGCCACCAGCTCCTCCCCAGGCTGCAGCAGCCCCCGTGCCGACTCCCAGCAGGGGTGTGTGTGTGTGTACATACTCCTCATAAAGCAGCAGCCCTTTATCGGGGGATTATCTGAGGAGACGCTGGCAGGAAAGGCAGCACACACTGACTCAGGGCTGCGTATCTCGGAGGGTGTTACATGATCTCTGTCAACACCAGGGCAGCTCGCTCCTTAAAGATTTCCTCTGCTTATGCTTTACTGCTGTGTGTAGGAGGGTGGTTTTTTTTCCTTTCTCCCCCAAGACACTCATGCAGTTCATAATTCTGTTTTTCCTTTGAAGCTTTGGATGTTTTTCCAAGCCCAAACGCAGCTGCCTCCCAGATGGGGTTGTTTTCCGTGGCATCTGTGTCCAGAGAGCTTGTTGGGTACAGACACATGCTGGGGTGCCAAGACACTCACAGTGCCAAAATGTGGTGGGGAAATCAAGGGGATTCACATGAGCAGGACAGGGAGGTGGGCAGGATGCTGCCTGTGGGTGCTGCCTGTTTGACCCAGCCCCATGAGGACAGGGAGGGTGTCTGCAGGGCTGGCCCTGCCAAGGAAGCATCTCTCTCGGACTGGCTGTTGCTGCTTGCAGAGCACCATGTAACTCACCCTGTTCTTCTCCCTTCAGGACCTTTTTGGGAAGTCAGACCCCTTCTTGGAATTTTATAAGCCAGGTGACGATGGGAAGTGGATGCTGGTTCACAGGACAGAGGTGAGAGAAACTTCAACCTGAGCTGCTGAGACACCCCTGTCTTCCATCCTCACATCTGCTCCTCTTGCCCTTCATGGCGTTATCTCTTCCCTTGCCTATAGAGCAGAGTGGAATCCAGACATTTCAAAACCTTACAGCTCTCTTCCTGGTGTCCAGCTGAGGCTGCTGGACCCCAGCAGATGAAGATTCACTGAGGTCAGCAGTCTTGAGATCTTTTCTGTACTACCCACTGTTGTATCTAGCATGCGGAAAGGGAGATGACCTTCAAGCCCATGATAATCTCTAGGTTTATCCTGGGCTTAGACTGAGCCCTGGACCACTTTCCCTCCACTTGCAGGAGCATCAGGGTGAGCTGTGACCTGGGGAGATGGTGAAGGGAAGTGGTGCAAGGTGGGGGAAGGTTAAAATGAGCTTTTGCCAGACCTTCACCTAAGCTGGGTGTTCAGGCACACCCAGTTTCAGTGCATGAGCACTTGCCCTCATGTGTCAGAGCCAGAGCCACAGCCAAGGAGGCAGAGACTTGGGGTCTTAGTGGGTCTGATCAAGGCCAGCTGATCCTCTCCTCTCCCTCATTTATACCTGCTGTGATATTTTGATCTGAGCTCCCTCTGGTTTTGTTCTCAAGCTGCTCAAGCCAGTGGTGTTAGCAATACCAGGCACAGCATGGGCAGGGAGAAACAGGCAGGCTCCTGCTTTAACACTGGAGCAGTAAGTACTTTTCAACTGCTTTTTTTCTTCTCCTCAAAGCTTGTTTCGAGGCTTTTTGAGTTTGCACGTAGTTCCTGGCAGCTGGCAGAGAGAGGAGGGGGAATCACTGAAGGGGGAAAATCGCAGCAGCCTCCATGGCAGAGGAAGAGATCTCCATTTCACCCTATCTCACACCCTTCTTTTTCCATCCCTTGTCCCCTCAAGGGCTGGTTAAGGAGCCTGTTGTACCATCACAGGAAACTGCTGTAACAAAACAAAGGGTGAGCTCAGGTGGAAGGAGGAAGTGGTGTTTATTTACAAAGTCTCTCCATATGTTCGGTTTTACCACTTCTGTGTTAAGTCCATGAGGATTTCCTTCACTCACACACCCACATGCACATGAGCACAAGGATGTGGGCAACACCTTGTGTCCTGTGGTACCAATCCAGGCCATCCTTATAATCCCAGCTCTACTGTTTATTTCTGGGTGCTTTTGCACACACCTTTGAAGGCATATTTAGTTCATATAAACCCTAGTATTTCTCCTGTATTTTTGTGGGAGCAGGCTGGGACCTTGCTTGGGTTTTTCCTCACAGTTTAATGGGGGTAGCTGGGCTTTGACCCAATAAGATGTGTTTCTCAGATGTGGGATTTGGAGTGACCTCCAGCCCTTCCTCCTAGGAGAGGCAGGGGAACTGGGAAGGTGACTGCACCAGCCATTGTGTGGATCTCTATAAGCATGTCAGGTTTGTGAGGAGCAGATTCATGTGCTGGTGTTTCCTCTGGGTGTCTGCCCAGTTCCTCCATTGTCCTGTCCCACTGGATCAAGGTCTAGTCAAGTTTTCTTTCAAGTAATGGATGCTCCAACAGCCTTCACCCTTACCAGCCCTGAATGCATTCCACTGCCCTCAGAGGAATCTCACATTAGGTGTCCCATCCCTGCAAGTGTTCAAGGCCAGGTTGGAAGAGAGCTTGGAGCAACCTGGTCTGGAGGATTGCGTCCCTGCCTATGTCAGGGGGCTGGAACTGGATTATCTTTAAGGTCCAACCCAAACCATTCTATGATTCTGTGACTGTCTTTGTGTTTTGAGGCTGGATACAAAGGAATAAAGTTCTCCATTCTTGCAGCTTTCAGTGCAGGAATATAACCAGCTCTCAGTCTGATGCTGGCATTTCTCCTGCCACAGCAGAGGTGTCTGACAGGGCAGGATTAGTGCATTATTGCAGCCTGTAATCTAAGCACAAGTGTGAATGCCCATCTGGAGATGCCAGATCCTCCCCCGCCCACCCTGGGGGGCTGGCAGCCTGTGGGCAGAATCTTGGGGTGCATGGGCTCTCCCTGCTCTCCCAGGCTCCTGGAGGAGGTGTTTACAAACTCAGCTCAACTGTTCTGGGTTTCCCCCACTCTCAGCAAGAGCCTGGCTGTCAAACAAGATGTTCCAGGTCCTGTGCAGCTGTTTGCCTGCAGCAGCAGCTGTGGATCTCTTCCTCACTGCTCTGTGCTGTTCCAGCTGCAAAGATCCAAGGTGCTCCACGCCAGATATCCCCCATGTTTGCCTTGCACAGAGAAGGGTTAATTTGCTGCCTGTGCCTGACTTTCTTAATATCTATGTGAATCTCTTTGTGAGCACCACACCTTTGGGAAGGAGGATCTTTGCCTGCCCTGCAGGCACCTCTGATGTACACAGCATGTGCCTGGAGCCCGCTTGAGTTTGCTTAGCTTTTCACCAAGTGATTGCATTCTCTCAGGAAATGTGAAAAAGCATCAATTAATATTTCTCCAGCTCAGGCAGCAGATGTTACACAGATGAGACAAGAGAACTTATTGTGCCCAGGGCTGTTTTGGTTTTCCAGGGTTGGTTGCAGCATCTTGCAGCTCCATCTTCTCGGTCGTCAGACCCCAGATGGGTGCAGGCTGTGCTGAGGTGCAAGGAGGGGGAGTAAGCAATGAGGAGGGGGCAAGCAGTGGGATGTGAAGGGCTGCTGATCTGGAAGGTGTGGGGTGAGTGGCTGTGCCCATGCTCTGGGCATGGCTGTGCCCGTGCTGCCCAGTGTGCCACAGCTGTTCCCTCAGGCAGTTTTGTTTGATTGCTCCCAGAGGTGGATAAATCACCCAATGCAATGAAAACAAACCTGTTGTAACTCACACGTGCTGCAGCCTGAAAAGGGGAAGCTGCTGTGTTTCAGGGAGGCAGGAGAGGGCTGAGACAGCCTGCCTGGCCTGCCTCATTGGGAACATGGTTCAGTGTCCCTACTTTGTCCCAATCTCTCCCTGTGAATGTGCCCATTGTAAGAGCATCCCTCTGCTCCCACCCCCAGGTGATCAAATACACACTGGACCCTGTCTGGAAGCCGTTCACTGTGCCTTTGGTGTCACTGTGTGATGGAGATATGGAGAAGCTGATAAAGGTAACAGGGAGCCCTCTGGCTTGTATTATGGGGATCAGCCTCTGGGGTTGACTGTTAAACATCTAAACCCCCATGGCTGGCTTATTAAAAAATCCCAAACCAATAAATAATCCAAAACAACAAAAACCACCTTGTTTAGGGTCTCCAGCAGGAGGAGTTGGAGACTTCAGCAGGTCTTCTTGCAGGAGACAGTTTCTGTGTCTGAGGCTGGTTTGTGCTCCTTCCACCCCAGGTGATGTGTTATGACTATGACAGTGACGGGGGACACGACTTCATCGGGGAGTTCCAGACCTCGGTGGCCAGGTTGTGTGAAGCCCAAGATGCCTCTCCAGTAAGTGCTGACATGCTTTTGGGGAAGAATGAGGGAGGGGCTCCTCGGGGTTGGCAACAGGCTTTGGTACTTGCAACCTCCACCTGTGCTGAGAAGAAGCCAAAACTAAATTCCTTTCTCCTTCCACCTGCACCAGGAGTGACCCAGGCTGTGGTTGTAGCTAAAACATCTGAGCTAGAGAGAGAGCTAAGGCAGCTTTGCTGAAAATCAGGCTCTGCTGGGATGTCTGAAGCAGCACCCATGATTTTTGGTGCCTTGTGATTTGGGGGGCCAGAAGGGGAGGTGTGACTTGCTGCTGGGGCTGCAGGGGCAGCCTGGTCCCCAGGAGTGCAGGTCCTATGCAACTCCACGCTGGTTTTGTGCCAAAGGTGTCCCTATTTTCCTCTGAAGTGCTGGCCAGGATCTTTGGCAGATGCCTCCTGATTGAAGCTGCGCTGTGAATTCCCCTGGAATTCACTGGGATTGCAAACCAGGGGGAGATCTTGGCCAAGGCATGGGGGGTGTAAAACACCATGTGTGGTGCATTGAGTTTCCTGTCTGGGGAAACTGAGCCACAAAGGCATGGATGTGCCCTGTGTGGGGCTGCACAAGATGAAGGTGCCAGAGGCAGGTGTTGAGCCCATTTTCCCTCTGGATTTGCAACTTTCAGCCTGGCAATAAAATCTTCCTCTGCAGCCCTGGAGGGAGGGCAGCCACAGGACATCCTGCTGGCCAGGGCATCTGCAGCCCCATGGCACAGCCCAGCACTGCTCTCACAGCAGGGTCTGTCTCGTGTGTTACAGCTCGAGCTAGAGTGCATTAACCCCAAAAAGCAAAAGAAGAAAAAGAATTACAAGAACTCTGGGATCATCATTGTCAAGTCCTGCAAAGTGAGTATGTCTCTGAGATGTTTCCTTCAGCCCCTGACTAAATCTGGGTCTTTTGAGGTCCTCCTCATCCCTTCTGCCTCTGCCTTCCTTGTGTTTCCAAGGACAGGCCCTGCATAGCCTGAATAATGATGACAATGATGACAGTTGCTGAAACACTGGTTTTTTGTTTTTTCTTTCAGATAACCAGAGATTTCTCCTTCCTGGACTACATCCTGGGAGGCTGCCAACTGATGTTTACTGTAAGGACTTCTGCTTCTCTTTGCCCAGAAATAGTAACACCTATGTAATGGGCAGAACTGGGGAGGGAGGTTCTGTGTGACATTTGGCACCAGCTTGAGGTGACTTCTCATGACAGTGAGGAGCTGCCCTTTTGGTGCTAAATCCTGTGGGTTTGGGGATTTTGGGGATGCTCAGGTACATCCAGTAGCATGGAGGGAGCTGGCTGGACTTTGGCTGAAAGCCAGACTTTCAAAAGGACCTTGTGACCCATCACATAATATTATCAACTTCTCTCCCCACTTCAGGCTTTGAGCACCCTCATTATTTTATGGAAGCTCTCCTTATTCTGAACCCAGATGAGAGGCTTTGGGGTGTTAAAAAGATGGGTTTCTACCTTTTTACTGGCATTTCCACCTTCTTTCAAGCCAGACCAGAGCTTGTCAGGGGTAAATAAGCAAGGAAATGACAGCCCTGAGTGAAACAACCACAATGCAGGAGTGGGATTCTCAATTTTTGCAAACTTTCCTGGTGCAGCATCCAGAGAGCTGCAGGCACTCGCAGTTAGTTCAGTTTGTATTTTGTTGTTTTATCTGAAAACATGATGGGGGAAGAGTAGGAGGGGGGAGGAAGAGTTGCCATAGGAACAGCAATGATTGGGAGAGCTTTTTGTGTGCTGTTCTGCCTCTGTGTGCTTTGGTCTTGGTGCTGGAGAGTGAATAGAAGAGAAAATCAGTGAGTTTATTGGTATTACAAAGATCTTGCATGAATTAGGTTTGAATGCAGGAATCTTCCCCCCATCTAAAGATTTGCTGGTTATTGGAGGGCTCCTCCTCCTCCCAAGACATCTTTGGTCCAAAGGGTGTGTTTCCAAAGGGTGCAACTCTGCAGAAACACCTGAGCTGGGAGAAGGATGCTGCACACACCCCCTTGCAATTTGGAAAGGCCACTTGTGTCCTCCCCATGGAGGGAAGTGGTGGGGAGAGAAGGTCTGGAGCCACAGGGAAGAGGGACATTGGACCTAGCTGCTTGCCTTGTGTAGAGGCAGACCAGCTACATCCCTCTCAGACCTGCCTGAGTGTTGCTCTTGATGGCATTGCTTGCATGAGCAGAGCCCCAGCCTGTCTGACTCCACTGAGTCCCCACGCTGTGCCTCAGTTTCCCTCTTGCTCTCTGCTGTGGTGTCTTGGCTGCAGCTGGACGCAGGGGCATTACAGAGTTTGGTGAGGCTGTACTGCTGTTTGATGGAGAAGTTGGGTTTTCATTGAGCCATAGGATGGTTTGGGTTGGAAGGGACCTTCAAAGATCATCTCATTCCACCCCCTGCCATGGGCAGGGACAACTCAGGTTGCCCAGAGTTTGATCAAACCTGGCCTTGAATCCTTCCAATGGCAGGGCAGCCACAGCTTCTCTGGGCAACTTGTGCCTCACCACCCTTATCGTACATTTCTCCCTTATCTGCAATCCAAACCCACACTCTTAGAGTTTAAAAATATGTTCTCTTGTCCTGCCATGCCTGTTTTACCAACAGGCACACCCTGTGCTGTGAAGTCTTCTTGCCCCAGCCAGGCCAAGGTCCCTTCTCAGACAATCTGCCATTCATCCTCTCCCGTTATGGATACGGAGCAAAATCTCCCTCAAAATCCCTGAGCTCAATTTAGGCAGTGGAGTTATTTTGGGTTTTGCCTCTTTGCTAAGCAAACAAGTCAAATGCAGTCACGCCGCCCGTTTGCCTCTTCCCAACTCTTCCTTCCCAGTCGTATCAAATTGGGTGGCTCAGCATCTCTCCTCTTCTGACCAGATTTAACTGGGTCTGAGATAGGCATTTCTACAAATGCCTTTAAATAGAAAGCCTAATTGAGGAGGGAGAAAAATGAGTGCCTTGCTGACAGTCCCCTGAGAGCTCAGGATATATTGGTCCCTGGGGAAGCTTGGTGAAGAGCAGATCTTCCTGCCTGCAGGGAAAGGTCTGCTCAGGGCTGTGATTCTTTGGGCAAAGACTTTGAGATCCAAATACCCAGATGGCCCTGGCTACCTTGGTGTCCATGGGGCTACTCAGTTCCTGTGCAGCTGGGAGATGGGCAGCAAGAGTCCTGAGCTGGAGGTGACAGTGGCTTGGAGATACTTTATGTGATGCTCATTGATGAAAAATGGAGGTGTAAGAGTGAATTGCTTTGCCTAATGTAGTATTTAATCAGCTTTTTTGCAGGGAACGTGAAGAAATGGATTTTGTCAAACTTTTTCTAAAGTTTGGGGGTTGAGGAAGCTGTGTGTGGGTCTTACAGCCATGAAGGCTTGGTGGCCAGGTCTCTGGTGCCATTTGCTAACAGAGGATGGGTTTATGCGTCTCTCTTGTCCTCCAGGTTGGGATTGACTTCACAGCCTCCAATGGGAACCCGCAAGAACCCTCCTCTTTGCACTACATCAACCCCTTGGGGACAAACGAGTACTTGTCAGCCATCTGGGCTGTCGGCCAGATCATCCAGGACTATGACTCGTAAGCACCATGTCCTTCTGCCACCACCTCTGTTTTGCAGATCTTTCCCTGGCATCTCAAAAGGCTGCTGGGATACATCTGCCTTGATCCAGGGCTAAGTAATACCTTAAGGGTTTTATTTACCATATACATCAGGATGTAGGAGGAGAGGGTTGGGACAGGCTTCCTCTTCTCCCCGCATTGCTGCTGTGGAGAGGAAAGAGCATTAGCAGAGGTGGAACATCCTCTGCTGGGGGCAGGTGCCCTCAGCTTGCTGCTGTGGAGAGGAAAGAGCATTAGCAGAGGTGGAACATCCTCTGCTGGGGGCAGGTGCCCTCAGCTTGCTGTTGTTTACTGTCCGAGCTGTGACCCCAGATTGCCTCATTTCCTCCGACATCCTGAGGAGCGGAGAAAATACCAGAAAAATATAGTCTCAGACATTGATAGAAAACAAAAACAGAAGTCTGTTGCTCTCACTGTGATGGCTTTTGTGACCAAAATGGATTGTTCATTTTTTAAAATCTCCAGGGTTACATGCCTGCAACAGACGCATGTGTTTGGGCAAGAGGATGCTCTCGGTCTCTATGGGAAACAGAGCAAAGCTGGACTCTTTTTTTCTCTAAAGATCAAATTCAAGAGGGAATATCTATTCTCTCTGTTCAGCTCCCATTTAAAGGCACTGTATGTTTTGGGAGAAGCTGTGCAAGCCTGCTTCGTGTATGACAATACACCCGTATTTTTCCTTCTTCTCTTTAGAGACAAGATGTTTCCTGCTCTGGGATTTGGCGCGCAGCTCCCACCCGACTGGAAGGTGAAGTGCTGTGGCCACCTGAGTGTTTGAGATGGGTTTGTCCTGATACTGCCTGGGCAGGAGCAGAGCTGCCGGGGCTTGGTCAGGGAAAAGCTGCTGGGGAGAGGGGGAATGGGCAGTTGTGGAATCTCAGCTGGTGAGATGTGTCAGTCAGGGTGGGCAACAAGGCAGGGATGGGGCATGAGCAGCCCATTGCTTCATTCTACACTGGCATGGAAGCAGCAGCTCCCTGGCATTAATGGGCAGAGCCAGGCATTGATTCATTTTCCTGGCAGACGGCAGGAACAATTCTGGGGAAGGGAAGAGGCCTCTGGATGAATGTGTCAGATGGCAGCTGAGTCTGGAAGGGGGCTGGGAGCTGGGGAGCCTTGGTGTGATGTTGCACAGGCACGGCCTGCAAGGACTGAAGCAGAGGAGCTTTCCCAAAAATCCACCTTAGTCTTTGGTTAGGATTAGACACTGGTCCTGCAAGGGCTGAGCTGCACATCCTGCTCATCTGGAGGGCAGGGAATGGGGCTGTTCCTGCAGCCTGGCTGGCAGATGGGAAGCATCTTCTCACGGCTGAGACAATGTGCTGGGACACCACCATCATTAATTACTGGCTGGGTCTCTTGGCTGCTCTTTACTCACGCCCTTCATGTGCATTTTCTTTCTGCTCACTGGTTTTGGGGCGTTCCCAGCTTCAGGCTGGGGTTGAATCTCAGCGAGCCCTTTGTGTTCAGTGGGAGGGGAGCTGTGCTCTGGGCTGAGCACAGCGGGCACACAAGTCATGAGCAGCTGGGAACTGGGCTGGGAAGCTCATCACTGCCAACCCTCGTGGCTGGGGATGTCCTGCCTGCTCCGGCTTTGTGCTTTTCTCTGCTCTCCCGGCAGCCAGAATTCATATGACTCAAGTGGGAGCTCTCGCTGTTTGCCAGCCACAGAAGGAGATCCCTCCATGTGCACTTTGGAGCTGATTCATTCTCCTTGGCCTGCAAAAATCTCTGGTCTGTCACTTTATCACTTTTGTTGGGAAAATCTAGGTAGGCAGCTTCCAAGGTCTGAGAGCCAGCTGCTGCCAGGGATTTATGATTTGGGCAGAAGAATGGGAATGGCAAATGCAGTAGGGATGGACAGGGCACAGCTGGCTCGGGCTGCTGGGGAATGGATCAGTCATCATGGAGAGCATCCTGTCCTGCTTCCCATGTGTGTGAGTCAGTGCCCACGGGAAGGGCATTGCTGGGTTGGAAACAGCCCTTCTGGCAAGGCTGCAGGTGGGTGCTGGGTTGAGGATGTTGGCTGGGGGCTAAGGGCTCTGCATCTGCCTCCTGCAGCCTCCTGTGGGCCTGGAGATGCTCTGTAAAAGCTACCAGAAAAAGCACCCTGTTTTTCCCCAGAATGATTTCCAAGTCCGAGTAAACCCCAGTGGGGAGCAGCTTCTCCCTCCCCAGGTGCTTGGCCCATGCCTGCAGGTCACCCATGACCCATCAGGTGTCTCATACTATCAGTGGGGCCATCCCTGGTGCATCGCCCTGCACCACTCCAGCCTGGGGCTTCATCTCTCCCCAGCTCACTCTGAGCATCACTAACTCCACTCCCTCATTCAAGATTTTTTGGCCATCAAGGCTCGTTTGGTAATTTTAAAGCCAAAGCAGCAGCTCTTCATGAAACCCTGTGCCCTGTGTGGCGGCGGACAGAAAGCAGGGACCACAGACCCAGGTAAAGATTGCCAAGAGATACAAGAGGTATAAATGGTGCTTTGTGCTCCTGTTGCCATGGCTCCCCCAACGCTTCCCCGGCGCCCGTCGGAGCGAGATGTTTTGCACACAAAAGTCTCGTTGGAAATGTCAAAGAACATCTTGCCGTGTAACAGCTCTGTCGAGAGCCTCGAGTGGTTTCCTAGTAAGGAACAGGAGAGGGGAGCAGATGGGTTGTGGTTTCTGGGGGATGAGCAAAGGCAAGGCAGCAGAGAGGGGTATTCTTAATGTTGCAGCCCTGCTGGTCACCTGGATTTGGGAGATGGGATCAGCCAGAGGAAGCTGGCAGCTTCACTGATGTGCGACCCCCAAGGTTTTCCATCCTTTTGTATATTTATATAGGGAAACTGAATCATGGTAGGAGTGGGATTCCTTGGGGAGGTGGCAGAGAGCCATCTGTGAGGCTGGTCATACCCTTTGAGGTGGTTCAAAAGTTTCTCCCTGTGAGTTACTGGGGAATGGGATACCTGTAGGTGCTCCACATACATTTAACTGGGCTCCACAGAAACTGTTTCAAAGTACAAGCTGAATAGGGAATGACATCTTTTCTTTTATTTTTTTTTGTTATTTTGAAGCTCTCCTGTTGATTTTTTTTTAGCAGATATATAGATACAGATATATATTTGTATATATGTAAAATTCATAAAGACTCAGAGGAGGTTTTGCAACAATTCTGTCACGTAGGGGTTCTGCTCTGTAGAGCGTGAGGAACACAGATTCAAACTGTTTCATTGCTTCTTAAAAGAAAGAGAAACTTCTCTTTTGCAGTGCAAAACATGGAAATATTTCTGCCTGCTTTGTCTATAAATACTTGTGGCAGAATTTTGAACATCTAGGGAAAAAAGGAAGCAAGCTCATTACAACTGTAAATCAATTGAATTTGGGTGTATTGCCCAAATTCAAGACTTCTGTGAGAAGGGGTGTACACAAAACACAGCCATGCACTCAGATTGTCTCTAACCTGTTGGCTGTGAGTGTCACTGGTTGTGCTCTGCAGGCTTGGAGAGACCTGAGCAGGCTGTGGCTGATCTCTGGTCCAGCAGCCCATCAGCTTTGCAGCACGGGGAAGACTTTTGGTTGACTTTACTCTTGTTTGGTTGCTATTTCCCACCCCACAGCCTCTTGTATAAATAGTTTCTGCTGCTTTCAACACAATGCCCAGCATAATTGGAAAGTCTGAATCAGACGTGTGTTGTGTTTGCAGCCCCGGGAGGACTCTGGCTTCAGACGGTGCTTCAGAGGACACTCGTTTTGCCAGCATTGGGAATATGCATGTCCCGAAGCAATTCCCTTGCTGAAAAGCTCAGAAAACCTCCACCCTTCCAAGAGGGAGACAATATCCTGGTTTTGTAACGCTGGCACGAACAGGGTGGGAGGTTTTTGTTTCAGAGTCCTTGAGCTGGTGGCATGAAAGCCCAAACCACCCCTTCCACTTTCAGAGGTGCTGGAAGAGGCAGTTGCACACCCTTGATGCTCCTGAGAGTCTGTTTGCTTCTTGGAGTGTCTAAACTGCAGGGAGCAGAGTGAGGAATGTCTTACCCCACATATCTGGTGGCTGTTCCACAAGAAGGCTGTTGACCCACACCAGCGCTGGAAAGGTTCATTCTGGAAGCCTGGAGTCCCCTCTGGCAGCCAGGCGACTGAGCTGCCCTGCCTTTGCTGGCAGAGACAAGTTCAAAGCAGCTGCAGTCCAGTGCAGCAGGCCAGGGATCAAGGTGGGAGGGCTGTCTGCTCTTGCCAGGGACTCATAAGACTTCTTTGCAAGACCCTCAGCTTGAAAGGAGGTGGTGGAAAAGCTAAAGGATCTTGGACGTGCTGTGGTGGAGGGATGTGTTCATGGGCAATGAAAACTAGCCTGGATTGTGCTGGGACTTGCTCTCCATCACACCCAAGCATTCACATCACCTCTCCCATGCTGCCTTTCACCCTTGTGCAGAGAGATGGGGAATGGAGATGCTGCCAGAACTGGGACTCCCTGTGATGTGTTTCAGTTTTCTCCTTTTATAACCTGCAATAGAATGGAGTGATTTCTCCTAGTGACTGGTGAGGTGGCACAACTGGCTGAGAGCATCCCTTCTTCCTGCTTCCCCTCTAGGCAGCCAGTGGGAAGCCACATGGACAAACCTGCTTTGATAACTGTAGGAGAATGTGTGGTGTGATAACTTCGGGAGGCTCCATGATGAGGGAACTGGGGAACTGCACCCTCAAGTGCTGCTCAGCCCTGACCATGTCTGTGTTTGCTGTTTGGGTAGCAGAGGGCTGGGAGGTGTCACTGACTCAGCAGGATAGACCATAACTGTGGTCCTGGTTGTGGTCCAGGGCAGCATCACACCTAAACCAGCCCTGCAGCATCAGCTAAACTGATAGTGAGCTGCCTGCCCTGTGCTGGCCCTCCAAGTTAATTTGGGTCCTTTCTTCTCCACAGGTATCCCATGAGTTTGCCATTAACTTCAATCCCAGGAATCCATTCTGTTCAGGTAAGCATCTACCAGGTCTTTAGGACTCTTTGGATGCCATCAGTGCCTTCTGTCCTTCCTCTGCATTTCTTCAATAACATCTTCCTCCCTGGAGGTGTTCAAGGCCAGGTTGGATGGGGCCCTGAGCAACCTGACCTAGAGGGTGGCATCAGCACCCATGTCAGTGTGGTCAGAGCTGGATGTTCTCTAAGGTCCCTTCCAACCCGAACCATTCTGTGATTCTGTGATCATGGGAATTTTTCAAAGCATATTCAGAGACAGATATGAACAGTGAAGCAGAGCACATGCTAAAGGCACACTCAGAGGAAAGCACAGAAAATTTGGGGGTGTGTAGGAAGGCCCAGGGTAAAATGCAACTGGATTCAGACTGTGTAAAATCCGCCTTCGCTCTGCTGTCTGGTGTGTCCTACCAGCCGTCTGCTCCCCCAGCAAGGCTGCAAGAAACACAGGGCCTGTTCAGCAGATGGGGAATTCAAACTCAACACTCCATTTAGCAGCTGAGAGCTGCTCATGGTGATGGCTGAAGGACTGCTCAAATCCTAAGTGGTGAGGGGACCATGGACCCTCTCTATCTGTTTTTTGGTTATGTTCAGAGACCAGGAGTTGCTTTTCGTTTTGCTTTTCCTCCTTGGCTGATTCTGAGATTTTTTCAGAATCCCAAGGAATGCCTTCATTGACTGTGGGCACTACAAGGGCTTCCCTACCTCAGCAGGTCTGAGGACCCACTGCAAAGTGCCTGAAGAGCAAAGATCGGGTATTCAGAAGTTTGGGGTGGAGGAAATTAATGGATCTGGATGAGTCAGGTGGGAAGGGGCAGGAATAGATCTGATTTCAGCTCCACGACAGCATGAGCTAGTGATTCCTACTCGGGCTTGCTGTGGTCTAGAGTTGTGGCACTCTGCAATGCCTGGTTTCTCTGCTTTCCCTGAAGGTGTGGAGGGCATTGTCCAAGCATACTCTGCCTGCCTGCCCCACATCCGCTTCTACGGACCCACCAACTTCTCCCCCATCATCAACCACGTGGCCCGTTTTGCAGCTCAAGCCACCCAACAGGAAACTGCATCTGTAAGTCCCTAAGATTCCATGATGTGATGGCAATCCTGATGGCTTTGGGCAGGGGAACACAAAGCCTGAGCTGGATTTCATGTGTTTCCCTTCTCTGTGGGTCCAGCCTTGCCAGTGGTAAGCAGGGTGTCCTCTTAAGGCTGTGAAGAGCATCTAAAGTCTGGAAGATAGAGCTCCCTTGGGTCCCTATGGCAGCAGCCTGCCCATGGAGGATGGCAGACCTGGCCCTGGGTTTTGCTGGCCAAAATAGCTCAGCTTGGGCATCAGCATATGCAAGACAGATGTTGGGGTAAAAGGTTCCCTGATTCCTGCCTGGAACAAAGCAGGATCACACTTGAAACCTCTTCCCCACGAGGACCTTTTCCAGCCTTGCTGTGAGTGCCTTGCTCTTCCCAGCTCCGGGCACAAGGAAATACTGAATTTGGTTTAATTCAGCACAAATCCAGGTCGCTCCTCATTTTTTCATTTTCTCTGTTGCTGTCAGTGGGGGAGGGAGAGCCCACGGGCTCAGCACTGAGCAGAGGCACTAATCGTATGCAAATTGCACCCCTCTGCTGGCACTAATAGTTTAATCAAGGGAGATTTTAAATAATGGGCACTAATAGTGCCGTCAGAGGCAAGCCTGGCTTGGCTCGGGTGGTTTTTTGGCAGCACAAAGCGTTATTGATGAGGGATCTCACTCCCCCGGGGTCTTCTCCTCTTCCATCCCATCTTCAGCTCGTGCATCAAAGCCACCCCGGTGCTGACGGTTTCAGTGGCTGCCTGGGCCTGCCCTCCTTCCTCCCGCTCTCGCTTGCTCCCAGCATTTCAAATAAAACCAAAAAAACTCGTAGTTTTTCCATGGCAACATAGATCACAAACAGAGCCCTCAGCTCTTAAGGGATGGGAGACTAAAACATCCTGGGGCTGGGGGAGGGACGGAGGGATATTACACTATTTGACTCTTGGGGAAGGATTAATAAGCTTTGGGGAATCAAAACTCACCTTTCCAGCAGGGTCCCTGCATCCAAACCACCCCTTTTCTTACCTCATGCTGTTTAATGCTGCCTAATCCCTTCAAGTCCTGCTCACCCCCCTGAGCCTAATTGCTGACATGGTTAGCAAACGGCTTGGGAATCATCCCAGGAGCCCACATGAATGCAGAGATCAGCCATTTTAACAACAAGAAGAGGAGAGCAGAGGCAGGTGCTGCTGGGTTGGTGTGCGATGGACCCCCCAGCCTGCTCCCTGTGCACCAGCAGCTCTGTGGCTTGGCAGAGGTGCCACCCTGGCTGGGTACTGCAGCTGGAGCCCGGAGGTGTCACCAGCACCCCTGTCCCACTGTCATTTGCTGACAGCACCAAAACTGTCATTGCTCTTTGGAGAATTTTCCACTGATGCTCTCCAGCAGTGCCCACTGCTCCCTTGCTAATAGTGATGCTCACAGCCCCTGGGCTTTGAGGCTGATCTCCAGCATCAGCTCTTATTCCTCTTGACCTCTGAAATATGTTGTGATAAACATTTGATGAGCTCTGCCTCCCCACCCCTTTTCCTGCATACTTTCCAGCATTTTTCTCTGATCCTGTTACGGATTTCACAGAAAAAAGGGAACAAAGGGAAATAGCCCTTTTTTTATGTTTCCAGCAGAGAGGCCAGGTAGGGAAGGGGAGAATCAGCTTAAATTCATTATCAGCTGCTCTCTTCAAGGTTTTATGCTCTTCTTCCCATTCTGGTTCCCACACACGGTCAGGTCCCAGTCCTGCTTCCAGCTATGACCAGTGCAGGTCCTCTACTGAGGTTTAGTCTTATCCTCCAGACTCAGATATTGCAATCCTGCTCTACAGACTTATGTTTCACAATGATTTGCCCTCAAAAGTTTGTATTTAGGAAAAAACTAAGCTCTGGGCCATGCTGTGCAGGCAGGGCTAATGCATCAAAAGGGGCTGGAGAGGGGAGGGCTCTGGCTTGGGAAAACCTCCTCACCTGTGTCCTCAGGTTGTGTTTAAGCTCAACCCAGCCTTGGCTGTACTTGCAGTTTAGCATTGGAGAGCATCAAGGGCAGATGAAGCTTAGGGGAGGTTTCAGGAGATGTGGACTGGAGGAAGACCAGAAAAACAGGCTTAGGGCAGCACTCCCTCTTTTGCTTTTCCAGGACGCTGCACTAGTGGTTTTCAGAGGAAATGGAAAGAATGAGGAGAGGAACAAAGGGCTTTAATGCTCCTAAGTGCTTGTTTTCGTCATTTCTCCAGCACATGCAAGCTCTGTAATGTGCCAAAATTGAGCCATGACTTTCTCTGGAGACGGAGAAGATGGGATTTTGGGGGTTCCACATGCTCCTTATTTGCTGAGCTGAGCCCAGCAGGACCATCCATCCATCTGTGTGTTTGTCCATCCATCCTCCCCCAGCTCTGCAGGACTGGCCCTGGTGGCCTCCTTTCCCAAAGGAAGGGGAGCTGGTTCTAATGCTGCTGCTCTGTCCTCCCCCAGCTTGCTGGTACCCTCTGCACCCCCCCCTCAGTTCCTCCCATTCCCATGGCTTTGTACAGGAGATGGACAAGCCCTGAGCATGGGATGGTCCCACAGCCTGGCAGTGCAGAACAGATGATCCCATCAGTGCAGGGACATGTTGATGGGGAGCACCCCAAGAAACACCCCACTGTGTGTGGGGTGTTCATCTCCCAGCTGGGCTCATGTCTCAGCCGTGAACTCCTCCTGGCCCTGACACAGAAGCCCTGTACTGTTTAGAGGTTGGGTTTTTTGTGTCATTTAGTACAGTAAATCAGTAATTCAGAAAAATATTTGGAGTGGGAGCTGGTTTGCTGTTTGTTGAAGATCTTTCAAAAACCAGGGGGAATAGGAACACCTGAATTTCCAGGTTCTGCTAAAGGGAGTGATGCCAGCTGTCCTGAGAAACAGTGAACCTCACTCCCAAATCCCCAGGGGGTCTGCCACCCCTGGACATGTGAAGCACCCTGGCCACTCACAGCCTGCAGGTCCTGGCTGCAGTGTGGGGGTGCACTGGCATTTCTCTGGGTCTGACCCTCTGCCCTCCCCTCCACAGCAATATTTCATCCTCCTCATCATCACGGACGGGGTGATCAGCGACATGGACGAGACGAGGCACGCTGTGGTGCAGGCATCCAAGCTGCCCATGTCCATCATCATCGTGGGCGTGGGCAATGCTGACTTTGCTGCCATGGAGTTCCTGGATGGGGACAGCCGGGTGCTGCACTCCTACACCGGCGAGGAGGCTGTGCGCGACATCGTCCAGTTTGTGCCCTTCCGGAATTTCCGCAATGTGAGTGAGGGCAGTGGGGAGGTGAGCACAGGAGAAATGGGGTGTCAAGCCTGGAAATCACCCTGAAAGTGGAGCAATCATAGTTGAGGCAGGCAGAGGCAAGAGGTACCTGCCTGTCTTACCCTGTCTCAGCGATGCTCCAGCACAGATCAGGTAAATCAGCGCTGCAGGCTGGAGGGAGGGGTAACAGTGCTCTGCATCTCTGTAGTGGGCTCCACTTGTGCATCCCCCTGTTTCTCCACCTCCTGTCATTGTCACACAGGTGGGAGCAAACACCAATGACTCAGAGTGTGGTCTGGGTTCCTGCAGCAAGCTGAAACAGCACGGGCTCATGTCCCTCTCCACAGTCCTGTGCTGGTGTCTCCTTTTCAGGCCTCATCCAGCACACATGCTACACCCCAAGGGCTTCATGCTGAATTGCCCTAAGGATGAGCCCTGTGCCCCCTGGTCCCCTGTAGGAAGGGGCAATGCTGGCACTGGCCCTGCACATCCCCTCTGTGGGATGGTCCCTTGCAATCATCCAGGAGACAGCTCTGGGTTGCTGGCACAGGATTGATTGCCAAGGATGCAGCTTGTGGTTATCTTACCCTTTTTTGCAACTAATCAGTGTCTTTCTATTTCACCTCCTGCTACTCATACCTGTTTTCTCTGACCTACTCAGGATATTTTATTCCTCCCTACCAGTGAATTATCTCCTGGAGGGAAGGGGTATTATAGAATATAATAATCCCAGGTGTGTAAAATGCTGTCTGCCAGTAGACTCTGGAGGGTATTAAATGAAATGCTGAGACCTGGAGTTGGGGACAGCCCAGCTGTGTTTGCTTGGTTGGTCCCCTGTGGCTGTTCTAACACTGGTGTTTGTTCTCTTTGGCTCACAGGTCCCCAAGGAGACCCTGGCCAAAGCTGTGCTGGCAGAGCTGCCCCAGCAAGTCGTGCAGTACTTCAAGCACCAAAACCTGCCACCCATCAACTCGGAGCCTGCGTAGAGCTGTGCCAGGCTGCGTCCTCTGCATGTTGCCGAAGCCTGTTGGTCCTGCCGAAAGCACGTTCCACATTCTTTTAAGAGAATACCCTCCCTGAAACACTTTGTACTACTTAATTTAATTGCTAAGTTCTTAAGACTCATCCCAGCAAAGCGTCTGGATTCATTTTGTACAGTCTTGGCCCGAGGTAACACTAAGCAGTCAGGCCATGCCTTGGTCCTGCTCCGTTGAGTCACTTTTCAGTATTGAATGTACTTTGTATAATTTCAGTGGTACAGGATACAATTTTTATGATCAAAACTTGCTTTTTCCAAGCAATGAAATGCTTAATATATTATTATCATTCAATGAACTGGTCGTTGTATAGTTCATGTATTTGTGTTGTACCTGTACATCTGTCAGGTTCCGTGTTCATTTTTATACTGTGTACATGTTATATTTGTTATACTCAGGTTAATAAAGAAACTGGGACATTTAAAACCAGAGTCTCCTAGATGGCAAGGTCTGTAAGCAGCTTACATTGTCGGCAGTGCTGGGTGTTTGGAGCCACCCTGACAGGGCCTGTCCTGCTCCCTCAGTTGCTCTGCTGGCTCTGCCCCAGCATCAGCCCCACACTGTCAATGACAGCATCCCCGAGGGAGATTTAGTGAAGGTGGATATCCTGGGGAAGGCAGCATTCCCTTAGTGCCTGCCTGAGCTGAGGGCAGGGGCCTGGTGTGTGTGCTTGGAAAAACCCCGGTGACCCCACAACAAACCACCAAAGGGGGTTTCACGGTTCACTGCTGCTTCAACTCTAGAAAATTTGCCAAGTCTGAGTAACAAAAGCTCCCTGCTGCTTGGGAGAAGATGGGCTGGGTAATGAAATCCTGCTCTCCAGCAGCTCCTTTGAGCTGCTCATCAGCAATGTGCTAATTGCTGCTTTCTGCTGTTCCTAACTAGATTAAGATCTTTTGAAGCTGAGTACGCTGTTGAATATCCGGCAGGGATCACCAGCCGCACTCCAAACTCGACTAGACTTGACCTCCCCCCTCCCCATTAGTGGAAGCTTTTGAGGTGGGAGGTTGCTGTCCTACATGAAGCCTGCAGCCCTCTCTGCACACTCGTGTGCTACTGGTTGTGCTCTCTGCCACGGACCCCCCCAGCAACCTTGTGGCTGTCACTGCTGCCACCAGTGTCACCAGCACACAGATGGCCCTGGGCAGTCCCACAATGAGTTGGCTCTGAGCACAGCCCTGGGTGAGACCCCATCCCTTGGGAGAGGTGGGACTACTCCGTGAAACATTTGCCTTGCAAAACCTCCTGGAAGGGAAAATAAACAACCAGCACCACCCTTTTCCAAAGGGAGAAGCAGCCTTTGAAGGGTGGCTTGTTTAAAAATAATGCTGTATCCAGCTCAGCTTCCAGATCGAAGTCTGCGGCTTTGGCTTTTTTTTTTTTTATTTTATTTCCATAAGAGAACCTCACATGCAGCTGCAAGAGCTCGTAAGCTCTTGTGCTAGTAGAGTGTTTGTGGGGGTTTGTCGGGTTTTTTTAACACCTCGCTGAAGCTTTAACAACTAGCACAGACAACAAGCAGTTTACTGAGCTGTCCCTGGGGAGGGGATGAAGCACACACTATGCAGTCATGGTTTTTTCTTAAAAATAACAAAACCAAAAAAATCTAAATCCACCAGTGAATGGGAGTTGCTGGAGCCAGCCAGAGCCAGCTCTTCGTCTCCAGCTTGGACAGCCTAGGGCAAGGTTACTGTCACAGCTGCCCTTTTCAGGTCTGATTTATCCTCCATCCCATGCACTCTCCACTTCCCAGCACATCTCTCAGGGCGCTTGGAGTGTTTTAGTATCAGATGGCATCTGATGTACGAAGGTAAATGGGACACATGGACAGAGTGAGGAGCTGGGACAGCTCTGGTTTGTTCACATGGGCCAGGCCCTGAGAACAGCAGAGCTGACTCAGACTCAAAGGCATTCCCCAAGTGTCCTACTCCATTCTTCTAGGAACAGGAGAAAGGCAGAGGGCCCTCACATCTGCTTTTCCTGGATTATGTCTCCTCCTAGCCTTAAATGGCCCAATATAAACATCATCTCACCTGCAGCCCACCACCACATCTGCCACAACTGGCTCCCAACTCCCTGTGTCTAAACCAGGCATTTTGACTGCAGCTGTGCAAGATACCACTCAGGAAAACAGCCTCAGCATGCTCACAGCTTGGTCAGGCTGCTCTGACTCTACACTCAGATCACCGATCTAGATAAATGCAGGGAAGAACACCAGCAGCTCTCCTTGAGGCTCTCGCCCATGCAACTTTAATAAAAAAGCATGCTATTTTTTTTTGTGCACCACTTCCATTTCACTCCATAGTTCAGTAAGATGAAAGTCACCAAAAGCAAAGCATCTACCTATTTTACACCTGAAAGTGCCATAATTACAGTACATAGAGAAGAGGCAGGAGGAACTCTGGAGCTAACACAGGAGATGCCAAGCAGCCCAGAACAGGGGAGGAATTACAGTGTGTTTGTAAGGATCTGATTGTGGAACAGGGCTGTGCAAACAGAAGGGGTATTTCACTAAGGATAGCTTCATTTTAAGCCCAACTCTCCCCGTTTCCTTTGGAAACTTCAACACTCATGCTAAGGCATGAATCCACTACAGGCCTTGTTTTCTCTGCTTTTAGCCCAGCTGCTCCCTTACAAGCGTAGTACATAGAGCAGGATTGCATGAAGACACTTCCACCTCTCAGCAGTCAAGATGAGCTGTTCCAACCTTCCAAACTCCCATCAGCACATTGAGGTTAAAAGGATGGGAGTTCTCCAGCTTCTGTACATAGGAATTTGGCTGAACAGAGGAATCCCACCCAGCCTGGATTCATGCCCTTCAGGACACTGCTGCTGAAAAGCTGAATGACTTGTCAAGCCCTGGTGCTGGAGCAACAACAGCCTTTGAGCAGAACAGCCAATTGCAGTTCCTGTGAACTCACTCAGGGCAAGTTTTCCATCACCACCTCTGCTTCTGTGGGAAACTGACCTATACCTCTCCTGGATGGCAGTTTGAGGGAAGAGCTGGCTGGGTAGAGCAGAAATTGCTTAATGGAATGAGAACAATTATGAATGGCAAAAGCAGAGATAAAAAAATGCATTCAGAATGTCTTTAATCATGTAACACTAAAACTTCTTTACAGTGTCATGGCAATCTACACTTCACCATCTGCTCAAATTTGGTTCTGCCCCCATTTTTCAAATACAGAATAAAAATGACATTTTAAAACAGAACACATGGCTGCTTCTACAAGACTTCACTGCTTCAAGTGATTATTTTTTGCCTGTTAGTCTTGTATAAACTTCTTAAATCAACATAATTCTTCCCATAAGAATTGTAAAAGATAAAGATCTCTCCTCCATACCCTCAGACCTTTGTTACATGGTTAGATGTGCCTTCTGCTTTAGGATGGCAGCTTTTCTTCCAGGCTCAGTATGCACCCCAGAAATGGAAAGTTGGGGGTGGGGGGGGGAAATAATGAGTTACTTTAGGAGTATCTGAGTGTATTAAAGTTGAGAGGTTAGCTAGAAAGATAATATTTGGGGCAGAAGGATGCAACAAGCATCCATCAGGGCTTTGGAAGATATTCTGCACTACATTACACACGGAGGGATTTTGTTATGGACCATCAAAGAAACTGTTGCCACGAAAGACAGAAGAGACAATCTTCCCAGTGGAATTAATAGTGCCTTCGCTATCCGAGCTGGACTCTGAGTCGCTGCTCCCCGAGTAGGCGCCCAGGCCAGGCAGGATCCCGATGCACACAGCTGCCGAGGGACAGTGCACTGTGGAGCCTCCCACTGAGCTGCTCCCCAGGGGAACACAGGAGGGTTTTTCTGGAAGAGAGAAACCTCAGTCAAAAACCAGAGTGCAGGAAAGGAGTTTCAACCAGCCCAGGAACTGCCACGTGTCACTCACCTGCTTTTCCCACATAAGCGGCGGATGATTTCAGGATTTAATTAAAGCATAAGGCAGCTTTATGCTGTAATAAAGCCATTCTGACAGGAAGGACTTGCTACCTCAGGGGATTTTTTTTCCTCATCACTAGTTTAAGCCCAGCTCTATGCTGGCATTACAGATACTTTATTCTAAAGTTGTCAGTTTGATGCTTGTCAAGTACCAAACCCACTAAATAAGAATAAATGGCTTTGCTTTGAGTAATTGAGTATTTTTTTTTTTGCAATGTAACAGCAAAAAGTTTTATTCCATCGTTCTCCTAGTCAACATCTCTCATCTTCCATGGCTAATTAATTATTTCTGCTGTTCTGAAAGTTTACTGAACAGAAGGAGATTCGGGAAGCGCCTTGGGTTGTTGTTACACAATTGCAGCTCACCCGATTTGTGTCAGAGTATCTTGACAGCAAGTCAATTGCAGCCCTGACAGCTAAAGCTGAAGCACGACTTAATTTTTCTTCTAGCTCCCCATGATTTTCTGAAACAAATTGATTTCAGGATGGACTGAATCATTTAATAGATTCACAGAGCATAAAGCTAAAGTGGATGTATACAAATACATCCAATGCTGCTGTGAAGAGGAAAGGGATGATCTGTTCTTAATGTCTCCTGCCCACAGAACAAGCATTAGGCTTGAAATGCACCGAAGGGGACTTCCATTGGTTATCAGGTTAAACTCTTTCAGATTAAATCAGTCAAGCATTAGAATAAACTCTCCAAGGAAGGTGCACAGTCTATCTGTGGAGACTTAAGAGCAACTTAGATAAACATCTGTCAGGACTGGTTTGGGCAGGGTACATCCTGATAACCTGCAGAGGTTCTCAGCAGCCCTATTTTCCATGAAAGCTGTCAGCATTTACAGTTTCCATTTCTGTTGCTTTAAGAGAGAACATACCAGCCAGAGCCTGTGCTGTCTTGCCCAGTGAAGGAACAGAAAAGCAAAGCCTCTATGAGACTTAATCCCAAATCAATTGCTGTTCAGTGACAGACACACAGCTTCCCACATGCAGAAGCTGGGACATACCTTGATTCTTTTCGTCATGGTCAGTGTCTAGTTTCAACCTCTTCACACTGTTACCACCATCTGAACTGTGGAAAAAATAAGAAAGTGTCTTGTTCCTCATAGACAACCACTTAATTACTGCGAAGTCATTGTTGCATCTTTGCCTCAAATGCTACAGCAAATGCCAGCAGGGTCTCCTGATGACCATCACCACTTCCATCTGCCAGCAACTTCGGGAACATGCAGGATCCAAGAAAGCGTCAACACCTACCCTACAAGTATCACTTGCTAACCTGGGAAAGGAACACGTCTCTTGGAGTCCAAGTTAAACCCCTTGCACAGCAACTCAGAGCTGCCTATTCAGCAGGATGCACCCCACAGGAGACTGGGAATGACTACCTGAGCTTCAGACACCCACATGACCACAGCCTTGCAGATGTGGATGATTACCACACTTGCTGGTGCCAACATCCATGGCTTTTCCCTTCCAGGGCTTCCTTCCCCTACTTCAATCACTTAGAGAGCCTATTCTAAAACATCTAGAAATCTTGCACCCAGTAAACCCAGACAGTTTTGCAGCAATTCACACAGTTGCCGTGTCTAGAAAGGTCCTTTTTGGGCCCAAAGTGGCATTGGAAGAAAGGAGCATGACTTGGACTTCTGACTGTTCAGAGCTTCTGTAACTCTCCTGTCACTGCTCAGATTTCCCCCCCCTCGCTCCTGCATGTTCCCACTTCCAAGTCATCCACATAAACAAATGCCTCCCAGATTCAGCTGTGATGAACTGATGAAGCATGAGCATTATTATGTATTAACTCTTTTCTGTCCCTATCAGAACATGCAGTACAGATGAAAGGTTATTCTGTGCAGAGAGCTTTTAATAGGAATACATCCTTTACAGGAAATTACAAAGCTCAGGGAGCAGATGTTGAGCTCACACTGCACTTGCTTTGGGCCACTTCACAATAAAGAGGTAAGATGGCAAAAATAGAAGACTGCAAAGCAAGTCTGCAATGGCACTGACATGTCAGTTAAGATGCTCTCTTCAAACAGATGCCATCTGCAGACTTTAGAAGTACCATTAAGCACATGCCAGCTCCTTTTCTACATCCTGGGTTAAGTACTAGTAGTTACAAGACAAAAACAACATTATTGGCTGCTTGTTATCTGCTCAGGGTTTTTCTTCTCTGCCTTCCCAAAACCCAAACTACCACCCAACCCCACAGACATTAGGTGGTAGAAGTGCTAACTTCAGTTTTCAGACATGCAATTACTGCTGTACTGGGAGCTAAACATCACCCTACAAGATAAGCTTCTAAAATAATCTCACATTCCCCAAGATGTTTCAAACACACTGAATTTTGAGATGTCAGTAATCATCTAAAGTATTAGATGATTCCTCTGTGGGAAATAAGTTTGGTCCCACATGCCTGGTTTCTCCATAACCTGTAGCACACCAGCAGCTGTGTTTGCAGGCCAAGATCAAAGCAGCAAACACATCACAAACCCTGCTGCCACCTCCCTGGGATGGAAAGAGTGTTGATGTATCAGTGCAAATCCCTGTGGAACACAGGAAGTTTTTCTGATGTACTCAGGACCAAACTGGTACACAAAGGTTCTCTCTTGTAACCTTGTCTCCCCTATGCTGTCCCCAGCAGCAATTAAAACAATTAATTTTAAACACAGGTAAAATTGGCTGATAAATCAGGCAACCCTGAATGAAATTGCATGAGTAAGGTGACACTGATATCTACAAACAGAGATATAAAATAGATTCCCTCCAGATCCCCAAGCAGGATTGCCCAAGCCTGGCACTCTAAAATGAAGAGTCTACCCACTTGCTTTACACACGCTTATCTATTTGAATTGCTTCATGTTTTTCCCCACAGTTTGTGAGAGCCTATAGAAACAAGACTGGTCTTTTCTTATACTTTCCCCCATTTTTCTTCAGGGCTAAGGTTTACACTTCACTCTCTGGAGGCAGTTTTGGCCTGTCTCCCTTTACACTGCTAACTGGGTTCCGTTCCTCATGAATTTATAGAGGTGTGAAACTAACCTTCTGTGTTTCACAGCTCCTGCCAACAGCTTTGCCTGAGAAAATTTGTTCTTGTTTTCCACTGACTTCATGGGCAATTTCTTCTCAGTTTCCTTCTTTGGGTCCATACTGACTCCCACTTTAGTGAGAGTGCTGTGAATTAAGGGTTAAGGATCAACTGGGAAGGAACGGGGAGAACAGACATTTCCTCCCTGATATATTTAGCCAGCTCTGCTGACAGCAGCAACCGAAGTTCATTCACATATTCTATCAAAATTAATTTATTTGTAATGTCATTAAGCTGGTACCCTCAGCCAAAAGAGAAGATACTTTACCCTCTGAGGTCAGAGCTCTCTTGGGTATCAGGACCAGCTCTCCCTGTGAAGATGTCCAGGCAGCAGCCTGGGAGCTGCTGTTCTGAAGCCAGAAATGTGTAACACATGACACCCAGCACCCATGAACATACCCACCATCCTTTTTCTAAAGGCCTCAGAAGAGCAAAAAGGTCAGGCTGGACCAAAACAAACCAAACAGGCAATGCCGTACTTCCCCTTCTATGGGGATCAACATATTTGTAATTCAAATTTGCTGCTCCAAACTCTAATCCTTAGCAGAAAAGCTAAGTAGCAATATGTGCACTCACTTCCACTCCTCAAACCCTCTTTTTGCTGAAGCTGGCAGATTTCAGCCTAGCAAGACAGAACAGTTCTATTTTTTGGGTTTGGTCTATAGCACTCTGTCTTTTCAAATCATGTCTCTGTAAGGACCACAACTGGTGGTCTGAGCACCAATCCCAAGAGGAAGATGACAGATTGGTTATGGGGAAATGTGGTCCAAGATCCACCCAAAAAGATTGCAACTGCACAGAAAAGCTAAGTAGATTAAAAGAGTGTTAGCAAGGTGAAATGCAGCTGAAACCTATAATGAAGTGGAAAAGCTTAAGTAGGTTTTCAGATGGGATAAGAAGGAGCTGGGTCTGTTATTAGGGCACACTCTACACACATTGAACATCTCTCCTTGTGGCAGGATCTGATAACAATGTCCAGCTGTATCTGCTAAAGAGAGGTCTGCCAAAGACCCTGTCTGTAGATGAGGTGCCAGAAGAGCCACACAAACTTCTGCAAAAATTTTAAACTGCACAAGCAAAGCCAAATTAACCTAATTAACCTAGTGTGTTAATAAACTCAAATCTAGTATTCTAACAGTTTCTCCTCCAACTACAATTCCACAAGTTGGAGTTTCACAAGTGCCCCAGTCACTGCAGACATATATTGGATAGTGAATTTCATGTTGATGGCCCATATATTTGAAGCCATAGCTTTTTTCCCCACTGAACATCTACAAATCAAAAACTCTTAGACTTTGCTTTGAAGTGACACACTCAGTCTCCAATCACTTTATGGTCAGGAATGTTCAGATGCCATTTCTTATTTGATTCTCCTAAGGATACAGCAGTAACCCAGACTGCTCCCTACTTCAACCAAAAGTCTTCTCAGCCCAAAATACTGTTCAAATTTATCTATTTTTGAGATGGCACAGGAGTGCCATCCTGTGGCAATCCGAAGCCATCTGAAAGCTCCTTGTGTCGAGCATGGTTTGATGTTGCCACACAAATCTTCCACACACTGCAGTGTTCAACTTCCACATTTAAGTCCATTACCTTGTTATATCCTAAGCCTGACTGAGGAACTCAAAGGCTTTTCTTTTAAGAGATACCAAATTACAGGCTTTTTGCTTCCATCCAGGATGGCATTCTCCTAAAATTCCTCAACTAGAAAGGCACAGCACATTTTTAGTGGGTATTTTATACATCCTGCTGTCATTAGCAAATGTAATGCTATACCCAGCCAAGAAGTGTTCCCTCCCAGGAAGAGAACATTAGAAATAAACCTCTCAATCTTAAATATCAACTGCACTAAACAAGCTGTCCTTCAGTAAAGCCAGCTTCTTGGAGGGGGACTGTTCCTACATTTAGATAGCAGTGAAGACAAGATGATCTTGTTCTCAAATAGTTTTTGGAAATGACTTAAAAAATACTTGTAAATCATAAATCACTGTCAGAACAGGGGAGTCTGGACAGGGTAAAGAGCAAAGAAAGCTAGTTGTTCATGCAGGAGGAAGAAAAATTTCTATTCATCCATGCATATGAATTTCTTATGCTCAAGAGTACATTAAAATATTCCACGGTATATTTATCCTGAAGATGTATAATTTTGTGATTGTTCAACCTGAAAAATTAAGAAAAATAGAAAAAACCAAATTCTATACTTGAATATTGATGCAGTTTTTACCATGAAATTCGTGCCTCTGGGTAGCTTAAATTAGATGCTATACCAAAAAAACCCCCAAAAAACCAAATAATGAAACCCATTGGGTTGACATTCCTCTTATTAATTTGGATGAGCAGTTAATCAGTACCTAGAGATGCAGCACATTTACCTAGTACACAGTGGGTTTTGTCACTGCAGTGATAAACCATTAGTAACAACCTGTAGGTGCAAAAAACACTTTTGCATTTCAGAACATCACCAAAAATTTCAAACACAAACAAGTCATTTTGCTCTGAGGTTGCTTGAAATACTGTGGCTAAATAAAAATAATTTAAAAAAGAAAATTAAATGGGCAACCCTCCTTGTTTTTTTTACAAGATAAGGTGACTATAAAACATTCTCCCTTCCTCCACCCCATCAGTAGGAAGTTCTACAGTTTAATTTTTACAGCAAGACTGGATCCACAGCCACTAATATTACCAAGACTGGAAAAGATTGAGGTAAGATGGCCTGTACATCTTGATCAGGCCATTCAGGGATCTGTGTGTTATGTGGCTAATTCAAGACAACTTAAGATTCCCTCTGGGCTGGTATGGCTCACCCCAGATGTATGTGACATAACGAGAGCTGTCAGCTGCTCCCACAGCACAACCTCACACTGCACAACCCTGGATCAGCCAGCCCCCCGAGCAACCATCAACTAAATATATCCCATGAATATCCCATTATTAGATCCAGCAAATCAAGAAAATACTCCAAATCCATCAAATAACTCCAGCCTATTTCTGAAGTTAAAAAAAATGCATCAGGACTGCTTTTTCATAAACGCATTCCTGAGCTAATTGAGATGCTCTTCACAGGACACACGCTTCAAATTGTAAATCATTGACTAACACAAGGTAAGGCCAATCTTTGTAGTATCAGCACTATTCAATTTTATTTGCTGACTGGTTTTGGTCACCTCCTTGTGTCCACAAACTCTTTAATTTACACTGAAGCTTCCCTGAGAACTTGTGTTTTGTTCACCCACGACTCAAAAGCAATGGAGACAAAGAAACCATCAGATTCTGCATAGGTTCAGTAAACCTCAAAAAAGCATCACTTTGCTTAGCACAGAAATCCTCAAATTATTCCAGCCTCCCTTGACTGGCACAAATTAGAGAGAAAACGCATCCTATATGATTTTCTAGCATATCTTCATGAAAATTAGGCATAAAACAGCAAAGCCAAACTGTCCTGCTCTTAGTACTACCTACAAGTGTTTATTACCCAAAGGTGCTGAGTCTCCATGGGCACTGACTTCCCAAAAGAAAGTCAGCACATATGCACAGATGTACTTAATTTCTCATCCTGGAGGTATCAGCAAGGGAGAAAGAATCTCATACTTCAAGAAGAGTAACAGAGAGGGCAACCCAAACATTATTTAAAACAGGTATTCTAAAATTAGGCAATATACAGTTTAAAAAAAGAGCATTTAGTTTTCCATAAGAAGACAAAACAAAATATTAGAAATAATAGGCTGGTTTCTCTTTATGTTCTCTTTCTCTTTCCAAACGGAGAGGGGAGAAGGAAAGAAAAGTACCAAGTAAGTGGGAGATGAGGGGAGAATATCAAACACTACAGTGGTCTATCAAAGCGACAATGAAACCATGAAACTTTGAAAGTGTATCATTGTCCATGCTCTACAAAGCAATTTTATAAAAAGCATTTCAAAGGACAGAAAAAACTACAGCCCACTCTTACCCTCCTCTAGGTAACCAACAGGCATTTTAGTGCAAAGGATATTCTGTATTCATTTAGTTCTTTCAGCTCTTCTTCCCTTCGTTGCTTTTCTAGTAGCTCTTGCTGCCGAGAAACCTCATCAAGGAAATGCGTCTCATCTTCATCTAAGCCTCTTACCATATTCTCTGAATAAAGAAAAGAGAAATTTCTTGTTTTGGTTTCAGACACCAAGAGTAAGTCTGTCTCCTCAGAATGTTCTTAAACCAACCAATAGCTAAAAAAAACCCCACCTTACTTTTTCCCATAAATCTTGCCTCAAAATAGGAAGTGGATTTTCTTAGAGCAAACAATTAGTACCTAATTAGTATTAACACCTGTTAAAAAACAAAAGTAGAAGCAAGACAACTCCTAACCTCCAAATAAAACCAAATTTTTTCTAAACATGCTGCCCTACTTTAAGGAAAGCACATGCTAGTGCAGCAGGAAGGTCTTTTATTTCCTGTTCTGCAAATGTTCAACATCTCTGGAGCAAATAATTTAATTACAGTAGTAAAAATACTTTTTAGAAAGAACAAATTTTGCTGTTTGTAGTCATCCTCGGAAATTTTAGCCTAAACATCACCTTTAGTCTTCATTAAAGTTTAATTCCATATGAGGATGTTTAAGCTTTTACATGAAGTCACCACATTTTTAATCTTTGCCCACATAGTTTAGCCCTAGTCACTTTAAGGGCAAACTAGGAAATCCTTTTACACTGATAACTGGCAAGCTTGTGTCTTTGACAGAAAAGCTCTGGAAATCAATTATTATTTGAGGTTACTTTATAGAAGCCAATCCCTGCTGCTTCCAACTCATGCAGAGCTCATTCATAAATCTTTAAACAGTAACTTGTAGCACTCACTGCTACTGCTGAGGCCCCCTTCAGAGAGCAAAAGTAGTGAAACTTGGGATGTTTTCTGAAGCAAGTGACATGAATTAATTTAATTTTCTGCCTGCCTCATCTGCAAACTAAGAGGAGCAGCCACTGAGGTCCTAATGTATTAACGCTGCTATCTGTACTTTCCACTTTTCAAAGGGCTTTTCTATAAAACCAGAAATTCAAACATCAATAGAAATTAGGTTCCAATTTCATCAGAAGAGTCAAATATCTACTTTTGAAGAATCAAAACATGTAAATTTACTTCTTCCACACCATAATCTTAACTCTCAAATTACTTTTAGTCAAATAATTACGGCTTGGAAATGTAATAGCAGCTCTAACAAGATTTCTTTAATTGATTCAAGCAGATGTATCAAAGCATGAGTTCAAGAGTCACAAGACCACAATACATTTCCACTTTTCCATGAATTGCTATCAAGTTTGTTTGGGTTTTTTTGTTTGTTTTCTCTCCTGAAGCCTCTGTTTCCCTCTCAGAGAGGGAGACAAGACACACAGATATGTATATCCTTTACTCAGAAGTTGTGTACAGCTGTTGCATACAACACATGTAGTCTGCTGCTGGTGCTTACTGAATTTAAATTGCTCCTCAAACTCCTGCTGCTTCTTTTCTCTCTGTTCCTGGAGCCTTTCATACAACGACCGTGGGTCATATGCCTCCTCTGGGCATTCTGAAAGGAACAAATCAGGAAGAGAGCCCATATGTTAGAAACACTAAACCACCAACAGTTCTCAGGTCCTTCATATAAAAACCTTTTGAAATTATAGAATATAAAGAGCCATCACTTTTTATTTCTATTTTCCACAAAAGTGAAATATTCTCAGATCTTTTTCCTGTAATTATTAAAATTTATCCCATACCTTTTGGATCCTCAGGTTTTCGGACCTTTTCCCATTCCTCTTGCCTTCTCTTTCGTCGCTCCTCTAGCTCTGCTTCAGACACGAACCTCTTGTTAATCACAAGGTCAGCAGTACCATCTCCTCCATCCATTGTGGAAAAGTGTCGCCTAAAAACACAGTATGAAAGACATCAGGAGTCTGACTACACTTTTCAGTGAGTGAAATGTTACTAAATATCCTGAAAAACAGACCTGCTGCCCTTACCATAACTTCAGCTCTCTAAAGAACACTGCATAGTAAGCACTGATAGACACCAACTCACTGAATAACTGCTAAGACTAATAAGCATAATCTATTACTCCTTCTTTACTCTTCTTTCATAATTACATCTTTTCTGCTAGTTGTCTGCCTCAGGCTGTTTCTCTGCAAGTCATATTTTAATGGATTTACTTTGCTTAAACAAATATTAAAAAAAAAATTTAAACATCCTCACCTACACTCTCATCCTTTTGTTTATGTTCTTCCATGTCTCTGTTCTAAAGAGATAAAGTGAGGGAAAAACATCAAATCCCAAGCTCTTTTGCCCAGCCTGAGAAAATTTAAGAAAGCATGCCTGTTTTCAGTTGTTGAATGCATGTATTGAGATGTGATTAACAGCGAGATTTCAGAAATTAGCTGGGACAGAGTTTTGGCTGGGACAGAGGTAAACCTCTTAGCAGCTGGTACAGCTCTGTGGTTTGGGTTTAGTTTGACAATAACGTCAATAAGACTCTTGCAGTGTTAGCTGTTGCTCAGTTGTGCTCTGAGTCAAGGACTTCTCACTGTCTCACGCTCTGCCAGCGAGGAGCTACACAAGAAGCTGTGAGGGAGCATGGCCAGGACAGCTGCCCTGAACTGGCCAAAGGGATATTCCATAGAACCACAACCACAGAATACCATGACCAATATATAAACTGGGGGGAGCTGGCTGGAATTTGCTGATCCCTGATTGAGGACAGGCTGGACATGGGGTGGTGAGCAACTATATTGAGAATCACTTGTTTCTCTTGGGTTTGCTCCTCTCTCCCCCTCTCTCCTTTTCATGGCTATTATTACTGTTAATACTAACAGTACTGATTATAGTACTAATATATTTATTTTGTTTCAATTATCAAACTGTTCTTATCTCAATTCCTGAGGTTTATTTCTCCCCGTTCTCCTCCCTGCCAAGGCAGGGCAGAGAGGGAGCAATTCCAAGGTGCTTGACAGCAACTCATCTCTCCAGTCCCAAAAACCTCCTGCAGCTCCCAGCAGCCCCAGGGAGAGCTGAGCTGGGGGCTGTTAGGGTTACACAGAGTTCAACAGGTGAGTGAGAGAGAGAATTTCCCAAGGCTAAAACAGAGCTGGGGTTAGAAAACGAGCAGCACCTCCCCTAGAGAGAGCACAGCCCCTTCCCACACAGTGCAGCCACCCTCTGCTTCAAGATTTCAATGCCAGGTGCAGGGTGAAGATGCTCCAAATAGTCAATCTAACAAGGAAACTCATGGTCTTGACCATGTAAGCCATCTTGTAAGACCAGGATGAAGAAAATGGCTTCTGTAAGTCCTAGGTGTCTCCTTTCAGAATTATTCTGCCAGCTCCACAATACACACCAAAGTGGTTTGTTTTTATCAAGCTGAAATAGTATAACATAAACACAACAAGCAGAGTTGTTCATCTAAAGACATGCAAACACAACTGTTTTTCTGCTTTTTACCTCCCTGGTATAATTGGAGCAAGTTAAGGACTACAGATGACTACTCCCAGTTCCGCCAACTACTCTTTATTTGGGATCTCACCCTGCCTGCATTTCAGCACAGAAGAGATCCTAGAACAGTTACTCTTCCAAGGAGGAAGGGATACAGTAACCCAAATAAGGGAAGAAACCTGTTTATTATCCTTCCTTCACACCACAAGGAAAAACTCCCGCAGGAAGTCCTGAAATCCTTACCAAAATTGATACTTTTGTGGGTTATTCAAAAACTGATACTTTTGTAGGGTATTGTTTGTAATAAGAATGAAAAAAATGAGGTATCAGGAGAAATCCAGGCTAGAGCACTGGACAAATATTTGTTACAGCAGGATGCATTCTTAAGGTGGGTATTATTAAAAGAAGACAAAAGGATTCTCTTAAGAGCTGCGGACAGGAAGAACAGATCGAGGGCTGGTGATTTTCTCTTTTGTTAACTTTTCTTTCTTTCTTTTTTAATATCTAACAAAAATCCACCTAAAGACAAATCCACTTTCCAGAAAGCATGGAGCACTTGCCCTTTGAGTGTCATTTCTGAAGGTGGTTCAAGTTGGAAACCTACAGAGAAGATGAAAATTGAATTTCACTGCTGAATACAGGTCCCGATCGCAAGGCCAGCTTTCTTATCCATGTGCTGCATACACAACATGACTTGTTTCTCCAGTTGTATCATCTCAACCCATCCATTTAGAGATGCAGCAAAAGGTTCCAAAACAATGGTGGCAGAAAGTAATAAAAACAAACTGAGAGAGAGGAATTCTACAAGAACACAGCATCCTCTGGGGACTAAAGCCTTCAGCAGCAAACCACCTGGATCAGTCAGCTCACTTGGACAATATATTTTAAGACACATTAAGTGGATAAGGTTTAATTACAGCCTGAGATGCAGCAATGCTGTTTTCAATACTGTCCTGAAAGCTGGTGTCTGATACTGACAACCCCATCTCAGGGCACAAAGATGTGGGGGAAAAAAACCCATCAAGCAGCATTATATTAAAGTTCACTTGCACTTATAAAGTTTGCTAATCTTGCTGTATGCTTTGCTCTTTACCACCTGAAGCAAACACACACAAACCAGACCGACAAAAAACATGCACTTGGCAACTTTCCCCTGTTTATCTATGTTTTCGTCTGGTGACTGTATTCTAGGGCTATGCTGTCACTGCAAATGACAGAAGTTTATGTCACAGCTGTGTTTTTATAACACCAGATGGTAACATCCCCAGGATCAAAAAACCTCCCAAACTTCACAGCCCTCGCCACCACCTAGGCTGGAACAGATGAAGAGCACGGATGGTGTTTTGGGTACTCGTGTGCAGCTTCCAATACGTTCAGCCCCCATTAAATAGCAAAGATTACTTTTCCTACCCAGTTCATCAGCCCACCACTGAACGCACTCGGGCAGCGCTCCCCGCTCCCCCGCAGCACATCGAATAGAGCGCTGCGCGCCGAGCCTGGAGCCGCCCCGACACGGAGGGGATGAATCGCTCCCCACCAGCCTGAACCCGCCCCGGCCCCGCTCCCTGCAGCGCCCGCGGAACTCGGTGCGGGAACCCTCCGCTGCTCCGAGCCTCACTGCGACCTCCTCTCCCCATCTCCTCCAGCCCTCGTCCCGGGAGCGGCCCCCGGCCCGCCGCGCTCGCAGGGCCCAGGCCCGGCCCGCTTCACTCCGGCACAAGAAAGGCCCCGCGGCCCGGCCGCGGCCGCTTTCCCCGCCCCCGGGCGCTCCCCTCGGCCCCGCCGCCCCGGGCCCGCCCCCGGCACGTACCGCGGCCCCTCACAGCGAGCGGCACCGCCGAGCCCGCAGCGCCGCCATTGACCCCGCTCCCCTCCGCCGGGCGCCCCGCCCCTTCCGCCCGCCACAGCCAATCGAACGAGCTCTTCCTTAGGCGGCCCCGCCCCCGCAGCAGCCAATCCCCACCGCCCTTACGGCAGGAAGAGCGGAGCGAGGAGCGCACGGGGATTGGCTGACGGGAGGTCGTCACGGCGGTCCCGCGTCGTGATTGGGCGAAATGCTCTCACCGGGGGCGGGGACGAGGGCGGGGCGGGTCGCCCAGGAGACGGCGGGGGGCGGGGCTGCGGGCGGGGGCGTGGCCTGTGCCCGGGGCGGGGCCGCGCCGTGAGTCGCCTCCATCTTTCGGCACAAAGGAGCGGCGGCAGCGCCGGGCCGAGCCGGGCAGGGGCGGAGGGCGCAGGGGCCGCGGCGGCTCCGCTGCGCTCCCGGCGGGGCTGCGCTGAGCTGAGCTGAGCTGAGGTGAGGCAGGGCGGGCGCGGCCCGGCTGGCGCGTGCGGCGGGGCTGGGGTGGAGCGGGGCGCGCATGGGGCTGAGGGGAAGGAACGGCGCCGGGTTGGGTGCTGGTGGCCGCGCTGGTGGCCCGGTGCCCGGCTGTGCGTTAATGAGTGACGGCACCGTGCTCACTCCACCCCGCCTTCCGCTCCCCCGGGGGCCACTGGGGCAGCTCTCGGTTGGGCTGGGGGCCAGGCCAGCGCAGCCCCCCGGCCCCAGGCAGCGGCCCGCGGTCCCGGCGGCTCCGGTGGCTGCAGCAGGTGCCCCCGGGAGCTGTGTGTACTCCCTGACTGCCTCCCGGGGCCACCGGTACCTCCCCTCCCGCGGAGGGCAAGCAGCGGGAAGAGGCGGGTGGCCACGGTGCAGCCCCGGGCTCGCCGGGCTCTGCCGGAGGCCCCGGAGCTGGGCAGAGCTGGGCTCGCCTGTGGAGAAAGCGGCTAAAGGTGAATGAAAGGGGTTTGGCGAGCTGGGGCGCTCCGAGCCCGGCGCTGCTCGGGGCCGGCAGGGTTGGAACTAACTAACGGAGCCTCTCGGGTGCTCCTATGACTTGCAAAACAAGGGCTTGGCTACGGCGGGTTTGGTGTGCGAGGGGAAAAATGACATCGAATCGCGGAATTACAGACTCGACGTGCTGCTCTGGGAGCTCTTGGCAGCTCGGAAACACGGCGGTGTTGTTGAGCCATTGAATATTGTTGCATGAATGTGAGAAGCCAGAATGCTGGCAACTATTTATCGCTCACAACGTAAAAGTATTTCTGCAGAGCAAGTTTTCTGCCTTTGCAGAGGAGATGCGAAGGTGTGGAGGGAGCCACCAAATGTGCTCGTTTGCCTGGATCTTTTGTTTTGCGTTCCTGGCGATAGATTAGGCAGCAGCACCTTTGCTACCGGTGCGGTAACACCTCTGCTCTGCTCTCCCACTTCAGTGCTTATAAAGCACGATTTTTTCACTGCTTCTATTACCCCCATATCGAGCATGAGTTTCTCTTTCAAGCCCTTTGATTCTGTCCTGCTGATCGCTGTTTCTATCTCGCGTACCTTCCCTGACCCTCTCTTTTTAGGAACTGCTATTTTTTAACGTGTTCTGCTGTGTGGCAGTAGGTGCAGAGTCCCTTCTGGCTGCAGTCTTCAAGTAGGTCCCATGAATGACTGTAGTGACCTTACTTTTCATTTTCAGTTTCGTTATTGCAAACTCTCATCCCTGAGCCCAGAGTTCATTTTGGTGCTCAGCTGGTGTTACCAGTTTTTCTCACACAGTAGAACTTTGGTCCATGGAGAGGCACAGACATAAGAGCTGCATTTTCTCTCCTAATTTTATTCAGCCTTGTAGATACTGCTCTGTTTTCTGAATGCTGGTGTGTTTGGTGGGTTTTTTTTTCATTTTATGTCTATGTCAGTGTTTGTTTTCTTCAGTATAAGGGATTTTTTTCTACTTAGCGCTAGCTTTGCCTCAGGATTTTAGTTTTTCTGTCCTTTGTCTTGCAGTGAATGCATGTATTTGTTTTGGTGTTGTTTTCTTTTCTCATGCTGGTCCTCAGCTCAGTTCTGCTTTGCTCCTAATTTTCTGTACATCCATCAGTTCTGTGAGGTTATTGTCCTGTGGAGACCTACATCCATTTGTATACTGTGACTTTCCCTTGTTTACTTCCTGGTATGAAAATTTTTGCTGTTTTCTTGCCAAACTGTACAGATTTTTAAACAGTGAATGTTGTCATCAGCTATGAGCCATCTGAAGTATTCCCTTGCATCTTGTCTCCTCTTGGACCCCTATATTTGACTGTGGATTTCCAGAGGACTCTGCATTCTCAAAACTTGTTATATTATTTTAATAGTCTGTGATGCTGTTAAATGTGGTTTTGTTTTGCATTTATCCAAATGCACAGAATCGATCTGTTCTTTGATCTAAATCTGGCCCATTCTTCTGTGAGCACTTTTGCCTGTGTCTTTGTTCTCTGCCGAAATCCACTCAGCAAAAGAGGCCCTTTCTCCTCCTGGCACCCGTTCCTCTGTCCCTCCCTTTAGGACATTGCTATTACTGCTTTGTGCCCCAATCTCTGCTGTTTGTTCCTATTTATAGGTCTGCTTGAACAGATTGTGAATTTCCCATGGTGTGCTATCTTTCGGATGAGTGAAGCACAATTCTAGTTGCGTGATCATTTCTTGTCTCTCCCCTTTTCATCCAGACATTCTCTTGAGGTTCCTGCTAACTGAAAGTTTTCAGCTTCTGCTGTCCATCAATTGAGTAGGAAGCTCCTCCAGGGTATTTTACTGCTGTGTTTTGCATTCTGCACAACTCTTGTCAAAGCTGTTGCTGATTGTTTATTAGCTTAGCCTTGGTTGTTTACCTACTCTTAGATTGCTGATAGACCTAATCCAGCTTGTCCACACACCCTCCTTATCATCAGCTGTGATTCAGTGTGTGCTTGGGGGAAGGTGGGCTTTAATGGTTTCCCTAAGGTCTTTAACTTTCCTTTTTATTTACTTCCAGCCTCCTATTCATGGAGTTTGACTGCAGTGCTTCATGGTAGCCACTCTAGTATCCTACTCTGTGGCCTCATAATTTGGTGATCACTGAGTGGGTCCCTTGTTCTCACTGATACAGTTTTCTGTGCTTTTCTTAATGTTTTTCTTCTTTCCTCTTAGAGGGACATGATGATTTTCTGCACAACCGTGCAAGTGCTCTCCCTTGGTACATTATCAGTGTTTTCACATAGGAGGTCTGGGATTGCAGCGCATTTCATTTGCTGTGAGCCTAATGGATAGGTCTGAAATAGATCACTTACAATGTTTTGGTTCCCTCCTGTGAAGTAAGACATCTCTCATATTCTGCCCATCAGGTGGAATCAAAGTCAATTTTCTTCAAGCTTTTTGTTTGTTTGTTAAAATTAAGGAATAACAGGAAGATATTTAGTAATGTAAGCAGTAAGTTAGTAATAAAGGCAGTGATTTGTCATGGAACTCTTACTAGCCTGCAACTCTTCAGGTTTCTTCATTCTAATTTCCTTTCATATCATTATTTCCCCTACCTGACAATGTGCTGGTTTTGGAAATGTCCTCTGTTGTTTGTGTAGTTATGTGGTGATATCCTCACAAAGTGGAGTAAGGCTCATCATGTGCACTCTATGGTTTCCTTCTCAACACAGAGGCAACAACTCAAATGCTATCATCTTATAGTAAATTGAAGGCCAGATAATGTAATTATATTTGTCCTGTTCTACTCCATTATCAGTGTGTTGTGTTCAGCATTTCAAACTCTTCTTGTTTGTGGGTTTTTTTTCTCTCTTGAACTTAGGATTGCCCAGTAGACTTTGAATTTATTCATTGCTTTAAAGCAGTGCAGGCAGTGGTGCTGTGCTGGGATTCCTTGTCTTTCAAGTATCTCATGTACTTTCAAGTATCTCATGTGTATTTCCTTGTCTCCTGACAATATATTTTATTTTCCTGGTCTGTGTGTGGTGACTGTAAAGTTGGCATTGCAGGGCAGTGGCTGTGCCAGCATGATCTTTATTTCCTCTTCTATTCTTCACTATGTTGTTGAGGTCTAATAAAAGTCAAATGTTCGCACATGACTCATGAGGTTGCGTGACTGACCAATGCATCATGATCTCTCTTCAGCAGTGCTTCTAATCACCTGCCCTTGATCTACCATCACTGTGACCAGAATTGTGCTTTGGAAGCACAGCTCTGCCATGGGAGCTTTGGGTAGTTGGTGGGCTTTGCCCATGCAGTAGGGGTACCTGGCAGTCCAAAGTCTGGGTGAGGTGCTGCTCCTTGGTTTTTCATGCATGTTTGTTAAATGGAATTCAGTGAGTTGGCATGATCGGTAACAAGAAATCCATCTTTTCCCTAGTAAATCTCTCCCCTCAGGGAAGTAGTGGTTTCTGAGCATATGAAATATAACTAATTATTTTTCTCCCTTTCTAAGGCCTTTTTTTTTTCATAGAAAATGCTTCCATTTTGCTCTAAGTATCTCAGTATCTTGGTGTTTTGTTAGATGTGAGGAAAAAGACAAGAGTAGAGGACATTTTGATCTGAAGTGCTGGCATGGGTTTTTGAATTGCTGGCTTCAGTGCATGTGCACAAACTGATAGAATTACTGCTTCAATCATAGGTTGGAGGGCAGCTGGTGAACTGCAAGCCAGAAGGCTGCACTGTTCATGTGTATCTTATACCTTCCTGCAGACAGTGGGACGTGCTAGAAAGTCATACTGAAAAAAGGAAATCCAACAACCTGCTGATGCTCTTTTTTTCTTTTTCTAAAGGCAAAGCTCTCTGGCATGGAGCAGGCTTAGAATTGTTCCCTGCTTTTAAAAACATTCACCTACTGGTGAATGAAAAATGGTGTGTGTGTTTGCATTCAAACTCTAGTTAATGTATCAGTCCTGAAATAAAAGATTTTTTTAAAAAATTAACAATAGATGAGTTATTCTCTCTTCAGAGCATTACTCTTTTGTAACATTTAGTGAAGTGGTGTTTAAACTGAACACTAAACATTTAGTGAAGTGGTGTAATTATCGAAACAATTTAATCTTAATTCTCCTGAAATTCCTCAGAAAGTTATTTAGCAGAAGCCCCAGGTGACTGAGAGTTTGTGTTCCTGGTAGTATTACAGGATTTTGAAAGCCTCTTAAATAGCTTTTGAGTTTTCTGCCTTTTTTGACTAACCTGGGTGCACAGTCTTAATGTTTAAACCATATTTAGAGTGCCTTGTGAGACATGCACGTGCTCATCCTCCTCTCACTTCTTAACCCACCAGCACTTGTCCAAGCTGTCTCATGGGCTGTCACCCATGAGACACCTCCATGGCCACAGACACACTAACCAACTTCCTCTGGGTTTCTTCGTACTGGTGGAGGCCCTAAAACACTGTAAGAAAATACCAGAGCTCAGTGGTTGGAGCAGGACACCTGTGAGTCCTGGCAGAAGCACTTGTTACACATGGCTGCTAATCCACCCCAGGATCTCTCCTGCAGCGTGCTTTGCTGGCAGACATGTATGTAGCAGGGCAGAAAGGAAAGGTCCTGAAGGCAGAACCTGAAGAGGCAAATGGGAAGAAATGAAGCTGAGTTCTTGTGTGGGTGGGTTTTTTGTTGTTTTCAGTAGGTGAGATAAGGGGGTTCAAGTGATCTGCCCAGAGCTGTGCATCAGGTTCTGTAGACTTCAGCTCTGGGAGCCCCAGGTAGTTGAGGAATTGTGCTTTCCATGAGTGCTTCTGAGGCAGGTTTGCTAACCTAGTGACCTACATGTTGTGTTGGACTCAGATGACAGTCTCTTGAGCAGCTGTCACTGTATCCACTCACAGGAGGAAAGAGACTTCGAAGGACATTTCCTGCTCTGCCAGTACAGTCCTGAACTTTGTCTAGCAAAGAGCAGCCAGCTTTCCATGGCTGGCAGGGAAGGCCTCTCAACTCTGGCCACTGAAAGATCAGGCCATCCTCTGATACTGCTTGAATTATCAAGAAATGGAATTTCCTTCAGCCTGTTTCTAGGTATTGTCTGCTCTGTGCCCTGCTCACTGAGGCAGTTGTCAGACAGCTGACAGTGCAGGCTTCTAACCAAGGCATTGCTGAATTTTTCAGTAATGTTATCAAAATTTTACAGTGAAAACAGTCTTTGGACGTGTGAATTTTACGCATTCGTAATAGCTTAGTCATGTCATGTAGCTGGGCTTAGTTCTGTGGTCTACAGCAGAGGCCTCTTCTGCCTTCTACAGAGTAGTTCTGCACCCAATGTTCCTCTGAAAACAAGCTCAACTCTGAGTTGGAAGAAACAAAAGCACTAAGATTACTTTACATTCAAGAAACAGCCAAACTCTGAGTTGCCACTGTTTTGGCTCAGTCACATGAAGCTGGTGGTTTGCTGACAAGAATCTGCTGCTGCTTCCAGCAGTCCCTCCTTGTAGCATCTTCCTGGTGCCCACAGTGTGATGATTTGGATGCCTTTGTGCTAGCCCTAGATCTCGTTCCAGGGGCAGGACTACATTGTAGCTGAGCTGCTCTGTCTCTTGACTTGCCCCTCAAAATGCTTTTGTGGTTTAGATTTTGCTCATGTACAAGATGCTTTAAGTATTGCAGTTTACTAGGAGTTGATCTCTGTGACTTAAGAGAGTCTTTCATTGGCTTCTGGATACTGATAGAGATAAAGCCTTATCCTTTCTGAAATGGACTATTGTAAATTTTACTAGATAAAGCTTTAAAAAATTACTTTTTTTTCATATTTTCTTTGCTATTCTACACCTCTGCTTGATATCCAAAGAGTCACTTCCCTTCTAGCATGGTCTGTTCTGGAATTTGTAGTGGATTTTTTGGGACAGGTTTTGGGTTTTTTTGGGTGGATTTTTTTATTTAATTTTGAATCCTGCTATCATGAATGCTTTTGTCAAAATTGTGTTGTTGATAATGCCTTTGACTTTCTGGGCAGCAAGGAAGATTAACTTGAATTAATTGAAAGAGTTATTTATAAGCCTCCAAATGAATGTCTGTGCCAAAACTTAATAGGGTATAGCTAATCGATTTTATTTCATGTGCTTGTATCTCTGCAGTTTATAGGATTAGTGTTCCTTGCCATCTACAGGGCATTATCTTTATCTTGCTGCTGCTTCTGAAGCAGTGCATTATACTCTGCTCCTTGGGCAACTGCTGAGCTTGTTTAGCTCTGCCAGGCCACGTCACCCTGCTGGAGGCACTCTCTTGTTCAACTTCACTGGGCTGTCAGATACCACTATCTCTTTAAAAGATCATTATCTCAGAAGTGCTTTCATCTGCCTCAAAGCATAACTTAAGCTCTGTCTCTGATAAGAAATGTAATGATCCATCTGTGGCTTGGGGAGCTGAGAAGCAGGAAGCATGATCGATACCAGCGTTGGTTTAGATGTGAAGCAAAGTTGAGGTTTTCTGGGGGCTGTAGTACAAAGGACAGTTCCACCTAAATGACTGTCAGATGACAAATTATGACCTCTGAGATGGGGAAGCTCAGAAGGTGGTAAATGCTTCAGTTGCCCATTCAGAAAGAAAGCTGAACAGTCTGATGCCTGCCATATCCTGAGCACTAGTGTCTCTGTATCCAGAGGTAAGGGAAAAACTGCAGGGAGGAATCCCTACCAGGCCTGCTCTGGAGATGCTCATTTAAGTGAGAAAGTGAAGTTCACTTTAAATCCATGTTACAAATTTTAGTCTTCCTGTACCAGCTTTAAAAAGGGGTTTAAGGGAAGTGAAAAGACAAAGTAGTGCAATGTGCAATTGAGTATAAAATCTGACTTTCACAGTGAGTCTACAGAAGAAGAAACTATTGTGGTGCTATTTAGTGTCTGCTTCTTTCTCCTTTGACTGTTATCACATCAAGTCAAACAAGAGATCAGATCCTCAACTCCTGTGTGTTTGTGACGAAGATGAATTACCTGGAGAAGACATCAGGGTTAAAGCCCAGTTGTTTGCATAAACCTTGCGCAACCCTGGGGCCTTTCACTGATGGGCACTTGTGCAGGAGCTGGGAAGCTTTGAGACAGGGTGAGTCTCCCTTTCTGTGAAACTGGCATGCTCAAGGTCAGTCTGCTTTCAGCTTAGGGTGCTCTTGCTACAGCAAGAAGGCAACCAACTGTGGTAATGGCTTTGTGAAATGCTGCATGCCAGTAAAGGCTGCTTCCCATCGAGTTTTGACACTGGTCTTAATCCTCCAAGGTATTTTTAAAGAAAATAGAATTGAATTAGGGGTTTGCTTCAGATTACACAATATGCTGGTTGGTTACCACATGCAAAAGAACCAGCAGGGTATTTACTTGCTCCTCCCAAAGCCTGTGGTCCCCTAACTGCGTGCAGTGCATGGTACCATGCTGGACAGCCAGCAGCTCCTTCTCTTTAGTTGCACAAGTCTTGCAGGTGAGAGGTTGACCTTGCATGTCAATAGGATCTTCTGAGAAAGTCTCCATTTCACATTCCAGTTGTATGCAATTTACTTAAAATTCTTGGTTTTCGTGACTATCCCAGTTATTTCAAAGCTGAAAATTCTCCTTGTTATAAAAGCTTGTTTTGCAAACAGCCTTCTTCCTCTTATTCCTCTATCAAAGTTGATTATCTTTCAGCAATTCATAGCTGTGTTTCCTTCTAGTTTGAACTTTCATCTGACTGGCATCACAAGTATTTCCATCTTTTCCTTTTTAGGAGCATCATTTCTTTGGGAAAGAAATGCTGAGGAAATATTTCTAATTATTTTATCTCCTTAATAGGAAACTGCTGGCCAAAACTCTCACAGTTTTGCATTTGAAAAGCTGTCAGCTTTACTGTGTGGTTTGCTGACTGAACTCCCATGTTACTTTGCTCAATAGGAGAAGTCACCGGTCTTGTAACGGTGGCAGAAACTGGAAAAGTGGTTTTGGTAGCTGAAACCCTCCCCGTTTATGGGCACGAGGGTTTTTTTGTTTGCTTGGCAGTGCACTTCATTTCATGGAAAGAAGAGGCATTTTCCGTCATGAGGCAGTATTATGGTTGGCTGTAACCGAATATTTGAGGGGATGAATCACCGATTCTTGGGCTGCACATTGCAGAGAAATGATCCCAGTGCCACTTGGAGCCACTGGCGTGCTCAGTCGGGTGATCCAGAGGAGGGGGCAGGCTGGGCATCCACTCTGCCAGGCAGGTGCAAATCCATTCACAGAGCATTTCTTTCAGTGGATGTTGATTTCATCTTTCCCACAGCAGGTTGGTCAGCCTGTGCAGCTTGTGACTCCTTTGTGCATCCATGCATGTGCTTGAGCCTGCCAGGAGAGCAGCTGCTGTGTGTGGTGGGGATGGTCCCAGTGGTCAGTGGAGGTGTGTGTGAGCACAGGAGGCTGCAGCTGGCAGGGCTCCAGCGCTGCCCCAGCAGCTGCTTTTCTCCCGTGCAGGGAACATGTTCTGCTCCAACAGCATCTGATCCTGGGGCTTTGTTGAGGGCAAGATGTGCCAGGGCAGTTGTTCAGTGGGTTTCCCACAGGGGCTCTCTGGTATAGAGGAGGTATCAGGTACTGGCATTCTGTGCTGTTTGGTGAGAGGTATCAGTACCAGCTACTTCTTACGGAATAAAAACTTGGTTTTTTCTCATAAGTTTGGCAACTTTGTAGTCCTGCATCTCAAGGTAACATCTGATGATTGGAATTCAGGGTGAATGGATGGCACTGCCTATTGAGAGGGAGGTACTGGCTGCCTGCTGCCTTTACCATTGCTGGCACTCAGAAATGTGGGGTCAAGCTTCTATTAAAATACCATTTCAAAGTAAAATAGAAGTGCAACCACTTTGATAAATCTGGCTGCTGTTGTGGCCAACTTTCACAGTCTTGTTGCCTTCCTAAATTTGTCAAATAATATTCCTCTGGCAAGTGCAAAACTGCTGGGATGGGGCTTTCCAGTGTTCTATTGTATGTGAAAGGCACAAAATCTAATCTTGGGAAAAGGGTCACAGCTTTTAACATGGAGAGCCTGTTTTCTTTGGGTCCTGTAGCTTAGCTCTTGTTGGCATTGTCATGCTCAGCTGCTGCATCTGAAGACTTGCAGCTCTATTTTGACTTGCACAAATTTCTTAAGAAAGTGGTGTTTGCATTGTGTCATTGGAGCCCTAACAGGGGGAAATAGATTTCTGTTCCAGCAGCCTTCCAGGGAAACCTGTCTTTATTCTTGTGCTGCTGCTTAGATGACTTAGCCATTAGCTCACAACATTTTTGGGTAAGAGTGTTTTGATTGGATGCTAAAACACAAAAGGTAAAAGTCACAAACCACACTAAACCTCTCCAATAGCACAACTTTTAAGAAAACACTTTGATTAACAGCTGGTCATGGCTTTATAATGGAAATTTGCATAGACCCTTAGCTGTATAACTGCTGTAAAAGAATTTCAGTGGATTATGAAAGATTAGTTCTTTTCCTTAGCTGTGTTTTAACAGCAAAACAAGCATGCAGCCTTTGTCTCGGGAGACTGAGCTATTGACTCTCAGGCTGGGCACTGGCAAGGAGCCTGTTGGTCTGTTACAGTGTTGAGTCTGGTTCAAAGCATCTCTGCCAGGTGAGACAGGAGGCTTAGCTCAGCCTGTCTACATACTGCTCTGGTGATATTCTTGTTGTGCACCTTGAATTGTCTTTTTACAGACAAAGTGTTTTAAAGATCTTTTTTATTCTCAATATTTTTAAATTAAGTGTTACGTGTTTTAGGAGTTTAAAAAAAAAGGGGGTTTGGGGTTTTGTTGAGAGCAGGGATCTGTGAAAGTTACGTTTAAGGTTAAATTTCGTAATGTCTTTCCATCTCTTTGTGGAGAGATTATTACCTCTTATTGAAGCAGTAACATATTTTATCTTTCATGATATTCAAAATGCTTTTGGTTTTGTGTTTTGATTGTGCCATGAGGTCTCTGAGTTTGGATGGAAGCAGAATTATCACTCCCATTCCCTACTGCATTTCCTTTCTGCAGCTGACCTGATGTTTGATGTCTGTCCTCTTCAGCAGTGAGTGAGGGAGTCAGGATGGCCACTGGCAGCCTAAAACTAAAGATATAGTTCATGATAGTATTTTAAATATGTCCTTAAATGTATGGCAGCTCAAATGCAATCTAGTACATTACTGCTTGTTTAAAAATTTTTAAAGAGCTTTTTCTTTGTACTGTGGAATTCATTCTGCATTTGTCCTCTATCCAGACAAGCTGGTTTGTGAGCAGATCTGTAGCAATTTCTCCTACCTTGTGTTCCAAATTATTTAGCCTTTCAGTTTGTTTGAGGCTTGACAATGAGCTCCTTGTATGTGATGGTGAGCAAGAGCCAAGTGAATGCTGTCAAACCGAGCCCTTTACTAAATAAGGGGAGTTTATCCTGTCATTTCTCTCTTCCTGTTATCTAATCAACTTTTATAGTGTTCTTTTATTTTCTGCTGTGTCTACTTGAGAGTGATCTGGAGCAGATACTATTGCTTCTCTTCTCATGTAAGCAGTAATTTGAGGTGAGGAGTCGGTCACTGCTCTGCACTTGGTGCTGTGGTATCTGGAATATCAAGGCTGTAAAAACAGGTTAGGTTTTCTGCATCTGTGTCTAGTCCTAAAGCTTGTAGATGACAAACTGGGTTTTTAAGCCTTGAGAGAATTCCCTCTGTAAAGGCTGGATATAGCTGAAAATAACAGCAGGGCTTGATGTCATGGCAGGTGTAGGGAGGAGGTGGAGTACATCTACCTTAGATGGAGTTTCCAAGTGATTTCTCTTTCTTTTCCATCTGTCCTCAGGGACTCCTCAGCGTGGTTCCTCGAAGGGAAAGCAGACTCAGTAATGACTCACTGCCCACCATAAAGATTACAGAGCACTGCCTTTTCCAGATAAGACATTGTGCCCTGGAGGAGAACAATCCACTTCTGCTACAGCACTTTGTGAACACCCCCAACCATTCCTGAACCAAGCAAACTTTTACAGGTGAGTTGATCATAATTACTTGTTTTTAATCATGCTTTAAGTTGGCAGCTAGAAAAAACTCTGTTTCAATAATCAGCTTTAATCTTGACATATGTCTATTTTTGTTTCTTTAGGTAGGTTCTTACTCTTTGCTAATCTCTAAAATACAGCATTTTCATACTTGTTTTGGTGACAAGATAGGTTCACTGTGTTAACATTTCCATAACTTACAGAACAACTTTATTCAGATTCTAAATCTGTAACAGTTTTACATTTTAGTATTATCTTACTAAAATGCCCTTAAATGACCCAGATTCATAAATACACACATATTCCCTAGGAAGACATGTCTTGCATTTAACATAACTAGTTCTTTTTAAAATCAAGAAAGTTTACCAGTTGTGAACTTAGGCAATTCTGTTTGAGCTCCTTGCAATTTGCACTGGCACCCTCTCATCTGCTTGTGGCTTGCTGACTGAAAAGGTGACAGCTGTATTGGCTCAGATGGAAGGACTCTGAGCCTGATAGCCAAACTGCTTAGGGCATAGGGCAAGCATGATGTGATGCTGAAACCCTTTTAATGATCTGTGGTTTAGGAATTTCTTGAACAGGAAGTCAAGATCTTGTATTTTTTTCCAATTAATATCCCTTGAGGAATTGATTTTTATTTTTCTGAGTTAGCCTCCAGTTAATTTCTAAATACTAAACATTTCACTGTACTAAAAGATGATGATGTGCTTCAAACTACAAAAGAGCCTGTGAGAGTTTAGTTGCCGTGCTTTTCCAGTGGCAGCTGACATCCCATCATATGTCTTGCTCATATGACCAGTGTCTGGCTTCCCAAATGTTGTTGTGGTCTTGTCCCAAAGGGCAGCCAGCAATTGCAGAGTTGCCAGTTGGCTCTGATATTGGGGCCTTTCATATTTGAAAGGTGTCAGCTTTCCTTGACTTTCTTTTGATTTTAAGGTGCTACATGTCTGCTGTTAATGAGATTATTTAATAATTGAAGAATAGTAATAACCTATTACAGGATATTCACCGTAACTTCTAGTGTAAATGTTAAACTTGACTCTTGAAGGGATAGAAATTACTTATTTATTCTGACATGCTTGAAATGTGTAAGTAGTGAAATTACATCTTTTGTAGGGTTTTATTTTACCTGAGACTTTATGTAATGTTCTATAGAAATATGCCCTATGGCTTGAAACAGTTTGTTATGAAACAGGGCTTTGAATGTTTTTTCTCATGCTTTTTCAAGTTAATGATTGGGAGAGATTGCCCTGTGGTATCAGTTGCTGCTGGGTCTGTATGTGATCCAAACCATTTGAATGAAGAGCAGAAGAGTGATTTGGTCTTCGTTCTCAAAAAGGAAAGACTGGTTTGACACTAGAGCCAAACAGGCACACAACACCCATTTCAAAATCTCAGTTAGATTTGTAGGCATTAAAATGGTGTCTCTAATTCCTGTTTAGTTCAGCGTTGGTGCTGCTTTGGGTGAGAGTGCAGGAGATGTTGGCATGTTCCAAAAATGTGTGTTTATACACAGGTGGACTAAATGGTTCTCTGTTAAATCTATTGTTTGTTGAGATAAATCATAACTGTAAGACTAGTATACAGTTTTGTCTATTCTATAGTCTGGAAATGCTCCTGATGTGCAATGAAAACATTTAAGTGTACAGCCTTTATTGGGGTGGCATAAGCCATATGTGTCTGTGAAGGGTAAATGAAACTGTTTTGTTGATACTTAGTATTTAAAGGGTAGCAGTGTGCTGCATTTACAGGCAAAAGAATGGTGCCTTACAGGCAAGGAATGGTGTGTGGGCGAGAGCTCCTTTCCTAGGGAACTTCCTCCTCCTCCTCTTCCTTCCTTTCCCTTTCCCCACAATAGACTTCAGGTAAAGCCTTGTTTCTTAGGTGCTTTACCCACCAAAACCAATTGTGTTTGCTAAGATAGGAATTCTTCTGTTGTTCTTTAGCAGTGGTAACACTGACCCTTGTTTTGGGTTTGCTTTTTCAGACCTCCTTCTGGATGACCAATGTGTGTTTTAAGTGATTCTGTCGGCAACTAAGTCTCCAACTTCCCACTCGTTCCAGCCAGTAGCAGCATTTAGAATGCAAAAATATCACAATCCAGGATCACACAAACATTTCTCTTAAAACTTCCTAGATGATTGTAGTTGCTTTGGTTGTGTTCTATGCTAGCAGAAGCCTTTTGCATGGTCTGCTGTTGACTCTAGAGCACCACATTCCCCGTTTCCTGGGAGCCCTGGGGGCAGGCAGCATGGGAAACTCGTGTGTTTGCCGCGATGACAGTGGAGCTGAGGACAACGGGGACCCTCAGGGCCGACAAACAGAGAACAGAAGAGCACACATCCCTGAAGCAAGAAGCCACCCAAGGGACCCTGTGCGTCCACCGAGGAGGGGTCGAGGGCCTCACGAACCAAGAAGGAAAAAACAGAATGTGGATGGGCTGGTACTTGACACACTGGCTGTAATTCGGACGTTGGTAGATAAGTAAGTACCTCCTCAAGGGATAATGCAACATGAATGAAAATGTTCTTGTCTTCTCTCAAACTGTGGCTCCATCCTCTCACCGATCTACACCTGACCCTCCCTGAAGCAGCCGCCTGTTTCCATCTGGAGGCTTAGGAGAGGAGCACCCTTCCTAGGTAATAGAAGTAGCTCCTGAGTGCCCAGCTACAGCCTCCTCCAGGAGCTGAGGAGTTTTCTCACAGTTTCTGTATGGGCCTACACCCATGTGGGATGAGGAGTGTGCTCAGGATTTCTTACCTGGCACAGATACACAGTTTAGGAAGCAATAAACACTCCAGAGTTTGGGAACTTCTCTCCTAAAAATTGGTTGTTGTGCAAGTTTTCTGTTTGCAGGCTGTATTTTACTTCTTTGGAAATGGTGAAGCAAAATAGGGAGCTTTGATCTTTGTTAGCCTGGATAAACAGACTGAGGTTTTCTTTCCAGTTATAAGTCTGACTCCCTTTTAAAGAGCACATGTTGTGACTGCCCAACTCACAACCCCAGTATTGCATTCCTTGCATGCTCAAAGCATCCATTAAGGGTGTGGGGGATATTTATGGGTTCATCCTTTTTTTTATTATTATTTTTTATGGTTTTGTGTTGGTTTCTACAAAGCTTTAAAAGGACCTTAAAAATGGTGGGTTAAGTTAGCTCATCACCTTTTGGGTTAGGTGCAGGCTAGGACTTGGAAAGACCAGAAGTAAAAGTAAAATACTGTTCCAGCCTGACAGCTGGGGTTTGAATTTAAGGTGGGTGAGGCTCAGAATAAGTGAGCCTTGATGCATATACCTGCATCAACTCTGGAATGTGCCTGCAGAGGGGGAGTTTGCCTTCCTGCTGTCAATGGCTTTAAATGGAAATTCCAGGACTCATGTGTTTCATGAACGTTTAAGGTTTGGTTTAAGATTTGTGTTTGGTTTTTTAACAGGCTTTATTTTGTGTTCTGTCTTCAAATAATTAAGTTCAAATCGTGGCAGACATTTTTAAAAGTCTCTGCCCAGTCTCACATGCTGTCCCCTTTCCCCCAAGTTCAGCTTCTTAACCTGTTTTACAACACTTTTGTGCACAGTTGATCTTGTTCCTGTGGGTCTTGCAATCAGTTTTGTAATCTTGTAAGTGCTTTCCAATGCTACTGAGGGACAATAACCATAGTTATTTCACTACCCCTGGAGTCTTGTTTCTGACAAATTCCTGAAGCTACTGTATTTTTATGGGGGGTTTTATACAGACTATAGTGAAATACACTGTGATAAGCAATGAATTGTTGCATTCCCTGTTTGCTATTTGTTTTTTCTTGGGGTTCGTTTTGTTTTGTTGTTGTTGTTTGGTTTTATCAAATCTCAAAGTTCTGACCCAAAACATATCTGACAAATGGGGTTTTTTTATCTTTCATATCTAGAAGTTTAATTTCATAAACTTAGAAGTATGAGTTCTAAATTCTGGGGCTTTTATGGAAAGCTGCCTTGCAAATTAAGAAATTACTAAAATGGCTGTTTTGTTTCAAAATGAGGAAGGTGGAGGGGATGTTTGGAAATTAAGTGGTTAAAATGGCAAATCAGTGGGACATGACTGTCCTTCACTCAGTGCCAGTACTGTGAACATCTGCTACCCATGACAAAATCAGAAATCTTGCAGATAAAAATCTCATTCTTTCTTATCATAGCCTTTACTTGTACTTATGGTTGGGATTTTTGTTGGGTTTTTTTTTTCCTCCCTTCTTTGAATCTTTATATCCTTTCTCCTGATGTAATTCTGGCTGCAGTACTGCAATTCTTTTACCTTCTGGGCAGATTACTTTCTGGAAGAAAGGTAAATACGCTTCGAGTTTAAAAAAAAAAACAACCCAACTATTTGTTTCAAGTGTTGTGGCAATATAAAAATGGGTTTAACTTCACTTCAGCGTTTTCTTGTGGAAATATTTAAGAATGTGTTCGCCTTTTTGTTTGAAAAAAATACATGTGTTTACATAATATATATTTTATCAAAGCTGAGATTTTTCTTTTCTTTATGATTATTATCTCAAACTAGGTAGTTTTATTATCTCCATAATTAATGTCTGTTGAAATTTTCTAAAATTCCTCTGTATTTCACATTTCCAATTTCTTTTCAGAGCTGTATGATGGAAATTGAGCATGGAGCATAAAGTCTAAGGCTGGGGTTAGTTTAGAGTGCCTTAGGAGCACTGGATAAACTGTTTTAGGACATGCTGCTGGATAAGCTTTTTCTGGACCTGGAGGTGCTTACTGAACAGGATTTTGGGCTCTTGCTCTAGGTACTTTCACTGGCAGTGCCTGCTCAGATATACAGATGTGTCCATAGCTTTGTGTCCTTACTCCAGCAAACTGGACTGAGGAGCTGATCTATTGAACTTTTTGTGGTTTTTATGTTGGAGAGGGGTTTTGGTTAAATATTTTCTGTTAAACTGCCTTAACTATTTCTTTTAACAGCTCTTGTTTGAAGACTGTGATGCTGTTAGGTGGCTTCCCTTTAAGTTTTGTGGTGTGTTTTTAATATTTATATGTTTAGCAGAGAATTTCTGGGGGAAAAAAATCCTGTTGAAGAGATGCCCCTTGTGCACTCCTCGGGGTTCTTTTTGCCCCTTTAAATGGGGGGCCCTTTTTAAAACAGCACCAGGCCTGAGCATTCTGTTCAGCTTTTAGACATGCAGATGTGGATCACAATTTCACTTGTTAGCTGTTGCAGACATGCAGATGTTGATGTTGAGCCAGAGAGAGGCTGAAATCCCATCTGTGTTTCAGATTTGAAAATTACATTAGCAATCTGCAGCCTGTGTAACTTCTTTTTGGTAAATGGTTACTGGATTTGTTTTCTGTCTGTGTGTAATCATTTTATTCAGTGTATTAGATATAAATTTTGACCTGTGTAATATCTCTTTCAGTGACCAGGAGCCTCCTTATTCAATGATCACGTTGCATGAAATGGCAGAAACAGGTATCAAGGCATTGTGTTGGGCATTTCAGTTGTGACTCCTGAGCAAAAGAAACCAAACCAACCCCAAACCCCTCTTTTCTCTGCAAAGGAAAGTGCACCAGCAGGGTGTGTTAGGACTTGCTGTAGCTCTGGGGAGGTGGGATCCAGAACACAGTTCTGCCTTTCAGAGCTTCGCTGAGCTCATTGCATTGACCTAAGTTGTTTTGGAACTCCGTTAAACTTCCCCCGTGAACTCTCCAGAAGCAGCCAATGGATGGCCAGAAACACATTGTGGTGGCATTAAACCATAAGCCACAAAGAATGGCTGTTTGCAGCTGAGGCAGGAACAACCCATACATGTATGTAGACATGGGCTAAGCCCATGTGCTTCAGTGCTGGCAAATACCATGCTCCTTTTGGTTTGAGTTTTGCTGACTTCAGACCTCTGCTTTACTAGTGTATTTGTCCCAGCCCTGTCCCTAAGTGCTCCTGCAAGACAAGCAGTGTTTGTGCAAAGGCTGTTTTATCTTTGCTACAGTAGCAGAAATTCTCCCAGCTTAAGACTTCGAGCAAACTTCTGGTTTAGGTGAATTTTTCTCTCTCTACTTAGAAGTGTTTGTACTGGTCTTAGGAAATAATATTTCTGTATTGAAGTAAGTTAATCAATGTGGTTAGATATGATAGCAATTCAATAAAATGTTTTTCAGGGGAATGTGCTAACAGAGCTCAAACCCCAATGTGTTACTGCTGTGCTGCCCTTGTTGAAGGGAGTGCTGCCTCTTAAACCTCACTCACCTGTATGCAGATACAGACTCTCTTTATTTTCTTTTCTAAGGGAGCTACTTTCTTGTAAATCCAAATCTGTTTACTTTGAGTAGTTTAACATCTTCTATGTGGATTATTGGCTGCTTACAAGTAAAAGCCCTTATCTACTCATTCAACAGTGAGAGCTGCTCCTTAGGAAAGCAAGTGTTCTTTAGACCAGGGGGCAAGGGACAAACTCACTGAGTTTCTCCGAGGCTCCTGTTACTTGAGAGAACTCAGGAGGAGTGATCTGATTCTGGTTAAAAAAAAATTTCCTCAGTGTCATTGCATATGAAGCATTTAACACTTAAGAGTTGACATTGAATGCTGAACTCTGAGTATCACACTAGTACAAAATACTTGTCCATACCACCATGAGTATTCCTTCCTAGTAGTAGTGGGAACTAAAGGATGCTCTGGCCTGGGCAAGACAATTCTGCAGACAGTGGAGGTGTTCACTATTACCCAAGCTGTTGTAAACTTTTTCTTTCTTGAATTTAGACTTCTAAACTACTGGGAAGTTTTAAGGATTTTTCAGTTTAGATTCAGGGATGTATTTTGAACAGTTCTGAATTGCGCTGTTAATTCTGAGCGTGACTTCTGTTTTGTGGTTGACAGATGAAGGCTGGTTGGAAGTTGTCCAATCTTTAATTAGAGTTATTCCATTAGAAGATCCCCTGGGACCAGCTGTTATAACGCTACTACTTGATGAATGTCCACTGCCAACAAAAGTGAGTCAAAAGCAAATGTATTTATCTGTAGCTGAATGTCAGTTATTTGTGGCTGCCACACCCATGATCTCCTTGGGTGGGTTTCAGTGATGCAAGACTGATAGTGGTTCAGAAAATGCATGTAACATTCAACTTTGAGTAATTTGGGGTGACTTGGTGTCTAAATGCTAATTAATGCTAGAAGCATTTCCAGAGAAAGATAAATTTGGTCCATGGGGAAGCAACAAGAGACCTTTGGGTTTTGGCTGCTTTTCTTGCCAGTGTCTCCTGCCATGTGGTACTTACACTGTGCAGGGAGGGTGTGCAGGTGCTGCAAAAGCTGCACAAGTTCTGCTCTTTTGTTCTTATATTTGCAGAGCTGCACATTTACAAGTCACTGTTGAATTTGTTCCTGCCCTGCACATGAGGAATGCAGCACAAATGGGTGTGTTAAGCTAAACAAATGACATTTTTAAACGATGAAATATTTATATGTGGTTTTGGCAAATGAGAATACTTTTGTTTTACTGGCCACTAATCTGGTTTTGGGCAAAAGATGATCTGGGGTGTTCATATTGTGTTGGTGCAGGTGTGTGAGTGAGAGCCTCAGGTGTTGAAGATGCTAAACATAATGTTTGTACAGAGAACTTGTCTGTCTTCAAATGTTTGTCATGATCTCATTTCTTCAGAAATTGATGATCACATCATTGCAGCTTTCATTTCTCAAGCTCCTGATGCTGCCAATTTTAGTTTTCCATTGGTGGTGTTAGGGGTATAAAAAACTGGTTGCATCAGTGGCTGGAGAATTGGTCAAGCTCTGGAACTTGAAGTGCATTTGTTGCCTCTAGCTATTTGTTAAAGTTATCTGAGACTTTTAAACAAGATAAATGTATTATGACTGTCAAATAGACTGCTGAATCATTTTGAGAACAAAGGTATGACTGGAAACTTTGTCTGCTTTAAAAATGAATTTAGGAAATAGAGACCACTGTGAATGCACCATAGGGAGAGTGGTTTAGGATTTTTTGTTTGGCTCTACAACATTCTTGGCAATCAAATGATCTGTTTTTCAAAAACCATATGACTTATTTGGGTACTTTTAAGGAGTTTGCTGTAAAATAGTTGACCTTCTCAAGACAAAAGGAGTGAGGTGCCTTTTTTTCTGGGGTGCACAGTGGTTTTTCCTGTGTAGTCTCTTTACAGCACAAGGAGCTGCAGCTGTGGGGTCTGCTGGCCACATGCAGCCCAGCAAAGTGTGTGCTGCTGTTCATTTTCTTTCTATACAGGATAAGTTTTAAGTTTTTTGTCTTAAGGATTTTAAGTCAGTGCCTCACTTCCATGACAGCTGCAGAACAGCAGCAGGCTGTATTTCATTTTCTGTTATTGCAGGCTATAAAGTCCATAAAGTTAAAAGGGCAGTGCAGTAAACTGTTTATTCTATAAAGTCTTTATTTAACTCAAAATAGTTGATCTCTCTGACAGTTCTAATAATGGCTAAAAGCAGTATTAGGGTATGTCAAGAGTCTAATTTTAGTGAGTCTTTTCCATCCCAAGTCTGTAGCTCAGTCATTCTTCTTCTTTCTCTGTTCTTTCCACTTAGCTCAGTCCTGTTCATCAGTTCTGTTTTTGTGGTTTTCCTTTTAAGAACATAACTACTTTTCAGTGTGATCTCTGTACAGACCTCAGACTCTAGCACAGTCAACTCATTTGAGTGTGGCTCAGAACACAGTTCAAAAAAACACATCTATTCAACTTGAGCAGTGCTCATTTTTCCTCCAAATGGCTGCTGATGACTTCAATGTGAGGAGTTCTTCTATTTTAATTAGATCCTTGCCTGAGATTATGCAGTTTCAATCTGAATCAGCTGAAACTTTCATGAAGTCTGGAAAGTTGAGGAGGATTTGGAACTTTTCAGGGTGGGGTTCTCCCTGTGGGATGATTTGTTCTGGCTCTAGATTAACCCCTAACTACCCTGAAAATGCAGATTAATGCTCTAGACCTACCTTGAATTTTATCCATACCATACTGCCTGAACAAAGCAAGTCAAAGCATGGCATTTTAGATTTATCACCCTCATTGGTTACTTCCTAAATTTGTGTGACTACAGAAAACCACTTTGGCTCTCAAGAATACAGTTGGACATCCTGTAAAGCTGACAACATCCTAAATTTATGATGGGAATGTGGGCTGAATTCTAACATCTGAAACAGTCCTTTTCTTTTGGAAATGGTGTGAGTTTTAGGACACTGGAAACAGATCAGATGGCAGTGGTGCCATATGTGCTGATTGGTTCCTGTTGCTATAGGGAGCTCACTTAGGTATGTCCAGAAGTGTCCTGAGCTGTTGATCACAATGATGAACAATCTAGTAGTAATTTTGAAGTTACAACTCTTGGGTCTGTTGAACTTTTCTTCTCATCTGTCCTTCATTATCTTCTTATCTTAGAAGATAACCACTCCATGCTGTCTGTAATATGATGCTGACTTTAGAATGTAGCATAAAAACAACCTGTTGAATGATATTAAATTGTGGGGAGCTGTATCTGTCAGTAATGATGAGGAGATTTCTGATTTTTCTTTTGCAGGATGCATTACAGAAGTTAACTGAGATATTAAACTTGAGTGGAGCTGCTGCTTGCCAGGATGCTTGTCACCCTGCCAAGCACCGGAACACAACTGCAGTGCTTGGCTGCTTGGCAGAAAAGTTAGCAGGTAAAGCCCTGGGGTTCTCCTCACAGCTGGCATTTGGCTTTCTGCAGTATCTTCTGCTTTAGAACCCACAATGCAGACTAGGTCAGAAATGTTTCCTTAGAACTGAATGATGTTCTGCATCGAGGGAGTATCAGGCATGACAGAATCTGGTTGATTCAAATGTCTGAATGAGCCATTCACAAATCTGATGTGTAATTAGTGACTGGGGATCACTGTTTGTTATATTGCCTTAACCCTGGTGATCAGTCTCTTCTGCAGACCCACTCTGGCCATGAATTACTGAGGACACATCTCTAGAGTGTAGGCAGGAATATCAAGTTAGTGGTCTTGGAGGCTGTATAGAAACAAAAAAGAAATATGCTTTTTCCAATAGACATGTCTTATTCTGTTGTAGTTAGCTGAAAAGGTTCTCTTCTATGCTGCTTAAAAGAAAATTGCTGAGATTCTATTTTAAGGTGATTTTTCATACAGAATTTTTATTCCCTGTCATTCCTAGTACACTGTTGGAAACTGGTGACTAAGTTACCTTCCTGCTGATAATCTGTTTTATATCTAGTTTTTTGCTCCTTTTCTGAAACTGGACAGGAAATAGAGGAATAAAGTGATTGTCCAGTGTCACCTAATGTTTATTAAAAATGAATTTCTGTATTTCTGTCAAAAAACAGTTAAAGAGGTCTTGAAGTATTTTTGTACTGTCAATATTTCTACCCTGTTACAATAAATCAAAATGAGATACTGTACCTACGTTCATCTTAGAGGACACAGAACTCATTGTGTAGCTCAGGCAACAAATCTATTAATGAAGTGTTGGAACCCACTGCAATTTTTTAAGAGTTTGTAGATGCCAAATTTGATTCCCTCATGTCTGTCTCTTGATTAAGTGGACACTATTTCAGAGCTTTTATAAATTGGCTGCTTGCTCTAGTGCTCCTGCAAACTGCATAATTACCTATCAAGTTGGCATCTACCAGATGCTCAGTTTTGCTTATTTTGGGCTACTGATAAATGGAGCTGGTCTTTACACATTCACTCTGGAAGTAAAGGGGAGACAGTCTCTTCGAAAGTAATGAGCATGAAAATGGTAAGTGGAGGCTGCTGGAGTCTTACTGCAAAATCTCAGAAGCGTGGCTAGAACTCTGTACCCACTTAGAGCAGTGAACTGAAGAGGACTGTAATGTGCCAGTAATTATTAGATGTACACCAAGTATTTTACTGGGAACAATGATAATTGTTTCATATTACAGTTTTGCTTTACTGTGAAGTTCTTAGATGTTCTTTAATTTGTTACCTTGTGTTTAAAAGATCTGTGGTGATGGGTATGTGGTAATTCTCATGGAGGGATTTCATTCCTGATGTTCTTGCAGGTCCTGCAAGCATAGGCTTACTCAGCCCAGGCATATTGGAATATTTACTTCACAGCTTGGTAAGTGTCTTTGATCTTTCTGTATGTGTCCATACATAGCAATTATAATGCAGTTTTAAAATTATTATTATTATTATTGTGAAAAGTTAGAGTCATGTCTGCTAAATATCAGTAGCGTATGTTACAGAAAGCTGAGATTCCAGAGCCTGTGGGATCTCCATCCTTGGAGATAATTAGAAGTAAATGGAACAAGGCTCTGGGTAGCCTGAGCTATTTGAACCAGCTCTCCACAGGAGGGTAGAGTACAGGAACTCTGGAGGCTCCTTTGAACCTGAAACATTCTGTAACAGACTTGCAGCTCTTCTTGTCCATCTGTGCTGGGTATTTATTTAATAACTTTTTCTTACTGCCCATGTTTAGAACTTCCAGTCCCACCCGACAGTGATGCTTTTTGCACTAATAGCACTGGAGAAGTTTGCACAAACAAGTGAGTATTGGCCTGGTACTGCTCTTAACAGTCACACTGTGGCTTCTGCTGCATGATTGTCACTTGCTTTAGCTGACACTTGAGAGCATGAGAGTCTGGATTGGTATTGATTGCTGTAGTGACATCCCTCTACCCCTCAAAACCCTTGAGATGCTTGCTGAAATTTATTTTCCCTGTCTAGAAATTGCTGTAGAAGGACTTGTGACATGAGGCCTTTGTCAGTGACATAAATCTGTATTAGAGTTGGACAACAGTTGGGATTGGGAGTTTGTAGGCAGGAAAAACGTATTTTGTTTTAATGACACCCTCACCCACAAATCCTTAAGAGATTTGCTGAAACTCAGTCCTTCTCATCTTAAAAATTACTACATAATGACTTACGACATGAGGCCTTTACTTGGAAAAAAATAAATTGGTATTGCAGAGATGGAGAACAGCCGTGATCAGTCTCTTGATGATGCAGCTCTGTGCTGAGAATGGTAAATCTGAATGAAGATGATTCCACATCTGCTTGGGCAAAGAATTCCATGGTGCTTGTAATACTGAGGTTTAGATGTATGTAGGGAGTTCTACTGCATTTGTAGGATGTTACTATTTTAAACTAAACTTATCCCTAAATTATAGAAATTATTCTTTTTGCTCTTAAATTGCAGGTGAAAATAAAATGACAGTTTCTGACTCATGCATTAGCGACCAACTCATCTTGCTGGAGAAATGGACAGATAATCCAGACTACTTAAAACGCCAGGTTGGATTCTGTGCCCAGTGGAGTTTAGACAATCTGTGTAGGTATAACAAAGGGATGGATTCATTTAATCATAATCACTTCTCCAAAGAGATGGAGGACTGCTTTGTGTTTGTTTTGTATGTTTAGTGTACCTGACTGCATTTGTAATACCTCCTTAAAAAAGAAAACGAAACAAAAATAAAACACCCCAACAAATATATCCAGTGTAATTGCATGGAAAGAAAATTTTGGCAAGGAAAATGTTTTTGAAAGGAAGTGATTTGTACTCTGCAAGTTGGAGCTGCAATGAAAATTCTTCTTTGCACCAATTTCCTGTAACCCACACTTCAGCAAATGTGCTGAGTGGTTCAACAGTGCAGCTCTGTCTCTGTAGAACATCTGGATTGCTGACATGTCCTGGTGGTGGTCACTCCTGTGGTCATTCTGTAGTCATGCACTGGCTCAAAGAATTATGAAATACTTTCTAAAGTAAATAAACCTTTTGATTTTTGTGATCAAAACTAAAAAGTGTTTGGCAAAGCAGTTCTCTAGGTCTATCTTTCACTGAATTTGCTTGTTTAGTTGTGGTTTCAAGGGTGCAGCAGCTCTAATGACCTTGTGTTTTATAATGCCTTTTGGATAAATTTGGGTAAAAGGTCTGTTGGGCTTTAGGGGCTTTAGTCAGCTTATGGAAAGCCAATGTCAGCTATGTTTAGTAAATGTCTGTGTAAGTGTTGTAGCAAGTTTGGGTTATATGAAGGGTCCTAAGATAACATTTTTGACTTGTAAATTAATGTGTGTGTGTCAGCAAGTTGACACCTGGCTAGACAAATACTTCTGATCCTACCATGTGGAAAGGGGAAGCAAGGGAAGAGAAGCTGTTTGCTAAAGCAGCTCTAAGTTCATCGCCTAAAAATGAGAGGGTAAAAATCCTTGTTTTCCCCTTCTTCCCCATTTCCAAAGCTCTTCCACTGTGATGAATCAGAAAAACTCTCCCCACTGAATATACAAATACAATGGTAAATCCTGAAACAGTGGCATCTTGGTGTGAACTTGGATGCCTTCCATTTGCCTGTGGGTTTCCTGCAAGTACTAATTAGATTGTGGGAACTCTAGTCAGAGGCACAGGTTGTGCTTTCATGTTTAGAGGGTATTTAACACACAATGTATTGGAAGCTGTTTTCATGCAGGCAAAAGTTCAATGTTTAGTTCAGTTATGCCAGCAATTACCTGGATCCCATAGAGAGTATCAGTGCATGAAATCCTTAAAATCAAGTTTTATAGCAGCAGTAACTAAAACTGGTTGGGTTTTTTTTTTTTTTTGCAGTTTTAAAAGAAGGCAGACAGTTTACATATGAGAAGGTTGACTTGACCAACATTAGGGCTATGCTGAACAGTAACGATGTCAGTGAGTACCTGAAGATCTCACCACATGGATTAGAGGTAGGAAATTGTTTCATGTTTTCAACCTGAAAAAGAGGCTGAAGAAAAAGGCAGGTTTTGCTTTGCACTTGCTCCTGTGATTTTTCTAGAATGAATCCAAGTTGTCTGCCAGCTTTGTACAGAAAACTTGCTTTGTCATCAGAGGGTTGTAACGTCACTGCACTGATTCCAATTGTAGAAATGTTCGCACTAAAGTAATGCCTGTCTCTGTGTCCCAAAACTTCAAGGAAGTGAGGAGGATTAGTAAGAGTCACATGGCTTTTCACTTACTTTGTGAACAATTTTAGTCAAAATACCATTCTATTGTTTGTCCTGTCTCATCTTGAAAAGCTCACAGCAGTCAGATTTTTGTCTCAGCCATGTGGGGTTTTTCCTTCCTCTGTAACTCCTTCTAAAAACTGGTTTGACTACTTAGAGATGAATTTTTATGAATTAACGTCGAATGCCTCCTTCATACCAGGAATCAGTTAATGACCAATGATTTAGGCTTTCCTGTCCTGGTTGTCTTAGTCTTTAAATCTTTAAATTGTTTCTGTCAAATTTCTACCTTTTGTTTTTTTCCTGTGGCTTAACCACTGAACAATTTTCAGTCTTGCCTGCTCACTAGTTTGTGTGACAACTACTGCTATAAAGAGAGGTCACTTTGTCTGAAGTGCCTCTAAAATTATGTTAGTATATTCCTATATGCAAGAAACTTGATCCAGGGAAGAAAGGTGTTTGTTTGAATGCTAATTCTGTAGACACTGAATTTTTGTTTGATTTTGTTAGGCACGATGTGATGCCTCATCCTTTGAAAGCGTAAGATGCACGTTCTGTGTCGATTCTGGAGTCTGGTACTATGAAGTTACAGTCATTACTTCAGGAGTGATGCAGATAGGATGGGCAACCAAAGACAGCAAATTTCTCAACCATGTGAGTACCTGTAATGTCATCGAGCTGGTGGTGTAACATCACTATTTTTCTTCTTAAAACATCTGTGAAAATAGCTTTGGTTATTCTGTGCTCATAATTGAGCAGTTGCTTGTTTCCTTTGATTTTTCTGTGTGTCCAAGAAGAGCTGTTTTTGCTGAATTTGGTGGTACAAGAGAAGTCAGTATTGTCACTGTTACAGACTGACACTGTTCACCCAAGTCATGCAGAGCTGCAGCAGAGACAGCTTGTTGTCTGCTTGCTGTTGTCTGGAAACTATAGGGAACTTATTTCTTGTAGCATAATCTCTTGGAAATTCTTTAGATAACAGTAGTTACTGACTGGTTTTGGAAGTAAACAAGTCGCTAGGAGCAGCAGTTTCTCATGCACTGTCTTTGACACAGGTCACCAAGCAGCCATTTGATCATCCACTAACATATTTTCCTATTAAATTAACTTTCACAAGGGAAATTACACAAATTCACTCTGGGGTAACATGGTATCGTTGGACTTGCTGGTAGCAGCAATATGGTGCAGTCTGGGAATGCAAAAGCTTCTTTTTAATTAAATATAAGGATTACAAAAAGATTAAACCCTCTACATTCTAGCTTTTTTCCTGAGAGTAAAGCACAAGTACACAGTCTTATTTTATGGTTTCCTTTACTGTCCTTCTCATCCAGATAATTTTGTATCTTCGTTCTAAGTATTCTTCTACCTACTATTTACTTTTAAGATTATGTACTTGGTAGCCATTAAAACAAAATGTGCCATGTTCATGTGAAATCCAAACATGGAGATGTTACTAGGTCTTCTTTCTGCTTAAACCTTCATGGTAAAGCTGAATGGCTGTGAGAAACTTTGTGTGCTTTTTATGCTATAGTAAAACATGTTTCAGTATTTCCCTAATAAGAAAGAGTAATGATTAGTACCCAAAAAAACTTGTCTACTTCAGCTTAGAGTTAATTTTCCATATTATCAGCCTTCCAAATGACCATTAAAGTTCATTGAAGTGCAAGCTAGAATTTTGGGACAAAAGATATGTTAGGCCTAGCCTAGTGCTGAGAATGGAAACAGTGCTGGGACTTTAAGTTGATATTTCTACTGCCTAAGCTTGAGTGAGAAATTCACCTGTAGCCCTTCTTTACTGCTTAATTGCATGGCTTTCTGTTCCTACTTGGAATTTAATTTAGGAGAAGACTTATGTATCTAATGTAGAGATAAGCAGTTAAAACTGCTCATTTCTGATTATTATAGAAAAAGTCATTCTACAGCTGAGTCAAATACAGAAGCTAATATGAAGATAGGCCAAAAACATACATGTGAGTAAATATTGATTGTGGGGGTATGAGAGAAATACATTAAGGAGATTAAACAAACACCAGTGGCAAGAAACCCAATGGGAATGCAAGAGTAGCTTCTCTCACCATTTAACTTAAGTATTCCTGTGAGTTCAGATGTCTTGCTCCATTTCTTCTAATTACCATGGAAATAGCATGCTCTTCTGCTGATGTGTAGCATGCACATATCTCTGTGTCCCATCCAGAGTCCAGTTCCACATTTTTAGCATGGAATTGAAGTGTGATTTAAGTAAAAAAAATAATAAAAAAAACACAGAAAAGAAGAAACCCCAACCAAACAAAAATATCATGTGGTCCTGTGCTGAGCACAGTCCTTGCAGACACTGAGTGTAACAGAAACTGTTTGAAATAAAAGGCCATGTGTCTGCCTTTAGACTGCTAAGAGGCTTAAAAGATTTTTTTTTTTCCCCACTTACTGTTAAGGAGCTTGGAGTTACGTGCATTTTTCTGTGAGTGTGTCCTGTACAAGGTATGAAAATAGGAGATGTCACATCTCTGAGTAGGATGATTTTTCTATTGCTACAGCTGTTTTGCTGGAGGCCAAATGCTGCTGTTATTTGAGTTCATCAGTTGTGTACCTGAAATGCAGGGATATTATCCTCTGGGTATGTCACAAACACAGGCCTCAGAAGCCATATGCTCTTTATTTACAGCATCTGTAACAAAAAGACTAGTCCTAAATATGACATTAAACACCCATTAGCTGGGCTTAGCTTTAATTTGGGACATGGGAGGCTTGTGTAATCAGATGCTGTCTGGCATTTACACTCCAGACAAACCATGCTGAGCACGAGGAAGTTACTTACCTTCCATAATGCTTTTGGGTTTCATGGTTGGGCTCTGCTACATGACAGATTTTTTCTCTCACTCTGAAACCCTCAGTTTTGTGTTTGCCTTGGACCTTAGAACTGTCACTTGATAATGTTTTCACAGTTTGAGGGAGGCTGACACTGAAAGGGACACAATATGCAGCATTAGGTGAAGGGGCTGTGTGTTTGTTCTTTTTGTCTACTGTGGGTTCAGATGGCACGTGGTTATCTCATGGGGGAAGGTAATACGAGTTTGGTACTGGGACTTCAAGATAAGAGAGTGGTTATGATTCTGTGGTGGCTTTTTAAGATGAAAAAGTAACCTATTTGGGCACTAGCCTTCTGATTTTTAAATACTTTAAGCAGACAGGAATGATTTGAGGTAACAGACAGTGGAAGACACTTTGGAAACAATATCCCCTTCTCCCTTCCTCCTCACCCCAACAAATTCCCTTTTGATGTAAAAATGAAAGCAAGACTAGTTTGAAGAAAAAAATTGCCTTTATGGAGGAGGAAGAAACCCTTCCTGCTCTTGGAAGTGTGGTTTAGGTGAATGAAAGTACACTTCATTCCCTCTAAAGTGTGAGGAGTGGCTGCAGGCTGAAATGTTCTCCTCTTTCTAAAGGAAGGTTACGGCATCGGGGACGATGAATACTCCTGTGCGTACGATGGCTGCCGGCAGCTGATTTGGTATAATGCCAGAAGTAAACCACATTCCCATCCCTGCTGGAAAGAAGGTATCCAGTCTATCTTCTGCTGTTTATTCTAAATGGATTTCTGCACAGGATTTTCTCCCCTTGCAGGTGTCTGTTCATAGGTGTGAACAGAGCAGTTACTGCCTAATCCTGATGATCGTAAAAAGTTTAATAATTACTGTGTCTTTAACAGTGGTTTAAATGTGCACAGTGGGCACTACAGTCTTGTTCCTCAGTCTGTGTAAAGAGACTGTTGGTTAAATGATTTTTTCTTTTCAAATGCAGAGTAAAATCATAGCACCAACTAACGTTCGACATTTAATCATTAGACTTTTTTCCAGTCATTTCATTCCAGTACACAACAGGGTTGAAATCTTCCTTTCTCGGTTGAAAGAATTGTTTTAGAGGAGGGAAAAAACCTTGATCTCTGAATTAGACTTTTTTTTTCTTTTTTAAGGAGGAGTTGCACTGTCTTGCTTACTTTAAATTCTTGGATAACTACTTGGACAGCAAAGTTCTGTTCTTGATCTCAGCTTTGAAATCTTGGTAGGATTCTGTGCATGCCATGCTTGTGTGAACTGTGCCGCCTTCTCTTCTATTAAAATTTTCCCCCAAGGATGGCTAAATTAAAACACCTCTTAAATAAATAGCACAAGCATATTGGAAATTTCTCCTCAGAACACCCACTTGCTAAAGTCTATCTTCAACAGGTGTAAAATAGCCAAGGAGTGACAGAGTGCAGCTTTCTTCTGGCTTTGGCAAATACTCTGCAATACTTCTACAACTATGTAGTATTAATGCTCTGGCAGACTAAAATACTTTTTTTTTTTTTTACTATTTTCTCCTGGGGATTTTTTGGTTTGGGTTTGGGTTTTGTTTTTTTTTTTTTTGTTACTGTCTGTATCAATGTTTCTTCTTTTGTGCTTTTGCAAACAGTTCCTTTTAAGTAAGACAACTCACAGTGACATATGTGATACTTGAAACAATAACTGTTTCAGCTGTTGGCATTTAACAGAAGTGAAATCTTTAAATTATTTTTGTTTTGCATGTAAGGCGACACAATAGGATTTCTACTAGACTTGCAAGAAAAGCAAATGATCTTCTATTTAAATGGAAACCAGCTTCCTGCTGAGAAGCAAGTATTTTCATCTGCTGTGTAAGTATCTTCTCATTTGGAAGGACATGACCTCTGTGGATAATTGTTTTAATTATATGAGGAGTTTCCAATTTGAGATGTAAATTCATATTTACTTACCTGAAGCCATCATTAAGCAAGTTTCCCTGTTGAAAGTTGCTTAGAAATGAGTAAGAAGGATGTAATTTTACAGGTGGATTTCAGGGTCCAAAATAAATGCTTTGGACTTCCCAAAGGTCGGTTCAACTCAATGTTTTCTACTGTCAAATTAGCATAGCATTAAAATGGAATGAGGCTGTAGGAAAGATGAACAATTTTCTGGTGCCTGAGGAATTTATCTTCTAAAAAATAAAGCCTATCCTGTAAATGTTGGAGAGAGCTTGTTAACTGACTCTCATTCACTGGGGCCAGCTCCTGCAGCAGCACATTGAATATTCATCAGAGGATGTCTCTTGGTAGCATTGCAGGCAGGTGTTAGGCTTATTTTGCCAACTCTTGTTCAAATTAACACATGGGTAATGCCTCTAACTCTCATAGGGAAGTTCAGCCTTTTACTTCTGAAAAGATAAGCTGGTGTAATACTTGAGAAAGCAGCTTCTTATGCAGCTTAATTAAACATTACAGCACTTTGTAAATTAATCCTACTGTGCTAATAATTTCATCCATGTTTTGTCATCAAAATAAAGTTCAAGATGTGGGCAAAGAGTAATTCAGTTTAAAGAGTTGCTGAGTATCTTCTTTATTCAGCTTTCAGTGCTCTGTTCTTCAAGTATGTAATTGATAAACTTGAGCACTTGTTAGAACTCGGGGTATTACTGAACTTGGGCCCTTTCAGTAAATTTGAAGGAGGTGATAGTTGTGGTTTTAAATGTGACTAATCCTAGTAGTAGAGTAGGCAGCCTTTATTGCCTGACTCAGTAGGAAATTCAGATAAATCTTGATAGTAAATTCAGAAGTTGAGACCTAAACAAGGTAAGTATGTGCAGCTGAAACTTGTTCTCCCAACTAGCTCTAAAACACTGGTATTAAACTTGTCTCTGTCTCAGGGTATATTTTTTAATGGTAATAGTAACATGTCTGGAAAGCTCTACTATTATTTTAGTCATTCTAAAATGCCTGTTCATCATGTTGCAGATCGGGCTTTTTTGCTGCAGCAAGTTTCATGTCCTATCAACAATGTGAGTTCAACTTTGGAGCAAAGCCCTTCAAGTACCCACCACCAATGAAGTTTAGTACCTTCAATGATCATGCCTTTCTGACAGCAGAAGAGAAAATCATTTTGCCCAGGTAATCCTCCTGTCTTTGTGTTTGCATGCAGAGAAATAAAATGCTTCACTTCTGAGTTGCAAAGCTAATTTCTTACAGGGTCGTACTTCCATAGGTCACTCTTGTATAAGGCTGAGACAATAGGCTCCAGTGCAATTTCATCAGTAGGGCAGGAGATACGCAACCAAAATCCATTAGATCAAAATATGTTTTTTAATATTAAGCTAAATGAAAATTAACTAGTACCACACAGTAAGCTGGTTTTAGTAAAAGTACTTCCTGCCATCTTAGAATTAGGTTGATTGGGGAGGTATAGTCTTAATTAAAAAAAGATGTCCTATTTAAAATTGACCTAATTTGTGGTGTTGGTGCATGGAGGTGCTGAACAATTTTAAGTCTTGAAATTATCCTTTTCTAATTCAGGTGAAAACCTCCCCATTTGTGAATGATGGTACCAACAAAGTTTATTCAAGTTTAGGAGAGTTTTTCTGCCTAAATATAATTCAAACCAGATAGAAACAGGTTTGCATACATTCTTCTGTAGCTTTTACGAAATTTCTGGCAGGAATGAAAACTAATAGCTTGTCTGCTTTAAGTTCTTATTAATAAAATAATTTACCGGAACACAAATAGTAACAGCATACAGTGTAATCTGGAATGTGGTGTACCCTGGATTTCCTGCTTTGTCTGAAGATGGCCCTCAGACTGGTGCTGATATATGTGATTTGAAATAATCTTACACAACTAATTAAGTGGGGGTGAGGTGGTTGGAGGAGATATCCCTGGCTGTAATAAAATTCAGAGACTGGTTTTGAATTATCTAGCTCTGATCAAGTGTATTTGAGGTACTTACGTATCTTAGTGTTTAAAAAGAAAAGAAAAAAAAACCCTTACTCCTGGGTTGGAGTCACACAGTGGCACAGTTTGAGGTTTGGGATATTGTATTTTTGTAGACAAAATCAAATGCAACTTGCAAGACCATTCTGTGCTTACATATAGCCAGAGTAAATTACTCCTGTTGTAACTGCTGGTGCTTTCGGTAAGAGTCTGATTTAATCTTTAGGATGATCTACTAGGTTTAAATTTGTCACCCTCCCTTTTTAAATTAAGAGTTCTTCTGTCTTCATCGTATCCAACATAGGATGAGGAGTTTGCAGTTTCTAGCTGATGCTCAGGTGGGATTGATGTCATTCTGGCACTGCTGTTGCAATGGCTGTGAGAGCTGTTACATGATTATGCCAAAAGTTGAGAGACAAACTGGGGGAAACTGGTTTCCTGTTGATGCCTGACTGGTGAAACTTGGCCTCCTGTGTTACAGAGAATTTATTATGCAATAGCACTAAAAGGCTCCATTCAAGGTTGGACACTGTTATTCTTTGAGCAAACAAAGATCATCCCTGCCCTACAGCCTGAACTGCTTGAAAATGATAAGCCAATCTGAAATTAAAAGATAGCTTTGATCATCTTAAAAGTGATAGGAGATAAGACAAAGGCCTATGTGAGTGGACCCTAATTATCCATCACAGGATTTAACTTAGATTTGTGTAGAGTTGTGCTGAATTTAGTGCCTCTGGTGTTGGGGCAAGACACATCACCCTGCCACTGAGCAGTTTTGATGAGTGTTGTGAGTGTGTTCCAGGTGAGAAATGTCTTATTTCACCAAATGAGGAATTTTTATCTATTTACTCTCCCTTGTGGCTGTTGCCATACTGGGCTGTTGATTTAATTTTCAATTTTTATTCTTTTAAACTGTGTTAGAGCATTATAGGGTTTCTGTATATTGTTGATGCATGGGTTTGTGAGGTTTTTTTGTTGGGCGTCTTTTTTCTTAACTCGTAGAAGCACCCAGGTACAAAAGAAGAATTTCTTTAAGTGTTCAGCTGTGGGAACTAGGAGAATTGGTATTTAATTCCCTCTTTGTCCCTTTCTGACAGACCAGAATAGGGAATCAAAGACTGTTTTGCAGGTCTCTGGGTGTGTTAAGCCTCTTTTGGTGGGAAATTGTGGTCGATGTTTATCAGCAGTGTGGTGTAGCACAGGCAAGTGTTATGTTGGCCTTGATGCAATTCTCAGAATAGTTTTGAATCCAATTTCTTTGAGTCAAACTAATGTTTGGGGTTCTCTCTCTGTCTCTCTTCAGACACAGACGCCTGGCTTTGTTGAAGCAAGTGAGTATCAGAGAGAACTGCTGCACACTTTGCTGTGATGAGGTAGCAGACACAGAACTCAGGCCGTGTGGACACAGGTAAAACCTTAGGAAAACCCAAAATCAAAGAAATAGAAAAATGTGTGTGACGTTCAGCTTAGACGAGGCCATATGCAGCCCTTGCTCATCTTTATTGAGTCCCTGGGATAAAGGAAATAACCTCCTATCCTTTTAAGGATGTGACATGTAGAAGTTAAACACAGTATTCCCACTGTTGCCCTCATCCTAGACCTGAGCAGATTGAATCCCTAACTGTGTTTGTGTTTGAGGAAGTACTGAGGCTACTTCTGTGTGCTGCACTGGGCTACTGAGTCTTAATTCCCTGATGGTAAAGGCTTTACTGATTAGTACTTGATACTGGTGCTGTGAAATCCAGATCACAAGAGGAGAGCACAAAATTGATAATATACTATATACTCAAATACTCATTAAATGTTCAACAAATGGATTGTCTCAAGTCACAAATTCCTCTAAAAGCTAAAAATGGGACAGCAATACGAATTATACCATAATAGCACTTTCCTGCTTTTAAGCAGCCTAATAGGAAATGAATCCAGTTAAGTCCAATTCCTTGGGGTTTTTAGAGCACTCATGGAAGGAGTCTTGTCATGTGTCTAGCTGCTGGAAAGCTCCAGAGAGATGTGCTTGGTGTGTGTGTGTCAACAAGAAGGGGAGAAGTGCTGCAGGGCACTGGGGCTGCTGCTCTCCAGAGCAGAGTGACTGCTAGGATTAATGAACACAGCGAAGTGGGATCCTGACCAACTGCAGGAGCAGCTGCAGCTTTGGGAGATGCTGAGCAGCAGGAGCTCCTCTCAAAGCCTGTAAATGGATCCACAACACCTGACTTGGAATGCTTAATCTGCACACTGAGGGACTTGACTGTGTCTCTGGCAGGCCGACTAAAGTGCTTAGTGCTTGTATTATTTTGTTGTTGTTGTTTACTTTTTCATACTGTAAAAGCAGGCTTTAACTGATTTTTCTTCTCCTTCAGTGACCTGTGCATGGAGTGTGCCTTGCAACTGGAGACCTGCCCTTTGTGTCGACAGGAAATACAAACTCGAGTCAGACAGATCTCTCACATTTCATGACACATGTGGAGAAATACCACAGACTTGTTTTTAATGAACTCCAACCAATAATGAAAGGGGAAAGCATCTCTAACCAATCTTTATGCACATAGAACCATAGCCATGGCCAGATTTCATGCTAACCTGTAATCTGTTTATCTTAAAACCAAAATCTTTAATAAGCTATTTCCAGCTGCCAGCAATGGGAGCTGGTTTCAGCAGTCAGGAGCTATGGCTATTGGTTCCTCCGAGCAAGAGCAGAGGGAGTTGTCTCTTCTTCCCCCTTTCCTTCTCGCCTGTCACAAGTGCTGAAAAAATTTGCACTGGAAGTACACATACAATGCATTTTAGAAGAGAAAATAAGTATCTCCTAAAACAGGGCCGTGCTGTCTTGTGCTCGAAAGTCTCTATTTTTGGCAGAAGTCAGTACTAAAAAGAGAATGCCAATGTTTTCCTGTTTAATGTAGCCTCCTGCTGGTCAGAGACTCTGTATTTTCCGATATGAAACTGCTCAAAGACTGAATCTGTACACAGACTGATTTGAAAAGACAGTGTGGAGACTGTAGAGAAACTCACAGGTTTTTAATAACTTGGTGATTCCAAAGAATGTTCTGATTTGTTTTTAAATGTTAAAAGATCAGTGGTGTTTTCAAGTACATAACGTTTCTGATGCTTTTAACTTCAGTACCCACTTTTTTTGTGAGGTTATAATTTTCAGGAGGTATTCTTAACTAATTACAATGCTGGACTGGAATTAATTTGATATTCTGGGTATTTTTTAAGATATCATCGAACATCTTTTTTAATCAGTGTTGTTTTTGAAAGTTAGCTCAATTTTTCCAAAGTGAATATATCTTAAAATATTAGAGGAGAATTCTGGACCAGTTTATTTGAAACAAGGTTATTTGGATAGCAATTTCAGTCTTATTCTTAACTCCTTAAAAATGCACCTTGCTTGCCATGTGTCAGTCCTGCTCTGAGCAGGTTTGGGGCCACACTTCCTATTTTTGGTAGGGATAATACAGTGGGAATCTCTGCTCCACTTTAATTACACATTTGTGATGTTTGTATGTTAAGGATGCACTTCAGTAGGCAGCTCTTGACTTTTACTAGGTTTCTACAAGGAATCAGGGTTCACAGCTGGTGTCAGTGAAGTAGCACAAAAATCAGTGGGGTTCTGCTTATTTTGCACCAACTGAGGACATTACTCTGTATCTTCCACGTCTTGCACAGGTCGATTTTTTAATTATCTGTCTGTACAGTAGAACTTTACTAATTCACACACAACTTACACCAAAACCATCCCACTTCTTGGCAGTGATTCAGCAGCAGAGGCTGTTGTAGTGAATTCCCATGGTGTGATGTAGCTTATTTTTAAAATCATTTATTATCTTTATTGTACTATGAAGTACTAACAAAGCAGAGCTGAGGCTGCTTCTTCCTGCTGAACACTCTAGCTTCTTACTGACCTCAGTAGGAGCTGAGAGCTCTGCACACAGGTCCCAGAATCCAGCTCTCTAGCAACTCCTTTCACCTTCTGCCTTTGCCAACTCAAGGGTGCTGAACTTCATCCAGAGGTGTGTGAATTAGGAAATTTCTGTCCATCATTTTCATGTTGACTTTTGTCCAAATGTAGACCGAATCCAGAAGCAGAGTGCTGGTTAGTGTTTTTGCTAAAATGTGGATTCTCTTCCACCTTGGATGCCTGGTTTGATTAAAGTCAGACTGGCAAATCTGTGCCACAGGGATCTCATTTCCTCACTGACTGTACAATGTTTTGCTGTATCCATGTTTTCAGTCAGGGCCGAGTCCGTTCCAGCTCGGTGTTCAATGAGCAAACATGACTGCCATCACTGCCACAAGGATGTTGAAAATTCAGAATCACTTGAAGTTTTAAGCGCTTCCAAATGCAATGACAAGTTTTTATCCCTAAGGTACAAAGTTACAAATCCTACTTTAGGGAAGAAGTGGGACAGAACCGTTTTGAACTCTGCCTTAATAGAGTCTAGTAACTTCAGGGCTTTGGTGTCCCTGGCCAAGATTAACTGAGGTAAAATTTTCAGAAGTGCCTAGGACACCTAATTCGTATCAACTGCTGTATGAGATTAAGGTCTTCAGGCTCACATCCACAGTGGCTTCCAGGCATCAGGTCTCCTCTTGAAATGGAGGTGACCTTATCCTCCCTGCCTTTGTGGACGTGGGCCTAAGTGCCTGTGTTCTTTATTGAAAAGATGTGAATGCTTTGGAAAATTTTGCCCCAGCCTGTCTTCCATGCAGCTGGTGCTGGGCTGAGGAAGCCAACGGTGGCAGAGGAGGGAGCTGTGTTGCAGAGAGCTGTCCTGTTCATTTCACAAAGGGAAAGGCTGTACACTTTGACTGGCTTTCTTTGGCATCTTTGTCAAGCTGGGTACTCCATGAGCAGTGCGGTGTCACCCTCGCTTCCTGCTCCTCCTGTGGCATGGGGGGACAGGGATGCGGGCTGGTGACTCCACAGGCCCTCACCGGGGAAAGTGAATTGTAGCAAAGTTGTCCATTCAACAATAAAAACATCCTGAAGGCTGTTTGTTGTTCTTTCGTTCCTTTTCGGCTGAGAGCGAGGCGCGTGTATGCTCTCGGGTGGGACATGCGTGCCCCGGGTCACCTCGAGGGTCGCTGGGCTGCAGCAGCGGCGGGATGTGCCCAGCCCCCGGAGCTCTGCTCTCTGATGAGGAACCCAAAGCCAGTCATGCTGTCCCCCTGTCCCTCCCTGCCCCCCGTGTCCCTGCCCCGGCACAGGACGCGCTCCCCAGCCCGCCATGGCGGCGGCTCCGCCCTCCCGCGCTACCCTCCCCGCTCTCTGATTGGGCGGGCGGGCCGGGGGCGGGTCCAGCGCTGCCGAGCCGCGCTGCGATTGGCTGCGGGCGGGCCTAGCGGAGCAGGAGCCGCGCTGCGATTGGCTGCGGGCGGGGCGGAAGAGCGCGTTCCCCAGGAGACGGCCCGAGGGGAGGGGGCTGCGCGCCGGCCTCAGGGCGGTGGGTGCGGGCGGGGCGGCGCGGGGGACGCGGGGCTGTGGGCACGGGAATGGGCGAGGGGACACGGGGCCGGGGAGCGGGGGGATGCCACTGCCGGGGCGCTCTGTGCACAGCGAGCGTGACGGCCCTGCTCCGTCCCCTTGAGGAGAGAGAGAGAGAGAGGCGGGCTGGGTGCTGAGGAGGGACAGGGGTTTCATCTCCCGAGCGGTGATGCCCGGGGTGCTGCGGGGGCCGGCGGGAGCGGCGGGTTCCCATGGGCAGAGGGTTCCCATCGCCGGCGGGTTCCCATGGGCAGAGGGTTCCCATCGCCGGCGGGTTCCCATGGGCAGCGGCCCGGGGAGCCATGTGCTCTGTCCCCGGCGGGTCAGCACCTGCTCCCAGCCCCGGGCCGAGATCCGGCCGGGACACAGCCGCTGGGCCCGCCAGCCAAAGCCTGGCCTGCGAGCTGCTCCGGGACACACTGCAGCAGCGTGGCGCCTTCATCTCGTCTGGCTTCGTTTCTATAATAGTCACTCATGGGTGTTTCAGGAGGGAAGATGTAGAGGTTATCCTAAATCCTTTTATAGGGACTGGTTGCTCTTTGAGCCTGTTCTCTGAATAGCCAGTTTCTAGAGAATTTGGGTTATTACAGAAAAATAGTAGCAATAATTTTGGAAGAAGGTGATGTTGGAATTCCTATGTTTAAGAATTAAAATTTATCTCCCGATCTGCTCTTACACTTCTTTGGGATGTGTATGGTAATTTAGCAATTGAATTTGTATTAACACTAAGTCATGTTGTTCCTTAGCATTTTGGTAAAAAGAAGAAATAACTACTAGCAGCAGCAGCATACAGATTGTCTCTTCCACTCTGGCTAGGCAGGAGCAATGGAGACTTCTGATGGAGAAAGTTTGGATTTAGCCACGTGAGTATGCTACGTTCTCATGTGTCAGATTTTCAGTAAGCTAATTGCTAATTAAAATATCTTAATATGAGTATAATTACATGGATGAATTTGTACCACACTAATTAGCAGATTCTGCCTCTTAGGAGAGCAAAGGTTCAGAATGCAAAGTTGCAAGTGGAAGTAACATCAGCACAGAGTTTAGGTGAAGTCAGACTAAATATCACTGGTCAGCATAGCACTGGGTAGCTCTGGCTGAGGGATCAAAACAAACTTTGTAAGGCTAGAAATTACTCTTTTTTGGAGTTCATTTAAAATTCAGAATATCTCCTTTTCAAGAGTGTTTGTTGTCTTATCTCCTGGATACTGAGAGGAGAGACTCTTCCTCTGTGTTTGAGTGCATTCCTTCTAAACCTGAGACCATTTACAGGTGACCTCCACCAATTTCACGCTGGCATATGCTCAGATGCAGCTTCACCCCACAAATGTCTGCAGTATTTCTCTCCTAAGAGTTGTGGCAGAAGGGGATGTGTGACTGTGCCTCTGTCATGCATGGATTTAATTCTTTCAGCCTCAGAGTCTCACAAAGGGCCTGGTGCTTGGGCTGTCTCAGCAGCACAGGGTATGCTGGTCCAAACTGGGTGTGACAGGGAGTTAAACCACAGGATTGGTGAGCCCATGTCTCTGTAGATGTGTGGATGCACGTTTTGTATAAAGAGATAGAACTGGTGTCTTTTGAAACAGTTAAAATTCCATTATTTGCACACACTTAAACCAGGCTTTAAATTAACACTTTTTCTGTTGCTGTTAGGATAAGCTATAAAACTAGCAGTAGCATTTACTTGGAGAGGGACAAAGAGTGGAAATTATCCATAGCAAAATCTCCTGCCCGTACCTGCCGGGGGAAGCACTGAGTCCACTGCCCGCAGCCCAGGTGAGCTGCCCAGGTGTGTCCCTCGGCCGGCCCAGGTGTGTCCCCTCGGCCAGCCCAGGTGTGACCCTCGGCCAGCCCAGGTGTGTCCCCTCGGCCAGCCCAGGTGTGACCCTCGGCCAGCCCAGGTGTGTCCCCTCGGCCAGCCCCGCTCCCGGCCCTGTGCCGCCCTCTCCTGGGCTCTTCCAGCCTTGCCTTGGCTCCGCTCGTCTCCCAGGATCAGGAATGTTGTTGCTAGGATATAGCTTGCTGATCAGCTGCCTTTTTAAATCTAATATCTCTTAGTTTTTCCTCATCAGAGTGAGACTGATTATAGTTAAACTGTCGGCTAAACTACTGCTGGGTTAATTTCACTGGAGTATTCTCTAATAGCAAAGTAACTTTAATGAGCTTTTCAAAACTTAGTCTGAACGGCTGTCCTGCTCTGTTTACTGATGAGAAAGAGACATTCAATAGAATTTAAATGGTGTATTCACTGATCGAAGCTAATTTTTTTCTTAAAGACAAATGTCCCTATTTCCTTGAGACTTGTTTCCCTCATGTGTGTGAAAAGCCTGTCTTTCATCCCTTGGAGAATATAGGAAGATCCATCTCCCACTAAGGATGAGCTGTGAATGCCAGAGACATCCTGTGGATTATTTACTGTGTCTAAACAAGTTGCACAGTAATAGATCCAGACTCCTGCTGCTGGTACCAAAGGTTTCTTCTCTGGATGACTTCAGATCCATAATGGTGTTTTGTAGTTGCTCATGATAGAATAACTTTAGGAGATTATCCCATTTATTTGGAGCACATCAGGATGGTTCTTGCATTAAGTTTCTTCAGTTGTGTAATACTTATGTATACATTCAGTTTAAGTTGTTCCACAAGACCAAGTATTTCAAAATATTCTCTAGAGTGTCCACAGTTCTGTGATCACCATGTGCAGTTAATGCAGGAAAGAGAAAGGAGACTGGTAGCAGCTGGGATTTGTGGGTTGAAAAAGGCTTAATTTGCTGTTCTAATTACACTCTTTACATTCTTTTGCACCAGAACTAGAATTACCTTGACACTAATGCCAGTAAAACAACATTTATTCTTTCTTGCAATTAGGCACCTTACTGGGAGGAAATATAGTAGAGGCCTGATGAGAATCTCCATGGAGCAGTCTTCTCATCAGTGCCATATGATTATTTTGTAGGTTGAAGCTAGGAAATTTTTCAGTTATCTTGTAATTACTGGTTTTATTTCTACTTAGGCTTTTGTTAACACATTTTAATTTTGACTTTAATTTATGCTGTGGTCAAAATATATATTTATGCAGTCCTGTCTTCCTTTGCTTTCAGCTCTGCCACTTCTGATGAGTTTGATGCAGTTGTTGGCTATCTGGAGGATATCATAATGGGTAAGGTCTGCAAGTAGGTACAACAACAGGGCTGCTAAACATGTTGCCAGGTGGTTTTAACTGAGAAGGTGGTGTGTGCAGGGAAGTTGTTTACAAGATGCCAAGACAGAATTCATGCTGATTAGCCATCAGCTGCTTTATTGGAGCAACACATAATTTCTTTGGTCACATCCTTCCCAGAGAGATGTAGATTCTGCAGCCTCAGTTGCCTGGTGATGCAGCTGAATCTGGAGAAATGCTAACAAAACTAATTTGGAACATGTCAGGGTTTGGAAAGCTGTGACTGGTGTGTTTTAGACCTCTTCTGAAAAAGATTTCCATGGATTTCCATGGTGACCTACCACATTAATTTTTACTCTTCTTTTCTTCCGCAACTGGAAAAAAGTTCTTTGGCAATTGAAAATTAATCTGGGAGTTTCACTAATATTTTTAAATTCAAAGAAAAAGCTTACTTTTAGTTCTTGCAGGGAAGAGGTATTCACTTAGTAAAAAATACAGGCATTTTGCTGACTTGAGAGCCTGAACAAAAAAGGGTTCAGAATAAATAACTTTATTAATAAATGTAGAGCAGGAGGACTGTTTTGGTAATACTCCCCCAGCAGCCTCTGTCCTCTCACAGATGGGTCAGAAGTGGTGGTTTGGCAGCAGCTGCAGTGCTGATGTGATGAACTCTGCACGTGTGCAGGGCTCTGTGGTTACAGCAGGGAAGCAAAGGACCAGTGAATGTGGGGTTTGTGTTACAGAAAGAATGACTAAACTCCTAACTCTGTGATGCATTTTTGTTGTGGCACAGATGATGATTTCCAGTTAATACAGAGGAATTTTTTGGAGAAGCACTACCAGGAGTTTGATGACTCAGAAGAAAACAAGCTTGTCTATACTGACATTTTTAATGAATATGTAAGATACCTTTTCCTGTTTTTTATATGTATTGCTTTTTTATTTTTATATAGTTCTCCCTTTATAAAATACTGGGCTTACAATAGAGCAGATCCCAACATAATTCCTGCTGTGCTGCCTCCTGTCTCCTTCAGTAGCACAGCCATGATCTGTGAGCAAGAAAGGTTTTCCTGAAGCTTTGAATTCCTTTCTCATTGTTTCACATGAAATTTTCCAGAGATATTTTGGAAGTTGCGTAGCTTTCTTGAATAGAAAGTTAGCCTATTGCTGTAGTAAATAATGTGTTTAGCATGTGGGCAACCAAAGTTTCTTCTTTTCCAGTTGTATTATTTCTTGTATTGGACAATTCAATCACGTTCTTCATGCAAAGCATAATCAAGAAACTAAACCAGTCTACTAGTCAGTACCATTAAATGAGTTGAAAATAATTTTTTCCTAGATACAAATAGTCAGTGCTTGTTCTCAGCAATATCCCCAGCAAAAAATGTGCAACTCTGTGCCTCAGGGCTGGTGTGAGAACAGAACCAGCAAAACCCACAGAGGAATCTGCAGTTGTGCCCAGTGAGGATCATGCAGAGTGCCAGGAAAGTGTCAGTGTACGGATGCTGCTTGAAATCTGCTTCTGAAATCTGTTGTGATCTTATTGGGATGGTTTGTTTGGTTTTTTTGCAGATCTCTTTAGTAGAGAAATACATTGAAGAGAAGTTGCTTGATCGGATTCGTGGGTTTGATATGGTTGCTTTCACAGTGTCGTTGCAGTAAGTCTCTGCTTTGCTTTTGGTTGAGGGGTGGCTTATGTGCCTCTCAATTCTTTTTATCTAGATTAAATCTTAGGTTTCAACTTAAAAAAGAAGTGTTCACACAGGCCATGTCCACTTCAGCATGTCCTGCTGCTCTAAATTTCTGAATTTACACAGAAAACAGGCTGTTTAAGGTAAAGCTCCTTTCGGAGGAGATTTTTGAAAAAGAATTAAATAATTTTTAAAAAAATTTTAAAAAAGACAGAAACAAAAATGCAACCCTTGACTGCTAAGAAAGGCTTGTTGAAATTTGCTGACATGGAAGTACAGAGCCTTTCTTCCAAGATGTTTTCATCATAAGTCCTGTACCAAGGGTTGTCAGTAATCAGTCTTAAGAGCTGTGGATGAGCATCTCTGCCCCTCCCCAACTCTTCTTACCTTCCAAGGGAATGTCTGGCTGTTCCAGTGCTCAAGATAAATAAATAGAGAAATGTTGGTTGAGTGTTAGTCCTGGTTAAAGCTCTGGTTTTCAAGGACTGATGTGTGATACTCTTATATCTTGGATTTAGATAAATGTAATAATGTATTTGAATTGGAAATATTGCATGGTAATGTTTGGCTGCAGTTTTGCTATGTGATACACCACAAAAAACATTATTTTTAAAATATTGATATTGTTCTACTTGTCCTTTTTGACCTTGTACCATTTTAAAATAGTGAATTTTTCTCAAACAATTTTCTCATAACCCAACTTCTTTTCTCTGTAGGCAACACAAAGATGAGATGCCAGGTGATATATTTGATCTGCTTCTCACATTTACAGACTTTCTGGCTTTCAAAGAAATGTTCTTGGAATACAGAGCTGTGAGTATGTCACCTTGTTTGTTTTCATTGGCACAGTGGCTGTTGGTTTTGTGTAGCTCCACCTGAGAGTGCCAAAGGAGAAATTGCTGCAGTAGGTCACAGTATTTAATCAAAGGCTGTACCAGAGCCATAAGAAAAATGAGTTCACTGAATGGCTTTTTAAACTCAAACTGCATGTATAATAATGTCTAGAAAACATGAATGAAGATGGCATGTGGAGCAGCTCTTGAGGAACACACGCTTCCTGCATCTGTGAACACTGTTTTCCAAATGAGCAGAAGGGAACACTTTTTCACTGTGAAGGTCTCTGAGCACTGTCACAGCTTCTTGCCTAGAGAGGTTGTGGAGTCTCCATCCTTGGAGATACTCTAAAATTGTCTGGACATGGTCCTTCCTGAGTGGCCCTGCTTGAGAATGAGGTTTAGACCAGATGACCTCCAGAGATCCCTTCCCACCTTGGCCATTCTGATTCTATGGTTTTTTGGGGTTTTTTTTATCCCTAGTCTATCCAAAATTAGCTTTTTAAACCTCTTTCATTTGTTTTCTCCTCGTCTCTGTGCCATCTGGAGGAATAAACAAAAGTGCCAAGGTTTTTGGATGAGGTTTTTCCTGGCAAAATGAAAATCAGTGCTCTCCAGTATCTCTCCGGTCCTGTTCGGCAAGGAGCAAAAGAGTCACAGTTGTGGTTGTGCTTCTGCCCCTTCCCTATGCCTGTGAATTTTGTGGAAATGGGGACAGGCTGAAGAGAAAGAGTCAGCAGCATGTATCAGCAGCAGGAGGAGTTCCCGTTGGGATTTGCAGATTTGGGTCTCCTGAGAGGCAAATGACAGGAGCCAGATTTCAATAGATCCTTGAGCCATTGGCTCAGCATTCCTGACCAGATGTGAGCAAGACTTTGCTGTGACAAGGACAGACACTGCCAGGGCAACAGCCCCCTTGCACCAGGGATTCCTGCACAATTTTGTTGGGTTCACATTCAGTCACAGATGCTCAAGTAACATGTAATTTTACATTGATTTGATGCAGCAGAGAATGTGTTGCCTGTTTCATTTTTTGAAGTGCTTATTCCAAAACAGTGTGGAGTCACAGATTTTTCTTCCATGTTTCTAGGAAAAAGAAGGTCGAAGTCTGGATTTAAGCAGTGCATTAGTGGTGACTTCATTAAACCATTAAACAAATCGTTCTGAAGGGAGTTCTGTTGTATTTTAAGCCAGGTCTATTCAAATTTCAGAGGTGAAAGGCAGTAATTCCTGAGAGACAGACAGGACAGAGGGGACTTGGCTCCACTGCAGGTGTGAGGGCAGTGGGTGTGTGGTGGGGCAGGGCCAGGACTGTGGGCCCCTCTCCAGGGGGTGAAATCAAAGCTTCCTGGATTTTTTATATCCTTTTACAAGGTAGGTGGAAGAGACTGTGAGAGACAGCCTTCTCTTCCCCAGCTCTGCCCAAACTTCTTACATGTCTGTCAGGATCTTCTTAGAAGTGGTTTGTCCGGGCAGTTTTCTGCAGTGCCCAGCTGCTGCTGCAGGGAGCCTTTTGCACTCTGATATAAAGTGCCTGAGCTGCAGTTTGAGCTTGTTGTTCTTTGTCCTGTCTCTGCTGAACACGGAGAACAGTTTATTCAGTTCCTACAGCAGCATTGCTTAACTGGACATCATACAGTTCCAACCCCCTCCCATGGGCAGGGACACCTTCCACTAGACCAGGCTGCTCACAGTCCCATCCAGCCAGGCTTTAGGCAATAAAAGGTGCTCAATTCTCAGGGATGTGGTTTTAACTGAGAAGGTAGTGTGTGCAGGGAAGTAGTTTGCAAGGTGCCAATACAGAATTCATGCTGATCAGCCATCAGCTGCTTTATTGGAGCAGCACATCATTTCTTTGGTCACATCCTTCCCAGAGAGATGTAGATTCTGCAGCCTCAGTTGCCTGGTGATGCAGCTGAATCTGGAGAAATGCTAACAAAACTAATTTGGAACGTGTCAGGGTTTGGAAAGCTGTGACACTGGTGTCCTTTACCAGTGTTTATAAGTAAACTTTTTTTTTAGACTGTGGAATTCCATGGTGACCTCCCATGTTAATTTTTCTTAATTTAATTTTTAAATTTTCTTACTGTTCCTGATTTATATATATGTCTATATATTCCTAATTACGGAAATTTGACCCTTGATTTACTCAGTGACAGCCAAATAAAGGCAGATCGGTCAGGGGCCAATGCAGTGTGTTCAGTTCCTTTTCAGTTCCACCTTCCATCAATGCAGTTCCATTTCCTGAGGCTGCTGCTGCAGACAACCTGGTAAAACTTCTCCCATGCAGAGCATGCAGTAAGATTGGCAGTGTAGCTCAGCTTTTGAACTCAATCTACTTTCACTACCTTGTACAAGGAGGGTGGAAAAGCTGCTCTGCCTGGCTGGGCATCACTTCTGGTTCTGACAAGCACCTGAAAGGTGAATTTGTGGTCTGCAGCACAGGGTAGCAGTGTGGTTCTTCCCTCTCCCAAGGCGCTGATCCTGCCCGTGTTCCTAGAGTTTTTGCAGACTTGATTATAATTTCTGAAAACAACCTGCAGCTAATGGGCAAATTTGACTTACTGGTTAATTAGGTGAATTTAGGAACACGTGCTGAGCCGGGAGGAGGGAGTGATCAAAGCCTTGGCACCTCATTTGTGCTCTTGTGGTCTTGGATGCACACTCTGTGCATGTGTGTGCATAAAGCAGTGAGAGGTGAACCCTGTGGACTTGTTCCTTCCATAGCTAGGTGTAAAACCCACATGGAGTGGGAAGGGACAGTCACCTCTGCAGTGATTTCTCTGCTGTCTCTGCCATGCTGTGTGTGCTGCCTTCTCACAAAAAAAACTTTCTCATTACGGATTCCAGTGCTGGATTTAGGAATGTTTTTATTTAAAGCACAAAATTTCTATTCAAACTGTTAGAAATCAATACAAGAGCAGTTACGACTGCTTCCTTTGCTTCGCCTCCTATCTTCCAGCTCTGCCACTGTTTCTGCATCCCGTTAATTGCATTACTTTGTAGCTGTGAATGAGCAGAGAGGGGAGCCTGGGCTTGGGTTAGTGAATTTTAGTATTGGAGTGTGCCAAATTGGCTGAGCCCCTCGGTGGAGCTGCTCCAGCGAGGATCCAGATGACCCCCAGGGATGAGCAGGAGCTGCAGCCCCAGCGAGTCCATGTCCCCCAGTGGGGTTGTGCTGTGGGCACATCAGCTGGAAGCATCATCAGAAACCACGGGGCAGCATCCACGTGCCCCAGTGCTGACCACTGCTGCCAGCGCAGGCTGGTCCCAGAACGAGCCCTGGTGGCACACGAGGCTCCATGCCACCAAACCTGGCACGAGCTGGCACAGGGTGGCCTGTGGCTGGCTTTGCTGTCCGCTCCTTATGCGTGGTCGCTCACTTGGCTGGTGGCCGCGTTGCTGCCAAGCCCTTTCCAGGCGCGGAAGCTGAAGAAGGTGCTCACCCCGTAGGTGATCATCGTGACACAGGCGAAGAACTGGAAGAGGAGCACACCCCACATGTGACCACGGTGGCTGCCCCAGCCCCTCAGCCCTCTCCTGCCCACCAGTACTCACGGAGGCGGCGGCTCTGCGGTTGTAGTCCCACTGCCGCCAGGACGTTGGCTGCACGGCGGCTGAGCACGTCACGAAGGCGGTGATGTACAGCACGGTGGCCACAGCATTGTAGATCATCAGCTGGGGAAAGCAAAGAGGAGGTTTTGAAGTGTGGGCTCAGGCTCATGCATGCCGGGATGAGACAGCAAAAGGCTCAGTTTCGCATTCCTCCCCATTCCCCAGGAGAACCAGAGGAAAAGGGAACAGCCTCTCACACTGGGAACAAATGTCTGGTTAACATCACATTAAATGCTCCCCAGGTTGTGCTGGGAGGTTTTTGGTTGATACCACGACTGCAGCACTAATGTGGTGGCTGTAACTTTCTGGACTGACTGGTTTGAGCATTTTTTAAGTGACTGAGGGGCAGAATGAAACAATGTCATTGTGCAAAGTGCAGGAGACTTTGTTCTGTCAGCCCAGAAGAGCCTGAAGCCTTCCTAGACTATCTTTCCAGGATGTTTCCCCGTTGGGATTCCCCTCACTCCCTCTCAGCTACGCACCACGAGGGGCCAGGGGATCATGTAGAACTTCTCATGAAGCTGCAGGAGGTAAATCACGAAGAAAACAAGTGTTAGTATCCAGAAGAAGAGAGACACAAACATCACCCAGCCGTACGCCGCATGGAGGTGGTACGTTGTGGCAGCGATGAGAGACCACACCAGTAAACCGAGCACCTGTGGGGTGAAACAGGAAACGTGTTCAGGGGCTGGTTCCTTCAGGTGGAACACAGAACATCAGCCACAAGCCCAGGCACACCAGCACCACCAGCAGTTGGGTTCCCCTCACTCCAGGGAAACAGGAGCACGCCGGGCAGGAGAAGGGCTCCTTGGAAAGCCGCTGTGCCTTTCTGTAAGCCCGCACCGCCTATTGTCACGGCAGAAACACAACAGCCTTTGTCCTGCCCGCCTCTAACGCCCTGGTGCTCGGCTGCCCCGACAATGCCTCCTTGTCTGTCACATCCATTTCTAACACTCGTGATCACAAAATATGTGCTGGGGAGAAACATGGATAGGGGTCTCCTGCAGGAGTGGGAGGTGGCATGTGTGAGCTGCCCTGCTCTGGCTGCTGGTGGGGGAAAGCAGGAGCCTGTGTAACAGTCTGATCTGAGCAAGGGGCTGGAGAGGTGGGACCAGCTGCAGAGTTGAAAGGTCCCTGCCGCTGGTCTTGCTTCCATCTCTCTTTCCTGACGCTCCTGCAAGGCGCCCCCAGCAGAATCCTTCCTAGCCCCTTCCCTGAATCTTTGTCCTTGTGTCCCACCATGTCCTCCATGCCCGGGGGCTGGAATGTGGAGCCAGGAGCCACGTCTGTGCCAGCTGTTTCACAGAGGCTGCTCGGGGCACATCCCACTGCTGCCCCCGCAACGCTGCCCCGAGGAGAGAGGACGAGCGTGGCCCCGTGTACAGCTGAACGCCCACCCACATGCGTTCATGTGGCACCCGAGGTCCCGGGGAGAGCAGCAGCGGGAGATTTTTCTGTGGTTGCCTCCGATGCTGAAACAAGGGGGAGATGATACCGCTGCTCGGTTTGACGGTGCAAAGACCCTTGGGCTCCTCTGAGAGCAGCCGCCAAAGCCTGGGAGGACAACTTAGAGTGCTGGGAGTGTCCAGGGAGCGTGAGAGCCCCACGAGCAACCCCAGCACACCTCAGTTGGAGTCACTGTGCTTCACACATCCCCCGACCCACTGGCTGTGCCCTGCGGAGAAGCCCGCGTGGATCTGCCGTGCCTGGCACTGGGAACTGCCGGGCGTTGAGCGGAGTTACAAACGGCAAAGGACAAGAATCCGAATTTTCCTCTGGCTTTACAGAGGGAAGGAGGAGAGAGCGGGCTGCACTGTCTTAGGGTTGGGGATTAACTAGGGTTAAACAGCGGAGATGGGTTCGGGGTGGCAGCCAAAGGGAACCCGGACTGTTTGCAGCTGAAGAAAAACACCGAAGTGGGTCATGCCCTCCCCCCTCTGCCGTGCCCCCTCCCCGGTACTCACGGCCTGGGCGCACATCAGCCACCCGAGCGGCGAGAGCAAGAAGGAGCCGTCCAGGACCGGGGGGAGCCCGGGGAGGCGCTCCGGGCGCGCGCGGCACCGGGCAGCCCCGCCATGCCGCGCACCGGCCCCGGGACGGCCCCGGGACAGCCCCTCCGCGGGCGGGGCGCGGGTGGGTCCGGGCCGGCCGGGCTGAGCCCCGCGGCTGCCCCCGCCCCGCCACCGCCGGGGATGCGGCGGAGCCTCCGCCCGGCGCAGCTGCGCTGCCGGTGTGCCCCCGTACCGGCTATCGCCGACAAAGGGCGGCCCCCGGCGCGACAGCCTCCGCTCCCCTCATCCTGGCTACGGAATCCGGATCACCGCTTGCCTTCTGTGCAGCCGTGTCCTGCTCGGTGTCCACTGGGGACATTTGGTGGCCCGCAACGCATCCTGGTGCCTGCTGTTGCTCCTCTGCGGGGGCCGGGCGACAAGCGTCTCCTTGGTTGATCCTGGAATGGTTTGTGTTGGAAGTGACCATAAAGCACCTCGTTTCAACCTCCTGCCGTGCAGGGACATCATTCACTAGATCAGGTTTTTCCAAGCCCCGTCCAACCTGGCTTTGAACACTTCCAGGGACAGCGCAGCCACTTCTCTCGGCAATCTGCGTAGTGCCTCATCACCCTCCACTCCAGGAGATTCCTGCCAGCCCGTATCTCGGGCCGGTCCAGTCCCTCTGGGTGGCAGCAGAACCCTCTGGACTATCAGCCACTTCTCCCAGTTTGGTGTCATCCACCGACGGTGTGCCGGGCCCCATCACGCAGGTTGTTCATGGAGACGGGACACAGGGCTGGGTCCGGTGTTGTCCCCGGGGTATCCCGGCAGTGACCAGAGCCCGGACACGACATCTCGGCTGCCATCTAAGATGGGACCCGACTGTAAGACACCCTGTGACGGCACGTCAGGATGGCCGAGCGGTCTAAGGCGCTGCGTTCAGGTCGCAGTCTCCCCTGGAGGCGTGGGTTCGAATCCCACTTCTGACAGCTCTTTTTGCGCCGCCCGGCGGCCGCTTTTGGTTGGGGAAGGCGGTGGGGGGGGGGGGAAAGCTGGGGGACGCGAATGAAAAAAAAATCCATCAAAAGGAAAAAACCACAGTTTAAAGAAATTAGTTTATTAACTACAGGCGAGCATGATGCAAAAGGTATGAGTTGTCAGAAGTGGGATTCGAACCCACGCCTCCAGGGGAGACTGCGACCTGAACGCAGCGCCTTAGACCGCTCGGCCATCCTGACACTGCTGGGCGCCAATGGCGGCCCGTATTACACTTGAGGGCGTTGTGCAATCGTTCCTTGAGTTCTGCCAGACCCGCAGCCGTGAACACTTTCCTGGGGAGGCTGTTCCAGTGCCCAACACCCTCTGGGTGAAGAACCTTCTCTTAACATCCAGCCCAAACCTCCCCTGTCGCAGCTCTAGCCATTCCCTCATGTCCTGTCAGTGGTCACAGAGAGCCAAAATCAGAGCTGTCACTCCACTGCCTCACCTGAGGAAGCTGCAGCCCATGGTAAGCTCTGCCCTCAGCATCCTCTTGAACAAGCCAAGTGTCCTCAGCCACTTCTCACATGGCTTCTCCTCCACCACCCTCATGGCCTCCTTTGGATACTCTGTTACAGCTTTAAATACTTCTTATACTGTGGTGCCCAAATCTGCCCCCAGGACTCAAGGTGAGGCTGCACCAGCACAGAGTGGAGCAGGACAATCACCTGCCCATCCTGCAGCTTCATTTAACATTCCCAGTTCAACCCAAAAATGTGATGGTTGAGGCACAACTGAAATTTGTTGCTGTTGCATTTGCTATTAGACTAATAGCTCTAAATGAATCTGAAACCAGGAACTTTGGGAAGTGGAATTACAAGTTCTAAGAGTACACACAAGCTCGTCCCTGCACGGGGCTAGTTCATGGGAGGACATGCCTTCTTCTTGCTTCACCAGACATTAGACAGGAGAGTCATGCTGGGGGAAGCCCTGTGGGAAGCCTGGCTCCCTGCTCAAATCCCTCCTGGTTACACAGAGAGCACCCTGTGACTGACTGCTCATCAAAATGGCTCCAACCCCTGCACAGGCAGGTGGGTGTTACACTGCACTGACCTCAAACTCCTCTTCCTCACCCTACTCGAATTTAAAGATATTCCCACTGCTCCAGCTGTGGAGTTCACAAGGAATAAAAAGATGTTACAAAAGAGAAGACAAGCTACAGCCACAAATCTTTCAGAAATACATATTTACACCAGAAGGAGACAGGAAACATAAGAAAACAAAATATACTTTATTAAAATTAAGCATGTTAGCACCTCAGTGTAACCTGGAGAAGTCAAACAGTCCAGCAGGTAACCAGTCCAGCAAGGCCGAATGGCTGAACATCCTGAAGTGCATCCCAATGGTAGAAAAAGTACCACGACTGTCATGACATGCACGTTCTCAACAAGCTCAGATGCACAACCAGCCTCATTTGCAAGGAGGGATGTTGTGCTGCCTGTTGTCTTGGTGGAAGCATCTAGAGCTGCTGGACCAATCACATATGTTAGATCAAATGGTGGAGCAGGTATCTGCTTGTCCTAAGAAAAAAAAAAACAAAACGAAAAAAAAACCAAACCCAAAACAACAAGCCAAACCAACCAACCAAAAAAAAAATTGCTGCTAACTCGACTTGCAGAAAAATCAGTATAGCACAGAGCTGGAGAGCTACATATCAGATTGGAGAATAAGTTAAACTGAAGTAACGAGAAGTACTTAGTACGTGGATAGACATGTAGTATCCTTACAGTTGACCATCCAACTTGGCACACACGTTAATAAAAAAATGACCCATGCATCACATAGCAGGCTATGACAACCTGGAGCTGAACAGCCTTCAGGGATCTACAGAAAAACCTCTGGCTACAAAACCCCACGATGCCCTTTTGTTCGCTTGTACACAGTGTTGAAGCTGATGGTTGTAAAGCTACATTAGCCAGTGTTACAAAGATTACATAATTTCAAACTAAAGATACTTTTTACATTTAGAAAATACCCCTACAAAATTTAGTAAAAGTGACATCCCAATCTACCGAGTGCAATGCACTCTGGTTCCAGAAGGATCTCACAGACCCAGGGAACATCTGGGAATTCCTCCCTTGAAGATGAATATGGGCACACTGTGGTGAAGTGCCTTTTGTTCTCAACATCCATCATCATCGCCCATCGCCACAGGGCTGTGCCAGGGCACCAGATACTCTCCTTCTCCTCCAAACTGCTGAGGGATCTGTTCAACCAGCTAGGCTGGAAGTGCTTAACCAAGCCAAACCCATGGCTTTGCCACCCTCACTCCACCCTCTTTCTAGCCAACGTTGATTTGGTTTCCTGTTGCACAAAGTGAAGGGACTGATGCTGGCTAGAAACAGAAACTACACAATCATTCCACATAGATTTGTTACAATACTCTTAAATCTTGGTTTAGAACACACAAGCAGGTTTTAGTATGGTCTTGCCTAATGTACAGATTATTAGTCATGCCAACTAGTTTAGGATTAGACAGCAAAGGCTTGCAACCACTGCAGGTAAAGTCACTTCTGTTCGATCCTGGTTCTCTGAATGAAAGCCAAGGATTAAAATTCCAATGTGTTACAAAGCCTCCATTTCATTAGAGGGAGTCTTAAGCCAACAAGATAAACTACAGCTGTCAAATGCCACCGGGTTCTTTGTACCAGACTGTAAATCCTTACTGGTGTCAAGAGCATCAAGACATCTGTAACCAATACGCCCACGCTGTGGAGAAAGCAGAAACTACATGGTACAAGAACACTCTTTAATCTGGGGGTTCTGTCACATTAGGAAGAGCAGTCTTCTATGGCATCAGTAATTTACTGAAGAAACACATCACCCTGAGAGGGTTTCTAAAGCTTTCCTCCGCTGAGCGAGGCTGAACGCGACATCACCGACCATTCATTCCTATGATGGGTACAGTGCCCGCGGCAGTCGGACACGCCTTCTCCAGGGTAGTGTTGCTGTTACCTCACTTGACACAGAGCGAGTTTATTTGCTGAAAACTGATACCCTACGTCCACTTAGTGACGACTCGGGTCCCATCCACGCTACGAGCAGCGCGCTCTGACACTGCCGGCACAGAGCGGGTTTGATGGGCCCGGTGTGAGGTGACACCGCGGGTAACGTCGTGGCGATAACGGGGCTGGGCACCGAGCTGATGCAGTCCAGGCAGGGGAATCCGATGGAGAGGCCTTGCCCGGCTGGGGGCTACCGTGGCGTGGGCTGAGCCGGGCACCGAGGGGCCGCGGTACATCCCACCTCTGCTCTGCCCGGCACCGCACCGAGGGCGGCGGAGGCTCCGGGATGGAGAGCCCCGCTCCGGGCCGGGCCCCGGCAGCCCTCAGAGGCCGTGGCGCTTGCGAGTGCCGGCGCTGGCGGCGTGCAGCAGCCGGTCCTTCTCGCGGATCTCCTCGCGGAGCTGGGCCTCGGCCAGGCGCAGGCGGCGGATGCTGCCCTTCATCTCCTTCATCTTCACCTCCAGCAGCGCGATGATGTCGCGCTGCTCGTTCAGCTTCCTCAGCAGCTCCTCCGACGTGGTGCCCGACGACAGCGAGTACGAGTGATCGGGGGGGCCGCCCTCCACCGGGCTCTCCTCCCCCGCCGCCGCCGCCGGCGGTACCGGCACCGGCAGCCGCACGGGGCTGGGCCCGATGGTGGCGGCGGCCCCGAGCTCCACCTGCACCGTCAGGTCGATGGGCTTCACGTCCTCGGCCGCGCCCCCTGCAGGGGCCTCGGCGGCGGCGGCGGGGCCCTGCGGGGCGGCGGCGGCGGCGGCGGCGGCGGGGCGGGGGCGCCGGGCCCGCTGAGCCTTGCGCTCGTTGACGCCGCGCAGCGGGAAGATGGTGGGGACCCGCACCAGGTAGGACTTGCGGCCGCCCTGGAAGTGCTCGCTGCAGACGCGGTGGCCCGTGGTGGGCTGGAAGGTGCTGAAGCAGCCGCTGACGCCCGCCCGGGAGACGTTCTTGAGCCAGAGGCGCCGCAGCTCCTCGTCCTTGGGGAAGGTGTAGAAGTGCAGCGCCTTGTCGCGGTGCGAGTTGTTGTAGCAGCCCGGTACGCAGCAGGTGAAGCCCGGCATGGCCTCGCGGGGCGGGGGGACACCCGCGGCGAGCGGGGCGAGCGGCCCCGCCGAACTACAGCTCCCACAAGGCCCGCGCGGCCTCTCGCCGCCGCCGCCGCCGCCGCCGCCCCGGAACTACGCGGACCACAATGCACCGCGCTGCCGGCGGAACTACCCGCCCCACACTGCGCCGCGGCCCCTCCCGGCGCGCGCGCGCATCTCGCGAGAGGCGGCGGGAGGCGGGAGGAGCGCGGCCGTTAGCGGCGCAGCCATGGCCGAGCGCAGAGCCCGGGCCCGGGCCGGCGTCAGGCGCAGCGGCCGCCACCAGGCGCGGGCGGCGGCACAGGTGCCCACGGGATCCGGGAGCGAGGGACGGACGGAGGGAAGGAGGGAGGAAAAGAAGGGAGGGAAGGAGAGTCGCTGTCGGGATCGAGCATCCCGTGGGGCTCTCGGTGTGAGGCAGGAACGAGAACCCTGCCGCAGGAGCGGTGATCTCTCCCTCAGCCTTGTTCGCCGTTACTCGTGGAAAATGGGCCGAAGCCGCTGACTTTGGCGCTTGGCGGGTAGCCCGCGGTTCGGCGGGTTTCTGTGGCGGCTGTGCTCTGGGGCCACTCAGGATTTGGCCCACAGGAGGGTTTTGTGTTGTGACCCACCTGGAGGATACCCTGAGCTGAACTGTGTCCCGCCCACACGTGAAGTGCCACCCGTGTCAAAAAGCCAACACGCGCAATTTCTCTGGAATTTGGAAAAAGTTTCCTGTCAGCTGGCTTAGCTTGTTATTAGAAGATGGATGGTGCGTGCTTTTGATGTTGGGATCTTTAATAATGAAAATCCTAGCTTTGAATTGTTTGTCTCTTGATTTCCCTCTAGACTGGATCGGGTATAGAAAACAAGAATAATTCTGTCAGAAGCAACGTGGCAAAGCAGGGACTGGCATTGTTCCCTGATCTCAAAAATGGCACACCACGGCTTATACTCAAGAGAGTCATGCAGAACCGTAAGTGTCTTTTTTTCAGGAGAACTTTCAGGAGAAAGATAGTGTTTTGGTGGAGTTGAGAAAACCGAGAGTGTTCCTTGGCAGCCCATTATCCTTCCCCTGTGACATGGAACAGAAATCAGACCATTGTATGACTGGTTTAGGTAAGAAAGGAATCACTGCAGGGCAGCTGAATGTGGGATACAACTGTCAGAGACCAGGCCTTGCACTGGTGAAATCATAGCTTTGAAGATCCTCTTCAAAACCCTCTTTGCTTGGTCTCTTTACCCTGGTGACTGAACACATAATCCTGGTGCTGCCTTTGGCTGTAGGATCAGGTGTGAGCAATGCAGGCACACTCTGCTGCAGTGCAGGGAACCCCTGTGCTGCCATCTGTCACTGTTGGCTTTGTCACTGCCAGCCTTCCTGGGAGCAGAACCCAAACAGTTTTCACCAGGTCTTTATTTTAACCCATTAATAAATGTAATTTACAGCCTACAGTGTAGATGTCACACTGCTGCATTTAGGTGCTCTTGCTGTATTGAAATGTTCTGATTCGTTTGCAGAACCCCAGGTTTCACCTCTGGCACCTCAGATATCAAACCATGAAGACATGGAAGAAGTTCATTCAGAAGTCCCATCTAAGAGGGTTTCCAGCATGTAAGTAGGGTTTTTTAAAAAATATTTTTCACTTTTATTACACTCCCAGGGATAGCTGCAGTTCCTGTGGTGGGATTGGAGAGCAGGACTTCTCTGCTTGTGTTTCAGTGATCAGAATTGCATCTTGTCAGGTGGGATTATCAGGAATGCCTCTCCAGCTTGGTTTGTGTTGGCAGGGGGGAATTGCAACTGCCAGACGTTGCTCCTGAGGACACATCTGTCACTGTGTTCCACATGAGAAAGAAGAGAAAGAAATTCAGCATTTCTGAATTTGAGAGAGCAGCAGAGAGACGACTTCCCCAGAACCAAGGTAAGGCTGCAGTCAAGAATTACCTTGTTCAGTGCTGCATTTGCTGGCAGCTGGTTCTCACCTGCTCAGCTCAGTTGTTAGGAGCTGCCCAGCTGGGCAGTTGAAGGTTTGGAATCCAGATTGCAACACCTCATGTGAAGGGATAATGGAGAAAGTAAAGGTCCCCATCCTATCAAATGTAAAAATAAACCTTTTTAAGCCAAGTTCTAGGCTCTGCCCTGACTGTATATAACTTCTTGACTATTTTTTCAGCTTGGTGCTTTTTGAGTTTTGAAGTGTCTCCAAAGGAAGCAATCCCTGTCTTCCTCTCAATTCCAGAAACTTTAAAATACAAGCAGCTGCATACTTTTCATTGCAATTGTATAAAATAAGTTACAAAGTTCTTGTTTGAGGGAAAGAGCCTCATAGGTTTCTAAAAGAGATAATATTTTATACTGGATTAAGTCTTCCCTTTAAACATAAATTTGCAAATTTGGTAAATACAACATTCATTTTAGTTGCAATTTAAAACAGACAGAGGCAGATAAAACACCTCCCCTTGGTTTATGTATGCTATTGGCAGGATCAGCTGGAGTAGGATTCAAGGGTGGAGTTCAGCTCCAGACTACAGGCTTTGGTACCTCAGCTGTGAATTAGAGACACTCTGTGCCTGTGTGTCGATGAGGTAACTGAAGTCCTCCTGAAGTGAGGGGGGATCTGATCACTGGGGTATGGAGGGTGATTGAACTCACCCTGAGGTAGACACCTACACTTGATGCATTGTGCTTGAGTGGAACTGGAATAGACACCTGTGTTTGGATATTTGAATCTGGAGCTGAATCCTACCCTGACTCACTTGTGGTCAAAAAAGTCACCCTGTCATTTTTCAGCCTGGTATCTGATCTGAACAGTTCTGATGAGGTGCAGCAGCTCTGTAAGAGCAGAGGGGGCATGCTCTAATATTTTCTGTTATGAGCAAGGTTATGTTACTGCTCTCCAGATCTCCTTTTGAATTTTTGGGACTTTGTAAGTAGAACAGGTTTGAGTTCCAGTTTCATCATGAGTCTGTGGAATAGTTATCTGTGCTTCTAAAGCTCCAGATGTGTTTGGGTTGGGTTACTGAAGGGTGGTTGTGACTGAGGCCCAAGCCTAACATCTTGCAATTAATGTGGTAAAATTAAAATAATGAAAACTGATGGTATATGCCACGTTAAATTTTCATTGAAATAACTATTTTCTTACCCTTTCAGAAATTGCTTCTTAGATTTCTAATATGCACTTCTGAAATGTAGACAAGAAATTGTGAAGTGAACCTGTCATCTAATCCTGTTTACACCAGAGCATGACTTTTGAGGATTGTAGCATGACTGGCTCTGAAAAGGGGAAGATCCATTGGGATGTTCCTTTAGCCTGTTGTGTAGAGGGTAATTTCTCAACTAATGTACCATCAACTCTTTCTAGCTCAGTCAGCGTTGGACAGCACAACTATGACTCGGTGAGTTTAACCTAAAATGTTTTAACTTCTGGCTGTCCTAAGTATGATCACATCTGAAGTGGTGAAGAGCAGTGCAGATCCCTGGGTTCATGATAAAGACCTGTGTTAGCAATAACTCAGTCATCTGCCCCTCTGCTGGTGGAATTTGAAGGTGTTGCACCACACACCTTTTGATTTTCAGAAATTGTGGCTCTGCACTGTATGCCTGGGTTGGTCTAGCTTGTATTGCTGTTATTGCTCCTCTTTTTACTTGTTAGGATCATTCCTTTTTTTCCTTTTGTTCTCATACTTCCAACAATAAATCAGTACACAATATACCTTAGAATATTTTCCCTGCCTGTCTCATCGCATCAGTTGCATCCATGCAGTATTTTCTGGACTTTAAAAACTTTTTAGTGAGTTGAAGAGCTCATTTTCCTGCATTGTCTGTGTGCTTTGCTAATGACCCTGGCCAAAGTCAGCACATTATTTCACCTTTCTCACTGCAGCCCTTGCCTGGGGTGCCACGCAAGATTTGTCTTTGAACCCTCTGAACCTCCTTTTTGATTGGGTTGCCCGGAGAGGGGGACAGGAGGTCACTGAGCATGGTCAGTCTCCAGGGTGCAAAACACCTACAGTGAGAAGCATCTTCTATGCTTTAGGTGTTGCTATCATCTCCCATCTCAAAACACAGTCACAGTGTGTTGGTAGCTGTACTTTGCTGAGAGTATTGATACTAAATAGCTTCTTAAACTTGTTCAGAAGTCCTCTTTTAAAATTTCTGACCCTTTTGTCAGCTGTAGTGTTGCAGTGTCTCAGGGAGGCTGTAAACCAGTCTGTTTCCTGGTCTCTGTGATACATATCCAGATGTTGGGTGATACTATGAAAGTAAACAATTATTTTAAAGACTGACATATAATCTTCAAAGGTTTTTTAGAGAAATTTCTCCTAGCTCTGCGAAATGTGTCACTTTTAGTGCTATCATATCTGTATTCTGAGGTTAAAAGGGCAGTGTGTGATTTTGACAAATTGTTTGTTCCCTCTTTTTACAGATCCCTTCGTATGTCTGTGGGTTCCTTGATGGCCCCAGACACTGTTGAAAAGAGAGGCTTGCTCCGGAGGCCAAAAAACCGCAAGGCTGTTGACATGCAAGCTTTTGAAGGCGGAGTGGAGCAGAACCTGCTGAAGAGCAAAGGTTTCTTTTGTGTTGTGACTTCTCTTTTGGGAAGCAGGGCTTTATATAAGGGGGCTTTTAGAAGCAGTTGCTGAAGCATGGTGTGTATTTTAGAATTTGAAATTTACTAACAGCTTTGCAGAAATAGAATGGGATTTGGGAAGCAAGACTAGAGCGAAGCTCTGCCTTGGCAGTTCCTTTGATTCTATGCACTTAAATATGTGTTTTGCCCAGTTTAGTGATTTAAACCACAGGAATTGTTTGGGATCATCTCCATCGGTGGGTACTGAGGTCTCAATAGGTTTCATAGGGAAATTGGGGGTCACTGAAGTGGGGTCATACAGTTTCAGTGTTTGATCTGTTGAAGATGAGTGAAATTTGGTTGAATTACTTAAATTTTGAGTTATACAAGTCCTGGTAGTAAAGTATGTCCCTATGACCTTGAACAGTTTTTCACATAAAATTTGTTTTAAAACTTTCTAAACAGGACAGAACTATCTTGTGGACTCCCAATCTGCATCTGGGATTCGAACAAGCATCCTGACAAGTGATGCAGAAGTCATGATGAATACCACAGAGCTCTTTGTTCAGTCTCAGCTTGATGAACAGAGCCAAGATAAACTTTCTGCTCTTGAACCCCAGCTGTCAGATTCAGAAACTTCAGCACAGAGGAGCCAGATTTCTGATGCAGATCAAGAGGAAGCAAGACCAGAGGGCCTAGTACCCAGTGTGGGCACAAACGAGGGAAGGACCCGAACATATTCCAAGAACTTGAGCCTTGATCATGAGCATGTTGACAGAATGACTCATGTATCTCGAGAAACACCTGCAAAACAGCAAGAAGACCAGCAAGATCATTCCCAGCAGAGTAACCCAACGGAACAGGTTTCTGTTTCTGAAGAGGAGGTGGTTGGCAGTGAGTACTATGGGTTAAGGCCTAGGCTTAGCAGGTATTATCTGAACTCACAGAGTGGTTGAAGTAGAAATGGACCTCAAGGTTATTTTATCCAACCCCTCTCTTCTGGCAGGGCCACATAGAGCAGGTTGCCCAGGACCCTGTCTAAGTGGGTTTTATGAGCCTCCAAAGGTAAACTCTTTTCCTTGTGTTCAGGTGGAGCCTCCCACATTCCAGTCTGTGCCAGTTGCATTTTCTCTGCACTGGACACCACTGGAAAGAGTCTGGCTCTGTCTGCATTACACCCTACCTTCAGGCACTTGTGTATATTGGCGAGATCTGCCCTGAGCCTTCTCTTGTGCAGGCTGAACAGTCCCAGCACTCTCAGCCTTTCCTTCTAGGAGAGATGTTTCAGTCCCTGAACTGTCCTGGTGGACCTTTGTTGGACTCTTCCCACTGTGTCCATCTCTCGTTTGTACTGGGGAGCCCAGAAGTGGGCACTGCAAATTAGTCACAAAAAATTAGGAGATAATATGTAGGACATGTAGACAGACTTGGAAGGAATCTCTGGAAGTTCGTAGTCCAGACTTTCACTGTGGTATGGTCGTGTATTTGTCAGAGCTAACCTCTTAATTGTCTCCATGGCCTTAAAAATCCCTTGGACAGAGACAGTCACCCTACTCACTCTGTACCAATGCTTTGCAAGTCCTGTCACTTGCCAGTTTTTCCTGGTGTCTGGTACCTCTCTTTGGCATTCATTTCCCTGGCCTCGTTCTGCTTGTGTAAATGGGAACACGTTTTTGTCATACTGCTTGGACCAAGCAAAAGTTATTTTGAAAGGACAAGTGTCGCTGTTGAGCCGCTAGCTGAGAAATGACCCAGGTTCTCAGACAAGGAAAGAGAAAAGGTGTCTTTATTATTTTGATTTCCATATATATAGAGTTTCCAGAGGTCACCCAGATTGGTCAGCCAGAAACCTCCCCCTAGGCCCAATTGGCCAAGCCCGAACTGACCTAATCCGGAGACACTGTTAGCAAAACATCCAAACTTTATCTTTGTTTATGAAATGTAGCAAAATGTTCTCACGGGAAAGACCTGTGCTAGCCACAGACAAGGGAAGGAATCAACAGAAAAAGATTAGTTGCTCTGAGGAGCTCAAGAGCAGGCCTTTTTAGGACCAAGGGATAGATGAGGCAGAGAAAAATGGAGGGTGGGGAATAGGGGACTGGATCAAATGGGAGGAAGATGAGGGGGAGTGAGCATCTCTTAAATATGCTGAAGATAGTAAGGCATTAATGTCAGAAGTATAACGGTGAACTAGTTCTGTTCCACCAAAGGAGGCTGCTGTCAGTGTTGCTCCTCAGTGTCAACTGAAAAAAACAGTTGGAAGGATTTTTCCAACTGGTTCCTAAGATTCAATGCAACCTTCTTCTAGTACGCTCAAGTGTTTCATGTAGATCTTCCTCTTCCTGCTTGGCTGGTTTTTTATTTACCAGGAAAGCTAAAAGAAAGTGCAAAAAGCTACTAGGAACACATTAATGATCTGTTCTAGCTGTTTCCAGCTGGAGCTCCTCTCTGCCATCCAGAAGTTCAAGTAAATATTTGGGATTCCCAGTCAGTGTAAATCCTTCTAGCACGTCTTTGAGGGAAGTTGTGTCCCATATAATTGAGAAACTAGAACTATGTGATACAGAAGAAGAGTTGATTAATACAGTGAATGGAGAGGAACAGGAAAAGATTTTCAGAGAAGATAAGAAGTGCTTTCAGTGTAGAAAGGGATTGGGGTATTATCTGATTTAAACAGAGTTTTTCAGGTGACTTGCAGAGTAAAATAAGACTTCATTGTACAGTAGATGCTGGAAATAATTTAATTCAAGTCATGCCTTGAATAATTTAATTCAAGGCATTGCCAGACAAGCTTTCTAAAAGTGGGCTGTGACTTGTCAGTATTTGCTTTGTTCACTGTGACTGCAAGTGGAGTAAAGGTTCATATGTTTTGGCAGGTCTGTAGTACTGCTCACCTTCCCATAGGAAAGGTGAATAGCTCTCTCTTGGCAAGGAATACATGTGGCTAATCTAAGATAGTTAATATTTCACTTCACTTTAGGCCCCATGTTGGCGTAGGCAGCCCAATATTCTGGTGAGATTGATACAACTGATTTTCACACCACCTTTGGTCAGATTTCCTTGTGCCCTTCACTTGGGCTTGGGGCTCCCAAGGCCTTGCCACTCTTGTACTTTTGAGTGTGAAAACTCCAAGTCACTGGAGAGGATGGTAAAAGTCCACTTTCACAGCTTTTGGTTCTGGACTTAGCCAAGGTTTCCAAATCCTTCAAATCCTTCAGCAAGTGACAGCATTATGGGAGTGCACAATTTTTTCAGTGTAATTACCTGTGTGGGTTTCTTCTTAACTGAGCTATGTACTAACAGATATGTGGACTATATATGTAGTATAAAGGAAAAAGGAATACTTAAGTAGTCAGTAGCTTAAGTTTTTAAACACAAGCAAGTCATGTGTCTGTGTGTTTCTCCTCATCCTGCCTGCCAGAGGCTTGTCCAGGATGGTTAAAACCACTTCTAGGCTGTCTTCTCTTTGTAATGCAATATATCTCTTACAAAATTGTTTATTCAGAAAAACTAAGGAAATAAGGAGGAGAATCTGAGCACAAACTCCTGGTATTGTTAGACTTAAAGGAAAAGAAATCAGTCTTTCACACAATCAAAGTTGAGAATAGCTATAGAGATGGCAGATCTGGAGGAGCTCTGCCTACTGTAAGTAAAATTCCTTGATTAGGATCTGATGTGCCCCTAATTAGGTGGCTGTGGAGCAAACACAGGAAAAGTTGGGCATTTCACAGCTGTAAAGGGAACTGCATCTGCTTTTCTTATTCACAGCTTATGGCTGAGTTTCTTTATCACAAATAAATTCCAGTGGTGGTTAAACTGTGTGCTGGTGGTTGGTTGGGGTTTTTTTTGTAGGTAAAATGTATGAGAGAATTTCTTATTTTAGTTGCAGAACATGGTGTAAGTGCTGGGGATTCTGAACATTTGGAGAAGAAAATGGCTGAAAAAGCAGATTTGCCGGTAACTGCAGCACAGGACAGCAGAGGTGAAACAGAAATGGCTCCTTCAGAAGGAGAGGAGCTGGGTGAAGGCAGTGTTGGAGCCCATGGATCTCCCAGAGCTGGTGAGGATACCTCTAATGCTGACAGCTCTCTCTAGTGCCAAAGACCTCTCATGCTGCATGGCTGGCATCAGTGCTGAGAGAGAGACTTACCTTTCTTTATATTCTGGAATTTGGGCTAATTACCGGGGAAGTATAAAACTAATTTTGTCATTTTAAGCTGGAAGACTGCATTTTATTTAAAGGGAAACCAAAATTGTACTGGCAGTAGTGTTTAGAAATGTATAATTACAACAGGTATCTTTGATTAAAATGTAGTAGTGGAAGTCCCAGGATCAGGCAAAGGTACTTGTTTCAGCTCTATTTTTCCTGCTTTTGGAAATCTAGAACATGAGATTGCCAGAGGCTTTGGATCTGAACATCTGGACAGGCAGTCTCATGCCTTTTCCTCGTTTGAAAAACCTGGGACAAGTCCATTAAATGAAGCTGATGAACAAGAAGATCAAATAGAGGACCAGGCTATCATGCTAGAGTTGGATAATTCAGTGGAACAGCCTGCTGAGGATGAAGCTGAACAGCCTGCAAGTCAAGGTAAGGAACTGTTGCAGCAGTAGCAGAAGGCAGTTGGAGAATTTTTTCTTCCTAGATTGAAGAACAACAGGTTAATAATCTTATTAACTGTTTAATCCATCAGATAGTCCAGGGGAAAGTGTTGGCTGCTGTTTGTAGGGCCAGATTGTTACTGGCTCCTCAGGTGCTTCAGAGACCAAAATCATCTTATACTTTTTGAGGCGAATGGAAGTGCACAGAACAGATGAAACTGACTGCAAAGTGGGTTTGTACAATGACACAGGGATATCCTCCATTCTGTTGTTCTTTCCTTCCCAATTTCTAATTTCATGTAAATTTTTTACTGTCTTCTACATTCCACACCCATTTATATGACTCCAGACTTGGAAGTCTAATTTAGAAACCTGTATTTTGTATGTGTAGTTACAGGTTTCCTTTCCAGTTAACAAAAGGAGTAGGCTGGTTTTCCAGAAAGCTGAGAGAAAGTGTCTGCTAAACAGTTCTGTAGACACTGCATCAGTCTACCCCACGAGTGCTGATGCCTTTTGGAGAGCAAATACATCAGACAAAGGCCACATTTCAGAATGCCCAGAATGTATTTTAGTTATGTCTTTTGGAACTGGTCTTAGTCTTTTGAAGAACAATACACCCTGAAGTATAAAGCTGAACAAAGGACTTCCTAAAATCCCATTGCTAGGATTTTGGGCATATTCAGCTGTACTCAGAAGATCAACATCTGTGTGTATTTGTGCACACTCTGCAAAGACAACAGTTGAATTGATAGCCACAAGAAAAGCTGTAAGTGTTCGTAGGGTGTCTTGAGTTGTGTCAACATGCTTATATTGCACACAGCTGTATGAAGAGGTGGAAAGATCTAGCTACAGATCTCTGCTGATAGGGTGGAACAGAGTAGCAACATACAGGTCTCATTGGACAAGGAGAGGAAAAAAAGAGGAAAAAAAGAGGAAAAAATTATGTCCTCTTGTTATAGATCTTGCCTTGGAAACCTCAGCATAACCAGTCCTTTTCCCTACATCCTGCTCCCTGCCCCTCCAGTGCACAGAAATGTTTATTCAGTAAAAGCTAATGCAGGCAATTACAGTAGTTCACCCAGCCCTGCTTTCTTTGTGAGATTCCTGACCCTTTCAGCTCGGATGGGGAGTTTACCTCTCAGTAGTACCTGAAGCCTCTAGTAGTTGGACTTGCCTTCTCTAACAGGACAGGTGTCCAAGCCCTTAAGGGATCTTTGGGAAGTTGACACCATTGCCAGACAGGCTGGATTATTGGGGTGCACTGAGCTTCCAAGGGAAGCTGTTGGGCAAGAAACCCTGCATGATCACTCCTCTTCTAGACAGGAAGCCGCTCAGTACTTCTGTTAACATTGTTTTCTTTCCTGCTCTCACTTGTTAAGAAGTGAAGAAGATCAAGAGTGAAGTTAGACAGTGCAGATTAGACTCAGAGGAAACAGCTATGGGTAGTTCACAGGAGAGAACAGGTGAGATGCTGATAACAGGAGCATTGCCTAGAGGGAGTTACAAAAATCTGCAAACAGGGAGAAGTTTATAGTCTGGCCCTTGTAATGTGATTCTGTAGCTCAGCTTGTCCCTGTGTTGAGGAGAGTTTGCCAGTGGCCTAGCAAGATGACAGAGGGAGCTTGTAGACTTAGCAGTTCTCTCTGGTTAAAAAGGCTGCAGTTTTGTAGCAGCCTAAATTAACCCAGCCATTGGCCCCTGCAGCCTGGCCCCAGGTGTGTGTCCCTGCAGCCTGCCCAGCCAGCTGGGCCAGCACGGGGGCCCAAGGGGAGCCACCAGCCTGTGTGGCAGGAGCTAGGGGGGTGGCACAGCAGCAGCCAGCAGCTGTGCTGGCTCAGGGTGCTCTGGGGACACAGCCAGAGCACAGGCAGTGTGACACTGGCCCAGGCATGTGGGGAGGTGACTGGGTTTCTGTCTGCTGCGACAGCACTGCTTGCTGCAGGAGCTTTTGAAAGAGACTTCAGTTCCTCAAATAGTTTTTTTCCCCAGAGGTTTCCATGAAGACTCCTGCATTTGTCCGTGTTCCAGCCTACAACCCCCTACTGTCAACTCCACGTGTTGCAAAAGCTGCTGCTCCCAGGTAAGGCTAAGCCATGTCCAGCAGTGGTCTGGCAGAAGTGGGGCTGGGTGGGGGAGAGCAGACCCCAGCTTTGCCAGCTGCTCCAACAGCTGTCACAGGGAGTGAGCAGTGCTGAAGGCTTTGGTTCTTGCACTGCTTTAGCAGCTGAGTAAAGGGTGAATTGAGTGGATGTCAGTGTTCTTCCAGAGCAGGTCTGATGGCTTAGGCTTTCCAGTGAACATTCTTGTAATATTGTCTTGTGCTGAAGGCCAGAACTTTTCCTAGGAGTTTTTCAATTGGTAAACTACTCTGAAGCCACAGACTCCAGTATGGGATGCAAGGCCCTTGCAGAAGAGGTGGTATTACAGGTGACAGGATATTGGTCACATGGAATGACATACTTGTATTGACTGCAGAAGCCTGAAGTTGTGTGCAGTTGCCATGTGCTGACTATTAAATCAAGCTCTCTTAGAGACAGAAAGTGAACCTGTCCTCTGCATTACTCCAAATTAGTTAACATTTGCACCTTCTTAACTAGAAATTTGGTGAATCCATATGTTACATCAGAACCACTAGCAGCTGGTCCTAGGGAATAGGAGGAATTTTCTAGCCCATGACTCTAGATCTTTGTTTAGTAAAGCAATAAGCCTGGATTGATTCTCTCGAGGCCATGATGCCACATGGACTGTATGTAAACTGCCCTTGTGGCTAGCACAGGTTCTTCCCGTGGGAACATTTTGCTGTATTTCATAAACAAGATAAAGTTTGGATGTTTTGCAAACAGTTTCTCCGGATTGAGTTAGTTCGGGCTTGGCCAATTGGGCCTAGGGGGAGGTCTCGGGCTGACCAATCTGGGGCACTTCTGTAGACTCTATATATATGGAATTCAAAACAATAAAGTTCCTCTTCTCCTCTCTTTCCTTGTCTGAGAACGTGAGTCATTCCTCAGCTAGCCGCTCAACAGCGACACTGCCCTGTGTGGGCATGAGGGAGAAAGAATGAAGAGCTTGAGGTAGTTCTTATCCCTTCCAGTTCAGCTTAGGGTTTCTTCAAACTCAGCCTGGTGTTCTCTGCCTCTCTCTCAGACTTGTTCATTCAATGTGTGAATTTTCAATTTCTCTCAAAGGTCTCCCCTGAAGCTGCTGAAGCCTAAGACAGTTCCAAAGAGATTGGGAACATCCCAGAGGAAACCATGTGAGCCTCAACTGCCAAGGAGTTTGATAAAGGAGATATTTAGCCATTTTGTTAAAATGCCAGTGACCAGAGATGCGTTCAAAATTGTTGAAAAATGGTGAGTAGCAACAAATTGCTATTTCCATTATTTTTAATGTTTCTTTCTTTTCTCTTCTGAAAAGAAGTTGGGAGTGCTGCTTACAAGCTGGCAGCCCTCTCTCTTCAGCTGAAAAGAATCTTGGGAGGCCTGATAAAAACGGGCAGAAATGTGCAAAGTGCTTTGGGCTGCCATGTGGGTATCTGATCCATGGAGCTTCTGGGTTTTGTCCCAACAAATTGTACCAGCAACAGCATTGTCATTATCAATTTCCATGGATAACTCTGGACAGTGATCATTGTGCTGTGCACAGTGAAGGTGTCTCAGCTGTGCAGTGTTCCAGTAGAATCCAGGTTTTTTGAATCCTTTGAATCCTTTTTGAATCCTTAGACCATGTTACCTTCCTGAGTAAAATCTGTGGATTGTTTAAACAGTGTCACTGCAGCAGCCAATAGTCTGACCTTCAGTGCTGATTTATCTCACACTGGTGTCAACCCCTGTTCCTGTGTGTGTGGGAAGTTTGGGAAAGGTTCTAGTTGTCAGATGTGCAGCTGTTTCACAGCTGTCTTGGCAGTGAAGTTCCAGAGAGCCTGGAACCTGAGAAGCCAAGCTTTGTTTGTGGGCTGGAGAGTTTCTTCTCCCCTAGTTTTCCCTGGCAGGCTGTGACCTGCACAACTAGCAGCTCTAGCACAACTTGCCCTAAAGAAGTGGGAGGGTGGCTGGAGTTTACACGCTTTGGTCTGATTTGATTTCCCTCCTCATTCCTCCGTCAGCTCTGAGAGATACTTCAAGCAGCTGAGCAATGATCTGGAAGCTTACGCCAACCATGCAGGGAGGAAGACAGTGGAGGTGGCTGACCTGGAAGTCCTCATGAGAAGGTAATGGAAGGGTTGTTATTAATCTGAAGAAGTGTTTGGTGGTGCTTTGATAGCCCAGTAGCACCTGGTTGTTGCCAGGGTGTGCACCAGCAGCATTTGCACAGTAAGTGTGGGATCTTGGGATTTTCTCTGCATGAGACCACTTCTGTCCCAGGAGGCATCGTTGGCATGGACTTGGGTTGCACCACTCAATGGTGGTGGTGGTGCAGGGGCAAGAGGAAGTAGTGAGGGAGTGCAAGGAGTCGTCTGAGGAACCAAGAGGAGAGGGAGTTGTGTAAGGGTGAAGCAGTAATAGCTGGGAAATGAGTAGAAAAAGTAGAGAAATGGTAAGAGGGAGGCTGGGCTGCACCGTTTGCATCCTCAGATGAGCTCTTTGCTAAAAGCACCTGCAACTGACACTGAGCATTTTCACATCTCCTGCTGTCTGTTTTGGTGACTTGCTCTTCCAAACAAAACACACCTCTTCCTGCTGCTGCACAAGCTGATCCTTGGGGTCCAAACTGACAGTTCCTCTCCAGAGCAGGAGAAGGAGCTCCCAGCCTGGGCGGTCAGGGCTGGTCTCTCCGAACAGTGACATTACTGGACAGCAGCCTGAAAGCTGTTCTCAGAGCTGCCTCACTGCTTCTGGACTCCCCCAGCTGCCCCATCTCCCGCCTGAATTTACTTTCTTCTGTGACCAAAACAAAAGGGATTTACTCTTGGCTTGGAAGCCTTTTGTAAAACTCTGTGAGGCCTGAAGCAATCCACCACTTTTCATTTAAAGTCATTACTCCAGGTTGTTCTTGATCTCCACTGGAAGAGTTTCAAATGTGATGTGAAGTCATCTGAGGGATACCACAGGGCACAGCTGATGACATTGGCTTTGCATGGGCCTCTGTAGTTAGAGCTGGTGCTGCTGCTCTACAAAGAAAAATCTGTTGTTGTCCTGATCCAGAGATTTCATTCTCCCACCTGACAGCTGTGTGCTGAGGTTGGTGTGAACAGACCAAGAGGCATGATGGGTTAGTTGGCCTGGTTTGATGACTCCATGCACTTGTTTCACCTTGTTCTAGCAGTGCTTATGCCTTTTTACTACCTCATAAAGAGATCAGGAATTGTTTCTGGCTCATGCATAAGAACAGTATTTCCGTTCCTTCCACATGGAAAGTGTGAATAAGTGCTGCACCTTTTTCTTTCTACAAAACTGGGAGATGCTGAATTTTCCAGGCCAGTCAGCTAAATGGTGTTTTAGAAAACTACATGGCCTACACAGTTGGCAAATGCCAACCACCTCTGAGTTGTGACTGTAAAAAAATCTGGGTGCTGAGCTATTTCCTTCTGTCACATCATTCTGTGCACATCTTCAAATGGTAGAATTTATCCCATGGTAGGTGGATTGTGAATTTAAAAAGCAATGAGGCTCTGCTTTGGTCCTGATCAATATAGACTAACATCCCCATGGTAAACAGTAGGTAGCTCTGGGAAGCTGGTCTGCAGGAGCCCTCTGGGTCTGCTCTGCTGTGTGGGCAGTCCTGGCATTGCCCCATGCACAGGACCTGAGAAGCTGCCTGCAAACATGAGTCTGGAGCTGTTTGTCACAAGCAGCCAGAGCATTTCAGCTCTTAAATGCAAAAACATCACTGCAAGAAAACTTGACTCTTGATATCGAGTGGAAACACATTTCACTAATAACTCTTGTTTCTTCTCTGCTCTCTTTCTGGACAAAGACAAGGGCTGGTGACAGACAAGATGCCATTGCATGTGCTGATAGAACGTTACCTCCCACTGGAGTACAGGAAGCTCCTGATTCCAATTGCTGTGAGTGGAAATAAAGTGATTCCCCGCAAGTGAAGGTGCAGTGAAGGGCCCTGTGGGTGGAGAGATGGCCTTCTCCCAGGGGCTGGCTGTGGGTTGTTGCATGTCACTGCACCAGGTGATGCTCTTCCACACATAACCAGCCAGCAGTAACTGCTTGATGTTCTCCTGAGTGTGGAAGCAGGCTGTGCTGTGGCCATCACACCACCCTGCTGGGTCTCACCAGCCTTTGTTACAAGTAATTTGACTATCCATATTTTTTTATGTAACCTTTGAATACTTGTACAGCTCTGATAAATAAAATGTTACATGTATTCTATGTGATGCCAGTGCTGCTTATGCCAGTGAGCTGAGAGGCTCCTGCATTGTGGTGTTCAAAATGTTCCTGACAGGCATTTAGCTGTGCTGAGTGGTTGGTGCTCTTCATGCCAACCAGGCCTTTGTGTTGGACCACACCTGTGTGCTTTCTGGTTCTCTGCCCCTTTGTTTTCTGCTGGTGTTCCTGCACAGGGAGTTGCTGCATGGAGGAGTCCATGCTGTGCTGCCCTTGTGCTCCTCACAACAGGGAGACGAAGCAAAACTCTTGTGTATGACTGTACTGCTCACAGTGAACCTGAACAACATTAGGAATGAGGTCTGACACAGCAAAGGATTTCAGGTGCCAAGGACTTTGACTTTGTAAAACAGTTCAGACGCTGGGAAAGAATAATGCCTGTCGTGTACCAGTTTTGGAGGGATGGAGATGGGTATTGACCTTCAGTGTCCTTCTGGGGAGTTCTCCCCCTCCTGAGCCTGTCCTAAATCCTACTGCAAGTATGGATCCTTCTCTCTGGGTTATGCTGTGTGTGCAGTATAGCTTCCTAAAACTGCAGCCAAATGGCACCATTCAGAGGGACTCCTGGAAATCCAACCCAGCTCTTGGCAGCAGCACTTGGAAGTTAAACAGGTTCTGTACAATGCTAAAGGACATAATGAGCAATAGCATTAAAATCTCTTCAGCAGGCAATGCCAATCCAAAGGGCAGGCATTTTTCAAGGATTTTAAAAAAACCAAACATAATTCCATTAATACAACAGAGCATATGTGACTGTCAAATAAAGGAAGATCATATTATCAAGAGAGCCTTGTGTCAGACCTGAAACTTCAGTTGCTGGGAGCACTCTTGAGTCAGAGCAAGAGACTGCAGCTTTGCCTTAAGTAGGTCTCCAGTTGCTCTGACAGTCATGGCTTTGGAATGGTGACGAGGGACTGTTTATTGCTATGGAGACATGGAAAAAGAATGGAAACACGGAATTATGTGTGTCATATACAGAAGAATGAACTCATAGTATAAGTCAGCTCAAGGATCTTGTTTTTCTTCCTACTGGCCGTGGCTTCACAGCAGTTTTTTTACGGTTTTTTTACTGTACTCTCAAGACGTAAATAGATTAAATACGTAAAAATGTATACAAAGACTGTATATCCATATGGATCCAGCGGAGAACCAAAGGAGCTTTTGTGAGCTGCAGCCGGTCAGCCGGGGTGCCTCATCCACGTCCCCGCAGCTCCGAGCCGCCGGTGATTCCCGTTGCCGGGAATGCCGGAGCCGCTCGCGGCTGCGCTCGCTCCGTTCCTCGCTCCGGCCCCGCAGCGGCGCGCGCATTCCGTGTACGCGTCGCCACGGCAACGGCCACGCCCGCAGGACCCCTCGCTCGCCGCCATAGCTGCCCACGCAGGGCCTGACGCGCGGGCGCCGCGCGGCGGCCGAAACCGGACCGTGCGCGGAGGCGGCCGGCCGGCGCCTGCAAGCGCGGGGCGGCCCTTGAGTGCCGCTCTGCCGCGGAGCACGCTGGGAATGGGAGTCCCGCCGCCTACGGCACGGATGGGAGCGGAGCGGAACGGGGACACGGTTCTCAGCGTGCAGCGCGCCAAGGGGCGGGACGGGGCTTTGAGCGCGCAGCCTCTCGGGAGTTGTAGTCCTGGTGAGAGCCGGGGGCGAGCGGGCGGGCGTCACGCGGACTGCGCTTCCCGTCAGGCAGCGCGGCCCCATTGTGGGCACGCTCGTCTCCCATTGGCTGCCGGCCGCGGCCGGGCCTCGCTCCCCGCCCGCTGACACAAAGCGGGTCCAAGATGGCGGAGGCGGGCGCGGGGAGCCCGCACGGCGGGGACGCGGCGCCGCCGGGGCCGCCCGAGGAGCAGGAGCTGAGCCGGCGCCTCCGCCGCCTCTACCCCGCCGTCAACCAGGACGAGACGCCGCTGCCGCGCTCCTGGAGCCCCAAGGACAAGTACAACTACATCGGCCTCTCGCAGGGCAACCTGCGCGTCCACTACAAAGGTGCCGGGCTGGGGCGGCGGGGCCGGGCTCGGCCTTGGCCCGGAGCGGCACGGCGGCGGCGTGGCCCTCGGTCCGGCCGCTCCGCGGGGTCCGCCGGGCGCGGGCTGAGCCGGCAGCGAGTCCGGCGGCCCCGGGGCAGGGGAGCCGCGAGCAGCGCGGGGACGGGCGGCGCCGAGCTCCGGTCCGGGGCGCTGCTTGGCCCGGGCCCGCTGGGCTGCTCGGGCGGGGCCGCCTGGGCTCGGGAGCGGGGGCGCTGGGGAGCCGGGGGCTTCTCTCGGCTGAGTGTGTGGTCTTATATAACGCTGGGCACTGTCGCTCGCTCGGGCCCGGCGCAGCCTGACCGTCTGTTTACTTTGTCATCCTGCTAAAAACCCGGCCCAGGGGTCGAGTGGCGCTGACACGCTGCGTTACTGGGGCTTTGGCTTCTCGGGTTTGCACCAAATAGCTGCTCACGGACTTGTAGTGTGATGTTTTCCTTGCTCGCTATTGGAGCTGTTCTGCCTTCCCACCCAGCGGAGAACTGATTATTCCTTTTCCTGCCTGGCTAGTAAACACTGATGTCATTCCCCTCTTGTGTAATCATTTTTGTCTTCTGTTTGTGTACATTGGTCTTCAAATTATGTCTGTGGGGAGGGGGAGAGGTGGTATTGAGAATCTTTCTCAGAAACTTTGTAGTGAAAACAAAGGGAAAACTGAAATGCTTGTGCTGTAGGGATTGTTCCTGGTGGCAGTGCAGGGTTGTATATGCTGGTTCTCCAGAAAGTGTGCTTTAAATGGCTGGCTCCGTGTAGAAACAGATCCCTGCTGGCTTCAGATAGTGAGGTTTTAGATCAGGATGTGTGAGAGGCCAGATCCCTTCAGTACTTACATTTCTGTTCTTTCTTAGGTCACGGTAAAAATCACAAAGATGCTGCCTCGGTCAGGGCCACTCACCCCATCCCTGCAGCCTGTGGCATTTATTACTTTGAAGTGAAGATCGTCAGTAAAGGTAGAGATGGGTAAGTGCCTCATTCCAGCTCAGTGGCTGGGGATGTGTGTCTGGCAGCTCTGCTGGACTCTGGCCTCCTTTCTGGAAGGGTTCGAGGTCCTGTGGCTGCTGGGTGCAGCAGGCAGGTACACCATGGGCAGGTTTTGTCCTCCTGATGAATAGATGTAAATGAGGTGGAATGCCCTAGAAGCTGAGGCACTGGCTCAGATGTGTCCTGAGCTATTTGAGATGGGCACTTCTAAAAAATTCAGTAAACTGTGGGTCTCCAGTGGAGTTTGAATTAAAATAGGTTTTCTTCTTGCTGGCAAGGTCTGGTCACTCTGATTTCTGGAATTGTGACGCCTCAGAAGTGAAGTGAAGCAGAAGGGAGGAACCTTGAGCTTAATTTTGGACTGCTACAGTGGTGTTGACATGGTCATAGGAGTACTGGAGCACTGGGGAAGGCAATGAAGGGGTGTTGCTGACAAGGTCTGGGGTTCTCTTGCTAGTGTGGCTGTAAATTTTCCTCATTATGAAGGTGTCAGCCTGCTGTGTGTGGATGTCCCTGGCATTGTTCATTGCTAAAGGATGAATATGGCAGGAATATTATCCAGAAAGGAAAGACACGCAGGAGGAGGGATTTGGTGTAATTAATTAATCCAGTCCTTCAAGTATGACATTGGAACTCTGACCAGTTTGAGGGTTGTGGAGAAGGGCAGCAAATGTTCCTACTGAAAACCAAATGAATGTGACAACTGATTTATTTTGCTGTCATTGTTGAACTGAGAAGTGGCCTACTTGTAAAGGGACTTGTGAAGGATCTCAGGTTGTGCTGCATTTAGGCCCTTGATAATTACTAGGTTATCTGCAGAGGTGGATGCTGGGCTGAATTCTGTACAAATGCAGGGAAAAGACCATCCTTATTCCTTCATTTCACTGACCTGGCTGTTAACTGCTTGTCTGGTTTGAAACACTGCCCTTGATTAGTTTATGTAACTGCTAAAACTGAAATAATTTGCAGTGAGCTTCAAGACAATTTTCCAAAGAAATCACATTACAAAAGGTCACTGAACAGCACTTAATCCTCACTGCAGTCTAGATCAATCTTAAAGGGAGATAATAGCATTTTCTGCTTGTCTCCCAAGATCAGAGTTTTCTGAATTAATGATCTGTTGTTTTTATTGTGTTCTGTAATTACAGTGACTTTCCAAGAATAATTCCAAAGAGACAGAACTGTGTGTGTTCACACAGCAACCTGAACAGGAGCTGCTGACAGCTCTGATCCAAAGTCAGGCCAGTGGCAAGGCTTTGAGAGCCTCTCTGATGTCTCAGCCATTCCTGAGCCTTGTTTTTCTTTTGCTGGTAGAGAGACAGATCCAACTTTTATCTCACACAGGGTGGTGCTGGGGATTTGTGGTTGTGAATTTCCACTGTAGCTGCTGCCTGGCTGTCACTTGAGAAGGTGCTTTTGTGTATCTCACCTTTAACAGTTTGAAGTGTTCCTGCTGGAGGCTCAGTGTGTTGTACTAGTGAACTGTGGCAGAGATCTCTTCTGAGGAGGCTCCCCAGTGTTTATTCCACCATGGTGACTTCTGTTTAAAGGATTGAAAGTCCACACATCTAAAGAAAGGATTGAGGGAATGAAGTTTTCAAGCAGTGTAGTGGCAAAGCCTGTCCCTAGGAACAACACTGGAAGCCCTTTAGCAAGGGAAGAGGAAGAGAAATCCTTCTGAGCTCATTTCCAGAATGGCTATTTCAGGTGTAAAGCCTCTTCCCTAGAGCTAGTTATTTGACTTCTGTATGAGATGGTGAGGTAAAGATGTGAAGGTATTCCCTGTTTATCTCTTTGTGGAGTTTTTGATGGCATTTCACATTGAGGTTTAAAATGTGAGTGATTTGGTTTCTAAACAAGACTTAAGAAAGGCTTTGGTGAAATGAACTTCAGAAAGGGTTGAGGAGTCTGATTTTGCTCAAAGCTGTTGTCTTTCTGTGCTCATGGTTGTTAGTTTAGGCCTCTGCACTCTGGTTAGGTGCTGACATCTGCAAATAAACAACAGAAACTAAGTTTTCAGGTAAGAAATGGGATAGAAGCTCGCAGTGGCTCTTAATGGAGAAGTAAGAATCCCAAAGCTCACATGATGCCTTTTTGCAGCCTGCCAAGAGATGTTGCCTGTGTGTGACTCGCTCTGATAAGAGGGCTCTTGAATTGGCATCAGGCAGTGCCATTTTGGATTGGTGATATCACTGTGGTAGAGAAACCTGAGCTATGGAGACGACTCGCGTGTCAGGACCACCTTTTTAACTTCTCCCCTGTTTTTCATTGGATTAAGGGGATTTAAAGCCAGTATGCTCTGGTTCTCTCTTTTCTTACACCACATCATATCTTAGCAGTCAAAACACACATCCTCGCCTCCCCCCATTTTCCAGGCTGAGAACTCCTGTGCTCACTTTGCAAACCCCCAGAGTCAGCTCAGGGGAAGAGGGAGGGAAGGACTGCAGCAGCACAGACACAAGTTGCTTTGGACTGACACAGCTGGTAGAAAATCTTCCTCTTTTTCACTGTCTTGTCTCTCCTGTGCCTTAATGCACCTGCCCCAGAGAGGTGCTTTTGTTAAAGAAGCAAACAAAATGATTTATGAAAACTCTGCCTTTGCCATCGCTGGACTTTTCTGCCTCAGGATCAGTAAAATAATTTACTGGTGGATATTTCAAAGCAAGTACAGCATCTAAAAAGTCCATTTGGTGTATGTAAGAAACTTCCAAGATTGAGCAGCTTTTCTTACCTTTGGATCTTCCACTGCTCCTGAGATAAAATCACAGTCCTTTGAGAGAAAGAAGCATGATTCAAATTTACTTTTAGTTGAATGGTGACCATTTCTTATCCTGGTTTATCCTGGGTTTAGTATTTATTGATAAGAGGTCCTATTTATTTACTGTGCTTGTTTTTTGTGGAGTTTTGTTTTTTTTCTGGGAGAGGGGAGGCTGCCAGGATACCATTGAAAAATTGTCTTGACAGGTTTCTAGGCAACATGGAACAAATCAGACCTGTCAGTAGATTGACCTGTTGCTACTTCTTGAGGGGGGAGCTGGTTCTTATCCTCGAAGAGCAGAGAACTTCATTTGCAGTCTGTAGTCCCAGCCCTCTTCTCACCTCGTTCTCTGTGCTGGGCACACAGGGAGTGGTTCCACAGCACTTTAGGATGATACATGTCAGGACTGTGGGATTCTGCCCTTGCATTTGCCATGTGTTTCTACTGCGTCCCTCCTGCTGACAGACTGCTACCCCGTCCTATGGTGAGCTGGTTCAGGGAGATAACTAGTGGAAAGCTGGCCAGAAAATAATTAATGATGATTTAATCTATTGACGTCACTGTCAGAAATTGCTCTTTTTTTTTTTTTCTCTCTCTTTAAATTGAAGACTACTATTCAGGGTTTCCTTCCCTGACATTAATGAAGGCGAGTCAATAAAGGGATGGGCTGAGCTGGGAGACAGAAGGGTAGAATTGCAGCAGCCCTCAGTTCCATTCAAAGTGTTGTTGAACAGTTTTGTTTTAAGACTTGCTGGTAGTTAATTCCTGAGCCATTGTGTGCTTGTCTCCTGAGTGTTGTCAACTGGAACAAAAGGACAAGAGGCAATGGGTCACAAGCTGTGGCAAGGGAAATGCCAGCTGGACAGAAGAAAGAATTTTCCTTTGTGAAAATGGTTGTGCACCAGAGCAGGATGCCTGGAGAGGCACTGACATCTCCCTCCTCGAATTTGCCTGGGGGAGCCCTCAGTCTGCTGCCTGATAAAAGTTTCAGAGTTACTTATGCTTTGGGCAGAAGGATGAAGAAAGAATGTCCCAAGGTCTCTTCCCATCCAAACCTCTCTATGAATCTGTGGATGGCTTGCTTCCAGGATTCCTTAGATGAGCAGATTGGCAGAAATGCCTGTGACTCTTCTGTTCCTGAACTGCCACAAATAACTCAGGCTTTTATCACGGTGCTGTTCATAACAGTTCAACCTTAGCTGTATTTGAAGCGCTGAACTCTTGTCCTCTCTGCCTCCAATAAGTGGTTCTGTTTGGTGGTGCTTTGTCAGCACATCTCACAGCCTCTGTTTCCCCATTAGATGATCTGTGCTTGGTAAACAGGAACAGGGAGAGACTCATCGGGGTAGGGCAGCCAACCCACAACTTAGAGACTGCTGTGACTCAGAACGACAAGTCATCCTTGTTGACCTCTTTATGCTGGGGCAAGGTGAGCTGTCTGTGGGTGACAGTGTGTGTACCTGACCACCAGTTTGGTTTCTGGACTGGTTTTACCTCCCTGAGCCACGTGCTGGGTTGTGATGGAATGTAACTGGGGAGGGCATTCCAGATGCCAACCCTGATGGTTCATGGGTTTTGGATTCTGGCAGAAGTCACCTGTGCTGCAGCCTCCTCTCCATTTCTGAGCTGCTCCTGGAACAGACAGCCCAGTAGCCTGTGGATTGCCTTTGCAATGGCAGTTTGCTGTTGACAGCTGTCCTTTCTGGGAATGGTTTGGTCTTGGACAGCTGCTTACTCAAGGATACTTGGGTGTGCTCACATCCTGACCTCTCCAGTGGGGACAGAGCCACTGCCTGCCCACGGTGACTCTGCAAACACAGCAGGTGTGCTCTGTGGGCAGAGGAGGTGCCAGGGGTCCCAGCCCTCTGTGCCAGGGCAGCCCAGTGGTTTCATGAGGAATTTGAAGCATCCCAGTATGTCTTCTTTTTGCCATGATGTGTTTTTGAGTGTCAGCACCAGTGACTGTGTAGTGAGCTCGACTGTGTTCAGTCTTTTTGCTGGCTCAGTGCTTGATACAGTGATTCCTGCCTTAGGTGGCAACCCAGAAGGGCAGGAGAGGGAAGTTAGGAAGACATCAGCCAGAGGCAATGTTGGTATCCTTCTTTCAGCACCGTTTCATAGTTGTTTTGAGCTGTGCAGCCTGTTGTCCAGAGGAGTTGGTCAGCACTAGCTTAGGTTGAGGACAGTTTTCTGGGAGAGGGAAGAAAGAGTTCTTTGAGGAGAGTGGCTGAAGAGCTTATCTAGCTCAGTCCATACCATAGTTTATTTAAAATCTTCCCTTTAGCTTTCATACACAAGTGCACCATAAGCCAGACTTAAAAATAGCTTAGTTTCTCTCTGACTGAAAAAGAAAAATAAAGGTCAGATGTGTTGGTTGGTTGCAGTCTGTACATTAGTAACAAATCATCTGCCCCTTTTCCTTGCTTATGTTTCTCCTTGCCAACTTTCCATTTCTCCTCAGCATATGGTGAGTGTGATGGCTCTGTGAAAAGCCTTTTGCTCGTGTGCTCTAATGGGTTCCAGATGCTGACAGAGGCTGTCCATGGAGCTCTCTGACAGCATTGGCAGCTTATGCTCAGACACCTTGGAGTGCCCTGCCTGTCTGGATGTGGCTGTAGGGAAGGCTAAGGGTTCCCCATGTATTCTATGGGAACTGAGGATTTCTCATGTGATCCCTGATTTGTCACTGATAAGCCTCTAAATAATTGATTTCTTCCCCCATTTTTATTTTTTTCCATCCTGGTTTCCAAGAATCCAAAACCAGCACAGAGACAGGGTTGTTTTTCTGTTTGCAGGTAGGTCTGCTTGTTTGAATTTATGCTGTTCTGCAGACATTCATTTAAACAACCCAACACATAAATAAATCCCCCAAGTAGATTCCCTAAACAGTTCCTGCCTTGTTCCCTTTTGCAGATTGCCCAAGCAAGTCCTTCTTGCTCATCTACTGACTGTACCTTGATGCTGTCAGGTGTAGAGACTCATTTTCTGCAGAGGTTGCATGTCAATTGATGACACCTCATAAAAGTTGTTATTTTTTTTGTCATTGTTCTGCTAAACTCTTGAAGGAGTAATATTGAGAGGAGCTTTTCAGTGTAAAGCAGTCATGAGGTTGGAATATATGATTTGCAGTTGATAATTTCTTTAATTCCTTTCTTTTTTTATCAATGAAGTGGAAATTTAAACTGAGTGTTTTATTGCAGTATCATGGGCCATCCATTGTAATAGTTGAATATCAATTTATCATTTAAATAATTTGTGAAATAAGGCAACGAAATGGAAGCAGTGATGGTGATATGATTGTTTCACTTGTGATGTATGTCTGAAGTCTGAAATTTCCTAAATGTCAGACTGTGATAATTATTTTTGTTGTTGTTGGGTTTCTTTTGTTCAGCTGCTTATGAAATTTTGCACAGTAAAGAAGAAAAGTTTCAGGAGGAGGTTATTTTTGTTTCATTATTTTTTCGTCCCCCCTCCCTTTGATGTTTCTGAGTATCTGTTACAAAAAAGGTAGAAATATGACAAAAGCAAACTGTAGCAATATCAGCATCTTTAGAATACATGTAAAATGTTACTGTACTTCAGTTCTTCAGAATATGTTTGCATTTAAATCACATCATAGAATAAGGGGAACTAATTATTTACATATTCTAAGCTTGTAGGTCTAAGGAATTCAGTTTAATAATTAAATTGTGTAAGTTGGATAACTTTTTCCTTCGCTTGAGAAACCTTGAAATGATGAACTGCTAAAGAATTTATCATCCACTGTGAAGCTTTGACTCTTTTTCTTCAGCTCTCCACTGAAGCTGAATTGTGTTAATTGTGTTATATCGACTCTGTGACCAGATTAATTTTTTAAACTGCTTTTCTGTCAATGGGATTTACATTGTACCTGTGGTGTAAGACTGGATCTCTGTGTTCCACATGCCAATCTGCCTGCTTGTTTACAAGTTCTTTGTACTGATGCTCTGGTCCACATGAAGCCTTTGTCCCTTGTTGTGGAGATGTCAGTGTGTAAAGATCTGTGAGTTCAGTGTGTGGTGCTTTCCCAGTGCTCACCCCAGCTCTGACTCTCTGCCACTGTTTAAAGAGAAAGTGTTCTTATTTCACCAGTACATCTCTCAAAACTTCTGCTGTTACTTTTTCTGTAATACGTTTTCTGCATAATGAAAACACCCCCAGATCTTAGTAAATATTGCATCTACTTCTTTCTGTAATTTCATTAATTATTAGGAGGTAAATCCTCCTTTTGTGAGAATTGTTACCATCCAAGCCTAAAACACAGCAAATTAGCCTATAAAGATGTGAGAATACCCCTTAAGAGCCAGCTAGATGGTGGTGGAGTGTTTTTTTCTGATTTGGGTATTGCATTTATATTCTTCCCCCTATTTTTTAAATGGAAAAAACAGGGGCTCAAGCTGCATTTTGAAGCTGACTGTTATGATGGGCTGAAATGGAAGATTAGTCACCAGAATGAAGCAGTCTTTAAATGACTTGCCCTCTTTTGCATGCCTTTCTGTTAGATATTTGTGGTAACTCTAGCATCATCTTTCTTTACTGTTTCCTAGGCTTTGTTCATGGCAGAAAAAATGTTCTGTTGCTTCGACTGGCAGTCAAACCATCTTAAGTCCATTCAGTCGTGGAAACCTGTTTAACTTCCCTAATATATTTTCAGTGACTATGAGCAGTGCATTTGGAAGTGAGGTTTATTAATCAGCAGGACAGCCTGAACAAAAATCCTACTTATTCAGTTGGGTGTAACCAGAATAAATAATCAGAGAATGAGTATCAGTAATGCTTTGTGCTGTTCCCAGACTTTAAGCACCATTTGCCCCTGAGATGGTTTGTGTGTGAACTTTGTTGGATATCAGCTGACTTAGAGAATGAGTCAGCTGCCAAGAGTGGAAAAAAAAAAAGATAAATTGGTGGGACACCTTTGTTTGCATTTGACCACAGGGTTTGGGGTTCTCTTGGATGTGGTGATGCTTGGGATAGCAGATGGAGAAACTGGTTATTCTGGACAGATCTTAGTGGTGATTTTAGCCTGGTGGTGCTCCTATTGTGCCTTTTCTTTCTTAAATGGTGCTCAGGTCAAGTCTTCATCTTTCTATGTTCCATCTTTCAGTGTTCCTACAAACATTATTAATCCACATCATCAGTCTTTTCCTTTCCTGAAGGTAGCACAGACAAGGGGTGGATTTGGCCCTTCTTACAGCTGGCAGATACCAGTTGAACATGATCCTAAAATTGGAAGGGAGCTGGGACTATGATACCTTGGTCTGTCAAAAATAGCTTTTCATTCTTCCTGTGTCGTTTTGTCACCAATTACTCATAACCACCCTGAGAAGATGTGTTCTGTTACCAGATTGTTGCCTCTCAGTTTTGTCCTGCTCACTCACCTTCTCTTCCGCAGTCTTCAGCTTTTAAGGGTTCTCTGCCCTTCTAAGGGCTGATGTACAATGGACTCCTTTGTGCCTCAGGATACCTGTAGTTGTTTTTAATGAGCTCTTAAAAATTTTATTTTCTGGCCTTTATCTACTTCTTTTCAGCCTTGCATTATTTGTCTTTACTGACCTCTACTTGGGAAATTGCAATTCTTCCTGGAGCCCATCAGTGCTATTTCTGAAACACCATCACAGACCAGCACCACTTGCACTAATAAAACCAGAGCCACTTCCACTTTAGAGATTATATTCCATTATGAAGTAGTTCCAAAATATTTGTTGTTAGACTGAAGAATCGAGACAGTTGGAATCCAGTATTTTACATGCCATAGGTAATTTTTTTAAACAGATATAACTTGTTTTTTCACTGCCTTAAAACAATGTTCCCCTTCCCCCACCAGAACTGCGACAATGTGGTTTCAAGTGGTGAATTGATAAGGGTTATCATTTCTAGCCACTCTTTAAACCTGGCATAAAGTCAGGACCCACCTCAGACAAGTTCAGAGCTTTGCAGGAGAGACTGTGAAAGTCTCTGAAATGCCACCAGTATGGTGTATTATTCACCTCTGACTTAACAACTCAGCTTGTTTATTTTAGATTTAACTGTGCGTGTTGAAAGAGTGGGGTTCATGATAGCTGGGAGGACAGGATTCCTACCACATAGGTGTGGTTATTAGAAAAAACTGCAGGACACAGGAAGCCTTTGAATCACAAACCTGTGGAAGAGTAGAACATCCCTTGTTTAACTCATGGCTCAGCTGGATTGCTTGGTTTTGCTGGGCCACGTAATAAAATGCCAATCCCAGGAATTTCTACAGTGTGTTGTGTTAATGTTCATTCACAATTGATCAGGGAATGACTGCTTTACTGGAAGTCATGACCTACAAAACAGATTATTTAACCTCTCTGGTCTTAACTCTGCAAGTTTGGACCTCGGTGTCTGTTGGCAGTCTCCTTCCAGCCTCCTGTACCATGCCAGAGTGGGACTGGCTCAGGAAAGAAGAGTTCTGGGCTCATGGTTGTTACCCAACCAATGCTAAACCAGTGTATTTTTTACACTGTTGTTTCCCCAGCTTTCAGATGGGTTGAATTTTGTTTGCCATCTGGGTGAACCTCATAGCCACTTGAAAGAAGATTGGCAGGGATTGTTTCACCATCCTGACTTGGTACCTTTCAACAGGTTAAGCAATAAATACAGGGGAAACCATACTGTCTTTGTTTCCCTGGCAAAGCCTTAATAAATCTGCCTTGCTAATGTCAGCTTGTGTTTGATATGAGTACTCAATCCAAGTTTATTGGAGAAAGTCTTGCAGCTTTTTGGGTTAAGAAATGCCTCTTTCCATTTAAAATTATTGCCCTGGTCGTTGAGGACTGTGGGCTAATTGCTTTCTCCCTCCTTCTTCCCTGCCTTTATTTTGCACATAGCTATGCTTCCCAAGTGCTGGGTGTTTTCCAGGGAGATGTTCTTTGCTCCTGGGATTCTTGAAACTGAAGAATACAGTATACATGAGTTCTGTTGCTGCATTCTTCTCTGTTCTGCTTAATGAGTTCTTCATTCCTGCCCAGGAAAAGCCAAATAGATGCAAATCCTGGAATTTCAGCATTAGCTACTTGCTGTCAAAGGGCAGGTCTGTTCTGAAGTTTTCTGCTGGGTTCACAAGGATTTTTGTGGGTTGCTCATACAAAGTAGCTTTAGACTAGGCAAAACACTTTTCTTACGTTGACTTTTTGGCAGGTTCTCTGGGTATCATGTTTGTTCTGGAGAAACATCTTTCGACTCAAAGAATTGCTTCTCATATGGGTGGATTCCCCTTCTGGGACAAACTAAACACAGCCATCAGTGTCTCCTCTACTTGTATGACTCTGTAATGCTTAGAACAGCCTCATTAAGAGATCTCTTTGTTTCAGTTTAGGTCAGTCAAATGTTGTCACTCCTATGAAATAACTTTTCTCATTGTTTTTCAGATAATTTCTGCCCAGTGACAATATATAATTCTTTCGGAGTCAGTGCACTTGGGATCTTTTGTATCTTTAGGAGTTAAATTTTAATTTAGAAGGACAGTAATCAGTTTGGCTTTCCATCCCTTTTCCAAAGAAAAGTCTTCTATTGAGAGAAACAAATAATAACACATATTTTTTTAAAATATACAGATTGAAAAAGCAGCTTTGAAAACAGCTGCACTGCAGAGTCTACCACACAAGTTGTTTTAGGAGCCTGAAGTGAATGCTGTCCTGTTTAGATGTCACTGTGCTGGGGCAGCTACATGTTGGTGTTTACTGCTGAAGTACTTGGAAACTGAGCGGGAGACCCAAAAACCTTTGTCTCTTTGAGCTTAATCTTAGCACAGTCACAGTGCTGTAAGACCTAGGGGGGAAAATCCTGGCAATCCTGCCAGTCCTGTGTGGAGCCAGCATCTTCTGACATGAGAGCTTCTTACCAAGGTCCTTCATTCTTCTGCTGTGCCCAAGGAGAGCCTGGGTGTGGATAAAACAGGGAGAGCTGATGTTGTGGCTGGTGGTAAGTGTGGCTGATGCAGTCACATTTTCTAAAGCAACCAGTACTGACTGGGCAGGGCTGAGGTGAAGTAGGAGTCTGGAAGAATTTGGTGCTATGGTAACTGCCGAGGCTGCTGGTGAGTGGAAACAAGACTGTTCTGACTGAATCACCAGCATGTGTCTGCGTTTATTTTTGTCAGTCTGCTCTATTTGGAACTGGTCTACTGATGCAGCGTTTTTGAAGCTTCAGATTAGGTGTGGGGGGCAGGTCCAAGTATTCAGTGTTCACTGCTGAGATGATGATTTAGGAGGTCACTTTTGCTTAGCTTTTCATCTGACCTGTGATGGATAATGGATATAAATGTGTTATTGCGCCCAAGATAATGTTTTTCCTGTTTGAGACTGGGTGCTAACATTCCTGTGCATCCTTTTTTTTAAGAGGCTCTTTGAATTTCTCAGAAAGGGACTCCAGCTAAGGGATACCCTGTAGTATAACCCACAGGGAGTCTGTCCACACCATTATGGTCCAAATCCAGGGGTGATACAGGTGGGCAGTCCGTAGAGATTTATGTTGAATGATATTGAATATTATAATTGTTTCATTAAAAAAAAAAAGGCAGTAGCTTGCTCTTGATGATGCCCAGAAATACTGGTTAAATAGTATTGAATTTATTGCATACACAAAACTGGTTTGGAGCATTTGGAATCAAGGAAGTGAGAAGCTGTTCTGCACCAAGAAGTTTAGAAAGCATCTGGTGCTTTTGGGGTTGGTGGAGTTTAAGATTAATTTTTTTTTGCCTCCCAGTTTTCTAGAGAATAGAGTGGGGTTTTTTGTGTGAGGCCTTACAGATCTTAAAACTTGTTTCATCCATTACTTCTGGTACATAAATTGATAGATGGGAAAAGCAAAGTAGCACTTTCTAAAACAAAACCCAGCAGTCAAGTCTGTGACAATTTGAAGTTCTGTATATAAGCTGTGGGCTGTGGAGTTGAAACTCAGCATGGTGAGGCAGTCTGTTTTTATTTTAGGTTGTCTGCAAATTCTGTGTACAGTTCTATAGCCATTATGGTCTTATTTTTAAAGTTTTTCTTGAGCTTTAAATGGTAGCAGAAGTTGAAAAGCGAAAAATTGTGAACCAGGAAGGCTTGTGGTCATGTTCCCTTTTTTTTTAGCAACACATTTCCATGGTGTTGTGTATCTAGATTAAAGTGTAATCTTAAATTTAGAATTTGTGGAGTTGTAGTGCTTGCTTTTTATAAAAATACAAGCTTCCAGTCTTAATTTAAATCTGTGTTGTCTGAAAATGGAAAGATACTGTTGTATGAGTTTTGTCCTTGGTTACATCCATCGGATTTGCTGCTGTACACAGAAGAGGGGGGGATGAATCTGCATAGAAAATAATGAAGTTAAGCAGGATAAGCTGAAGAGGGTGATGACCTATTTTATCTGAGTTCGACAATTAGGTTATTTCCTCTAATTTCTAATGTTTTCCTTGGTTTTGCCACCCTTATGGTGTAATACAGTGCAATGATCCAGCAAGGGATGGGGACAAAGGACACCCATGGAAGTGTGCAGCTGGGATTGTGGTGAAGCTGTGCCAAGGCTGTGTGCAGAGGTGTCCTCTCTGCTCAGTTCTAGGTCTGTTAATGTCAACAGCAGCAGATGTAGAGGCAGAGGAGCAGACAAGCAGCCTCAGGCAGTAAGGAGGGATGGAGTTGGCCCGTGGCCCTGTGCCAGCAGAGCTGTGCTGTGTGATACTGAAAGGAAGGAATCTGACACCACCACATGACAAAGTGCCCACAGTTCTACAGTGTTTTACCTTCAGCTGAGCCAAATAGATCAGGACATAAGAAACATGCCCTGTGCCAAGAGGCACGTCCTGCTCTTTGAACAAAATCTGTCACAGCCAGCAAACCCAGGAGGTCTGGAGCTTGGTGATGTGACCTGTTGAAGTTGGTGGGGATGGTTCTGCTGGAGAAGGAGAATGGTCTGCTCCTGGACAGGTTTTTGCCAAGTGTTTCAGACCTGCCAGCCTCAGGATGATCTCTCTGGTGTTACTGCTTCAGGTTTAGATGGTGCCTTGGCATTGAGTTGAAGCAATTGTGTTCTTAGAATCACAGCTCCCTTAAGGCTTGAGCAGTTGGCAGAGGTGGCACTTGTCACTGCTCTCGTAGACCTGAGTGCTGTTCTAGCTGTGGACTGGGATCCTGGCTGCTTACACATGTAGGTGGAAAAAAACACATGGCAAAACCCACCATGTAGTAAAGAAATCTCTGTAGCAGCAGAAGATTCCAGACTCAGTAGAAATATGGAAAACAAGCAAGAACTCTGTTACCTGTTAGTGCACTGAGAAGGTGGTAGGGAAGAGCTGGAGCACTCCCTGCAGATATAGGGGAAAGTCTTCCATATTGTGCCTGGAAGGTTGTAAACATATCCCAAAATTCTGTTTATTACAGATGCATGTATGTCAGATGACACTGTAAGGCTGAATTTTTAGATGCCATAAATGCCTGCTTTGGAGAGGCTCTTGTGAGTCAGGGAGCTCACGAGGATGTAACTTCTGACTCGTGCTCTGAGCAGTGCAGCAAATGTTTACAGGAAAGGTGTATTTAGAAGTTGCTTTGCAGCATTGACCTTAATCACTCTTGTTTGGTGTCCTTTGAGGAGGGCTATAAAAGGCCTCCAGACTCTGCCAGTTCAGTGTTCATAAAAAAACCCCACCACCCAACAAAAAAAAAGCCAGAAAAACCTTGTAAATTGAAGAAGCTTGTTTAAGAATAGCTATTAACACACATAACTTGAAGAAATGTAATTTTGGGGTGAAATTCTGAAATTAGGTTTTCATACATGGTTAATGTTTTATGGAGCAGGTGGCCAAGGAAGCCACAGGAAGAAAACTGAATTCAAGAATAAATACTTTCTTTTATACAGTGAAAGAATAGCAGGACACTGACTGTACCCCATTTGGATTCTTATCTTTACATGAACAAGTGCCCAACTGTGACTGTTAATTTTAAAGCTCAGTAACCTAAAAATATGGAATTGTGTTGAAACAAACTGAACAGGGCAGCTATGCTTTCAGGGGGTATTAGGAGAATTACAGACCATGCAGCTTAACTGAAGACACAAAATGGCAATGTGCGTTGCAGTGGGAAAGAGGAGACTTTGTGAACACTGGCTTTGCCTTACTGTCCTGCTGGAGAGGTGCAAAATGATTCTCATGAGGGCAGAATAAACAATCCAGACTTGACACAAATAATGGTCTCTGAGCTGCCTCTTAGAATGTGGGGTCAAATTATGTCCCAGTTGCATGGAAAAATTAGTTCAGTTCTTATCTGCAGTCAAAAAATAAATGGAATAATAGAGATGAGGAGGGGGAGCAATAGAAGCCAAACCAGAGAACATTGTTATGCTGTTATCTGTAATAATCACCATGGGCTTGTGTTGTGTGATGCTGGTGGTTCTGATTATTCCCTGCTTCTCAAAGAAGTTACAGAACTGGAAGTGTAGCAGGAACATGGAGGTAGAGATGAGCTTCCCTAAGAACAGCTGAGTAGACTGTGATTAACCCACCTTGAGAAGGGACCTTTGGGGAGTGGGGTATTTGGGAAATGCTTTTCCTCTCTCTTCCAATTTTAAAAATGTAAATACCGAGGAAAACTAGCTTGGGCAGGAATTGAAGGGGGGGAGCTGTAGGATGTTGCCTTTTTGAAGAGCTTACAAAGGTTCAGAAAGTGAGATTGTGTAAAATACATGCTGAACAATGAAAGAGTGTTCTTGGAAAGTACAACTGTTTGCTCTGTCCTCTGCATTCACTCTGAGCTATTTTTGGAGATAGTACATCAGGCTAGACAGACATCTGTCCTCATGTACTATATCTGCACTTAGGTGATTTTTTTACTGTCTTGTTAATCACCTATATAAATAGGTTTTTTTTCTGATATATGGGTAAAAACACCTCACAAACACCAAACTGGAAATAAAATTGCTGATTGTTTTCCAGCCCTTTTCCTACCAATTAAGAGGTAAAGAGTAGCTGTAGTTGTACATCGGAAAGCTGTCAGTTAGTAAAGGAGACTGACATTTTATCTTGGATTCAATACATGAGTGATGGAAAATCTTTACTGATGTTATCATTCTTAATTTGTGTGTGGGTTGAGTTCATTTTAGTGCTGTATTTCTGCTGCAGGGAATCCTGTGCCTTGACCATTCTTTGCTTGACTGATATTTTGTTTGGTTTTTTTGAAGGTACATGGGAATAGGACTTTCTGCTCAAGGAGTTAACATGAACAGGCTTCCTGGTAAGTCACTGTTAAGGTTTGTTTTGAATTACAGTCTGTGTTAAATGTTCATTTGAAATAAAGCTTTTTCTTTGTATATATGAATTAGTGAATGTGTGTTTCTATTAATAAAATTGCATTACTATAATTGTCTTATATCTGGAAGTTTCAAACTTCTATTGAGTTTGAAACTATTGAGTTTGAGTTTGAAATAGTGTTCTATTTCAAACACTATTGAGTGGTATCTTAAATTGAGTTAATGGTGTTGTCAGTGCAGCCGTGATAGTTTTAGCAGATAATAGAAATTAATACTAAACTAATGAGTAATGGGCAAGACAATGAGCTTTTCAGACAGGGAAACTCTTCTTTGCATCTGAAAAGTAAGTACAAAACTAATTTTGCATTTAATCTCTATATTCCACTTGACAAATTTACATGAAAGAATCTGAAAATGACAGGATAATTGGCCTGTTGTATTGTCTCTCTTCTTTCTCTCTTCCCACTGAAAAACTATGAAAATGTGATAAAATCGTATTTCCAGTTAATATTGTTGCTTCTTTTGTTTGAAATGTGTGTTTTTAGGTTTGCCTCTAAGTTGGTTAAGTGCCTTCTTTGTAGAAATAAATAATTGGTAATCCTTCTTAAAAAATGCCCAGTTTATTGAGTAAAATAACAATTTCTAGGTATGTTTTGACATAATGACTTCTGTGCCAGAAATTCTTTCAACTGGGTTTGAAATTGGAAGTTTGTATTTGGTAGAAAGTAAATGTTCTTCAAATGCCAAAATGAATGACAGCTGGTTCCCAGTGGTGGGGGCTTTTTTTTGGCCTTGGGTTTGATTCTGATGTTTTAAAAATGAAATCCATGTTCAACCCTTGGTATGGATCTTGGTATCTCCAAAGGAGAATGTTTTGTGAATGTTTCTTCCTAACAAAAGAAAGATCTGATAACTGTCTTGTGGAGAATGGTTTCAGTGACACCTGTGCTTTAAAGAATTTGCATCTTACTACAAACTGTATTTGTTAGTAATTGTTGTGACATCTGCACCAGGCAGTCCTACGCTCTCTGCACTTTCTCTCCCCCCAGTCCTCCTGATCCAAGTGGGTTGTGTGCCATGTACAGGGAGAAGTATGAACCTAGTCCCATCATCTCTTCCCAGGGCTGAAGTGCTTGAAAAAGGGGTGGTTTGGCTGTTAAGGGAGCCTGTTCTGTTCAAGAAATGGTTCTCTGCCATGTGTGATGGAAAGATGGGGAATGGCTTCTAACCTTGGCCTGCAGATGGTTGGATTATGGTTAATTTAGGATTCTCCTGGGATTGTAACACAGCTACATAGACAACATGGTTCAATACTAACCTGAGATGGTGTGTACTAAATGTCTCAGGTGTGCTGTCCTGAAATTGAACAGCCAATGTAACTAATTTTGTTTTTCCCTTTGGTGACCAAAAATTTCCCAAACCACTTCTGATAAATGTCTTCAAAACCCAGGATGTACATGGGCAGCATTTTGTGCTTAGTTTGAGTCAAAGTGCCTGTGTACCACTATTATTTCTAGAGTGCATGTGGTGAATATGGAATTCTTTTCTCTCAGTGAAATAAAGGATAAAGTGAACTTGAGACTTGAGATAGTGCTTGTTTAGCAATGAATTGTACAAATTTGATCCTATGAACCTGTTGTTTATTTGATCACATGCAGATTATGCTGCCAAGAGTCATTCTGTGGTCACTGTTAGGTCACTCTCCCATCATCTGCGTAAGATTAACTGCATGGCTCTGTATTACAGCTCAATAATTATCTTCCTAGCTTTTGGAGAATGAGTCTGATTTTTTTTTTTTTTTTTTTTTTTTTTAATTTAGTATATTGTTCAAATAACTGAAGTGAGAAACATATTTCCAGGCTTAACTGTTATCAGGTCCTTCACAGCACAGAGTAAGTGAGAGCTCACAGAGGAGTGACAGACTTTGGAGTCTTGACTTGGCTTTGTGTCAAAGTGTAATTTTAACTTTTTGTGACCTGAAATTCTGCCGGGGTTTGTCTCCTTAGACCCTTTCTAAGTCACTTCTGCTTTAACAGATCGATTTTCACTTGGTGTGCTAGCAGGGCAGTGTGTAACCACTACAAGTGGTGGTTGGGAGCCCAGAGCCTGGTATGGGAGCCAAAGTTGGTCCTTTCTTGTTCCCAGTTTCACTGGGGATCCTTGACACCCTGGCAGTCCTAATTCAAAGAACAATCTTGCTGCTGGGTTCTGTCTCAAACTCCTTTTCCCCCACAAGGACAAACACTTTGGCCATATCCAGTTCCAAGACAGGGCACTTGTGCTTTATGCCAGATTTATTTTGGCTTCAGCCCAGCTGGGTGCTGGTGGAGGTAGTGCTGAGCTTTCTCTGAAGGTTATAAGTGTGATTTGGAGCAGCATGAGCTGAGTTCCCTTAACTATCCCTCTCTGCATTGGGAATAGGGACTGCTTTTAATTGGAGAGTTCTCCATCCATGTTCGACTCAGGGTTTCTTTGTGCTGTGGTTTGAAATTCAGTCAGCAGGTCTGAAATGATTGTGGGATTACCATTAACTACCAGTTTTTGTGATCCTGACATATCTTGATTTTTAAAATTTTTTTAAAAGACATTTACTAAGAAGCATTCTGCTTTAAACTAGTGGCTTTTATCAAAACGTCTCCTCACTTCATTCCCCAGATACAACTTTTTTCATGTGTGCTCAGCATTTTGGTATTTGAGGATGAAATTACATGTTGCAGCTGAACTCAGTGTCATCAAAGGAGAGAAACCTGACCCTTCCCTCCTCCCCACCCCATCTGTACAGTTCTTTTTCTTTCCTGGTGCAAGCTTTTGGCTCTGGCAGTTGTCACCTCCTTGGCCAGGCCAGGCAGGAACCTGTCTGCTTCTCTGCTCTGTTGGGGTTGTGGTGGGCTGGTTCCTTCAGGACTCGTGGAGCACTGCTCTTACCTGTGCATCCTGCATGTACAACTCTCAATCTGCTTTTAAAATTTTTTTTTATTATTATTTTTATTTAGCCCTCAATCCAGTAAGTTTTTCTGAGCCCAGCTGAAAATGCATGGGTGGTTTGCTTCAGGTTTCATTCACTAAACCTTCATAAAATGGAGAAGATAGGTGTCCAATCTTTAACATGGATGAGATGTGCATTCTGGAAATTATTCTCCCCTGCATGTGCTGTTCTGTATTGGTTCAAGTCCTTCATGATGTTGAGAAAAAACATTTCATTTGTGTGACCTCTTTGAGGGTAACCCAGCAGGAACATAGAGCCAGGCAGAGAGGATGAATCTCTAAGGTAGCAGCAATGTCTTAATTCATTTTAAGATGAAACCACACCCTTAGGCATACCCTGCTTCAGTTTCTTGAACAGCATAGATAGGATCTGACCAATCACTTTTAGAGACTTTAAACACCCTCTGGTTAATAAATAACTTGCTCTGCTATGCAGCATTGTACATGTTGAAGGGAGTGCCAGCTTTCAGTCACCATTCTCTGATTTTCAGAAACCTTGGTAATTTTTTCAGCTTCTTTTTCAAACAAAAAGATACTGCTCAGCTTATTCACTATCTGCCCATTCCAAACCCTCTGTTAAAAGAACCAGGTTTCAAACACAAGAATTTATAGGCTTGAATTAGTGTGCAACTAGATAAATCAAGGGAATTTGGTGTACAGAAACCTGCTTCCTGCTGGGGTTTGGCTTCTGGAACTGTAGTGCTGTAAGCCAGGTCAGCAAAACCAGAAACAGTTTGTCCAGGTCTTTTTTCAGCAAAAGGTCCTTGTGAGTGAGCCATTTATGTAGACATGAAGATAAAATAAAAATGAGCCCTATGTAAAAGGAGCCCATAAAATCATAGAATGTCCCAAGTTGGAAGGGACTCACAAGGATCTTTAAGTCCAACTCCTGGTCCTGCACAAGTAAAATTCTCATGGGAAGATACTATTCCTCATCAGAGTTGGGGATGGATTTCTGCAGAGGCTCTGTATTTAGGTTTTCAAACCTCAGTTAGACAAGGCTCTGGGCAGCCTCATCTAACTCTTAAATTAATCCTGCTACAAATGGGAAGTTTGGCTAAAGATTTCCAAATGTTCCTTCTAGCCGACATTGGTTTGGTTTGGGGATTTTACTTATTTTTTGCTTTTCTTTTGTTTTCTGTGATGCCAGGGAATGTTTCTACTTCAAATGTGTTCAAGGAAGTTTTCAGTTTATACTTCGGTTTGTCACTTTCTGTGACTCAATTGACAAACAAAGGACCTGTGCTAAAGGACTCAGTCCCAATGGTTAATGTAATAATTATGGAAGATGAGACCTCAGCAAATCATCTGATCTGAAGTGAATTCAATTATGCATCAGTCCTGCCTGACTAGGTGTGTGTCTAAACCAGTCTTTCATTATTTTTCTGGCAACTTCTTCCAACACTGGCCTTGTGTTGGAAACTTTTACTGATGACAAAGCTGAATATCCCATGTAGTCTAAGCCTATTCTTGGATCACATGGAGGTGGAAAATAATTAATTTCTTTCCTCTTTGTAGCTCTATACATGAAAACTTCTATCACTGCTTTGTGGTCTTCTCTCCAGATCAAACATCCCTGGCTCTTCACCCTTTGCTGTTAGTCAGGTTTTCTTGATTTACAGCAATTCTTGTAGATGTTTTCTGAACGTTTAATCACTGGATGTATCACAAGCACCAGCATCTTACTTTTTATAGTAAAAGAAAACATTAAAATTCAGAGCAAGTCCAGGAAGTGGCTCTTATCCCATCTTGCAAACAAGGGCAAAGAAAAATCCTTGGCAAGCTTTCACAATTCTTTAGGCTTCAGCAGAAACGGGAGGGGAAGAAGCTACATGGTTACCTGGGAAAAGAAGGCCTTTGGCTTCTAGAGCAATCAGCAAAGCCCTGAAGTGTGGGATTAAATACATGAACAGTATGTGGCAAACGAGCAGTGATTCAGTCTGAGGCTTTCAGAGCCTCCTGGCTACATCAGCAACTTGGACACACTGCTTGATTTTCTGTCTTTAGAAGTAAATTCTATTAAGTTTATTTATTTATGCAGCTGATGGAGCTCTGTCGTATAATACCTTATGGTATTTGTCCTGCTTCAAAGCTCTTTCAGAACTATCCTTAAAAACAGTTGTCCAAAATGGCATGTGGGATTTCCACACGGTGTCATAGCAAAGCCTTAGACAATGGTGCTCACACTTCTTACCTCTCTCATCAATATCCCTCAGATGGAACTTCTTGTCTGCTCTGTTTGCTATGTTATGGAAATAAAGCAAATCAAAGCTGTTGTTTTAGTTTAGATGTAATTTAAGTTGCATAGTCTATCCTTACTGCAACTTGTCACATTAGGAGGGCAGATGGGTGGGAAAAAGGACAAGAAAGCAGTGACAGTCCAAGCAGCTGGCACAGTCAAGGCTGAGCGAACTGACATCAGGATGGGCAGGGTGCCTGTGCTGAGTGACATCAGGTTGAGGTAAAGCTCCTCATGGGTGATGCATGTTGAGTGTGTAGGGAAACATGGAAAAACTGAATTCGCTCTCTCCCCTCTGTTACCATCCATAAGGAAGGCTTAATGCTGGAAAAAGCACAGAGAAGTTCAGTTTGCCTTCTCTTCCACCAGTTTTGTTTTTAGTGTTGCTGTGGCTCTTCATGGAGAGCTCAAGACCACTGAGGTTTCTAGTTAACCACTCAGATTATTCAAAAATGGCTGAAGGAAGCCTTGTGATTCTCAGAAGTCTGAGTACATTTACTTTTGCTGTTTTACTTGTATACTTGATTCAATGTAATACTTTTTGTGGCAATTTGGATCAGTTAATGCCACTTCTACTAGGCCAGTAATAGAAATATTGTCTATATCATGTCCTGCTGGAGTTCTTTAATAAAAAGTTAGTGTATAAGCCTTCTCTACTTGCCACTCCATGATTAAACCTTTCCCCTGCTAGCCAGGAGGAGATCTGACTTGCCAGGAATTTTATTTTATTTGTGCAGTAGGTACAGCCCAGATTGAATAGTACCAAAATCCTCATGTTGGTAAGGAATTAGATAAATCACTTACTTAGTACCTGCATAAATTACGGAGTATGGTAAATAATTTTTATATGTCAGGGTTGGTATTGGTTTTTTTAAAACAAAGAAATGTGTTTCCCCAAAACTACTTGTAGAAACACCTCCAGGTGTTGGTTACACATGCAGTCAGTCCTTCAGCTGGCTGTGCCAGTTCCTATCCACAAAATTGCTTATGCCTCTGGTACCCTCTAATTTATCCTATCAAACCAGTTTGTGGGGCTGCATGTGAAATGGGTCACGTAATTGGGTTAATAATAATGGGTGGGGGGCACTGCTTGATTTTGGGGTTGTTATTAATTTGGATCTGTCCACTTGCCTTGTTCATCACACAGGTACTGCAGGTTGAAATAGCTCCTTTGGGAAACTTTATTCTCTGGAAGCACATGGCTAACAGTGGTCAGAGATTATTTTTGATAGAAAGAGATATGTGTTGAAAACCTCAATATTTCTCTCCAGTTAACAGTTATCCTGATTGTGGAGACATTTTTACAAAGGGGCATCTTTCCAGGCATACTGGAAAACTTTTAATTTTTTTAATTTAAGTCAAAATTAAGATCATACTAAAGAAATTAATGAGAGATTTGGGCTTCTTATAAAACAAAAGGATTTCCTTTGATCTTAAGCTTGCATATATTTTTAGTGTTAATTTTTTTTCCCATATGGAATCAATCTTGTGTTCAGTGTATGTAAAATGCAATCATAGGAAAGTAATCTGAGGAGCACTTAATTTTTGTTTATCCTGGGTGTACACAACTCATTATATTGTTGCTTTTTTCATCTTCACTCTAAATTCTATGTGTACTTGTATTCTATGTGTGTTTTAATGACTGCCTTTCTGCATCTTGTGTTGAAGAATCTGAGTTCCTCTGGCCTTACGCAACTCACTCTCATCTTTTCTCTTCCTGCTTCTAGTCTCTGTGGATCAGTTGAACACATTTTAAAAATGAAAATTTAAAACCACAAAATTTTTAAAATTTGAAATTTTAGAATTCTCAAAATTATATGATCTTTATGAAAAAAAAATAGTTCTTTGTGTCTTTGGGAATCTTTGTGGTTGACTTGTGTCTACTGCCCATCGACTTCAGCTGAGCTCCACTAAGTGGCTCAGGTGTCTTCTCATCCCATGTCAGCTTTCTCTTTTCTCAGTCAGTTTTTTCAGTTTATGTGGTGAATTCACCTGAACTTGTATGAAAATTCCAGCTTGAATATTGAAACAGATTTGTTGCATGTGCTGTGCATTCATTTGTTCCCTAGAAGAACTGGAAGTTCTTTCTTTTGCATTCTTCAGTTTTTCCGAAGTCGTTAATGGGATTTCTGACAAAGTTTGGATTTGAAAGATCTAAATTTCACAGACATCCAAAGTCAAAACTTGCTGGTTTGTGATGAAAATTATTAATTTGGTGTACTATGTGTGGGTACTTTGTGGTATGGGAGGGAAGGTTGTTAACTGAATTTTTGTACAAGGATGGTGATGATGGTTTTGTTATAAATTACACGTTGAGACAATTGATATTTTAGGTAAGTTTTTGTTTTTTGAATAACCTGAATTCACGTCAGCCATTCTATGCCCTGGTGGCTGCCAAAGCTCCATCCCCACACACTCCCATGCTCTGCACATTTGGGGTGTTGCCCCTAAGGAGCTTATCATGCACAGAGCTGGCACAGCTTGGTTGGGTGGGATGTGTTTTACAGCATGAGCCTTGTGCTCAGGGCTGATAGTGGCTGAGCTGGTGGGGCACGGGGGGGTTGGACAGATGTCTTAGTTCTTCATGATACGTGCTCAGGGGTGACACCAGAGCCATCAGGTCCTCAAATGAGGTCAGACCTGATGCTGTCAGGTGTGTTCAGAGCTGAAGAGTAACAAAACCAGCTCCTGAACCACAGAATTGGGATGAATAACCTTCCGAATTAAAGTTAAATTTAATATAATGTTTTATTTATGGCTATGTATATGAAAAGTAGGATTGTATAAAGTAAAAATTCCTGCCTTTTACACTTTCTGACTGGCTTCAGTTCACATGTTTGCTTGTATTGATTGTGGTGATTGTCCTGTCTGCAGCCAGAAAAACTACTGCCAGCCATTTGGTTGGGTTTTTAGGGAAGTGTTGGTTTTCTTTTCCTTTTTTTTCTTTTTTTTCCCTTTTGGTCTGTTCAATTAGACTGACTTTGGGCACCCAGACTTCAGGTTTGACTGGAGGAAGCGGACTGAGGCTCCAGCTGAGCTTTCAGCAGTTTTGTAGCTGGGAAAGTGCTTTGCCATTAAAGCTGAACAAAACCATGAATCAGTATTTCAAGACAGCAATCCTGGCCTTGGAAAATAACCAAAGAAAGTATTTCCACTGGCCATTAAGTGCTCAGGCATCAGTATGGGTAAGTGATTCTTACTCAGGGGTTATGGTTGTCCTGCACTTTTCCGTGCCCTGTTCTCTGTGCCATGTCTCTTTTCAGAGCTGGGCTGGCCTCTTCTAGAGGTTCTGTGCTCTTCTCATGCAGTGTTTCCAGAGATGTATGATATGGGTATGCTGGAGCTCCTGCCTTTGCATGGAGCTCTCTGTCATCCAGCAGGTTGTGTTGGTTTTGTGCTGTGTGAAAGCAGAGTTTCCAAAGCAGAGCAGAGATGGCATTGCATTGTGGGGTTTGAGGTTTTGCCTTCACCAGTGCCACAGGTTGCATCTCCAGCTGTAGCACAGATTATGGGAAATCCAGGTGTCTTAGTGACAGCTAAGAGTTGATTGGCACTTTAGAGACAGCAGTTCAGCTGTCTGCATGAATTGTAATCACAGCACTGCTTGTTTTTCAGATTAAAACAAATTGTTTAATGTGGCTATACCTATTATCAGAGCCTTTTGGATAAAGGTAACATAAACACAAAACTCAGTTTCACTGCAACTCAAACTGCTGGGTAGCAGCTATTTCTGCTGATGGATAAATAGGATCCCCTTCAGAAAACCCTGTTGCTTCACCTTGATTAATATGGAAAATATTTAAGAAACCTCAGTTTAGAATCTAGAAGGCCTTGTTACAGCCTCTTAACATTATGAGATGTACTTCTTCTGGAAGACTTCTCTCTCCATAAGGTCTTGTGTTTAGATAAGTGGGTTTTTTTGTTCCTAATTTTCTTAGCTCATTAAATACCATTTTAGGGATTGTTTTTAATAGTAGCTGGACACGAGCCCCCTGCATTTTACAGTGAATTCTAACATTGCTTTTGGCTGAGTCACTGAACTGTCCTGCCTTGATGTCTCTGTAAAATGACTCTTGCCCATTACCTTGGAAGATTTTGCTGGAGGTGTCTTAATATTTTATAAAGGTGTTCTTGCCCTTTAGCTGAAGGTTGAAAAGTTGGCCTATAAATGAATGTGTGAATTATTTAATATGATGAGATTTGAAGCCTGTGTATGTGATAAGCTCTTGATTGTAACTTGTTCTTTACTTCCACTTAATAGATGAGTGGAAAAGCTCCTTGTCTGACTGTTTTTTCCCATCCCTGTCCTTTATTACTTTGTACTCCTGCTCTGCTCCCCACCCCCTCCAGTGTGGTGTGTCAGGGAATATAATGGATATAGTAGTGCAGTGGTGACCTGATCATGCTAGAGAGCTTTTCTTTTGTAGATAGAAACAGCCTGTTCTGTAGTTGCTTTGACCATGGTGTGCTCTTCACAGGGCTGTAAATGGCTTGTAGCACATCTTGACCTCTCTGGTATAGGGAAAACCAGATCCTGTTCTGACTCTGGCAGAAGATGAACCCATCAAGCTTGTAAGTTAGGAGGACTTGCTATCTTTATTCATGCAAGGAAGTAGGATTTTTATCTTGATTACTGTGTTCTGTGGTGAGGTACATGCTAAGTAATAGTGAAATGGACTCCTTACAAATCACTGGGGCTGGTGAAACAAACCTTTCCTGTTGAAAAGGTATTGCCTGTGTTGCAGCCATCCAGAGCCTTCTGGTTTTGTTTCTTTATGAGTCAGTGGGTAGTGTCACTTTATGTAATAGTGTAGACTGTGGTTTGGTGTTGTTTTGAAGGCTAGTTTACATGCAGTAGCTGTTAAATGGTAGGACTTGCTGATCTGGTCTGAAAATCACTGTGCCAGATCAATATTGTGAAAAATTGAATTGTACAGTGTTACTCTGCTTGTTGTCTCCATGGTGGATCAGGCAATGCTTGTTAGCACCCACATTCTGCTCAATCTCCCAGACTCGTGAGTCACACTGATTTTTGGGTCACTGTGTCCTTTTCTTCCTGCTCTCTGTTAATATGAGAGAGATGTTGTGATTCCTCTTTTTCTTTTTTTTTTCTCTCCTTTGGATTCTTGCCACACATAAGTCTTGCTGTGGGGATTTGGTCTGAGTTTTGTCTCTTTTACAGTTGCAAGTACTTTACTGAAAAACATGGAATAGCTTCTGAGCCAAAGCTGCAGCCAGGCCTGCCAAGAGTCCTGCACTCTCTGATTAGCATCATCTGCTGTGGCTGTGCAGGGGCCAAACTGACTCTGCTTGATCTGCTGGGACCTGGGGTGAGAGGGAGGCCATGAGCAGCAGTGCCTCGCTGGGATGTGGGTGGTGCTGTGCTGCACTGCACCATGGCCTTGTACAGGATTCAGTGGGATACTGTAAAGGTTATGGGACCTGAGCCCATCCAGCCCTTCCTTTGGGAAGTTTGTGCTCCGTGGGGTGGTTTTATTCTCTGTACAAGCATTGGTCCTGTAGTGCAGGGTTTGGCCTTCTACTGCATTTAGTCATTTTGCCACCTTGTAGAATAAATAGAAGCTGTTGCAAGCAAGAAAAGCTTGGGACGTTTCTACCTAAGGCTTCTTCATATCCTGGTGTCCCTGGGTAAGTGGGTTTTAGGGTCTTTATTTTTTTTTTACCCTTGACATGTTCTGGGCAGATGTCCAGGCCATTGAAGTTCTGCCAGGAAGATGCTGCAATGTGTTAAGCACGCTGTTCCCTGGTCCTATTCCTGTCCTGCAGTTGGTGTTGTGACTGTACCTAGCCAGTTGTTCCATGCCAGGACCGTGTCTCCCCTATGCCCACCACCCCGAATCTAGGTTCCTGTGGCCACTGAGCAGCTATTTGTGTAGGGTCATTGTGGAGACAGAAAGATGTGTTGCAGTACTAATAGTTTATTTGATTCTGAAGCATGGTTGAATGAACAAAAGCAAAGCAACCACCTTGCTGTCACCCAAACATGTAATGTGTATGCAGCTTCATAAGGCTTGGAATAAATGCTGTAAAACTGAATGAAGCTGCTGCACCTCAGAAGCTTCTTGGGGCAGCAGACTTCTCATGGCCAGGCATTTGTCTTCTGAGGCTGTAGGAGTGCCAGAGCTTGCTCAGCCTTCCCTTTGCTGGGGGCAAAGGCCTGCATTCAGTGTTCTGCACTAATGTACACCAGAGGCACATCCACTTGCAGAGCCAAATCCACTGGAAGATGGATTAATCGAGAGAGGATGGTTCCATTTCTCCTTTGGTACTGGCTCCTGCTCTGTATTCATTGTTGTCCTGTCCCTGCCTGGGACTGCTCAGCCCAGGACAGTGTAGAAGCAGCATCCTGCTTCTCTGTGCACCAGATTCCGTCTGTTCAGCCTCTGTTGAACATACCTTTCCCTCCCATGACCTCATGCTCTGCTGCTGCCAAAGACCCATAGCTGGCTGAGCACTAGCAGCCTGCTCAGCACAGTGCATGGGAAAGGCCCTGCCTCCAACTGGAACGTGGTCCAGCAGCAACACTGGGCTCTGCTGCTCCCTCCACCCTCCACATCCCATTCCCCAAGCACTGTGCAAGCAAAGTTTGTACATCTGTTCTGCTGGACTTTGGATTCAATAAATCTTACAAAATTATTTTGTTTGGTTTATTTCAGTTGTTGACACAAGTTCTTGTCCCTTTGCCGCTAGTGTTTGCGCACCACTTGCCCTGGCACGGGTGGCTGTGGGAAGCTAGGATTGCTGGCCAGGGGAGTGGGAAGAGGAGTGCCACAGGGAAAATACTGGACAGGAATAGAGAGGGGAGAAAAATGAAAAGTGTTTCAAAATATGAAAGAGAGAAAGCAGGTACAGATAAAATTTGGGAAGACTGCAGAGCGGTCACTGAGGTCTGTCCTGAAGAATAAGTCTCAAACTCGTTATCATTACTCAGGATACAGCAGACACAAACCCTATTTACAAATCTTCAGATTCTTTATGAGGAACTTCCACCTGCTCTTCATTTGCCCAAACATAACTCACCATTCCTTACAGCTCCAGATGTCCCAGGTTTCCCTCACTGCAGGGAGGTTGCCACTGAATGTGTGGTGAGCAAGGCCCTGCCCTTTGCGGCAGCTTCTGCACCCATTACATTGAACTCTTGGGCTGAGTTGCAGTAGAATGTGTTTCTCCTCTGGAATATTCATGGGCAGGGAATGGTCCATGTGACAGTGATAAAGTTCATTTGTCTGCCATCATCTTTAGCCTGCAAGTGCAGAGCAGGAAGTGTCTGACGTGTCTAGCTATAACTCACTGGAAAAATGCATTTTCCGTGATCACTGGGCCTTCTGTGTCAGACTTCTGGCATTACATCAGAGGGGATCTTAGTACAGATCTCTGTGGCTGTTGCCTTCCCTGTTCTCCTGTGCCCAGGGGCAAGTTTGACATGTTTGAACCTTGATGCACAGGGGGATGTCATGACTTTACTTTCTTCTCCACCCTGCGTAAACAAAGCATCAGGCCAGAAAAGGCATAGTGAAAAGACTGCCCTTGGTAACATCCATCGGTCCATCCATCCATCCATCCTCTGTACGATGCTCCACGCTACTCCAAGGAGCAGCATATCCAGGTCCTGGTTTACCAAGGTATGTGATGTAGCCATGATGCTCTTCAAGCAGAAAGCTAAAACTCTGTGCTAATTCCACGGTGTTGAGAGGTAAAGGGTGTCCCAGCTCAGCAGAACCACTTGCTGCCTTCTTAGGCAGAGTCTGATCTCAGGTACAGAAGTCATGATCTGACCAAAAAGTCAAGAGTAAAGCAAGGCTGACTTGGAATGGGAAAGTTGGGATTGAACGGGGATGGATGTAGGACAGGGATAGTAGTAGCACACTACATCTAACTCCAGTGCTTGCTTAAGAGTGAGTGTTTATCAGTTTATCCTGTAACTGTGTCCTGAAGTAACTCAAGTGTTTTCTGCCACGTGTCTGGCATTGCATAATTCTGACCTGTTTATCAAGCAGCAGCAATGGAACTTGCTGTTCATTTCTTTCCCCTATGTGTTGGGATCAAGGTAGTCTGCCAAGAAGGTCAGCATATCAGCTTTTTCTTGTTAGCAGGCCAAACAGAACTTCAGTTTGGTGCTGAACATATAAAAATGTCCTCCCAAGCCCTACTCATGGTTCTTGTTTTTCTTTTTATCCATTCTTTGATTGTACAATCTGAGCTATTCTGCATCTTGTTAGTAAATATATATTTTGAGTTTGGGTGTTGAAGGGTTCAATTCAAAGGGATGTAAATTTAACCTCTTTTTGTTCAATAGCTGCTGAGGTCCTACCTGTGGAGTGATTGTGTATTTGCTTGTTCAAAGGGTTGTCTTCAAAATGAGCTGTAGTGGGAGCAGTCTTAGTCAGGATGTTGAGGTTCTACTTTGACCACTGCCATGGGCCAGGTGGCCAAATTCTTTTTCTTCTCTACTTGTCCCCCCTTTTTAAAATGATTTTGTGCTTTTGAAGAGAGGATGGAGAAAGAAAAAAGGAAAGAGGAAAGGAAAGGAAAAAGGAAAGGAAGAGAGAACTGTGTTAACTGGATCCCTGCAGCCACTCTAGCTCACTTGATTTCAGTCTGTAGAATATAGTCTATCAGGAGTCCGTGACCTGTGTGTTATAAGAAAAAAAACATTCTCCAATTTTGTCCAGATTTCTGAAATTTTGTGAGTAATCTGTACTTGCATTTGAGAATTTTTAGACTTGGCCATGACTGCACGTAGGTGTGAAGTGTCCGTTGCTCTAGAGAGAGCTAGAGACCGAAATGGGGTGTGTTTTAAACAGCCTTGTTGGAGTGAGTTGCCAGTCACAAACTGTTCATGCATGAGTTCTCCCAGGGTTTTCTTAGGACCAGCTGCCTGCATCTCTCTATCCTGGGACAGACTGCTTGAGCTGCTGAGGATTGTGAGATTGAGGGTGGTGAGAGGAGCTGGGGGAGCTGTGGGAGCGAGCTGAGGCGATGGGCACTGGCAGGGAGATGCACATTAGAATCTGTGCAGAGGGAGCATTGTCACAAGAGCAGTGATGCATTTTGGAGTGATTACAATGACTTCATGGCAACATCAGGTCAGTGGGTAAAAAGGACAGTAAAGGGAAAATGCTAGGATTAACTTGTAGAGGGCTAGGAAGCAGCACAGAGAGCAGCTACAGCCTGCTTTCCTTTTCCATGGGGCACCTTCATCTTCATTCTAACAAGCAGCACTGTAAATCCGGAAAAGTTGAGGTGATGATGGTCAGAAAAGCAGGAGATAGCTAAGTAAGTCAGGAGTCATCAGCCTGGAAAAGGGATAATTACGGGAGATTTCGCAGAGGTATGCATATACTGGTGTATATTCTGAAAACACCAAATCCATAGTTTGCCATCTCCTCCAGTGCAAGAACTAGAGGATATCCAATGCAAGTAGTAGGAGACAGGTTTTCATTGCTTGCAGTTACTCTGTTCTGATTTGGTCCTCGTTAAAACTGCTGGATTTTGTAGAGGAAGAAGCTGTTGAGTTACTGGAGGCTCAAATGGTGTCACGGGAGTCATTGAGGAGGCTGTAATATGCCAGACCCATTCCTAGGTGGCGATAGCAATTTGTTAATGATGCAGGAAAAGCCCAAATTTTCAGGAAGTGTTTTGAGATAAGCTGGAGTCCGTGTTTTCAAAATACATGTGATGAGTTACTCCCCACTCTGCTGGTAATCCAGGATAATGTGAAATGCTTTTAATAGGGAGATGCTATATAAATCAACAAGCCCAGATAACTTTGACCTAGTACTAGAAGTGCTGATTGTTGTTTTTAATTCAGATTATTATGAAATTTCTGAAGATTGGCTGAAGCTGGCCAGTGCTAGAATGACCTGCATGCCACTGCCCTCATGTTTATTTTGGGCAGAATTTTAGAAATAGGGATCTGTTTTTTATTAATAAATAACTTAAGGTTAGGCATATAATTAATGCCACTCAGCTGGTGTTTACAGTGAGTACAGTAAGTTCACTCAAACAACTCTGGCTTGTTTTTTAGGATGACCATGGTAATTTGATAAGGGTGACAGTCTAGATTTAAAGCCCGTAGTGTCATGTCAAGTCCAGGTTCAGCACTGTGCAACATTTGGGTTGAAAAAGTAAACTCTGCATATCATTAGCAAAGTGCTGGGTGAGCAGAGTTTGTTAACTGCTTATGTTAGTGGTTTTCTGAGGAGAGTAAAATTCAAAACAAGCTTTTTCCAGGCATTGTTGCAGTATGTACCACATTTGTCATTGTCTTCAAGGCCATTATTCAGTCACTTCTCATTGGAGTTCATCACCACCTTTGGTGCTACAGCAAGGATTGACACTGGGAAGCTCAAGTCTTAAAGGAGCAGGAGGAGGGTTTTTCAGTAGGACCAGCTGTGATCTGTAGGTAATGAAACCTTTATTTCTTGCACTACAGAGCCAGTAATGTCTGCATTGACACAAGTATTTTGTGGCATCATCCTCACAGTTGGACATGCTGTTGTATTTCTCACAGGAACCTTACCCAGTGCATGATGTGTAAGCACTTCACCATTTAGATATAACTGATGACAAGTTTTTGGTACGTGCTTTGTAATGCCAGGAATGTTTTGTGTGCAGAAGACCTAGAAGTTTGTATTTGGATTGTATTATGAATAGGTTAGGAGATAAATTGATTTAAGTTATCATCTGACTTATAACTTACCAACAGCTTCATTAAAGCAACTCTGAACTGACACTCATGTAACAGGTCTGGTTTGGGAGACTGAAAAATAAATCAGTGATGGCAGCAGAGAAAATAAAAGGGATAGTGGAAAGGAGCCACAGTTTTAAAAATTCAATCATATTTCAATTGTATTTTTACTGGATGGAGTATTAGCAGTGGAAATTTGACAACAGACTCTAGAGCCCCTATCACTTCCTCCTTTGTTTTGGCAAGTTGCTTTGGCATCGTTTTTGTGCTTGCTGAGGGTGCTGCCTGTGCTGTTGTCCCTGTCTTTCATGAAGATATGAAACAGGACTGGTGCTACTGTCAACAGCTTGTTTGGAGCTGATCCGAGGGAAGATGGAGCTGACTCTTGGGACATCTCAGTCTGTTCCTATTGGATGTGTGGGACTTAATAGAGGAAATTACTCACCATTTCTAGACTAGGATGTGCTGAGAGTCCTTCATGGCTTTCACTCCCAGACTTTGCTCTGAGGTCCAAAATCTTGGACTGTAGCATGTTTCAGTTTTGCTTCATTCCCTGACTTTCCCACTGGCATTCCTTTGGTGTGGTGCAATAAACACACTGAATGTTTTGTGCTTTTCTGAGAAACCCTGAGCATGTGGATGCTGATACCTCAATGTTGTAGCACTAATTTTACAAGATTAAATTTCTAGTGCCTTCATGTTGGTTTTGGAGGGAAATCCTGGCTCGCAGAAGTGCTCCAGTCCACCTTCCCAGGGCTCTGCTCTGTAGTTCTCAGTGTGCTCAGTCTTTTTGTGCCTCATTGCAGGATGTGTACTTCCTGCACAGTCTTTGTGTTTCTTACATAGTCCCTTTGCCAGAACCATCACTCCACATTTAACAGATTCTGCACTACCCTTAGGTTGTATAAGGTCAGTAGGTGGCCAGAGCAGCTTCTTTTGCTTCCCTAAGCATCCAGTCGTATCCATTTAGTACACAGGTGGCTGTTTTTAATGTTGTATCTGACTTTTTGATAGAAGTCTGTCTGTCTGTGAGATGGGGCTTTGATTGTGCAATTCATAGGAACACTCCAGTGAAATTACTGGGAGATACAGAAAAGAACAAGTGGTCAGGGTGCAGTCCCAGAGGCCAGCTGTAACCCTTAGCACAATGTTACTGGTAGAAGAAATAAAAGATACTAATACTAGAATTGACCACTTTGCAAACTGCCCATTGACATCTGAGGGTTTTGAGCTGTCTGCAGAACAGGAAATATTGTTGCCCAAGGGAAACATAGAAATCCTTATAAACTGTTAGAAGGGAAATGTAGATTTGAGAATGCAAAAATTGCCTCTGTCCATTTGGTACACCTGTGCCACCACTTACAGACAAAGCTGGTACTGTCTGAGAATTACTTTGATAAATTCTTTTGCTGGAAGATTGTGGTTTTGGGAAACACAAGTGTTTTACAAAAGGAGTTTGTTTCACCTCAGACAAGATAAAAGAGAAACAGGGGTTTAATGTTTTCTTTTTAGAAACAAAAATTCTATGTCAGAGTGACTTTTGACAGCTAGTTCTTTTTATTATTTCTCAAAGGAATAAATGAGGTTGAAATGCAAATGATGTGTTCTAATTAAAGACCATTAATTCCTTTTCAGTTACCAGCATGTGAAATTAATATTGGGATGAATCAGGAGTGGGAATCAAATCTTAAAACTCCTACAGAAAATGGTGTCCTGAGAGCTGTAGTTCCACGTGGTTCTGCTGTACTGGCTTCACTGCTGTCCTGTTCTTTTGCCTTGTCTTTTGCAGGATGGGATAAACATTCTTATGGGTACCACGGTGACGATGGGCACTCCTTCTGCTCCTCGGGGACAGGGCAGCCCTACGGCCCCACGTTCACCACGGGAGATGTGATCGGCTGCTGTGTCAACCTCATCAACAATACCTGCTTCTACACAAAAAATGGCCACAGTTTAGGTAAGTGTAAGAAAGTGTTGTCAGGAGAGGGATGCTCCAGCCCTGCTCTCACTGCTCTTCAGTACTTTGCTTGTATTGTAACTCTTGTTCCACACCTGTGAGTAAGGTTTAAGAAATGGCTGAGGAAAAGAGCACTCAGCAGCAGTCAGGAGTTGTAAATTGGCTCCAAGACAGAAATACTTCCAGCAGGTAAAATGGTTTCTATGCTGCTCAGTTTTTTTAGATAAGTTAGGATTTCATCCCCAGCTTCTACTGCTTTGCTCTGCTGCTGCACAGAAGGTGGGAGGTTGGATAAGATGTCTAATGGCTGGGCAACAGGGAAAGAAAGAAGTGGGAAGTTTAATTAGTGTGTTGTTCAGCTACCTACAAAGCCACAGTACCAGTGTCTTCATTTTTGAAGGGACTTGTCCATCTGAAAGCCTCAGCACATTGGTCTGAGCATTCCCAAAGCCAGACATTAATCCAACACAAGAGGTCTTATTTAAGCACTGAGCTATAATTTGGTTCATTCCACACTTGTTTCAGTAATTGTCTTGAAGTTAAGGACTTAGAAATTTTGCTCAAATTAGTATCTCAGATGTTTTCCAGGCATCTGTCATACCTGATTTGTCTAAAATAGAAACTTTTGGCCATTTTCCTCTAAAATACTTTTTCCTTGGATGACATGTTCTGCAGCCCAGATAAATTCTCGCCCTTTTTTTTGTCACATAAGATGTGCAGTAAGTTTTTTTAAGTTCATCTCACTTTTTGTGCCGGGATTCATTTGATTTGGCAGGGAGGGACAAGCACTCCTTTCCTTTGCTTCTCCTTGCTGTGTCAATTCTACTTTGTTGAATTCAAGATTAAATTGGTAGAAAAATACTCTGCTCAAAACACTTAACAGCAAAGGTGTTTTGAGTTACTGGCTGGGCTGAAGGAAGGAGTGGGATTGGAGTGCACTGTGTGCCTGGAGAGTGCAGAATTTCTGGTGAGCTTTTGGGAAAAGTACTGAGCTCCCCAGTATTAGAGAGATGGACAAACTGGAGAGAGTGCAAAGAGCTGCCAGGGTGATGAAAGGTTTGGAGCATCTGTGCTGGGAGGAAAGGCTGGGAGAGCTGGGGCTGTTCAGGCTGCCCATGTCAGTCCAGTACTGATAGGAAGCAGAGGTTTGAAAGCAACAGCTGATGGTATAGAGCAGTAGCTTTTGCTTAGGAATGAGACAAGATCATACAACAGGGACTGAGGTAATGAAATAGTTAAAAAGATTTCACAAAATCTCTTCTTTTAGTTGCTGTCCTTGATTTTTAGCATGTGTTTAGACAGAAGCCCTGCAGTGGTTTGTGCTGTGCTCCTCTGGATGTTTTCTGCTGTTGAAGTGGGTTGTTTTCCAGCTTCACTGTTTTTCACCCTGACAGTGCTGTTACTTTTCATCACGACAAAAGTGTGAGAGTCAGGAGGAGGCCAAATCTTTTATTTAATGAATACAAGTTTGTTCATTTGAAATTTAATTTCTCTTTAATGAGCAGAATCTGCACAATATAAGCTGTATCAGTTGAAAAATTGTCACTTTCTCCTTCTCTGTTTTGTACCCAGGACCATGTTGTGCCTGGGTGTCTGGGCAGATGAAGCCAAATAAAGAGCCCAGTTCAGTAACTTCTGTGTTGCCTTTCATCATTGCCACCCTCTAATCCTTTGCCTCATGTCCTTGCTCAGACATTTGTTTTGTTTTGGACATTCAGAGTTCTTTGCAGCTGTGAAGTTATCTAGACTTTCTTTCTTAAATTTTAGTGTTCCCTTTCCTTCAAAGAGGGAGGTTTTTTGGACTGAAAGCTTGTATTTTTCTAATCCGATATTGAATGACCCCTTGAGGAACAGCCTACCTCAGGGGTGAACAATGCCAGTGGGAAGAATCGGGAAAGGAAGGGAATTAAGTTACCATGCTCAGAGAACCATTTGATATAAGCACTGCTGTTCCCTGGGTGTCCTCTTGAGCTCTTCAGAGCTCTTCAGTGTAAGGCATGAGCTGTCTGAGAAAAGGATGGGTAGAAGCCTCCTGGGCATTCACAGCTGGCTCCTGTGTGTACCAGCTTTTCTTTGAGCTGTAGTAGCAAAAAGGTTGTACTGAGAGAGGAGAGATGGTGTGGTTGGAGGAAACAGGGATGGAAATGCAGAATGGAGCAGTAAACCTCAGGCCTTGCTGGGTGACAGCACAAAAGCTGCAGTAACGTTTTACTGCCTTTTTACGAAAGCAGAATGAAAACCTTGTTTGGGAAGGCTGTTAAGGGCCAGCAGTGTCTGTCTGTGTCACTGATAAAAAACCACAGCCTCCAGGAGAAGTGCTTCCTTTGGAATGCCGAGGAGAGGACCCCTGAGCAGGGGCTGCAGTCACCTGGGTGTTACACAGCTCCTCGTGGGCACAGAGCAGAGAGGTGTGAGGAGAGGGTGAGACACATGTCAGCAGAGGAACCAAGGCCAAATGGAGGCAGGAGCAATGATTTATTTGGAAGTTGGAGTGCTTTCTTCCCTGATGGAAGCAACTCTTTGAAGGTCTTGAACTTTCATGATATTTAGTGTTAGCTTGGGAATCTCATTTCTGTGTTGTGTAAACCCAAGGTTTACCAGGAAGGGGATGAATGTGTATTTTCTTGATGTTCCCTGATAAAAAGCTATGCAGGCCATGTATGTCTCCTCCTAGGAGATGAGCTAATTGTGTAATGCTACTGCAGATGCCAAGAGTATTCATGAGTCTAATCAGCCCCTTTGTGAGGCCAGTTAGCTTCAGAGCAGGGTTTCAGGGCTTGAATTTGTCTTGTTTTTAATGGAATTACTGTAGCTTTGTCTTTCCAATTCTCTCTTCACCATTTAAGTTCTCTCCTTTCATCTGTTAATTAGACACCCCCTTTTGTTTTCCTTGCAATTTCTTCTGTTTCTTAACTATTATCTTCCATTGTCTCCATACTTTTTCATTTAATCAGATCCATCAGGAGCACTGTATAAGAACTGTTTTCTTGGCCATCACAAATTCTGGATGTTCTGGTTGGAGCTAAGTCTTGAACTTTGTTTGGAGACGTCACATGAAAACTGTTTGACATCGTATGTAGTCTTAATTCTCTGTTCTGGAAAATGTCTTGAATGTCTTCTGGCTGCTGATGAAACACTTTTGACAAGTCCTGAGCAGAGTCCTGGCAGTAAAAAACATAATGAGATGTGGCTAGAAGTGTGATGAGGGTGAATTTGGAGAGAAAGGGGAAGAAATGCTGGGGCACCAGCCATTAAGCGGAAAGTCTTGGACCAGGACATGAGGAGGAAATGTGACTGCTACAGGTCTCTGGGTTTAAGTGGATGAGCTCGCTCAGGGACTAATGTAGGAGTGTCTCAGTTCTCAGACTTTGACAGCAGACCAAGGTAAATGGAGCAGCAGGGCTATAAAAAGAGCATGCAACCCTCTGAAGTCTTGGCATAGAAAACTTCCTGTAGTTTGAGTTCTAGTGCAGACTCTTGGAATGACCAAGTTAACCTATGAAGTAAAATATCCTTTCTGCAGCCAGTTTAGAGACTATGAGGGCCACTGGGGATAATGAAGAATCTGTTGTCATAGAGAGATGCAGGTGTCAGTCCCAGGTTTAATAGGTTTGACCCCAAATACTCAAACAAAGTTTGCAAAGAGCAAGAGCATTGAGATGTTCAAAACAAGACTTCAGATTAGTGAAACTTAAAATCACAGAATCCTGGAATGGTTTGGGTTGGAAGGGACCTTAAAGGTCATGTCGTTCCAACCCCTCTGCTGTGGACAGGAACACCTTCCACCTGACCAGGTTGCACAGGGCCCCACCCACCCTGCCTTGAACATTTCCAGGGATGGGGCAGCCACAGCTTCTCTGGACAGCCTGTGCCAGGGCCTCACTGCCCTCATTCACTGCCTAAATGAATAGAAAATACCAGACTTGGCTACAGCCTTGTTCACTGTATGAGCAGTTTTGCCCAAGTGGCCTGACTGAAGGATATCAGTTTCCAAGGGCATGTAAAGCCATGTGGGTTTGACAGTTCTTCTTCTCAGCAGCACATTGGAGAAGTATTCAAGTATTTTCCTGGGCTGGCATTTCCTAGTCTGTTCTTTAGGATGCCCACCCTGCTGAACGTGTTGTGTTTATTGCAATCCACCAGCACTGCTTAAAGATTCTCTGGATCACGGTTACCTAAGCAGATGCTGGAGGAATGCTTTGCCGTGCAGGCAGTGGAGTGCTGTGGCTGATCACCCAAATATATGTTGTCTTGTGCAAATTGAATTCTAAAAATGGCCAGTCATGAGGCAGACAGGATGATTGTTGCTGGCTGGAGTGTAGAGATAGGCTGGAAGGTCTGTGAACATTTGTGTGCAGGGGGTTGTGTGTAAGTGCACTTCACTTATGGGAAGTGGAAGTCCTTTAATTGGATGGCAGCTGAAGATGTCAATCACACTGTGCCCTGGCACTGAACCTTCATTTAATGTCTTTATATCCTTGCCTTGATGATCACATTAACATTGTGGACTTACAGGGGAGGCTCTTCACACACTCATTCTTGCTTCCTCACCTCTTGATTTGTCCAGTCCTTAAGTCTTTAAGAAGGTTGTGGTTTTTAATTGGATCCAGGCTTTGGAGGGGCTGTAGAAAAAGAAAACAGTTTCACATGCAAGCTGTGTTTATTTCACTTTCTGCTGCTGGCTTTCCTGGATGCAGGTGTGTAGCAGATGCAGGATGAACTCTAAGCAGACATGTCTGTGCAACAGATCAAGTGCTGTCTGCACAAAGCATTTTATTGGTCTGACTTATATAACAAAAGGTGGAAAATATACATTTGTCTTGTTGTAAAGGCAATGTAATAAGTTTATTTATAGAATCATAGAGTAATTTTCTCTGGGAGGGATCTCTGGAGGTCAAGCATCCCAACGCCCTGCTGAAAGCAGGCCAAACTAGATCACTTTACTCAGAAACTCATCACGTTTTTACTGTCTCCAAGAATGGAGATCACCTGGGGGCTTTCCTGATCCTAATTCAGTGTTTGACCACAATTCATACTGAATTTTTCTAGAATCTCCCATGTTGCAGCTTGTCTCTGTTGCCTCCTGTCTTCCTACCACCATGCATCTCTGAGAAAATTCTTTTCTATGCCCTCCTATATGACAGTCATAGGCAGCAATAAGTGTCTGCCCTAATGTTTTGAAGGTTGAACAGAGACTTTTCCCTTAACCTGTCTTTGGCTTGCTGGCCTCTGCTGGAATCACTCCAGTCGCACTGTGTCCTGTACTGGGAAGCCTGGAAGTGAGCATCATGCCCCAAATGTACAGTAACAAGTGTTGGAAAAGAAAGGAGAAATCCCATCTTTTAACCCTAGAGTTTCACTAATACAACTCAGGATGTGGTTGATCTCCTTTGCTGCAAGGACCCACCTCTGGCTCCTGCTTTACTTGTTGACCAGCAGGACCCTGAATCTTTTCTGCAGATCTTCTTTCTCTCTAGTCAGCCTCACCCTGTCCAGTTTTTTGGGAGTATCACAACCTGGTGACAGGGCTCTTCAGTTGCTTTTGTTGAGCTTTGGGAGGTTTGTGCTGGATCATTTCTCCAGCTGTAGCACTGTGCCCTCCAGCCTATTGTCCACCCTCCTATTTGGTGACACCTGTGAGCCTGCTGGGGCACACTTCGTCCCATTGTCCAGGTCATGAGTGAAGCCATTAAACTGTATTGGCCCTGCCATTGATCTCTGAGGGACAACTCTTTGACTTTGACCTGCTGATCACAACTCTTCAATCCTGACAGTTCAGCCAATTTTCCACCCACCTTGTAGTCCATTCAAAAACCATGTTCTTGACCAGGTGCTGGAAGCAGCTTCCAGCCACACAGCTACACAACAAGCCTGGCCACCTTTGGCTCTGAGTGGTGCTGGGGGCAGAGGAGGACTCCAGTGGACAGCAGGCTCAAGGAGATTGGCCTCATTCTTGCATAAGGGGAGGAACAAGCTTTTATCCACCTTTCATCCAGCTGAGCAAAATAATTGCAAAGTGAAAAAAAGGTTTTGAGTGAGGAACAATATCTGGGCAAAGTGACAAGGTGAGAGAAATGCTTACTGAACATTTTCCTCAGCCACGTGTTCAGCATCACCTGTGTGCACAATCTTTGGTTGGGTTGTAGAGAAGGGTGGTCAACAAACAAGGTCCAAACTGCCAGGATGGTCATTAAACCATAGTGGCTATCTGCCAGGATGTTAATTTAACTTTATTGGCTGTTTATTTAGTAAAATATTCAGGATGTCTTTCCAAGCATTTGATTTTGGATCTGTGCTGTTTTGAATAGAAATGGTTTCCTATGTTGACTCCTAAAACTGGTTTAAATTACCATTTCATGCTGATCTGGTAACGTTACATTACAGTTCTGGGTTAAAATAGTCCTAAAATTAAAAACAGAGGGTGGTGTTCTCATGCTTCTGCAGTGCCTTCCAGTGCCAGGCAGAAGGGAAGGAGGAGAGGTGGGACATGTGTGAGAACTGGGTGTGCTGGTGTGGGTACCAGCCTTCCTCTGGCTGGGGACAGAAAGCATTCTTGGGAGCACACATGGGAAAAGACTGCAGCTTCCACACTGACTCATGGAATGTTAGCTGGAAATATGGGATTTAGCTCAGCCTGATGAGGTGATGGCAGCTGTGTCCCCCATGCTGTTGGTGATGGTGACCCAAAACCTGTAGGTTAGAGCTGCTGTCTCTGGCTGATCCATCTCACTGTGCTGCTGCCTGGCTGGTGGATCCCACCCATGGCAGAAGAGGGAGGAGAGGCACCCTCCTTTGGAGCAGGAACTGGCATCTAAATCAGATGCAGAGCTGTGCCTGGGGTAGCCTGGCTGTGGTGAGTGGTGTCTCTCCACAACTCTCCACAGCCTAAACTCTGTTAACCATCCCAGGCAATGGCTGCCTTGGCTTAAATGCCTCTTTTCTGGCATGCCAAATGTAAATAAAAAGGGAAACCATACACTTTTTTTCCCGTCTCTTCTATCTGGAACTGTAGACTGAGTTGAGGATGAAGCTGTTCTTTGCAGTGTTTCTCAGGTGGTCCTGGCTGCAGCTTGGTCCTGTCGCAGGGCTGTTCCCCAGCTGTAATGCCAAGTGTTGAATGTTCATTCCAGTCTCTCTGCCTGGTAAGAAGAACCAGGTACAGCCTAAACCAGAGCAATGGTACACTAAAACTGTTTTTAACACCAAAGTGAGTCTTGAAAACTAAGTCCTTCATAGAAACAGAGGGAGAAGCAAAGGAAAGAAGAGCTGCTTTTAGAACAAATTTTTGGGAGAGATGTTGAAAACATTTATGCTTTTCCCTGAACCTTTCTCCAGATGCAAAACCTTGCAGAGGAGGGGACTGGGGAGGGAAGCTACTTCTAAATATGTGAGGTGCTGAAATGCAGGATCAGAGCTGGGATTTACTGAAATGCAGTAATGTTTTGTAGCATGATAAGGATGTAGGCAAGTAGGGAAAAATCCTTTGTCTTTTTAATTCTAATATTTTTCCCCCCACAGGTATAGCCTTTACAGACCTCCCTGTAAGTACACCTATTTTCAGTATTTTACTAAGGATGCAAATAGAAGGGAGGGGGAAGAATGTGGGGGTGTGATTTTTTTTTTTTCTGTTTGATGCCTTGTTAAAAAAACATGATAACACACATTACTGAATGATGTGAACACTCCTTTTTCTGAAACTTTGTAATCCTGTGACTGGGTTTGTGGGCTATTCACATGCCTCCCTTCATCCCTCACCACCTCTAAGAATATGTTGCTCCTTCTCCTGGAATTAAAGCAAGGATTCAAACTTCATTACAGGTCATTGTGTTCCAAATGCAGCTTCAACTCTGAGGAGTATATGTGCGTAGTTACACTGATGTCTACTCAGGTCTCACAAAAGCACAGGGGGTCATGCACATGTTCCCTCTTTCCTAGACCCAAGTGTTCCTGGACAAGGAGGATGTGTTTAGTGAAAAAAGGTAAAAGCAGGTCAGGCATACACCAGCAGATCCACTGCATCCATTTCTCATATGCAGGACGTCTTGTCCCTAAGGTTGCACTCCTGTCTTTGTACTTAATAACCCCAAATTAATTTCCTCTCAGAAATTTCTTAGTTTGCATAACATTTTAGGCCTCCAAAGTGATAAGTTTTCTTGGCTGACTTCCCTGTTGTGTGGAGGAGAGGTTGCTTTGTTGTTCTGTTGCTTTGCTTTGTTCTGTGCTTCCTGCCAAAAAATTTACCTTGTTCCTCTAATTTTAGTATTGTGAGAAATAATGGCTAGCACTCCCTGTTCGCCTTCCCAGTGGGCTTTGCAGATCTCTCCCATATCCCAGCTACAGCCTCCACTTGAATTGCAGTTATTTGATTGGCCTTTTCACATCAGTCAATAGAGAGTTGGGGTTTTTTTTATCCTAGGGTCTTTGAGCTTGGTAACATTGCAATGTGTTCTAAACCAGAAACTCTTTGTGTGGGATGTCTCTCAGCAGTTTATTCACTTGGTCCAACTACACTTTATTAAAGTACAAGAGTATTTTGCTTGTCCATGAAGATTAACCTTTTGGAGTGAGGTCTTGTGACAACCTTGCATTTATGCAAGAAGACACTTCTGTGATGTCCCCCTTAGTTTTTGGTGCTGGTTTTTTTTCCTCTGGATATAGATTGATTAGGAGTCACAGATTTACCATATTCCTTCTAATTTTTTCACCACTTTGTCTTCTGATTTGGCTAGACTGCTTCTCCTCCTGCAACAGCAGCAGTCCCCATGTTGGGATAGATAGAGAACTGGTATTTAGGCTCTTGTCAATCAAAAATAGCTGTCCAACACATGTAGCACTGCTTTGTCATTTACAGCTCAAGTGTTGCCGTGGAGCTTTGCAGCACAGATTTGGCAGGTTGAAATTCCCTGTGCTGTTAGCTTAACTTGCATCCTGTTGGTCCTGGAGTGCACAGTGAGCTGACAAATACATTTAATGTTCGTGTGTAGGCTGTTCACCCCAGTGCTGAGTCTCTGTTAGGCACAGGGGATGAGCAGCTGGTGAAGCAGAGCAGGCAGAAGGGTGTTTGCTGCAGTGAGGTCTTGCAGTGCCACTGAGATGGAAATCAAAACTCTACTGAGCCCCTGGCATCACCCTGTCCTGCTGTTTCTCTGTCTGGTCAGATCATCTTTACAGGATCTCAGGTTTGTTTGTGTGTCCTGTGCAGAGGAGATGTTTTAATGTGAAACTGGGAGAAGATCTGGCCAAGTGGGTTTTGGCATATGCCTTGTGGTGAAGTCTCCAGTGGTTAAATGGTGTGTAAATGGTCTCTGTGCCTTTTACCAGTCAGTTTGCTGAGCTGTTTTCTGTGGAAATCCCCTTCTAGCTTTTACAACAGCAGCTAATCCATAACACTTTTTTCTGGGCCAGGAAGGAGAACAGCTGATGCCCTCTAGGCCTCTTACCATTGTGAATTATCCTTCATGAGATAATTCCTCTTTAAAAAGAGGAGAAGCTTGACTGGGACATTTCACCCCTTAACTGTGGATGTGAGCAAGGGTGGGAGACTTCTGCCTCCATGTGGATCTAGGACATTCCTCTGCATATGCTAAATCACTCTGCTGCTCTGCTGGCAGCCTCATCCCAAGGATGCTTGCACCTGACTTCATCATTCTCTATTCCAATATCCTTCACTTGGATTACTGCCTTCTTCCTTCACCCTTGCAGATACCAGTGTATTCCGTGTGCTCTTTTTGCTCCCTTGGTCCATGGATTCTTGATTGTTCCAAACAGTTGAGGTTACCACCTTTCCTAAAGAAGGGGATGCCAAACCCAAGATAGACTTTGATGTAAATATAGTGAGCATTGTTAGAGATTGTAAAAGTCTTGAGGCAGTATAGCATACCAAGTTGATCACTTGAAGGTGATGTTTGTCATTTATTATAGCTCTCTGATCCACGCTCAAACACAGTATCAAGTCATTATAAGGTAAAGAAGAGAAGCATCAGTCATAGGAAAGAGATGGAATGTAATTCGTGTTCTTACCTGTTGAAGCTGCAGTTCTAAAAATTTAACTGCAAACAGGAGTGGGAGCAGCAAGCTTACCTGAGTGACCCTTGAAGTGCTCTGGTCTGAGCAGTTCCACATGGGTTTTTCGGCTCTGATCCATTCCTCATTACTGACCCCTCCAGGAGGGCTTTAGGCAGGGAGAGCTTTTCCTTGTGTTACAGCATAAGGGATGTTGAAGCTGACTGGTAACACACATCAGTGAGAAGCTTGGCCAGTAAGCTCCATTACTTCTATGCCTTTTAAGCTTAAATAATTTTTAGGGTTGGCATGTCAGTGAGATTACACAAGGAATTAAATTGACCCTTCAAAACATTGCCAGTTTAGAAATCATTTCCTTGAAGTGCTTGTTCCAAAATTCCCCTTTCAGAGGCAAATGGTGAAGACAATATTTTGCAATATTCACAGTATTAGGAAGTTGAAATGGAGACTTTAATTTGAAAACCAGAGACACACATGGTGAAACAAACTTGCTTTGGTTTGTTTCAGTTTCCTCTGAAGGGTGTTTTCATTTGTACAAAAATACAGTGATAAGAAAAAGCACGTTTTGGCTTAGCACAGGCTGAAGTTAAAACCAAAATAACTGCTTGAAATAGGAAATAGGAGTAAATTCCCACAGAGGGAGTTTCCTTTTTTTTTTGCCAATTTAGGTCAGTGCTCAAGCCTAACTTCTATTTACACAAGCCTGGATCAGGTCTGTTCTGCCTGGAGGTTTGAAGGGACAATAGGAGATGAAAAAAAAACCCAGAAGAGGCCAGGGTGGAATTGCAGGAGTGCAAAGGGACAAGGAGGTTAAAAATCAGGTCAAGATGAACAAGGGGGTTGTGGACAACTGGCCACCAACATCAGGGCAAAAGGTGGGCCAAATGTCACAGGGAAGGTGTTCCTGAAGAACTTGGCAGGAAGAGCATCTCCTGGGTCAGTGGGATTGTGTCTCCCTGCATCTGGCAGAGGGCTGGAGATACATGTAGTTCCCAACAGCTGCTAAACAGAGAGAACACATCCCACATGTAAAAAATGGAATTTGAACTCAAAGATTATTTGAAAGACATAGAGGGTAGGCAGCATCTGCTCAAAGATGAACATAGCCAAACGTGACTGAAAAATACATGGCATCTTGTAAATTGTGGAGGGGGGGGGTGGTTTGCTTCCAAATTCCAAGTATTTTGGGTGCCTGATTCCTTTCTTTGGAAGCCCTTGGGTTTAAGATGCTGAGAAGATAATAAAAAGCCTGAAGCATGAACTGCGGAAAATGTTTGATCCCTCATTAGAGATATTTCTATGTCAGCCAGTTTTGAAAGAATGTAGGGACTAACTTTAATTACAGCATTTTCCTCTGGTAGATCTTCCTTTATCATGCTGTATTTACTTTGCACATCTCTGACCTAGAGACTTCCTTGGTGTGAGAACAGGAAAGGAGGAGGTGTGGTGAGTCAGCAGTAATGCAATCATCCTGATCTCTGTTTTCAGTTTCCAGACTGTACTTATAGATTAATTTCTTTCCTTTGTTTTCTGAGATTTGATAATTTCAAAGGTGGAGGAGGTTGGTCAGGATCTTACCCAGTTAAGTTTTGAAAAATCTCTGAGAACAGAGATGCTGCAGTCCCTCTGGGAACCTGTTCCAGGCCCAAATCATCCTCATCAGTAAAAATTTCTTCCTTATGTCCCATTAAGTATCTCTGGCTGCAACTCATGCCCATTGCCTGTTCACTGAACACCTTTGAGAAGAATCCATCTCCATCTATTTTATCACCTCCCCCTTGGGGTGTGGAAGACTTGCAGTTTGATTTTCCTTTTTGCCTCTCTTCCCCAAGCGAATTCCCTCAGCCTCTCCATGTATGCCATACACTCCAGCCCTCTGAGCATCTTAGCAGAGCTCCACTGGACCCCATTTGGAAATGTCCTTCTTGTCCTGGGAATGTGGATGAGGAAGCAGGGAAGTCAGTACATCCCACAGGTGAAGCCACGGCAGTGGAAGCAGAGGAATGTTCACTTCCCACTGCCTGCTGGCTCAGTTTTTGCCACTGATTAGGACTTGGCTGAGCTCTACCTCCTAACAGTCTTAATACGTTCAGTAAAAAGTAAAATCCACAACTGCAGTAGCTCTCAAGTGGTGATCAATGACATTGCCAATGTTTCAGGTCTCTGCAACAACGAAGAATTAGTTGAAGAAATTTTCCAGGTTATTGTAGGAAAGCCCATGTCTCTTGCTATAGAGGAGGAGAGAGTCATCCTAGGTTTCTGATTTGACTTAAGGACAGAAGTCTGCCCCTCTGCTGTTCTGATACCTGATATGGGTTCAGCCCTGAACAAGACACCACAGCCAGGCACCTTCCAGACTTCACTTCCATATGTGTGAACCTGTGCCTTGCCCAACGTCTGATTTCTGGCTGGGTCAGACTCCACTGTTTTAGAGCAAAGTGGAAAAAACACAACAGCAAATAGTTCCTGAGTGGCATGAGAGAGATTTCTTCCCCCACCCTGCAGGCTCTCAGCACATGCTGTGAAGCAGAAAATTAGTGAAGTTTGTGTCTGTTTTGCAAACAGAAAAGTGATTTGTGCTGCAGAGAAGTAACATTACAGTGAATGGAATATGCTCTTAAAAATGTGATCAGAGTAATGAGAACCAGGCGCCCCTTGTACCTTTTCTGATGCTGCTTCTCTTTTTCCAACATCTGAATGGGCTCAGAAATTCCATTTGTGTCAATAAGCTTATTCTTAAAATGACATGAATTCAGAGAATTTCTAAATAGACTTTGAACACCTATTTTCAATAAGATCATCCTTAGAAGCTGAATTATTGGCTGAATTTTAGAGGTATTTTCATGGTGGTAACCTTTTATTTTCCCCATGTTCTCATGTTGGGTCAAAACTTCATTTGGATCCATAGACTTATTCTAAAATTAAATTAATCTGTCAGTAGTATAATTTCTTGTGTGGATGTCTTGGTATCTTGGGATCATCAAAGACCTAACCTCAGAGCTCCACCGCTGTCTGTTCCCTTTTCATCAGAGATGTGAAATATTGTGATAACAATTTCCAAGAAATAAGAGAGTTCAGTTGAAACAGCAGAGAATATATAGATACAGTTGATTGAGATGATGCACCTTTCATTTACTACTACTACTACTACTACTATTATTATTATTATTATTATTATTGCTGCTGTTGTTGTTGTTTTTATATTATCTGCTGGCTCTTGAAGGTTGGTAGAAATTGCAGAAAACCAAGCCAGCAGTGGCCATCCACAGACAGCAGTCATGGCCTTGATCACAGGCTGCTGGGGGATTGAATCCACTGTTCTGGTTGATGCAATGACTTTTCATAACTGCACAATAAGTCATGGGATTCCTTGAGAAGTACCCAAAGGGCTGTTGCCTCTTCCAATTCCATTATATTTATTTCAATTTAAAGAGCAGCTCTTTGGTCTTACCAAACAACATAATTGGAACCAGAAGGAGAAAGCGATGTTTAATACAGGTTTCTTTTTCTTCCTTCCCAGTCGAATCTCTACCCCACCGTGGGTCTCCAGACTCCAGGAGAGATCGTGGATGCCAACTTTGGGCAGCAGCCCTTTGTGTTTGACATCGAGGACTACATGAGGGAGTGGAGGGCGAAGATCCAGAGCACCATTAAGCGGTTTCCCATAGGAGACAGGCTGGGAGAGTGGCAAGCCATGCTGCAGAAGTAAGTCACTGCCTTGGTGTTCAGCTTGTTCCATTTTGTTAGGCTTTAAATACTTCTTGAATGCTAATTTATGCTCTCTTATGGCAAAAATTGCCACTCAGTGCCTTTTGATCAAGTTGTTTTCCCCTCTGTCCTGTTGTCTTAAGAGTCTTTCCTATGGAGATACCTGCTGTTTCAAATGTAAAAGATACAGGAGAAGTTTTCAGCCAAAGACTGCGTGAAAGGTTGTAGGAATGGAAGAACATATATTTTAAGGTGATGCACTGGGGGAGGGGAGAAGACACCATAAAAAGTTTTAACACAGGAGGAAAGCCAGCAAGTCAGCTGAATTCAGAAATGAAAGAGCAAGAAAAAGCCTAAACCAAAGGCTTCCAAACCTAACTGAAAGCACAGTTACGGCATTTTATAAATTTATGAATATTGAAAGCACTTCCCATTGCAAAAAGGATCAAGTGGAACTTGATGAGAACAGTTGGCAGGAGTTGTCAGAGGTGAGAAGTCTTACTGATACTGCAAAAGGATCCCTTTTTTGCCTGCTTCCAGACTCCTTCCAAGATGGGACCAAATTAGAGAGCCAGGACCTCCCTTAACAAGAGCTGTTGATTCTCCTGTAGTAGGACCAGTTTATCCCTGAATTTGCTCCTTGTGTTCTCCAGAATTTTTTCTTCTGACATGTATGGTGGGGGGGTCAGGGTCACCACTTTGGAGTTCCTCCTATAGACCTCTGGGGCAGAAGCACTTGTATTTAAAACAACTTCTAATAATTCCACACCTGCTTGCAGTGTTATGCCTAAAAATGATTGCTGACTTGTAAAATACTTCTTTCTTGTACTGAAAGTAGTTGAGTGTGTGCTTTGAGCTGTGACTTGATCAGATCAATGCCAGCTGCATCATGAGAAGCCTGTTTTGAGATTCATCCTGAGAAGCTTTGAAATCCTGTGCTGGCTTTTTAGATTTTGTCAAAATCCAGTGAGCATTAACATTGAGTCACTGTGTCCTGGGAAGGCACAAGCGTGTTAGAAATGGTCTGTTCAGGAAGATGTTTTTGTTGTGTTTGTTTTCTGACTGTGATACTCCTCCCTCCCCTAAGATTTTTTGAAAATGCAACTTCAAAGTGTGTTAATGTTTTTAAAATCAATGCTGATGGTCACTGGATTAAAGTGTCTGTGAATGTGCAGAATTCATAAGGAGATTCAATTACTAAAGATATAATTGCTGGCGAAATAAGTGATGGAAGAAATTCAGGACCAGAGTATTTTTTTCTTTTTTAGATCTACTTGAAAGCCGTAAACCTCTCTGAGGTTCAGATTTATGTCTGTATAGGATGTCACTGGCAGTAACACAGTACTGAGCCCTTACAATACACTTGGACAGCAGTCATAAAAAAACCACTGTGCATGCATTGAGATTCTTAATATTTTATTTTTTTCTCCCTCTGTAAAGTGAATTTAAAGCCTCCCTCCTGTTCGCAGAGGGCTGAGTGCATGTCCTGTAAAATATACACTGTTTGGACCCAGAAGTAGGACCTTGGTTATCTCCTAAGCAAGCTGAGTTTCTCACTGAAATTGCGACTTCTCTTCTGTTGATTTCTTTTTTCTCCAGTGTGATGACTCTGTTTCACAAGTGTCTCTTCATCTCTTTGTACTTTCTTTTTTTTTAGCATGGTTTCGTCATACTTGGTTCACCATGGGTACTGTTCAACAGCAACTGCCTTTGCCAGAGTCACAGACACCACAATCCAGGAAGAACAGACCTCAATAAAGAATAGACAAAGTAAGTGTCACAGGTGTCATTCCTCAAGTGTGTTCCCTTTGGGACTCTGCAGAGGAGTGAATGCTGTGGAAGTTACTCCATGAGAGTACAAACCTGTCCACAGCACACTGCTGACTGTGGAGCAGAGCTTGGGAACCTCTGCTGGTAACACTTTTCCCTGTCATCACTGTGCCCTCTCCACCCTCTGCTGTCTTAGCCTGGGGAAATGCCCTATTCCTTCGTGTCCCTGTCTGCTCTGCTTGGCCTTTACCTGAGCTGAGGTCACTGTGCACCAGAGATCTTTTTGGATTTGAGTTCTTTGCTGCAGGCTGTTGCGGCAGGGGCAGTTTCATTAGCCTGATCACAGGGACTCAGACACATCCATTTAGTTTCACTGCAGCTCCCAGAGTTAAGGACTCTTCCAGTCCTTCTGCACATTGTGATTTCAGGTAACTTTTACACACTGAGGGGTTTTCAAATTCACAGCCAACATGAACTGATATTCAGTGTATTTTGGTTGCTGCTGTTTGCTCCCAAGTGGCTCATTTCTCAGTTGGTAGGGCTGTCAGCACATTTGGTCCTGCAGAATAAGGCTTGCAACTTTCTCCTGCTGTACCTTTTTTTAAGCTTTTCTATTCACAGGCTCAGCCTGCAGAGTGGCAGAACATTGGTGTGTTTTCTGCATTCTCCTGGCTGTTGAATACAGGCCACATCCCTGTACATTTCCCTTCCCTTTGTGAACTGTTTCTCATGTGACTGTTACGTATCAGAGCATTGTGCCCTTTGTGGCTCTCTCTCCATACATTGCATGTGCTTAGCCAGCATTCGGGTTCATTTAGGGACTCTGCTTTTAAATAACTTGCAGTTGCTGCCTGTTAGTGCTGATGGGCTTTGTGCTTTCCAGGTCATGCATTATGCAACCCTGACCCCAGCCAGTGTTCCCAGTGGTGTGGGTTTAACTGGCAGAGCCTGACGGGAAGCACGCGAGACGGTGCAGGCTTGTTTGTCTGAGGACAGGTGACAAGGCAGATGGAGGGAAGGAATACAGAGCCCTGAAGTTGGGGCTTGAATAAAAGGTGTGAGGAAAACACAGATGGGAAAACAAAAAGAGGGGGAAATATAAAAGGGAATGACATCTGTGAGAGTTGCCAAACAAGGCAAAGCAGAGCTGTCAAAAGCAGCGAGATGAGAAAATGGACGTGCAAGAGAGTGAAATGAGAGCTCTTGTGTTGGTGTGAGAGCCACGGCTTTGGTTCCAGATTTCAACTATGATAACAACCAGATAGACACTGGGAAGTGGGAGACAAGACAAGTCATTGCAGTTTGTTACTGAGATTGTTAATGAAGATTTACCAGGCTGGGCTTCCAACTGCTCACACCTTGTGAAAGCCGCAGCCTGTTGTTATCAGAGGCTCTGCTTGCAAAGCAACTCACAGGCCATTCAAAACCTTCCCTCTGCTGTTTATAAGGACTGCTGGAAAAACAATGCAGTTTTAGTTTTAAGTAAAAAAAAAACATGAGTCACTGTAGATCAGCAGCTTCTCTGAGTGGTCAGGGGTCTTGAGTTGAGTCTTGCACTTTTGTCTTCTGACCCACTGAAGGAACATACATGGACATGAACACCCAGCATGATAGGTGTCTTCTGCCTTGTGTCTTTGTACCTCCTAGAAGTGTATATCTCATTGAGCTGTTTCTAGCTTAGTCAATAGCTGATTGTCAGAGCTAGTGTGGTTCATTGTAGCCTTACTTCTCTGGGAATACATTGAGGTGGACTTGCAGGAACACAGTTTTGTTGATGTAATTACTTCTGCTTAGGGGTAGGATATTGTGGAAGCAGTACTGTGCTGTGGTTTAAGCCCACAGACCCTCTGAGAATACTCCATTTATTTCGTGCTCAACTGTGCATACACTTCCAAGCATGAAACAGCCAGAGAATGTAGTATGAGAGTGACCTAGGAACCTCCCCCCAGGAGCCTCCTTGTTTCCATCCAGCTGGCATGTCCTGCTTTCCTTTTTATCACTTTTTATCACTTTTTATCACTCCAGTGCTCCGTGACTAAAGGACTAAAGTCTCGGAGCGCCCATCCCAACCCACCTACTCCATCCTTCAAATCTTTCTACTCTTGGTGGGTTTTTGCTACTAACATGTCTTTCCTCGTTTTCACAGGGTTTTCATCATCCTAATCCATAATAAACCACATGTGGTCCCCAGTTCTCCCAAGCCCTTGTTCAAGGTGGTAGTGGGGAGCTGGGTGGATTGTATGAGACAGCTCTTCTGGCTGTTCCTGTGGGCTGGTTCTGTGTGTCACCAGGTTTCCTTTTGCTTTCAGGAATACAGAAGCTAGTATTAGCAGGCAGAGTGGGAGAGGCTATAGAAGCCACCCAGCAGCTCTATCCTGGCCTCCTAGAACATAACCCCAACCTGCTCTTCATGTTAAAGTAAGTATGAAAAGCTTTATGCCCCCTAATGCTGATGTGTAAACAAAGGAGGGAAGAAGAGCCTGTCCAGCCATCCAGTCTGGCTACACACCTTGCTCTGAATTCAAACTGTTTGAGATCCCTTTGGGAGTCCTTTGCAGTGCTTGTAGCAAGGCAGAGCCCTTTTGTTGCTGCTGAGACCCAGTATGGCTTTGCCTCATGAGGTCAGGCACAGGTGGGTCAATTTTAGTTCTGCTGGCTGCCAGAAATTCCTTCAGAGCAGTTTTTTACTGGTGTTACGGAGATTTTGCAGCACTGGAGCAGTGGCAGTCACTGTGAAGGTTCCTAGAAAGGCAGATATATGGAAAAGGCTGTCTGGGGTAGAGACTATAGGAAGAAGTGTCCCAGTTCTCCCGGTGTATAGAGCAGCTCTTCCCAGAATTCTGAGATGTATGAGGACAGTTCCCAGTAAAGCTAAATGAGGAGCTGTCCTCACTGTCACTGTGGTTATTGCATTTTTTACTCTTCCTTCTCTATTTTCAATTGGCCACCAGTATTTTTACGTTGATGGTGTAGTGAAGCAATGATGGTGTATGACAGATTTAGTATCTTCTCCCTGAAAAAAAACCCTCCACAATTGAATTTTCAAATACCTGCAGCAGAGCTGGAGGTGAAAGCTGTAAAGGAACAGTTTTTTCTTAGCACAGTGGAATTAAACTCGCTTTTTTGGGAATGTCTCGACATCCATTAGCATTGAAGGTGCAGCTCTGAACTCCTTTCTCTGTAGCATCATCAGAGCACTCACAATACAAAAGCATCTGGTGTCTGAAATGCCTTTTTGAAAGTTTCTAGGACTTCCCCACTAAGGGAAGCCACCTCAGGCAGGCTCAGTGCAGAGCATCCTGGCTGTCACGCAGCCTTTTGTCCCTCTTGCCTCCCATGAAACCAGGTGCCGGCAGTTTGTGGAGATGGTGAATGGCACCGACAGCGAGGTGCGTTGTTTCAGTGCCCGCAGCCCCAGGTCCCAGGACAGTTACCCCGGCTCCCCCAGCTTAAGTCCTAGACATGGATCAAGCAACTCACACGTTCACAGTACTGGTAAGTGTGTCCTGTGTCCCAGGTGAGCAGAGGTGGACTTGGTTTGTATAACATTACCTGCTGCTTTCCATGTGTTATTCTCTGAAATGCTCCTTTCCTTCCCTTCCCCAGATGAGGGGATGTTCTGTTACCATGGGTGTCTCTACACTGTCACAGAATTGGTTTTGCATTAGTTATTTTCCACAATTGTCTGCAGAGCAGGTTTACTTCAGAATAAAGAAGTCTTCTACTGCAGCCACCTGTGACTCAGTGTTTCACTGATGGAGTGCTGAGAGGAGGTCTGGAATGCAAAGCCTGTTTTCTGTACCTTAGAGTCTACAAAATAATTGCTTTCCAGAAAGAACTGAGCAGAAGCTGCATTGCCAATGGAGCAAAAGGTCAGGGGGTGCATTGCACAAAAGCTTCTCCCTACCCCATGGACTTTACCTTGCAAGCTCTAAACATGTGAGAAGGGAACATGTTCTGTTCCAGTAAGACCCAGCTCTGGAGCATCAACTCTTTGGAGTTTAGGAAATTAAACTTCAGGATTTGAAGTGGAAAGAGCAAGATAAATGAGGACACATAAGATGTCTTCCCCTAGGTAATTACTGATTACAGCTTTGGAGATGGAGTGAGCCAGGAAAAATGACCTGCAGAGCCCTTGGAAACAGGCTGAGCTGCTTCACTGAGCTGTGAGCTGCTCACAGCCATGAGTGTGTTTTGGGTTGGTATTCCCACAGCTGCATGTGACAAACTGTGGACATGAAAATATTTAAGGAAAAGGAAGACAATTACTTGAACACCTCCAGGCTGTCACTCACCTTTCCAAGCCAGTATCTTTGTTTTCCTCTGCTGTGTTGTGAGAAGCCCTGGCTGTGTTTCTTTGACTAGATGGTCAGAATTATCCCATCAATCCATATAAGCTCTTGGTAATACCCATGTCTACATCTGCAACTGCAGTGCAAGGCAGCATTTATAGATATATTTGTCTCTACACCTGGACATCACCTTCCACAGTTGTCTTTCAGACCTTGTTCTTTCAAAAGAGTGATACTTAAATCAGAGCATATTTCAGACATGAAGCAGAACTTTTCTGTCATTAAAATGCTCAAAAGAGCCAATTTGAATCTTTGTGTTGCTAAGATAGAAAATAGAAATACATTCCCTGCTATAAACATAATTGTGGGATCAGCTGATCAATTTGAATATATCACCATCACTTCTGGAGGAACAGCCATGCCAGGTCACATCATTTAGCCAAGGTCCTGTGATCAATATTGGTTGCCTGGGGAAGAATGTGAAGAAGACAAGCCCATAGTGAGGTTTTTCCAAAATATGTGAGCCCCTGTCAGTTCTGAAGCCATGTAAAACTTGTGGTAATGAGTAAACATTTGTGTCTGTGTTAGTGTGTTCTGCAGCTTGATAAGTACCTTTTGTGGAGGAGCAGGTGAAATTTCAAGCCTGACTCTCAGTGATTTCTGTTCTCCTGAATCAGGAAGGTTAGCTTGTGCTCATTAAGAGGATTGCTATTATTTGCTGAGTGTTGTATGAATCAGGTACCTCCCTAACTTTAGATAGGTGGAAAGCCTGGGCAGTTCTGCTTTCAGCAATAATTTTTGTACTTGTGAACTGTTTCTGCCAATCTCTAATTTACAGCCCATTTTTAGAACTTCATGAAGCTCAGGTGTTGCTGGTGAGCAGTGGGGTTCCTTTCATATTCGTGTGTGTCTTCTCTAAACCCCAGTGAATTTAAGAATGATAAACCATAATTTAAGATCTGCAGTCTTATTTTGCTTTCTTCCTCTGGGACCTGCTGTGTTGCCAAATTGTTGGCTTCACAACAGTGATATTGTCGGTCTGTCTCATTTTTCTTTCTTCTTGGCTTTCAGGAGCAGATAGTCCAACCTGTAGCAATGGAGTCATGTCCACAAAAAGCAAACAGAGTCACAATAAATACCCAACACTGAGTTCATCATCTTCATCTTCCTCCTCTTCTTCCCCTTCTTCTGTGAACTACTCTGAGTCCAATTCTACAGATTCTACCAAATCTCAGCAGCACAGTAGTACGAGTAATCAAGAAACCAGGTATTGTTTTTCCTCTGGAGACACCTGAGGGGAGGTGGGATGGTGGTAAAGGGCTTAGTCTGCTTTCTAAGGAGCCAGAAGGGTGTCTGTCCTGCCCTTTTGAACAATATTTGTTATCTACAAGATCACTGCTATTCCCAGCAGACATGAACCTGTTCTGCCTCCTGCTCTGGCTGAGGCTTGGAGGCTCATCTCATGAGGAATATTACAATGCTCTTGTTTCAGGCACCAAGCTGTCCCACTACACTGATGCCATTAGTTCCCAATGTGATAGTTTGTCCAGAAGCTTTCCCAGTGAGCTTGGTGGTGTTTCTGCTGCCTCAGCCAGTCACTTGCTCCTGCTGAGCAGCTTTCCTGCCCTGTGCTGGGTGAGGCAGCAGCTCAGGCCACTAGTGGCTTGGTGTATTGCTCTCTTGTGTAATTCCCTTGGGCTACCTGTTGCCCTGATCCTACCAGGTGAACCTCTGAGCCAGCAGTGATTTGTTTGATGCTGTGACAGCAGGTCAGACTGAGTCTCCCTTGTCTGAGAAGCCACAAGTGATGCAGCAGCACAGTGCAGTCACTGCTGCCTTTGCTGGAGTCTGGAGCAGAGAGAGGTGTGGTGAAAACTGAGCTTCCTTTGGTCTCACTCTCCACACTGGTGTTGCAGGGCTGTCTGAGGCCCCACTGGAGCAGAGGGTGTCATTGTGATTAAAAGAATCTCTTGATAATTGCAGCTGGCACTCATCCTTTGAGTGCTGCACTGAGCATGGCTTGCAGGGCAGTTTGTAGGCTCAATTATGACCTCTGGAGAGCCAGCCAGCACATAACTGAGTGAGAAACACTTGTTCAGACTCAATTTACCAGAATCATTTAATGATGCTGGATTTGCCATTCATTTTTTTAAATGTAGAGCCCAAGCTCCAGTCAGGTTTTCTTGTAATTTCAGTTAATCAACAGTTAATCAGCAATCAGCCTGCTGTCTTAAGCATTTGAGTGTTCAGTATTACACTGTTTGCAAGGACTGAGGATGTGTCATAGCCAAGATTTCCCTCCTGTGCAGTCTCTGAGTGTGTTTATCTGTTACCTGGCTGCTGTTTGCTATCCCAAGGGTGACTGCTTCCTGAAGGGAAAATGCAGAGCACTCTGCACCTGGAATTATGACAGGCACTTAGGGAACAGAATCTTGTTCCATAAATTGTCTTCAGAAGCCTGCAACAATTTTTGCTGCACTGACTTAGATCATCTGGCTCCCTGTGGTCCTGCTGGCACCTTTTCTGGTGTGCTGGCCATTGCTGGGCACTGTTTGGCACATAAGCTCTTAATTTCTTCCCTTTTTGACTTAGACATCTGACCACTTCCCTCCTTTCACCTCAGTGACAGCGAAATGGAAATGGAGGCTGAGCATTACCCCAATGGAGTCCTTGAAAATTCATCCACCAGGATAATGAATGGCACCTACAAACATGAAGAGATCCTGCAGACGGATGAGTCCAGCATGGGTAGGGCCTCAGAGGCAGGAGGGGTAAAGGGAAGTAGAAAGAGCTGGTGTCAAGAGTTTAAACTGTGATTTGATGGTGGGGAAAAAATGTGTACTTTGGTCTTCTTTCCCCACCCAGTGAATGAAGTGCCTGCTTTATAGGGAAAATTAATCTATCATGGAACTAAAACTAGGTCTGGCTTTTCATAGACTCACAGCAGTGCTGGGGATGTTTTGGAGCAGGCAAAGCAGTAGGAGTAAAACATTTGTTCCATGCTGGTCATGAAATTGAGCTCAGAGCAGTCCTGGCAGAAGTGCCTGCTGGGGAGCTGAGCTGGGCTGTGCCAGGCTGGTGATGTCCAGCTGCAGAGTGGCCTCAGCACAGCTGGTCAGCCCTGACTGTCTTGTTTGTGGGTGCTTTAGCCAGGAGGGAGCAGATGAGTCAGCAACACTACCTCTGAAACTGATTCCTCCAGTTATAATGGGGTTTGTGGCCACTAATACTGGGAAACTGGTGGTGTTGGCATCTCTGACTAGAAGTTTTCTGAGCCCAGGATTTGTTAGACTGAGGGTTTCCGGATTTTATATGCTGTGTTATGCACATGAAAGGGTAACACAGCTGGAGTTGCAAGCTCCCAGGATTTTATCAGGAGACTTGATTTCTAGGTAGTCCTCAGGCATTAAACAGAGCTCAAATCTTCCCTGTACCCAACAGGCACCATGACAAACCCACTGCTGGCTGTTGCAGTGCAGGGATCACAGAAAGCTTCTGGAATAAACCTAGAGCAGGGAACAGCTACCTGCTCCAGAAGGGGAGGGAGTTTGTGGGTATCATGACACACAGTGGGCATTGGTGGGGAATGCAAGATGATTGTTCCTTCTTCACTGCTCTTCTTCTAGAAGACAGCTGCCCCCAGAGGCAGCTCTGTGGAGGGAACCACGCTGCCACGGAGAGAATGATCCAGTTTGGACGGGAGCTGCAGATCCTGAGCGAGCAGCTTTGCAGAGAATATGGGAAGAATACCATGCACAAAAAGATGCTTCAGGTAAGCCTGGGCCTTGTGCTGCATGGCAGCAGTCCTCTGGGCCGGGTCTGGGGTTGTGGGTTCCCTTGCAGACACCTGGGTAGCCTCCACATCAGCACCTACTGAGCAAGAAGGGACCTGCCTGGGGATCAGAGATCTAAACATGAATATAAAGCATCTACACCCAATTCTCAGCACAGGAGAAAAGAAACACAACTCCTGCCTTCCTTCTTGGAGCAACTGCATGCTCTGCTTCTCTCCAGGTGACACTCCTGCCTTCCTGTGCTGGCTCTCCTGCCAAGTGAAGGGGGCACCCTCTTTAATCCACTGTCTTGATGGCCCAGTGTGGTCCCTTGCTGCCAAGAAGAAAAGGGCCATTTCTTTTCAGGCCATTTCTTTTCACCTGTCACTGTGGTGATGGCAGGAGGTGCCCCCCTGGACTTGGTGATTTTTTCACTGGACTTGGTGATTTTCCTGTGTGTTTGCAGCCCTGCCTGACCTCACTGTGCTTTTCTGTTCTCTCACAGGATGCCTTTAGCTTGTTAGCTTACTCAGACCCCTGGAACTGCCCTGTTGGCCAACAGCTGGACCCGATCCAGAGGGAACCTGTGTGTGCTGCTCTCAATAGTGCTATTTTGGGTAAGATCTGGTTTTTATGGAAGTGTTCCCCCTGCTCTCGAGGGCTGTCCTGTGGCAGGCAAGCCTGGGAATGTTAGGGCCCTTGATCCTGTCACCAGACCATGCCCACACTGTGTCACTGCTCAGGTAACTTTGCAGGACACTCCCCAGTGTGGGTTAGCTCAGTCCATCCACAGGGGTCAAATACTGTCCACTGGACAATGTCTGTGTCTCAGAAACCCATACTTGGCTCCTCTGCTGAGTCTGGCTCACTGTGCCCAGGCAGGTTTCCTATGGGGTCTGTGCATCTGACTCTGAATGTGCCAGAAGGAAATTTAGAAATTGTATTCTGGGGGAGGGAACAGTCTGATGGACAGACCCATGAGAGCTCCTGTTCTGACAGAGTAGAAGAATGGAAATGACCTGTTTTGGGAAGGAGTGTCCCTTCCCCTGACAGTCAGCAGTTGTTTGTCCAGTGCTGGAGGAGCATGGACAAGTTGCTGAGGGCTGTCACCAGGGAGATGTGGTATTGACACGCTTCATCACACAGGTTACAAGACACCTTTTCTAGCTCAGCTGGGGGTTCCCTTGTGCTTGCACAGGAGACATGCCACTGTAAGGACATGGTGAGGAGGGAGTGAGTTTGTCCAGAGCTTGGGCTGCTGTGCAGCCTTGCACAAGTGGGAGAGATGGAGAGGTTGCCTCTCACTTGGGGCCAGTTTCTCCTAACTTTTCTTGTTCCATTCTTTATCTCTGATACTGTGAGGATTTTCTGGCAGACAGCAGCAGCAGGAGCTTTGTTGCCTTTCTGTTGCTCTGGCCACCACAGCAGCACTTTTTCAAAGGCCCTGCTGAGCTGTGGGGTGTGTCATGGTTGGAGGGGTATGTGGAGCAGCAGCAGTACACAGTAGTAGCTTCCTTCCAGAGCCAGCAGCTTCTGCCAGAGATCTGGGCTTGGTGCCCAGCTGGGATGGCTAGAGGCCTGAGTGCAGGTGAGCCAGCACCAGCCAGGACACCTCTTCTGAGCAGCTTTGTTTGCCCCCACAGAATCTCAGAACCTGCCAAAGCAGCCCCCGCTGATGCTCGCCCTGGGCCAGGCCTCGGAGTGTTTGCGGCTCATGGCTCGCGTGGGCCTGGGCTCCTGCTCCTTTGCCAGAGTAGACGATTATTTGCACTGACCAGCCGAGGGGACGGAGCTGACATCGTGGAGTGCTGCCCTTCACCCTCCGTTGCTGCCACTCTGCACCACCACCTCGTTCGATAGCCTGACCTCCCTGCCACCGACACCCCTCGAGCACACACACACTGCCTGTGCAAGGATTGAGTGAGTCCCTCACTGTGTGGCTGTTCCTGACCCCAGGAAGACTGGCAGATCTGACCTGTCTCCCTGCCATTGCTGCGGCTCCAGCGGCACTCAGTATTTCGCTGGTTATTCTAATGTAGCGCCTTCTGATGTAGGGATTTTTTCTCTTTGTTTTGATTTGAGTTGTTTCTCATGGTTCCACCGATATTTTATCTGGAGAGTTTTTGCTGAGCTGGTTTATGCTGATTTACTGAGGAAGCTCGTCAAGTTGGTGACAGCTTGTTCTTTTCTTCCCTTCTCCCTCCATCGTGCACATACAGCATCATCCGTGCTAGTAATCCGAACTCTCCTCACAGTGGCAGTTCAGAGGGATTTTTTTTTAAATTTTATTTGAATCATGTTTATTAAAAAGGTCTCTTCCACCTCCACAAAGTCATTGATGTATTTATTGCCCACAGACTCAGTCCCAGCCACACACATCATACAACCCCTCAGGAGGCCAGGTGAGGTAGGTCCTGTCACACACTAAAGATGGGAATTGGGGGAGCCTGGTCCTTCATGGTGCCTCTCTTCAGAGCCCCAGGCTCTCAATCTAGGCTTTCTGAGTGGGAAGAGTAGAAGATTGACATTGCCTGCATTAGTGGTTGTGCTGTAGAAGCATCTCACAGCCCTGAGAAAGTTTAATCCAGCTCTCTGAACAGTGGAGGGACAGGACTGATGAATATGAAGTCATCTGCCACTATGGGTAGAACCAGGTCATGTGAGTTGGCCAGAAACATCCATGGGTGCAGCCCTGGTGGGCTGACAGTTTTTAATTAAATAACAAATCCCCCTTTTTCTCCATGGAGGAGGGCTATGCCACTAACTCAGTAATAACAGTATTTCCTGCCCTCTCCCATTCCCCCAACAGTGATGTAAATTTTGGAAGTGTCTTGAGAAACCTATGCTGAGCTGAGCCCCTCCTTGCAGGTGGGACATGCTGAGGTCTGGTTGCAGGCTGGGGTCAGTACCAGCTTTGTTGGGCCTGAGCCATTCAGAAAGGAGCAGCAATGTTTCTTTAAGGATTACTAAGAGAATTATGAAAGTTTCAGGCCCAAAAGAGACCAGCAAAGGTCTGTGGGTGAGTAACTTCCAAGTAAAATGGACTGTGTCCATGCTGTGTGTCAGGCCCAGGGACTTGACTGCTACCAAGTATTCAAACCACCTGTGAGTGTTTCTGAGCATGTTCTGTTACCTGGTGAGGCTGCCTGGCAGCACCATGTGCTTTCCATCCTCTGCTCTACCATTAGGAGATGGCAGGTTCAGCCTGGCTGCACAGGAAGAGTTGGAATTCTGCACCAAATTAATTTGAGGTCAGTAGCCCCAGGGAGGACCCAAGGGAGCTCAAACCAAACGTAAATTTTACTGCTGTTCACAACTTTTTTTTTTTTTTTTTTTTTTTTTTTTTGAAGGTCAGTGGAAGATGAACAGGTTTTGTTGAGGTTTGTCCTTAAAATGGAGGTTAGCCTGTGCCAGGACTTCAGGCAGCAAGAGAGCTTGTGTGCCACTGAGAAGGAAAGTAGCAGTAGTCCAAAGCTTTAAAAATTTTCTGGGTTAGCAGGCTGGATTTGCAGCTGGCACATGAGGGCAGAGGGGCAGGTGCCAGGGCAGACTGTGGCAGTGAATGTGCAGATGGTGTTGGAGGAAAACTATCCCTGCCTTTTGGTGAAGGTGTGCAGTTTGTAGGGGCAGTGCTAGAGCTGTGCTGTCTAAGAAAAAAGGCAACAGGAAGTTTAGAGATGGAGGAGATATTTTTATCAGATCACTGGTGTAGCTGCAAAAAGCAGAGGGAGCTCTACCACAACCTTTCTTCCAGGGAGACAGAGACAGGCAGAGAGCTGCACCAAGCAGAATTTACCTTGCCAGTCTGGGGCTTCTGTTTCAGTTCTGGGGAGCAGCTCATGTGCCTGGCAGCTCATCTGTTGATTTTCAGCTCTGCTGGTGCATCTCAACCCAGCCTGCAGTCCTTGCCTTGCTGCAAGTGCAGAGATAACTCAGTGGGCAAGCTTCCTTCCCAAAGCCTCTGTGCCAAGGCAGCATGTGAACTTTGCCTAGTGGGATCCTCCTGCAGGCTTTCCATTCCTTAGACTCAGGCTGGCAGCTGATTGTAGATCTGGGCTGGGCTGGGCTGATTGTAGCTCCTGAGGTTGAAATACTCCCGGACCTTGCTTTGCTTTCCCCATTTGGCGAATTCCTCTGCTGTTGGTCACCACTTGCTTGCAGCAGTGTGGCTGCAGTCAGATCTCCCTCATCTTTGTAGCAACACCATCTTTATCTCTCTCTGAGGTTTTTTTGGTTCCTTCTCATTGTGGTTTCTTTAAGCCTTAATCATGTGTGATATTAATGCCCCATTTGGTCTCTCTTTGCCGACTGTCCCCAGAGCATCTTTTTTTTATTTTGGTTTCACTACAAAAACAAAACGAGATGTTCCTAGATATCTGGTTATTTTGGTGCCAAGAAACCCGTGATGGATGTTATTTGGGTTTTTTAAATTTGTCGCAAGTGTTCTGGTGGTTTCACTAGTGGTTTCTGCTTCTTGTACTCAAATTCTGACTAATGTGGCCATGACTCAGTATGGGGAAGATAAGCGTGTTTGTGGTGTGTGGTGAGGTGTGAGCCTCAACCTACCCCTGATTCCTAGATGGGATTTCTGATGTGGTTTTCCCAGGCTGTATTTCACAGCCTCTTGCCTTTGAATCTCCCTGGCTGCTCTTCGATGGTTCATGTCAGCTGAAACTTAGTTTGGATTACTGCAGTTTTTAAAAACAGAGCTGAAGTGAATTGGGGTCTTTAATTTTAATGTGGCTGTACACCAGAAGCTACATGGCAATTCAAAAATTACGTTTATAAAAACGATTTGGGATTTGTTATTCCAAGTGCCTCAAGCAACCTGGTCACTGCTTCCAAGAGTCCTTCAGTAAAGCCATGTAAGTGACTGTGGTGCCTGTAGGAGAAGCTGCTGGTTTCCCATTTCTGGGTGCTGTGGGAGCTGCTCTGTGGCTCATGTCTGTGTCAGTCATTGACATGGCAACTCCAGCTGCCCTTCCCTGGCTTGTTCTGCCCTGCTGGCCTGAAGGGGCAGCCCACATGTGACAGTCCCTTTTTGCCACCATACAGGATCCCATCAGCCTGCAGCTGGGCTGGCTGCAGCACTTCTGCCATTCTTTTGGAGTCTGTTAGGAGCTGAGCTCTTGTGTGTGGCCAGCAGAATGGAGAGGAACTCCCAGTGAAGCACTGGACAATACACAGCATCCAGCTGTTAAGGGGAGGTTGTCCAGTGGATGCTCTCCCTCAGCCCCATGTGAACCACAGCTGGAGCTGGTTGCCTTGGGATGTGTGAAAGATGTGTGGTGAAAGATGTGTGTTCAGCCTGTTTCTGTGTCCAGCATCCTGGTGGGTCCTTGCTGTGCTGCTGCTGACTGGATTTGGACACCAGGAGATGCAGCTGTGGCTGGCACAGAGAATGGGCCCCTCTGGGAGAATCATCCCTCATGCTTACCTACACCTAGGATCTTCCCATATCCTTCCTTCTGTTTTTTTACAGTGACATCTCAACCTGTCCTCAAGCTTTGTCCTTCTTTTTCATGTTTTATTAAGGCATCTTCATCATTCTTTAAATAACTTTGTTCTTGAGGCTGCCTTGAAAAACTGGAGCAACCAGAGCTGCTGGAACTAGTTCTGGGGATTGAATATATAATTTTCCACCTTGGGTATCAGGGATGATGAACCATCTCCTCCTTCAGCAAAGCAAACCAGGCTGGATTGCAGCTATGCTTTGATACCTGTCTGTGTTAACACATAGCACATGTTGCTTAGACACAAGTTTCAGAGTTCTGCTGTTGTGGGATTGATTGAGAACGTGACCTGTGGCAGCCAGGCTGTAGAGCAGTGTGTAAGTGCTATGAAGCTGTGTGGTGCACCACGTGGGATCGGGAAGTTCTTCCCATGAAAAAGCAGTGCAGACTTGAACTGCCCATGGCAGCAAGTGGAGAGAAGTGCCTCAGGCTCCAGTCCTGGGCACAGCCTGGGAGAAGGAACACGTTCCATGAAAAGGTGGTCCTGGCCCACCCACGAGTTCCCTTTGCAGAAGGAGCTCCTTCTTTCCAGCCGTGCAGGTGTGAGAGCAGCCTGAGTGGTGGGTTAGGGAGAGAGAGTGTCTCTTGTAGAGAGCAAGTGTTCTGTTTCCAGCTGTACCCAGGTGTTTCTGCAGAAGGACTTGGGGACATGCCAGGGGACATGCTGGGTGCTGCTGGGACCCTTCTGTCCCAGAGGGATGAGTGATGGAGGGAACTGCAGTCCTGCAGCTCTTAGAGCTAGAGCTGTCTGTCAGCCTTGTCCCATTTGCTGTGTAGGGCAGAGAGCTGGAGGAAGCATGGCTGGGGCTGTGTGGGAGGAACTACAGCAGATTGGGGAGGAAAAGGGAGGAGGTGAGAGCCTGGAGGCCTCTTCCGTACGCAGCATGAGCTGCTCTCCACCATCCCTCCCTGCAACAAGAGGTGGCAGGTGATGGATGAGTGAACCTGGCGTGTCTGTCCCTCTCCCCACATCCCAAACCAGAGCTCAGAGGCTGCAGCTAGAGCTGTAGCAGTGCCCAGCAAGCCAGGGGAGCATCCAGGCTTGAGGAGCACATGTGCTGCCAGCTCTTTAATTTCCAAGAGGGAGGCTTAACTCCTGCTCACAGGAAGCCCACAAGTCCCATTTGGAATTTACACTCACATCACCACAGAAACATTCCTGGAGCCCATGCAAACCTCTGCTCCTTGCTGAACATCCCCAGGCCAGGCAGACACCTTTTCTCTGGTCACTCCACTTGGGTCCAGATGTGTGCGAGGACCTTTTTGCTCGGGAGGACTTTAGCTGCATCCTTCCTCCAGAAGGGATCACAGAGGGATTTTTGTAGGCTGAGCTTCTCCCAGGCTCAAGCTTGGAGAAAGGAGAAGCAGCAGCAGCTCTGGGGATAATCTGGATTTTAAAAAAAATTTGAAAAACACAAGTATGGTGACTTCCAGACCAAGGACTCTGCACCAGCATTGGATTGGGATTGTGTCTCTCAGTCCTGCCTGTGCAGCTGGGGAGGCAGGAGGAGGCTGCAGCCCCAGAAGCTCTCACACACAGCAGTGCAAGCCCAGGACCTGCCCAGCACACAGTGAACTCTTCTCTCCTGCTGGTTGCTCAAAACTCAGGTATGAAATGCTCAGCTGGAGCACAGGGTGCGTGGTCTCCGCAGGTTTCCCGGCAGCCCTGGAGGAGCAGCTGCCACTGGGCACAGCTCCCTGTGCCACTCCAGGCTTCTCATCGCCTTTGGGAGGGAGTGTCACCTCTTTGGTACAACATTGGCTACATGGACATTACACAAACTGTGCACATTGGTTCAGTCTACGCTTAGTATTTGTGAATTAAGTTATCTGACGCTTCGCATGAAAACTTAAAAAAAAAAAAAAGGGGTCGGGGGGTGGATTTTAACTGAGAAAAAGCCTATGAAAATATACTGGAAATATGGTAAAGAAATCGACATTCTGCTGTATATTGACAGAATTATTTTTATTAAAATACACATCCATGTGCAAGAGCCAGTGTGGAGCTGTGTGCTTTGTCAGTCTTCTGCTCACCAGGGAAGGCTGCTCATGTCCCCTCTGTCAGGGGGTTTGTCCCCCAGCATCTGATTCTGCTTCAGCTTTCCACCACTGCTTCATCCCACAGTGTTTATGGCTCATGGGAAAAAATGTCATTAGGGATGTTTTTCCTCTGCCATTCAGTGTCCTAGAAAATACAGCTCTGCAGTGTTTTCTAACCGTGAGCATAAAACAGATGGAGCTTCAGGCTCCATCATTTGCCACATTCTTTGCATTTGCCACATCATTTGCCACATTCTTTGCATTCACCTTTCTAAGGTTTTCCCATGTATGTTTGCACCTCTCCCATTAGAAGATGAATCAACAGCCTGGTGTTAATATGTCGGATCCCACACTGCTCCCACCCTTCCCTGGCCCTGCAGAGGGACAGGCAGCCAGAACCCCTCTGCCCACCTGAAGGGGTTGTGTCCTCACCCTCCTGGCCCTGTGGACATTCTTTCTCATGTCCCTTGGATAGTTTGCAGTGGCCACCAGCACATTTGGAAGCTGGTAAGGTATTAAGGCTTGGGTAGATGAATACCTTCTCGCAAAACCCTCCCCTTAAATCTGGAGCTCCTGCAAAGCCTGTGGGGCTGCAAGCATGCTGTGAGGATGTACAGCCCTGCCTAGGGGTGAGAGTAACCTCACCTATGGGTCCTGGACCTGTGGGTCAAGGCCTGGCTCCACTAGCACATTCCCAGTGAAGCACACTGTGACCAGGCAGTTTGCTCCTGGAGAAAAACAAGCTTTTGGCAAAGGTTTTTTTTGTTGCAGGATGCCTTGGGATGCCTTGCAGGATCTGCTGCTTGGGCTGGAGAATCAGGAGAAATTCACACAGCAACTTGAGGCAATGAGTCTTTATTATAAATATTTGCTGCACTGGCACATTTTGGCAGGGCAGTGAGAGCAGGAGGAGCTCGGTGGCTGGCTGGTCCATGGCACTGTGACACCTGATCCTGCCACAGTACAGGATGGCTTCTCCTGCAGTGACAGTGACACTGCCACAACACCCTTTGGAGAAGAGCTGCCAACGCCGTTGGATTCCTCCAGAGACAGGAGGGCTGGATAGGCAAGTCAGATGGTGGATGGATTTAATTTTTCCTTTCGAAGCCGTTTCACGGTTTTCTTCACCCAAGACTTGTTGGGGTCAGCACAAATCTCATCACCACTGGCAGCCACAATCCTGCAGTGAGAAAATGAGGAAAAAGAGTGAAAACATGAACCGTGAGCCATTCCCTTCCTGTGCACTATTTCTCCTCTCCCTGTGTGCAGCCCCATCCTGGATTGAGGCTTGGAGCAAAGTCCAGCAGCCTGTGCCCTCCTTGGGCTGATGGTGTCTGAGTCTTCCCAGACCACTGACATGAGCAAAAAGCACTAAAACCTATTCTTTCCCCTGTTTTCCCACTCCCCAAGCTGCTTTCCTACCACAGCCCCCCTGGCTGGGACTGAGCTGTCTGTGGGGCAGGATGGGATGGGGGAGCTGCTCCAGATCTGCAATGAGAAGCAAACCCTCAGATACTCACACTACTGCAGGCTTGGGGCAGTCTTTGGATGTCTCATAGAACCTCTGAGGGCGTCGGATGGGTTTCTCTGCATATTCAAAGCAGCATTCCACAGGTGCAAAGTGGGCTGTGGAGGGAAGGGGGGATGTTACAAATTGCATCACCAGACAACGGCACCACAGGATTTGGAACACAGCATGGAGGCTGTGGAGCTTCTCAGCAGCTCCTGCAGCTTCCTGTGACAGGTGGTTGTCACCATTCAGGACAGCCAGCACAGGACTGTGGGATGTGGACAGCAGTGGGGAGTAGGACAGGCTGGGACCTGGCATCTCACAGCCCGAATTGCTGCAGCCCCAGAGCACACGGTAAGGTTGGGGTGCTCAGTCTGGAGATGAGGTTTGGGGGTTTCCAAGGAAGGGGCACAACTTGCAGGGTGTTTTGGAAGGCTCCAAACAGCTGCAAGTTCTCCTTCCCTCCAACCACTTTCTCACCCAGCTGAGACCTGGGGAACGACTGCCAGAGTCTCCTGCAAGTTCCTGCAGCCTCTCCCCAGGTCTGGCTTTGCTAACACCACCCAGCATTTTCTCCATCCATCCCTGCACCCCGGGATGTGCTGCCCTGCCCTGACCAGGTGGATGCTCCTCCTGTCAGCAGCATCATTCCTGCTCCCTGCTGGGGTTTCCTGCCTGACCTCCCCAACAGGACATCCCCAGTGGGGGCTCAGAGCCCCAGCCTGCAGCCCCAGTGGCCCATGAGGTTTCTTACCTGTGGCGTGGTGCAGGGAGAAGGTGAGGAGCAGGGTGAGCATCAGGATGGTCCTTGCAGGGAGCATGGTGGCTGTGTGGTGGCTCTTCCTTTGTCCTCTGTGCCGCCCTGCCTGGTGCTGTGGCTTTGGCTCTCACTGTGCCGTTATTTATCCTCTGCCCGCCGCCCACTTGGGCTGCACTTCCAGAAATTTCAGACATTCTAAGAAGCCTCTTCCCAGGGACAAGGGGGTTTCTGTCGTTTATTTTTGTGACCCATCCAGTGGCGGGTGGAAAGGTTCGAGGAGCAGTTCTGCTTTCAATGGAAGAGCCATGACGTAGCAAGGAGCTTCAAGGAGACTTTGGCGGAACTGAAAGCAAATTAAAACCATCTTCCCATACAGCCAGAACATCAACTCCAGTGCTCATCTGTTTGTTTCTAACAGGAGAGACAACCCACAGTCCCTGAGCAGGATGGGTTTAATTGTAAAAAGCAGGTGATTAATTAGTCCTCTCCAAACCAACCTCCCCAGCCACCTGGGACAGACTGAAGGCACTGGGTTAGGCACTGAAACACTCTGGGATGGGATGGGATAATAGGATGTCAGGCAGCAGAAGCCACACTGGCTCAATCCAGGGGGGATCCCAGAGCAGGGGGTGTCAGAGATGCTTTTGGTGGGTTCAGCAGACTTTATAGAAGGGGAAGAAATGGGGCAGTGGCATTGGGGTATCTGAGGAGAGTCTGGGCCCAAGTGTTGCCTCTGCCTCCCACACCAGCACTGGGACTGAAATGAGAGATTCAGGGGGATGGAGTCTTGTGGCCATCAGTGCACAGACAGGGATTTCTGCAGGGAGAAGGGACAGATCCTACCACAGCCCCAAAAGAATCATCCCAGACTCCAGAGAGGAGGGGCAGGTGGCACAGATCCCAGTGGCAGAACCACGGAGCACTGGTGGACATCAGCCCAGCTTCCATGCAGGGATCTGCTCCCTGGGAAGGCTGATGCAGCTGTGTGAGGAGGGAGTGAGATCTTGATGGGAACCCACAGAGAATGATGCTGAGTGGAAGCACAGGAGGGGACCAGGCTGTGGCTTGGGGGATGAGGCAATCCAAGGCTTCTCAGAGGGCAAGAAAGGTGGAAATGGATTTCTTTGAAGATTATCTCATGTCTGCACAACTTCTCTGAAAGGAGAAAGGAGAAGGAAACTGATCAAATGTGCTGAAAACTCTGGTTTAGAAGAAATGGTCTGCAGGACATGGGGTCTGGTGGCCTTGCATGGGGCAGGGTGGCTACACAGAGAGCTGGGCACAGTCCCACTGGGTTCTAATGCCACTGTCCCCCAGCAAGTGCTCTGCAGGGAGAAAATGCCTGATACGGTGGAGAGAAGAGGGGGTACAGACTCTGCACAGGATTTTATGGGTGTCCAAACCACCCACAACCTCACTGTAATTCATAATTGAATATAAATTTTTTGATTGTGGAAAAACCCTACTTTGGAAATTAAAATGGATAGGAAGGGAAAACCCTACTTCAGAAATTAAAATGGATAGGCATGGACAAAAAAAGCAACGTAGAGGTGGGAAATATTCTCTGACTCATAAAATGCTTCGGGGTTTGAGTGGCTAATCACAAATGTTAATAATTTAACAGAGAACATGAACTGCACAGGATAAATTTGGGCTGGACCTGACCCTCCGGGCTGGAGCTCTGAGGTCTGTGCTGCAGCTGAGCCACAGCTGTCAGGAGAGGGCACCAAGTCCTAGCAAACAGTGTGGCTCCATGGCCTGAGGACTCCTGAAGTGGAAAGGCAACAGTTTAAGAGGTTTTTTCCGGCTGAAGCCTCTCCTGGGGCAAAATCACCGAGAGTCCTTCACCTTCCTGGTCCCTGTGAGACCTCGAGTTCCAGACCCTTCAGAGTCATCCCTCAGCTCTGGGTGCATTTTGCCTCTGCTGTGAAAGCATTCCTGGAGCTGCTGCAGGCAAAATCCCCTTCCCCAGGGGCTGGGAGTGCTGGCAGCAAGGCTCTCAGGGTGGCTGTCACTCAGGGACTGACTGAGCATAATCTGGCTGGTGGCAAGTGAATTTTTTTATCACTTGGGGTGTTTTGCTGGGTTTCACTTTTGGTTACTTCTCCTTTTTTTCCCCCTTACTGAACTGCCACAGGGAAAGAAGGAGGAAGTGGGGGAACGTCCAGAGTTGCAGCATTTGTCTTCCCAGGTGACTGTTACACGTGAGGGAGTCCTGCTCTGCTCCCCATGGCTGAACACTTGCTCACCAGTGAGAAGGAGTGAATGAATCCCTTATTTTGCTTTGCCTGTGTGCCAGCTTTTGCTTTATTTATTTAACTGTCTTTACCTCAACCCACAGCTTTTCCCACTGTTGCCTTTCCAATTCTCCTTCCCACCCCAAAGCCCTGGCAGGAATCCCTGCTGAGCTCCCCGTGGCCCCTGGCAGGGGGAACATTTCCAGGGCTGTATGTGCAGGAATCCCTTGGCTGATTCAGCATCCCCTGTCTGTCCTGCCTGCCTGGGGAGCTCTGCAGAGAAACCCTTCCTCTGCAGCCCAGCTCAGAGGCAGCACGGGCCTGGGCACATGTATAGACTGTGCTCCTGCACAGGGCAGCATGCGGGACAGGCTGAAACATCTAAACCCAAAACTGATGGCAGTTCTGCACCTAAAAACCCTCAGAGGAGTCTTCAGCCCTTTTTGGATCCCCTTGAAGTCCCATCCATCCCCCTCCCTGCCTGCCCCAGTGAGATCCATTGGGAAGAGAACCCCACCCCACCCCAGTCCCCTGGCCAGCTCCTGCTGGCAGCAGCACAGCTGTGGGGCTGGGAGAAGAAAGGACACCACTTTCCAATATCACATGAAGTAAACTTTATTTTGTGTCTGTGATCAGCAAGCAGGTGCTGGAGGGGCCAGCAGCATTCCAGAAGCTGCTGCCCAGCTGAGGATGTGGCGCAGGGCTCTGGGGAGTCAGTGCCCTCTCCCAGCAGCTGGAACATCTGTAACTCCTTCTGGGAGGACGACTGCAAGCTTTTTTTCCCACCAGGATGTTGGGTAGCCTCAACCAGGGCACCCATTCTACATCATGGGACACGAAGTCTTTTATTTTCTTGAAGCTTCCCAACTGCTCTCTTCACCCATTTATCTTTTGGATTTGCACAGATCTTGTGTCCTTCCTGGGTCTCAAACCTGCCAAGATTAAAGGTGAAGCTTTGTGAGGAATGGCAGCTATAATCCCACTCATGCCCATGCCATCCTCCCTTCCCTGCACATCTTCTCCTTTCCCTTTGTCCCTGTGCTCTGTCCCTGGGTACTTGGTGTCCTACAAGCAGCTCATCCTGCACCTCTAGGGCTCATGCAAAGCCTTCAGGAACTGTGATCGCCTTGCAGAAGGGCCCAGACAGTCACGTCCTCCCCTCTTCATGTTAGAAGATCAGGGATGTTATGCAGACCTGTCCCTGTCCTGTCCCCAAATGGAACAGATGAAACCTGTGGTGGCCCAGGAGACAGCACAACAGTAGGGAAATTAGCAGGACTTACACAATTGCTGGGGAGAAACATTCCCTGGTAGTGGAGTAGAAATCCAAGAGGTTGGCCAGCCGGAGAGGGCGCTTTACGTAGTCAAAGCAGCACTCAGATGGAGCATAAGGGGCTTGAAAAGACAGAGAAATAGTGAATGCTGGCTCTGGAAGGCAGCCTGTCTTCAGCAGCTTCCCCCATGACAAGGCTGATGAACACAACATCCCCCAAGCTCTGCTAATGCTGCCATGAAGAGCCCCAGTGCCTTCCTCCTCCATTCCTGGGGCAGAAGGATGCTCCAGGTTATCACCCACCCCTGGAGCAGCTCTGCCAAAGCCACCCAGCCCCAGGAGCTGCCTCCATCCTTCCCTGCACCCCATGATGTGCTGCTCTGCCCTTGCCAGGGGCTGCTCCTCCTGTCAGCAGCACCATCCCTGCTCCACACTGGGGTTTCTTTACTGACCACCACAACAGGGTGATCCCAAGTCCCAACCAGCAGTGGTGGCCCATGAGGTTCTTTACCTGCATCAGAGCATGGGGAGAAGGTGAAGAGCACCACGAGCAGCAGCACTGTCCTTGCAGTGAGCATGGTGGCTCTGGGAGGACTGCTCCTTGCAGGATGCTGCTCTGCCTCTTTGGAGGAACTCAACTCTGTGCTCAGGCAAGGAGGTGCTGCAATTTATCCTCTCTACCCCTCCCCCATTATCTTACCAAAAAATTGAACCAAATTCAAGTAATAGCTACTGCTTCATTACCCATGGGGATTTCCATGTCACGTGGGATCACTGGAGTTACTACCTGGAAAGACTAAATGGATTGTGTCAGCTTCTGTATTCACCCACACACTTCCCATGAGGGAAGTAAAATCCTCCTCTGTGCAGATGTAAACTCAAGAGCTCCCAAGCCTTCAGAGAGGGGATTCATGGCCATAGAAAAGGCATAGAAAAGCTCAGTGTTCCATCCAAGGCCACTTTTCAGCCCCAGAGCCAACACAAATGTGGTGGGGATGGCTGGATAGCTTGTGAATTCCTGGAAAGCATTAAACAGGAGCACAGTGACTGCTGAGGCTGAGGGGAATTGATGGAAAACTTGCTGTTCAAAGTGTTTGGGTGTCTTTCCTTCATCTTCCTCCCTCCACAGGCTTGAAGCATCCCAGATCCTACAGGGACCTGCTGAAATGGGGTCAGCCTCTCTGTGTTAACCTCAGGGACAGTTCTCCCCCTTCCTCAGACCTTCTGAAGGTCTAAGGAGCCTTTCTGCAGGTCCTTGTCAGTCATGCTCAGCTCTGACACTTTTTTCACCTTTCCCTATTTTTATCCAGACTCTAAGTGGATGCATGGAGCATGGGGTCCCATGCAGATCCCCTGGCACCAAAGTCCACCCTCACCCCTGTGAACTACCCCAGGGGCCACCTCAAGCCCTTTTTCACCTCCCTGCCACTCTCTGGAGCAGGACATTGTGCTTGGGACTGTCATCTCTTTCCCATGGTTGGTTTTTTTTTTAAATCTTGGGAGAAAAACCACCCAATGTTGAGAACTGCTCTGGTCATTCCTAGTTCTTGCCAAGCCCAGCTTCAGTCAGACACATCTTCTGCTGATGAAGGCTCTAGATCCACTGCTCTGGATGGAGAGGACCTCAAGAAGCTTCTGCAAATCTGTGCTTTCTTTTCTGGCAGACGATCTAGCCTAGGATGCTCTGCTTCCCCTTTCTCAGGATTTGAAGCCAGATGACTCAGAAATCCCTGGAGACCTTTCGATGTGTGTTCTGTTACACTTTGGAAAGGGAAAAGCTGATGTGCAGACATTACCTAGTAAGTGTGGGAAAGCCCCACTGCTGGTCCAAATTTCCCTTCCATTTGAATGGACTCTGAAGAATTTGCTTGTTTACATAAAAAATAAACAGCATCCTTGTTATTCTGCAAGAAGAGCAGGAGGAGGGAAGCTGAGGGGACATATCAGGTGCAGCCTTTGCCAGCAATGGTGCCAGTGAGGGGATGAAGGAGTTGGGCAGAACAGTCCCATGCTGGGATTTGGGGTCTCAGTGGGTGACTGAGCACTCCCAGCTGTGCTGGAAAACACAACCACAGACCCTGTGCACTTGGGAAGGCACTGCAGGAGCAGCTGGGCTGCCAAGGAGGTGAAAGGGGGCTGAACATCACCTGGGCATCAGCCAGTGCCTGAAACCTGTCGTCAAGGAGGCAGTGAGAGGGTTTGGAATAAGTTTTCCCTGTTTTCTTCTGTTCTACTCAGTCACTTTGAGCTTTCTCCATTTACAATACGAGATGTCCTTGTTTTATTAAACCCTCAGCTTTCTGAGGGTAAAGCCCCTCCACATTTCTTTAGGGTGATCACTCCAGGGTCTCCCCAGCTCCATGTTGAAGCCCTGATTGACTCAGGACACAATCACAAACCATAGGCAATTCTCTTCTTCCTTCCTGAAGTCGCTGTGATTCCAGGTACAACTGTGCCAGGTCCTACAGCATGGAAAGACACTCTAAAATTAGAAAAATGAGAATCTCTTCCAAATTCTGCTTCCAACAGAGAGACACTGGGGACTGACAAGTACTGTAAACCAGTAATCCAAGATGCATCCTGAGTGGGAAATTCTGCCCACAGTCATGAGACACAGGGGCTTCAGGAAGGCTGTGTCCAGGAGCCTTTCCCCAGGGTTCTGTCTGCACTGCCTCACTGGGAAACCTCATCCACAGGGACTGTGGGCAGGCAGGAAACCCTCACAGCCATGGCCAAGTAGTGGCAGGGTGAATGCACCCACATCAGAAACTGGAAGTGGCCTTATCTTGCTAGGGAAGATAACAACATGGAGCTGATGTCAGTTACTCAAACACCTGGAAATGAGGCATTTTTCCATTTTTATCCAATGAGGTCAATCAGCTACATCAGAGTTAAGTGAAGGATGGACATGGGGTCTCAGGGAGCTCCTGTGACTACTCCTTCTCACAAGGTTAATCAAAACAGCTGCTAATGACATGGTGGAGATGTTGTGGAGTTGGAAACAGAGGATGTGGGATAGCAAGGGCTGAGAAAGGGCACTCCATGACCGTGGGTCCCCCCTCTCATTTGGGCTGTGGGGAACCCTCGGGGCAGGACACATCTTTCACACCAGGTGCAGAATGCAACCCTCATCCCCCCTGAGCAGAACAGACCTGGCATTAGTTATCCCCTGGACCAAACTCTGCCCCTGAGGCAGCCCATGGAGCTCCAGGAGAAGCAGGGGAAGGTGTGTGGAGGAACACAAGGTCTTTCCCTGCACTGCCAGACACCGAAACCAGCAAAGGCAGGGAGGGTGTGCCACCCACAGTGCAGGAGCTCCAGAGCTCAAAAGCTCCAGTGGAGCAGCCCCCGAACAGCCCCGACGGCGCCAGCTCTGCCTGTCAGAAATGATCGGAAATGATTCATCCTGTCAGGCCTGGAGTGTTTGCACTGCCTACTTCCTCACTGGTCCTCTCCACAACACAGAGAAACGAAAATTTTTTAAAAGTGCTTTCGTTTCCTTAGTTCCTTTATCCCCTATCACCAGACCATTTCTGGCCTGGTGACTCATCAACAGGAAACTTTCATTGACTTCTGTGTCTTCCTAGAAGGGCACAGGCTTTGGTCATGGACTGAATGCTCCTAGAATTCAGGGGAGATGCTCATCACTGACCCTCTTGCTCCTGCCAGATCCCCCCTCCAGGCAAAACCCTGGGAACTAACCCTTTCATTGAGCTGCCTTTCCCACCTCTCCTCTCCAGCACCAGAGAGGATCACACAACGGCAGCCCAAGCCCTGGCTGGGGTGGGAGAGGTCCTATCTCAGCCCTTGCCCTCTTGCCTCCTTACAGAACACACTTGGAGATCAACATTTGTTGTCTCTGAGCTGCTGTCTGGCCACAGCTTTGCATAAACAAACCAAAACCCCAGCTGTTTATTTTCTCTTTTCCTTTAGTAAGATAGAAACTGCAAATATTTGCAAGACCAAAAAATCCCTTAAAGGAGATGGAGCAATAGCCTGGCCACATCCACTTGTGCCAGCTTTGCCATCTCTTGGGGATGCTGGGATGCCCTCCACAGTCCTCAGTCATAGATGTTCATCTCTGCATCCCTGCAGAGACCAGGCTTGGTAACCCAGCTCAGGGCTCAATCCTCTGAGGATGAAAGTTTTTAACATGATGACTTTATTACTTTTATTTCTATAAAAATGTACAGCTCATATCTCATGCACACACTCAATATACAAATGAACTGGAGCTTGTAACAGTCACTGTGCTCTACAGCAAGTGGTATTTTAACCCCCAAAAATGGGTGACACCCAGAGGCTCCATCCTCCCTCCCAGACTGCCATCACAGAGGGAGGAACAGCAGTGTCCTTGTCCCCCTCTGCTGAGTTTTACCTGTCCCCTGTGAGGGTGCCAGCACCCTGCCTGCAAGCAGCCAAGGGACAGGAGAGGGAAGCAGGGAGAGCACAAGGACAGGGCCAGCCTGGAGAAGCAGCTCCTCCTGATGAGTCCCAGTGGGATCACGGCAGCTGGAAGATGGTGGGAGCTGGTGGTGGAGCTGCAAGCAGTGTGCTTTCAAAGACTGGTGTGACTCCAAGTGATCTGACTGGTGCACAGCCATGTCCCCAGCATTGCTCCAAGACAAGGACTTCACCTGCAGCCAGACTAGTGTCCACTCCATTTGCTGAAGGGCCTGGAGAGTGATCCAGTTCCCACGGACATGCACAAACCATCTGAGACCAGCAACAAAACAGACAAGGCACAGTGTTTTCCAGTGCTGCCAAAAAGGTCTCCATTCCAAGCAGCTCAGACAGGACATAACATACATTCAAAAAGCTATAAAACTTTTTTACAAAAATAATGTTTTTAGTGTTTCATATAAAAATAATGCCACAGTACATCACCTCACGAATTCCAGCTGTGCACAAGTGGGGTGCATGGGGAGGTGGCACTGACAGCCCCAGATTTACCCTCTAGGAAAATCAACACCAACCAGAGTTCCACAGCTGGGCTGCTGTACAAGGAAGGATCTCCCTTCAAATTCATCACTGCAATTAATCTGATTGCATTCCATACTTGCAAAAGCCAAGATGAATCCCTGGCTCCCCTCTCTCAAGTCAACAAAAGGGAGAAGGGATGTGTGATGGCAGAAAACAAACAGAGTTGTAGTCTGTCCTCTCCACCTGCAGGGCTGGATGGATGCCCTGAAGGTGCAGTCTGACACATCTAACAAGCCACATTCCTCGAGCTCTGCTTTAGAGCTGGCCCATCATTTTTTATGATCTTGCTTATTATGTTTTTCCTTTCATTTTCTGCATGCATATTTATACTTAGGGATCTGATCCACTGACATTGGTTAGGATCTGACTCTTGATATGTATCTAGTTACAGAGCATCATAGCATGAAGACCTTTGCACACTCCAGCAGAATTCATCCTGGAGTCAAAGTTTAATAAGAGCTTTCAGCACCTGACCACAGATAAAACGTAAGACTTATGTACAACAGGATGTGTAAAAGTCAAAATCAATTAGGGGTTAAAAAAAGCCTGGCTCTGTTACAGTACTTTCATAGCCTGGTGATCAGTGCTATCCAAAATGGAAAAACTAAAATGTGGCTGAAATGTAGGACTGAACAAGCATTTTGTGCTTTTTTTTTTTTTGGTGGATCAGCAAATGTGCTTATTTCTAGAGAGAAAATGGGATCAAAAGGATGTTATGTCTGATGTGGTAGAGTAATTCCCGCATGATTAAATCCAGAATTGCATTTAGCTCTTCCAAGAGCATTTCCTGGGTTTTGTGCTTGCAGAGAATAGCAAAAATGTTCAAATGATAACATAGGGATAGCAAAATTATTGGGTGACTTCTTGTTTTCTCCCATTTGCAAAGATTCATCAGCATTATCCTACCCTAGTGTTTGAAGCAGCTGGACACAGGGCACATCAGCTGGCAGAAGGGTTTCATTGCATTGGTTTGCCAAGAACCAGCTCTCAGAATTCATCTGCAAGAAGAAATGCCCACAGCTGCTAAAGGAAGGGCTTGATTTCAAGGAGGAGACAGACTGTGGGTTGCCAGCTTCTCTGAAAGTGAGATCTGTAGCACTGACATTCAGCCCCCCGATCAGATGCAGTGTTGGTCACCTCCTGAAAAGCTGGGCTATCCCTCGTGTCTCCAGCAAGAGAAAATGATGAGAGTAAATTCAACCAGCCCAAGGAGAGCTAAGACCCAGCTGGCCACCAGCTTCGGTCTTGGTCTGACAGAGCAGAGACCTGAAGTGCAAAGAAAGAAGCAGCAGAGAGTTTAAGTGCAAATTGTGTGGGTTTGGTGTTAAGATTGCTCAAGGCGGCTGAGCCCAAGTCCAACACTGTGGGTGGGTGAGTGGCTTCTTGGCTGGACCACAATGAACCACAGAAAAATTCCCAACAGCGACTTGGAAAATCGCATCACCTGGCAAAGAGCCACCAAGAGCAATAGAACAGCCACAGCCTTTGTACACAACAGTGCCAGTAGAAAAGAAGTGTCTCCCTTATTTCCAGAACACTGTGATTGGTCAACGATGAAGTAGATATATTGTTGGACATTCTGCTCTGGAAAAAAAAAAATCAGTTTTCTCTGTGATTTTTATTCCCAGGCTTGCTTCCTATTGGTCACCAGTTCACCATGAACAGCTTTTCTGCAGCAACACACAGAGTTGAGGCCAGAAATGTCCATACCATGAAGAATTCAGATTACTTCCATGGGATAGGCATTGTCTTGATGTCCTGCCTGATGGTAGAGCAAGCCCTGTACCATTTCTCTTGACATGTCTTCTGGTTTAACCCCAAATTTCAGATACAGCCATACAAGAACAACACTGCTAGCCATGAGTCCACATACCACAGAAACCGGGATGACAAAGTGCATTTGAGATCCTGACAAGAAGCTGGGCAGAGGCGGATTTTTTGGCCTGACTGTGATCATCTGCACTCTGGCTTGGCCTGAGAATGTGTGGTGAGTAAAAACTTCTGTGTCTGAAGGCTCTTGCTTTCCTACAGGTGGTGAATAATCAAATGTTCTAGTACCAAACACATCTGCAGAGGGACCAACAAACCTGTTGGTATGGACAGAAGCTGCTTTGTCTATGGCAGTGGTGGAGCTCAGAGCAGAAAATGAAGTAGTCTGTGGTGCTGTCTCTGTGACAGTTGTTGTCTCCATACTGTCCCGGATGGAGGGGAGATTTGATCTAGAACTGCTGGAAGCAGTGTCTGGTGTGCTGGCTCTGGCACTTGCAGGGCCCAGGGACCCACTTGTAGAAAGTGCAGGTTGGTGTGATCCTTTAGGAGCAAACAGCAGGTCTGAATTTGAGTTAGAAGAAGTCGTGTCTTGAACATGAGCCATAACATTTGCAGTATGTCCTACAGGTCCCTCCACAGATCCCAGGGTGCTGGAAAAGCCATGCACAGGAGCTGTGGGATGGGGGGTGGGATGGCTGAAGTCCACACCTGCTGCAACAGTTGTTGAAGATGCAGGAGAATTTAAGGACTCTCTCTTTGCTTCTGGAGTGACCTCAGACCGTGCAGCCTCTTCCTGTATCAGCGGAGTGGATCCTGCAGGGAGCTGGGTGGGCTCCTTCCTGCCCAGTGGGGACTTGCTGGACACCTCTGTCCCTGCAGCAGGAGCATTTATTCTCTCCCCAGCTGTTGTTCCAGTCCCTTGGAAGAAACTAGTTGGAGCAGTGGCTAGAGATGGAGCCACATTTGGAAGACCAACATGCCTCTCAATATTACCGGGTTCTCCTGGTGAGGTGGCATCATGTGGAAGTGGGGACACTGCGGTGTTTTTCTGGCCCAGTTCCTTCATGATCTCCTTCACCCACTCTTCTTCTGGATCTGCACAAATCTCCTTGTCCTTCACAGTAATAAATCTGAAAATAAAAAGGGATCACTCACTGAACAAAGAAAACACTGGTTCAGGTTATCAGAGCTATGGGGAAGGTGTGTAGATAGCAAAGACCAAGTGTTGTCTGGATGATTTATTTCAGGAAGGGCAGGTGCCTCTGATACCTGACTGAATGAGTAGCAGCTGAACATGACTCATTGGTAAAGGATTTTCCCCTAAGAAGTTTTTTCTCTTTCAAAAGCATTGTCCTGCTTGGACACAGCATTCCCCTCCTGCACTCAGGGCAGAAAGCTCCACTGGCCCCAGCTTCCCCGGGGCACACGTGCCTGAAGGCAAAACCCTCTGATTTACTGAGTGATGTGGGACTTTCCAAGGTCAGCCCAGCGGCTTCACTTTGGAGCCACCCCCTGGGCTGCAATAAAATGGTGTCAATGATGCGTCAACTTCAGCATAAGAGGAAAACAATTATCCCAACGAAAAAAATGGAGCTTTTCCCATTTCCAGACAAGCTCACAAGTCTGAATCTGTCTTCAGACAAAATATCTGCTTTCAGAGAAACAAGTAAGCTCTCTCCCTGCATGATGCCTCTGCCCTGTTCTGCAAAGTACATCCCTCAGCTCCTTTCCCCACCCATTTAACCCTGATCCCACTTGGAAGTGGAGCAGCACTTACATTGTGGCTTGTTTTCTGCAGCCCCGTTCGGTCTCACGGTAGCTCCTGATCTTGGTCCTGATCCGCTTCCCCACTTCCTCAGATATAACATTTGTGCACACTATTGAACACTTCACAGGTGCTTTGGGTTGCCCTGAAATAAAAATTTCAGCCTTTTAAGTGTTTGCTTTTTAGTAGGCACTCTCAAAACCAGCACTGTTTGTCTTCCCCCTTCTCCAGGCCGGAGTCCAAAGCTTGCCACAAAAGTTTTCAAACCCTGCTAAATGGAGATGAAGACAGATCCTGATGAAGACAAAGCCAAATTTGTTTGTAGCACCCACACACGATAAGATACCCAGAAAACTGGAAAAAAAAAGCACTGTGAAAATTGTAGGCTTTTGGGACAGCGTTTCAGCTTGTCCTGCAGGATGTGGAAGCCCCTGGACCTGCAGGTCTTCTCCCCTTTGGTCCCAGGAGGACTGGCCTCAGCACAATGCCCAGAAGACACATTTCTTCATCCCCCAAAGAGCTGCTCCAGAGGGCTCTTGGTGCAGGAGATGCACACCAGTGGGCAGGGTGCTCTGCCCTCTCCTTATCTCTTCCTCCTGTGGGAGTTCCCCTCCAGGTGAGCATCCTGCTGGTACACAGTCTCTGAACGCCACCTGGGCTCAGAGAAAGAACTTTTTGATGGAAGGTGCTTCACTCCCACAGATATCTCAGCAGCTCAGCTCCCCCAAACACATTTTTTCCACCTCGACTAGAAAATAACGGTTTTCAGTTTGCAAAGTGTAAAAATAAAACTCCACTTGACCCCTTCAAGGGGCAAAGCCAGTCACACCACGGGGGACCCTTCATGCTGCATCCACCTCCAACCTCCCACAACACATGCTCAACACATCCTGACAACTCGTTCCTAACATCCCTTGGGGGCAAGAGTTACAAAAACAAGCCCTGATATATCTGGGGCCCCTGTGAAGAAAGGAACTGGCATTTGGTTTCAATCAGGCTTTCTCTTCCAAAATGTTGCCTCTAATTCGCAAGTGAACGTGGTGAATTTTATGCAGTTCAGGTAGGAATGATCCAGGTACCAGAATGAGCATCACTACAGGAGCACTCTGAATAATTTTAACCATTTACTGGGGAAATCTCTGTATGCAAAGAAATCCCAAGCAAACACCCCTCTACAGAAGCCAATTTCCACCTCTAGGTGTCTGTCAAGTTAAAGCAAAACTTTTTTCATGCAGTAACGTCTTCTGTGGCACTTTAGGGTCAAGAATTTCCTGCTCAGGGGCAGCTGACTTCCCAATTAATTCTCATTAGCCAGAGGGTATTCAGAAGTACAGTTCATCAAAACAGGCATAGTGACAAGAGTGCCACACTGTCCCTGTGGGCAGGTGGGGATGTGCACGGCAGGGAGCCATCCCTGACTGCTCCCAAAGGCCCTGTTCCTCTGAGAACCCTGAACTGATTTTACAATTATTGCCACCAATGCAAATAGCTTGCATTTGGCTGAACTCCTGGTGGGTTTTTCCAGATTGGAGGAGCTTGGAAAGAACTTTCCAAGGACAGAGAGGTGCCAAAGGGAGCATGGAGCCTTCCTGCTGGGGCACACAACCCCACTTCTCTGAGCCGCATCTGAATCTTTGCCAAAGGGATCTAAGAGTTTATCCACAGGACCACTGCTCTTAGAAGCCATTGGTACCTAGCTTTCAGCACAGTTCCTCAAAAGACCCTGGCTGGGGAGCACCACCAGCCTTCCAGCAGAGCCAGCCCGATTTCCTCACCGTAGAGAAAATGGATGTTTGGCCATGGGAGAGCAGAGTCAGGCGGTGCCAAGCAGGCAGCAGGTTCCCAGACCAGGGTATGCTGCCCTGTGTCCCTGTCGCCCACCTTCCTCAGGCCATCCCTGGAGAACCTGCTCAGAGGTGTGAGGAGGCAGAAGCTCCATCCCCAGCTGCCCGTGCTGTCCTCACTCCTCCGTCTGGTGCCAGCAGGACGCAGATCTCAGGGGCTCTTCGCCCCTCTCCCTTCCCATCGCGGGAATAGATCACCCCTTGGTCCTGGGCAATGTCCAGCCTTGCCCGCCATGCTGAGGGCCTGGGTGACAGCCCAGCACACTGCGCTGAAAGTGCTGTCTTGGGCAGCGATCACTGACCAGTGCCACAGGCCAACACCGAGCCCAGCACCTCCTGCTGCTCTGACCCTGCTCAGCACCACCCCGAGCACACAGAGATCTTTATCCAGAGAACAGGAGAGCGTTTCCCACTTGTACACACACATATTGCAGTGACAGCCCCCCTGGCCCACAGTGATGGCAGCAACAGCACCTTCAGGACAGGGTGCAGTCTCCTCAGACACACCAGGCTGCAGTGTCCCTGCCATGCCTTCACGGATATAAAAAAGGGGCAAACAAGTACACTATGCTTTTTTTTTTTTGTAACACAGATTATCAGGAAGTCTCTCGGACACTCTCCCCATCTGCCCTCAGGAACGACAAAAGCCCTCACGGCGCTGCTCGGATGGCCCTGCCGCCAGGATTGCTGCCATAGGCTTCCCCCCCTCCGCTTCCCAAACCCGGCCTGATCCTGCTAGGAGATCTCCCGCATCCCACAGAGGTCCCTACAGCCCGATCCAGTGTCACCTTCCCCCTTTCCCGGCCCCATCACCATCCCCTCATGAAGCTGGCTGTTCCCTGGAGAAGGAGGGGGACAAGGGGAGCTGCGGCTCACCTCCAGCCAGGGTCAGCAGGCACAAGGCCCACAGCAGGAGCAGCAGCATCTGGAGAGAAACAGCCTTCATGTTCCCGTGGTCGGCAGAAGGAAAGGCAGGCAGGGAGGGATTACCGGCAGTATTTCCCACTCCCGGCTGCTTATGGCATCCTCCGGAGCAACAGAGCTGCCGCCGTTCATTCCAGGATTATGAAGCGCCACCGAGATGGAGCTTCAGTTGTTATTCAGCTCCCCTCACACGTGTCCAGGGTGACGACAGGGAGGCGGAGGGAACAGGAACAGGGGAGGGAATAGCGACTGCTGTTGAGCTGGATGGCTCCTGGAATTCCCCAGGTTTTCTTAGCCCACGCGGAGCACCCCCAGACTGCTTGGGCAATTATTCATGCAGGGACTTTTAGGGGTTGGCTGCTCCATCCTCCTCTCCCACCAGTGTGTCCCTTGGCCTGTGCCAAGGCATTGCTGTCCTTAGACTTGTAAAGCTCTCCCCACCTCCAACTGCAGCTCCCCGCTGCTCAGTAAGCTCATTAATTACCCGAAATGCAAAAGCAGTTATTCCCTTTCTTTTTGGCAGCCATCTTATAACAGCAGTCATTAGTCCAAAAGAGACGGAATTTGGTAATCAGGATTATGAGTTCATCAGCCACACTTGGATCTCAGGCCAGGCTGCCTCTGAGGAGCATCACCGAAGAGAGGGGTGAGCAGGGACCCAGGGACTCTGCAGGCAGCTCCTGTGCCCTGGCCGTGCTGCCTGCAGTGTGTGCTCGCTGTTACAGCCGTATTTTCCATATACACAGGGGCTCGGACATCAGGGTCTTGCTGACGGTGAGAGCAGGAGGACGAGACCCAGAACCAGGCTCTCCAGGGGCATTCCAGCCCCAGCTCCAAGCCAGGTTGGAAGCGGACGTACCAACCCTGCAGTCACATCCTGCATCTTTACTTTCTCTTTCATCTCAGGTCCCAGAAAACAGAACCATTTCCCCCTGCCAATTCCCTCAATTGAAGATAAGATCAAGACTGGTCCTGTGACTGCCCCCAAAATCTTTTTGCCTGAAGTTTTCTTAGGGCTGGTAGAAATCTGGCATCTCTGTGCTGTGGGAAATTCCAACAGTTCCAGTGGGATTTTTGTTTTCAAAAGAGAAAATCCCTAGGTTTCCATATAGTGCATCAGCTTTTGCTTATATTGTATTAGAAGAAAAAGCCCACTTCAGGGAAATAAAATAAAAATTAGGGTTTGAAATAGTCTGTTTGATCCAGCCAGAGCAGAACGTGCCAAGTCTGTTGGGATGTTTTCTGGCCATTCCCCTAACAGTGGTTAGTGGTTCTCAGGTTCCACAGAGCCTTACAGGAAACTTTTATTCCGGGAAGTGGCATTGCCCAAAGCCATCAGGCACCTTGGCTGCTGGAGGTGATGGCACAGCCCACATGTGCTCACATGTCCCCTGAAGAAACAGGTTCTGCTTCTTCTGCAAAGGGTTTGCTGCCAGGGATAGATAAAACTGAGGAAGGACTCTGACATTCAGGTAAGTGGGAGGGGGAGTGCTTTGTTTGCCAAAGGCATGACTTGCCGTAGGCGTTGTTGTTTTACAGCACAAACTGCTCTCTGGCAGATAATGCAGCTGCTTTTCCTCTGCAGATTGGGCAGGAGGTGTTTTAGCTGGCAGAGAACTCCACCAGGTAACTTTTGGAGATCTCCCTTTGCCACCTGCAAGCTCAGCAGCTCGATTTGGAGGTGGCATCTGTAGGAGGAAATCCCACAGCAGGGGTGTGGAGGGCAGCTGCAGCCTCAGCGTGGCTCTGTGGGACACCATGAGCTGTCAAGTCTAGCAGCAGCAAGGGCCTAAGCCAGCAGCAAGCCCTGCAGTTCTCACTAAAAGCAGAAACAGAGGCACAGCAACTGGCTCCCATGGGAGCAGGCAGCTCCAAAGAGTAGTGACAAACCTGGGCTGCAGCTGGCAGAAGACTGGCACTGTCACTCCCAGCCCACTTCCTACACCACCCTTTCATCCCATTGCACTTCTGCTCCTCCAGCACACCCGTGCCAGCCCCTTACTGCACTGCTTTGAGGTCTTGCAGCATTGAGGAACCTAAAGACAGAGGATCTGACATATTCCAGGAGATATTCCTGATATAACTAGTGATAAGCCGTAGGTGTTGTGTCAGTCTGACAAGGAAGGATCTCAGGACTTCCCTGAGCTCATCTTACCTTCAACTGATTTTAGTTTCTTTAGTTACAGTAGAAATTATCTGGGCATTTGTTCTCTCAGTTTGATTTAGTGTCACCTTAGTTTCCGGGAGTAGCAGTTTGTTTCTCATGTAGATCTGGACCTGTAGATTAAATTGTGATCAGGATAAGGACAGGCAGGCAGGCGACCTACACAAGCAATCCCAGTCCATAAAGATGAATCACAGCATCCAAGCGATGGAATGTACAACCCTGTGAGTCAGGGACAACCAGCTTTCAGGGGAACAAGGAGAAGGAAAACTCAGTAACTGGGAACCAGGGGCAGTTCATCCCAGCCTGTTTCCATTCTTCCTGAGAAGGCTTCTTGAGGTTACCCTTTGCACCTAAAGGCTTTCTGAAGGGTGTTACAGCACCAAAAAAAAGCAGTAGATAACAGGAAGAGGGTTGTTTTTTTCACCTCCTTATAACTACAGTATGAGTGAGGAAGGCTTGGAAACATGGACGAGGGAAAAACATGAGCAAACATTTGCCTGTGCTCCTGCCGTGGAGTGTTGTCGCTGTTGAGCGGCTAGCTGAGGAATGACCCAAGTTTTCAGACAAGGAAAGAGAGGAGAAAAAAAAACTTTATTGTTTTGAATTCCATATATATAGAGTCTACAGAAGTGCCCCAAATTAGTCAGCCCGAGACCTCCCCCTAGGCCCAATTGGCCAAGCTTGAACTAACTTAATCCAGAGAAACTGTTTGCAAAACATCCAAACTTTATCTGGTTTATGAAATATAGTAAAATGTTCCCACGGGAAGAACCTGTGCTAGCCACAGAGTGTGGGCAGAGGGGCCACACACTGGGCACCAATGGGGGTCCTGCAACCTCTGGGCCTTCCAGCACTGCCCCAGGTGTGACCCTGAGCACTCACAAAAGGATATCATGCCAGACAGTTCAGTGTCCATGCTGGAGTTGGGGCTCTCTGCCTCCAGTTCCTGCTCTGCTCTAAGGACATTTTCATATCAGGATGGATGTCCTGCTGGTTCTGCTGCAGACAAAAGGAGAACAAGGTCTGCTGGGGATGTTGGTGATAGGCACCAGGCACGTTCAGAAGTCTGATCTGATGTCATCCCCTAACCTTTGGGTGCTTGCTGGCAAGACAAGAACTTGGTTTATTGCTCCAAACCACAGATACCACAGGTCAAAGTGCCAGATCCCATCTTACCCAGGAGAGACGTGAAAGCAGCTCCAGCATTTCCCACCCACCACAGCTTTGCCAAAGGCAAAGGGCTGTTCACAACCAGCCTGAGGTGTGCACAAGGTTAAGGTCCTCACAGGTGGAGGGAATATATGAGTAATGCCTGGGGAATTGCTCTTGAAGGAAAAAAGCACTTTGATCCTGCAAAGCTTTTTATGCAAAACAATATATAAAGAGAATGTGGGCTGTGTCCTAAACAAACAGGAAATGGCCCCAGAACACCTCCCGCCTCCTTCAGGGAGTTTCCATGCTGGAAGTTTTTGCTATTTCGGTTCTTTGTGAAAGAAGAACTATTATAGTAGATTTGTATTCCTTGAAATGTGGTGAAGACTGAGAATTAAAAGGGAAAGTCAGTGAGAGCTAGGAGCCTGTATCTGACCTGAAAGAAAGATGCCACAGTGGGTCAGATGAGAATGTTGATGATTTCCACTTCATGAGAAGCATGTTCAGGAGCTCCAAAGGCCTCAGGAGCTGGTGACATTAGGGCAGGGCCTGGCAACAGGTACTGACAGCATCCTTGGCTGCCCACAATATTGTCCTCCATCCCAGGAGAATGTGCAGCAGGAGCACTTAGCTTTTGGGAATACCCAGCCAGTGTTGATGCTGCAAGGGAGATATGCTGACACATGACTCCAGCTCTGGACATATGATGGGATTCCCTTTCCTCTAACAAGGCTCCCAGCTGCCTCGTGGCAGCTCATCCTCACACTACTCCATCTCAGTGGGGTTGGCAGCTCAGCCACTCTTCTGACACAAACCGACACAGCAACCTCCTCTCTCCTGGCCAAGGACACCAGTGCCAAACTCAGGAGAAGGTTCTTTAGAGCCAAATGTGGCCTCTCACTTTGGAGATGCCCTTTGGAGAAGCCTCTGTGCTTCATGTAGAGCTCTTCAGCCATTACTGTAATAAGGGAGAGAATTAAATGGCAGGGAATCAAGAGAGTCTGCTTGGCATGGCATGATTTTGTATTTCTCACATTTAAGGATAAAGCAGGAAATGAGGAGCAGATGTCTGGACCTGTCTGCAGCCAGTGTATCCAGAGGGGACGGAAAAACTCCAATTTTGGAAGTGTCGACCAGACCGGGGCTTGCGTTTTAAGGAAACTGCTTTACATAGGAAATGTTTTCAAAAGTAGTAGAGAACATCATGCTGGCTTTCACTTCTCTGAACACAATGGCTTCCTCCTTCTCAATAAATGAAAACCAATTTGGACTGCAGCACACAGTGCAAAATGCTGATACTCTGTGTTTTCCACAGCTACCAGTCAGCATCCCAAGGCAGCCAGGCTGCAGGCTGCAGCTCTTCCCCTGGCAGCATCACACCTGAGCTGCAAATGGTTGGCTGATCCCAGAGGGACATTGCAGGGAAAGGTACATACCTGCAGTGGGAATTGGTGCCTCTCCTTGGCAACTCGAGCAGCCAGGAATAAGGAAAACTCATTCTGTGCCTGTCCCATGGAGGGTGCCAAGGGCTGCACTGTCTGCTGCAATGAACGAGATTGAAGTTGTTTGAAAATACTGTGTGCAAAGAAATAAACACGGAGCTGTTCAGTGCACAAGATGGTTATGTTCTCTCTAAACAGAGAAGAGACACTTGCCCCCACACAGAGCAATGCAGCCACCAGGAACAAGCTCTTCCCTAGGGAAAGGGATGGCAAAGACACTTGTGGGGAAAGGTGCCTGGATGGCAGAGGTGAAACCTGGGCAGCTTTTCAGCTGACGGGAAGGAGCATGAAGGTGTTCTACCAGAGCAGCTTTCCCTGAACACATCACACCCTTGGCTCCTGCACAAGTCCCTACAGAGCTGGGGAGACATCCTGATGTTGCAATCCTCCTGCGTAGCTGCAGGCCCTGAAGACAACAGTTCTGTGAAGCTGGCACGATGGAGGAGAGACAGAGGTTCTGTCCCCCAAGCTCTGGAGCCCAAGAGGAATGTGGAGCTGCTGGAGCATGTCCAGCTACCACCAAAATGCTCTGAGGGCTGAAGCACGTCTGCTGTGGACACAGGCTGAGAGAGCTGGGGTTGTTCATCCTGGAGAAGAGGAGGTTCCAGGGAGATCTTAGAGCCCCTTCCAGTACTAACAGGACTACAAGAGAGCTGGAGAGGGACTTTGGACAAGTGCATGGAATAACAGGACAAGAGAGAATGGCTTCATTCTCCCTCTGACAGAGAGGAGGGTTAGATTAGATAGCTGGAATAAATTCTTCCCAGTAAGGGTGGTGAGGCCCTGTCACAGATTATCCAGAGAAGCTGTGGGTGGCCCATCCCTGGAATTGTTCAAAGTCAGGTTGGATGGGGCTCTGAGTAACGTGGTCTAGTGGAAGGTGTCCCTGCCCATGGCAGGGGCGTTGGACTAGATGGCATTTAAAGATCCCTTCCCACCCAAACTGTTCTGTGATTCCATGATCCATGGAATGGCATTCTCTTACCTCTGGCCCTGCAAGGAGAAGAGGTGAGAGTGGCAGCAGGGCTGGTCAGGAGGGCAAGACAGCAACTTCCACATGCCACAGGAGACCACAGCTGCTGCCAGAGCTGCTACCAAGCTCTCCCTTGACACATGGGTGGCTGTGCTGTGCTTTGTCCCAGGGTGATAAAGGGGGCTCTCCCCTCCTTTGCAGCCTGGAAAATGGTCCTTCCAGAGCCCCTGTGGATTGTACAGAAGATGGGAAGCAGCAAAGTGCCATGGCTCTACTATTTCACCTTTGCCAGAGCCTGAAGCCAGACTAGTGCCTGCTGCCCTGGGTGTGGGAGAGGATAAGGCATGTGCCTATTTGCAGCACTTACTCCCCCCCATCCCTCCCTCCCATGCCAACAAGTGCAGCAAGTGCCTGTGCCAGGAATCCTCCTGTCCTGGAAGGATCTTCCTGGCAGAAACAGCCAGGTCCTGGCCCCAGCCCTTTGCCTGGGGTGCTGTGACTTCCCATCTGATAGAGAGCCAGCCCTTGGGCCCCATCCCATGGCATGTATGGGCCAGCACAATCAGCACCTCTCCACATCCCTTCTTCCCACTTCTCTATCCGGCGTGTCTGCACATGCATATTGGCAGTCTCTAAAAAAGGAGCTTACCAGAAGCAGTTCTGTTCTCAGAAAGGCTCACCTCTTCCCATCTCCTCCAGGCAGGAGATGTCTGTGAGCCTTCCCATAAATGCTGTGGGAACTGTGTGACATGAGGTTATCATTAAGCTGTGATGGTGGGTGAAGGAGAGATGCCAAAAACCTCTCTCCAGTGGTGTCATGGGCCTGATCCCCAGCTGTGTCTCCATGAAGGCTGGTGGCCCCTGTGGGCCAGCCCCAAAAACAAGGGGGGCTGCCACGTGCAGTGCTGTGACCTGACAGATGTGGCTGTGCTGGGACACTGACACCATCTGGGCTGAGCTGAGCCCTTCCATCCCAGCAAGCTTCCTACAGAACGGGACATCACAGCCTTCCAACTGGAGCTGTCACCCCACTCATTCTGGTGGCTCTCTCTGCCGGGCCTCAGCCAGGGGCATGTGCTGATCTCCCACCGGTGCTCAGGGATACACACGGGAAGCAGCAAACAGCCCCAGCAGCCTGCACAGCTTCCAACACCCAACAAGCCCTTCCATGGGCCAGCAGAACAAACACACACACACACACACACACACACGGGCTGGGCAGGAAAACAAGTCCAGGCAAGCAACTCCCTGCCCAGGCTTAACCCTTTTTAAGCCTTACTGGCTCAGGTGAGAGACCAGGGAGTCACTGAACCCTTTCCCTCTCCCATGCCAGATTTTCTGCACCCTACGTTGTAAGAACAGAGTGTATCCTTCCCCTCTGCCTCTGCCCAGAGCCTCCACTCCTGTGGGTTTCACCTATAACCCCACTGGGGAGCTGCTGCCTCAGCAGTGTATTTAGATGAAAAAAGTCAGCCTGTTTCCAGGGCAGCAGGCTTTTGCCTTAGCCAGGCTTTGTTCCTGGAACCATGACAGCGGCATGCCTGTCTCACTGCCTGATGCATGAGATTCTTGGGCTGCTGACCTGCCCTTTCGGCTGCGGGTGTATTTTTGTGATCAGCTATCTTGTCTCCTAAAAGAGAAACAGATGCCAGCCATTAGCATTTTGGTGTTGGCTGAGGATAGTTAAAAAAGAGGGTGCTGTAGATAAGGGTAAGAGAGATTTCTGCTCCAGGCTATGATTCTTCGTATCAACACAAGGAGGCAACAGGGAAGCACTGAAGAAAGCACAGATGAGGTATGTCTGAGATTCAAAATGCTCTTTGGTGAACAATTCCCCGCCTAGGACAGTGCTGGTGTCAAACCAGGACTGTGAGCAAAAGCAGTCCTGTTCATTCCTGGGTGCCAAAACAAAATTAACTGTCTGCACAAAGAGCAGACGTGTCCGTGTTTCATCTCAGTGACCTGGACCACAGCCCAGAGTCCTCCCTACGGGCATCCTCCCTGTCCAACCCCAGCCCATGTCTCCAGAGAATTGCAGGTTCACTCTCTCCAGGCCAGCGGGGTGACATTTAGGGACCAACCCAACTGCAGGGAGCAGAACTCTGAGGACCCCTCTGAGCTGTGACAGAAGGGATGGGGTAGCACTGGCAAGTGCTGGAGCAAAGGTTCTCTCTGGGAAAGGTGCAGTGCAGGGGTGCCCCCCGTGAGTCCCCCGGCCACCACTGGCCAGCATCCGCCGAGAGGAAAGACCCTCGGCGGGAAAGGATGCGCAGCTTCCCCTGGGCGCTCACCGGATGGCTGATAAGGAACAAACCCTACCCCGCCTGGCCCGCACTCAGGGCCCTGCAGTGCCCCCCAGCCCTAATGTGACAGGCTGTGAGGAAGGGACACACGTTCTTTGTCCTTTCCTGATCTTGAAAGGGTCCTGCTGGCCCCAAGGAGCTCCCACCGCGCTCTGCCCCCGGGAAAGGCTCCTGCGGAGTTTCCCGAGCTGCAAGAGCCTCTGCCTGTGGCTGCAGCAGACAATGCCCTCGTGCGGCAGTTGATGCTTCCTCGGCTGACGCATCCAGGCTAAAAACTGCTGCTTCCATGCCGCAGTTAATAAGCAGACCCCTCTGTCCCTCTGAAGTGTTTCCATGGCGTGAGGAGAGCCCTTAGCAGGTCACTAGGAGCCAGTATGGGTGAAGCAGGGCTCCCAAACGCTGACCTCCCTCTGGGTCCTGGGCACTTCCGAGACTGGCAGGGCAGGAGAGGGACCTCTGGGACAAGCCCAGCCCGTGGAGGTACCAGGCTCCTGCAGATCCCAAGGAGCTGGACCCACAGCTGGAGAGGCCACGTGTAAATGATTTCACTGCTGTTGTATCATTTCCTGCTCACTGAGATGCAGCCTGTGAACACTGATAAACATCTGAGGGGACTTTGATTGCAAGACAATGGGCTGACTGAAAAGTTCAAAAAATAGCTTTCTCTGCTGGCTGTTTATGTCACTCTGGATGTGGGTTTTTTTCCCCTTTCTGCCACCCCCGCCTCATTCACTCTCATCTGGCTGCTCTCCCACCTTGCTTTTGCAGTAAACAGCTCATGCCAAAAGCTCCTCTGAGCTGTGCCCATGGGCTGGTGGGGCAGGAAGCTGCAGGCAGGCTCCATACAGATCTCCAATTGCCAGCTAAACTATTTCAAGGAAAAACCATTTCTAGGAAAGAGTTGAACGAAGCCCTGGGAAGCTCATGACCAGTGGTCTCGGTCACTCTGGGACTCAGCAGGGGCTGAGGGGTTCCAGTGGCAGCAGCTTGAGGTGGGATGTGTGACCAAGACTATGTGCCGCAGTAGCAGATGTCCTGGCCCCTTCTCAATCCCCTAGCAGCTCTCACTTCTCCAGAGTATGTATGATGACATTTCATGTAAAACTGATATGAAATGAACTGCAGACAAGCAGCAGGAGCTGCTGAGGGGTGCTGAGAGGATTTGTCTTTTTCTGTAGAGAAACATGAGCACTCACTTCTCTGCAACTGGCCCTTGTAGCAAAGGGTCATCTTCCCTCATCCTCTCAGAGGGACTATTTCTTTTTATTATAATAAGCAGGTGCACACTGGGAAGGTCATGGTGTTCCAGCACTGACACTGACTCACTCACACATCCCACAGCAGAACAGGAGCTCAGGAGCAGAGACACAATTGTGCTTTTGCCAGTGTCAAGCTCTGAGCTCTCTCCTCTGTGGTTCTGCCCAGGCTCCACCCACACATAGATCTGGTTCTGCCCCGTTCTGGGTTCCATCCATGGTGTCCCAGTTCCATCAATCTCTGTGACACTGCCACCATGGAGACAATGACTGACTGTTGTGTTGATGTTTCTACGGTCCCACCTGCAGTCCCTTGGATGGATTAAGACCTTGCAAGTTATCTGCAGCCTTCAAGGAACGTGTGGTGACTTGAAGTCTAGCTTCAGGCAGTTACACTGGGCTTCACACTTTGTCGTGTGAATCCTCAAAGTGGGATTTCCTGTCCTAGGTAATTAGGGAATTACTTGTCTTCAGCCTCCTCACACGTCTAATGAGGAGCATCTGAAGGAGCTGAGGTTGTTTTGCCAGGCCAGCAGCCAAGCAACCTTCACTTTCCTTCTGTTCCCACCAAAAAAACTTCTAAAGAGTAATAATGTACAGTTTGGATATTAACAGAGATTTGGTTAATAATTTTAGAAAATGGTGTTCCAAAAGTAATGGAAAAGGTGGGAGATGAGAAGTCCCACCATGCTCTGACAAATCTTTATGGCTCACAAGACTGCACCCACAGCAAAAGACTGTTTTGTCTCAGGGTCTGTGTGTTCTGGTGTTTTACTTCTCTGAATCTTAACTCAGCCACTTAAATATGGTCTAAGGATGGATCAGGATGGGGTGGCCTCATGTTCTTCACTTCTGAAGGATGTCACAGGCTGGAGAGACCACTGTCCTTTGGATCCACTGTGAATGGGATTCTGGAATTTCAGAGTTCCATTGTTGCTCCTTCTAGGTGAGCCAAGACATGGCCACTGGCATGCCTCATCCGTCCAAGGCATCCTCCAGAATGGCCTCTGGATTCCAGGGCAGAGTGGTGAAACCTCGTACTCCGAAGCTGGTCAGAGAGGTAGAGAAGCCTGCAACTGTAAGTAGCCCCTGTGGCTGGGTCTGTGTTAAGGCTGGAAACTCCTCTTGTGTCCCTCCTCTCCCTGCCCTTCCTGTTGTCCAGCAGCACTGTGAAGCTGCAGACCCCTTCCCCACCTCTTTGTGCCATGCTCCTGTTGGTGAGGGCTGTCCTGGTGCACCATGTGTTGCTTCAGGAACAGTCCAGCCTGGCTGTGCCACTGGAGCCAAGTTAAATAAATATAAAGCTGAAGCCATGAGTGTGTGCTTCTTTCTATCCCCTTTGTGTGGCAGTAATTCCTTCTGTCAGGTTGGACGCTGACTTGTGCTGCTCTGACCAACCTACCCTTGGTGCCTGGGATGTGGAGGGCAGCTCAAACTCTACCTGGAGCTTCAAGGGACATGGCTTGTCCCAGTTAGAACAGCTTCCAAACCAGCTGGTCTATCTCATCTCCTGTGTGGAGCACAGATCCAGCCCAGCAGTGGAGTCAGGGCAATTCCGCCTTCCCATCCACAAACATCCCTTTGCTGACTGCAGCTCACTTGACTGGAGATGCCCTGGTGCTGGGGCTCTGTCAAGGACATCTCTGTGCATTCCTCTTGGAGGGGTCTGTGAGGCCAGAAAAAGAAAACAAGTGCTAATTAAAAAGAGAGCACTGGAACTTGGACCCATTCCTGTGCACTTCAGTCTTGGAACAGCTCAGCTTTCTTGCCTCCCTCGGACTCACCCAGCAGTAACATCACCACACTGTGGGTTGTGAGTGTTGTGAGGATGGAGTTAGGGGAGTTCTGATAACTCCTCCCCGCTCTCTGCAAAGGTCATCAGCTCAGTCCAGTGAAAGTAAAGAGGAAACAAATGCCCAAAGATGATTCGCCCCAATCGAGCTCAGAGGCACTTCAGAGACCAAGTCAGAGAAGTGGGTATTTTCTTTATTCAGTGCACTGGATGTGTGGGAATTGTTTCCACCAAACACACATGTGACTAGCACAGGTCTTTCTCGTGAGAACATTTTGCTACATTTCATAAACAAAGATAAAGTTTGGATGTTTTGCAAACAACTTCTCCGGATTAGGTCAGTTCGGGCTTGGCCAATTGGGCCTAGGGGGAGGTCTCAGGCTGACCAATCTGGGTGACCTCTGTAAACTCTATATATATGGAAATCAAAACAATAAAGTGCTCTTCTCTCTTTCCTTGTCTGAGAACTTGGGTCATTCCTCAGCTAGCGGCTCAACAGCGACACAAACATACCTCAGTACCCCAAAGACACAGTGTTATAGGTAAAATCATGAATATTAATTACATTCTTCAGGATAGGAGTGGTTATACAAATAATTTCTCGGAAGTCATTAATATCATTAGTATGTGCACCACTCATGCTCCGTATGTCCTGGTGGTCTTTGGAGACCCCCAAAGCCCCCTCCAAGGTGACGGTCCTTCATGGGATGATTCAGCGGTTTCTGTGCTGGTTTCAAATGCATGCTTAGCTGATAAGCCATCAGGCCAGAGCTCTTACCTACAATTTGAATTTTAATTAAGGGTTCAGCCTTCAGCCCTGGAAGCCACAGACAGGCGCCTGTACTGGTGGAAGGGGGCAAAAGCTCAGAGAATCTTTCTCAAAGAGCAGAAATCCCCAAACATGTCACATCAAATCATGGAGAAGCTAATGGGACAGAGCCACATAGTTAGAGCATGTGCATTCTGCTCTATATCATTAATTTACTGATGCTAAATATTTCAGCAAGTAACTTCCAGGGCTTCCAGAACTGTCCTAGTGGCTGTGATCACAAATTATTCATCAGTAGCAAGTGAACAAGAAAAGCCTCTATGAACGAGAGCATTTCTGAGGCTCTTGCTGTTTTTTTACCTTTCAGCTGACTCCCTCTGCCTTCCAGAAGGAAATGTCTCTCACCACCAAGCAGAGGCTGGCCAGCACTAAGAAGCTGAAGCTGCCCCAGGTTGTCCAGCCTAAAGACAAGAGTGAGACCTCGCATCAGACGGTAGCCTTTCCCTGCCCTTGCTGTTTGATGTGACATTTGAAGAGGGTGCCAAAAGAGCTGCTTGGATTGAGCCTGCTGAGTGTGGTTCAGCAGCTTTTGATCAGCCCAGGGCAGAAGTAGGAGAGCCACTGTCTCCCCAGTGTGAGCTGGGCAGATGTACTCACCCAGAGTCTGTTCCTCACTGGGGATCAGTGCAGGATTCTCATTCATGAATCTTCTTCCCAGCAGCTGAACCTCTCCCTGCTCTCTCTTGCCTCTCCAGGTCTCGGCAGTTGATCTGTTTCAGAGCTCACTTCAGATTTCCCCACCAGAGGTGGTGTTTCAGAACTTCGTCCCTGGAGAGACCTGTGAAATGTCCCTGGTTCTGAGGAACAGGGACCAGGTAAGTGTTGGGACATGGAGGTTTAACACTATGCTGGAAGAGCGGAGAAAGGTCATGGCACCAGGTCATGTCCATCTGTTTCCATATGTGGCAAAATCATCATTCCATGTCTTTCCTGCAGGCTCCTCAGATGGTGAGGGTCACCATGGAGAGCTCACCTTATTTCCAGCTGGTGGGCCCCAGTGGTGTGTGCCGTAAGGTGCCACCAGGGCTGTTTGTTACTGTCCACGTCCTCTTCACCCCTGAGCAGAACAAGGTGAGTCTGGAGGTCCCAACAGATCGGTGTCTTCAGTAGAAAGTGAGCCTGCAAGGCTGGATTCAGGGCATCAGGCCTGGATTTTGAGGAGCTCTGCTGGTTTCAGTGGAGTTGCACTGGATCTAGAACTGGGAGATACTCTTTGCCCATGCTGAAGATGGGGATAAATGTCCTGTGCTGAGACAGTTTCTTTTCCTGCAGGATTATTTCCACCAGCTCCTCTGCATCACTAAAAGGGAAGAGTTCATTGTGCCAATTTGGGCCATTGGTGCCCGAGCCTTCCTGGACTTCCCTGACCAGCTGGACTTCTCGGTCTGTCCAGTCAAGTACAGCACCCAGAAGACTCTGCAGGTTCACAATTTGGGGAAGCGGACAGTTTATTACCACATCAGCACCCAGAGGTGAGGCAGCTCAGCTCTCCTTGTGCAAAACACCTTTGGGTGATAGCAGAGTTGGTAAAGAGCAGCAAAAGGAATCAGAGCATTGGAGCTGCTGCCCTGCAGCCCTGGCTGGAAATGGGCAGGGCAGGATGTGTGGGGTTTGCTGTTGCTTCTAGTGTTTTAAGCAGGATGCAACCTTTGAGCTTTCTCACTCCCAGAGTTCCTGGAGAGTGCTGGAGCATGTTAGTAGCTGGCTTGCACCCTCCAGAGCACAAGCACCTCTGAAATGGTTACTCACCACTGTCAGCCAAATAGACCCATTGTCTGGGAGGCCACAAGCATGTTCCAGTGGTCCTCTCATGAGATGCCCAACGTAAGCTGTGTTGTGGACAGCCTGTGCTGTTCCTGTTGGTCTCAGAAGACAATCACTGTTTTTCCAGTTGGCTGAGCTGGACAGGGTAATGTGTTTTTGACACCACATCTGCAAGGAAACCAGTTCAGTTAGCTGGTGGTGAGTTGAGGGTTACTCATTCCCAGAGGTCTTGGTGTAGGAGCTGAGGTCAGGAATGCAGCACAGACCTGCTGTCTAACCTGGGGCAGCTGAGTGGCTTTGATTTTTTTCCCTGGCAAAACAGAGGTCAAAAGGCAACTTGACTTTTCTGCTGTGAAACATGAGGGCCTGAGAGGGGCTTCCACCAAAGCCTGCCACAGCTATTTAAGCAGGCTCCTCAGATGCTGTTCAAACAGGCTGCTGCTTTTTACTGTGCAAATATGTAGGCAGGAACTTGTAAATCCCTGCACAGCTTTTTTCTGGGATTTCCAGATCTGTTTTTGTCACCACCAAAATTAATACCCAATAAATTCCGGCATCTTTTTGCAATATACTTGCCAGCTGTCTTATTGAGGGCTGCAGGACATGCTGGATCCTGCTTGATAGGGATTTAAAGAGTTTCTGAACTCCAGGAATTAAATATTGAAATAGATTAATAGAGCCTGGGTGCAGCGAAAGAGGGAAAGATGGAGCTTGTGAGCTGCTGATTCTGTACAGAATTTTTCAGCACAGAGATGGAGTAATGGCCTCTTTAACCTAAAAGACTAGATTTATTGGAATAGCTAATGCTGTTGACTTCAGCTGTTACACCATCACTAAAAAGTAATATATGTTAAGATTAGGGTTTCTTCCTGCAATAGGTGTTAGTGGACAGATGAGGCAATTCAATTAGCAGTTGAAAAATTAGCATTTTTCTGTCTTCCTTGGGGTGGGAGGCAACTTTTAATGAGATGGATTCTCCCAAAATCAAAGGATTTAATAATGGAAGTTAAGGCACCAATGGACAAAAGAACGTTTGGCTACAGAAGATAACTATATCATGGGACTTGAAGTAGATTGCAGCCTCCTTGACACGGCATTTACCAAAAGTGCAGGTGCAGGAGGAGAGCTGACATAGTGCTTTGAGAGCCTTGGTCACAGAATTACCAACTTTGTTCAATTGTCAGATCTGTTTCTAAATTATGTTAGGAGTATTTGGTCTTTGGTATCCTCATGGCCGCAACTTTTGCCCAGCTCTGTCAACGTGGGGAGCTAATGCCTGATGAAAGTAAGCCAGATGTAAATGACCCTTGAGCCTCATTGCAGATAGCTGGATGCAGAATATGAGGGACATGAGGTAATTCTATGCCACAGGATCTTATGAGGGCTGGATCTCCTCACACAAGAGTCAGTAGCTGTTTCTGATCCTGTGTGTTCAGTTTGTCTTCTGCTGACTGTGGTTGGTTTGCTCCTTGCTTGCACAAGTGAGCTGAAGTAAACTGGACTGCAAAAGGAATATCATCCCCAAATCTCTCCCAAGAGTCCTGATATCTCTGTGTTGCAGCCCTTTCTCTGTCGGTCCGACCGTGGGTAGTCTGGACATTGGTGACACCATGCTGGTGACAGTGGAATTTCAGCCACTGAAGACTGGTGACTATTCCACACCCCTGGTAGTGCACTACGACACAGGTGAGTGCTGGGCACTGCACAGGGCACTCTCTGCATCCTTCAAAGCAGAGCCCTTTCTAAGCAGAAACACTGATGTGGCCATGGGTTTAAAGAGGGAGATTATGATAGTTTTCATGGTGTTCATTTTGTAGTGATTTGTCATCTTGATCGTCGTAGAGCTCCACATAAATGCCGTTTCTAGAAAGCATGTCTGATATTGTTGTTTGCATCTCACCTGGGAAACACCTGCAACAGGAAGGGTGGGCTTGGTACTGAAGTTTGAGCCTAGATGACTCCCAGGGAATAATTAAGGAATAATTAAGGTTTGAAAGGTTTGGGAATAATTAAGGTTTGAAAGCTCTGGAAACAAGGGAGCCTTTGGCATTCTAGAGGGTGAAATGCTGGCAGGTTGTCCAGGACATCCTCATGCTGTGCACATGCAGCTGTCAGGATGTGATAAATGTTCTGATTCATGGAACTGCTCATTCAGCTAAAAGCTGACGCTTTCTTCTGTTACCTGTGGTTTGCTCTGTTCCTTGTGCTCCCCTCAGCCAGTGAGCTGAGCAAAGACTCGCCTTTGCTTTGTTCCAGGTGAAGACATCCACACAAGCCTTCATGGAACAGCTGTGGATGTCCACATCAGGCTGGACAGGAATTCTGTGACAGTTGAGAAGACATACATCACACTGTCAAACTGCGCAACTGTGCTCATCCACAACCGGAGTGATATCACAGCCTACTTCCAGTGGAAGGCTTTTGATACTCAGGAAGAGGAGGATCAGCTGAAACTGAGGTAGGTTTGAAAGATCCATTTCAGTGAGATACCTTGCCCAAGGGTAAAACTAATATATGGCTTCAGGAGATATTTGGGCTTTTGAACGGCTTTGGGTACGTAGGCCATCCCATCTCTATCTGCCTCCCCCGAGCAGTTCTGTGTCAGGAAAAGCCAGTTGAGGTGGATGATGGATTCTCCCTCAGTTGTGGCAATTGAGCCAGGAGGTCCTCTTGAAGGCTGCTGGCTTTCAAAACCTCTCATGAGCTTGTAAGTGTGGAGTAAAACTACCTGCTGTGCCAGTGAACGACAAGTGATCCTCTGATCCAGTTGGGACCCTGTGGCTCGGGGTCAGCCCCTTGCTGAGGAGCTGCTGCTCTCCTCCCCAAATGCTTTGCTGCTCCTGCACTTCCACTTCCCTCTGCCAATGTGTGGCTTATTAAACACCCTGCTGGGTTTGTCTCTCCTGGGGCTGCAGGCACTATCACAGGCTGTGTCGGCAGGAAACGCACAATTTCTGTGGTTTTCTGAGGCAGCACAGAGTGGACACCACTCGGCGAGAACGCTTTGCTCTTCTCTCCCGCATCCTCCAGAGTGAGAGGGCAAAGGTGCAAGGAGACCCCATGCTGTTCAACAGCGACATTTTCTCCCTGGAGCCGAAGGTAAGGGATGGCTGAGAACCTCCCTTCCTGCTTCTCCTCCTCCTATTCCTCCTCATCCCTGAATGAGGTCACTTGACAGATCTCTGCTCAGCTGGCTTTGTGTGCCGAGAGAGAAGTCAATGGGTTTCTGGTGAGGTTGGAGAGTGGATTGCAAAAAGCATTTCTGCCCTGGGGGCTCCTGGCAGGGACGGGAGCCTGACTAAAGCTTCCAAACTCTGTTATCATTATTGTCGATAAGTGTTGCTCACTCCTTTCTTGTCGTTGATGCTCTAAATAAAGGCTTACAGGGCTGTGGTTGAAAACAAGAAACGTGATGTTTGAAGATAAACGTTTTGCTGTCTCCTTCTGCTTTAGGAGGGAGAGGTCAGGCCGAATTGTTCAGCTGAAATCACTGTGTTCTTTAAGCCCCAAGAAGCCCGAGTCTATAAACAAGCAGTTTACTGTGACATCTCAGGTACAGCTCCTTCCCCTGCCTCTCTCACCCTCAGTGAAGGTGAGGTCCAAATACTCTTCCAAATCAATGGGCTCCTGTGATATTGCTGGGAAGAGTCTGTGATCAGCAGGGCAGTGCTGGCACATCTTCACTGTCCCTGCAGCTTCCATGGGATCTCCTCTATTTAGGTTTTTTTTTCTCTCTCAGTTGTTCTGAATGCTGCCTGTATTAAGCCTGCTTCTCCTCCTTTGGGAAAAACACTCTCTGAGGTGCACCCAGAAGGAGGAAAAACAAAATTCCTGGTATTTCCTAAAGTTCCAGTAACAACATAGGGGTAGGAGAAAGGATGTCTCTGTGGACATATCATATCTCCTGAGGGAAGAGAAGGACCAACATCTGGAGCTGCTCCCGTGCAGCTCAGAGACAAGGACTATCACTAAGGCAATGAAAAATGTAGGATAGCAGAAGGAATTACTGTGCTGAAACAAAATTCTTTCCTCAGGACGTGAGACCAGGCTGCCCCTGCTCCTCACAGGGGAAGGCCTCGGGCCCTGGCTCCACTTCAGATTTGAGGAACTGGACACTGGGAAGGTGTTTCTCAGAGCAGTCCACAGATATGAGGTGAGCAGCAGGGTTGGGTTGGATCCTTGTGGCTTCTAGGGCAGCAGTGAGCCTTGTGGACCTGTAGAATTCCTGGCAATTTCGGCAGTTGTGATACTAGTCAACCTTTTGGGGTTTCTTGGAATCTGAATCTCTTTGATAGGGTTGGAAAGGTGTGTCTGTTGTTCGTGAAACCCCAATCGCTTCTTTTTGGCAGCCTTCCCTGAAGATCAGCTTGGAGGCTTCCTACAAATCAACCCTTTGGCACATTAAAACAACGCTGGGTCAAAAAGCTGTGTTTTCAGAGGCTTCTGTTCCATCCCCAGACACAAATCACCTTCGTGCTCAGGCTGTCCAAAAGCAGCTGGAACAAACTGGCTACATTTGAGCTTGAGTCCATTGCAAACAGTTTTCAGTCAAGTGCTTCTTCCTTATTCCTGGCAGTTGGAGGAAAGCCATGCATCCTCCTGGCTCAGTACTGGCCCTCTCAAAGGGCTTGAAGTGCTTTCCCTTGCTGATGAGTCCCTCACCACACTTCAGCCTTGGTGCATCTCTGCCTCTCAAAAGAGCAAAGTGTTTTTGGGAAAGAAGCAAAGGAACCTTCTAAGTCTTTGTTTCTGGTGTCTTCCACATGCAATAAATGGGTTGGCTGCAATGGAAGCTGAATGTGCCCTGCCTGTGGTGGGGCTGGGCACACCTGGAACAGCAGCAGCAGCAGCAGCACTGGTGATGCTGCAATGCCCAGTGTTGCTCTTAGGGCTGGGTGTGAATGAACTTGTGATGCTGAGCAGCTCCTCTGTGCTGCAGGTCGAAGTGGACTGTCTGTGTCAGTGGGAAAACCCCAGAGTGACTCTGATTATGTGAAGTTATCAGTGCTTTGCATGAAAAACCCAAAGGCATACAAAATTGTATTTCAAAGTTGTATTATTTTGCTTCTGCCATGCAGCAGCACAGGGCATCTCTTGCCTTTTACAGGTGCTATTTGTTTAATTTGAAAGCAAATTAGACATCTGTAAGAAAGGACATTCCTAATTTATTTCCATTTTGCTTTCCTACTGCTGCAGGCGATCCTGTTAAACAAGGGACCTATTGAAGGTTCCTTCAGCCTTGTCCCTCCAACCACACGCATCGGCTCCTGCTTCACCTTCCTGCCCCAGGAGGGCATCGTGCCACCGAACGGGCTCCAGGCCATCCAGATTTCCTTCTGTCCTGCCGTCTTGGGGGAGTTCAAGGAAGAATTCAACTTCAGTGTGGCTGGAACCTCTAAGCGTGTGATCTTTACTATCAAGTGAGGAGGGCTCTGGGAGCTTGCTGGGCACATCTGTAGCTGTCTGTGGGCAATCATCTCCCATCTACCCCATTTTGTGGTGGAGCAGAGAAAAAAAGGTGTTGCCTGAGATCTTAATCTTGGCTGTAATCTTGGCCAATCTTTAGTGTGGGGGTGCCTGCTGCCCTGTGTGGGTACCCAGGAGCTGGAGTGACTCCATCCTTCCAGGGATGTCTCTCCCACTTAGGCCATGGCAGGCTGTGGGATTGATCAGCTTTGGGCAGTACCTGGTCTGGGCTGTCCCACGTGAACACCCAGCAAGGCCCCCAGGGCTTTGGGGCTGGGCCAGCCTGGGCAATTCTGCATCAGCAGCAGTGTTTTTAAAATCCTGTTAATGCATCCCAAATGGGCAGCAGCAGCCTCACCTTAGCTCTCATGCCCACGCTGAGGGGGACAAGCTGTGCCCCTGACTCCTGTGCAGAGGGTGCTCTGGTACCTCCTTTCCACAGCCAGGAAAGGGCTGATGTAGGAGGCAGGGAACTCTGCAGCAGGAAATGTCCCAAGGACTTGGGCATCATCCCACAGACTGATGCCATTGCAAAGGATAAAATCCTCACCCAGCAAAGGGTAGAGGTGGGGAAAAAAAGAAGAAAAGTGATGATAGGAAAGGTAACACTCACTTCTCAGGACCACAACAGCTTGAGGGCTCGTCCCAGACAGTCTGTCAGCCAAACCACTTGGCTTTGGCTGCCTCCTGTCCACATGGGTGCTGTGCTGAGCACAGGCTGCTGGGTCGATTTGAAACCCAGGGTGACCCAGCCCTAATGACACCCGAATGCTTGGCCATTCCCTTTAACAAAGCCGCTGCCTCCCTGCCTTTGTCCTCGCAGGGGCCTCGTGATAGGACCGACTTTCCATTTCGATGTGCCTGCCCTGCAGTTCGGTGACGTCTCCTTTGGTGAGTGTGCCCTGGGCTTGATCCACAGTGTGAGAGGTTTGTGTGTTGCTGAAATGGAGCACTTGAACATAAGAGCATCTGTCACTCGTGTTCCTCCACAACAGCCTCTTCAGGGTGTTAACTCCAGGGCTGCTGGTGCCTTAGGCAGCATTTCACCCTCGTGAGATCAAATGGGACCAAAGGAATAGAAAGTCAGCATCACTGTTTGGCCACACTTCTTAGTTCCCTTTTGAATAAGTGGTACAATAAGAAAGGCACCAGGCAGGAGTATGGTTCTGTAATAGAAGATTCATCCTGCTTAATCTCATTTCATTCCTAAGGCCTCTTCAGCTCAGGGCAACTGTTTTATCTTTGTTTCTTTTAACTGTGCTGTTGACTGTTGTCTGCATCTGGTGACCTCCGTAGCATTTGGTAGCATTTGTGAGATCTGTGTCTGTCCTTTTTGTGCTCCTCCTGCCTCTGTGTTGTAGTCACTGCTGGAGCTGGCAGTGGTCACTGTTCAGGGGCATGGAGAAGCTCTGGGCTGTGCCTGCTGTTGGCTTTTGCTCCCCATCTGTGTTCAAATGACACTTGGTAAGCAGGCCCTGGGAGATGTCTCCTCCTCACAGAGCTGGCCAGCCAAGCCATGTATCCACTGCAGAGCAGGTTGTGGGCTGCAGAGCCAGGACACCCCCGTGAGGTGTGGCTGTATCCCTGGCTTTCCATTATGCAGACCAAGTCTCAGAGCTGACACAGTCTAAACCTTTGTGGGCAGAATGGGTGTGATGTCCCCGTTTGTTGGGTGAGGTGGTTCCTAATTGCTGATCTCGAAGCAAGGCTCAGGTTTGCCTCCAGAGGGGTGGGCTGTGAGTTGTCATGAGCTCAGTCTGGTTGCCCCAAATCAGGAGATGCCTTAAGGATCCTGCCTGGAAAAACTGCATTTGGTGCTTTGTATCATGTTCTAGTTCCTAATTCCATCCTCCAGTTCCTAATTCCACCCTCCCTTTTTGTACTGTAGCTTTCCTTTGATGACAAATCACTGCTTTTACTTCTCAAGTGTTGGTTGAGTTAACAGGGAATTTTACAGATTGAATTTTCAGATTAAATGGTCAGTCTGGATGCACACTCATCAGTGAGAAATAACTAGTGCTGGTTTGGGGCAGGTGAGGGAGTTCCTCCCCATCAGAGACAGAGAAATTTGTGGTGTTCAGTAGGGCTAAGACTGGGCATTTCCAAGGCAGCAATCTGGGATCAGTGTCAAAGGGAATGGAGGATTAATTCCTCCCTCTGCTGCTCAGTGAGCTGTAGTTCAGATAACAAAGAGCTAAACTCCAAGCACAGTTTTGTGCTCCCTAGTAGAGAGGATATATCCTATAATATAGGATATTCGAACTAGGAATCATGAGAAAATTGATTCATAAATGAATATTTGTGTAATTTTCTTAGGTTTTCCTAATACCTTGAAGTGTTGCCTGTTTAACACCTCCCTGGCACCCTTAGCCTTCAACCTCCGCATTCCTCAGGATGGCTCGGGAGAGCTCAGCATTTCCAGCTTTGCTCAGATGTTCCAAACCACTCGCCAGCCCCAGAGAGAGGGACCAAAAGGTCTTATGAAGCCAAAGGAATTTAAAATAAATCCCTGCAGAGGGACCATCTGCCCCCTGGCATCCCAGGATATTGAGGTATGGGAAGAGTCCAGCCAGTGGGGCTGAGTCTTCACTGGAGTGTGGGAGAGCTTTAGCTCTGCCAGCTTTGAGCATCGTGTGAGTGAGAGGCCTCTGTTAGCTGGGTTACTCGGGATGTTCCTGAAGGAACACTGTTTTGGTTCCAAAATCACCAAAAAACCTGAAATCATGTACCAGATGGTCAAGTACAGAAGCCATTCTTGTGATTTTGAGAGCAATTTCTTTGATTGAAAGCAGGCAGAGGAAGGATGAGTACAGAAGGGGGCTGTTAATGAGAGAGATATCATTGTATAAAGCAGTTTGCTTTTCTTCCTGGTCTCATTTCTCCTCTCCTGGGGAGCAGAATGAGTTGTAATTCACTGCAGTGATCTTCAGTGGGGACAGAAAACACTCTGCAGCCAGGAACTGCTCAGCATCTGCTGGGCCACACTTTGCCCTCAGCTTCCTGCTGTAAAGCTGGACTCATTCTGTTCAAGATAACAGACTTCTTCTGCATTTATGTCATTGTAGTCAGGTGAAAAAGTGGTCCATTTAACAAATCTGATATTGCCAGAAGGCTTTTGTTACTCCAAAAGACTGTGCTCTACTTATGGACCAGCAGAAGAATTAAGGCAAAATCCTCCCTTTCTGTACTGTGGAACAAGAACTGGAGGACACCACGCATGGGTGATGAGGTTTTGGGAATGAGCAAGTATTTGATGCTTTTCTTTTCTCTTCTACCAGGTCACCCTGTGTTCCAACACTGTCGGAGAATACAAGGGGGAGCTGGTGGTGGATGTGGATGGTGTTGGTGAGAGGGTGTCAGCACTGAGCCTCACAGCCAGGTATGAGTGCTTTCCTGGGAGCTGCTTGTCTCTCCTTGTGCATCCAGCACCATCACACTGCCTGGCTGCAGCTCCAAATTAGAAGTGTTGCTTAACGAGCTGGATCTGCCCATCTAGACATGAGAACACTGCTAGGAAAGCAGCCCACAGTGAGACACCCCTCTGCTCACAGGCAGGCATGGCCCTAGGCCTTTTTCTAAGGGGAGCAAGAAGCACATTAGTTGTTGGCTGGGGTCTGGTGCTTAAGGTGTAACAAATTTCCCGAAGGTTGCCTCTCCTTCTTCCTGCAAGTGGTGGACTGGTACTGGGCTGTGACCCGCCCTGTAGCATTGGTTTTGGACACAGTGAGCAGCCTGCTGAGAGCTGCAGTCTTGTTCACTTAAGCAGTGCCTGTGCCAGTGGGAAAGGGGCTCAGGGCAGGAGTGGGAAGGGCAAAAGATCTGATGAAGAATATAGTCCTTGATGTGGCAGGTGAGCTCAGATTTCGCTGCTTCCCTCTGGCTCTTTTGAGTAATGTTCTCAGAGTTGAGGCCAAAAGTTTTTCTTGCTGCAGCCAAATTCCATCCTGCTATGCTGCTGTGGGCATCAGTTCAATGACAAGAGGGATGCAATTCCCCAGTGCTGTTCCCTCTCCCAGGCAGAGCCATCCAGTCAGTGTCTGGGCTGCAGTTTTGTCAAGCAAGTGCAAATGGGGACAGTCAATTTAGAGAGCCGTGGGGTGAAGAACCGAGGGAGCTGTAGGAACTGGAAGAGGTTGATCACCCACTCTGTAGGGCTTGCGCCCTCCACTGCTGGAAGAGATGACTCAGTTTTCAGGCAGGGGAACAGCTCTGTAGGAGAATAGAGAGTCATTTTTACTGATACACTGGAGTCTTGTGTGTTTTGAGCTTTGGTGGGCACTGGTCCTCATTGGCAAGGCTCCCCCAGAGCTCATGGCTCACTGGGAATGCTGGAGGAGTTCTTGCAAGTGTCGTTGGGCAAAGAAGGGGCAAAGCTGTTAAGACAGCTCTGTAACAGAGGGCACGTGCTCTACCTGAGCACTTGGGAGCCTCTGCAGTGCTGAGCCTCAGTGTTTGCCCCTCCTTGACAAGAGGTGTTTGAGTGAAAAGAAGTTAAAGGTGATTTATCACTGTAGGAGTATTAAATCTCTATTTGATTTGACAAATGTCCTAAGCTCCATTCCATGCTCTTCAAGGGCAAAAGTTCTCAATGCTCTCTCTCAGTATCTCTAATTCCCTCTAATTCCATCTTTGCCCAGATGCATCGTTCCTCCACTGCGAGTGCTCAACTCCACCGTGACATTTGGGCGGTGCTGCGTAAAGGTCCCCTACGAAAAGAAGCTGACCTTTGTGAATGACAGTGACGTTCCTGGCTGCTATATTCTTGTTCCTCAGGTTTGGCCTTGCATCCACCTCCTCCCCTCAAATGTTATTGAGGAGGTTATTAGGGGAAGAAAAGGGTTTGGAAAAGATCTTGCTGGTTTCCATTCAAACCTAAAGGTTTGCTGAGAACAGGAACCTACCTGAATACAAACTTTAGGAAGCAGTTTAACGTCTTGAGGAACGTTTATATTCTAGTCTTTGACTTTTTTTCGCATGGGAGAGCTTAGAGGGTTGTGAAAATCTGATGCAAGAAGGCTGCCAGCACAGGAGTGGGTGTTTGTGGATGCAGCAACTTTTGGACCCCCTGGGGATGCTCAGCACCTACACCTTACACTTGTTTTTTGCCTTTTTGCTTTCTCCTGAGGATTTTTACAAGTGTGTGTGTGAGTTGCTCTTGTGGTAGACATTAAGGAATTAAAGTTTCCTCAGTTCTGAAGTTGCTTTTGATTCTGTTCCTTCTAGAAAGACAAGGAGAAGGCTCCTGCGTGGTACTCCAGCTCTGTGCCATCTGGCATTGTTGAGGCTCACAGCTCTTTGGAGGTCCCACTTACAATTGAGGCCCAGATGTTGGGAGACTGCAGCATCACTGCTGGCATCGCTGTGTTTGGGAGAGAACAATCCCCACTGGTGAGAGCCAGGGGAGATGTGTGCTTTTGAGCAACTCATCCTAGTGGGGCATAAAGTGTACAGGGCTTCTTTCAGGAACTTGTGATACATATATATACATATATATATAGTGTGTGCAAAGTTTTTGCTCTTTGCACACAGTCATATCTCAAAGGGATGTGCATTTCTTGATGCTGTTCCTTCTGACTGAAGGTAGTTCTAGCAGTTGTCAATGCCATTCCCTCAAGTCTGACATCACTAAAAGTTTTACATCATGGAGGCTGGTTTCTTCTGTTGTTAAATCATACTCCAAGCCCTCCAGTGAATCTTATTGGTGTTGGGAGTTTTTTGCATTCAAGTCCTGTGTAAGAGCTGGGGTGTTTAGGACCAGCAAAATCCAGCAAGACTGGATAAATTTTCCCAGTTTCCACTGGTGTGAGCAGGTAGTTTAGCAGAGGGATCCATGTTCCTTGTCCCACAGTCTGCACCAACTCTGCAAGAACAACCCTTTTGGGTTTCAGACTGTTTTTAAGTCAGTTCAGAGTTTTAAGAAAAAATACTGCTTGAATGATGCAGTTACTAATTAATGCCCATTACTCATATAGTATGAAGAGTACATCTAAGCACAAATAAGAGGCAGCTAACTTGCCTCATCTCTACTCTGAAAAGCTTGCTTTGCTTCTGACTTTTACTGGTTTCACCAGTGTAACTTTGGGAATGTTAAAGAGCTAAGTGTTCAAGGATGGCCGTGCAGCAGGAAAAGTTGGGAGGGTGTTTTGGGGCAAGATGGAGCAGTGAATGAAGCTGGCAGGAGGCAGGGGAAATAGCAGTGTGGAGGAGGTGTGAAGAAGCAAACATGGCACATAGCATTTCTTTGTCCCCTGATAATGGGAGCTTGTGGCTTTCAGATGGGATCACTGCAGACCCCATGCTTGCTTCAGGCCTTCTATTTCAGTCTACATCACTGAAAACTTCAAACAGCCCTAATTATCCCCAGTCTATGAGTGCTCTTAGAGCTGTCTAAGCTTTTAAAACTCTCCTTGTTGAGTCTTTTTTTTGATCTTTCCTACCTTCTTCCTGGAACAGGAAATCCACTTTGAGTGCATTGGACAGGGACCAGTTGTCTGTGTACATCCAAGGCAGATAAACTTTGGCACTATCCAAGTCTTACAAGATAATTCCAAACCTCTCCAGCTTGCCAATCAGTCTGGCATTCCTGCAATGTTCTGGACAGAGCTGGTAAGTGTCTGTGGGGCTGCTTTCCAGAGAAAATGGCTGGTTAGTAGCAGCCCTTGATTTGTTTTTCATATGCACTGTTTCTGGGTTGAGCAAAATTGGGCTAATGACATGAGTCTGTTAAAGGAGGGTAAAATACAGGTTGTATAAACTCTTGGAGAGTTGCTGTTGCCAGACACCATAGCCTAGATTTTAGGAAATTAGATCTTCATGGTTTTTATGCTCATCTCCTTAGTCCTTCTGTTTCCTGCAACTCACAGCAGAGCAGGGTCCATGGTTTCCATCCTAAGTTTGTGTTTGGCTTGTCTTACAGGCTGGCAAATGCTCATGCTGGAGGATTGAGCCCAGTAAAGGAGTGGTCCCCCCTTATTCTGAGGTGTCTGTGATTGTCACAGCAAACCTGGATGACATGGGCAAATTCCAGGACAAGTTGAAGGTGTTCATTGAGAACAGTTATACAAACTTCATCCCTGTCCAGGCTGTGGGCATTGGCACCACAATTGTCACTGACAAACCATTTGCTCCAGTGCTCAGTTTGGGACCCTGCTTCAGGTAGGAGATCTCTCAGCTTCCACTTCTCCTGTGGGTTCAGCAAGGAACAATTTTTCCATAGTCCTTCAGGCTAGATCCTCTTCAATACTCAAGGTTCCAGCTCTGTTTCCCTGAAGCCACAGGAATTCCTTTAGAAATACATCATCTGAGAGTCATTAGATATCCTGGAAAGCCACAGAAATGGAAAAGCTGAAAGACCTGACTGTGGGGAAGCTTTGAGCTCAGGCAGCCTTTTGGGCAGAGGTTTTACTTCAGAGTGTGCAGTCAGGGAATGTCACCAGAGTGCTGAAGCTGAGTGATCACAGAGAAATAGCAGCTCCCATGACATTTTCCATCTCTGCTTCTCTTCTAGCTTCACTCCCTGCCGTTTCGAGTTCAAAGTGACAAACAAAGGACGACAAAACCATCAGCTGTACTGGACCACAGAAGGTTTCAAAATCTTTCGGCAGACTAGTCGTCCCCCTGCCCTTGGTGGCACCAAGAATAAAAATGCTTCCCAGATCCCCAGACCTGGCAGCCCTGTGTTTAAGCTGCAGCCAGTGCAGCTGGACCTGAAGCCGGGCGAGACTGCGGAGATGATGCTGGAAGGATGCGCCAGCACTGCCCAGGTGAGGCCCCTGCCTAGGGCTGACCCTTCCCTATCAGATCCCTTCCACTGGGGCTTCTTCTGCAGCCCCTTGATGTTTGCCTGGGAAAAGAAGCGAGTGACTTCAAGAAACTGTTTCGAGGCCAGTTGCTTTCCTTGCTGGCCACCATCAGTTTCTAAGGCTCTTTTGTGTTTCCATAGCTACCCTAAACCCAGTGCTGATCCCAAAATACAGGCTGAAGGAAGTATTGCTCCTCTGGGCAAACAGGAGGTTACCAGTGTCATGTGCTGAGGCAGACAGGAAGAGCAAAGAAAATAAGTTAGACTAGAAGCCCAGGCAGGAAGTAAATTAAACTAGAGTCAAGTGGTTTTTCCGAGGGAAGCAGGAAGTAAAAAGTCCTGTGAAGGGTGGGAGTGTCTGGAAGCAGCATTGCTTTTCCTCCGCAAACAAACATGGGCAGAGGGCTGGTCTTGCCCTGAGTCCTGGAGGGGTAAAACACTGTGCAATGATCAGTGTGCTCTAATGGTCAGTGTGATGTCCATCCATGTGGAAAACTGTTCCCAGGGATCATTATAATTGACAACTTGATTTTTGTCAACTTTTCTACTGCTGTTTGCCACAGTCTCCCAGCCAGCCCTGGTGCCCCAAGGGCAGCCAGATTTTGCAGCACTCTTGGAGAGCAGCTCAGAGGGGGAGCAGAGTCTTGGGGGTGTTCTCCTACCTGGATCTTTCTTTCCAGGGTGTGGCTAGCACAGGTCCTTCCCGTGAGAACATTTTGCTATATTTCATAAACAAAGATAAAGTTTGGATGTTTTGCAAACAACGTCTCCGGATTAGGTCAGTTCGGGCTTGGCCAATTAGGCCTAGGGGGAGGTCTCGGGCTGACCAATCTGGGTGACCTCTGTAAACTCTATATATATGGAAATCAAAACAATAAAGCTCTCTTCTCTCTTTCCTGGTCTGAGAACCTGGGTCATTCCTCAGCTAGCGGCTCAACAGCGACACCAGGGGAAATGCAACTCTTCAGAGAAGCTGCCAGCTAACCCTGATGTGCATTCCCTGGCTCCAGGACCCCTGGGCACAAATATTTAGAATAATAGGCTGCAGCACAGAAAGAAAAGAGGGGTGTTGAGGAGAGCAGAGACTAATTACAGACACTAATAATAAGTGACAGGAATAGGATCCATGGGTGGGTGGTGAGCCAGTGTGGGGTATTTGGCCTTTCAGCACCCACTGGGTGACAAGTGACTCTCGCATGCAGGAGGTGAAGGAGCGGCTGCTGTGTCACGCTATTGTGGGGAAAGAGAAAGCAAAGAAACAGATAATGCAAGTGGATGTCACCTGCAAGTTTATTTTTCCTGTTGTGGAAATATCTTCCAGAGTAATCAATTTCCGTGTGGAGAAGGTAAGTCTCTGGATTGCATCCTGGTATTCAAAGGTGTAACTGTTAAATTGGCTGGAAGTAAATAGAGATGTATGCAGTTCTGGGATTGAAAAATGTGAAATGCATAGGAAGGGAAAGGAGGTCTATGGCCACTTGAGGTTGTTTTCCCTTGTCTCCTGTTTCTGTAGAAACCCAGTGATGTCCTGACTCCACAGTACAAGCCTCTGTCTTTCAAAAACACCTCCTCCCTGCCACTCAGCATTGTGCTGAACTTGGAGCAGCCGTTCCAAATCTGTGATGTGGACCAGCAGCCCCTCCATGCAGATTCTGAGGTGAGCATCTGTGGGCTTGTTCAGTGGGATTTGAAGAGGAGGGATGTGGTGGTACATTTCTGTTGGGAGGTCCTTGAGATCAGAAGTTTATTCTGTAGTGTCAGCAGTGGATTGGCCTGAGCTACTTCAGCAGATTTGCTGAAGGAAGCAAAATCTCATCTGAATTGGGAACATCCATGCTGGCTCTAAGACATGAGGAGAAGGGAGCAGGAAACCAGGTCTGGGCAAACCACACAGTAAAGGTGTCTCCTGGAAAGCATCCCAGCTCTCCAGCAGCCATCCCCTTGTACTGCTGCCGAGCACAGAAACATGAGCCTGAGAGAATCTTGGACCAGAGTGTGGTGCCTGCAGACAGAGCCTCACTCTGAAGAAATGAGGGTGAACTGAGAAGCTCACGCTGGGGTCACATTTTGAACATTTACTCTTTCCTGCTGTCAGACCATGGGACTTGATCACAAAGGTGATTAATGCTCTTCATCTCCTTACAGCCCATGACACTGGATGCAGGGGAGGAACTTCATCTCTGCATCCAGTTTAACCCAGCTTACGAGAACAATCTGTATAGTCGGGTAGCAAAGAGGGCTCTCAGGATGGGCTTTGTGGAGCATCCTCATGAGGAGCGGATCACTGTTCATGGAGAAGTCTACTTCCCAAATCTCCATCTCCAGACCAAGGCTCTGGACTTTGGCTGCATTATGAATGACACTGAACAAGTGCTGTATATGGAAATGACCAACTGCAGCCCAATTCCTGTCAAGTACCACTGGTCATTCCAGACAGACAGCCAGGTGAACACCATAAGGTATGTGCACCTTTGCCCTCTGCTGAAAGCTCTTGTTCCTGGTGTCCTCTTTGTACTTTGCAAAGACTAAGGGTGTTTGCCTGGGATTTGACAAAGTGCTTTTGAGTTTTCCTTGTGGAAATAACACTGGCCAGCCATGGTCAGGCTGGAAATTCAGGGAATAGGTGATCTCCACGAGTTTGACACTGGGCTGGAAACAATGTCCTCCAACCTAACTGGGATTGTAAGACATTCCTGATGCTTTTCACATAGCCAGTAACCTGGAGTCCTGCTTTATCTCTGGAGCTACAAAGCCATGCTTAGGCACTTGAACAAGCAGATCTATAACGTGACCTCTTTTTCTTCCCTGCCAACCTGATTTGTGGTGCTTTCCTACAAAGGACCTACACAGAACATGGTGCTGCTGTGTCCCAGTCTCTCACTGCTGCTTTGCTATAGGCTCCATAGTGGTTTCCCCTGGGAAGGAAAACTGCTTTCTCAGACCTCTGTGACCTGAGGCAAAGACCACCTTTAACACCTGTTAAACCACACTCACCTTCACAGAGCAGGTCTTTGGTGTTTGACAGAGATCAGCAGGTTCTGCAGCTTTAGGAATGGCTGCAGCTGTTGGGGGGAGCACTCATCTGAGCACCCCTGGAAGCTGCAGGGCTGGGATGTACTTTCCAAGCCCAAGAGCAGTCCTGCAGTCATGCTGGGGCACATCTATAAACACATTTCTGGCAGTTCCTCCTGCTGTGACCTCTCTGCAGAGTTCAGAAGTCTGGGCTGGGCACTTTTCATGGCAGAAGTGAAGGGTTTTTCCATAATGCCCCAGGAAACCAAGGAAACCAATGCCCCAGTTAACCACTGGGCACTGAAGTGCTGCTGTTACAAAGAACAGAGCTCAACCAGAAACAGATTTGTTTAGGGAATTGGGATCTGGCTCAAAGGCAATGACCTCTATAGCTCTGAGGAGGGTCGTGTTTGACTGTGTGGGGAATACCTGCAGCCTGGCACAGTGTCATGCAGGCACAGCTTGAATGTGTCCCCAGCATGGCATTAGAAACACAAGCAGAGTCACCTTGAGCACCTGCTGTGATTTAATACAGGGAATGTGACCTGAGTTACCTGGGAGTGTTGAAAAATATTAACTTCCCCCTAACCCAACAATGTTGGGGAAACATTCCAGGTAAACATCTGGGAGAGCTGCAGAGTTTCTGGCATTGGCCCTGAGGGGGATGAGGAAGGGTTGGCGCTTTCAGGTGGGTGCTGGGGGGACTCTGCTGGTTCATCACTGACCAGATCTGCCCCTTTGTGCTCTAGTCTCACTTTTTTGCACAGTTTCTCTGTCTTTTCTTTTCCCACTGTGCTTTTTGCCTCCCCATGAGGCCTTCATATCTGTCCTCTGTAGCTCCTCATTGCAAGCAGTTACCAGCTGTCTGCACTGCTGCTATCCCAGCATCATCCCTGGGCTGTTCCAAGCATGGACCTGTTCCAGCCTGGTTTTGGAGTGGCTGTTACTGAACTCACCACACCAGCACCCAGCCAGGGGCCACATCTCGATGAGGAGCTGCTCTTGCAGGCATCCCTCTCTCCCTCTACAGGTCCATGATCATAGTTATGTTATTTTCCAGGTTCAACCCATCACCACCTAAATTCAAACCCCAGTCACTAAAGAAGAAGGGACCGTTTGCAAGGAAATACTCTGGTATTGAAAGTTCGGAGGAGCCAACCGAAGACCTGGAAATAATGCAGGATTCTTCCCAGGAGAGTCCTGTCCAGGAGAGTCCTGTCCAGGAGAGTCCTGTCCAGGAGGGTTCTGTCCAGGAGGGTTCTGCCCAGGAGGGTTCTGTCCAGGAGGGTTCTGCCAAGGACAGCTCTGCCCAGGGAGATTCTGCCCAGGTCAGTTCGGCCCAGGATGATTCTGCCCAGGAAGGCTCAGTCCAGGAGGATTCTTCCCAGGAGGCTTCTGCCCAGGACAGTTCTTCCCAGAAGGATTCTTCCCAGAAGAGTTCTTCCCAGCAGTCATCAGATGCACAGGACTCCCTGGACACAGAGGTAGATTTTCTTGTGCACCTACCACTTGCATTGCCTCCCCAGCTTGCCACCGAAAAGCCATGCTTGTGCCGACCTCCCTTTTTGCTGCCCTTCTGTGCTGTGCCCTGAGAGTGGGCTGGGCAGCACGGCCAGTGGCTAGACATGGAGTGTCTGGGGAAGGAGAAATAAGATAGCTTTGCTTGGAGAAGCCCACTCAGATCCTACAGACCTATGATGAGTTTGGGATTTTTTGGCTTATTCTCTATACAATAAAGAAAATACTGCAGCCTGTGGTGCTTCTTTTCCAGGTGCTGTCATCCACTACCTCAGAGCCTAAGAGCCTGATGAGGATGAGGAGGTTCAGGCAGTTCTCAGAGGTGGGGCACCTTGCCTTGGGAATGGAAGAGGTTAGTGGGAATCTGTCTCACTTCTATGTTTCGGATGTGGAAAGTGGTTCTGTAGCCCCCACTCCTACTGGTGGCCCTCAGCATTGCCCATAGAGGGGCCTCACATTCCTCAAAGCCCATCACAAAGCTCTGCTGAAGCAACTGGTCACTGGAGAGGCCAGGTGGGACATTTTGTAGGACTGCCCCAGGATGCTCCCTTTGCAGCACCTGTGGAGGGCATTGCTTCTATTTACCTCATCAGGTGGTTGACAGGAAATTTTTGTAGGAACTTTCGCTGTAGCATCTTGAGAGAGCAGCATGTAAATCAGAGAGAGAAAAGCCTCAGAAGTCAGATGAGCTGGGCTGGAGTCCTTCCCCCTGCTCCAAGGGCTCCTGCCTCCAAGTCTCCTGTTTTTCTTAAGGCAGTGAGAAATGTTTCTAAAGGCAAGCTCTGCAGCAGAGAGAATTTCTTGCTGCCAGGAGATATTCCAGTTTACTTTAATGTAGTGTATACTCATTGATAAGAGAGTATGGGAGAAGATTTTCCCCACGGTCCCTCCACTGGTCAGTGGCATGGACACAGGAGGAGATTAGGGTGATTCTGGCTGTGTTTGGGGAATAGACCCCTCCAGCTATGACTGTACTTTAATCCAAGACACTGCTGCTCTTTTGCATCCATTTCTACACTCAACACCTCAATCTCTCCTCCCCTTCCTCCAGGTTTTCGATGTCCTGCCGCTGTGGGGTGAGCTGCTGCCGGGCCAGAGCCAGCAGGTCTCCTTCACCTTCTTTGGCCATGCCAACATTGTCGCCCGTGTCAAGGCACTGTGCCACGTGGAGGGAGGCCCCACCTATGAGGTGACGCTGGCTGGAGAAGCCTCATACCCCAGCTACCAACTGGATTTGAATGAGATCGACTTTGGGCTGCAGGTACCACACGCTTCTCCTGACACAGCTCCTTGTCTTGGAATCATGGCCAGTGGGTTCCTGCCCACCTTGATCCTAGGCTCTCTCACCTTCTCAGCTCCTTTGTTGGCTCTGGGGCTTGGAAGTACAACCTTTGAGGGATATGTCCAGCATTCAAGCTGGTTTTTAAATGGCCTTCTCCACCCCTCCCCCCTGGCCAAGGGACCTAACACCCCCCTCTTCAAGGGACCTAACACTGCCTCCGGGGGAAGGTGGGATCCCAGCAAAGATGTCCAGAGGGGCATATCTCTGAGACAACCCTCCACTGATCTGCTCCTAAAGCTTGAGCTCCAAGGAGATGCTCTTGTCTAATGATCTTGCTTAATCCACAAAATACTCCAGGGAGGAAGTTGGGCTTTTAGTCACTGTAGCTGAAGAGAGTGTCCCAGCATAATCCCCACTTTACTTCTTTTCAGTTGAAAACCCATATATATTTCCATCTTCTGGCCCGGACTGTGTTGCCCTGGGTGTCTCTCTTGTCACCTGTATGTTTCTTGCCAATATTTGCATGCAGGTGCCTTTTCTTCTGGCATGCCCCGGTACCACCTCCTTTGTTTCTCCTGGCTGTTGGTGACCCCTCAGAGTGCAGAGGACCTGCATCCCCTGGTTTAATTATTACTGGCCTTTACATGGTTTTACCACCCCTCTGTAGTTGTGTGGTTGCATTGTGACTGTTTGCTTTCAACCCCACGAAAGAGGAAAGAGATTCCCAGCAGCAGGCCTGTATCTATAACTTCCCACTCCTCTATCCTCTCTCCAGTTGTTTAATGAAGTCCTTGAAGAAGAGGTCACGCTGCGGAACACCGGCGTGGTTGAATTCACCTACGTGGTGTCAAACGCTGGCACTGGCACTGCAGCAAACCTTCTGCCTTGTGTGCCTGTGGTCATGCCCACCACAGTGAGTAGCACAAGTGATTGGCTCTGGCCCCATGTCAGGTGGCCCAGGAGAGAATTAAAGGAAAAAAGCGGGGGGGAGGGGAAGGAGGAAAAAAGCAGGGGGGAAACACCAAACCCAGCCCTGAGAGACAGGGCTGTAAGCAAGTGCTGGTGGGGGCAGAGAGGTCAAGCAAGTGCTCACCTAATAGACTCCCCCATGGCCTTGGCTGGTGGGTACCACTGGCCAGAGGCACAAGTGCTGGGCTCTCTGGCTGTGCTGACACTGGAGTTGGGTGCTGCTGGCTCTTCTGAGGGTCACCTTATTCCTTATCCCTGCCTCCCTGCTGCCAGTGCTAAGCAGCATTTACATAATCCTTGCTTGGGCTTGAAGCTCCTTTGCCAGAAATTGTCACAGCCTCTGTGCTGGTCCCTCCCTCCTCCAGCTTTGCTTCTCTGCAGCAGTTTTGTGGGGCAGTGAGGGGGCCAGGGAGGAGCAGGACTGGAAGAGCAAGGAGAAGAGTTTGCAGCATGCCACCATCCCAGCTTCTCAGTCCTGCCTGGATGTCTTAGGGATTGAGCAGTGTTCCTGTCTTTGGCTTTCTTTGGAATGGGAAGAGAAAGCCAAATGGCATTCTGATTTTTTTATGCCTGTCTTGTCCAAGGAATAACACACTGGTGCCCTCTTCCTGTGAGCATCCACAGACACAGTTCTGCATGGGCTATGCAGTCAGTTGCCGTAGCAGCATCCTGTTGCTGGCAGCTTGGCTTGGCTCCCTTTGGCTGCAGTGATGTTGCATGCTGGAGTAACTCAGGGGACCGAGTGGCAGGGTTTGTCCTGCTCAGCTGCTTCTACCTGCAGTGGGAACAGGAATGGGGAGCCAAGGGTCCAGCCCAGTGTGCAGGGGCGAGCCAAGGAAAGCTTCAGCTGTGTCCTGTCACCCAGAGCCATATTTTCCTTCAACCTCGCTGGTGTGAGCCTGTTGTGGAACAGAAAGGCCTTGCAAAGTGAGGACCTTGCTGCCCTTGTAAAATCCTTGCTCACTTCTGTTACTTTGGCTGTCTAGAAAAGCATTCTGGGAATGACTCAGCTAAACTAGAGGTGAAAAACAAGTTACAGAATTGTAAAACAATTATTAGAACCAATAAGTGCTCAAACCATGGGGCTCGTAGCTGGTTACATCTGATGCCTGTTCCTATTGTGATGTATGGTAGGTAGTTAAGCACATTTGTTGTGCCTCACAAGTGTGTAAACTCAGAATAAACTAACAGTTTAAGAACCCTGGATTTTTACAATAAAGTGTCTTCTCTATACCATCATGTGCCCTTAAAAAACACTGCATGAGCCCAGCCTGGGGCTTGGACAGCATTTCTGGAAGCCTGAAGAGGAGGTGCCCTTCCTGCCATCACTCTCATCCCCAGATCTCATCCTAGCTCCTGCATTTCCAGAGATGTATGTTTGCAGGAAACCATGCATCGGGATGCATTCATGTGCCCTTGGTGTAACTGCAGAGGCAGAAGGTGTTTTTGTTGGGATCATTAATAAGGGATCAGGCCCTTCAACACCAGCCTGGAATTGCTGATGTGCTCTGACAGGGGCTGCTGGCCCTTCTGAGAGTGCAGGCACTTCACTCCTCTTCCACAGAGCCTGGCAAAAGAGCTTTTATTTGTTGAGCATGACTCTTGCTGGCGGAGGTCAAGTCCTGTTAGCAGCAGAGCTGTGCTCACATCAGGCTGTGCTGGGGCTGCAGCCTTGTGAGCCCTCGGGAGGACACACTGCAGCCCAGGGTTGGAGGCGCGAGCTTTTGGGCACAAGGAAGTTAGAAGGTGATGTGGTCTGATGGTTTCTTTAGATGAGAACCTGTCTTCTCAGCCTGTCTGTCCCCTCAGCCATCCCCCATCAAACCTTCTTTGATGCATTCCCTTCCTCCTCTCCCATCCCTGCAGGGTTCTATTGCACCTGGCAAGAAGCAAGTGTTGAAAATCTATTACCTGCCAGGAAGACTGAGAGTCTTCTGCAGCACTTTCCAGGTCCAAGTGAGTTTTCTGGAACCAGTAGATATCCTCCTGAAAGGAGAGGGAACCTTCCCTAGGATTACTGTGGACCTACCCTGGATGTTGAAAGGTGAGCACTGCCTGTCTTCCAGGAAGATCCCCTGTTTTTTGACCCTACCATAGCCCATCGGGCAGCTCACACCCATCTCCACCAAGTTTGGAGGTTGCAGGGCTGCCTGTCCAATGCTTGACCTCCCCGGTTGCTTCCTGAGTCTTGAGCACTTGAGCCCATTTGGGCTTTCTCCCAGGAACCATCCTGCAGATCTTGCCAGCACATTGTTGGAGGCCTGGAAAGATGATGGCTAGGCAGAAAAGCTTGGGAAAACTGTAAGAGAGGCTAGCAGGGCTTTTGGCAGGGTTGGATTTGCATGACATTGCAGGGTATGAGAGAACAAAAATAAGTGAGAGTAAACATGAAGATTCAGAGGGGAACAGCAGCATCTACTTTTTATAGATGGCTGGGTTTGTTTCTGGGAGAGGCCAGTGTTGGGGATGATGCCTGATGATTTTTTGCCTTTTTATATATATCCTTTTATACATTTTTATACCCTTTTTTTATTTTCTGTACCCTTTATACACTCTTTGTACCATTAGCCCACATCCTTGCAATTTTTGTTGTCTGATATTCTAGCTTAGTTTTGGAGTCCTGCAAGGCAAAAAGACCAAACATTCACAGCAGGAAGCCAGAGAGCTGTATACTATCTCAAAACTCGAGACTTCAACCTTGATTGAAGCCTTCTCTCTAGAGCATATTTTGTAAACTGGGCTGTAGCCTTATTTAGGGGGGAGTGATTAGAAGAGGGGGAGAATTACTTCATTTATTAAGTTTCTTATTGGAGAACTCTAGATAGAATTGGTAATTTTGCAAGGTCCATAAAATTGTATACACATTACACAGTGAGTGTGCATCTTGACATGTTCCACCACCTTTGAAGAGCTGTGCACCTAGGATCCTATTAAAATACCTAAGTAAAACCCTTTTACCCCTTATTAACTGTGTCTGCGTCATATTTCTACCAGCTGAAAGGCAACAGGGAAGTGGGACTTCCCATCTTAAATGGGATTGGCAATGCACACACATTTCTATTTGTGGATAATTTTTCCTCCAGGAAATGAAAAATACAAGAAGATACTGAAAGAGATAAGAAAAAACATGAAAAGACACGTTGAGGACAATGAACCCTATTCTCCGTGCAACACTTCTGACCTGGAGCGACGCATGGATGACTCTGATGACGAGGAGGAGGAAGATGAGGAAGAGGAGGAGGAAGAGGGAGAGGAGGAGGAGGAAGAAGAGGAGGAAGAGGAGCAGGAGGGGCAGGAGGAACAGGAGGAGGAAGAGGAGGAGGACCAGTATTCCCTCTCAGAGAGGCAGTATTCACTCTCAGAGGAGCAGTATTCGCTCTTTATACGGGACTCAAAGAAAGGTTTGTTTCTGGGAGAGGCCAGTGTTGGGGAAGTGGGACTACCCAGCTTAAATAGGATTGGCAATGTACCCAGTCTTCTATTTCTGGATAACTTTTTTTCTTTCAGAAAATAAGAAGATACTGCTAGAGGAAGAAGAAAACCCGGAGGAAGAAGAAGGAAACTCGGAGGAAGAAGAAAGCTCGGAGGAAGAAGAAACACAGAGCAGTGAATCGTCTTATCTGGGGTCATCTGTGACCATGGGGTCATCCATGAAGTCATCCACGGATGAGTCTGGCACTGTTGTAAGAACAGCTGCTCCCCCGCTTGGCAAATGCCACCTTCTCCATGTCAGTTGAGCCCCTTGCATGCCACAGCAGCTTCCTGGTGCCCTGATGGCACTTGGGACCTCTCTACCCACACCTGGCCATGACCATGTGTCTGCTCAGCATTGCCCCAGGGGCTGCCCCTCTGGTCATGATCCCTCATGGAGATGCACCAACTTCCTGGCTGCTCCAGGGAGGGATCCTGACAGCCATGCTCAAGGGATGGGAGGAGACGCAGATAATTTCTGGGAAGTTGGTTGTTCCCAACCCAAGCCCTGCAAGGTTTACAGACTTTAGCAGCAGCAGCTTGACTGTGTCCTGGGACTGTACTGGCAGTGCTTTTTTCCAAGCTGCTTAGCCACTGGCTGAGGGCAGGCAAGTATCTGGAGCTCTGGAAAATTGTTGGCTTGTCTGTCTGTCTGGCCAGATCAGCTTTTCTAACAGTTTCTGGGCAGGCAAAGATGCTGGAGATGCTCCCTGGAGTTGAGGCCCTGGCTAAGAGCGCAGGTGTCACAGACACTGAGCAGCCAGACACCAGGACCCCATCTCCCCTCTCAACACGAGCAGGGTGGGATCCTTTTTCAGATGCAAACCTTGGGAAGGACCTTTGCTAACCAGACACTGTCTTTTTTTTTTTCCTCAGGAAGAGACTTGGATGCAGATGCAGATAGAGGAGAAGCTGATAGAGAATCGTATTCGGGAGCTGGAGAAAGCTGTCACCTCCCGTGCCCCGAAGGACAGGGTCTTTAATAAGCGCATACGTCAGAGTCTTCTTGAGTGAGTAGGGACTCACATCCCCATCTCCAGGTGCCCCGTGGGTAACACCCAGCAGTGCCCCCTGCTCCTGAGAGCTCCTTGTGTCTGCAGAGCTGGGAATAGCTGGGGATTTCAGAAAGGGTCTGCTCCTGGTGGCTGTGACACTCTCTCTATGAGCAGCTGAGTGCCCTCCCTTCCCCAGCATCATGCTGAGCCTGGGGCTGCTCAGCTCCCCACAAGTGGGGGGTTCTGTTCCTAGAGCTGAGGGGGTCCAGTGCAGACTATCAAGCCCTTCCAGGCAGCACAGACAGTTCCTGCTGACAACTCCAAGCTGCCATCTTGGTTCCAATGAATAGAGCACACTGAGCAAAAAGAATCACACAGGTCGACAGACCCTTGGAAACCCTAAGTCAGGTGGCTTGGATGCTGGTGAGATGGCAGGGCTTACCTAGGTAACTTTCCCTTTGCTCCTTTATAACACAGCACAGGCACAGGAGGCTCTACTTCAGGAAGAAGACGCTCTGCAAAACAGATCATTCATATGCTTTCCTGAGTTGGGTTGCTCTGGGAAAGGACATTACTGTGAATTTTGCCAGTATTGATTATTACACTCATTGGCACTGGTTTGGTGGCAGTTCTGGTTGCAGAGCAGAGACGATTTCCTGTGCAAGCAAATCTTATTCTTAGGTCCCAAAGCAATTTCAGGCTCAGGCTGTACACCAGGCTAAGCAGTTTCATTGAGACCAGTGGAGGCAGTGTACTTACCTATACTGGCTTTTCATAGCAGAGGAGCTGTGACCAGTGTCCATTTTCAACTAATTTTATTTTCAGATACCACTGGTAGCTGATAAAACCTAGGACCTGCATTCCTTGTGACTTCTCAAAGTCATTGCCGGGTGGTCAGGCCTTGCTTGCGTTTCACAGGCTTGAGTTGACTTTTTACAGCAATGAATACGGAATTATCCACTTTATTTGTATCCTCCATCCACTTGAAGATGTAGCCAGGCTGTGGTTTAAGGACTGTCCTTATTCCTTCTTCTAGCATTGAGCTGCCTGAATACATCCTGAATATGGGCCGTGTCCGTGTCAAGGAATCTAAGAGTCGTATTGTGAAAATCACCAACCCTGGGCTGGTCCCAGTGTCCTTCCAGGTCAATGGAAGTGTCCTGCGTGGCACAGGTAACCAGTGCTGGAGAGACTTCCTGTGGGCTTGAAGAAGCTGTCTTGAACAGATTAGTTTAAGCTGCTAAACATGAGGTGGGGTTTTGAGTGTTTTCCTCTCAGGGCCTCTGTAGGGAGCTTCAGAGCCTGAACTCTCCTGGCCAGCCATGCCCAGGGACCTGGCCTGCCTGTGACAGCCCTAATGCTTCAGTGCAGGGGCCAGATGGGCTTATCACCCTGGTCACCTCTCAGCATCTTCTGCCCTTGGCTCCCATGGGCATTGAGCATAGAGTTTCTTTGGACACTCTGTGAACCTGTGTCGCAAACTTGTGGGATCTGTCGTGATTTGTAAGTGCTTTGTTTAGAGTTCACACTGTCACAGCACTTGTGTTAGGCCTTTATTGAGAAAATAAACTGTGATATCCTCTGGTGGATCAAAAGAGGCCTTGAGGCAAGTCTGTGCTTCCATCAAACAGTGGTTCACTGTGTCTAAGGGGAGCTCAGGTGTCTCCTCTAAGTTGTTGTCACAGAAACAGCACAACATGGGGGAATCTTGGCTGGAAATTCTCCTTTGGAGAGCTCTCTGCAGTCTTCCCTGAGGTGCCTGAGGAAGGAATTGCTGGAGCTCCTCAGCTGATCTGTTTTGGTTTTACCATCCAAGGTGGACATTGTATGCTGGCTGTGAAAGCCCTTTTTCTTTGAGGGGAAAAAAGGCAACAGCATCTCTGGAGATGGTGAAGGGTCTTCCCAGAGATGCCAGCCAGGACACCTGTATGACTTTAACAAGCTTGTGGCACATTTCCTCTTGCTTGTGCATCTCAGCTGCTTTATTTTCATCCGTTCAAGGTTTCAGCGTGGAACCAGACAAGGTGCAGGGCCTGACCTACTGCCGCTCCTGCGAACTCAAAGTGCGCTTTGATAGTTCCAAGCTGCAAGTGGGAGACGTGGATGTGGTCCTGCCCATCAAGGTACCACAACTTTTCAGGCAGACAGCAGGCTGGGCACAGCAGCAGATGTCACCTGGACTCTCAGCTGAATCCTCTGTCCTTCTCTAGGTGGCAGGAGGTTACACAGTTCGCATCCACATCTCTGCCACTGTGATTGACTCCTGTAGTGAGGAAACAAAACCGATCTTCTCCACCAAATTCAGATTATCTTCAGAGAGATCAGAGAGCTATGACAACGAGAGCTTGAGGAGGTCCGAAATGTCTTTTAACTTTTCTTTGTCAAGGTGATGATACAGTTGGGGTCTCTGGATTTCAGCAGAAGCCAAGGACTCTTTAGTGCATCCAAAAATCATATCCTGTGGCTCCTGCTCAAAGATGCTGGGGAGCTTTGGTTGCAGCCCCAGGGATGAGGAATGCTCACTTCAGCAGTAACCTCCTTGCATCAATCAGCTGCACGATCCCTGTTTTTCCAGTTGGGAAAGGGAGGTGTAATGGTTTATAGGGGTCCAGCAGAGAGCTCTAATGCTGACCAGAGAAAAGGGGTTTTGCTCACAGGCTAGTGTCCAACGTCTCTGCAGGACCTCTTCAGCTGAGGGTGTGGTGAGGGGCTCCCCCAGCATCATGCTGGGTCTGGAGGAAGAGGTGGGAGGGTTATTCCCACTTGGGAAATTAGAGGAGCAGTAGCTGTGTTCTATCCCAAAGCTGCCTTTGCTTGTGGCCATCCCACCCTCCATACTTTGAGCTCTCAGATAGATACTGCCATAATTAGATTATAAGATTTCTGGGCTGCTTGCTGACTTTGTAGACCTTGTGATGTATTCTCATTTGTGACTGAGAGACATATTTGTATTTAAGTGTTTATACCTATAAAGTGAGTGGAATATTCACAGTCAGTGAAGGGCCAAGCACCAGTGAACTCTTTCTTCTTCACTTGCTGTGTAAATAGCAAGAAGGGCAATTGAACTGGTGAACCTCCTGATTTCCAAATGGCTTTATTCAGGATAGCCCTCATTTATTTTTCTTATTAGTGGATGATTCCATGAAGCATTTCTCTCCTGTTCTGGAATACAGATGTTAAGCCAGTAAAACTGTTATTTAAAAAAAAAACTTTGCCATTTCTATACTTGTATGGTTAAAGTGGCATGGTTTCTTCTCCAGTGATACTGCTTAAGTTGTGAATTCATCTGAGGATGGAAAAAGTGAATAATCCAAATATTCTTCAGAAGACAAGCCTTGAAATGTTCAGTCCTGAAGTTCTTTCTGAAACTGGGAAGCTCTTTGTGAAGAAATTTCCCTATGCTAAGCCAGTGAATGCTTTTACATGTGATCCCATGGAATTTCACTCACTCTGAGGGACTCAATGAATGAATTGAAGAACCTACTGAGTGAGAAGAACCTCGAGGATTGGCATTGGCACACCTCGTTTACCAATAAAGCAGGGAAAATAACATCTCATGTGAAGAAATATGTGAATGCTGAGCTCTGTACCCAGGCATGGGGCAAATTTCATGAGTTCCTGTGCAGTTTTTGTCTTCTCCCAGAAGAAGATCTTCAGGATGGAGAACTGAATTCTGTCCACCTCTGTGAAGCACCTGGAGCTTTTATAGCCAGCCTTAACCACTACTTGAAGTACCACCATGCCCCTTGTAACAGGAATTGGGTAGCTAATACTCTAAACCCATATCAGGAAGCCAGTGACACCCTTATGATGATCATGGATGACTGTCTGACAGCAAATGCTAGTATTACCTTGGTGGTACTTTGGCCCAGATAGCACTGGGGATTGTTGCAGACTAGTAGAGAGAAGGCTCTTGGTCAGATGTGAGATTTATGATACTGATTATGTGGATAACTATGACTAAATGTATTGCTAATACAGTATCTAAATATTGTCAATGTAGTATAAAATGTAATCAGGTCTAAAGGGTTATAATACAAGCAGGTTTGGCTAGAAATGTACAAGTGTCTTGGTTTGAAAGGCAGGTGTCTGCCAAGAGAGGTTGAACCCTCCCTTAGGACAGAGAATGTGATTTTTCCCCTCCCTCCGAATTATTTAATTTTGAAAAATCAAGGGCTTTCAGGCAAAGGTATGGGAAAAAAGAATATCAGTTCTTTACTAGTATCTATAAACAAGCAATAACAATAATAGCAACCAGAACTAGAACCAGAAAACCAATAGCAGATGGCTTGTGAGCTGCTGAGCCTTTGCCCGTGTGGTGTAATCACGGTTGCAAGCAGCAGGGGCGCTGTTGAGCTCCCGGCCGGGCAGGGCAGGTGCAATGACTCCCGAGTGGCTGCAGGTGGCGCTGTGGCGCAGGGTCAGGTCAGCCTCAGGCAGCTGGTAATGGCGGGCAGGCTGAGAAGCGTGCAGGGCAGCGAAGCAGCTCAGAGCAGCGAAAAAAAGCAGGGCAGCAGGGGCAGGAGCTGTCTCTCTCCCCGGCTAGCTAGCGAGGTAGCAAGGATTTCTGCAGTCACAGCAGATGCTGCGGTCTCGTGCAGCAGAGGCCAGGGGCAGGCAGCAGAGGCAGCCGGACTCTCCCAGCAGCAGCTGCGAGAAACGCAGCCCGGGGAAATGTGCCCTTCCCAGTGGGAAAAAAGGTTGAATCAAAGCTCACCCAGCCAGGAGAAGAAAAACAGGGCACAGTTGGATTTCCTCTGGTCGCAGCCGAAAAAGCAAAGAGCAGCTTCTCCTCTCAGCATCGGAACCAGGAGAGAACGTTCCAAGGGCCGGCTCTTCCCTTACCCTGCCCTGCCCAAGCACACCTTTTGTCTTTTACAAAAGACTTGATGGCTCTAAACATCCAACTATTTGTTGCTTAGTAACAGTGATGGAGAAAAAATTCTAAGGCCTTCCCCAAACTCCGACAACAAGTTTACAGTCTTTGGCGTTGCAGAACTCACAGTGACAAAGCAACAAAGCACCTATGGAGCTATTTCAGGATTTTATCTCTAGACATGACTAGATCTTAGTCAGATCTGCAGTCAGAGGCACCAGGAAGCCTGCTGGGGCATGCGAGGGGCTCAGGTGACACAGGGAGGGGCATGTGCCTTTCAGCAATTGGTCCTTGGCAGGTGCAATAGAACCCTGCACCTGGTGAAGACCTGCACCTGGGAGAGGAGGAAGGGAATGCATCAAAGAAGGTTTGATTGGGGATGGCTGAGGGGACAGACAGGCTGAGAAGAGAAGACAGGTTCTCATCTAGAAGAAACCATCAGACCACATCACCTTCCAACTTCCTTGTGCCCAAAAGCTCACGCCTCCAACCCTGGGCTGCAGTGTGTCCTCCTGAGGGCTCACAAGGCTGCAGCCCCAGCACAGCCTGGTGTGAGCACAGCTCTGCTGCTAACAGGGCTTGACCTCTGCCAGCAAGAGTCATGCTCAACAAATAAAAGCTCTTTTGTCAGCTGCTTTGTAAATAAATCTGATTTCAATATATTATTTGCCTTGTTTTTATAAGATTATGCAGCATTTTACTGGGCATAGTCGGAAGGATGTCAATAGAAGGGTTTTTGGGGAGGCAGGGCAGTGTCCCTTCTCCTCCAGGGATGGAATGGGTGAAGGAGAAGGGGTTGGCCTGGAGGAGGTGGTAGAGAGACCGAGCAGTGCTGCCACGACAGAAGAGGAGATGGTAAAGAGAGCATGTGTGCCACCTTGGGATGTGTGCACCTTGCATGTGTGCCTGGTACAGGCACAGGCACACTGTGATAATTCCAGAAGATTGGAAACAGAAAAACAGCTAGAGACAGATGTCTTAAAAGGAGAACTAACAGGGAGAGAGAGCAAATACATTTACTGGAATGAAGGATTGAAATAAAGCTACAACAACAACAAAAACCAAAAAACCAATAGGATTGTCCATTTCTGGATGGTGACAGCAAGATGTGGATCCAGAGGACTGGGATGGGGATATTTCAGGAGATTCTGATGAACATAGTTCTGAAGGATTAGGGGAAGTGTGTGGCCTCTTATATAAAAAGGTCGGTAGGTCCACATGGCCGATTTTCACTCTATCACTGTATGCCCAATCCCATGGAAGGGACTGGAACTTGATGCACAAGCTAAACTTTTGTGCAGCCTAGGGGAAACAGAAACTGAGTGTTTGTGGAGAATCTCTGTGATGGGGGAGGTCAGATTGTGGGAAGTGACAAAGAAGTGAGCAGGTTTGGGGGTCCTAGAATGGTTTTGAGCAATGGGGCAGTAGGTGTGTTACCACTGAGTGGTTTAGGTCAATTAAAGAACCAGCAAAGGTATCAGGGCACTGGTCAGAGCACCAAGGCTGCCAGAGTGTTGCGGTGGCAATGGCACACCTGAGTGCCCCAACCCCATGGGAGGGAGATGGGGCTGGCTCATGGGCATGGTACGCTCCCATGACCCCCAGCTCTCCAGGCCATTTGGAATGCACCAAGTTTGACAGCTACTCCTCTCCCCCTCCCCTGATTACAAATATGGATTGAGTTCTAGAATATTCTCCTTTGTTCTTGTTAAAGCAAATATTTGGTTGGTGTTCTTTATATGGTGTTGGTATCCCTTTGGTTATAAGCGTTGTCGTTCAAAAATCCCCCTTTCCCCATTAGCTCCCCTAGCCTCCTCCTTCCCTTTCCCCTCCCACTTTAATTGCTGCTACATGAGGGTGCTTGGGGCCATTTTGTTGCTGCCTCCAAGCCCCCTCCAACTCCCCTCACCTTTCTTCAATAAACCCTCCTTGGAGCACCGACAAAGTGGACTGCGTCTCTCGCTTTCTTCTGCGACCCACTGACAGCATTTGAGCTCCCTTGGAGCCCCAACTGCCCACTCCCGCGGTCTCTCCCTTCCACGAACTCCTGGGTGGTGTGGCACCCACGGACAAAACCTCCACACCAGAGTTCAGGGAGTGTTTGGACAATGCTCTGAGGCACACGGTGTGGTTGTTGGGGCTGTCCTGTGCAGGGCCAGGAGCTGCACTTGATGATCCTTGTGGGTTCCTTCCAACGCAAGATAAACTCTGATAAAGGCAAACACTTTTGCTCATGCACACTTTCTCCCATTTCCTGCTAAATTAAGGAAGTGAACAACCATACGTCAGGGGATTAGGAGGTTAATTCTGTAGGAAGGCACCTTACTATGCTAACAAAAAAGCCTGTACTGCTGCTCAATGCAAATTTTTTTTCTTCTATTTCAATCTCTCACCTTTCTGTGTTCTAAGCCAGCCTGTACCCTTGTAATATTTTTCTTCCACCAGTTTTGACTATTTTTGGTTGTCACATTTCTCTGTGTATTATCAAATGTCAGCCCTAAAAGGGGACTTGAAGAATATTTATTTTAAATGGCTTTTATGATTCTCAGGGAAAACCTTAAATTCATAACAATTCCTCTAGAGATTAATACTAACTCCCTTTTTGGGTTCTGTATTCATTTTTGAAAATTTTTTAAAAGTTTTTCTGCAATAATATGATAGCCTTTGGCCCAGAGGGTTAATAATTTTATCTAAGATGATGTATTTTTGCCCAGCATCCCCGAGCTGCAGAGCTCAGCACTAAACAAGTCATGTATTCCTTAAGTAGCCCACATCCAGCACTGTAGTACAAGATTACCAACCAGTTCAGCTTTCCAGTTCCACAAGAAATCTAGGAATGTAACTCTGTCCACAGCCCGCTTAGCCATGTAATCCTAAACCATGACAACTCCTGTACCCTTATGTCGCTGTTGAGCCGCTAGCAGAGAAAAAGACCCAGATTCTCAGCGTGGCATAGAAAAGAGAGCTTTTGTTATTTGATTCCAACTTATATAGATTTTTCAGAGGTCACTCAGATTGGTCAGTTAGAAACCTCCCCCTAGGCCTGATTGGCCAGGCCTGAACTGTCCAAATCTTGAGACACTGTTTTAGTAACATCCAAACTTTATCTTTGTTTATAAAACACAAGAAAAAATTCTCATGGGAAAGACCTGTGCTAGCCACACCCTTACTAGCCCTCTCTGCTGCTGCTGTTCAGTGAAGATGGGAGAGCTCCAGTGAGACCCAAACCATGCTTTTTAGACCACTTACTTGTTCACAAGTATTTATTGGAAGGCGTTTTTCTACCACCCCACACCTTGCTAACTTTTCACTGCAATCAAGCTGGGCAATTTTTTAAAAAATTGTCACTGTATAGCTCTTATAGGGGGAACTGAAATGAACTTCAGGGCCTGCAGTTGTGGCTGTGGCTGATCAGCTACACCCCGCTCAGGGCCAGCCCTCTCCCAGAGCGGACAGCTCTGTTCCGGAGGGCTACAACCCTATCCCAGAGGGGTACAACCCTGTCCCAGAGGGGTGCAGTCCTGTTCCAGAGGGGTACAACCTGTCCCAAAGGGGGACAAACCCGTCCCAAGGGGGAACAATCCGCTCCCCGTTACTCCGCTCACAGGGCCCCTCCCCGCTCCGCTCCGCCACGATCCCACAATGCTCCGGGGCGCCGCCGCGGGGCCAGAGGCGCGCGGGCCCCTTCCCTCATTCGAATGAGCCACCGCGGGCGGCGGCGCGGGACTCGTCGGGAGTTGTAGTTCTGTTCGCCTCTTCCAGAGAGCGGCTGGCGGCCGGCAGGACTCGCTGTCCCGGCAAGCCGCGGGGCCGGGAGGAGCGGGGCGGGGCGGGAGTGCGAGCGAGGGAGGCTGAGGGGGCTCGCGCCGCGCACGGGGCCGCTGCCGCCGCCATAGTGGGAGCCGCGGGTGAGTGCGGGGGGCGCGACCGGGAGCGGCAGCAGGAATGGGACCGGCACCGCCCGCGGGCCGCCACAGGGCGCCACCACACCCCGCGCTCGGCCCCCGCGGCCCCGTGGCCCAGCCCCATCCCCGCCGCGGGGCGCTGCCGGCTGCCGCGGGCCGGGCCGGGCGGGAGCCGCCGGCCGGAGCCGCCCTGACCTTCCCCGTCTTTGAGGCGCCGGCAGCGCGGTCCCGGAGGGGCGGCGGCGGAGGGAGCCGAGCCATCGCCGGCAGTGCCCGGGACTGGCGGGCCCCGCGTGTGGGTGGGTGGGTGGACTGAGGGGGGTGGGCGGCCCCGGCCCAGCTCCCGCCGGGGGAGCGAGGGGCCTCGGCGGGGCGAGCCCAGCCCGCAGGCTCGGGGGCCAGATGGCTCCGGCGGGGCCGCTGGGTACCGCGGAGCAACGGGCGGTGCCTCGCCTAGCCCCGCCGGCAGCCCCTGGCGCTCCCCGGGCGTGCTGTCCCCGCCAGCCACCCCGGCGGGCTCAGGCGCTGCCGCCGCGACCCTCAGAGGTACCGAGGCTTCCCCTCGGCCTGGTGCCCATCGGTGCTTCTGTCTTGCTTTGCGACGGGTTGGTATCGCAGGGAAGCTAGTAAAGGGGGTGAACTGGGAGCTGCGAGGAGATGGTTTGGGCAGGGCAAAGGTGTACTCAGTTACGCCTCTGTTTCGAGTGTTTTTAATGTTCTCGCTGTTCTCTGTCTTGCCAGAAGGTTGTGAGAGGACTGAAGTTACCTGACATGGTTGAATCACTTTGTCACACTGAACATGAAAGGTTCATGCTTCCTTGGAGTGAAACTAGCAAAGTGCATGTGCCCCGTGATCTGCTGCAACCATGAAGTTTTTTACTTTGAATTGCCATTTTCCAGTGTGATCTGCAAGAGGGAATTTTTTCTTCCCTTCTCTGGCTGTTGTAATTTTTTTAACTTTAAAAACAGTTGAAATTGTGTGTGCAACAATTGAATGTGTTGCATTCAGTTAATATAGGATAGCCTTCTGAAGACATTTAAATCCCCAAGAGACGCTGTTCTTTCAATTAAAATTTAACTTCTTGTCCGAGGCAGGCTGAAATAATAATTTAGCTTATATGAAGTACATAATTTCCAGTGTACATATATCTTTGATGTATTGCAGTTGAACTGGTAAAAAAAGCCCAGGTAAATGCTTGAATAGGAGTTGGTTGCAGAAATGTTGCTTGAAAGTTAAATCTGATTCCTTAATCAGCTGCCTTCTCAAGCTAATACTCTCTTGCCTTCTTGAGGAGTTGTGTTCAAGCAGTGATTTCTCTGTGTGTAGTGACTTTTAAGCTTTCTTTTAGCAGCCACAAACAAAAGGCATTTCACAGATCTCCACCTAAAAGTAACAAAATTACTGTATATAGTGAAACATCTCATTTAAAGTGTGGTATTTTGGCTCACTTTTGGACTATTTAACTATTTTCCCACTGGGGCCCTAATTTATTATCTGTCTAAAAGGTTGTAAGTTATTTGCTAGATGATTTGAAATGTATTTGCTTAACATCTGTGTTTGTTCAGGTCTTTAGAAAAATGCAAATGGTAACAACTTTTGCAGTTCTCTCTGCTGGGATTTCTTTTGTCCCTGTTAAGAGGGTTGTTTAGTTAGTGAAAGTGTAGGGTATGGTAAGTTTAGGAGTTGCAATATTTATTAAAAGCTGGTAACATTGCAAGTATAATTTTTTTGGGTTGTTTTAAAACTCATCAATATTGTGGCAACTTTGGACATTAAATGTTTTGTTACTGTGTCTATAAGGTAAAGAAAAACAGGGTGTAGCAGTTCTCCCCTCAAATACCCTAGTGCCTCCCCTGTTTTTTTTAAACTGAGCAGTCTTGCATTCATTCTGGGGAGAAGAAATGTGGCTTCAGCCTTGCAAACTTGAATTCGGTGTTTGAGTTGCATGAAGAATACTCTGGAAAAAGAGGCAGATGCGTAGCATTGTGGATTTTGCTTAGCAAAACAGTATGTCCTCCTCTGCAGTTATGTGTAATGTATGTCTGTATATTTGAAAATCATCCTGACTGACTCTGTGTGGCTCTGTTGGGTTGTCAGGTTGCAGTTGGGATGAGCATCAAGCTGCAGGCACAGTGAAAGCCTTCCCAGACTCTTCTGCAGGTGTTTTGTCTACTAGTGGCCTTATACTTGCTGACATTTCTAACAAAAAAAAAATTATATACTTCAGGTTGGCATCATTTCCTCATTAATTTGTTTTAATGAAGTTGCAAGTAGAGGAATAAAAAGGCTAAGAAGGGGAAAGTAAATGTATTTCCCAGAAGGGAAGCATTCTGCTCCTTGTCATCTTCCCTTTTCTCCCTTTCCATCCTTTCACTGTTCACATATCTAGACTTAATTATTTTTAGCTCTAAAAGCATATTTGGAATAATGTAATTTCTTTCACAGAGCAGTCCGTGGCAATTACTTGGTAGAGATCTCTGAAGTCAATAGTTTCTGATTGGTCTTGAGCTGTAATTCTCCGAGGGTTCTCTTCCATGGATCAGTCAACCACTGTGGAGATGATTGTGAAAATTCTTTCCTTTAGTCTTTGAATGCACAGATTTGTTCCTCAACTGAAAATTTCATAGGTTTGCAAATGGAGAAAGATTGACCACTGAATTGGCCTTTATCAGACAGAGGTCCAGTGTGTTGAAGATAAATTGCTGATGATGCATGATGTCCCTCAGTAAGTTCCAGTATTTCTTCATCCCTGTGTTACTGTGCATTCTGCCTGGCCTGGACTTATTTAGTCTAGGGAAGGCTTGAGCAGGGCTTAATCACAGTCTCCAGTGTCTGTCACGTCGTTATCAGGAGAATGGAACCAGTCTTTTCACAGGGTACCTCATGGCAGGGCAGGACACAAGGGGCATAAATTAGAACAGACAGGATTCGGGTAGGACACTGGACAGCTGCCCTCTGTATGAGGGCAGTCAGGCAGTGAAACAGGTTTGTCCTCCTGCTTTGAGCTGGAGGAGATCCCTTAGAAACCTGTATTATTCTGTGGTAATTTGCATAGTTTCTCTGTTGGGAGTGTATCCTTTGCTAAAGGAGGATGATCTGTTATCAAGTGGTTATTGGTGGAATTGAATAGGTGATCTGTTTGAGAGAGGATTAACTGGTGCTGTGATGCTGGTTCCATTGTGTTCCTAGAAAGTGCACACTGGAGACACTCCTGTCTTTGCAAGTTTTAGTGGCAAAAGAAAAGCAGTTGAAGGAAAAAGAGTAAAACTGTTTGCTGCTTTACTTTTTTAACCACAGTCTAAAGACTGATGACTCTAATCTGAGTGATCTAAAATACCTGCGTGGTAGAAATTGCAAGAGTGTCAGGAGCTGAAAAAGCTGAGAGCTCTTTCATTGTCCTTATTTTCTCCTGTTAATCAGTAGCGAAGGGTGCAGCAACTTACTGTCTGAATCATGTTTGCTGGGAATTCACATGTGCCACTGGACCAGCAGCACAGATTTAAGGGCAGTATTGGTGCTGTTTTGTTGCACTGGTTCTCAAATCTTCCAGAAAACAAGCTTGAATTCAATCTTAAGACAGTTTAACTTTGGTGGTGTGTTGGGCTGGCTTTACTATCCTGGGAGCGTGGTTTATTTATGCTGAGATTACTTGTGGAATAAATGTAGTCATAACTGGATAACAGAATACAATTTTCACCATTAGCATTAAAATGTATAGGTTTGAGGTTTTTCCACTTTAAATTCAGTGGGTTTTTCTTTAGTGTTTTGCAGACCAGAAAGACTTAACAGACCTTATTTGCCTGTGATGGTTGGTCATTGATTCTTTGAATACAGCTGGCATTTTAAATGTGGCAATCCCTGGCAGATCACCTCTGTTTTCTTTGGCAATTTACATTTTACTATTGCTCATACTAGTTTTTGTTGACTTTTTCAGAAAATGTAGTATTGTTTTAGAATTGCAGACCTACCATGCTACCAATTCAGAATGACCTAATTTTTTAATTGATATTAGCAAACTTACATGTGTCCAGGTCTGATAATGTGGTAAAGCATAACTGCTGGCTGAAGCAACTTTCTCCATACTGCAGAGATGTGACGGTAGCCCACCTTCTCCAAATGTCACTGGCATTTATATATTTCAGAAAAGGCAATCTCTTTATTTGTCTTGCTTTTCCAAGTATAGAAGTGACTTTTCCTGAAGCTACCCCTCTGAGTAGCTCTGGTGATGCTGCATGAGCAGAGAGATGGCCTTTGTGCTGCAGCAAACTGACAGAGAATCATGTGTTTTGTAGCTTGTGAAGGAAGCAGTAGGAGGAGGTTTCATCGAGACTGGTGGCAGAAATGAGTCCCTGAAGGACTGTGTTCCCCTTAGAAGCTATGGGCAGTTGGTGTGCTCACGCTAATCTCTTACACCCAGAGCTAAGCAGGGATGGAAGAGGGATGAGTGTAGACAGGAGCATCAAAGGTGGGACAAGCAGTGGAAAAGTTTCTGTATTTTTGGATTTTGTGGATAAAAAAATCTGCCTAAGGCCGTGTAACACTAGTTTTACTCAAGGTCACTCATGGCCCATATAGAGGCTCTGTTCTCTTCTAGGCATTCTCTGTCTTACAGGTGCAGCTTCCTCTTTGGTGCTACTGCTCACTGGGTCCTGCAGCTTCTCCTGCTCTTGGTGCAGTCTGCCATGTGCCAAAGCAGGTGCAAACACTGGGGATGGCCTGGTACCTTGTAGGATGAGGTGTGTAGGGATTGTGGTGAGAGATGTGTAGAGGGGTGGAATTTATTCTTGACATGTTAGTGTGCAGCCTGGCAAAGGTATTGGAAAATTTGATTTAGATGTCACTGTGCAAAAGGCCCCTGCAGAACAGCACTCCCAGTTCAGCAGTGTCAGCATATACCTGTTGAACACAGAGTTGCTGGGAGCTGCAGCTTTTGTGCTCTTTATTGAGTTTCAGCTTTAGTACTGACTGCTGGCTGGTATTTGGGGTGGGGATAAATTCTATAGTATGAGCAGATTCCAAGAAATAGAGTGAATAACGTGAATTAAGTATTTTACTGTGTGTTGGTAGCTCAGCTTTGCTGCTGTGCTTTTGTGAAGAAGCTGTTAATCAAATGGACTGTGCTTTTCTTAAGTGGATGTGAGGAGGTAGGTTTGGTTTGAAGTGACAAAGGCAAGGAAATTAATTAGCTTAAGGAAATTTTCCCCTTTTCCATAGGGAATTAAGGTGGAACATCCAGTAATACACTTACACAGTAGTAACTTCCAGCAGCTGCCTTTAAAAGGACAGGTGTGCCACATCTTAGGTGCTTTCTAGCTTATTGAAACTTGTTTTATCTGGCTTTATATTAAGTGAGTATTCTGGTCTCTGTAACCACAGGCAGATTTGAGTGAACCACAGACAGTTTTGGCTGGATGGCTCTGAAGCACCTCTGTGTTGCCCTAGTGTTTGATGGCATCAGAACCCATGCTTTCCCCATAGCTTTGCAATAGATCTTAAAAGCCTTTTCTATTACATTTATCTCATTAAAACATTGTACTGATAAGTGTATCAATACAGTCTTACATGAGTTATGTCTCATTGAAAGGGACTGGGCTTGATGACACAGATCATTCCCATCTTGTTCTTTCTTCAGGTACGTCTCTAAGCTTCTTACATCTGTAATGACAGGCAGAAAACAGAAGACAGTGTGGAGGAAAAGGTGACAAATCTGAAAAGGAAAAAAAACCTTTCCAGGAAGAGTGAGTGTTCAGCAAAACCATATATGAATGGCACAGAAAAGAGAGTAAGGTTGTAACAAACAAAAAGAAAAATAGTCAATGATCATTAACTTCAGCCTCTTTTGTTTTTTTAGCTTGTTCTCATTTAGGAAAAAATCAATGTTATAACTGGTCAAAATTATGCTGGTATTTATTAATTAATTTAATAGTATTTTACTGATCAAAATACAAGTACTTTTTTAGGAGGAGATAGCAAGCTAACATTCTAATTTTTAGGTCTAGAAGGCATAATTCTACTTTCTGTATTTAAAATAAGAATTCCTCCATTCCTTGCAGTCTCTAAGGCTTTCTCACAGTTTGAGGACTGAACAGAAGGCATCTGGTGCCTGAGTGAGGCTGTTGCGCCTTGAGGGACTAAATCAGGTGCAGCGCTGGCGTACAGCTTGATCTTGGGTTTGTGTGATGGTACAGTGAGCTGTTAAGGGTGAATACACATCTTGTGTGGGGGAAATTTAATATGGCAATAGCTAACTTGCTTTAGCTTCAGGAGAATAAGCTGGTGGTTGTTTTGTTATTGGTCATTGTTATTGGTGATTATTTGTCCTCAACTTCAGCTCGGAGTTAGATGTGTGACTGTTGAGCATCGTTACTGTCAACCAGATTTGCCCTTGAATGTTTAGGAATATCTGATAGTGGTGTGAGTTCATGTGTTGAAGTTGAAGCGATGATAATCCATAGAACGTGAACCAACATGATTTTCAGCTGTGCTGATTGTTGGCTCCACTGCAGCTATTCCAAACTAAAGACTTCTAGGTACCCACAGGTCTGGAATGGAAACTGCAGGCATCAAACTTAAGTCCTACTGCTTCTGGTTTTCCAAACGTGACATGAGTCCTACCTCTCAGCAGAGTGGGTATTGCTCAACAGAGTTTCCAGTGAGTTGGTGCAATGGTTTTTAGGTGGTTTTTCTTCAGTGTAAAATCCCCTAATACAGGACGAAGTTACTCGATTTCTGGATCGACTCCAGGTTAGGCTGGTATGCAGCAATTATGGATATGCAATCAGTACAACCTTTTCACTTGTAATAAAGTAAGTTTAAGTTATTTGGGATGTCAGTGTGGGTTGGTTTTGTTTTGGTTTTTTTTTTTAATCTGTTGTACTTGGGTGTTTTCTTAATTTGTGATCTGTTTTCCCAGAGGAGTGAGCACACTGGGTAAACTCTTCTAGACTGAAGTATGCACTACAAGTATTAGTGGAGCACTCATGACAGTGACTAACACTAGATTGTAGACCTCTGGGGCAGTTGAAACAATAGTTATGTGGCAACAAGACTTTGAATTTTTGTGTTAGTGTGCAGAGTTGGGTGAGTTTGATGTTGACTATACTGCCTAGGTGTCTGATTGTGAAATAAGGATGTTTAAAAATGGGATAGCAGTTCTTGGTTTGGTAGTTGAATTTACCACCCTGAAAACATGGATGCTACCTGCTGTTAAGCCATTGATCTAGTAAAAGAGATTTGCTTTTCTGTAAGTCTGGCCAAATTTGTGTAACCTTAAAATCCTATACAGGTGTGTGAGTAATTGACAGCTAAAGGAAGCCAAAATAGCTGTTATGTCCTGTGTCCTAAAACAGAATTTTGCACCTTTCCAGACTTGCAGTACAATTTAAACCTGTAACTCCAAGGTTCCTGGACAGGGATTGCAAAGAGGGATTAGTGGCTGATAGATCTTGATGTTGAGCAAGTTAGTTTGCTTGAAGTGAACTCAGATCTTAAAATATAATGTAGTGGGTTTTGAGTGCAGCGTTTTTGTGTTCGAAATTTTAGCACAATTCTTCAGACTTTCACAGAGATATCAGGATAAATAAAAATGAATTTGCTTTCTAGAAAAACGTAATGGGGTGATAAATCTGTCAGCTGTACCAATGGTGCATAAGAGTTTGCGTCAGTCTTGACTGCTGTGCCTGCTCTATGCCTAATCCCTCTGGAATAGAGGGACTTAGATTCAGAAGTGTGAGATGCCTCTGAGCTTCCAGCACCTTCACTAAGAACTGCAGATTCTCACCACTATGAAAAATCATGGTTTGTATCTTGGAGTTATTCTAGGTTCAAAGGTAAACATCAAGTCTATTTCAGCCTCGGTGACAGGATAGAAGAGGATGGGCGGTAAGCTTGGGTTAAAGAATGAGCTAGTGAATTAATGCTTGTTATGTGCCATTGACAGGACACACGTAGAATGGCCTGTGGATGGTTAAATACCTGAGGAGCTAAATACATGATTCAGTTGGTGTAAGCCACTTGCTGACAATCCATATTAACAGGTCAGTTGTTTACAGTGAATGAGATCAAGTTGAAATAGCAAGTGCTTGCCAGCTTGTTCAGATGGTATAACTTCTGAAATATGTGAAGATAAGATGGTAGTACTCGATTTTGTTCTCCTTCTCCACTTTTATACATGAGATGTGACTTCACACTCAAATAGCACTACAAACCAAATCTGTAATAAGAAATAAAACCATTCAATATCGAAGACTTTTATTTACAATTCTAGTATACAGAGGTGCATTTTGTCCTACTTAGCCCAAAGAAAAATTCAGGCCAGCTGAAAGGATCTGTTTCTTGATGCTAATACTCAAGCCAAGTGTTATGCCTATTACAGTGATCTTTCTGATTATTTTGTTGTTTGTTTATTTTATAGTCACTGGCTCTGGGTGAGAATTCAGAATGGGAGACAAGCCTATCTGGGAGCAGATTGGGTCCAGCTTTGTACAACATTACTACCAGCTTTTTGATGCAGACAGGACTCAGTTAGGAGCAATATATGTAAGTATCTACAGAAAGGGGCAGGGCTCTGTCCCATTATCTGTCTGGGATTGCCTGTTTTGATGTGTGATAATACACAGGATGGGATAGTGGGTTTTATCCTGACTCCAGAATGTCAGTCAGTGCAATGACACATTTAGGTTTGTTTATTGCTTTTCTTTTATGTTCATTTCTGTTTTGAGCTTTGTTTGCCTTACAGGCAGTCAGACTCACAAAAGCCCGGTTTAGCTGTAGGCAGTGGTTTGTATTGGAGGGGTTTGATGATAATCCTGTGATGAAATGCTTTGTAAAAGCAAACATTCTAGTTTTAGTTTGCCATTAATTTACAGGCATGGATTTGCTTGGATCCCTCGTGAAGTGGGATGTAAGTCCTACCCTGTGTTTAGCAGTTCTTGCAGGTGTTTCTTGGATCTCACGATATATTAATCCTCTGAACATTAAAATAGATTTGCAGTTTTTAATCCAGTTGAAACATGTAGAATAACATGTTAAATAGATGTAAATTTAGTTTAAATATCCTCTAAAATCAGGGTTTTATTTTTGGTTCTTATTTGGGGTGAGGTAGACTTGGATACCAGAATGAAAAACTGTAATTAACAAACCCAAGGAACATCAGCTTTTAGTTTTGCGGGAAGATTCCTCCAGAGCATGCAAAATGCTCTGTGTGTGGATTTGATTGCTAATAGTGAGGAATGCTGCTGGGTGGCTGAGGTGTTGCAGCAAGACATTCAAGGCTTACAAGTCTTCCAGCATCATATCCTGTTTTTCTGACCGGTTTTTCATCTGTTGGATGAGCTGTGAAGCTTCAGCAAGCTCTTGAGGATTGAAACAGTTCAACACCCTCTGACACCCCTCCTTATACCTCAGCAATATCCAGCAGCACTGATACCATTTGCTCTGGGGATTGTTGTGTACTTGCTACCTGCCAGATTGTTGCTTTGCTTTGCCCAAGAAGCTGTGTGCAGAGCCTAGAGAGGAAGAAAATCAAGCAGTTTGTGTTCTAACCACAGCTCTAAATATGGAGGCTCTTAGCAGTTTGTAATTTTATTACCAAAATACATTCAGTCCTCAGAAAGGTGGTAAGTACAGGTTAATTTAAATTCCTGGAGACAGGGTCTTCCACACAATGAACTCCTGGCTTTTTTCACCCCTAAGGTCTTTCTGCTTTCCATTATTCCATGGAGAGTCTTCTGCACATGTAGTTGGGAGAACTATTATGCAGGTCACTGATGTGTATTGTTTTGTGGAGCTCGTAAACTATGGAGGATGGGACCCTGTTTTGTGTGGCTAAAATGCACTAAGGTCACAATTTATCTAAATTTGGGGAGATTCTGCAGAAATGGCCTTTTAATGATGAGCTTTTTCCCTTCAGAGACCCTGTGGGAGCAAACATTTAATAGCATGCAGGAATGCAGCAGGGAGCTCTTGGATTTGGTTTGTTTTCCTTTTCTTGCTTCTTCCACCACAAGATTCAGTTTATCGTTAGTGGTGTAATCCAAGTCAATCAAGCTTTTGTCACCTATTCCAGGTAGGAATCTGGCCAGTCACTTTTGCTGTGAATTGCTTGAGTTAGGTGAGTTGGAGCACTACCCTGTTGGTTCAACCCATTTTATTAGGTTTTTTTAATATATTTTTCTCTCTCTACATGCTTGACTTTTTGTCCATAGGATTTTTTTTGGTAGCCTTTAAATTTTCTTCCGCAAGCTAACTTTGATCCAAAGGCAGGAACGTTTTTGCTGGTAGAATCATGATAATGAATGTAGACTACTTAATTTTTAGTTGATTGTTCCACACTTTTTCAGTTGCTTTTGCTGGTTTCTTCCTATCTCCCTTTGAGGTACTTTTCAAATAGTTGGAGTCTAAGGATTTATGGTAAACAAACAAAGTCCCTTACCAGGATTGCTTAAGAGTTACCTAAGCAGGTTGATGACTTTTTTTTCTTTTTCCCCCAGATTGATGCATCATGCCTTACGTGGGAAGGACAGCAGTTCCAGGGCAAAGCAGCCATTGTTGAAAAACTCACTGTAAGTCTGTAATCCTTACTGAATGTTTTGGGAAACAGTTATGAAGGCTATTAGATAATTGCTTCTGAAAATTTGAGGTAGACTTAAGCAGTTCAAAAATCTTGAACACAGAACTTGTGCTTCCAGCTTTGGTCTTCAAGAAATGTTATGATTTACTGCTGTATAGCGGGTTATTCCACTGATGGCTCTAATGGTGGAATGTTAATTGACTCCATAGTTTGCAAGGTTATTTTGTCACTGCAGTTGTATTTGACATTATTGATTTATTTTTTTTTTAAAAGGTCTAATGCGTAAGCTGCCTCTGATCTAGAGGAATGAAAGGTGTCTTTGCTCTTTTAAGGCATGCCAAGGAAGAAGCAATAGCAAACCTGTTACTTGGATCTGTCTGTGATAAAGGCTAGACACATTACAGCAAGGAACAACTTGTTTTCTGATACGTAAACTGCAAATAAATTCTATAGTGGAGAAGCTGACTTAATGCAGATTTGTCAGCTCAGCAGTTCAGATATGAGCAGGTATGATTTAGGACTTTGAAACATATGTTTCCTCTTCAGCAAGTGAGAGGACACCGGAATTCCGTGTTCATTTAGTTAAACGTAGAGAATTTTTATCTTCTCGAGTAAATCCGTGCTTCTGTTATAAAACTGGGGGTACTTGCAAGCTGTCGTGAGACTAGAAAGTTTGTTTCTCTTGCAAGATGTGCAGAGGACATGCTTTTTAGGTCACCAGACAGTCTGCTCTGGGTATGGTATTTCAGACATTTTATTGCACATTGAGAAGAAAAAGAATTGTAACTTGACACTTGTCTTACTGCACAGCTACTGCTCCTGTGTTTTGGAATTGCTTCTTTCACCTAAGGCATCTTTAGCCATGAAGACTGAGGTTTGCCCTCGGGTTTGTGTTTTAGGTGCCTGTGTTGCCTTTGCGAAGGCCACACACCTCAGGATTAGCAGCAACCACTTGCTTGTAGGTGAGGAGATACCCAAGCTCCAGGGTTGCTTGTTTGTGTACTCAGTGTTCTTTAGACTTTTGGGCCAGCAGCCATTTAGATACCCAACCAGCCAAGCATTTGCTTGGCCATGGTGTCTGACTGCTGCCTTGGATTCAGCCCAGTGTAGATCCAGCCCCTTTCCCACCGTGACACAGCTCATCTTTACCTTCCCTGTCTCCGGTGCAATGTGGACTTTCTGGATTTATGTGCCTGCTGCAGTCTTAATTGGTGAGTGAAGACACACTGCTTTGCTTTAGGGAAACATTTTCTGGCTTGTATCCATCTGCTTTAAGTAAGGAGGAAATGCACTGAAGTGACTCTGTGCCCTTCCACTGCTGTGGCTCGTTATGGGCTGTATCAGCTTACAGGGACTCTAATGTCATTCAGCATTCCTCTGTCAGCACTGAGTTGCCTGGGCTCCGTTTGCTGTGTCAGCTTCATGTGCTCACCTGCTCTGCTTCTGGAGCTGCTTAGTCAGTTCAGCACATCCCTGAAAGTTTGACACTGAAATTCTTTCACAATTCTGCAGTCTTGTGTCCTTCAATGCCTGGCTGGTGAATCGATTTAAGCACAAAGGGGTGGCATTTTCTTTCAGATCAAATTCTTTGCTGTGTGACAGCAGTGGTATGGCACCTTTTCAATCTTCTGATACAGCAGGGCAAAGTTGTATGGGCATTTCTCTGCCAGCACTGGCACACCTGAACAGCACGGGAGTTACACTTGTTCCTTCTGTCCTAATTGGTGCTGGACTTGTTTCACATAGAGTGCCTGTGCTGATTAGGGGCAGCCTGATTTACATTAAACATTTGAGATAGTAATTATGTAGTTCTATGAACATATTGGACCAAGGAAGAAGCTGTCAGGTATTTTGCTGCCAGCAGCAAGTTTATGCTACTCAACTTTATTCTTGCTTAATTTCTCTTACCTGACTTCAAGGAGGATTCCATAGTTTTCATGGTGAAAGACCAGTCAATTTCTAGTGTCAGAGGATGCTAAAAGCCTTGGTTCTTGTGTGGCTCCGTGCTTTTTAGACACTTTTATTGTACTTTTCATATCACAAAATCCTTCTCTCCAGTACAGATGGATGTCCCTAAGCAGCCATCCTTTTGAGGTAGTCTTGGCCTATCCTAAAAATCAGTGATCTTTCCTGTCAGCTACACTGCTGCTTCTTCCAGTGGGATTTCTCCACATGAGTAGGTCACTAGGGGTACTTTCCTCTGAACAGAACAATCACAGAATCATTAAGGTTGGAAAAGATGTCCAAGATCGAGTCCAACCTTTGACTGAACACCATCTTGTTACCAAAACCACACCACTAAGTGCCATGTCCAGTTGTTTCTTGAACACTTCCAAGGATGGTGACTCCGCCACTTCCCTGGGCAGCCCATCCCAATGCTTAACCACTCTTTCAGTGAAGAAATTCTTCCTGATGTCCAATCTGAACCTCCTCTGATGCAGCTTGAGGCCATTTCCATTTGTCCTGTAGAATCAGGTACTTGAAACAGGCACTGTCTTACCCAGCCTTGACTTGGGTTCCCTGTCACAGTTTTGCAGAGTGTTTAATTCCAAAACCTTTCCTTCCTCCGTGGACACAATTGCATTCATTCCCCTTTGTCCATCTGCCTTTTCAAGAGGCTCTTTTTGCAGGACTTCTTCAACAAGAAGCTCTTGTGCTGAGGTGGGGCTGAGCTTTGGAGTACCCTATTGTCAAAGGAACATGGTGCAACATCCCAGCCTATGCTTGTGCAGGCTAGGTGGGCATTTTGCACATTCAAGTTTGGGATGGTGACTTTGGAGAATAGTCAGCTGGTCATTCAGAAAAGAGGGATTTTTGTTGTTACTAAATGTCTATTCCATACTACAAAGCAGTTGGTCCACTTTCCACTTCCGAGTTGGTTGGGACTGTACTCCCAGCCAAGAGGAAACACTGCAGGCTTTATTAAAGGTTGTTCTTGAATAGTGTCCTTCTAATTAGAGGGCTGCTCCCTACACTTCATTTGCTTTCTCAGGTTCTGATCCTTCCACAGTTTTTGTTCTCTGTTATCCAACAATTTAGCTTCCTGGAATTCTTCTCAGAGCCTTAGGCTTGTAGAGCCAAGACTGTACTTCATATCTGTTACAGCAGGACTCATGTCTCTACCTAAGCATTCTAGGAAGGCTTTGAGGCTTCTTCCACTAGAGGGAAATACAGAACTTGTCAGAGTACACATTTGGATCTGCTTCAACCTGTTTCCAAATCAGGGAAATGCAGCACAGACATCCAAGTGCCACCTGAGGTTTGAATGACCATGTGCTGCCATCCTGTGCAGTGCCTGGACTTTGACTATCTGCCACATGGTCATGCAGAGATCCATGCTGAAGTTCCACTAAACCACCTAGCAGTAATGCAGCTTTTGGTAGAACAAAATTGCATTTGTATGACTGGACTCTGTGATTCCCCAGATATTTGATGTTCACTGCTTGGAATTGTTCATGTTGGAATGTGAATGTGGTCTAAGTTGAAAGACAGGAATTAGGCTCCAATGCCTAGTGTTCCTAAAGGTGTATTCCTTGCACATGTACCTCCAGACATACTGACATAAGCTACCTGAGTGTCAAGGGAATTAAAAAAAGGGAAGGGTGGATATGTGGATTTCAAGTCTTGAATACTTTGTCCACTTTTCCTTTCCATTCATAGCCACTTTAACAAAGAAGCAAATTCAGAATTATCTGGTAAACCTCAAGTACTAGATGAAAAAATCTTTTAACAGTTCAGAGCAGAGGTTTGTTCCTTCACCATATGAACTTTGAGCTTACAGATTATCTGAAGCTCTTCAGGCAGTATATTTAGAGTAGGAAAAGGTACAATTTACTGTGTATGGTGACATTATTTCTTCTTTTGGTGCTTGAAAAACACAACTGTTAAAATTGACCCAGCATGAGTAGTGCTTTCATTTGCAACAGTTCTCTGTGCAGTACTACCACAATAGTCTGACTTCATAATGTTGGATTTGCTCAATCTTTGTTTTGTAAGTTAAATAATTCAATTACTGTACATTTCCTTATTTTGATTTCTTTTCATTGCAGAGCCTCCCTTTCCAAAAAATACAACACAGCATCACAGCACAAGACCACCAACCTACACCTGATAGCTGTATACTCAGTATGGTAGTGGGACAGCTTAAGGTAAACTCTTTCCATTACAGGTTAACGAGTGCTTTTGTCTTAGATTTTTGCAGGATTCTAAATAATCTCATTTCTGAAAACATTAAAATGCCCTCATGGGTGGGGAAGGAACAGGGGTACGCTTGCATTGGGATGTTGTTTCTCTGCTGTTCAAGACTGTCAAGAAATTCTCCTCCCTTCAGATACTCTGTTCTAGGTAAACCACATGTAATTTTACTATTGTGTTCTGTCAAGCAAAGTACCGTGGATTTTACTGTGCAGACAAATATCATGTGGGTTATAGAGACATCAGTATTTCCCTTACCCCGATGCAGTAAGGTGTCCTCTGTTGCATTTAACACAGTGCATCATCACAGTGTTCTTGGACAGTTCAAGCACATCTGGTTTAACATTCCTGCTTGATGTAATGTTTGCATTGGGCTCTGATTTAGTAGACTTCATTTTATTAACTGACCACCCTTCAGTGAGCCCATGCTTTTTCTTTACTGTCCCAGGACTCAAGAATACAGTCCTAGTGGTAGTACAGTCCAGTACCTCTGTAATCAAAACTGATTGAGCAATAGGAATGTTACTTCTGAGATCAAACACTTACTGTTCAAACAGCTGCTTCTTATGAAGAATCAGATTATATTTCAGGCTTAGTGTGACTGTATTGCTGTGTGAATGATACTCCTGAACTGTATGAACTTACCCAACCTGCCAATATACCAGGGCCACAGACTTGTAAATTAATGAAGCTGCTTATGAATGAAAGACATTGACCTGGAATCTGCAAAAAATACTCTGTAAAGTCAGCTGCAGGCAGAACTTGCTCACAGTGGGTGGTGTTAGTTTAAAAAAATGTGAAATTACATAGCAGTAGTTAAAGTTATCAGAGTTGTTTGGTCCAACCGTGCTGTGAAGTCAGGCTTCTAATGCCATCCAGTCTTTAGAGTTACCTGCATCCAGTTTTTCAAAAGGGCTGTTTAGATTTCCTTTTCCTGCTAACTCAATGGCACCTCCAGTATCAAAGCATTCAAACTTCCAGTGACACTGTACTGTTTATTAAGCAAACATAGGACTGAATGTTTGAATCTGCTTGCTAAGCTGTTCTTTTTGTTTTGGGCTGGGCAGCTGAGAAGACCAGTGCCCAGTTTATTGCATCCACTGCTAAACCTAACATAGCTTTGGCTCTCATTAAAGTTGCTCCTGCTTGCTACCTGCAAGTTGGATTCCAGCTTTTTTTCTTGCTTAGCCCTGCCTGCACACAGTCTGTGGAAAAGCAGCCATGTGTGACCATAGAAAGGACTGAATGCTGGTCAGCTTGGCCTTGCTCTTGGGTGTGCACAAAACTGTGATGTGATCAAGTCCTTTTGACTCAATGTCTTACGCCAGTCACATCTGCACCTAGTGTTGCACAGTCATGTTTTTATGATTATTGCATAATCATCAAGCAGATCACAGCTTGAAACAGTGATTGTGTTGGATCTTGTGGCAAGATACCAAGTTCTAAAAGATTCTGCAAAGCTATTGGGTTTTCTCATCCATTAATATTGAGGAGTTGTAAACACAGTCTGGGAGCTTTCCATAGATACCATGACTTGGAGTAGTATTTTCTGATGTATTGTTTTTATCCTCTGAATAATTTCAGCTTGCTGAAATTACTCAGAAAAAATCGGGCATCACGTGTTAGAGCATCGAGGTATTTGGAAAGAACATACTGGGTTAAAGTATGCCTACTGTCATAATCAAATCCAACTTGTTTGTAAATTTTTAGTGGGTGAGGAAGTGTTTTTCCACTCTTCACATATATGTGTCTCAAACCTTAGCTTTAAAAAAAAATCACATCTTAATCCCTGGGAATGCTGCTTCTCACAGAACAAGTGTCCAGAAAGTCAAAGTTGACTTTGAACTTTAACTTCATGCTTCTTCCTTGTGTGGCACTTATATAGGGGGACAAATGAAATGTCAAGAACAGTCTGTAGCATGAATGAACTTGGTTGTCGTATGTAGTGAATACTTCTTCTTGTGCCAGTTCACACATGCTGACAGCCATTTCACTGCATCTCAGTGCTGCTCTGTGTACAATACAGAGACTAAGAACAACTGGGTCCAGATGGTGCATTTTAACAAGTGGCTCACATGTAGCTGCATACTCAGTGTAATTTAAAGCTGCCTTCTTAGTGCTGTGGCTGCTCAGCCTGTATCTGTTGGTCTCAAGGAAAACTGTAAGAGAATTTTTTGCACAGGGCACTTCCAAGACCACCAATAGCAGAGTTTGAAGGGGAAAGCCATTCTTCCTGCTTACTATTCCACTATCCTTTTCATGGGAATGCGAGCCAAATTCCTCAAAGCCCAGGACAATTCATGCATATGCTTTTAATCCTCTGCAGTTTTTCAAAACTTGAACTTTTTTATGTAATGAAGAAGCATGCATAATGCTTTTAACAGAGTAACCCAAGTACTAGTACTAAAATACCTGTAACATGTCCCTTCTAAGTTGTCATTCTTGGCATATTTAAATGGATTTTTTAGGCATTAGTTGCTTGAATTGCTAGTCCCAAAAGTTCGTGGGAAACATCATTCACTCTGAGCAAGCTGGGTACATCTTGCATTTCTTCCTTAAACCATTACATATATATTTTTTTTTCTTCCCTAAACCATGTATATAAATCATTTGGGGGAAAAATAAACCAAGAGAGAAAAACTTTCTATTTTCCTTGCATATATTGTGGACTGAGCTATTACCAAATCATCAGAAAGCCTGAGTTTTCTTCTTGACTGTACAAGCAGTGCAATAATTGCTTTCAAAGATCCTCTTTAATGGATGCTGAGGCAGGTATTAATGTTTGGGTGGGGTAATCGTTTTGTAGAGGTATAATAAATATACATTCACCTACCTAATCCTATTGGTTTTTATTGCTGTTTATTGTCTGGGTGCTGCTTGCTTGCTTCAACTAGGAAGAGTAATCATCAGCTTAAGCCTTTAGGAGTGAATTCCTTTTGGTGTGACCCCGCTTGGCCAATGTTCATGCAGAATGTCACCCAGTATCTTCAGTGTGCTTCACACAGTAATGTATTTCTCCTCTCATGCTCAGGCAGATGATGACCAAGTTCTAGGCTTCCAACAAACCTTTTTGTTGAAAAATATGCAAGGTGCCTGGGTGTGCACCAACGAAGTCTTCAGGCTAGCCCTCCACAACGTTTAACCCTCTGCCTTACCTGTCCTCCAGTCCTCGCTGTCCTGGTTGAGTAAGGAGTGCTCTCTTCTCGCCCTTCTGTCCCTTGAGCTAGCTGAGAAGCATGGCTGTGGCTTGTGTGTTCTCAGAGCCCTGTGGCAGATCTGTGGCTCTCCCCAGAGTGTGATTTTTGAAGTGATTGTTGCAGAATTAATTGTGAATAACTAATTGTTATGCGGTGTTCCCTAGTCTTAAAAGGAAAAGGAAATTTGCAATTAAAATCACTGGATGTTTTTGTAATGCATGCTGAACGCTTAAAGCATTGCTTAAAGCCTGTTAAAAAAGGCTTAACATCTGAAAGCACCTGCAGTCTCAAGTAATTAGCCTTTCCTTTAAGGGTTGTTGCAGCCCTGCAGTTCAGTCAGCAATTGCTGGGGGTGCTGGTGAAGAAGTAAAACCGTCCCCGACCAGACAGGAGGGGGAAAGTTGTGTAGCTAAACCCGAAATGCAAAAGCAGTTTTGCGTCTAAAACTCTGATGTGAATCATTGCTCTTTGAGCTGAGGACATCCTTTTGAGCCTCCAGGTTAGAAGGGATGTAGAAAAACTGAAAGGTCAAAAAGCTGCCAAGAGTGTGGGTGTTAGAGAGCTTATGGAGCTGGGAGAGAAGGTGACTAAGGGCAATGTGCCTGAAATGTAAGTGAAAAGTAATTGAGTACCTCCAACAACCTGAAAGCAAGCTCTTCTCAGTGGTGCCAGACAGTGTAACAAGGGACAGTGGTTGGAAACCATGACTTGGGAGGTACCGATGGGACACAAGGGAAGATTTTCATGGGAAGATCCTGGGAAGTGGTGCCTGGACCCCTTGTGAAACGTCTGTTCTTGGAGAATTGAAAGACTGCTAGACAAAGCTGTGGCTGATGTAGTGAAAGATGTCCCTGCCCAGGACAGTGGGGTTGGATTAGGTGATCTCTAAAGGTCCCTTCCAACCCAGCTCATTCTGTGGTTCTGTGATGCAGAGCTGCTGTAGTCTCTCTCATGCTGAGCACAAGGCTGGTCTGGAAACCACAGGACCCTTCCAGTCTGATTTTGGGACTTCTTTAATTTTTGTTTTAATTCAGCGATATCATGAAAGAATTTGAACTGCACAAAGGCAAGTTTTATAGGAAGACTAAAGCCCCCTGTATATCAAGCCTGGGCTCACATCTGGAATGCAAATTCTGAGTTGGACATGCCTAAATTTGGAGTGAAAAGTAAGGATAGAGAGTTTCAGTGGTGTTGTGTGAGCTGTGATGAAGATCCAGACTAAAATGGGATAGGATTAGTCTGTGCTTTCTGGGGCATCTCAACTCACTGAACTGCAGGCCTTTGCTATGTGCTAATACAGGACATATTCAAAATTTGGGAATGGACTATAAAATATTTACTTCACTTTGAATATAATCTAGGATTTTCCTTGTTTTTAAATTATACTGCTCCTCTATGCTATGAAGACATAACACAAAAGGAATAAAGAAAACAATATGTGACTTCATTGTGGAAATTTGCTGTCTGTACCACACCGAGTGTTTTGGGGAAGAATTCCCTTTTAGTCTTTCTTCATGTGTCCAGCCATAAATTTTTTAAGAGAGGAGGAAATTCTCCTCAAGCCAAAGCATCAAGAGCTGTACACAGGCCACCTCTACAGCACAGATATGCGAGCCTCACTTCCAGGCATAGTAGGGATAATACTTCCTTAAATAATTAGCATGACTGCTGTCATATGTGCTAATGACTGAGATGGATGGCTGGCCTAACCCAGCATAATTTGTGTTCACCCTGGGCTCGTTCCTAAGGAGCCTCTGCCTCATGCAGAGGAGGTGTGCATTGATGGGACAAGCTGCCCTGTTCATCTGCTGGACAATGACTACTGGCACTTGTCTTGCTTTGAGGATTTTTCCGTCATTCAGTCATGTATGGAACACTGCCTCACTCATATTTCTGGCCTTACTTGTTACCTTCTTAATTTCTGGCTGTAGTAGTTTCCTCATTCACTTTGTTCTTCCTGGTTTTATAGTAATTTATTTGTCTTGTCCTCCCGATTCTCATTATGTTTTTGCAAGCTGAAGAGTTGTACTCAATTTATTTTCTTCAGTAGGAAACTATCCTGTAGCTGGATCATTTTTCTTGTCCTTTTATGACTTGATTGTAGCTTTTTTTTTTTTTTTTAATTATAAGAAATGCATGCAGAATTTAATATGTGGGTGTTCTTTGCCTATTTGTGCATTTGCTTACTTCTGGGTTTTGGCTCTTTGTTCCTTCCCTAATAATTAACTGCTAACCTTGTCTTGATAGCTTTTGAGCTCTCAGCTACTTTAATAAATAAATATTTATCATTATTTCAGTATCACTTTCCTGAGGGGCCAGTCTAGGGCCCTTTTTGTTCTTCCTCTGTGAATTAGCATATACATACTGAAATTGCACTTCGTGTACATCACTTAACTTCCTAGGCAGTTGGCCCTGTGAAATCCTTGCAGTGGTTTTTGGATCTGAAATGCTTCCTTTTCATGCACTTGATGCCACCAGTGCTCTGGCAGACTTGCTATTCTGTAATATAACTGATGTCCTTTACAAGTTGCTCCTCAAAGCTGACTTGTTTCACAGTCCATGAATATTAATTTCTTTAAAGTAAAGTTTCTTTTTTGTTTATTTTGTAGTCTGTTTTGCTCTTCAGAGTTTTCACTTGTTCTTGGTGAACAGCAGAGCATTACCAATGAACATTCAGTGCTTTGACAGCCTTTTTTATGAGCTGCTCTGGCTGCTGCTTTTCAAGGCTCTTTTTATACATTTCCCCCCTTTTTTGAAGCTGAATAGTGGTGTGTTGAAAGAATAAAGCTTAAAATCCTCCAAAAATGCTGAATTGAACACACTGCAGCCACCATCAGAAGATTGTTTTGTAGTTGGTCCTGTGTGCTGTTCAGATTAAATCCTGTTGTGTGATTTCCAGCTGATTGATTTGGGAACCATTGATGTTATTTTGAGGATTTAATTCCTGCACAATGTCTCTGAGAAGATTGGCAAACAAACATTGAGTGGGAGTATTAGTCTCTCTCTAATACTATTTTCTACTTTAGTAGTAATATTGTAAATACCCAAACATATTGTCAAAAGCAGGAGTGGAGGCAGTGCTGCAGAGATTCCCTTTGCTTAGAATGCATTGTCACAGCTGTAGCAAATGCTCTGCTCCCTTCCAGCTGTTCCTGGACAGTGGAAGTGAGAAGTACTGTGTTGCTAGCCAGCTGTATCTGCTCTGGGAAGGCTTTCAAAGCTCAGATAGATCACAGATTGCCTGGATCATCCAGGCAAGGTTGTTGATACCAACTACAGAACTTCTACAGAAACTCCCTTCTGTCATCAACCCAAAGTTCAGCAGCTAAAAATTGAACCACTTTGTTTTAAGCTTGGTTTCTGGGCAAGGAATTTGTGATTCAACAGCGAGGTTGGCATGTTCCATCAGTGTGGTGAGTGACATGTCAGCAAGTCTTCCACAAAATCCCAACTTCAGATGCCGTTGCAGGATTTCTGTGTCACTGGGCCCTGGGTGTTTGTCTGCAAAGCCCCTCAGAACAGACCCTCTGATGGTATCAGTGTCTCCTGGGGTACTACATATCTTACAGCATGTGATGTCTCTGTTAATGTTAGCTTTAAGTTGTCTCGTCATGAATTTTGGAATAAATTTCTCAAAAACTGAGTGTTTTGAACTTTTCCCTCCTCTCTTTCTACAGGCTGATGAAGATCCTATCATGGGATTCCACCAGATATTTCTATTAAAGAACATCAACGATGCCTGGGTTTGCACCAATGACATGTTCAGGCTAGCATTGCACAACTTCGGCTGAGCTACCCATCCCGAGGCACCCGGGCTTTTTTTTTCTTTTTTTCTTTTTTTCTTTCCTTTTTTTTTTTTTTCATTTTTTTTTTTCATTTTCCTCCTCTTAACTGGTATTATTCACACTCACGGAACATTCCAAATATCATACACAAACCTGCAGCACTGCAGAGCGTAAGCAAGCAAGACTTGTGACTTGCCCTTCTGCTGAGTTTACATTGTCACTAGATGAGTTTCTTGTGCATGATGTTTGGAAGTTAGACTTAGCTGCATTTGATAAGAGAAATTTGTGTTGTACCAGCATGCCTCGGAAAGAATTTATAATGCAAAAGGTTGTTGTTTATGTACTGACAAGATGCTCTATAACCCAAAGAAATGAAAGAACAGCAGCCTGTACAGCCCAGTTATTGATTTGTTCAGATGTTTCAATGCTACATTACACAATAAAACAGAGATTTTCTTAAAAGTTTAAATTGTTTTAATGAGTCGGCTGTGGAGTGTGTGATAGTGCTTGCTGTGGATAGCCTGTGTCTGCCTGGTGAGGAAATGCCTGCAGAGCTGGATCTCAAACTGAACAATTCCTGACAGTTTTACCAGTGAGTGCAGGGCAGGTCTGCCCTTCTCCATACACCTTTTCCTGTCCCTCTCAGCAGTTTCTCTAACAGAGCCTTCTGGCTCAGTTTTTAAACATTGAGAGCTTAGTTCTTGCCTGTTGTATTTTACCAATGCAAATGCCTCAAATAATACAGGAGGATGACAACAGTCATGGTAGCCTGTAGTCAGTCTTCGTGCCTTCTCAAAGCGAAACAGGACACCTGTATTTTCTTCTCAGGAAGACCCCAAGGGTCGATCCCATGCCGCTCTCCACGAGTTTGTGCCTGGCCCTGCAGGCTCAGGTCCTGCTGCGCTGTGTGTGCAGCCTCCTCTCGCTTGGCGGGAGTTGTGTGCAGGGCTGCGCGCAGGGCGGCTGTCCCCAGCCTGGCGGTGGCGGATGGGGGCGGCGGGGGAGCTCCGGGCCGCGCTTTCCGCGCCGGCCCCGCCGCTGTGGCTCCCGGCTCCGCCCGGGGCCGGCCCCGCCCCGCCGCGCCGGGAACGCTCCGTTCGGGCGGCGGTTTCCGCCCGGCGCTCGCAGGGCCGGGCCGGAGGCGGAAGCGCGGGCGGCGGGGCCGGGCCGGGCAGCGCGGTGGTGGCGGCGGCGCGGGCGGGCGGCGCGCCGGGCCCCATGGCCTCCTGCTCCAGTATCGACATCGAGGACGCCACCCAGCACCTGCGGGACATCCTCAAGCTGGACCGGCCGGGAGGTGAGGAGCGGGGACCGGGGGGCCGCGAGAGGCCGCCGAGCCAGGCCGGGCGGGGCCTTGTGTCGGGCCGGGCCGCGGGACCCCCTCGGCCGTTGCGCCGCCGCCCCGCGGTTTGTCAGCGGTCGCGCTCAGGGCCGGGCCGGGCCCGCTTGTCCTCGGGGCGCCTGGCATCGCCCTCCGACCCGCCCAGGGCTAGCGGGTCCCGCTCGGCCCTGCCTCGCTCCCCGCAGAGCCCGGAGCCAGCGGCACGGTGCTGACCTGCCGGTGAGGAGAGGAGCCTCCCGGTCTGGGGACCCTCGCTGGAGGCAGGGGCTTGGCGCTGGGCAGAGCGGGAGCAGGTTGGCCCCACAGCTCGCTGCTGCGGCCGTCTCAGGGCTCCATTCAGCTGAGAGGAAAGTGGAATAACACCTGCTGCTGGAAGCTGAGTAACACCGACCTCCGTGACACAAGTGGTCCCCTTACTAGGAGTACTCGGAGTGTTTCCCAGGCGTCAGGAAGGGGCTGTCAGGCTGCGCTGAGATCAGTGCCGTGTTCACCCTTTACACAAACTTTTCACTACTTATTTGTATGTGAAATGGGGTCACAAATATCTCTCTAAAGCACTTGTGAGACTTCTCTCTGTGCTTTGAACTATTATATGTCTCTGCTTAGAGTTCAGCGGCAGAGTATCAGCAGCAGGCTCAGGAGTCAGCTGGATAGTGTTCCCACTCTCCTGTAGTTTAGACTCTCTCTTGTCCCCCCTTTTGAACCTACCATAGTGTTTCAGTCAAACTTTGTAATGGTCTGGAGGAGGCTGAGACGTGAATGCTTTGCAGAAAAATCTTAGCCTTTGGGCAGAGGAAAGAATTATGCCCTTCTTGTGCTCCCTTTGAGGGAAAGGCAGGACAGGAATAAGATAACTTCTAAATGTCCTGAGATTCAGCAGGAATGTGCTACCTCCAAAGCAACTGCAATATGTACTGCATTTTGCTTAGCCAGAAGGACAGGTTTGGTGTGGGATTGTTGTGGAAGGGATGTAGAGGCACATGAGGATGGACTAAACCTGCAGGAAGGCAGCTTCACTAGTTTTACTACCCATAGAAAAACTTCTCATTAATTGGAATAGTTTCTCTTGTTTCTGGAGTGCTTGCACATTCCTGAATTCTAATTCTTACAAGAAAAATACGTTTTTCCGTCATAGTGCAGCACTTTACTTGAAAGACTGAAAGGAGAACTCAGTGCAGGGATGGGGAACACTTGTTTCACAAGCAATTTCTGAACTGAAAGAGTATGTTGTGGTTGAGAAATGATTGGAGTTGTTGTTCAAGGTGACTTGACTTTCTCCTGAAGCAGCTTCTCCTGCTGGTTGAAGCCTAGGAGTTATTGACAGAGTATGGCTTATTTATTTTCATTCTTCTTCTTTCCTGTTAATTATTTTTTTACCTGTTCTGTTGACTCCAGTGCATAAGAAGGCAGTTGAGAGGAAAAGGAGCAAGTGGGCAGGAAGCTCAGAGAAGGAACCTGTGGTGGTTCTCAGCAGAAATCACTGCCTGGGTACCAGCAGTTAAAGCAAATAACCTTGAAAGGACTGACATAATAAGGGGAAGAAGAAGAGTGCACACATTAGCTGAAAGTCTCTGGAACTCTTGTTAGGATGCCAGAGGAAAGGGATGAGAAGGGATCCTTCAAGTTCTGCAGTACCAGGTGCATGGAGCTGTGAACAGCATTTTGTTCCCCTGGGTCCTGTACAGGCAGGTGACAAGAAGCACTCCTTGCTCTAATGAGTTTACAACTGTCACAATACTTCTTTAATTCTGCTGAGTTTGGTGATTGTGAAAACGTAATCCACTACCCCAGTCTGCCTCTCTTGACTGTTTCTCCCAGTTTGGCAAACTTCATCCATTGCTTCAGTAGCCATTGCCAAAGCATGGACATGCCTGCTGGGACATGGAGACAGGCTGTCAGTGCCACTGTGCTGTGGAGGAGCATCCCTGCTGGTGGTGGGCAGGATCCTTCAATCCATGCAGAGATCTCTGCTGATAACCAGGTGTTATGTGGGCTCACCCTGCTCCTGGTGCTTACCAGGGCAGTGTTCTGTTCAACACAGGCTGGCATCTCCTGATGCAGCTGATGGTGGGAGCAGGAAGAGTTCAGTGTCTCAGCTCTGACTGTTCCTGCTCTTTGAAAAGGTAATGAATACAAACACTCTTCTTTCCCTTTGAGGCCTGGATCTACCAGTCTGGCTTAACCTTTTGGTTTAGTTCATGTTCTTACTGAACACAGCCTCTTCCCTTCTTTTACGCCTCCAGGATTGTGTGCAGGCAGCACCTCTGCTTGTCTGGCTTCCACTAACACAGAATGAGGTCTGCCCATTCCTGAACTTGGGTGTACTGTTGTTGGGCCCAACAGGGGAGTGTCTCCTCCTTCCTTTTTCCATGGAGCAAACATCACTATCCTGCTGTCTACAAAAGAGCAGCAGTACTTACATGAGACATTGCTGTGGCTGCAAATAGAGCAAAGCACGTATCACCTTTCTCTTGGAGCCTGGATGGTTTTTCTGTGGGGAATATTTTCCTGCTTTTGGTCACAAAGGACAAAGTGCTGTCAGTGGAAGTAGGTGCAACTGGACAAGCACCCAGCACATGCTGTAGGAATAAGGGACACATCTTAATGTTGTGACAGCAAGCACAGCACCAATGAGAGGTGGTTACAGGATCACATTCCGTGGCCTGAATTTCCTTGTGCTGTGTGAATGCTGCTGCTTTTTCTTCATGCAGTGCAGGTACACTGAGATGAGTGCCCACATAGTCCCTGCATTGGGGTACCCTGTCACTGCACAGGCTTTCTGTATCCATAACGACCCTTCATAAAGAGGCAAGTTTTAAATATTCTTCTGGCAAATGAATAGTTGCAGTTGTTTTTTAGGCAGCAGCACTCACCCTGATCTGTTGAAGCCTCTTTGGTAGCGGAAGGGTTGCCTTACTTTGGAAGGACCTGCCTCATACCCACAATTATGTTTAGGTTTGTTACATATGCCAGTAACGGGGAAGCTCCTGGTCCTGGGAGCAGCCATTTTGCAAGAGCTCAGCAGCAGTTGTTACCTGGCAACAGTATACGAAATTTCGGGTTTCAAAACCAGTGAAAATTTCAAGCAAGGATTCGCTGAGACAGGCGGCTTTGCCTTGGGTGTGTTCATGTGGGAGTGCAGATGGAGAGGCCTTGCTCTCCAGTGGGGGTCATCAAATATTTGCCTTGCTAGTGAAAAAGAAGAGTCTCCTTCACCCCCTGTTCCATTTGTCCTCTCCTAAAGCCTTCAGAAGGCATGGAGGCCACCAGGCAGATTGGGCTAGGCCAGATGTGCAAAGTTAGGGCACACACACTCTTCAAAGCACAGCTGGAGCTCTGAACAAATGGCTGTTTTACACAAAATTTGAGTGCTGTAAACTTTTATGTGATTGTCAAACCAAAGGAAAAATATAGGAATCCCATAGGCACAGCTGCACAGTTTCCTAGTAAAGTTACTTAAACACCTGGACTTTGAGGTTAGGTCTCACAGTCAAAAGCCAGTTTTGGAAAGTAACAAATGTATTATTTCCAGCCAGCCCCAAATGTTGCAGCTGATCCCTCATTGCTGGACTTCAGAGGTCTCTCTGCAGGTTTGAGGGTTAGAAGTGACCTGTCAAGAGCCTTTTGGTCTGGCACTTGGTTCAGTAAACCTGAATTACCAGCTTGGTCTTTCTGATCAAAGGCTATTAGCTATTTGAGCCTGCAAAATTCTTTGAAACATGCTCTTTGGTGTTTCTCTGGTCTGCTGTAGTGGCTTGCATAGGAAAAAGAGCTATTTCACTTGGATGTGTGGAGGTGAATTTCTCATCACATGGAAGGTCTCTTACACATCCTTTTTATAGAACACTTTTCCCAACCAGTTCAGCATATTCTACCTGACAAACCAACAGAGGCTGACAAAAAGCATCTGGGGGTGGTGTTCTTCACACAGTGCTATTTCTTTTCAATGCATGTTGGGCACAGCTGGTCATGCTTTTCCTCAGGTTCGGTGAATGAGAACCAGAGACCGTCGAATTCGTATAACGGGGACCTGAATGGGCTGCTGGTTCCTGATCCCCTTGGGAGTGGAGATGGACCTTCTTTGGCCAAGCCAGTGCATCGCAGCATCTCCCTAGGAGCCCTGCAGGAGAAACAAGTCATGTAAGTCTTGTCAAAGAAATGCTGAGAGTGAGTAGAAAACAGCTCAAATTTGGCTCTCTTGAGTGTGGACACACATGGTGGGAGTCTGACAATGGGTTTTATGTTGAGTTCAGGTGGCAGTTGTGAGCCAGCGCTCTTGGTTAGAGCTTTTGTAGCTTTTGTGAGGCTGATGCATGGAGTCTGCCATCCTTGCAGCTCAGGAGCTGAAGAATATCAGCAGAGTTGTTCAGAGAAGGGGAACAGGACTGTACATGGTGAAAATTGCACATCAGGGTGGAAATAAATCATCAAGGCTCTGGTTAAAACTTGGCATTCTCTGTAGATAGTAGTCCAGCAGGACTCTTTCCGGGACCCAAGTCACCTGAGGTGTTGCAGAGCTCATGGAAGTAGCTTTTGCTTGGGTTCTCTGGTCATGGTTTTGAGAGAGGATGCCTTGAAAACCACAAACAGCGTGCGCTGTTTTGTTGATGAGGTTCAGCTGGTTGGTTTTGGTTTCTTTGCACCTTCCAGCAGTGGGGACTAGAATCAAATGTCAGTCTGTGCTCAGGTCAAATGAACTGAAGGTTTTTAAGCTGAACAAAGCAGGTGTTTGATTCTCTCAAACCCATGACACATGGGGAGACTCAACTGAGAGGAGTTTCTGTTTTCAGTTCCGCTTAAGCTCTTAGATGCACACATTCTGCTGTGTTGCTGTTAAAATTATGAATTTAACATAAAATCTTAAATATTCTTTTCCTGTGAGTCTTGTCTGATTTTTTTCCCCTCTGTTTTTTTTTTTTTTACTCTTTTGAAGCTGCCTTTCTGGTGACGACAGCTCCACTTGCTTAGTGATATCAGCAAAAGACGTGGAGATAGTGGCCAGCAGTGATTCCAGCATCACCAGTAAGGCCAGAGGGAGTAACAAGGTAAGGAGCAAGAGAAAGCTTGGTCTGTCTCTTTTTTAGTCACATCAGCTCATGCTTGAATATTTTTAAACAGAAATAAGTATCTTCTTTCTTGCATCATAGGAGCTTGTAATTAGGTAGAAGTTTGTCAAAGAGTTTAACAAGGGGAAAAAGGTTGGAGCAGTATCTTACAACTGATTGTTCCTGTTATTCCAGAATCTGGCCAACTTATTCTCTTATTTTCAGGAGTAAGTGTGTTATCTAAGGTGTAGATTTCTGGGAAAGAGTCGTTTCTCCACCAGATTTTGCTGGTGGTTGTTTCCTCCCTGGACCCTGAAGGAAGGGTTTCCCTGGCTGCTTTGCTGGTGTCAGTCCTGCTGAGGGCTCTGGCCAGCAGGTCAGAGCTGCAAGAGCTGATACGCTGAAATTAGAGCTGGTGTTGAGCAGAGAGCTAAGCCATGCTCAGAACGAATGGTAGTGATTAGCAGAAAGACCTCTGGTCTTGATCTGTTCAGCCCTTTTCCACTTTGTTCCTTGATTTTTGATTTTGTGTTTTTCCATTTTCCATTCCATTTTGTTCCTTAGTGTCCAGTGAACTAAGGGACCACAAAGATGGAAAAGTTTAATTCCAAACATTTCTCATGTTTTGTTTTCTTTCTCCTGAACAGGTGAAAATACAACCTGTTGCTAGATATGACTGGGAGCAGAAATACTATTATGGCAATCTAATAGCTGTTTCAAACTCTTACCTGGCATATGCCATTAGAGGTGAGATTCCTTCTTGTCTTGGATGTGATTTGTATTATTTTGCTCTATGTATCATTAAGAGAGGCAAAGTTTACATTAGAACAGTGTGACTGGCACTAATAGAAACATACTTTGCAATACCCAGATCAGAGTGCTGTTGCAGAGGGAGTATAAGCAAAGGTGGAGAGAAGGCTTTGTTATGTGGGAGAATTAGAAATAAAAGAGAAGGACTCAGTGGGGATGGAGAAAAAGTTGGAGGACTACACTGGTTTTACTGGAGAGCTGATGTTCAGATTCCTCTTCTAATTAGATATTTCTGCAGCAAACAAGCTGCTCTGTAAGCACAGAAACAGCCTCATGGTAATTTGAGCAGATAAGTGTTTGTGATGGATTTGCTTGCATAAATTTAGAGTTGAGTTTAAGGCTAAATTTAGAGGATCCAAAGAGCAACACAGATGCAATGTCTTGTGCAGTAAAGGGAGAAAAGCAGAACAACGCAGGGAAAGATTGTTTCACAACATATGGGAAAGAAAGTGACAGGATGAGAGGCAATGGTCTCAAGTTGTGTCAGGGAAGGTTTAGATTGGATATTATGGGAAAAAGTTTTTCATGGAAAGGATTCTAAAACGTTGGAACTGCCCAGGGAAATGGTGGAGTCATCATCCCTGGAAGTGTTCAAAAACATGTGGATATGGCACTTGAGGAGATGATTTAGTGGTGAATATGAGGGCGGTGCTGGTTGGACTTGATGATCTTAAAGGTCTTTTCCAACCTTAAATGGTCTATGTAATGAACACTTAGTTATTTGCAGTGTCTCTTTCTGCTCTCATAGAAGCACAGAGTGTTTGTGTCTCTATCAGATCGTCCCTTTTGTCTTAGTGCTAGCACCCACTGATTTGCCTGGTCTTTTATGAATCTACTACTCTGCTCTTGTGTTTTTCCTAGCTGAGGTTATTTTAGAGTAGCTTAAGGATGTCTCACCATTTTCAAAAATATTTTAAAAGCTTTTTAATAAACATCTTTAGTAAGGATAATCCTGGGAATTATGAGAAGTTTGAGAATTATCCAGAGAAACCAGACATAAATTGTGACTTCTCCCTCTGTCTGTCCCACAGCTGCCAGCAATGGCTCTGCTATGGTGCGGGTATTGAGTGTCAGCACTGCTGAGCGGACTTTGCTGAAGGGATTCACAGGAGGCGTGGCAGACCTGGCCTTTGCTCACCTCAACTCCAACCAGCTGGCCTGCCTGGACGAGGCTGGCAACCTTTTTGTCTGGCGCCTGGCCATGGATAAAGAAAAAATCCAGTATCCTATTCAAATACACCTCTGTCAGTCTCTGTAATGGTTAGATGTGAATGCAACCTCAACGTTGGCATTTATTTTGTAACCTTTGCAGAATAGCAGCTTGCAGGGGGAAGATTGGTAGTTCTGCCCCTTCCAGAGTATCCAATGAATCAGTTTTTACCTGCATACAGCACAATTCTTACTTGATACTGCATTGCTTGAAATTCTAGGAGTGACACCTCAGTGCTCCTGGTCCAGGCAAAGCAGTCAGTGAGAAGTGTCAGTTTGTACCGGCTGGCCTTGGGGGTGGACAGTGTCATGTCAACTGTGTGACAGAGGTTTGTCTTGTCTGGTTCTAGCTCTTTTCCTCAGCTACTTCTCTGGGGAAGGGGATGTAATACTTCCCTCCCACTCGCTATTTTCCTTCCAAACCTGTCAACCTTCTTTTGGTGGCCCTGAAATTTATTTTCGGTGTTCATTGCCCTAAATATTTTCCTTTTAATTGCTAGGAGTGATTGCTCAGTACTTCTGGGAAACATGTGAGATATGTCACCTTAGAATGTAGCTTTTTCATTTTAATTGTGTACCATCATTTCAAAAGCAACTGGAGCAAAGGTGATGGTAGTTGTTGAAGACCTGATTTGTAGTGGTGCAATCGAATGCTCAGCTGGGGGCAACGTGGTAGCTGTTCTCTTTCTGTGGTAGTGTTGCAATGCTAACAGAAATCATTTAATCATTAGCTGTCACATGGATTGCACATTCAGATGTGGCTGTGCACCCCAGTTGTGCTTATCGTGTCACTGTTTGCAGCCTGCAGGAGAAAATTGTGAGAATCTGTGAACTTTTGTGAGCTAAAGGTCTTCTGTCAGTGAAGAAATGCTAGCTTGGCTGCTTTCTCAGCAGAATGCCTTTACCTGTTTTCTTTTTGAATCAATGGCCCAAAAAATTCTTGAGGTTTAACAATATTAAAACAGCAGACCAAGCCTGAAGAGGTTATTGCTGAGCATCAGTAACAGAGCCAGAATGTTTAATTTCTTAACCCTGGTGATCAGAGAGGAGATCTTGGTTAACATCAAGCGACCTGACAACACCCCACTGAACACCTTCCGAAGAATCATCTGGTGCCCTTTCATCCCAGATGATAATGAGGAGAGCGGGGAGGAGGGAAGTCAGACGTTGGCGTTGTTGCATGAGGACAGGGTAAGGAAATCCTACTTTGGAAATGTTGTCCCTAATTATTATTAGAAGGAAAAAAAATTGGTGGGGGAAAGAGCTGAGTTTAAAATGGAGTTGTAAAGGCTCCTGTCTAGTCCATGGTGGGGATCCTCCTGTAAGGAGATGTTGGATTCCTCTCTTTCAAAGAGAAATCATACTGATCATTCTCTTGACCTCAGGAGGATGGAAAGGGGTAACTTCTGCTCACCATCAAATAACAAGGAACTCTTGAAACAGAGACATCTCTTGTCTGTTCAGGCTGAGCCAGTACCCAAGGGAGGGGCTTGGTGGGCAACAGCTACAAATGCCAAGAGCAATTCCCTGTGTTATGTACGGCTGCATGCCAGGAAAGCATCTGATGCCCAAATTGGGTGGAAATGGGAAGGTTTATGTCACATACTTGCCATTGGGATGGTGCATTAGGATGTAAGATAAGGATCTAGGAAATTCTCTGGATCAAACCCATGGTTGTAAAAATAAACCTGTGTGCCTACATGTTTGTTTTCCAGGCAGAGGTGTGGGATTTGGACATCATCCGAACCAAGAACAGCTCCTGGCCAGTGGAAGTGCCTGATATCAAAGAAGGTTTCATTGTGGTGAAAGGCCACAGCACGGTAAAAACATGTTTTGTTATATTTTCTTTGGGTTATAGTGTCTCAGGAGCTGCAATTCTTAGGACAGTTGGCTGTAAAAAAACCAGTTGTAAAACAATTATGGTTGTGCAGATGAGCTCTATTCATAACATCAATAACAGTAAAAACAGTGGCAGCAGAATCCATTGTACTTGAATTTGCAGTCTGGAAAAGGTGATTGTTTATTACCAAGAAAGGGGATGCCTGTCAATTTTCCTGTGAAGAGTTAAAATGCTTGGTGTTAGAAGCTGCCTGTTTCTGTTAGAAATCACTCTGACCTTCTCTGTTATCAGATTGTTACTCAAATTCTTGGTTGAAGATAAAGCTTTTTCTTCTTGTAAAATAATAAAAGCTGTAAAATTACTTCTCTGTGTCTCTTTTCCCCCTCTGTATAGTGCCTGAGCGAGGGAGCACTTTCTCCAGATGGATCTGTGTTGGCCACAGCAAGCCATGACGGTTTTGTAAAATTCTGGCAGATCTATATTGAGGGACAGGATGAGCCAAGGTAACTGGAGAATTAGAAAATGGAGGCTCTTGGAACAGAGAGCAGCATTTTCTCTGGGAGAATTTCCTTGATGCAGAATGGTCTGTGATGGTCATTCTTGGGACATTATGAAGATAGAACTTAGATGTTTGTAATTTGTTGCTGAAAAATTGCATCACTGAATATCATAGGCTTATGGACAAAACAGAGAGCTGTTTCTGGAAACAATTCTGTGCGTTGCACAGGCTGTAGTCAAGTGCTTTTGCACTGTCCGTGTATTCAGGAAGCTGCTCTGAGCTGTTCTTCTCAATCTTGGCTCCTTTTTGCATTGTATCTTCGTTAAGACACCAGACCAAATGGCAACATGGGATTCTATTTATTTATTTATTTGTTTTTTGGTAATAATATTTGTCTGCTTGGGCTGTGATCTCCTTATTTTATATAAGACTTGTAAAGAGCTATAAGTCAGTAATGCTTTGTGGTTTCAGGACACAGAGAGTTGTGTGTTCAGTGTCAGCATTCCCCTCATTTACCACTCCCTTCACACTTGGATGTTTTCTCTGATTTATTCCCAGGTGTCTTCACGAGTGGAAACCCCATGATGGCAGACCTCTTTCCTGCCTGCTCTTTTGTGACAACCATAAGAAACAAGACCCAGAGTAAGTCCCCCATCCTGTGCTTGGAGTATTAAAGTTTAGTTTTCTATCTCTGCCATGCCTTAAGAGTTCCTTGTAACTGACTCATACTTTAAAAATTTTAGCTTTGTAGCAGGAACAAGTACCGTCCTCTTTGTAGTCAGTTTTCCAGTGATGGAGAAATAAATAAGACTCTGAAGCACAACCTAAACTGACTCCAATAGTAGTGCCAATTCCATGAAGGCAATGAAATTTCTAAACTGATGAGTCCTCTCACATTTGTGGTATGGTCAGTCTTAAATGGCTTCTTAATCCTCTGAATTTCTACTGCAGTTGATGACAATATTGCTTTTATTTTTATTGTTATTGTTTCTTCAGTCAGCTGTGGCCTTAGGGTTCTTGAGAGCTATAGTGTTAGTTTCTAATCTCCCTCAGAGCAGTAATTTTCTGGGAACTTTTAAGACACAGTTGGGCAAAATCGGCTATAGGCAGCTTGTGAGGAGCTTTTCTGGGAAGGTCCAGATCTTCTTTAAGAGAACTTGGATCTGTTGTGCCTGCAGGGTTCCCTTCTGGAGGTTTCTCATCACAGGAGCCGATCAGAACAGAGAACTCAAGATGTGGTGCACGGTGTCCTGGACCTGTCTGCAGACTGTCCGGTACATGCTGATGAATTCCCCTGAAGGGTGGGATTTAGGGGTACTGATTTTGCAGAGCTGATCCCTGATCTCCAATGGATTCTACTCCAGCCCGAATTTGAGCCTTCTCCTTTGCCATTCCGACCTGTCGTTGGAAGATCTCAGCTGTGGTCAACTGTCAGGTCAAGCTTTGTCAAAGCCAGAGAAGTTAATCCTTTTATCCTTGGTGTTACCAAGACCAGTTGTGTTTGCCTTGTTCTGTGGAGCAGAGACACATCTGTAGCATGAGGAGAGGCATTCCAAAACTCCATACCTTGAGTGTTTTCTTCTTGAAAAATTCTACAGATTCAATAACCAATCTAGGATCTTTTCCTATTACTGCTTTTTCTGTTTAAATTATGAGAAGCTGCTATGTTGATAGAGCTTAAGAAATTATCCAAGGCTTATTTATTGCGCCATGTAGGTCCAGAAGCAGCAGTTAGCTGCTTTTCCACCTCATGCTACAGAAGGTTCAAAATTTGTGGAAAGGTTATTTTGATTTGGTGGATTTTTGACTTCAAAACTGTAGCATTGACTCTTGTCCTCCTATGAATGTGGAACACATTAAGTAATGACAAAGTGTCATCTTTCATTTGTATGTTCAGAATTCGTAACCTCATTCTATGGTGTGATCTCCCAGTTGCTTTCTTAGCTTATGTCAGCACTGATTTCAGCAAAGGTGTTTATGTTCTAGTGCATGGTTGAACTGTAATAGGGCTGTAAACTCCTTAAGATAATGAGGGGGTTTTTTTGTTTTTTGGTAATTAATGCAGTTTCACAGCAATCATGCTGGTTGCGCTAACCTGCCTTGCTTTCTACTCCCCCTCCCTCTTATTTGTTTATGTAGCTTTTCTCCTGACATCTTCAGCTCCATGAGTATTCTTCCCAGCTTGAAAGTCTGCCTGGACCTCTCTGCTGAATATCTGATTCTGAGTGATGTGCAAAGAAAAGTAGGTAGTTCATTTTATTGCTGGCTGTGGGAAATAGTAACGAGCAGAATTGGCCTTGTGTGTGATTGGTTCTGCTGCCTAGGTCTGGGATTTGCATGTTAGTAGATAAAAATGCAGAGATTGACTCAGCAATTTCACTGTTGGATGAAAAAAGGTAACAATTCAACTGAATAGTCCTAAGGAGCCTTAAGGATTATTTTGCACCCTTTGTAAAGCTCTGTAAAGCTCTCATTTGGAGATACTTGTGTCTGGCACAGTAGGATTGAGTTCTTGATCAACATTGACTCATATAAGAGTTTGGTGCTTGTGGTTCCCTTGAGTGTTCCATTTCAAATTTCAAGACTCAGGCTTTATTCCTCACATTATTTCCCTTGTACCAAATCTCTTTTGGGTGCTAGGCTTTACAGTCCCCACACATACACATGGTCTGCTCTGAAAGCTCTGATATCTGATTCTTCCAGGTCTTGTATGTGATGGAGCTGATGCAGAACCAAGAGGAGGGCAAGGCTTACTTCAGCTCCATCTCAGAGTTCCTCCTTACCCACCCAGTGCTAAGCTTTGGCATCCAGGCTGTGAGCCGCTGCCGGCTAAGGCACACCGAGGTGCTCCCAGCAGAAGAGGAGAATGACAACTTGAGTGTAGGTAGGTGACAAAGGAAGTTTGGCTGCTGTGTGATCAGGATTTCTTAGCTTGAGTCCCGTCACCACAATATAAAAAAGACACTGAGCTGTTAGAGAGTGTCAAAAGGGCCATGAGGGTGGTGAAGGGGAAGCTGTATGAGGAGTGGCTGAGGTCACTTGATGTGTTCAGCCTGGAGAAGAGGGGACTGAGGATAGACCTCATTGCAGTCTTGCAGTGTCCTCACAAGGGGCAGGCACTGATCTCTTCAATCTCATGACCACAGTGACAGGACTCAAGAAAATGGCACGAAGCTGAGTCAGGGAAGGTTTAGGTTGGATATCAGGAAAACGTTTTTCATCCAGACGGTGGTTGGGCACAGGAACAAGTTCACTGGAGCAGTGGTTACTGCACCAAGCCTGTCTGAGTTCAAGAAGCATTTGGACAATTCTTCCAGGCACATGCAGTGATTCTTGGGGTGTTCTGTGCAGGGCCAGGGGCTGGACTCAATGATCCTCAGAGGTCCCTTCCAACTCAGGATATTCTATAATTCTTTGGAGTTGTCTGCAAACTTACTGAGAGTGCTTTTGATCCCTTCATTTTGATCATTGATAGAGAGATCAGTGTATCATGCTGGTTCTTTGCTATCAGTTCATCCTGCTGTGATGTTTCTGTAGTACTTTATAGTTTCCATCCAACTTCATGTTTTACCTTTGTTTCCCTTCCAGAAGGGTCTCAGGGCTCTGGGGCTGTTGAGTCAGCAGCAGGCGTGCTGATAAAACTCTTCTGTGTGCACACCAAGTAAGTATGTGTGGGCAGCTGACTGTGGTTGTCCTAACCCTGCACAAACCTGTAGAAATTTAACTTAAATCCTTTTGCTCATAGCAAAAGCTACTTGGCCCCTTAGAAACTTCTGGCGTGGGTGTGCATGGCCTTACCAGGAGGTAACCCTGAGTGGTGTGACAAGCTTGTATTTCTGTGGCCATGAGTGATTTAAGAATTGTGCTCACACACAAGTGCTGGGAAACATCTCTAATAGCCTGGGTGCCAGAACTGGGTGACAAGGCTGAGTGAGGATCAGCTTCTGCTGCTTCTGTGACAGGCAAAAAACACTGAAGCAGTTTCCAAGGGAATTAGTTCAGTGAAGAGAAATCTTCTGAGCCTTAAGGCTTCTCTTGGTGGTTCTTAAGCTGATCAGAGATGCTTGTTTCTTTCCAGGGCCCTACAGGATGTGCAGATTAGATTCCAGCCTCTTCATAGCCCTGACACAAGTGCTTCCATGCCTTCCCATGGCTCTCATGAAGAATTTGGTGAGCATGTGTGTTAAATTGGTCTTCAGTGTTGCTGAGCCTTTAAAGGTTGTTGGTGGGGAAAGCAGGAGGGTGGTTTTGGGTATCTCTTTGTACTGCAGAGCTGTTACTGCATAAAGGGTTCTGAATATGGAATAGTGCTGAAGCAGGAAGTTGGTTAGACCCTGGTGTGAGTATGGAGCTTGGATGTGTTAGACCAGGAGTGCTGATGCTTTGTGCATGCTTGACTTCACCTTCCTAGGTGATTTGGCAGTTCTGCAAGAAACTTGAGGTTTGCCTCTTGTTAGGTGGAAGAGATCAGAGTGACAGCAGAGCTGTGGGAGTAGAGGGGACTGGACTGTCTGTGAGGTGCTCTTTCAGCTCATTCACCATTCTGGCATGTGGCTGTTAAACTGGCCTTGTGTTGAGGGAAGAAAGGAAGCTTGGATATTTTATTATCAAAGCCTGATAAAATCCACTCTGACATACAAAGAGAAAGGATAACACAGGATTTGCTTTGCCCTAAGCTTTGACTAGGATATTGCAGGACTTTTGGGATCAAGTATGGCATGCAATGGCACAACTTCATACTTTGTGGAATTAGAGCTTTAGTTTTGGAGGGAAGTTCCAAACTGATCTGTCTGTCCTTGAAGCCTTTCCAGACCACATGGCTGATCTGAGCACGGAAGGGCTGGGATCTGAAAAGGAATCTGTGCACGGCTCCCAGCCGGACCTGCGGCGTATTGCTGATCTGCCTGTGCCAGCAGACTTCCTCTCTCTCTCCAATGATGCCAAACCCAAGCTGATGACTCCAGATGCATTCATGACACCAAGTACTTCTCTTCAACAGGTAATCAGAGATCAGCACTGTTACGGTGATGCAAGGGGTGGGGGTGGATTTTGATACTTTCAGGCACACTTTCCAGGCTGTAGTGATTCTGATAGGTTCTGCTAGCTGTATGCAGAGCACACAGGAAACTCTGCATGTAACCAGACTGAGCAGAGATACCTTGGCACCTCTAAACTGCTAAGCTGGCCTAAGCTTGTGTATTAAGTGCTCTGTTTAGCTGGAAAACCACAGATACAGCTGTGCTTTGTAGAAATACAGGTTTGCTAAATAACTGTAGGTAAGCTTGGCGACTGCTCTTACTGGTTTACACATGTTATTTGGGGTTATGATATAACTGTAATGGAAGAAAATATGCCACCTCTGCACATCCTGTCTGATGGAATCCTCTGGGAATGCAGATCTAAAATGATCAGGTAGGTAAATGAGACTGTTCAGACTTGGGAGACCCTGCTGGAGTACCCCACTCTCTGCTACAAGCCCTCTGCCTCTGCAGTGGTGAGTGTTTGGGGACAGCAGTTCCTCATTAAAAGCAGCCATGGTTCATGTGGTGAGGATATTTTGGGACTTGCCTTTGACCAGCACCTGAGCACCTTAGCAGCTCAACCTCTGGGGGTGTTTTCTATTCCCTCTTCCCCAAAGGCTGTCTAGGAGTCTTTTCTTTCTCAGGTTGAGTTGTGTTGTTGCCCTCTGTCCCATCCTGACTGCTGTGTGTCTCCTTACAGATTGCTGTCTCTCCAGGCAGCAGTGTCAGTTCCCTGACTGCAGTCACAGCCATGAGCAGCACTTCTGTCACGGATGCCTCTCTGCCCAGGTAAATAGCACATGAATTAAATAATACTTCTGCAGCTGAACTGATACAGGCCTTTGGGGTAGCACAGAGCTGTAGCGTGTCTTGCAGGAGAGGAGATTGCTACCGGAGTTAGAAACTGGCCTGAGTCCCAATGTCCCTGTATAGGCAGCTGTTTGCATCCCTAATGTAGCTTGGAACATGCCTGTTGTCATCTAGGGGCCAACAAGAGTGTTTCATGTGTGCCTCACAGGGATTCTGTTATTGCAGCTCAGTTTTGTTGCTCTACATGCTTTTCCCAAAGGGCCGTTGTTGTTTACAGGTAACAGAACACTGCAGCCACCAAGGACAGGGAGAGAATTGGGACTGGTAGGAAAATCTTAGAGTGTGACAGTGGGTTGGGCTGCATAACAGGCAAGAACTTCACTTCTGGGGTTGGGAAAAGGAGACAGACCTGTGTCACAGTGTCCTGTTTCTCCCCGTACTCAGTACAGTGTGCACTGGAGGTACAATTGGTCCCTTCTCTCACTGCCTCCTTGAATTCGAAGAGGTTGCAATGCCCTTTTTTTTCTTCTTTGTTTCCACCTGTTATCTCTCTGGGCTGTATGGGGACTAGGAGATGCAGGTGCTCATTAACAGGGATTATCTGACCATGGTGGAAAGCACAAGGGCTCCTCCACTGACCTTCATACCCCACCTCCTCACCTCAAGTGTTTCATGCAGATCAATCGTTTCTTCAGGCTGCTTGATTTGGTGATGTCTGTTTCTGCAGAGCATCAGAAGACTTGACTGTGAGCCCCAAGATGCAGCTGGACACCAGCCTCACACTGAGCAGCAGCAGCAGCAGTCTCCAGACCAGTCCTAGGAGTCATTCTGTTCTTATCCCAGGCCTCCCTGACAAGCTAACACCAAAGGCACCTGTTCCAGTAAGGCTCCAAATGCTGCTCCCTTCCTTCTCATGGGCCAAGGAAACTCTATGGGCCGGTACAAGCTGAAATTGTTCAGCCTGGAGGAAAAAAGGCTCTGAGGAGTGGAGTGGCCTTTTGTCGCTGTTGAGCAGCTAGCTGAGGAATGACCCAAGGTCTCAGACAAGGAAAGAGAGAAGAGAGCTTTATTGTTTTGAATTCCATATATATAGAGTTTACAGAGGTCACCCAGATTGGTCAGCCCGAGACCTCCCCCTAGGCCCAATTGGCCAAGCCCGAACTGACCCAATCCGGAGAAGTTGTTTGCAAAACATCCAAACTATATCTTGTTTATGAAATATAGCAAAATGTTCCCACGGGAAAGACCTGTGCTAGCCACAGCCTTTCAGTGCTTAGGAGAGATAAGAGTGACTTTTTACATGGGCAGAAAGGGATAGGGCATGGCTTTAAACTAGAAGAGGAGAGATTTAGATTAGATGTTAGGAGGAAATTCTTTATTCAGAGGATGATGAGGCACTGACACAGACTTCCGAGAGAAGCTGTGGATGTCCCATCCCTGGGAGTGTTCAAGGCCAGGTTGGATGGTGTTTTGGGCAGCCTGGTCTAGTGGAAGGTGTCCCTGCCCATGGCAGTGGAGTTGGAACAAGATGGGTCTTCCCAACCCAACACAACCCATTCTAGGATTCCATGAAATTACCCTTATTTCGATGTTATCAGGGACAGTGTCTACTCTTTGGAAAACAGCTGCTGGCACAGGCCTGCAGCCCAGTTTGCTTACAGACATTGATAGAACTTTTCCTTGTGTAGAACAGCATGTTTCTGAAAACCAGAGACAGCTCTAGCTTGTGCTGTCACTATGCCAGTGGCTGGACGTGGTCAATCTTTGTGTTAGGAGATGGTGTTACCTGGAAAGGTTTATTCCTGCTTGTTGGCATGATGAGTCTGAAATAGCAATTTCCTATCCTTAAATTTTAGTTTCCAGGTGTTGTGTAAAACGGATCATGGCCAAAGCTTGAAATTGAAACAAGTTTTCAGTCCAGAAAATGGTCATTGTTAAAACTAATGTTTTCCCTCAAAGAGGAGGGAGTCTGGAGCAGATCAGGGAGGTAACACTAGTGTTACATTTTCTTTTGAAAGTGAGTTCAAACTAACCTTGGCTTAAGTGTGTTGTTAGGCCAGCTGAGAGTCCATTACTAGTCCTTGGGCCATTTTCCATCTGATGAAGGAGTGGAAGCCAGGGATCACATGAGGAAAGGATACAGCAGACTGTTTCCAGAGGCAGTTGGTGTAAGGTACCCCGGGTCCTTAGGGTGTCTCCACGTTGTCCTGAAGGCTCTTGTTTGATTTTTGTTTTCAGGTCGCACCAGGAAACTCTTCTCTAGCACTGGAACTTCAGGAAGTGGAGCCCTTGGTGGTGCCCCAGGCTTCCCCCACCCGTGAGCGCTCTCCGGACGTCATTTCCTCTGCTTCCACAGCCATGTCCCAGGATATCCCAGAGATTGCTTCCGAGACCCTGCAGCGCAGCTTTGCGGCAGCTCCGTCCGGGCTGCCCGGGGAGGTGCTGGAGCCTGGGCACCACGCAGACAGCATGGCCTCTGCTGCCTCAGCCCTGCATTTGCTGTCTCCCAGGAACCGCCACAACTCCGAGCACAGCCACCACTCTTTGGACATGCCTCCAGTGGAGGTGGACAGACTGAATGCTCCATCATTACTGGAGACTGCTTTAACTCAGGAAAACGCATCTTCTGACAGTGTTGTGAGTCAGCCATGGCCAGCAGCTCCTGACATAACCCGGGAAACCAGGAACAGCATGGCAGACAGGTAATCACTTGGGTTTGTCCGGTGCAGGTCAATTTGTTTGTGCTTGCCAAATTGGCAGCTTAGTGAAAAGCTCTTAGGGTGTGATTAATCCAGAGTTCTCCATCCCTCTTTCCGTTAAAGGATCTCATGAGTCAGCCTTCCTGTGTGCTTAGTCTGTATGCTGTATCCTGAACTTCTTAGGCCGGCTCTAACGATTTTTGCTTTCTGATACCCTTTGCAGCATAAATGATCTCTGTTAAGGAGGTGCAAAGTCTACTTTATTGGGCTACATGTTCACATGGAAACTTGAGATATGATTTTTTTATTTTTTTTTGTACTCTGGAAATCAAACCAGTACAAGCTAAGTTCTGCCCCAGGTGATGCATTCCTACAGGCTTTTGTTGAATCAATTGACACATAACTGGCAGCTTTGGTTATAGGTTAATTGTATATCTCTTCTAGGATTGGCTCCATGCAGCTAGTGTTGTAAATAAAAATAAAGTACTTTAGCAGCCAGAAAATAAATGGCAGTGGAGCAGGAATGAAGAATGGTGCAACATGACTTAGCCTGCTTAGAAGGAGCAATCTGTTATGCTGGAGCAGTGCTGGGATTCATCACAGAATTAGTGTCCCTGTCTTGTAATGGGATGAGAACAGGGAGATGCATCTGCAGAGTCTGCTTAGGCCAGTGCTATGTGCACCATGAGAACCTGCAAACACCTTCCTTTTCAGCAGGACTGGAGGGCTGAGAGGGTCAGTGCTCAGGTGATCCTGGACTGTTCCCTCATCAGAATTGCAAAGAAGGGCCTCACTTTGTGCCTCCACAACTGAGGATGTTGTTTCAGGAAGCAATCCCAACAGATGGCTCTGGGGGGGGCATTAAAACTGTGTTTCTACACAATGCTTTTTATGAACTTGAGAAAATACTTTCATAGGAGTTTACAACTCCCCTCAATCCCACTCTGTTTTAGAATTCTTCAGGAGTTTTTATGTTAGAATATCAGATCAGCTATCTCTGACTGTGAGAGATTTCACAAGTGCTCGCTTCTTTTTAAAGATCTTCCTGCAAGCTGCATTCAGGCAGACCTAATTTACAGCCTAGAAGCACATGCAGTTTGCTTTCAAAATTATGACACACAGACTAGATCAGATCCACTGTTAAAATTCTGTCTGGTAGAGCTGACCCATCACATTCACACACTTCCTCATCCTCTTCAAGGAACTAAAAAACACTGATGATTTTTGCTTCAGTGATCAGTATTAAATGAGGAAAAACAAACCCAAGATGATGCTATTCATGGAAGTATGCTGTGCTGCCAGGTTTGAGTAGTGGGTTACCTGTCTTGTATGCATGTCAGCTGGGAGATAGTTGGTTAGTGCTTCAAGCATAGCTGAGGTGTTTCTCCCTTCTTAAGGCCCCAGAAAATCACATGGACAAGTTCAAATGTTTAGTGCCTCTACACAACAGCTGCCACTTCCTGGATATGAGGAATTGGTGTGGGGTTAATTTTTGTAACAGACTTTCTATCAGGATCTCTCATGAGAGGTGGAGAAGGGTGAGTGTCCAAGCTGAAAGAGACTTTCATGATGGTATCTTCTTTTTCCCCTCTCTAGCCCAAGGGATGAGGTTGAAGAAAAGCACAAGAGCTCTTCCTACCATCGACACAGCTACCACTTGCTGCAGCATGACAGCCAGGATGCCAGTGCAGAACAAAGGTACCAGAGTGCTCAGCCCCCTCTCTCACCCTGCATGGACTGAGCTGGGGCTGCATTCGTGCCTCTGTCCCCAGCCAGCCTTCATGTGTGGGGTGAATGTCTCTGCTTTGTCTCCTGACTTAATGTGTGTTTGCAGCCTAGCTTCCCTAATGTTCTGATGACTTCAGCTCATCTCAAGATCGGCCTCTGGGCACTCTCCAGTTTATTCTCTGTGGGGAAAGGCTTGATTGTGCTGCTTCTAAAAGCATGGACCAAGCTTGGTTTAATTACCAGTAAAAGCCTATTAAGGAATCCGTTTCCAAATATTGTGCCTTATATAAGGTAGCAAGGCCACCTCAGGAGTAAGTTTCTTGCTTTTGACATCTTTCCTCCCTCATGAGCCGCCCTAAAGTTCTGTGCTCACATTGTGTGCCTGACAAGCTCAGCCCTCTTTGACAGCTGAGGGTTCATTTATAATCCACACATAAATTCAGACTGAAATGTGCAGCCTGTATTAGAGGGCTGGTCAGCAGTTGAAAGTCTCCAAGATACTGAGGATCACAGACTTCTTAGGCTTACCTGATGCTCCTCTGTTGCTGCAACACTTCCTGTGCTCAGTGCTTGCTGTAAAGTGTGTAAAGTGTAAGGATGTGCTGTGCTTGGGTTCCCTGCTAGGCCATCTGTGACTCGTTTGCCAGTGTGTGTGAGCAGCTAAACAGGCATCGTTCAGCCACACTGCCTGTCCCTAATGCAGGGACCCTTCAAGCCTTGCTGTACAGCACTCGAGCTCAGTCTGAGCAGACCTGGATCAAAGCAGAGCAGCCCATGCTGAGCTCTGCAGAGCTGACTCTGTGGAAGGTTGAGGTGGGGGTGTCTGTAGCTGTGTGACTCTGGCTGTGTGTGGATGAAGAGCCATGTGAATCCTTCTACTCAGTGAAGGCTGATACAGTCCAGTGTTGTGAGTGATGTCCTCTCCCCTGCTGTTCCTTCACAGTGACCATGATGATGAAGTTGCAAGCTTGGCTTCTACGTCAGGTGGATTTGGTGCCAAAGCATCTGCGCAGAGGCTGCCTGTGAAGGACTGGAAAGTCAAGGCTTCCCCCGGGCTTCCCCAAAGCTAAAGCGGAAGGGCAAGAAGGATGATGGGTACGCTGGGCTTGCCAGGACACAGGAGGCTGTGGCACCAGCTGGGCAGATACACAGCCTCTTGTAGCCACTGGGTCTGAGGCAGCAGCCAAGTGCTCCCAACCCTCACACTTTGCAAAGGGCAGGAACCCCACAGAAAGCATTGCTGGTTGCTCAGACACTGATTGTCACTCAGGGCCGTGGGAATAGGTTCTGCACTATTTCCAGCTGGGACTCAGAATCCAGAATATAGCCTGGGCTTCAGAAGAATGTGTGGGAAGCAAATTGTGTGTTGTGGGGAGACACTGGGTCCTTTCACTGGTTTCAGTGAAGGCTTCATTGGAACTGTCATGCTGTGAGTATCACAATGGCCTCCATTTCTAATTGGCTTCTGAACAGTGACACAGTGCTCTTGTTCAGTGCTATCTGTCATTTGTTATCTGCTTGCTGCCTTTGCATGTTTCTAAATGTGCCTATATCAATATCCTGTAAGTGAAATTTGGTGACTGGAAAGGTTTGCCCATGGCACGTTAGACCAATCTGTCTGCATTAGTGTGAGGAGAGCAGCACAGCTTCTGCACAGGGCTCTCTGCTCCTCTTGTGTTCCCATAGCTCCATGATTTGGATCTCTAGCTGTGCAGATCACAACAAAGATGGGCTATAGCATTTAATTCTGACTGTGTTCCTGCACAGTGACATCCTGAAGCTCTCAGCTTCTGAAATGACTTTCACTTTTTTTGCCTCAGTCTTTTTAAAGTTGCTGAGTGGATACTGTCTGGGAACTGAAAATGTTTTGTTTTCTTCATAGATGTGTGATTTAGATGGAGACATGCAATAATAGTGGATCAGCTCAATGTTTTTTTTTATTCTGTATAAAGTGGAGTGCCTCACTAGTTTCTTCACCCTGAGAGCTGGAATCACACTAGATGATTTGTGCTCATTCATTCTGAATTTTAACAAATGAATACTTGTTTTTTTCATTGGTCAAATATCGAGAGACCTTCAAAAGATGTTTGGCAAAGTCTTCCCTGGCTTTGAATTTGGACAAAACTGAAAAGTCAGTGTGCAGTGTACTTTGTAACAGTCCTCATTAACACTTGGTTCGGGTCTCCTCCCTGCAAAGGCACCAGTCTGTAAGGAACTTCAGGGTCTGTGAATAGTGCAAATGATGGAGTAACAGTGCTGCAAGGACTGGGATTTCATAATCTTCCTATCATTCCCCATGTTGTACAAGGCAAAACGGAAGTATGAGCTGGAGTGTAAAATCTAAAGCAACCATAAAATATGTGATCTGTTTTGGCAGAAGAGTTGGGTAATAAGAGGAATTAATTGACATAATTGGGTTACTACTCTTTCTCTGTTTATTTCCAGGGATGTGAACCAGTCACCAAGATCATCTAACAACCAGGTGAGTCAGAGCTTCATGATGCTTCATGTCTTACTAGGAAAGACCTAAGAGAAAGTTCATCCCAGTTCCTTGAAATACCATGGGCCATGCCTGAGCAGGTTGAGATGGGGCTGCACTTGGGCTTGGCATTGCTCTGTGCTGACATTCAGCAGACAAGGAGCTGCTCTGTGCTCTCCATACTGATGTAGGTTACCTTACTGTGCCTGCAGCAAGGTAAGCTGTTCCCAGCAGAGAAGGGGTCACAGGGGGACTGGTCTGTACATGTAACTGCCCTTGATGTGTGTGTCTCCTTGTTCCTTCCCCTTAAGGGTGGGTCCTCATACACCTTTAGCTATTTTAAGCAGGTGAAGAGACAAAAAACTGTAGATTTATACTTTCCCAGTTATTTGGTCATTCATAAATAAATAAAAGAGCTGAAAAAGTGCTCTAAGAAACCTCCTTACTGTACCGATTGCACAGCTCTTTGATGAGTGTTTGAGGTCACTGTTTACATTCATAGGCATGAACACTCCCAGTACCTGACCAAAAGTGAATAAAATCTGCTTTGAAGCTTGAATCTAAACAGTTGATATTCTAAGCAACCATTTATTAATTCCGTGCAGGAACCTTGCTTTATCAGTTTATTCCTTGGCCCAAAAGTTGTTAGGAGCAAGCATTAAGCTGGCTACCTTTTCTGCATTGTGTGTATTGCTTCACTTCCAGGCGCCGGGATTGACTAAGCAGAAAGCTCAGCTGACCTCCAATCCTGTTAGAAATTAATGCTTGTCCTCTCCACATGTAGGTCACACCAGAGTTCCAGGATGAGCTGATGTGCATCCTGAGGAGCCAACAGCGGGAGCTCTCTGAGCTGCGGCAGAACCAGATGGAGCTGCTGCAGAGACTCACGGATCACCTCGATGCCGTCCAGAGCTCCCTCATGGGCCACATGGAGAGGGTGATCGACTCCCAGCAGGAGCAGGAGCGTATCCTTGTTTGTAAATGTTGAGTGGAAGGCTGCAAGGCAGACTAGAGGCATGAGGAAGTCTCAGAAAGTCCAAGGATCATGGAATTGTGGGGCTGTAGGTGCAGTATAATTGCCTGTCAGCGGTGTAATTATTTCAGTTCCTCTCAGGCCCTTTGTAAGGGCAAGAAACTCAGAAATACTACAGAGAAGGACTGACACTTGAGATTGCTTGCTTCATGAGGTATGAGTACCCTGAAGCCTGGGTTTTCTCCCATGCACTGTATCACTTATGTCCACTAATTCCATCCTGTAGAAACATTTTTACCAACTTAACTTTTTATGGATATTGGACTTGATAGTTTCTGGTGTCCTGGTTTTGGCTCAGATAGAGTTCACTTTCTTCACACTAGCTCATGTGTGTTATGCTTTGGATTTTTGACCAAAACAATGCTGATAAAACACTGATGTTTTTGCTGTTTCTAAGCCCTGTCAAGGCCTTCTCTGTTTCTCATGCTGCTCCACCCGCCAGAGGCTGGGGGTGGGCAAAAGTTGGAAGGAGACACAGCCAGGACAGCTGACCTCTAGTGACCAAAGGGATGTCCCACACTGTATGATGTTGTACTCAGCATTAAAGGCTGGGGGAAAGGAAGAGAGGACACTTGGAGTGATGGTGTTTGTCTTCCTCAGCCACCATTAGGTGTGAGGGAGCCCTGCTTTCCTGGGAATGGCTGAACACCTTCTCGCCGATGGGAAGTAGTAAATGAATTACTTATTTTGTTTGGCTGGCATATGCAGCTTTTGTTTTACCTCTTAAACTGTCTTTACCGCAACCAGTGAGCTTTCTCACTTTTACTCTGCCTGTTCTCTCCCCCATCCTGCTGCAGAGGAGTGAGTGAGTGAGTGTTTGTCTGGGGCTGAGCTGCCTATGGGACAACCAAGTTAACCACAATATGTAGGAAACAATACTGTCCAACTTCTTTTAGCTGTTTGACTTTCCTATTGTTCCTTCCAAAGCTCTTCTCTCACCCTGATCATTTGTTTGAGAGCACCCTGTTTACAGGAGCACAGCAGCTCTCACTGAGCCTCTGGAGGTGAGGCTATTGTCCATCTTTCTGGATAGGAATATTGTGAGTAGACAGGAGATCCATTGTTTGTGCTCCTTAATGTGAATTCTGACTAGAGAGAAGACTGGACCGGGTGCTGACAGAAGGGCAGCAGCGCAATGGGCAGCTCCAGGAGCACCTGTCCCAGCAGCTCTCCCAGTCCCTGTCCACAGCTGTGTGTAACCGCCTGGAGAGGACCATTCGGGAGGAGATGAAGAGGACAGTGCCCCAGTGTGAGTGTGGCTGCCTGAATCTGGGAGGTGGATCCCTGCAGGTAGCTCCATAAAGATTGAAAGCACACTGCCAAAGTGCTGGCACTGTATGAAGCAGGAGTTGGGTGTGTGAAGAACAATCACTGCACAACCGACTGCTTTGGGCTCCCCTGTAACCTGAGAAGAGGGGCTGTGGTTTAGAAGCAGTATGAGGCTCCCAGAGGGAATGCCTTTCCAGGGAGTGAGGTCTGACCTTCCATTATCATCTGTAAAACCTCCAGAGTGTTCAGTGGAGGAAGCTAAAAGAGGTTGATGAGTTTGGAAGTGAAGAGTTTGGCTGGAGCAAGTTTGAACTTGTCTTTTCTCTTTCTCGATGCACTGACACCATGCATGTAAGGAAATTCCAAAAACTGCTGGTGGGAAAGCCTGCAGCCAGTAGCTGCCTGAGGCAGGGCTGCCTGCTGTTCTAGATCAGGTCAGCTGTGACTTCGAGGCTGGAGGTTCCACAACTTCTGGTGACTTCCAGAGCTGTACCACCTTCCTAGCAAAAACTTTCTCCCAATGTCCAACCTTAGCTCCCCAAGCAGTTTGTGATCATTGTCCCTTGCTGAGTCGTTCCAAGAATAATTTGATTGAATTTTCTTTTTTTGTGTTTTGAAGTGTGACTTCAGGGTTAAAGCTGCAATTTTGTCCTGTTTTCGTTATGCCTAGGCATTTCCAAGAGCATGGACCCTACTGTCAGCCAGCTCAATAACACTATTGCTGCCAAGCTCACTGCTGTTGAGGGGACACTGAAAGAGAATATCACCAAGCTAGTGAAGTCAAAGGTAAGGAGAACCAGAGTAGCTTTTCCTAGAGAGACTGACTTGTGTCACCTGCCTGGGAGCAACTTCTTACACCTCTCCCCCTCACTGCTGCCTCTAGGTAATGCCAGTTTAGCTGCCAGTGGTCAAAGCTGTTTCATGGTCTCATTAGAGAACAAGCACTTTGTATGCTCCCTTGCCCACTTTGCCTCATTAACACTTCTTTCATTTGCCAAGTTGTTCATTTTTTACTAGAGTTGAGGTTCTCACCACAGCAGTGACTTTTAGGGCCAACTCAATTAGTCAAGTGCTGAAAGTTTGACTGGCTCCGTTCTGTTCTCCATATCTATGTTATTTAGGGAGCATAAGCTGCTTACTTGCCTTGGCAGGGAGAGATGATTTTTTGGGAAGGAAGGAGGAGAAGGGCAAAGGAGCTGTGCCTGACTGGGCCACCTTCCCTTGCTCTACAGCAGAACTACAGAGAAGTGGTGCTGGTTTTGGGCAGCTCCTCAGCAAGCAGATGTTCTGCCTGCTGGAATCATAGTGCAGCCAGGCCAGTGGGAAGAGCTGAGGGGGCATCTTTTGGACACTGGGCTGTCCTTACCTGGTGTGGGTATGTTGCAGGGACCTAGTGTTTGCTCACATCCTTAGTCCTGGAGCAGGCTGTTGTTAATTCTCTGGAATCTTCTGTGTGTGCTTGTAAGAACCTTACAGACAGTGTTGTGAGGGCAACAGCTGACACCCTGCAGGGACCCATCCAGTCAGCCTACAGGGAGATCTTCCAGAGCGTTGTGCTGCCAGCCTTCGAGAAGAGCTGCCAGTCCATGTTCCAGCAAATCAATGACACCTTCAAGCAGGGCACACAGGAATGTGAGTAGGTTTTCTCCTTCAAGTCCTCTCTGCACTCTCTGCATTAGTGGCTGACAATACATTGGCCTTATGTTTTTGCCTTTCAGAGTTTCACTGGTGACTGTTTAACCTCTTAAGACCATCCCTGTGTTCTGTTTCATATTTGGAAAGCAGAAGGGGGAGGTTTTGGTGGGTGATACTATAAGAATAGGGATTCACCTCTGGTCTTTGTAGCCCACACAGCAAAACACTCAGCTGTGTTCTGGGAATCTGTGATTTTGTCTGTTGAGCAGGAAAGCCCAGCTGTGGTGTTACTCCATCCTGATGTCAGGAAGATGATGAATGGAGAGGGCAGCAGTCCTGCAGCTAGGCACTCCTCTCAGATGATTGAGAGATGGATTGGAGAAAGTTTAGGGAAGAGTACCACGATGACCAGAGGTTAAATAGTGGCTGAACAGTATAGACATATTCAGGCTCAAATAGAGCATACCCTTAAGTAAGGAAAACTGTACACTGATGCACAAGGGAAGATCATTCCTGTTCTCAGGCTTGGGATGCAGATCCTTGGCCTTTGGGGAGGCTGGACAGGTATTGTTCTGCAGAGCTGGTTTCTGAGAGGGCCTGCATGTGGCCAATGCTAGTACAGTAATTTCTGTTGGCCATAGATCTGCAGGGTGTTTCCAGCTGCTGTTTATTTTGCACCTTTCCTCTTCCTCACAAGTCCCCCACAAATACAAGAGCTTACATTCTTCTCCCTTTTGATCAAGCCAGTTCATGATATTTTAAAATACAGGTTTTAAATCTCTGCAGACATGATTTCTTTTTTGTCAGAAATGTTCCCCCTCTTTCTTCATTAGCACTGAACTAACGCAGATCACAATTCACACTATGTATCAAATAAAACACCCTCACTCCTGCCTTAATCTCCCCTGAACAAGGAGTGCCTGTAGAAGTCTGTTGTTGGAGAACTGGTGGGTTTGTTGCTGTGTTGTGGGATTCTGTGTGATGGGGAGACTGGAAGCTGGGTTTCTAGTTTAATATAATGCAGCCCAGAGCAAGGCTTGTGCTTCTACTCTGTCCTGTGCTCATACATGGGCTCAGCAGTTGATTCTGCTGGAGAACATGTAGAGCCTGGCAGCTGGATTTCTGCCCTGATCCTCTCCACGGGTACAGATGGCACAAACATCTCCCTCTCTGCATGTTGCAGATATCCAGCAGCTCGAGGCTCACTTGAAGAGCAAGAAGGTACGAGAGCAGGAGGTGCGGGACCCTCTGTTGAACCAGCTGCGGCAGCTCATCAGCACCTTCCAGAGCACCACGGAGCAGCTGGCATCCACCATCACGGCCAGTGTCCATGCTGAGGTGCAACACCAGCTGCACATCATCGTGGGCAAGTAAGTTGGCAGCTGGGCTTGTGGAAAGAGATGTCACTGAGAGGTGCATGCGTGTGTCACAAGCACCTCTCCCTGCTTAGTTGTGGAAACAAGGCAGGAGTGTCGTAGGGCTGCTTGTTGGCCCTGCACATATGGCAAAGCATGTGGGCTGGTAGCTGTTGCCCACGGAAGGTTTCCCAGCTCTCTGGGAAGCTCAGGGCCTGCTTTTCCCCAGGTCCCATTGCACAGTGGAGAGCAGAAGGATCTAAGGCACTCCTAAGCACACTCAAATCTGAGCACTTCATGAAGATCATTCCAGAGTCTTTCAAAGGCTTTTCTTTACTCTGTGTCCTCAGACATACAGTTTCTGCAGGCTGTTCTCTCTCCCCCCAGCTGCTCTGCAGCAGTTCATGCTTTGCCCTCCTGCTTTCAGGATGGGATCCCAGCAGTGCCTCCTTTCACGCCATGAGGTAGCGGCAGATTGCCAGGCATTGGGATTGGCTGGTGGTCACCTGTGGGGCAGAACAACCCTGTCTATTTTAAGCCACTAGAACATATGTCAGAGCACACTGGGGTCTTCAGTGCAGGCCAGAGTTGCCAGGAAGGCCACCAGACTAAATCCTGGTCTTGTTGCATGGACTGTGCTTGTCCCAGGGACATCCTGCTTTCCTACCTGCAGTAGAGCAGGTTTGATGCTTTGTAAGGGGGAAGAATGCAGCCCTTGGGGAAAAGGTGTCACATGCAGCAGCAGAGTCTGCGCTGTGAACTGCTCTTCTGTGGAGAAGTCACAGGCACAGTGTAAGTGAGTTCTCATTCTAAAGGTGTTATCTGCACACGAGAAACTGCATCTGACAGATCTCGTGTAGGAAGCTGGCTCTGTTCGGGGATAACCCCACAGCTTAGTTGCCTTGCTTGTAAGCCAGAGACATTAAAGATTTAAAACATTGTTTAATGAGAGAGACTTAGTTCCCTGAAATGTCACTTTCCTGCATAGAATCCTAGCATCTTCCAAGGGCACCCTGGGACATTGTGGTGTTGGCCACAGAGTTACCTGTGCCTCAGATCTATTTGTATGAACCCTTTGGGAGCCACACTACAATAAGCAAACCAGCCTTTGCTTTCTTGCTGGTATAAGCTTTGTGTAGTGTTATCCCTTAGCTCTTCATTCTCAGAGATGCCCATGGGTTCTGTTTTGTTTTTTTCAGCATGCAGGAGTCTATTTTGGCCCAGGTGCAGAGAGTCATTAAAGGAGAAGTGAGCCTGGCTATGAAGGAGCAGCAAGCAGCTGTCACCTCAAGCATTGTCCAGGCGATGCGCTCAGCAGCCGGGACACCCATCCCCTCTACTCACATGGATTTCCAGTCCCAGCAGACTCACATCCTTCAGCTGCTCCAGCAGGGACACCTCAACCAAGCTTTCCAGCAGGTACCTAATTTTCCTGGTAGTCATTCACTGTTCGTTGGGGATGGAAAAGTAAAAAGGGCTCCTTGAGGTGGGCGCATAATCCCACAACAGCTTACATGGGAGTTGACTGAAAAGACCTGTAGCAGTGGAGTGCTTGTGGGGTGAGTTGCTCTCATGCAGGTGGAGCCAGAGCCATGCAGGTTCCGTGATTTGGTAGCAGTTAAGTTCCTTCATCCCTGCCCATGTCCTGTCAGGACAGTGTCAGTGGTGTCAGTGCTCCAGTAAACCAGCATGTTTTGCCATCAGCAGTGACACGTGGTGCAACTCCTGAAGAGCAACAGCTTCATAAGCCTCTCTGGGCAGATCTACCAGCTGGGGCCTGACCTTGCCTTTGACTTTGAACATGTAGGCAGATCTGTTTGAGCTGCTGCAGACAAACTCTTCTGGTAATGATAGCACTGCTGTGCCAGTGGGCTGACAGGGGCTGCAGCATGGCCCTGAACCATGCTGCTGACAGTAACCTGCTTCTCTGTCTGGTTGTGCTCTGTTCAGCTTGGAACAGACACAGGTGTCCTCAGAGCATTGAGTAAGAGCCTAAAGATGGTCCTGCTGGCCTGTACAGCAGAGGTGCAGAGAGTTTTGCTCCCAGAGGAGGCTGTCAAGCCATTGAGTGCCCCAGGACTGTCACTCTGTCCCATGTCCCTCACCTGTTGGTTCCTGTGCGTTTCTAGCTGTGTCTTCCTTGCAGGCTCTAACAGCAGCTGATCTCAACCTGGTTCTGTATGTCTGTGAGACTGTGGATACTCAGCAAGTATTTGGACAGCATCCATGCCCGCTGTCCCAGCCGGTGCTGCTCTCCCTCATTCAGCAACTCTCCTCGGATCTGGGCACTCGGACAGAACTGAAGCTGAAGTGAGTATGACCAGAGAACTGGGTCCTGTTCCTGGCACTGGCTTTAAATTCACTGCCTGGAAGCGGAAGGTGGTGCTTCAACAAAAGTTGGAGCTTCTGTAGCCTGTTACTGGTGTGTTTACAGTCAGTACTAAATAGGAAAAATACGTCAGCATTGCCGTGGAAAGCTTTGCTGCCCTGAGGTAGTAGTGGAAGGAGTACCCAGTGGTGGGTGCTGGTACCTCTGGGATTGTAGCATGTAAATATTTGCCGCAATCCCCTTTCCCCAAGGAATTATTTCCCTATGGAGGCAAAAGGAGGGATAGTGCCATGTTCCCTGGATAGTATAATATCCAGGGCAAGTTTGCTCTGTCCTCAACTCTTAATTCATCACTGGACTTTGTGTCGGCAGTTTGTTGTCGTGACTGTCAGAAAGGCTCAGTGGGAGGTTGCAGCAGGAGCTACTGGAATAATTTCTGGTGGATGTTCCAAGCAAAGCTTGTGTGACAAAATAGTGACTGTGCTGACACTTGCCATGAACATTTTTAGTGTGTGAGTCAAAACCTTGCTATCTGCCCTTAAAAGCTAAATTGTTGAGATACCTACAGGTTTGGACTATGGATTGTATGGAAAAATTACTTAAATCGAGTTTTTAACTCAATAGGAATAAAGCAAGCTAGAAAAACTGATGAGAGCTTCCAAGTTAAAATCAAGCTGGTAATTGGGGTTAAAGCTGCTGCTGTGAAGTTCAAACTGGATTGTTACTGAAAACCCACAGTGAGCACATTGCCTTGCTCAGGCTGTGGTTTGAAAGCTGATGGCTCATCTGGACTTCAGAATGTCTTGTTGGTAAAAGTCTTCATCTTCTCCCACCCCTTCATGGATGGATCTTAGACGTAATGCTACACAAACTGAGCCTCACTGCTGAGGGGTTTTACTGTCTAATGAGTGACTAATTCTGCTTTAAGGCACTTAAGAAAATATCTGCTGAGAGCCACCCCCAGCACCATGGGGAGTTCTCACTGGCTGTTGCACCTACCTTAGTTCCAGCAGCCAGGTTGTGGGGCAGGCTGGGAGCTGTAGGAAGGGATAGGTAGACTCTGCTGTGAGTCAGGAACATTTATTTCCTGACAACTGAACATACTGCAGAGTTTGGGTGGAGTGGGGAGCAAAACTGTGCATCTTCAGTGCTAACATGAACTGAGTCGGATTGGGATCGCACACTGGGTTTTGCCCTAACCTTGCTCTCTCTCCTTCAGCTACTTAGAGGATGCAGTGATGCACCTGGACCAAAGTGACCCCATCACCCGAGACCACATGGGGTCAGTCATGAACCAGGTGCGGCAAAAGCTCTTCCAGTTCCTCCAGACGGAACCCCACAACCCTCTGAGCAAACCTGCACGTCGCCTCATGATCATGCTGCAGGGCCTGGTCACCCCTGGCATGACCTAGGAGGACCTGGCTGTCTGCTGGGCTGCTTCACCAAAGCCCACCCAGCAGATCCGTAGTTACTGACGGCGTCTGACTGGTGATGAGAGCTCTTGCCAGAAAATCTATCAACACGTGTGTGATGTCTCTAAGGCGAACGCCATCTGTGTATAGTTCCAAATAGTCACTGAACATTCACTTGGCTTATTTTTCCTAAATAGCCTCTTTTTTGAGAGTTAAATCTCTTCTTCACCTGCCCATCCGTCCCCAAGGCTGGCTGGCAGTCCATGTCTCAGCAGCAGAAGCCGATGAATTTCTTACCCCTTTCAAAGTTTGGATCTGCTGCCATCAGCAAGGGCGAGGGGAGGTGTGCGCTGAGCCCAAGCACAGGGGCTGCCACAAACCACAAATCCTCTCTGACCACAAACCTGTACCCACACCTTAGTGAAGGGCTCAAACTCCTCCTCCCTGGTAGGCTGGAGGCACAGGGAGGAGGTCAGCTGAGCGGGAGGGGTTAGTTAAAATTCGTTAATTAGTTAGTTACTCTGAGGTTTGTTAATTCCAGATCCACAGTGGGGTGCCCGGCCCACCTGATGCAGTGAGGCAGGGTTGGGCAGGGGGTGGTGATGCCTCTGGAGTGCCCCGGGGAAGGGGCTCTGGGTCAGGGTGCTGAGGCTGCAGCAAACTGAAAGAGCCCCAGGGGGCCACCAGTTCTGTTGTGCATCGGAGCATGTCCATGTTTCAGACATTAGTTTTGATTTTTCACCAAGGTTTTTCTTTTTATCTAAATTTTGAAGTTCTGGGGGGTTTTGTTGTTTGTTTTTTGTTTTGGGGGTTTTTTTGGAAATAACATTAAGAACAATTCAATAAAAAAATTTTTGAGAAAAAAAACAGTGGAGACCTTCTTCTGTTGTGTGATGGAGGGAAGACTGAGGAGCCTTTGATACCAAACCATCTCCAGGCTAGAGCCTGAGGTGAGGAGCCAAGATGCTTTCTCTCTTCTCAGATTTTTTCCTGAGCCTGCTCAGTCTTTCCTGTGTGAGTCCAGCAGGGCATAGTGGTCTGTGCTTCCTGGGAGAACCAGGAGGTGATGGTGGGCTGCTGGCTGTGGGAAGGAGACGTTAATTCCCCCTTTTCAGCAAAAATGTCTCCTGCTGCTCCACCCTCCCGGAGAAGAGAAGGCTCTGGAAAGACCATAGAGCACCTTCCAATACATAAAGGAGTTCCAATAGAGCTGGAGAGGGACTTTGGACAAGAGCATGGAGTGACAGGACAAGGGCAAATGGCTTCACACTGGCAGAAGGCAGAGTCAGATTGAGTATTAGGAAGAAATTCTTCCCCGTGAGGGCAATGAGTCAATGGCACAGGTAGCCCAGAGAAGCCATGGATGCCCCATCCCTGAAAGTGTTCACAAGACCAGGTTGCACAGAGCTTGGAGCAACCTGGTCTTAGTGGGAGGTGTCCGTGCCGGGTAGGAACGAGATGGTCTTTACGGTCCCGTCCAACCCCAAACATTCTGTGCTTCTTTGAGCTGCCAGGGCCGGGGTCCAGCCTTGGGGGCTCCTCCGCCCCTCGGCGGGGCTGGCAGGGCGTGCCGGGGGCTGGTCCCGGGGCGGTGCCGGGCGGGCCGGGGGCGGGCGGCGGGCCGGGGCTGCCGGCGGCGGCGGGCGCGGAGCACTCGGCGGCGGCGGCGCGGGGTCCGCACCATGGGCGGCGGCTGCTGGCGGCTGCTGGGCGTCGTGTGCCCGCTGCTCCTGCACCTCGGTGAGTGCCGCGGGGCCAGTCCGGGGCGACCGACACCCTCGGGCTCTCCCTGCCGGGGCTGGGGGGCTGGCGGGTGGGAGAGGGACCTCCGGCCGTCCCTCGGACCCCCTGTAGGTGCGGGGAGCGGGGTGCACGGTTGCCCCACGGTTTAGCGATCCTTGTCCCGTGTCCTGCGATGCCGGGCAAGGAGGAACGCGGTTTCACAGCGCTCTCCGGGTTGTCTCTGCTCAGGAGGGGACAGTTCCCGAGATCTGGCTCTCCAGCCCTTGGCGGCCACCCCACGCACCTGCTGGCTTTCCCTGCTCTCCTCCTTCACCAGGGCCGGAGGGCACCCTGATCGCTGGGGGGCTGTTATCCGGCAGGTCCTGCACCTCACTGGCCCCAGCGTGTCCCCTCCCCACTCCCACTCCTCAGTGAGCCGAAGGAGGATGCGGAGCACCGCGGTACTCAGTGACATCTCTGCCCTGAAAAGGGATGGGGAGCCTGGGGTTAACCTGGTCCGGCTGCACGGAGGGGGGAGGACAGGGACCACCAAACCTCTGGTGGATTTTAGGTTTAGAGGGTGGGCCATTCCGGCCCTTCCCCAGGAGCAGGATGGCTGCGTCGGCACTCGGTTGGGAGCCAGGGATGCTCTGCAGCGCCCTGGGAAACTTCCTCCGTGCGTTTCCCTTGGGCTTTCTCCCTGCCGGAGCCGGGGCCAGGTTTCTCCCCATGGCTTTGCAGCGGAGCAGCGGAGGTGATTTGCCCTCCTGGTTTCTCCTTCTTTGCTCGCCCTGCCCAGCCTTGCGCCGAGGGAGCTAAGCGGAGGGGAGGGCTTGTGCCGGACATTAGAGGAGCACAGGAGATGAAACCTCAGCCTGCAGCAGGGACCAGCCGGCTGAGGGAAGGCATCTTCTGGCCCTGACAGCCGCTGTGTCCCTATGCTGGTGGGAGACACGCTTGCCTGGCTTGGGTCAAAAGAGGAGCAATGGATCCCACTTTCTCTATTGATACCTCCGATATTTGTGAGCCATGTGTCTGGCATCAATGTGAGACTTTCCTCGGTGATGTGTTCAAAGGGGTTCTCATCGCAAACACTTTGCTCAGGGCCCTGTTCCAGAGGTGTGGCATGGGGTGCCAGCTGCAAGGCACACGGCTCCCTGGAGATATCCTGGCTGCCTCAGAAGTCACCGGGAAACTCTCAGCTGCTTCTGGGGTCACCTTCCCACAGGGTTCCCCCGCAGGGCTGTCGTCAATTAGAAACCTTCCTGGTGCACACCCATAGCACTTCCAAAACTCTCATAACTCCTGTTACTTGGCACAGGGACCCCACATCTTCTGGCCTGCAGGACCCCCAGGGCAGAGCTGGAGACCATGCAGGTTTTCCCTGTGACCCACTCACACACAAACTATTTTTGGGCTTCCCGCCGGCCGTGGATGCACTCACAGTTCCTTGTGAACACACCCTGTCACCCATTGTCCCGTGGCCGGCACCAGGGTTTGGCCAGTGCCAGTGGTGAATCGTTTGTGGAGCAGAGCAGGCAACTGGGGCTTCTCAGAATGAAGCAGCCAGAGTTGCACTTGTGCCATTTCCTATTGTACTTTTCCTCTCCTTCACCTTTCCCACTTGCCCTCCCTGTTTTCCCTTCCCCATTCCTCTTTCTCCTTTCCCCTTTTCTGTCCACCTTTCCCCTTCCTCCTTTCCTTCGCCCTTCCTCCTCCTGCCTTTCCCCTCCCTTCTCCCTTTCTTCTTTCCCCCCCTTTTCCATTTTCCTTTTACCTTTGCTCTTCCCCTTCCTCCTGCCCCTTCTTTCCCTTCCTCCTTTCTCTTTCCCACTTTCCCACTTTCCCCTTCTCCTTCCCCCTTCCCCTTTCTCTTTCCCACTTTCCCACTTTCCCCTTCCCCCTTCCCCTTTCCTTTCCCCCTTTCACCCTCTCTCCCACTGCAGTCGGAGCAGGGACTCCAGCTTGCTGAGCCTTTTTTTTTTTCTGTTGTAGTCACAAATTAATCTTTGCTGTCAGGGGATAAAGACCGGGACAGATGGCTCCGGGGAGAGCCCGGGAGGCCCGAGGTGACGGGGCTGGCAGGAGCCCTGCGGGGAATGGCAACATCGCTGTGGGGTCGTCACATCGCGTCGGGCTCCCGAGCCAGGAGCGAAGGGTCACTACGAGTGCCCAGGGAGGGGATGCCGGGGGCCCGGGGGGATGTGGAAGCCCCTCGCCACATTTCAGAGCCCAGTGTCACCTCCCCCCGGTGACACCCTCGCGCCTCCTCGCCTGAGCCGGGCAGGCGGGGGCTGTCGGGGGTCGGCGGGGGCTCAGCTCGGTCTCTCGTCTCTGTGCCCCGCAGCCGCAAGCCAGGAGCCCGTCAGCATGGCGGGACAATGCGACACCATCTACAAGGGCTTCGCCGGCTGCCTCATCAGCCTGGGGGACAGCATGGCCCAGAGCGTCCGGCAGCAGCAGGAGGAGGAGGGCGGCGAGGAGGCGCAGGAGCTGGACACCATCTGCAAGTGAGTGTCCCTGTGGGAGCCGCTGGGACGGCGGTGTGACCTGCCACCAGCAGCTCCCCGACTCCTGCCCTCCTCCCCAGGTCCTGGGATGATTTCCACACCTGCGCCAGCGAGGTGCTGTCGAGATGCCCCGTGGAAGCGGCCACCATCTGGGAGTCGCTGCGCCAGGAGTCCCGCAAGATCCAGTTCCAGGGGAACCTGCAGGAGCTGTGCAGCGCCCGGGGACGCCTGGCCAGCGCCCAGGGCTCGCCGGCCGCTGAGACCAACCAGGCCACGCTGCGGGGCTCGGCCACCCCCTGCACCCCCGCCTGCTGGCCCTGCTGGCCCTGCCGCTGCTGCTGCCCCGGCTGTAGCCCGGCCCGCCCGCGGGGTAGCCAGGTGATGCCGGCTCGGTCCCCTTGGGACCCGGTCCCCGCCCCGGTCCCCGCCACGCCCACCTCCCTGCAGGGCATCCCTCGCGGGGCACGGTCCTCTCCCGCAGCACTTCAGATGGATTTATATTTATATTAAAAGACACTTTTACATTTCTCCTGTCTCTCTGCCGTGGGATGCCCCTCGCGCCCTTCCCAAGCTCCGTGTTTGCTCTGGGGACTGGAGAGCAGATGCTCCCTGCACCAGTCCCCAAGGAGGGTCAGTAGGGAGGGTCTGTGGCTCCATTCCATGGGACCATGGTCAGCCCCAGGAGGGAGCAATTCCCACTGCCTTGGTGTTCCCTGACAGCTGCTTTTCAGGGCTGAGCATAGCAGATATTCCCTGTAGAGGTGGGTCAAATGTTTTCTTCGTTTTAAAGGGCACCTTAGGAAAACACAGGGCACAGACTTGTCTTTGGCAGCCAAGAGTTTGTCCTCTGATGGGCAACTCCAGTTAAATTTTCTGTTTTCCAGCCCCTTTATTCTGGCCTTGCTGTATTCATGGTCATGAAGAAAACTGGTTTGCAGGGAAGAGAGGTTGTTATTTTTTTTAACCGAGATGATAAAGTGAAAAAACTAAGGAACTGAAACACTCATGCAGGTCCATGTGGAACTTGTCAAAGTTAAACCAAGATAGTTTGTGAGAGTTTAACTTGGCTAAATTTGTGTCTATCAATGGAAGATGCTGTGAGCTGTGGTACAGATCACAGGCTCCTCGCTGGCGTGGCCCCCAGGTCCCCTCAGCAGTGGTGGGTAGATCTGGCTGGCATGTGGGAAACCATCCCACCTGGGAAAGATAACCAAATCCTGTGAACGACACAAGTGCCACTGCACTGTGGATTGTTCCAGGCTCAGCAGAGAACAGGAGCAATGAGTTTCTATGTGCCATGGGTAGTGAGTTATTGCTATTTCTGTGATTTCTGGGGAGACTCCAAGGCACTCCCAAAAACATTCCAGCAGCTGGGCACATGGGTTTGGCCCAGAGAAGCCCTTGCACTCTGGCCTGTGGCTGAAAGCCTTCCAAGTGTGAGCAAGAAGGTCAGTAATCACTGTTCTCATTGAGCCAGGGAAAATTATTGCTTGTTTCATTATAAAACCTCTTCCTGCAAGGTCTGGTCACTTAAACATGTGATCCTTGACCTCTGTGATGTCACCCTGGCTGTCCCAGTCCTCTGCCAACCTCTGGGTCTGGGAAACACTAAGAGAATGGTTGGTCCATCCCATGGGGCTGAGTGGTTGCTGCTGACCCCTCAGCTCTGTGCGGGGCACTGTATTCCCCATTATTTATTTCTCTAACCAGCCTGGAGCTGGCTGAGGGGACACAAAACGTCTGGGCTCCCGGCAGCCCTTGCTGGGGGACGATGCTGATCCCGGGGCCAGTGCCCCATGGGATATAGGGCAAGACACCACCCCAGCTCTCCTCATGCAGCAGCTGCCGCTCCCCGTGTTTAACGCCAGCGCCGGGGGGATAATCCGCCGATTCTTCCCTTCCCAGTTCCTGACAATCCTGTGTTTAAGGGTGAATTAGTGCCGGATCCCGGCAGGGTGGCTAAGAGGATAAACGCCAGCCGGGCGCCGGCCACGCACCGCGCAGTGCCCGCCGGCACCTCTGTGGGGGTGAGAGCGGTGGGATCGCTGCCGGGTGTTCTCAGCGTCCTGCAGCGGGCAGTGGGAGGTGGCCGGGGAGATGGAGCGACACCAGCTTGGTGCAGTGACAGGGTGGTGTCACAATTGTGACACTTGCAGACAACAAACTGTGCTGCTTCAATCCAGATGGAATAGAAGACTGGGAAGACCCCACAGCCACCCACTGAACATTCCGGGTGTTTCACCCTGTGTGCAGACACACCACACAGGTGCCATGTCCTGGAAGATGTCACTGTACATGTCACAGGCCCTTGGCTATGTCACCACATGTCCTGAGCACCAGCACTTGTCACCACAAATGGCTCATGCCCTTGGCTGTGCTTCCATGTCTGCCCTGCAGCTGGAAGGTGTCACTGTGTCAACACACAGCCTGTAGACACTGATGGCTCTGGGAAGCCAGGGCTCAGATTTGGGGGTGCTGGAAAAGGGTAAATCTGTCGGTCACCAGTGCTTGGTCACACCACATGTGCAACACTCCACAGCAAAGCAGTGCCCAAACCCCACTGTCACCTGTCACCCCATCCTCCTTCAGATGGGTGCCTGCAGGGTTGAGGGCAGCAGTATGACAGCAAGGGTGACCCCAGGAAAGCTTTCTGGTGCTCCAAAATTGGGACAATGAGCTGGTGTCTGCCTTTCCATTAGGTCCAAGGGCTTGGGACAGTCCTGCAGCCATGTCCTGTTGTTGGAAGGGACAATGTCCTTGTTCCTGTCCCCAGAACAAACAGTTGGCTCCCTGTACGCTGACAACACCTTAAAGCAACTGCCCAGGCTGAAACCTGCAGATGGTGGGGAATGAGACTGGTGGACCCCGGCACAGGGAGCCTTTGGAACACCCGTCATGCTGTGAAAACCCCTCGCTCTGGTTATGAAACTCCGGTGACCTACTTTACACTCCCTGCTTTTGTTCTTAATTCCCAGATATGGCTGCTCTCCAGATTTTGCCCATCAAGGCAAATTAATTGGAGTAGATCCTAATTTGCTCTCTGCTATTCTTTGGGCAGAAGATTAAATGCTCTGCAGACATTATCTCCCTCTCTTTTCTCTAAGAGACAAACCTGAATTATTGAAAAAAGAAAAAAAAAGGATAAAAGCCAGCTGAGTCCAGCTGAGTTGATGTTTGAATTCACTTCTTGTGATCACAGAAGGGGCCAGGGAGGCCCTTGTGTCCCTGGGCAGCTGGAACCAGATGGTGACACTGCTCTGGGTGGCTGTGTGAGTGAGAGAGCACACGTGGCACAGTGACATGAGGGCCAACCTCCCACCACGCCACCCGACACCTCTGCCACACGATGGCTGAAACCTCTATTCCTTTGCCCAGGGAAATTCCTCATGGTGAAGGTGCCAGCTGGGGAACGCCTCCTCATCTGTGGGGATGCACTTGGATTTCTCTAACTGGATGGACTGGCATGGAGGCCACCAGCAGAGGAGGGATGGCTCCTTGCCGTGTCACGGACCCCAGAGCCACTGTCCCAGTCGGGTGTCCCCATGGAAGGGCCTAACCAGACACCCCGGGGGGAGCAAGAGTATTGGAAGCTGAGCATAGCCTGGAGGACACTATGTCACAGGGCTGGCCACTGTCCGAGCTTGCGTGAGGATTTCTGCTGATCCAAATGTCCAACTTTCCATGAGGAAACACCAAAAGACAACCTCAATCCCCACAGATCGGAGACAGTGGGAACAGCTGAGCCGGAGTCACCTCTGCTGTGGGACTGTGTTTAGTCCCCCGCCTGGCACCCCATCTGCGCTCAGCTTTGGGGCTGTTTTATTTTCCAGAGAGGCATATGGAAAGTTGGATTTCTTTTTTAAGCAGCTTTAATTGAACATCCTCCTGTTACGACCTCTGCTCAGCCTTGCTAGGACAACCTTGAGCTCTGGCCTGGCATGGCTGCTGAGGCCCGGGCTCGCTGCTGCGCAGGGCAGGGATGCAGCTCGGAGAAAATCCAGGTTTCCTGCTTCACCCCATCATTTGACGGCTGATGAGGGGCCCCGTTCTCCTGGCTTCCTATGGCCTGGCACAGCAGGATGCCTTGGGACCTCTGAATTGCCCCACGCCCTGCATGTGCAGCAAAATCCCAAGCAACTTTTGGTGCTGGGGGATGCTGGAGGTGCTTCCAGCCATTCCCATAGTTTCACAGGAAATTACAGCTTGTTGCGCCCCAGCGAGACGCTGGAGTCAGATGGCAGCACTGCAAGCAGGTGTGGGATGCAAAGAGAGCTCTGAAATTCCTGCTCCAAGCAGGCTTTATGGTGGTGTTGGAACATCTTTGCATCTCCAGGGAGAGAGGATCCTCCTCCATCTGTGGGTACCTGGCATTGCCCCACTGATCCAAGCCTGCCTTTATCAGCTTCCCCAGGAGAAGACATGAAGAAGCCACTAAGAGGAGATACAAAACAATAAGGAGACAACAGCCCTTTTGGCAGGAAAACCCACTGTTACACCCTGCCCAAGAATGGCACTGCTTTGTGAGTGTGTCAGAAACCTGTTACCAGTCCCCTCGTGGAGGAGAAAGAAAAAAACTCATGTTTTTTGGTGGAGCAGAGCTGGTGGGAGCCCAGGCACTCAGAGGCTGGCAGGAAGAGAGGCTGCAGAGCTCTCCAGTGCTCAGAGCTTCACGGCCGGTGCCCCCAGCAGCAAGGTGCTTCTCCCAGTCAGAAAACTTCTTGCTGTAGCTGCAGGAAAGGCTCTAGATAGAGTAACAGACATCAGGAATCAACAGGCAGTGACTCAAAAGTCACACTGGGTACCCAACCTGGCAGGCAATGGGTCACACGGATGAGCACACAGTTCCTCACTTCATCCCTGGGTGTTCTGCCAGGCGGATGTTGGCTTTGCACGGAAGTCTGGTGTGAAGTTCTCTTGGCTCCAGTGGGTCTCAGAGCACCACCACAGCATAAATAATACAGGAACGAGCTGCTCTGATTGAAGTTCTCAGAAGTCCGTGGTTCTGGCCCAAGGGTTCAGTGCCTGTTGGCTCTTTGACATTTTTCAGCAGTGATGGACCTGGAACTGCCTCATTCAGTGTTCCCACGAGGCTGGTCAGGAAACAAAGCTGTGAGGAAGTGACTAATGGAAGATGCATCCCCTGAGGGAAACACATCCTCGCATCCCTGTGTGAGTATCTGTGGCCAAGGTGAGGCAGCCCGCTGCTCCACACCCATCAGCCGAGAGGACAGAGAGGCACACACTGGTGGAACCAAGCTGGGATGACCTTGAGAAACAGCCTAAAATAACAGGATCAACTTAAACAGGGACACGTGCAAGGTTTCACAGGCTAAGCTACCTCTCAGGGACAGTGCGGGGGATGTGTGGCTGTGGAGACATCTCTAGAAAGAAAATGGGGGGATTAGAGGGCTGAAAATGTACCAGCAGCACCACTACTGTATGGGACAACAGAGAACTGCACAACTCACCAGATCTGTCAAGTCCAGCCCAGGCAGCTCCTTCTCAACCCTCACAAATTTCTGTGCCTCACTGGGAATTACACGGAGACGAAGCTGATGACAATAGTGTGCATCAGCAGGTACAACTTCTACTACATTATGATTTACTAATCATTTTAAACAGCCGAAGATCCCAGGAGCATTAAAATAAAGCTGGCTATTTTTAAAAGCATGGTAGGAGTGTGAAAATAGCCCCACTCCACCCGAACCGCCTCGGGAATGACGTGACAGCCAGGCTGGAAAACAAGCCCGACAGTGTCGCCTCTGTATGTCCCCAAGGGAAAGGAGTGCCATCAGCATCCCTGAAAGGTGTCATCCCTTTCCCCCTGCTTTCAGGCCATCCAGGGCTGGGACGTGGGGTATTTTGTTTGAGGATGAGGAAAGGATATGAGGAAGAAAGTCCACAGGCAGTTACCAAGCAAACTTTGTGGGTTTTGTGGCACTTAGTAGCTGGGGAAAAGAAAGGAGAAATGAATGTGCCTCGTTATTCTGCTGTGCACAAGAGCTATCCCACAGGGACCACGTTTTCCCTGCCAAGGAAAAGGACCAATGCTTCCGGGCAATTCTCTTGCAAAGGGAATGTTTTTCCAGAGTCCCGCAGCCCAGCAGGGAGCCGTCAGAGCTGCTCCATGGGCTGTGGGCTCCAAGGCGCTGCTGGGGAGCTGTCAGAGCTGGATTTGGCTCCAAAGAGGAGGCACTGTGGCCACTCTTCCAAGGCAGGAGCATGGGGAGAAGGAACATCTTCCTTGCCAAGAGCCACGGGGCTGAAGAGGGTCCCAGTGTTGCAAAATGCAGAATATGTCAACATTATCTTAAGGCAGGATGTTCTTTGATGTAAGACCTTTTGTATACTTTCAAGACTAATCGGCAAAAAAGGAGACCTAATCAGTGGAACAGGCACCAGCCAGCATCCCTCATTCAAGGATATCCTGGGACTAACAAGATTTAGGGGTGTAATAAACTATGTTGTTGATGTTTGTCCGTGTAAACATTGCAAATTTGGCAAAATACTCCATGTCCATGTATCCTAGAGCTGAACGATCTTCACTGTAACACTAAAGATTACACTTACAGGTTAAAAAGATCCTGCCCAGGTGAAGACTCTTCCCCTAAGCATGAGTGGAAATTAGCTGGGGCTATGTGATTCCTATGTAAATTACTAATGAATCCTAACAGAGGGGCTGTGCTGGGGAAATTGCTAACCCTGAACCTCTCTGTGTAAACAACGGAACGGAAAGCTCGGTGGGGTGTGCTGGATTTGTGGAATACACCGAGCACCAGGCTGGGGCAGCTCTGAAATAAACCATCGGTGTCTCTCTCGAGTGTGCCGTTATCGGCTCGTTGCACACCAAGGAACGAACCCGATTTTTTTGAGTCTCAGCTGGGGCTGCGGGGTCCAGACAGGGCTGAGGGCTCCAGGCGGGACTGAGGGGTCCCGTATGGGGCTGAGGGGTCCCAGACGGGGCTGACGGGTCCCAGGCGCGGCTGAGGGGTCCCAAACGGGGTTGAAGGGTCCCAGGCGGGGTTGAGGGGTCCCGTATGGGACTGAGGGGTTCAGACGGGGCTGAGGGGTCCCAGGCGGGGCTGAGGGGGTCCCAGGCGGGGCTGAAACACCCCGCGGCCCTCACGCTCCCGCAGCCCCAGCCGGCACCGGCGGGCTCTGCCCTCAGGGCGGGTCCCGGGCGGGCTCTCCCGGCGGCTCCGGCAGGGGGCGGTAAAGCCCCCCGCCCTCCGCGCGCCTCGGCCCCGCCCCCGCCCCCTCCGCCAATCGCCGCGCGCGGTGTCCCCGCCCCTCGGGTGTCTGCGGCGCGCGGTGATGACGTCAGGAGGCGGTGCCGCGCCGCGGCCGGAGCGGGCCGAGGTGAGTCCGGGATCGGCGCCCCCGGGACCGCCCGGCCCGGCACCGGCTCCGGCTCCGCCTGCCCTCCCTTCTCCTCCCTCCCTTCCTCCAGGGCGGGGGCGGTGCGGCCCGGGAGGCGCGGGCGCGGCGGGCCCCGCCGCCTCAGCCCTGCCGCTGCCCGGGGCGCTGGGCCGCGGGGACGGGCGGGCCGGGGAGGGAGCTGTGCCCGCTCCCGGAGTGTCCCCTCAGTGAGGAGCGCGGTGCTTCCCAGGCCTGGAGCCGAACCTGCTGCGGGGCGACCCCCTGGCACCGGCTCGGCCCGGGGTCCCCTCTCTAGGATGGCGACAAACGGCCTGGGTTGGGATGAGTTCTGAAAACAAACAGAGTTTTAGAAATCCCGGTTGGTTTGGCTGATTCTGGCCAGCTCCTGGCTCCGGCACAACGACCTGCGGTGCTGCAGCAGCCCCAGGTTTCCCCTCCGAAATCCACCTGAGGCTTGCACTCGGCATGCCAGGTTATGTAAGGTGTATGCCAGGCAGTGAGAGTCACGTTTGAGATGTTAGTGAGATGGCAGGTGAGAAGCTGAATCTCCAAGGGGAGAAGCACAAATCCCATGTTCCTTCCCACCATTTCCAGCTGTAGCTCAGATAGTTTGCCACCTGCCAAATATGTGATTGCCCACTCGGAGAGCTTGTAGCACCCCATGTGTCTTAATTCCTTTCCCCACGTTCTTGGTGGTTATTACACAGGAGCATTTCCTGCACTAACATGGAGTTAAGCATTTTGTTGCTGACTCTGGCGTGCAGCTCTGGGGTTCTGTAGCTTTCACTGCAACATTTAAATGTACAAGGACCAGCCACTGACATGCTGGAATTGCTGCCAGATCTCAGTTAATGCCATTACTGGATTTATATATGATATTTTCAAGTGTTTGATCTTTCTCTTTGGTTTTATTTACAGATGGGACGTTTTACACAAGTCTTTCTCTACATGTTGAATTATTCCATAATAATCTTGTTTATGGATGCTCTCGTTCCATTTCTCTGTTAACTTCATATGCTTTAAGGTTCAATAATGCTGGGAAAACTGTCCGTGGGAGGCATTATTCAGGACTAGCCAGAGCTCTTAATTTTTTTATCATGGTGCTTTAATCTGAATGAACCCCCATCTCCAGGGCAGTGCTTGGTGAAAGTCAGCTAAGGTTTCTGTGAAGTTGTCTTTAATTTCTGCTGTCTGCACCCTCCTACAGCGATGTCTGTGCATGGCTGGGTTGTTTGACTTCAGGGTGCTACCAGAAGGGCCTCTCCCATGAGAAGTTACTTGGATGATGTTTGATTATAAAATTGAGTCTTAACTAAAGCCTGGTTTTCTCTCCAGGTTGGATGTAGAGTCTGAACTTCAAGGTGTCTCTTTAAAACGTTTCTAATTTCTCCTGTTGGAAGACCTGCTGGGGTTCCTTTTCTGCTGTTCATGCTCAGTAGTTGCTTGGAGAGGTGGTGCGTGAGTGGAGATACACCTGGTGATGGTAAGACCTAAAATCACATTTTAAAGGCTAATGGTTTTCTGTAGCCTCCTGTGAAGGCTCAGGCACGTGTTGATGGGCTCATGAGTCAAAAAGGACAAATGTAAAACTGCCCAGTGACTGCCAGAGCCACAGGTAGCTTCCCTGTCTCCTAGGGAATATGTCTCCTTCCAGTCATATTGTTTTAATCAGCATGTAAAGACTTGACCAAGTGCAGACAGGTTTAAGACACTGTAAAAGTTCAATATAAAGAAAATCTTGGGAAGATCTGTTAAGTGAACAAGTTGCTGAGGTACTTCGTGGAGTTTCTAGTGAGAAGACTCAGAACTATAGGTTTGGATTGGCTCCTGACTAAGGAGGTTGAGCAGATCTAACAAAATTAAAGAAAATGTTCCACTCTTTGATTTCTATTAAGGAATTGTGTCTGGACAAAAAGACCTCCAGAAGTCTCATCCAGCCTGAACTGCTCTGTGACTGATTCAGTGCTCAGCTAGGAGCAGAAAAACTATCCTTAATAGAGACAGTGTGTGATTTCCATGGACACATCTGTTCTGACCATGACTGGGCATTTGTAGGCTCTGCCTTCACTCGCTTGTCATGAAAGGAGCAGGGCACTGTGCATGCTCTGGAGGAAAGAGAAGTGAAAATCCCAGATTTTCAGTTTGTGATAGCATGGCTCTGTTGTTTTGATTTTTTTCCCCCATCTGAACCTTTACTACCTTTGATTCCAATTTATTTCTTCCCTCTCATTTTTCTTCTAAGATTCAAATGTGGGAATTGCCCCGGATGTGGTTGCTGCTGATGCTCCCCTGGGAACATGCCTTGATAGGGAATTAACACCAGTCAGTGATGGGCTGTGGGACAAGCAAAGTGCTTCCCGAGCCCCCCAAAGATGTGCAGCTAGACCTGGTTAAAAAAGTCGAACCTTACACGGGCCACAGTGACATCTACAAGCATTTCATCAGAGATGACTGCGGGGCTGTCATCAAAGCTGGCTCTCCCTCCCCTCCACATCACACCAACCCCTATCCCGGGAACCCTCTGCCCGCCCACCAGCCCGAGCCCCGCAAGAACAAGGTGGCCAAATACCGCGCCAAGTTTGACCCCCGAGTGACGGCCAAGTACGACATCAAAGCGCTGATCGGGAGGGGCAGCTTCAGCCGCGTGGTGCGCGTGGAGCACAAGGCCACCAAGCAGCCCTACGCCATCAAGATGATCGAGACCAAGTACCGGGAGGGGCGGGAGGTGTGCGAGTCGGAGCTGAGCGTCCTGCGGCGCGTGCGCCACACCAACATCATCCAGCTCATCGAGGTGTTCGAGACCCAGGACCGCGTGTACATGGTCATGGAGCTGGCCACCGGCGGGGAGCTCTTCGACCGCATCATCGCCAAGGGCTCCTTCACCGAGAGGGATGCCACGCGGGTGCTGCAGATGGTGCTGGATGGGGTGAGGTACCTGCACACGCTGGGGATCACCCACCGGGACTTGAAGCCGGAGAACCTGCTGTACTACCACCCGGGAACAGACTCCAAAATCATGATCACGGACTTCGGGCTGGCGAGCGCGCGGAAGAAGGGAGATGACTGCCTGATGAAAACCACGTGTGGGACCCCGGAGTACATTGCTCCCGAGATCCTGGTCAGGAAGCCCTACACGAACTCCGTGGACATGTGGGCGCTGGGGGTGATCTCGTACATTCTCCTCAGCGGCACGATGCCCTTTGAGGATGACAACCGCACCCGCCTGTACCGGCAGATCCTGAAGGGAAAGTACAGTTACTCAGGCGAGGTGAGTGTGGTGAGGGGAAGTCAAGCAAGACGCTCTCCTTAGGTGTGTCTTTGTGATGTCCAGCAGCTGGCTGTCCTGTGGGTGGTAACACTACCAGGGGTAAAAAAATCTGTGATTCTGGCTTTTAAAATCCTTTCCCATTTTCTGTCTGCTCTCAGTGCAGCACAGCAAGCTCCTTTCAAAAGTGTGTGCACAGAAAGAGGAAATGTCCTGTAGAACAGAACTGGGATTTGTGTGGGTTTCTAGCTGGGGGTACCTTGGCTGTGGTAAGCTGCTGTTTGAGGCTTTGCAGTGGAAACTTGTGCCGAGGTGTTTGAAATGTGGCACATATATCACTACTCTGATTTCTGATACCCGCATGTAGTATGGAAAAGAGCTTTGCTGAAAGATGGGGCTGTGGCAGGCAAGGGGCACTTCTTCAATGTGGAGAGGGAAACATTTCAGAAATTGATCTACATTGTCTCCTGAACTTGGTATGTGAGAAAATGGAGGATTGAAGGATGGTTTTCATAAATAAGTATGGAAAGAGGAGTCTTGGGGGTTAATTTTTATGCATTTTGTAAATGACAGTGGGCCCTGAAAGGGCTTCTCACTCTTCAGAAGAAACAATTTGAAGTTAAACACTTCTAGATATCATGCTGGTACTTCTGATCAAAAAACAGTTAATTGAGGAATGAGTGTTGCTATTGTCATGTCCTTACCATGCCATGCTCTTGACTATTGAGTGCAGGTCTGTGTCCTTTGGATAAAAATGTAAAGTTGAAAAGCATGTGTAGAATGGCAGTGTGAGTAATCAAAGGCATGAGCTGGTTTCTGTTTGAAGAATGAGTGACCAGAGTAGAGCCCTTCCTCCAAAAAAAATTAACATTTGAAGGAGGTCAGATCAAACTCAGTGCAGCTATAGGCAATCTGGAGAGAGTGAATTGAGTGTGTTTTGAAGGTTTCTTGGGGTAATTTACTTTGATATCCACTGGTCCTTGTGCCAGAATTGACTGATTTTGAGAAATATTGTGAATTGCAGCTAGGCCACTGGAGACCTGTAGGTTGTACATGCAGAGGTAGCACATGTGCCACAGAGAAAGCATTAGAGTCTATTTTGAAAGTGTCAGTGCACAAGCCTGAGGCATTTTACTTGTTATGCCACCACAAATCACACATTTTAGGAGACTGTTACGGATACTGTGTGTGACATGAGTGGTTGTTTTGGAAAGCTGTCGATGTTTTACTGCTTGGAAAGCAAATATGTGTCAGCCAGCAGCCTGTATCTGTTGCCTGGATGCTTTCTGTTCCTCTAGAGCCAGGGAAAATGGATGCTTTAATTTACCAGTGTAATTAAGCCTATGCCCCTAAATTGCACAGTGTTTGACTGTAGGCAGGTATTGGCAGGAGATGCAGTAAAGAGGCTGCTCATTTTGTGAATAAATTCTAGGAGAAAACAAAGGGAGCCAGGGATTCAAAGGTGTCTGCTGTGTTTCCCACAATCTTGCCAACACCCTTGAAGCCATCTTCTGGGTTTTTAAATGCTTCCAAATTTTTTATATTCACAGAAAATTGCTCTTCTTTTTTTTGTGTTACACTGGAAGAAGTGGGAAGATGTCAGAAATGAGACTATTGTCAAGTTTGTCAGACTAATGGGAATGGCAGGAGCCCTAAGTCCTGGTTTCTTTGGAGAAGGAGTGGGCAGAATACTCGAGTGCATTGCCGAAAGCATCTGTCTTGGATGGGTGCAGAAGCAGAGGTTTCATGGGAACAACTGCTTTCCTTCTCTGTAATCTGAAAGTTGAGCATGTGAAATAAAGAGGAAATGTTGAAAGAAGCCTGTGAAATACAGTGCCCAGAGCTGACAGCTTGAGCTGTGTGGCTCAGACAAGTTCCAGTGGGGAAGGAAGGAGCTGTCTTCAGGCTGTACCATGGCAGGCAGCAGCAGTGTCCTGACTTGCCTGAATCTTGGTGCAGAATATTGCTTTTTGAAAGGTCTGGCCCCAAACCTGGTCACAGAGGACAAAGCTGTATTGAAAGAGGAACAAAAGCCAAGATGCATGCTGACCTGAGAAGCAGCTTCACTTTCTTGGAAAACAAGTGATTTCAAGTCCAGCTAATGTAATTGCTTTCTGACTGGCACCTGCTTACCCGGGCTCCTGTTCCTGGAGTGTGAGGTCTTTTTGAAGAGGCCATTAGCAGATCAATAGGAGAGGTCTCCCACAATAGGGTATTCAGGTACTGCTGACATCACTGCTCTGATTATCTCTTGTATCTCCTGCACTTTTTGAACTGCTTCAAGTAATGGCTAGGATGAGGTAGGAAGGACAGCTGGCTTTGTAACTTGGTGTGCTTTTTTCCTGAGCATCCTGAGTAAGGGTTAGGTGAGCTATTGACACTGCATTGGGTGTAGCCTGCTGCAAAATCGTTCTCTTTCACTTGTTTTGTTAGAACTTACTAAAAAGAAGGTTCGGACATATTTTTAATTCAAATTTTTAATTGAAGTCTTGGGGTTAAAACTGATTACTGGGGTTCTCTTTGTAGCTTAAAAAGTTGACCGAGGAATAAATCTAGAATTCCATTCTTAGTTTCCTTTGAATTTGAGAGTGCAGAATTGAAGATCGGGCCATCATTATCCTGCTAGGACAGGCTTGCTCTGGTTCTGTTTCAAAGCTTCTCCTTCTGTTGAATACCAGTACTTTCATGTTGCTTTACACACCTGGAAAAATTGCTGGAAGAAGTGGAAGATAATGTATGCTATGGTTAAATTGGGAAACTTAGCTAAGGTGTATGGATTGTTCAGGTTTTGATATCTGATCTGGGCAAATCATTTCTCTCAAGGACTGTTCTCCTATTCATAGAACAGAATCAGCTTTTTGTGGTGTGCTCACAGTGGGTGAGGTTGCTCTGTGCTGCTGTGGGAACATGTCTTAATCAAATAACCAAAGAATCGTGTTCTAAATAATGGTGCTAGTGGATTCATTGATAAATGGGCTGTTAGGAGAGATATGCTTGATATATGAAGGAAGTTGGGCATTGCAAGTCTGCGGGAGCTCTGCAAGGGACTTAACAGCCTGTGGAGAGATGATCTGGTTTTGTGTGACTTAGATTTTCCAGTGGTTTTTTAAAAAAATCCTCACCAAAGTCTCTTGAAGGAACTTTGCAGCTGTATTGTGATAGTGGCCTTCTCATGGATCAGCAGTTTGCTGATAAGCACAATCTGAAACACATGGTCAGCTCCATAGGGAAGGACAAAAACAGTGAAGTTTGAAAGATGTTCCCTTCTGCCTAAAAGCCAGCGGGACAAAGTTCCCTAACAAAGCTACACAGTCTGTGATGATAGAGTTTTTCAGATGGTGAAAAACAAGGACTGTGGACCTTGGCAGTGTGCCTGAGTTTGAAGAGCAATTGGACAAATTCATGGAAGACACATTGATGGAGAGAATGACACCAAAAAGTGCCAAGTATGGATAAAGAGGTCCCTAAGCCACAAATTCTTGAGCCAGAGGAGAGGCCTAACTTGTAGATTGCATGTGCATGGCATTTCTACTTGTCTGTCCTTGAACATTCAGAATCTTAATGATCTTCCACTCTAACTTAGAGTTTAAAGCACCAAGTTAAATGCAGGTGTTGAGTAAACTCTGCAGATCCTGTATAGATAGATTCAGGCTGGAAGAATGCCCTTAGTTACAGGAAAACCAAGTTACTCTGGATGAGTAGCATGAATGGTGTTCCCATAACAACTAACTCAGTCTGTGTGAATAAAAAGACAAACTGCTTTCTCCCCAAGCAGTTTTTCCTGCCTTCAGCTGATAGCAGAAGCAGGAAGCATGGAGAGTGCAGGCAGTGCATTAACAAACAAACTGCCTGTGCTACCTGGCAGAAAGCAAGATAAAAATAAAGCCATTCCAAGGCAGCTGATGCGTGTTTACAGGATGAGTCCTTACCCAAGCATGTCTGTACGTCTGCAGAGAATTTCCAAAGTATCTTTGTAATTGTCTTCGTTGTGGGGGCTGGTTAAAAGACTGTGGAGGACTTGTAATCCCTCAAATCCCTTGTGACACATAGTGTAGGAGACCGGTGACAGGCTTGTCAAATTTTCATATGAATTTCCTGCATTTATTCAGCTTTTTGAGAGAGAATATGGTAGAGCTTGAACCCAGACTGCTTCTGACTCAGTTGGGAGCTGGTTGCTGAATCGCCCATCCTGTCCCAGAGGGACTGATCAGTCATTGTATTATGAATTATGACGACTGTGGTTGGATTTCCTATCAAGTGACAATCTTAATCTAAAAAAGGCACAAGCAACAAAAAGAAACTGCAATTATTCTTGGTAACCTTCTTCCCCTAAAAGTTGCAGAAGGAAATGTATAGTGGCAATTCAACTTTCTATTCTGCATACTTATTTTACTGACGAAACTGATCTATAGGAGAGGAAAAAAATTATACTTGCATATCACAGAAAATCCCTCCATAGTCCTTACCACTTTGCAAGAGAATTCAGTGTAGGACAAGCATTGTGAAACTTTGGATGAAGCTTTATATGTAAGTTTTGCAATGCAGTAAGTTTTGCATTGATGCTGTGGCAGGTCTGGCTGGCTGCCAGTCCTGCAGTGATTCCTGCATGTTTGTACTTTTGGTCATTTAAAATGAATTACATATGCCTATGTAATTTAAAAAAAAAATAAAAATCACTCTTCTGTTGTTTGGATGACAAAAGTGCAACTACTTTATCAAAAAATTAACAGTTTAGAAAAAAGCAAGTATTTTGTAACGTGTTAGCTTTATTTTCTGTTTTATACTCAGTTTATACTTAGTTTGCCCCAGAAATATGTCCGTGTTTTTTCCAGCTGTTCATACCTTTAATATAATGTATCATCAAGTTTTCTGTAACATGTTATGTGCTAATTAAATTGGTTAAAAGGTAGCAACTGGCCTGAAAGAGGGAAAACTTTGTCTGTGGTGATCTCCTCCTAGTACATTTCATGTTTAAGCTGGGCAGTAAGGCAGCCTGGCTTCCCTGAATTTGGACTGGAGTATGTCGTTGGGAAAACATTCAAAGCAAATTTAAAATATAGCCAAGAACAGAGAAGCACCACTGCCCTCTAATGCTCCCTTGATCCTACATATATTTTTTTCTAATACAGGAGATAAAATTATGTATGTACAAGAGGCCAGGAACACTGGCAGTGTCCCCCTTTATTGAAGATTTACCTTGCAGAGTGTAGAGCTGCTCTTTGCTCTAAGAGGAGCTCAGTGCAAAGCCACCTTATTTTTCTGAAAGTTCTCCCTTGGCTCAGTGCCTGGGAGGGTCTGGATGCAGCAGGATCCCTCGCTTGTGGGGTTCCCAGAAGGCCACACTGACATGTGGAGTTACCCCTGTGGCTGTGCCAAGATGGTCTTTAGGCCCATTAGATGCTTTTGCAGGGCACAGTCATCACCTTGGCCTCTGGTGTGTGTGCCAGAAGAGAGATTTCAAACCAGCAGGGTGGCCAATTTTCCATTCTTTTTCCTGGAGTTTGAGTGGCCCAAGCTGTTGAATATAGTGTAAAAAGCTAAGGAGGGACAGGGCAGCTGAAAGTAAGGTTTTAAAACACATTTCCAGTGCTTAGTGGCATGAGCATACAAATCTTGGACCACATTTTAGCTTTCTTGGGGGAAGAAGGAGCTTTTTACTTAGAGCAGCTGCTGTTTTTTCCTGTGAGCTGCATTAGATGGTAGAAGTGTTTTACAATAGTCCTGTTCTTAGAGTAATGCAAGCATTTTTTTCCCTAAAAACTAGAGTTGGCTTTTTTCCCCCTGTGTAGGGAAGAATTGTTTTTTATATAAATTGTTGAGCCCTTTGCCTGGAAAAAGTAAAAACCCATCAATTTACAGAGGAATGTGCTTTTGCATTTCACATGGCTGTGTGAAAGCGGTGATTTTGAAGTACAACAACAAGAGTGCTGGCGAGCTGCAGTCACAGGGCTCTGCTGAAAAGGGCACTCTGCTCTCCTTTGAAGAGCTGGAGCACTTGAACAGGATGAAAGCTCCTCTCCGAGCTGGGCACAGAACACCGAGGCCAGCCCAATAAATGGACTTCTCTTGGCTTCTGCTCTTTCTTTTCTTTTAATGCACCAGCTCAGGGGGTATGAGGATAGGTGTGTTTGTGTTGCTCCATCTCCAAGAGCTGAAGTGTTTGTCCAGATCTTTCCCACTGCAGGAAGGGACATCTTTGGAAACATGATAACCTCAATTAAAACTTGGAAAAACCTCCATCCTCCTACATGTATCAGTGACCATGCTCCTGCAAAAATTCAGCATGCTGCATTAGTAAACACTTTATTTACAGGTAAAGAACCACCTTTCCTAGTGAAAGGGCTTTGAAACCAATGCATGCATTTGAAAATCAATTCCCCCTCACTCTGGTTTTTAAGATTCTTTTTGAAGGTTGTTTCCTCTCATGGAATTGGTGTGTCACAAGGTCCTTTTTCAAAATCACTCCTTATACATTTTTACTATGTACTTTAGCTTATGTTGCAACACAACAGTGAGGAGAACTCCAAATCCTAGGCAGGGTAAGCAAGGAGAAGGATGATCTTTCTCTGCATACATTTGCCATTTCCGTACTGCTGCAGTCTGCAACACTCAGTGTTAACAGTTTATATTTCACAGAATTGTGCATGTCATCAGGACAGGGTGGAAGCTCTGTCTAAGCCTCAAAGCCTCTAGAAACAAAGAAAGCAGGGAAGGAATCTCCATGGGGGAAAAGGAATGTGGGTTTTTTCCCAGTGATTTCATTCACAGTAATTTTTCCTTGGGGCTGCTGTCCATGCCAGTAGTATCTGCAGGTTCAAGGCAGGGTGAGGGGCTGCAGCTGGGCGTTTTGGTTAAGATTTTTGAGGTGAAAGACTGGGTTTGGGGAAGTGGTGCACAATGTATGGCATGTAATATAAGGATGGAGGAAGGCAAGAGCCACATCTGCGGGGAAAGGATTTACAGTAGTGCTGTGATTTGACATATATTTTCATTCCTTCATCTGTGGGCCTTATAAAATCCTGTTAATAGTGGAATAGTATTTCTGCAGAATTAGGGATGTAGGGATAAAGGGACATTGGTAGGGTAGAAAAAGAATATTAAGCTGTCTCTGTACAGAATACACATTATTAACAGAAAGGATTTGAACTATCAGCCACCACTGGTGTCTTTGACTCCTTTACATTTGCCTAAAAATAGCCTAGGCCATTTCCTCTTTTACCTTTGACTGATTGACTCCTTCGTTTTCCAGCTGTGGCTCAGATGTGTTGTTTTTCTGATACCTTAGTGGAGCTGTATTTTGAATGGTGAGACAAACTGCTGCATGGGCTTAGGACCAAGGTTCAGAGAGTGAGAATGTGTATTAATTCTGCAGTGGGAAGAGCAGTGACCTGCAGGAAACCTTTCCCTAAATACAGCAGCTATGCCCCCCTCCCTTGGAAATGATTACCATGGGGTTGGAGTCTGTGTTGGAAGTTCAGCTGCTCCTGGAGGTGGGCTTGACCCAGGTGCAGCCCTTGACCAGGGTGTGAGCACTTGTCTGGTTCTCTCATTGCTGTGGGAGTTTATCACAAGTTGTTGGGTGAGTGGATTGGGGTATAACATCTTGCACTGCTTCAGCTGGATTTGCTGGACCTGCTGTGCTGAGGGTAGTGTAGCCCCAGATGATTGTATGGAAATACAACACCAGGACAGCACTGCAATTCTAGGGGCACAGGGAGCACTGGTTGGCACCTATAAAACGTTTTTAAAGTGAGGTTTCAGGGCAATGCTGTAAAAGTGTCACACTGGAGAAAATTTCAGGATCTTCCTAACGCCGTTCTGAGCCCCAGGCTGAGGCTTTGAGGTTTTGCAGAGCTGGCACCTGACTGTAGTTCCAGCTGCTGCCCCTGCTGCAGGTTAAAAGCCATTTTTGTTTAATCAAAACAGCTCTGTGAGGAAGGGCTGTGAACATCTACCTTGCTGCAAATCACTCTGTGGCCTGTAATTGACCCTGCTTAGAGAGAGGCAGTTGAACCTGATATATTTGGAACAATCTGGTGTTGAAAGATGTTTCAGATTTCCTCTGACTGGAATTTGGGACTTCCCGAGCGTTTGCAGTGTGCTCCTGCCCTGGGATGTGATAAAGGAGGAGTTAAGTAGCATACTTGACATAGGTAGGAAGTCAAGGTTCTGATATCCCATAGTTGAAATCTCTTTTCAGCTGCAAAAGCTGTTTTGGGGAGTTTCTATTCATGTTGAGCCGGACAGGTAAAAAGGTGCTTCCCAAGCCTAGAGGTTTTCTTGGCAGTCTCTTTACCTAATCCCTGAAATCCCTAAATCTGACAAGATTGCAATTGCAGCATTGAGGCTCTAGGCAGAGGGAACTGGGTTGGTTGGGAGGGTTGGCTCAAACTGATAGTGGTGCATCCGAGTTCCCTGGTTTGGAGCATGAGCTTCTTCTGCTTGCTTCACTCTCACCACCCCCTGCTTTGCCACCCTGCTGCACTGAGCGAGTGACAAGGCAGAAAAACCAGGCATGTTTTCCAATACCTTTGTTATTTTAAATGGATGTTTTTATAGATTTTCCTGAAAACTGAGCTTTTGCTAATGCACCAGATTAGTGTTGATTGGTGACATGAGAGCCGTTCACACAAGTCAAGGAGAGGCAGAACGTTCTGGAAGTGGCTCTTAAGAGATACCTGCTGTTCCTGCAGGGTTCGCCGAAGTGCTGGTGTGGACCCATGCCTGGCTGTGGGTCTACAGCTTGTGAACTTCCATAATTGTGGTACTCCCTACACATCCAATGCGCCAGTGCTTCAGGCACTTTGAGCGATTAACCAAACCAGTCTGATTTTATATCTCACAAAAGGTAGAATTGAGCTTTCTGATAAAAGTATTTGTGTGTTGTCCACCTTTGTCTGCATCTGAAGAGTCATTTCTAAGGGACTTTTTCATAGTGTGATCATTTTGAGAATGATTATGTAGCTCAGATGTGAGGAAGGTTTCTCATTACAGCTGGGATGACTCAGAAGACTTTATATACTGTTTTATCAGTGCTGACAGGAGTGCCTAGGTTACAGTTTCTTACCTCTCTTCACTTAGTCCTTCACTTTTTTTTAATTTGCTTTTAGCTTTAAAAGCTTCAGGAATTCTTGATGGCATTCTTCAGCTACTGTTTTGCTCAAGAGGCTGATATTGCAAAATTAAGGAAAATTTGTCACTTGGTTGAGAATGTAAAATAGTTTCATGGCAAAATCCTCTTCCAAAGTTACAGGAGTTCCCATAACTCCAGTGTTTGGCACAGGAGCTGGGCAAGGATGGATCTGACATTGGAGAGATCTTGGACTATTTCATGAAAGTGTTCCATGGTCTCTGAAAATTCCCTGTTTGGAAATGAACTGTGAAGCAGGGAGAGCGTGGGGACCAAATCTTGTATTTCCCCAAAGCTGTTGTGTTAAAAGTGGCATTCGCTTACTGGTGGCTCATCAACAAAGCAGAACATGTAATGATGGTGGTTCTCTAGAAATGGCCAAAGGTCCAGAGGTATTTGGGAGTTTACAGACCAACCCAGGTGAGGGAAGTGCAGGTATGTTCGTTATATTTGCAGATGATGAATTGGAAGGGCTGCAGAGGCCACTGAGTTCCAGATAGCCCTATCAAATTTGAGCAGTTCAATAGCAGGTGTAGGTTTTTTTAAAAAATAAGAGTAAGTTACTGCACAAAAATAGGTGAAGAACAGAAGGTTGGGAGGTGTTGGCTTCTCAGGAAAGGATCTGTCCATGAATCACAAACAATTATGTGATAGCAGTGTCATACATGTGGGAAAAGGTGAATGTACTGAGGTGTATGAACAGAAAGGCAGCGTGTGGTGTGATCCTGCTGTGTTTAGTGGCTGCTGCAGATGCCAAGCTGAAGCTCTGACACTTCTGGGCAGCAGACTTCAAAAACACCACGGGCCAAGCAGAGAGACTTGACAGAAGATCAACAAAAACAATTGTGAGTCAAAAAACCACAGTCTCCGGAAAACTGAAACATTTTTGGCTGTTTGGCCTAGAGAATGTGTTGTCATAGCAGTTCGCAAATATGTAAAACGCAGCTTCAAAGAGGAAAAAGAATAATCTCTTTTCCAGATTATGTCAAACAAGAGCCTTAAATGGCACTTAGAAAGATTCACACTGAATTTTTTACAACACTGGTGTCTTCTGCTCCTAAAAAATTTTTACCCAGAGGATTTCTGAAGCTGTTTTGCAGAACAAGTGAGGCAGTCATCTGTCAGGAGTGATGCATCTGTGGTGGGTCCTTGGGGGGCCATGGGATGGATTGGATGATCTTTGGGCGTCTGTTGCAGCCCTGCCTTCACCCTGATTTCCCAAGGAAGCAAAGTTTATGGAACTGTGCTGTCTGTCTTTCAGTCTTCCAGAATTAACTATTTAAATTCTAAGGCTGGTGTCAGCCCAGTTTGAGCAGCGTGGAGGTCTCAAAAGCCTGAAGTTGCTATGAATTTTATAAAGTCAGTGTCTCAGTAGGAGAGAGAGCTAAAGCATATATTTCCTGCAGGAAGGGTAATTGAGTATCAGTCCAACGTTACCTGGAGCTGATCACATTTATTTCGGAACCATTCATGGCACACTTGACCCTGCTAAGTATGTAGGATGGAGCCTGGGCAGGGATACTTGTCAGAAGGAGGGATGTGCTGCTGCTGGGGAGGGGATGTGACAGTGCTGGCTGGGGGCAGGGAGAAGAAGCACTTGAGTCATAGAAACCCTGGTTACAAGAGACCTTTGGAGAGCTCTAATCCTATTCAGCTTGAGACAGGAGTGTTGCCAGCACTAGATCATGTTGGCTATGACTTTGTCTCCCTGAGTCTTGAAGGGCTTCAAGATTGAAGATCCTCCACATCCCCGGTGACCTTTTCCAGGGCTGCACCACCCTTCCCCTGGTATTTCCTGCTACAGACCTTCCAAAGCACAGCTTCTCCTTGTTGCCCTTTGTTTGGACCTGTTGTGTGGCTCTGTAATCCTTGTAAGTATTTTTAAATAAATGTAATGTGTTTAATTAGATTGCCCTTAGACTTCTCTTTGTCAGGCTGAACAAGTCCAGCTCCTTCCAACCCTTCTTGAAGGCTGTGTGTCAAGGACTCCTGGCTACCTTGGCAGCCCTCATCTGGATCTTCTCTGCAGTCTTTTTCACCCAGGGGATGGCTAGGCTTGCCAATAGGTAGTATGATTCCACATAACAAACTTAAATACTTTGAACTTTTTTGGAAAGAAAATACCCCAACAAGGTACGTAAGAGCAGCATTGAATGTAACAGGGAAAAAAATCACATTGGTATAAGATTGTAGCTGCAGAATTAGGAATTTGTTAAGTTAGGGATTTTTGATTTGTCCTTTTTCCTTCTTGTGTATGAGCAGTTTGGTGTGGTGTCAATGACATACTTTGTTTTTCAGTAGGATCTCTGTCTCCATCACTGAATAGTTGAGATGCTGAAAGAAATTTAAGAAAATAAGGAGAAATGTGTTGGAATGGGATCCAGAACAGTGTCCTGCTCTGAATTCTAACAAAAATGTCCGAAATAGTGCCAGGAAAGACAATTGTAAACCAGTGACCCAGGACTGAATTGTGGTAAAGCAAGCAGGTCTACTTAGGGGTGTCTTCTGATGTTTTGTTTACTTTAAAATGGATTATATCCACATTACCTACCCAAAACAGTGCTTTCTGAGAGAAAGCCAGGAATGGCATTGGGCCTCACTGGCCTGACTTGGGAAGCACTAAACCTGGGCATCCAGGAAATGCTCAGGTGAAGGAGGCATCATTTCACCTCCTCTGAAACCGTGCCAGGGTTGGACTGATTAAAACGGAAAGAGTGACTGTAAGGAAGAAAAGAGAGTCAAGCCAGGCAGTGGGGCAGCTGGAGCTGGAACACTGCTTGTGTTTGCAGCACAGCTCCTCATCTTGATCCCTGTGGGTCCCTTCCAGCTCAGGATATTCCATGATTCATCTGTGTGCTGTGTTTGGGCTCGAAGCGGTTAAAGGAGCTGTCCAGAGCAGCAGAGGAGAGCTGATGCCAACCAGGGAGCAGGGCAGGTTGGAGTGGCAGCTAAGACTGTCTTAGGATTTATTCCCCCTTGTTCATTCCCTCGTAAGCGCCCAGAGCTTGTGCACCGACAGCTTGGAGCTTGCAGGAGGGGGTTGTGTGTACGTGGGAGGTTATAAGCTTATCTGTTCATCCCCCCACCACTGCACTAATCAGCATGATGAAAGATATTCTTCCTCCCTGGGGAAGATCTTTCCTCCCTGTCAGGAACCACCATTTCTTAATTAAACTTTTGCTCTGAATTAGTACGTAGAAAAGTGTATTGACTTCAGTTCACAGCCAATACTCTCTTAAGGTAATAGTTCAGAGTGGGAGAACATAATTCAGCTCAAATTTGAGTTTTTTGAGAATAGAAGCACTGAAGATGTCAGGACACCCAATTGTTAGGAGCAGATTGGGAAAGGCATTTTTCAGGTTAGTTACTGCAAATACTGCTGTGAGCTGGTGCTGTAGCAATACATTTGGAAATTTTGACTCTTCCTGTTTTCATGGCAATCTCCAGCACTGTATACTTGATGTTCTCATCTTTTCACCTGCATCCTTCCAAGTCTAGGTCTCTTAACCCTTGAGCTTCCTCAATAAACAGTTTTTCAGTCAAGGTAGTGGTTAAAGTCCTCTGTATGTGGCTATAACTTGCTGACACATTTTTAAGAGACATAAAGCAATCCAAGCTGAAATGTGGTATTACCCCATTTTAACAGCTATTCCCTAAGCATTGCACTTAGAAGAGCCGCCCCTGGCTGGAGAGAAAAGCTTTGTGTTTATTGTTTTTGTAGCTGCTGTAATTTTAGTGCATGATTCCAGCTGAATACTCAGTGCCTGTACAGGGAAAATGGGCTGGCTATTTCCATTCGAAAAGCTGGGTTATGGAAGTTCACAGCACCAGATGGCTGTGCATACTTATAATGCTCTGGATTATTAAAGGGCTGTTGTATTTTCCTCTTTCATCCTTCCTTTATTCCTCCTCCCCACATCAACAAATTAATGCTGAATGCTTGGGAATCTGCCTTGTGCAGACTTTAGCACATTACATCTTTTCACTGGAAACTTTTGGTTCCAGCTCTTTTGAACCGGTTGGTTTTGATCACCTTGTTGCGATTGTTCAGGGGCTGAATGATGCCCTGGAATGCAAGCCTGGTGTTACTGGAGCCCTAGCACAGTCCTAGACTGGTTTGCTACATCATGTGTCACAATTGCTCTCCCCAACCTGCTCTTTCGGAGTTGACACTTTCCATTTTCTGATGTCATGTGGGAATCTCCTAAATTAGGCAAAACTGCTGCATCATGCATTAATGAGTAATGCAGTGAAGAGATTGGGGACCTTCTTAGAATCATTAAGGTTGGAAAAGACCTCTTAGAGCATCAAGTCCAGTTAATTTCCCTTTCAAAACTAACAGCATGTCACTTGTCTGCCACCAAAAACATCAGAATTTTAAGGTGCAGCTATTCTGAAAAATGATAGAAGCTGGAGAGATGTACCCTGCCTTCAGCACGATGCATATGTGTTAGATTGAGTCATTTTTGTGAAAAGAAAATAAATTTTAAGTTGTTAACTTGTTTATAGTGCAGTTTTTGGTGACTGCTTTACAGCAGCTCCCATGGCAGGCAGAGTAAAATTCAGGGACTCTGCTCTGGTATCCAAAATTTGCTCATTTTGATCAGCAGATCAATAGAAAGCTGCTCTGCCTCTGGAGTGTTGGCTTCCACCCCTGCCTAGGTCCATCCAGTTGAAAGAGGAAATTCACCACAGCCACACAGGTCAGGGTTTTGTTTCCAACACATGTTGGGAGCTCTCTGTGCGCTCGCCAGGTCTGTGCTCGCGTCAGCTGCAGGGGAGAGAGGTGGGTTGGTTGTTCAAACGAGAGAACAACACGTTGTTTGTTCCCCGCATGCCGGCGTGGCCAGCGCCTCAATAGCTTTTATGCTGATGTGAATAACAAGCAGGGGTGGTGAAGGGATTTAATCACAGAGAGCAGAGCACTGCACGCAATCACCCAGCCTAAGTGACACTCAGAGGAGGATCTCTTTCTTCTCCTCCTCCTCCAGGCTCGGAGCCTGAGTCTGAAGAAAACATAACATACTTGAGAGCTCTTTAAGGTATTGTAAAGGAGGCTGCTTTCCCCTGAGTTTGTTATCTAGCAGGGCTGGAGCTGCAGATGGGTGATGCGCCCCATGTTTTATGCAGCTTAGAAATCCAGGAGATGGTTTTAGGGAATGCTGGTTCACCCTCAGAAGCAGCAGCTGGCATTCCTGAGGGACCAGAGCCCAGCTCTCCTCTGTGGGAGTTCCTCCCATTGTCATTGAGGCTGTAAGACAGGCTCTGGGATGGGTTTCATACTTGGTTGAAGTGCTGCTAATTCTGAACTTTGTTCCAGTCGCTCACTTGGGCTGATGTAGCTACTTCAGCAGCCATCTGGTGAGTCATGCCAAGGAATGGCTGGGCTGAAAACCCCAGCTGAAAAATTAGCAGAAGCTCCCTGGTTTGGCTGACTTTGTTTGCACAAACCAAACTGTCTCTGCTGGCACAATGGGGAGTGCAGCATCAAAGTGGGAATGACAACAGTAATGTGTTCATCTCCTGTGATGTGGAGCATTGCTCCTAATGGTGATAAGGGCGTGATGTGAAGGCAGTTCTCTCTGACCAAGCAGATGCATGAAAGGCAGTCTATTTTTGGGGCAGGCTTATTCCCAGTAAATCTATTTCATCTTGTGAAACTTCAAAGTAGCCACCTGATGGTTTTATGTAGGAGAACCCTGCCAGAACCTGTGTGTTGCTGTAGGGCTCCTCAGTCTCTTTGGTGCTTTGAGGCTTCTGCAGCACTCAGTCAGACTCATCCTAGGAATCTGGGGGACTGGCATACAGTATTTTTGGCCCAAGAGCAATCCTTTGCAGCTGTGATAACATGCTTTGTGCTTCATGTTTTTGTAAAAGCTGACTGGAAAGGGAGATCCATGCCTTTCCCTCACCTTCCTCATAAACCTTGTCATTCTTCTCCTGAAAACAACATGTAACTTGGGTAGGAATCAGGAAATCAGTATGTACCCTTGAGTGGGTACTGTTGAGACTAAAAGCAGAGCTTGGAAGTCCAGTGATTGTTCCTTCTTTTATTTTTACACAACTAACCAGAAACTCCTCCTGCAGCTTTGTGCAGCTCTTATGCTCCCTCTGTTTTATTTTTCTTTTAAATTCTGCTGGATCAAGTTTTTAGTCACTCTGCTAAATTCTAGAGTTACAGACATAACTTCCCAGAGGATGTTTAGTCCTCCCTCCAGCATGAGGCCAATAGTCTCCAGTGTCAAATAAGTCTGTATCCAGGGATTGTTTCGTGAAGAAAGAGATTTTTGAAGTGGAAACTGCACCGGGTATTCCAGACAGAGAAGATGATTGCAGCTGTTAGAAAAGCTGGTCACTTGCTGGTGAGGTCTCTGTTGTCATTCAGCTGGTACTGCTGAGGTTCTGCTCAAAATATGGCTGTTCCACCTCTTTTAAAGGTATGTGCTGTTGATGAGGCCTTGGCAGAAGTTGCCCAGAGAAGCTGTGGCTGCCCCATCCCTGGAAGAGTTCAGGCCAGGTTGGACATTGAGGCTTGGACAAACCTGGGCTAGCAGAAGTCCATGGCAGGGGATTTGGTACTAGATGATCTTTAAAGTCCCTTTCAGTCCAAACCACTCTGTGTTTCTCTGCAGAAAGACACCAGAACCTTTTTCCTTCTGAAAGAACACAGTCTAACAAAGGGAGCAGCACAGAAGTTGTACTCAAACTTCATCACATTTGAAATTATTTTTTAGAGGAACAGAAGTGCAAGGTGTACAAGTATTGGTGACTCTCTTCATTTTTGTGGCATTGTTGTGCCATGAAAGAGCAGGGATTGTCATTGCAGCACTGAGATTAAAGGCAAGGCTATCTGATAGGGTTTAGCTGATCCAGTGTTTCATGGCCACTTGATAGTAGCATTTGCCTTCCAAGCCATTCTCTGTCTCTGCTCAGGGAAGCAAATAGGCAGAATCTCCTCTGGATTGCTTCAGTCCTGGGACGTGAGCACACTTCATGTCCTACACTCATGTCCTCCCCAAACACACCAGTGTCAACCTTGCTCAGCTCCTACACAACCCCCTGCTGCTGCCTTGCAGTATTAATTGGGAGGGTTAATGGGATTTTGCTAAGTTAAAACTGCTGTTTTGTCTACTGATGCAAGTTTTCTGGAGAGTGGATGCATTTCTCCAGGGACTGGAGGTACAAATTGCGTCGGTACAATGTAGCCTTAGGTATTTCTAAAGAAAAAAGCTTCAGTGGAATAAAAAAGGTGCATGTGGTGCAGCAAATCAAACCTCCAGCTGTGTAAACAGATCAATAAACTGATTTGTGTTTGCTGACCAGAAGAAAAATCTAATTGCAGGTACTCCATATTCAACGTTTGTGGCGAAACTAGAGTAATTGGAATAATGAGAAATCCAATGTGCTTTTGTTTGGAGTTTATTCTTCTTTAGGATTCATTAAACTGGACAGGCCTCTCAAGGTTTAGTCTGGTTATGTATCACAGTTCCTAGCTCCTCAGACTTCATAGATTTCTTCAAATTCCAAATCATCACATTTATCATCTTTTAATAAGGCTTGAAATGATTGAAGCAATATTGTTCCTGGTGTTCAGAGGTTCATTTCACTCACCAGAATCTCATTTGACTGAAGTTTGAATGCGTCTGGACAGCAAAATCGCTCTTGTGTTGCCTCAAATGCCAGGTTTGTGTAGTTAATTACACCTGCAAGAGAAAATAATGCTCTCCTGTATGTCCTGAAGATGTATTCCAAGTACTGTTGTGCCAGTTCTCAAGTACTTTTCATCTTAACATCTCTTGCATGTCTTTGGACTTAGGTAAAAACGAGAGGATGGAGATCCTGGCTGTGATTGTATTTCTGTGAGGGACCATATTCAGGAAGGTGTAAAAGGCTTTAGAGTAAAAGGGGAAGAAATATGCAGGAAAAACAGTGAGGTTGGAGTTGTGTGAATGTGTTTTCTCCATCTGAGAGGAGCTGAAGCTCTTTCAGGGTATTTTAAGTAATTTAAATTGCTGGTAACAGAAATTAAGATGGTAGTGAAGAATTCTTAAAAAGTTACTGCACGGAGAGTAAATTGTCACCTGTGTTTGCTGTCACTTTGAGTTACAGTTGGTAAATTTAATAGATGTATCATTGGCTTGGATGTCCCATTAGGGTTGTTTGGAAGTGGAAAATGAGTCCTCTCTGAAGGAAACAGAGCAGGGGGACCTCTGGCAGCTGGGAGAAGGAGAATGAAAGAAGGAATTGGGGGTTGATGGAATGTAGCCAGGCAATGATGAGTTTGTGATTGTAACTGAATGAGTAGCTGAAAGTGAATCATAAAAAAAGCTACAGAAAATGGGTCTTAAAAACTTTTCAAGGCAAGCTTAGAACAATGGAGGAAAAACATCTTATTGTCTGGGTTTGCTTTGGTTCTGTCCATGAGTGGAAGAGAGAGCCCAGAGATCTGTAGATGGAGATCCCCAGTGTGCAGGGAAGGTGATGTGCTGCCAGTTGACATATGGTACTACCTGGGATTAGCTGAGATTATGCCAATGAAGATTAAATCCTGCAAATTGATTCCCCTTGCTGTTACTTAACAAATGAAATACCTTATCCAAAGTCTGCTAGGAAATCTATAGGCTTGCAATGTGATTTATATTCCCCCATGGCAGGGCAGATTCAGCTTTTTGGTTCTGTTGTTGAGAATACCATGAAGGCTGAGCTCCTCAATGGTCCACCATTCTGCAAAACAGCCTGTTGTGTTCAGTTACAATTGAAGCTTTATTGTGTTTCTTTTTTTATAAATGTTAAAGGGATTTTTGCTGTTTAATTTACCTTCTTTATAAACACTTTCATGGGTCTCTGATCAAAAATTGTCCCTGTTCTGTTCTAAGAAGCACCTGTTTTCTTCTTACCATTCATTCCAAGGTACATTTCATCAGCTAAGAAAAAGTCATTTAAGACAGGTTGTGACAAACTAATTGCATTTCTATATTGTAGTATAATTATATTATTTGAAAGCAGTAGACAGGGCAAGAGGAAATGGCCTCAAGTTGTGCCAGGGGAGGTTTAGATTGAATCTTAGGAAAAAGTTCTTCACTGAAGGTGTGGTCAGGCACTATAACAGGCTGCCCAGGGCAGTGGTGGAACTACTATCCCTGAAAGTGTTCAAAAGCCTGTGGATGTGACACTTGGGACATTGTTTAGTGGTGAACATGGTGGTGCTGGGTTAATGGTTGGACTTGATCTTTGAGGTGTTTTCCAACCTTAATGATTCTATGACAGAAAAGCTTGAATGTTAGGAAATTTTTTTGTTAACAGATTTAGTTCTTGAAATGTGGAGTGGAGTGGATTTTGTCTTGGTTTCAAGCACTGAAGTGGTGTCTGATCTGCAGGAGAAAGCTGTGCTTCCTCCCTGAGCACTGAGTATTTCTATTCTTATTCTGAATATGTTCAGAAACATTTATAGGTTTTTTATTCATGGAGCAGTATTTTCTTTCTGTCAAGTAGTTCATATAGTTTTCAGTCTCTTCTCTTGCATAGTTACTGGCAGTGATCATATATCCCACTTCAGCTGAGTAAGCCAGACTGTTTTAGTCATTGTAAAATAAGACTGTGGTACCCTGATCCTCCTCACAGCCAGTTCCTCAGCTAAAGCTCAAGTTCACCTTTCCTGGCCATGCACTGACAGGCCATGGGCTAGGAGCAGTGCTGTAACTCTTAAACCATTCTCCTTTCCATTAAAAAATCGTCATGGGGACCTGCTCTCTTGCAGGTGCCTTTGAGTCTTTTGAAAAGAAAATTGGTTTCAGTAGCAAAGAATTACAAACCTCAAAAAAATCAGGACGTACCTTTTTTAGACCTTTTGCACAAGAAAAGGACATTATTTCTGGCTGTACAGCCAGTGAACCCTGAATTTTAAAATAGCCCACCTTAGTGCTTTTCTTCCTCACCCAATGAAGAGAAAAATGAGAAACACAGAATAGCAGACTTTTGCTTTTTTTAACCACACACGGTGGGTCCACTCAGTTATACATATGTCACCATTATTGCATTGAAATCTTCATTGCAGGAATTTGCTCAGGCTTTTTCTTAATGCAGCTTGGGATGTGAGCTCCACAGACTTGAAAAATTCAGTATTGGTGGTTTCAGGAAGGGTGAGACCCACAAAATATCAAGCGATTGCAGAAACCTGCACTTGCCTGGCTCCATTCACCACTTGGGGTTTTCTGCTGGCCATGCTGACTCCTCCTCTCTACCCTTACAGTGGATTTTGCCAAATTTTTCTTCCTAGCTTTGTCCACAGCCCAGCCTTCACCTCATGCTGAAGGAAAGGTTCTCACTTCCCACCTTAGTGCAAATACAGTATTTTGTCAGAAATGAGACAATTCGACATTTGTGGCTGTAGGTGTTTGACTCATAAGTTGTTACAGCCATTCTTGGGTGTGCTGGGAGGATATTTATTATTTATTACAGGACTAGTTAATTATTTTGGGCTCATTTCTTTAAAACTAGCATATTGTAAAAAAAATCCCTTCCTCTTTCTGTGGTAAACATTACTGAAAATTTCTTATATCTAAGAGTTCTGTATATTTAGAACATTTTATGGGGCTGTTTCCATCTGGGCTGAGCTGCTGTTCCAGGGTTGACCAGTAACAACATCTAAATTTCCCTGTGGGAGTGCGACCAAGTTCCACAGCAGGAAATTCAGCCTCTTCCCCTAATGTGAACTAGTCATGTCTCATTCTCCTTGGGCAGATACTGTTGGTTACAGCTTGGAAGGTCTGAGGATAAAAGAGAGAAGGGAAGCAGCAGAATGCCCCAAAGCACCTTGCAGACATGGGAGGAATTAATTAATGAGCAAAACCGTGTTGAGATGTTTCATTCCAACCACATCTTTTGTATTTCAGCCCTGGCCCAGCGTGTCCAACCTGGCCAAGGATTTCATCGACCGCCTGCTCACGGTGGACCCCAGCGACAGGATGACAGCCCTGCAGGCCCTGAAGCACCCGTGGGTGGTCAGCATGGCAGCCTCCTCCTCCATGAAGAACCTGCACCGTTCCATCTCACAAAACCTTCTCAAGAGGGCATCCTCCCGCTGCCAGAGCACCAAGTCGGCGCAGTCCACCCGCTCCAGCCGCTCCACCAAGTCCAACAAGTCGCGGCGCGTGCGGGAGAGGGAGCTGCGGGAGCTCAACCTGCGCTACCAGCAGCAGTACACGGGCTGAGCTCCGCGCTGGCACCGCCGGGCGCCCTGCCCTGCCACAGGTCCCCTCTGCGCCGGAGGTGTGCACACACTCGGTGAGGAACAGCCCAGTTCCTCCCTCCAGGCGTCCCCCCCATCCACGAGGAGGTGTCCCCCACCCCGTGTGGAGGAAAGGGAACGTTGTGGTGGCAGTCCCACCCTGCGAGCTGTGCCACGGGGTCTGGCGCCGGTAACGGGGGAGTCCTTGTGGGCTCGGAGCACAGCTCAGAGCCTCAAGGAATGCACGAATTAAGGAGCCACGTGGGGAGAAGAGCTCTTTCCGTAGCCCAGGAGCTTGGTTGTTCATAGTTATTTATTAATTCCAGAGCGTTTAGTTTCTCTCACTTGAGTATGAAAAAGGAAGAAATCACTTGGTGTGTCTGTGCATGCACATCCGTGTGTGCACATACACGTGTGGGGGTGTACATGTATTTAAAAATTATGTATACACAGATTTTGAGCTGGTTTAGTCAGACTCCGTGGTGCCTTTGCAGCAAAGCTGGAATGAGTCATGTGCAGTTAGAAGTAGGATAGCTCTGACTCATGGTGTGCTGCCCACCAGCTCCTCGCCAAAGAGATGCCAGACAGCAGTTTTCCATGAGGGCTGGGAAGCTGCAAGGTTTCCCCCAAGGGCTGCCATCCTCCTGATGACGTCAAGGGCTCACTTGCCTGATGACATCAAGGGTTTACCCCTGGAATTGTCCTTTCTCTGTTTGCAGCAAGACCAGTGCTTGCCATGCAGGGTTTGCTGTTCTTGTGGCTCCGTTGTGTCTGTGACCTGTTACACATCTTCAAAAAAAGATTTCTGTCCCAAGGGGAGGGGAAAAAAAAGGGGGGGGGAATTTTTAGGAATGTGCTTCACATCCCAGAGCTGGGATGGGCTATAACCACTGTAAGCACAGCATTACTGACCATGTCACTGCAGCAGAACTTTGGTGGTTCCAGGCTGCTCCCTGTGTGCAGATTTGACAGGGCTCTGTTGCTTTGTGTGCCTGTGCTGCCCCAGCACTGCCATCCCTGCTTTGGGACAGGGAAGTGGCGGTGGGAGCTGTTGGGATGGCCACAAATGGCTCCATAGCATCAGGGTAAGAGCTTGAGTAGTGGAGGCCCAGTCTGGGAGTATCAGCAGTGACAATACTCTGGAGACATTGCACAAATGCCGTAGAGCTGTGAGGGGTGATTAAAGTTCACCAGGAAAAAGCTGCCTTTCAGGTGTCCCTGTGCTGGATGGGTGGTGATGGGGGCCTTTTACAAAGGACTCTCAGGGAAGGTGGGGGCTGCAGAGTTGAGCTTTGTGCAAGCCTGCTGAGACATCTTCCCAGCTAGTTAGAGCAGCAAAGTGGGGCTGATGGCACAGGCACAGAATGGATTTGGCTTCTCATGGTAGCAGAGGCAAGATCAGTGAAGAAAAATGCTGGGGTTTGAAATTTTTCTCATGAAGCCACACGACTTGCTTTGTGCTGTGCACTTGGGAAGGGCTTGCTTCCAAGGCAGTCCAAGCTCAGGAGGCTGGTGAGCTTGGCCTTTTCCCAGCATTGATGCCTGTGCCACAGTGTTTTAATGTCAGCAGGGCTGAAGTGGTCGCATCTCCAGGGAGCTCTCACTGACTGGCCACAGTCCCTCCTGGGCAGCAAACAGCAAAGCAGCTTCAATGGAAGAAGAAGCTTTCTGTGCTAAGGGGGAAAAAAAGGGATTTCTGGGGATGTGCTTCCCACCTGAAAGCTGGGATGGGCTGTAACCACAACAAGCTCAGCCTGGTTTGCCCAAGCATGTTGTGGAGAATACAGCAGAGGAAACCTGAGGACAGCCACTGTGTGTAGCAGAGTGAATTTGAAATCCTTTGCATGGTTTTACATGTTATTTTGAGAACTTTGCATCCTTTGCCAGCTCTTCTTTCTCTGAGTAACCATCCTACCATGTCACACTCAATCTTTCTTCCATCATCATTAACAGATACCACAGAATTCCCCAAAAGTTTTTTTTTTTCAACTCTGTGGACTGCAAACAAAAATGTCTTAGCATCTTTTACCTCTTCACGTTGTTTTTCCTAGTTGGTTATGATGAGCTATAAACTAGATGTGGTTTCTGACAAAGCAGGCAGCTTGCCACATTTTGCTTCATAAACAGCTCTCCAAAAGCAGGAGCCCCTCTAAGACCAGTATCAACTGGACCATGGGGGCCCTGCAGGTCAGGTGGTGGCAGGAGGCTCCCTTGGAGTGCTTCTGGTTCTGAGCCATTACTTGAAGAGTCTTCGGTGTGTTTGGAGCATCACTCCAGGCACTGTGATTGCTTTTACCTCCTGGCTGCTCCCATGGCCTTCCCCAGATTATCCTGCATGTTTATCCATTTTATGGGTATTTTGCCTGTGTGAGGGGGTCAAACTGATGAACTGAGCCAAGATCTCTAGAACTGAGACCCTTCTCCTTAACCACTAGACCATCAAAATGCACAGGCATCGTGCAGATGTCTGTCCATGCTGTTCCTTCATCCTTCTCTTTTGGGATGAGGGATACATAATGCTCTGGGCTAACCAGGCTCGTTTCTCCACCTTCACAAAGCAGAAGAAGAATCTTCTCATCTGTGACAATTTTTGCTTCATTGATCTTCTTCACAACTGGTTTTTCACTGGGAAAAGTTCAGAGCGATCGTTTGTGGTTACTTTGGGCTGGAATATGTTTCGGGAAGCAGGATGTTGCTGTGTAGGTTCCTGACAGTGTCAGGTTTTGGTGATGCTCTGTGACTGGGGGTGAATTGGCAGAAGGTAGGATCCATCACATGCATGAGCAATACCAGATGGCTGCAACCTGCCTCTCTATGGTATCGAGGTGTCTGTGGTCCATAAAGAGCCTTGGCTTTTTCTAAAAAAGGAGCTCTTAATTCTTTTCACAAGTACAACATTTTCTTGTTTGCATGGAAAAATCAGTGTAAACTTGGGAAAATCTTAGCAGACTTTCCTTCCATCGTTCAGTTTTAACTCTCTTGGCTCACTCCCTCTTCTTCTAAATTCAGTATTTGTATGAACTTTGCAGGCAGATAATAACATGTAGGCAGAGGGGAGATGAGCAGAGCTCTGTCCAAGTGACCCTGGAGTCCTCAGTGATCTTTTTTCCACTCAGTCTGGAAAACTGTGATGTCCAAATGCCATGTTGGAAGGTCCAGATTAGGAACAATTCCTCAGGTGCTTTTATCCCTGCAACTGGGACATGTTTTCAGCTGGGTCTGGTGCAGAGTGGGACAGGCAAAGTGCTGTAATTCTGAGCCATAGTCCAGGTGCCTTCAATCTGTCCTCTAAGAAACTCTTTACTGTGAATTGATCATCTGTCTTCATTCCACAGGAGCAGCTCAGTGCTCGGTTGGTCTTAAGTCTCAGGAGTTTACACTTTTCAGGAGTGCCTTGTTTGGGGATTTTAGAAACTAAAATCTCTCTGAAATCTCTTTTTCTGCTCTTTCATTTAATTTTTTTAACGTCCTTCTTTGACTCTTAATGGTGGTTCTTAATTTGGCTTGCAGAGTGTTTTTTGGAAACCTTCCTCTGGTCCTGAATGTGCTGGGAGAACAGAGGTAACAACTGCCTGTTCCAGACCACCACCGAGTGTAGTCTTTGCATTAGCTGGGGTGCAAATCCCTGAATACTTTTGTTTTGCCTGCTTTGGTTCATGCAGTGAAAGTGGAGCTGGAATGACACCTAGTGGCAAATTGCAGTGTGTCCCTGTCCCAGCACAGCCCTCTCCTCGCTGTTTGTGGGTGAGATGATTTCCCACTGTTTCTGGGTGAGAAACTCTTTAAGGAGTACAGGGAATTAGGGTTGTTTGTCTTTTGGAACTTAGCAGCACTGTGTAAAACGATCCCATCCTTCTGTTCTGGGAGTTTGGCTGCTCTCTTGGGGGAGCGAGTTACAGCTTCAAAGAATGTGGCTTGTTGATTCCTTCATTTTTATTATTTTTTGAGGGTTATTGGAAAAGAATGTGAAAAAGTCTTCCAGAAATTGCATTTGGGGGTCTAAAGATTTGCATCCAGATTTTTGAGTGCATAGTGTATTTTCCTAAAACAGCAGTTACCAGTCCATGTTTTTTATTTACTTCTCACCCTTCTCATGCTTCTGAAAATCTTAGCACATCAACCCAGTGGGAGTAGAAATTGCTCTTCCTTCGATCCTGAAGAAGTCTATGCTATTTAACACTGCAATTGTGATGGCATCTGGATGCTCCTGCCAGTTCCTGGTCTGTGTTGTTTTTGGAAGCACACAGCTTTATGTAAAGGAAAGCTCTAGAGCCTTGTGAAGAGCTTAAGCCCAGACAAACGGGCTCAGACCTGCTGGCCTTGGTAGCAGTGTAGAAACCAGCTGCAGTGTAGGGTCTGCTTTATGTGCATGTTCTGGACATGATAAACCCTCACATTCTTCTTTGGAATCTGGGTACCTTCCTCTTTGAGGTCAGATATTTTCTCTTCTGGTAATTTATACTATTTCTTGGGCCCTGCTCCCTTTCTTAATCCTGTTTTCTACCCGGGTGTTTGGCTGCAGTACTAAGAGAGTTAATTTTTATGCACTGCACAAACTGGAATAGGAATGATGGGTCACTTGGCTTCTGGGCAGCACCTCTGGGTTTGGCTCTGCAGGAGCTGTGGTGAGTCCTGGGGCAAAGTAAAAGCTTCCATATGGTGCCTTTGAGGACCTGCAGTGCAGGCTCAGCTCAGTCTTGTACCACAAAGGGCAACTACTGTGTGGCTGTTACAGACTTCTAATCAGGCTGTGTGGGGCCATATTATTTTAAGTAATGATACTAAAAATGTGGAGGGATTGAGGTGGGATAAATTAAAATCTCAATTGTTGGGCCTAATTTAGTTTTCTAAATGATTCCTAGCAACACAGACATTGGCTTCTTTGGCACCAGTGTGAGCACTAGAATTTGCAGGAAGGGCAGTTGTGCCCAGGCCTCTCACCCACTCAGCTTTCTCCTGGAAAGTGTCACAAAGTGCCTGTACCACTTGGTGTGTGTACCCAGCCCCAAGTTGTCTTCACCACTCTTGGGAGGGTTTTGGTGCTTTTTTTGACCACTCAGTCTCCTCTTTCCCCCTGGATTAAGAGTGCAGCACTCTGAGGCAGGTGCCTGCATGTCAGCTGTGCCTTACTGTGCAGGAAACTTCCCAAAGAAATAAATGTGAATGCCAGGGATGCGTGGTGGCAACGGCATCATGGAGCTCTGTGCCCTCTGCCCTCAGTGTTCCGAGGGCAGAGGGAGCTCTGCCTGGTGACAATTGTCCCTTGTCCCTTGTCCCCCCCTGCCTGGTGAGGCTGTAGATCCCTCGTGTGTGACGGGTGAGCTCTGGCTGCTGTTGCAGGGATTGTTGCACTGTTTGTCTTCTGAATGTGGAATCGATCGTGGAGCAGATCCACGGCCCCAGCGAGATGTGTTACAAACCAGCAGCTCCTGCGTGGACTCCCTGATGCCGTGAGTTTTCCTGTTGCCCTTCACTACGGAAAGACACCTCCCGGGAAGGTCTTGGGATCGGAAATCTTCCGGCACTTGATGCTATTTTTGGTTGCTCAGTTTCCGGTGCTGGGTTGGAACGGTTTGGAAACAACTCCGGTCGCATCCAGTTGATCTCCTCACAGGACTGTCTTGGGAAGTGTCCCATTCTGTGCCTTGCCTTTTGAGTCCTGGCTTTACTCTAAGGACTGTCCTGTCAGATGAGGTCGGACCCATTGTAATTAGTCTGTAATGTTCATGTTAGAGTGTACAGAATTATTTATTTGGTGTACTCCGTCTGCTAAAACATGTCCATGTATTCTGTGTACCCCATGGCTCTGCTGTCCTTACTTCTGCCTCATGGATCACCCGTGGGCTGGCTGCTGGCAGGGACCTGAGCACACAGTGCTGTAGTTGGTCATTCCTGTTTGAAGTTCCATAGAGCCACCAGTTCTCTCTGCCCCCATGGCTCATCCCCACATCTCTGATGTTCACCTGCCTTTAAGGTCAGTTAGACGCTCCCTGCAGAGCAGACCAGTGAATGAAGCTAAATGTTACCCAGCCAAACTGCAATTTGTCAGCCCTGGGCTGTACTTGAGCAGTTTTTTTCTTTTTTAAGACTCAACCATGTGGGCCAGACTATTTCTGTTTGCCCTCCATTGATATTCCATAGCCCTTCCCATCAGTGTGACCCTGTGTAGTGTGACACTCTGCTGCTGCTTAATAGAGTGATTACATTTTGGGGGCTGTGATTCATACAGCAAAGGTTTTGTATCACATTCACATCACTGGGAAGGAAAAATAAAGCCCACACCTCATGTTGGGACAGTCTGATCCTGCACCTCTCCATGATGTCTTGTCACCAGCTCTATTTTGGGCTGCTGGGAACTGGGTTGTAATTCATTGAACATGTGACTTGCTACTCCCGTGTCACACAAGACTTTTTTTTTCCACCAGCCATTGTCTCAAGAACCCATTAGTGTGAAAGCTTGTCACTTGACCTTGAAATTTGTTTTCAGCTTCAAATTCTCCTTTGGGATGACCTTCAGTTTCCCACCGTTGCCTGGCAGATCTGCAGGTGTGAAGCAGCACTCTGTTCTCCAGCCATCCCCTTCCACCTTCCCCAGGAGCTGGAGCTCCCCATGATACTTCTCCCTTTCATCTCTGTGTTCCCAGCTGCTACACAAGTCATGGCTTTAAACTGCAGGTAGGGATCCTTTAGGATGCTGTGCACCCACCAGCACCCACCCTCCACTGCAAGCTGAGCCGCAGCTCCACAGTCACTTCCCTGGTGGCACCTTGCACCTGGGTCAGTGGGAGGACCATTCTCCCAACCTTCAGCACTGCCTGGTCTCAGGGTTGGTACCAGAGTGTGCTTGAAGACCACCTGAGCAGCCCTTGAGCCACAGACAGCCCTGCTCCCGTTCTGCCTGAGCACTTTCTGCACTTCCCCCTGGGTTCCAGCTGGGCACCAGCTCTGGGAAGTTCTGGGGTTCAGGAGAGAAGCACAGGGTGCCCCAGGTTCCTCCATGTGCCTTCTACCCCAGTCTGCATCAAGAGAAGAAAGGAGCCAGAGGCAGCGCTTGGCACAAACAAATGCTGTTACTTTATTAATCCCAGTGAAGGAATCACACTGGCAGCATCTTTAGCCCTGAGCGACGATGGCGTCGATCCAGTTACGGAACTGGCTGACACGAGTGTACATGGCCGGTGTGCGGGTGTTGCAGTTGGAGGTTCCCCAGGAGACAATGCCAATCAAGGTCCAGCCATTCCCAGTCTGGTACACCAGAGGTCCACCGGAGTCACCCTGCAGAGAAGATTCCTGCTCAGTGCTCCTGGCACATGCTCCAAACTGGTCCCTGCCACCCAAGCCACCAGGTGTCCTGCACACAGCCAGGTGCTGTAGCTGGATTGTCTGGCTCTGTAAGTGCAAGACCCCACATCCCCTCCTCCTGCACCCTCCCTGTGATGCAATGGGAGCTCAGCAAGACCTTGCATATCCTTCTCCTCCTCTACCCACCCTGTGCAGCAGGAGCTTGGCTTCTTACCTGGCAGGAGCTGGCACCAGCTCCACCGGCGCAAAGCATGGAGCTGGTGATGCGGCTGCCCCAGTACTGCATGCACTGGCTCTGGGAGATCAGGGGCACGGTCACCTGCTGCAGGACTGTGGCCAAGGCTTGGGCTAGGGTAAAGAAGCACCATTAGATCACCTCAGTGTCTCTGGGTCTCCTGGAGAGCGCACAGGTGCCCTGCACAAGCTCCCACTGGTGCTCCTGAATAGATTGGTGCTGCCATGCGAAGTGCCTTCTCCCTCCATGCCAGAAAACCCCTTCTTCCCTGGGGTTTGTTGATCATCTGCCTGCACAAAGTGATCTTTCTCGGGATCACCTCGTGCAGACAGGCTCGAGAAAGGGCAGGCTTGTGCCCAGGCACAGTCATCCTTGGGTTACATACACACACCCCTGAATACACACCTACACCCATGTGCACACTGGTACACACTCAGCCTGGGTTACTCCACTGCCCACATGTACAGGAGCTGTCACTCCCACAGGCACCCCGGGACCCTCGGAGCCCACAGGAAGAACAGCAGCCACACCCAGCCCTCCCTGAAGCTGCGATTTACATACAGTTGGGGTTGGTGCGTCCCCAGCCGGTGGTGACAGCATAGGCGTTGTTGGGCAGAACCAGGTTGGCAGGGGCCAGGCAGATGGGGGACACGCGGGATCCCAGCTGGGCGGGCGTGGACAGCCTCAGCAGGGTGATGTCGTTGTTCATGGTGTTGGGGTTCCAGCCGGGGTTGGTGATGGCCTGCGGGGACAGAAACACCACAGCAGTTCATCCCTGCCCGGCAGGAGCAGCCACAGCACAGAGCTGCAGCCCCGACCAAAGACCACATCTGCCTGGCTCACCCTGGACACAGTCTTCACTTGAATGGACTCGGAACTGGAAGCCAGGCTATATTCCCCGAGGACAACAACGTGGGCGTTCGGGCTGCAGGAGGTAAGAGAGAGTCAGGGGGATGTGTCCAGCCAGCACCCCGGGTGGGGGAGCACTGGGGGCAGCCATGGACATGAGGAACCCAAGGGAAGCCACCGTAGGGACAACTGGGGAGGAAGCCCTGGGCTGCTCAGGCCTTCGGGGCTGACCCAAGTGGCAGAGATGCCCAGCACCCTCCGAGCCCCTGTCCCTGCCAGTGGCATTGGCATGGGCTGGCCAGGCATCGCTCCTTACTTGAAGTTGCAGTGAGCAGCTGTGACGACCCAGTACTGGTTGATCAAGGAGCCACCGCAGAAGTGGGATCCTGTGCGGGTCTGGGGAGGGAAGAGGGAAGAGGAGCTGGGGCTGGGCAGGCTGAGCACCCCTAAGCTGGGGACAGGCAGAGGTCCCCTTAGTGCCCAACCGTGGCACCCGGCTGGCTGTGCCATGCCACCACGGGTCTTAGGGCAGTGCCCAGGGAGCGGGACGGTGCTGTACCTGCAGGGACACCTGCCAGGGCCATGAGCCGGGCACAGCGTTCTGCCCGTTGACAATCCTCTCGCTGTAGGCCACCGAGGGACTGATGGCGGGCACCCCGCAGCCTGCGGGAGAGGCACAGGGGCACAAGGGTGACCCAAAAGCTCAGGACTCATATCTCGGGGCTGCCTGTGCTGATGTGGGTGACTCTGTGTCACCCTCCCCCAGCATCCTGCTGCACCCCGAGGACCTTCCCGCACCCATGGGCAGCACTTACCTGAGACGGCGCTGGCAAGGGCCAGGCAGGCAACTACCCACAGGAACGCCATCCTGAAAGCAGATAGGCTGAACCCCTGGGGACCACGAGCTTTATAGCAGCCGGGGAACTACGTGGCTTGTGGCTGGCCATGTCAAGGTCCCCCTGTGGCCAGTGTCAGCTGCAGACAGCAGTGATGGGCCACACCTGCCACATACCCTGTCACACGCAAACAGGGCCATGGGAAGGTACTGTCAAAAGACACCTGGGGGGCTTGGGCTTTTGCTCTCGTGAGTTGTGTTAGTTCTGACTTCAGCATGTGGAGCTGGAGGGGGAGAGCACCACAGGGCTCTGATGGAGGGCAGAGGGGGGGCTGCTTGTGGGCACACAGCTGGGGTAGCAGTGGGGCTGGACATGCTGGCATGGACACCAGTGCCTGGGTGGGAGGTCATCCCACGCTCAGACTTGTTTCAGATCTGTTGGTACTAGAGCTGTTTTTCCATGAGGCCATGAAGTCCTGGCCTGGGCCAGCACTGGTGCCAGCTGGACATTCTCAGGGCTCAGGGCCATCCTTTGAACTCCTGGTGCAGGTGAGCAAGTCTCAGAGCCTGTGGGGGCAGGTGGGGAGGGCAGACACCCTCCCAGGCAGGTGGGAGCTGTGGCCAAACACACTAGGAGCCACAGGGAGGACAGTAGGCACCTCCCCAAGCTGAGGTTGAGCTCTCCACTGAGCATCCCCCAGCACTGCAGCCACCTGACCCTCATCCCAGAGCTGGGAAGCATCTGGCCTCCTCTGTCCTGGGCATGGGGTATGTAGTGTCTGCATCATCCCCTGTGTCCTGGGTGATCTTCTGGGCTGGCACAGGGTGCAGAGAGCCAGCTCTGGGGTGATGCTGAACATGGGGATGGATCCCTGCCCCAACCCTCCAGGGAGCAGAGTCTGGACACTGAGAAGCAAGTGTAGAGCTCAGGCCTTTATTTCCAGCAGTGGTACCATGCAAGGACAGCAGGATGTGGCCCAACCCAAGGCAGGAAGTAGGGCAGAGCATGGAGGTCTCCCAGGGCACTGCAGGGTCTGGGCACAAGGGTGGAGGCAGAGACAGAGACTGCTCCTGATCTTCATATGGCACTTGGGAGGAGACAGCCAAGGGCTGGGCAGCAGCAGAGGACTGAGGGAGAGCCAGTGCTCAGGGTGATGCTGCCCATCATGGAGGAACCTTGGAGCAGCACAACACATCAGCCACAACCACATTCTCCATGCAGCTTGAGAGCCTCCAATTCCATTCTTGTCTTGGATGCTGGCGAATGAGCCAGAGTCAGGAGTCTGGCAGGCCAGCAGGAACTCAGACCTCTCCCTCTGTGCCAGCAGAGATAGGGCTGATGGCACTGCCCAGGCTGGGGAGACCACCCTGCACCCTTCTCTGCATCTGTGAGCCACAATGAGCTGGCTCAGCTGCTCCCCACCAGCCATGCAGGGCCCAGCCTGGCAGAGCAGCAGCACTCAACCTTGGGGCTGAACCCAGAAGACCTCCCATGGCTGAAACCCTCCAGCCAGCATGGTCCCAGCAAGGCTGCAGTCTGCCTCAGGAGTGGTAACAGCCTCCACAGCCAGGACACATTGGCTCAGGGGGCTGTCTGGAGAACTGGTGAAACCCAAACATCTCTGCAACCCCAAGGAGACATGAATTTGCCCCAGCTGCAGATTTCTGTCCACTCTGCAACTCTTTCTCCTGCAGGCAATGGGCCAGGCCTGAGTAGCCCTCAGTCACTGTTCCAGCAGGCCACCAAAATAGCTATGGGTTGAATTTCTCCCAATCCAGGTATCCCAGGACTTTTGCTTGCAGGGGACAATCTTCTCAGGGCAAGACCACAGGAGGATGGCCTGCACCCAGACTGTCCCCAACACAGAACAAGGTGCTGTGTGTAGGGGATGCCACGTGTCACCTCCATTCTTGCCACGCACAGCTGCAGAGCTGCCCCACATGTCCCCTAGCTGGGACCAGCAGGGCATCAGTGCCAGGCAGGGTCAGGCACACTTGCCCTTGCGAAGGCAGAAGGGCAGCTCTGGCACAGGGACCAGGATGGTGCTGAAGATGGGCCGATAGCCCTCGGGCAGGACTGGAGGCTGCTGAGCCATCATTTCCAGCACCACATGCCGCACTTCCTTGGAGACGTCACCGCGGATATCCAGCAAAGTGGAGATGTGCTCATCGCTGGGCAGAGAGCAAGGGATGAGTCCAGGCACTGCTTGTGTCCTGCAAACCTCCCCTGATACAGAGAAGCCAAGCCAAGGCCAGGGGAAAACTGGTATTTTGCACCAGGCAAAGTAGCATTTTCTTGAAAACAATCCCCCCAAACCTTGTGAACTTGGTTTTGACATTTCCAATTCAGTGTTCTGTCACTTTTCACAGTTTGTTTGGCCACCAAATACAGATGTGTGAATGCCAGAAGCAGACCTGCTTTTTTCTTTATGCCTTTGCCCTCGGGACTTTTAAAGAATCCCTCAAATCTGGAGCATGGGAAAAGGAAACCTCAGGAAGTAGCAGGTAAAGGCTTGGGTTTCTGCCTGCTCTGCTGTGTCACCTCACAGGGTGCAGCCCAACACTGACACTCCTGGGCAGACTCACACCTACCCCCTCCTGCAGGGGGTACCTTACCTGACATCAGGGTACTTGGCGATGAAGCCCCCCACCTCCAGACTGAGTAGTGCTGGGTCTTTGAGGCAGATCAGCTCCCGCAGGGCAAAAACAGCCTCTAGGCTCTGCTGGCTCCGGTCCAGGCCCTGGGAGGGAAAGCAGCCAGGTGTGAGACCCAGAGGAGGTCACTGCAGTGGCTGGTGAGACACAGCTGCGTCCTCAGTGCCCACGTGGGGACCTGATCCCCTGCAGCTGCTGTCTTCCCATTCAGCATGTCCCACCCATCAAGGGCTGCTGGGCAGGGTGATTGTCCCCTGAGTCCCTAATCCAGCCAGTTCTTCCCATATTGGCCTCATAACCACCCAAGTGTACCAGCCCCATTTGCTCGTGGACTGTGGGCTGGAGAGGAGCAGGATGCTGAGGTGATGCTCCCTTCCCCTGGTGCAGCCCCGGCTCCCCACCGCACCCAGACCCCTCTCACCAGGCCACAGAAGAGCTCCCGGAGCTGCGTGGCATCCTGCAGCAGGCGGTGGCAGAGCTGGCCCCGCTCCTCCCGGCTCTTGCACACCATCTTCCTCTGCAGCAGTGCCCGCAGGTACTGGCTCGCCACCAGGAGCTCGCTCTCGGCCAGCAGGAGCTGGGCAGGGGACAGTTGTTAGTGCTGCCATTGCCTGGGTGTCAGACCCCAACTCCCCCGGAGAGGCAGAGGGGAACAGGGCTGGATACAACACCAAGCCATGGGAACAACCTGCTGGGAAGCCCCCTGACTGAAGGGACAGAGAAAACAGCTGGATTTGAGGCAAGCCCTGAACATCTCCGTGTGGCTGGGCTCTCTGGACTGGTCCGGAGGACACGGGCTCTCCAGCATTCCCTGCACCTCAGCACAGCCCGCAGCTGCCCAGCCTCCCTGCCCCACAGACAAGCAGCCGTTCGAAGGAGGTACCGTGCACACGGGTTTCCTGACGCGGGAGAAGTCCTTTGCATACTTGTCAATCACTTCACACATGCTGCCGACGAGCTGGGACCCCGAGAGCCACTTGCGGGAAGGCAGCTGCAGGCAGAGGGGCTGAAGGGAGCAGAGGAGCAGTGTCTGTGCCCTGCATCACCGCACAGCTGCCAGCTCAGGGCAGCACAACACCCACAGCTGCTGCCTGGCAGCATGGCCACTTTGCCTTGCAAAACCCCTGAGCCTCTGCTGCCAGCCAAAACTCAGTGTAAAAAGAAAAGAGTGGTTTAGGTTAGGAAATTATGGAAACACTGGAGCTGTCCCTCCCTGACACCTTAAGAGCCTCATTTTGGAGCTTTATCTGGGTCACGATGCACACCTGAGGTGTGCGCAGCAAGCTGCTCCTCACACACTTGCTTTTGGCCTGTCCCGCTGTAATTTTATTTTTAATTTCCACTCCTCCCGACTTCCCTTGTGTAGACATAACATGTTTTTTGATTTCCTACTCCCGCCCTGCTGTCCTTGCCTGTCTTCCTGCTTGCAGGCACACACTCCCTCTGTCTCTGCTGGGGCCACTGGTGCCTGCAAGCCCTTCACCCTTTGGCTCTTCCTTTGTTTTCATGGCATTCAAGCCCTAAATACGAATGTCACTGATTATTCCAGGTTTTTGGTCTAGACTCCAGGAAAGCTAAATTTGACTACACTGGCAGGAAACGACTTGGGCAGTTGCACACGGATTCATATCCTCCACACAGACTTTGCTGCTCTCCAGCTGGTTTTCTGCCATGAAACAGCCAGAAGGAGAGTGAGGCAGCCGGGGGGGCTGTGGCTCCTGGTCTCTGTCCGTTAGTGATTTGGGGGACATGAGCCATCTGCCCCAGCGATACAGGGCGGTGCTGTTGGCGACAGACATCGGGTGGTTTATCAAGGTCTAGGGAACAGGCTGGCAGAGATGTCTGCAGGGTGATAGCAGGGTACAGAGTACATGGCAGGGACCCCGGGCAGGAATAAACTTGAGCCTCGGGCATTGCAGTAGGGCTGTTATAGCTAGGTTTAGGTTTGTTGCAGCCCTGTCAGCCTCAGGTGCTATGGACAAAGGTACCTGCAGGTCCAGGAGCAGCTCCTCCATCAGCAGCTGGGTGGCTTTCTTCTGCATCCTGTCTAGAGCAGCCTGGAGGGATGCAGGGACTTCTCTGCAGGTAGTGTCGGGGTGCAGGGAGGAGACAGAGTTGCTGGGAGAGAGGAGAGAGGGTACAGGTAGTCTGGGAAGCATAGTGGGATCACTGGCCCCAAGGAGGATGATGGTGGGTGTTGCTACAAGAGCTGCCAGGTGCTGATGCAGGTTACCTGAGAGCCAGGTTGTTGTTGAGCACAGCCAGAAGGTGGGAGATGTAGTACTTGGGAACAGCTCGGTCCTGCTGGTGCTCCTTCCCGCACTGCACCAGGGCTTCCCGCAGGCTGCAACACAGCAAGGAAGCTCTGATGGGCAGGCAGAATCCCAGGTGTCTCATCACAGGGACCTGGCCCTGGGATGCTCCTGGGCACATGGACCTCCCACAACCCTCCCAGCTCACTTGGCTCCTTTCAGATCCTGCCACCAGGTTGGAGAGTGACAGGTCGTTGGGCAGGGTGGGACAGTGGGACTCATTCTGGATCCCCTTGCGAGAGCAAGGCTCAGCAGACAAACATTTGGGGCAGCAGGCCCTGAGAGCTGATTCCCCCAAAGGCTGAGACAGCAGCCCCCCTGGGCAGACAGGCTGCTGAGCCTTCTGTGACCTGAATGAGTACTGGGTGCCCCACAGCAGATCTCCAGCAGCCTGTGATGCTTAGGCCCAGGGTCTCTGAGGGTGGACAGGGGTGTGAGGGGCTCCACTGACCGGCCCAGGAATGCCTCAAGTTCCTCCAAAGCCATGTTGTAGATCTTCTGCTGCAGAGAGTCAGTGATCAAGGAAGCCACCTGGATGTTCTCATTCAGCATCTGCAGCAAGAGAGGAGAGTGGAGGTGATTCAGGGAGAGCCTGCAGGCCACTGACCCTTTTCAGGAGGTCTCAGCATGGCTGTGCCCCATCTGTATCCATGTTCCTGGGGACTCACCTGCATGACAATGGCAGGCAAGGCTGACTGGAAGAAGCCCTGATGGTCTGTCTCAGGTTCCTCTTCCCTGAACCATTCCTTGAACTCCACCTCCAGGGTCCTCTGCATCCACTCGAACACGCTAGCCTGCAGAATGGACACCCAGCACAGGCAGCCCAAGAAACCAAGTACCGAGTCCCTTGAGACCCAACACAGCACAGCAGCGAGTCCTGGCCTCATCCCAGGCTCATGGTCTGCAGCTGCTGTCCGAGCAGATGCTTGGCTCAGTGGGAGTCACTGGGTCCCTGTCCCACTCACTCACCTTGACTTTCACCACATATCTCCTCTCTGTCTGATCCACAAGCTCAGGGGACATCAAGGGACCCAGAGCAGAAACATCCACTTCTGGGAGGAGGTCAGGGTGACCCATCATCTCTGGGCTGGAGGACAGAGGTGGGGCAGGGCTGGGAAGGCCTGTTTTCCAGCAGTTCCTACCTGTCCCTTTGCCCCCCTGGTGGTCATCCCCTGGCAGCCAGAGACACTCTCCCAACCCATCTATGTTCTGGTGAATAACCCAGCTCTCCACAACATCCCCTGCTTGGTTGGTGCCAGGGTGGTGCTGACCTGTGGTACACACGGAGCGCCCATTCAAGGAGAAGGAAGAGCCCCTGTTTGTCCAGGTCCTCCCTCAGGATCTCCTGGAGGTGGCTGGTGAGTGCCTGGTGGTAGGTGGCAGTGCAGATGCTGAGGATGTTGTAGTGAGCTGGGACACACTGGACCATGAGGTCCTTCACCACACGCAGCTCAGCCACGATGTCCTTCTGCAGCGCTGCCAGGTGCCTGGCCAGCCCTGGCCCCTCAGCATCCATGCAGGGAGCACGGAAACGAGCTCCTGTGATGGTGTCCTGGAGAACCTGGTAGAACTTCTGCCTCCAGCCCTTTGGGCGCCCAGGGGGCAGGAAGCTGGCCTCCAGGAGCAGAGTATCATCTATTTTCTCCTCCCGCTCGATGATCCTCACAGCAGTGACAAAGAGAACGGGGTCCTCGCGCACCAGCCGCAGGCTGCTGCCCACAATGTCCCACAGCTGCTTGGCCAGGCTCTCGTTGAGCTCCTGCAGGCCACTGAAGTAGGACAGCACCGTTGCCTGGGCACTGGAGAGCCCACGGAGGTGCAGCTGGGAGAGGATGTTATCCCGGAGTTGCTCCACCATCATGAGCTCCACGTGGGCCTCCAAGAGATGCTGCCCATGGAGCAGCTGCAGGGTATGGGAAAAAACCTCGTGGACTGTGAGAGAGGGAGGAGAGATGCCAGCACTGAGTGTGGGGATGAAGGGGGTTTGCACCACAGACATGCATGCAGGTTATCAAGGAGATGGTGAGGGGAAAGGTTTGGGGCTCTGGGAATACTGTGTTGGATCAGGCCCTGGGGAAGCAGGGATATCTCCATCCACCCAAGTGGCAAAGCCTGAGTGAGCTGCACAAGCTTTGCCACCAGCCCTGCACAGAGCCCAGGGTTGGACTGAAGTTCCCTCTGTGCCTTCTAGCCCAAATCCAGAAGGACTGGGTCGATGCCTTACCTGAGAAGATCTGGGGCAGCACCTGGACCACTGAGGCCAGCTGCACATGCTCCTCCATCAGCTCCCTCATCTGCTGGAGGCCCTGGAAGTGGTCTGCGCTGTCAAGTAGGGCCCACCGTGCAGCCCCCAGGTCCTGGCACACACTCTGCACCTCCTGGGCTGCCGACCGCAGCTGCTCCAGCCCTGCACTTACCCCCTCCAGGTAGGACTGGAGAGTTGACTGGGGAGCAGAAAAGGATGGAGGGGCAGTGGAGCAGCTCCAGAAGGCAGGAGGACTCCACACCGTTTGCCCCACACAGTCTGTGTAGCAGGCACTCTCCCCGCCCCACAAGTCCATGGTGAGCAGTAAATCAGATGCCTCTTTCAGTTTTAAAAGATTACTTTGTTTCTACAAAAGAGCAGTGGGTCACAGGGCCCCCATGTGCCCCCAAAGCATGAAGGACCTCAGTGGCCATATAAACCCTCCTCCCAAATGGAGTTCCATCGGTTCCAGCCTTGCAGTGGCTCTGCCACATCTGCATGTCCTATCCACTCATTTAACTCCCTGCTCCTGGTGCCAAGGATCACCAGAAGCAAGTTGCTTTCACTGGGGCCTCCTGGACAATTCACCCGGAGTCAGGGTAGGAGAAACCATCTCTAAAATACCCAGGAGAAACTTGTGCTGTGCAGACTGATTCGGTCCTGAGGTTAATAATTCCTTGTGTCAGCAAAAGAGGAGGTGGGTGAGGAGGGAAGTGTGCAGGGAGACTGGGACAGCCCTTATAAGTGTGTAGAGAAGGAGTTTCCCCTGTGGAGACTCACAGGCAGGAGCAGGTTGGAGTTCTGTGCCTCCTCCCAGCCGTGGGGAAGGGCAGCCTTAGGTGCTGGAACAAGGCAGTGATGGGCAATGTGCTGAGCCCTGCACTTGGAATGTGCTGAACCCCCTTGGTGTTTTATTTCGAAGGATGGTCGGAGACACAGAAGACTCCTTTTAACACTTCAAACACTGCCTGGGAGTAAGGCAGAGGGTGAAGGGGGGTTGCCCGATTTTTGCCCCCCAATAATTGCACATCACCCACCAAGTGCCAGCCAAAGGAAAAGATTTTGCCAAAAGTGGACACAAAGATGATTGGTCGCACAAGAGGGGACCCTGGCTGGGATCCCCGCCTGAGGAGGGGGTGTGGCTGCGGGTGTGCATGGGGCGGGCTGTGACAAACACCCACCTTCAGCCGGGACTGGATGGAACTGTTCCTCTGCGTTTCTCGTCTCCGGTAATGCCCGAGCCCCTCCAGTTTCTCTGGACGGTAAAACACCCCTGAAGCCCATTTCAGAGCGGCTCCTCTCGCCAACTTCTCAGCCTTCTCTGCTTCCGGCCACTCCTCGTCTGGGGATGAAGCCAGGGGTCAGTGAGCGCAACGAAGTGGGGCAGGAAGGGCCCCTGAGGCCAGAGGCAGGAAGCTGGCCGCCAGTGGACTTCCAAGCACACACAGATGTGGGAAGCTGGGCAGCACGGTACCAAGAGGGTCCTTCTGCAAGGGCCCCCCAAGATGCCACCACCACAGCCCAGGGTTGTCACAGGGCTGTAGAAGCCCTGGGGAGCTGTGACTCAGCCTGCCAGCTCAGATTGTCCCCAGGCCGAGCACACATCCCCACTGCTCCCCCAACCACAATGCTGGGTTGTCTGAGAGGGTCTGATGCCACTTGGGAAGCTGTCAGCAGGGTTGAGACTCCAGCAGTGAGTCAGCAGGAGGGATGGGGAGATGGCAGGAGAGCCAGGCTAGGGTGAGGATGGGAGGCTCCTGGTCTCCCCAAAGCACCCGCGCAGCTGTGTCCCCCTTGGCACAGGGTCTGAAGCCCTGCCAAAGAGCTCCTGGCACAGTGGAGGGCTGAGAACCAGCGCGGTTATCACACACCAGTCCCGGTCCCCAGTGCCTGGTTTCATCAATCCCACACCCCATCCCCAGCCACTCCCTGCAGCCCCGCGGGGATGTCACCCAGTGCCAAGCCAGGCTCCTGCTCTGCTGGGGAGCCGCTGGCAGCCTTGGGAGCCAGGGGGCTAGGGAAGAGGAGAGCAGCTTTGAGGATAAGATGCGCCGTGAGCAGTACTGCCCGGGCGCTGATATCACCATCAGGAAGCACAGCCAGGCTTCCACCCTGCCAGGACACAAGGCACCAGCCCCGGCACAGGGAAAAGGTCCAGGGCGTGGAGAGGGCGGTGAGGCAAGGGGCAGGGGAGTCCCCAAAATGTGCTGCAAGCAGCAGCATCCCTTCCCTGCCCATCTCGCCGGCTCTCCGGCGCGCATCATCCCCGTTACCTCTGGGGCTGGCGGCGCGCTCGTCCTCCGCAGACATGCCCATGGTGTCCAGGCTGTGCGGAGCTGCGGGGCCAGGGCAGGGCTGCGGAGGAAGCCAGCTGCCGTTTCCTCAGCCGGAGCAGCCGCGCTCCTCAGGGCCTCATTGTGTTCCCGCAGCCGCGCTCAGGACGTCAGGAACGGGGGGCGGAGGGGAGGGGGACACGGGAAGGCACCGCGACAGCCGCAGGTCTTGGCAGTAGAAATCACAGGATCATAGGATCATTTCGGTCGGAAAAGCCCTCTAAGATCATCGATTACCAACCGTTAACCCAGCGCTGCCAAGCCCACCACTAAACCATGCTCCTAAGTGACACATCCACACGCCTTTTGAACAGTTCCACGGATGGTGACTTCACCGCTGCCCTGGGCAACATTTTCCAGTGCCTGACCACCCGCTTAATGAAGAGATTTCCCCTAATATCCAATATAACACTCTCCTGACTCAGCTTGAGACCAATTCCTCTCGTCCTGGAGATCACACCCTGACTGCCCTCACCAGCACCCCCCGTTCTCCGGACACTCAGCCCTGCCCGTGCCCGCAGCGCTGCCCCCTCGCACCCGGCCTGGCTCGGGGAGGACAGCGGGCTGTCAGACCGCAACCCACCCACAGAGAGAGCCCAGTAGAGGCTGAATGAACCGGGAAGGAGTGCGCTGTGCCAGCCTGACCCGAAAGCGAGAGCGCGGGGATGGACCCTGCAGGGCTGCGGATGGACCTGAGGATGTGCCCTGGCCACAAACTGCCTTCCCCGGGCACAGGCTGGAGGATTCCCCCCGCACCGCATGTGCTGGAGCAGCAAACCTCCCCTGTCACCGGGCAGTGCGAGCTAGATACGGGGCTAAGGCTTGGCTTTGGTAGCACAGGGCGGGGGTTTGATTTCGGCACCGCAGGACGGCGAGGGGATGGACGCACCCCGGGGGTGTCCCAAAGCGGGGGACCCCCAAACCGACGGGCTGAGGGGACACCCGCAGCAAGGCGGACCAACTCCCCGTCCCCGGGAGGCGGTGGGGGGGAGTCCCCCGTCCCCGCCCCGTCGCCGTCCCCGCCCCGGAGGTTCCCGGGGAGCCCCGCGGCCCGGAAGCGGATGCGCGGCCCCGGAGCCGGCGGCGGCGGCGGGCAGATGGCGGAGTGCGGGGCGCAGCCCCCGGGGGTGGCAGCGGGGCTGCGGGCGCGCCCAGCCGGCACGAGAAGAGCCTGGGGCTGCTGACCACCAAGTTCGTGTCGCTGCTGCAGGAGGCCAAGGACGGCGTGCTCGACCTCAAGCTGGTGCGGGGGCAGCCGGCGGGGGGCGAGGGCTCCGCCGCCCCGGGGGTGGGCTCGGAGGGAGCGGGGCTCCGGCGGGACAGGTCCTCCGGCGGCTGGAGCGGGTTTGGAAGGGGACAGCGAGGACACGGGCAGCGCCCGGTGCAGCAGGTGGTTTAGATCGGATACCAGGAAAGATTTCTTCACGGAAAGAGTGGTCAGGCACTGGTGGAACGGGGTGCCCAGGGCAGCGGTGGAGTCACCGTCCCAGGAACTGTTCAAAAGGCGTGTGGATGTAGTGCTTAGGGACATGGATTAGTGGTGGGGTTTAATGGTTGGCATGGATGCTCCTGGAGGGCTTTTCGAGCCGTACTGATCCTCTGTTTCTAGGTACAGGGAAGGCGGGGTCCCTGGGGTGCAGTTGCAAACCCGTTTGACCACCTTGTTCTCCTCTGTTCTTCCCCTGCGGTTGATCACCAGCACCATAATGATCCAGCCCTGTAAAGCCTCAGACAGCTATAGAAACACATACCCATAGAAACTGTTCATACAGCTCTTAGCGCTCACAGCACACACCAGGAGGGGGAGTGTGGTCAGAGTCACCTGCCAGAGGTTGCTCCCGATGCCTTCAGGCAGTGAAGTGCTCTGTTGAATGCATCTTGCTTCTGCATTTTTAAGATCTTCACCTAGAGAAAGTAACTCTGTGCCATGTACACTACTTAATCCCAGGCCTCTGCTGTACGGGAGGTTCCTTTGCTGTGGCTTATATAAGCATCTCTTATGTGGGCAGTTGTGTGAGTATGCTCTGACCCTTTGCAGGCAGCAGACAACTGCCAGAACTCTCCAACAGGGTTGGGGGAGTTTCCTGGCTCCATGCCTGTGCCAAATTGTTATCTCTTTGGATTTGGCAATATCTTCCTGCTTCAAATGTCCATTAAGTGGATTCATGTTGGTCAGTGTGATTTGTGTAGTTGTGTGCTGTAGGGTCCCCAAAGTCCCTGCTTGTCACTGGTGGGTGACAGGGACCTGGTTCCTGTGCTGACCCACTCTCTGCACTGCCACTGACATTGTTGGTCCTGGCTGTGCACATTAACTCTTGCTGGTGCTAGGTTACCACGTGGCAGTGGAAATGGTGCCATTCCTTGAGTCCTGAAACCTGAGGGGAGAAGAGTCATGTGAGCAAGACAGGGAAGCCCCAGGGTTGATCATGTTTACTCTCCACCTGGCATCGTGTCCTTCGGACAGAGGAATCAATTGAAAATATGTTGATTCTCTGTCAAGTGGCATTAGACCAGCATTAGAAAAGGCCTTTTGAATGTCATCTTCACTAAAGTGTTGCGAAGACAGCTCTCAGCATTTCCCTTCCCATCTCTATCTCTTTACCCTGAGGGAGCACTGAATTTTTAGGCTGCTGAGCTACTCTTTTCTAGCACTGCTTTGCTACTGGAGAATGGTGATTTTGGGATCCACTGTGAGCAGGATGGCTGGAATTTGGTTTGTGTTTAGTGGGGAGGCTGTGGAGTAAGAAAAAAAAAGAATGAGTGACTTCTTCTCATGGTCATATGAGATCGAGAACATGGCTGTGTAACTTGAAGCTCTGGAACAGGAGAGGTATGAGATGGGGAGCGAAGTACTTGGCCAGGGGTTAATCTGACAGGCAGGAAGGAGCTAAACATGACTGAGAGTTTGGAATTAAGTGTCTTAACCTTTTTGCAGGCTGCGGATACCTTGGCTGTGCGACAGAAGCGACGGATCTATGATATTACGAATGTCCTGGAAGGCATCGGGTTGATTGAGAAGAAGTCCAAGAACAGTATCCAGTGGAAGTGAGTGGCAGAGACTGTCTAAATCGTCCACAGGTCCCTTCTAGTGCAGGGAAGTTCCTCAGTGGTCTGTGCTTGTGCTTCCCCCAGCTGGGCTGTGGAAGACAGTGAGGAAAGCTGAAGTACATATGGTGCCTCTCTTACAGCAGAGCTGTTATTTTGGTACAAACTAAATATTTGCACTGCCTTGGGCTAGAAAAGGTGTCATGGCACTGGAGATAGGGAAGAGTCCTGCTTGACTGTGGGAAGTAGAAAGATGTACCAAACATTGCTGTTCTGGGAGGTGGGGATATAGAGCAGGTACAGGCAGGGCTTTCCAGGCAATCTGGCCTCGATGTTTGACAGGGGTGGGAATAAGAGGCTGGCAGTGTCTCTGAGAGGTTTGGGCTGGTTTGGGTGTGTCCAGAGGCTGATGTATCTCACCTATTTTGCTTTGCTCAGGGGCGTGGGTCCTGGCTGCAACACTCGTGAAATAGCTCACAAACTGATCGAGCTGAAGGCAGACATAGAGGATCTGGAGCAGCGGGAACAGGAGCTGGAGCAGCAGAAGATGTGGGTTCAGCAGAGCATCAAAAACGTTACAGAAGACATGCAGAACAGTCGATATCCTTTGTGTGAACTGATGGCTCTGCCTCCGTGTTTGCTTGCTGGGCTGGGAAACAGAGACCTGAGGGCTGGGTGGGTGCTGACCTGTTGCTGCTGGAGAAGCTGAACTGAAAGGGTCAAAAGGCAGCACCTGCCTTTGAAATTAGGGTAACTGTCCAGCCTGGGAACTTGCTTTTCACTGCAGCCAGCTTCTCCTCTGGCTTTTGGAAGTAAAAAACACAGTAATGTTTACCACAGTGAGAAAAGTGCTTCTTTCTGAGTCACAGGTGCCACTTTCTTGAGTGCAGAGCTGCTCTTGTGGCTTAACTATCTCAGGATGTCAGCTCTGACGAGGATGGAGCTTGCAGACCTCACCTGCAGACCACTTCAGAGTGCAGCATGGAGACTCTTCTGGGAATGGTGTTCCTTGTGCTCAGGAAGGAAACACCAGGTGCCCTTTGGGTTCTCTGTACAGGAAGCTGCAGCCTTTCTCCTTAACCTTGGGAACATTAGCATATGTGACACATGAAGATATCTGCAAGTGCTTCACAGGTGAGGAAGTGGTGCTCCATTGAAAAGATGTGATGCTGCAGTCCTGTCAGTCTGTCCCAGCTGCTCTGCTTTCTCCAAGAAAGAGTGGGCAGCAGACCATGGGCTGCCCAACAGCATCAAGTGAAATGTAATGTCAACTCTGATGCCGTCCTGGGTTTGTGTACCACTGAGTTGTAGCTTTCTTGTCACCATCAGAGGGGACATGCAATATCTTACTTGTGTTTAAAGGAAGAGAGGTGCTGCTCCTAAGGAAGTCTTCTTGCTGGGTGTCACTGTGTGGGTGTATGTTTATTATGTTGGAAGCCCTTAATTTTAAGGGTTTGGGTGGGCAATGTTCTAATGAAAGGAAGCAAATTTTATTGCACAATAGAAACCATGGTGTAAGCAGGGAAATAGTATTTAGGGGTGGTCCCTCAGCTACACATTACCCCTGCCAACAACAATGCAAGAGGGGGATAGTGGAGGACAGAAGGGAATACACCATTTGCTCTGCCCTCACTCCCTTGTGTGCTGCTTTCCTAAAGTTGGGGAGGGCCTGTCAAACGCACTATGTTCCGTCTCTGGGCGAAAGTGAGGAAAACCCACAGGAGTCTTTGTTTCTTCTGTTGCCAGTTTTAATGGTAGATGTAAGAGCAGATTAATGCCTGCTGGCCAGCATGCAGTGGGGCAGCCTCAGTACATAAACTGCTCTTCCCAGCTGTAGTGGTGCAGAGTCACAGCTCCTTTCTGCTTCGGTGGCTGCCTGACCTCTCCTGACCTGGCAACCTGCATCTGCTTGCTTGCTGCAGAGATTGAAGCTGTTTATCCTGGCTACCCGCAGCCATGCGTGATCTCATCCTTGTCTGGCTCTCCTTGTCTCCTCCAAGCACTTTTCTCACCCTGCACTTCACCAGCTCCTCTGTTAGCCATCGCTGCCTTTGTGCTTTCCTTGCTCATCAGCCTTTACACTGCTCAGGTTCCTGCTGGTGTAATGGCTGCATCACCACCCCCTTGGCTTTACTGTTTCTTCTGGCTGAAGCTGCACTTTTGGGGGCAGGGATTGTGTTTTCAGTTTGACAGTGCTGGGGGCCAGAACACTCGTAACAGTCTGGAAGAGTTTACTGGAGACCAGCAGACAGCTCACTGCTTGGCTGGTTGAGTGTTTTGCATTTCATTGCACCTGTTTTTTGTAAACCAGTTTGTGTCTGAGGTCAGACCTCACCCAAATGTGCAGAGAATAGATTTTACAGAGGGCAGGTGTCAGTTCTCTCTAGTGTGGAGGTTTCATCCATGGTTTTCCATTGCCTGTTCAGTTTTCCTGTATGAATGTGCCTTACATGACTCTTTTTCCGCTCCTGAGCACCTGAGCCTTACAGACAAAGAATAGGTCCAACTATTCTTTGTTGGACCTCTTATGTTCTTGAACTGTGGTGCAGGCTGAATTTCAGCTCCTGATTTTTGTAACTGACTGCTATTGAACTTGCTTTCTCCAAGATTTCCGCATTTGGACTCTTGTCAAGTAGGGATTAATTGGAAAAAGAAAAAAAGAGAAGTAAGAATATGTCAGTTTTTAGTGACTGGGAAACATCATTTTCCCATTTGTTGCTGTGATGCATTTTGCACTCGCAGATTCAAAAAGGAAGTGGAAACTGTGCTGTTTTGTAAAAGTATTTGGGACATATCTGTCAAAAGAGATACAAACCCAGCACCTGTCTTTGAAACTAACAGGTCTTAAACCTTGAGCTGGTGTCTTTGAGTTTTATTATGCATTTTTAATGTCATCTACATTTTTCTTAAGTATAGATTTGTTAAACAAGTCCCATCCAATTGACAAATCCCACATCATTTTTAATCCCTTTACCTCTTGCTGATCGGACCTTTGATTGCCTGCCTGAAATTAAGGGATGTGCTTTTCTGCTGTCCACTCTCTCTCATCACTCTGGGGATCTTCTGTTTTAATTACCAAGTGAAGCTTAATGCAGAATACCAGGGAACTGTGAATATTAACCACACTGAAGCTTAAACATTCAAAGTGAAAGCTGCAAGCTGCTTGATCTAAATATGTCAGATATTCACAGCTCTGGTATTTCTCTGTTCATGTTTCTCTAAACCCAGATATGGGCTGGGAGCTGCTCACCTGTGACTGTTGAGTTATTAGGGTGCAGGTCTTAAGGAGCTGCAGAACTTGGAAAGGAAGGATGCTGTCAGCCTGGCTTCCAGCCCCATGTGTGCTGGGCTCTATGGAGAGTCCAGTGCAACTAACACCAGCCAGTGCTTGTCAGTAGAGACTGGGGAGTGTTGGTTTCAGGTATTGGTACACCAGCCTGAGGTTGGTGGCCTGGCTCTGAGCCTGGGGTTCAACCCCATCTCTCAGCTGGCAGTGCAGCTCTTTTCTTTCTAATTCACATCTAAAAGCTTGTGACAGCAGAATGAAGGATACTTCCCTTAGGATTCAGATGTTCTTAAGAGTGAATTTAAGCCAGTTCTTCCGAGGAAAAGAGAGATTAGTCTTGATAAAGACAGTGCTGAAAAACCTCAGGGTTGCATTGGGAGAAGTTGTGCAGGTTCTTTGTGCCCTGGGCTGTTAAGAGCTGTATGATGTGCTCAGGTTTAGATGTCTTACTTCAATGAAGGATTGCCAGGAAAGGTGGGGTGGGGGGTTGAGGAGGGGCTGTTCATCAGGCTTAGTTAACATCACGACAGGTTGTGGCCAGGAGCCCTGACTGGTTCTGTTTTCACAGGAGACACCCTCCTTGTGATTCGAGCCCCATCTGGCACACGTTTGGAGGTTCCCATCCCTGAGGTGAGTGATAAATACATGGGCAGAGGGCAGGACCTCTGTGTGTGTGTGTGTACATACACGTTTTGCCTGTGGGAAATTGATATTCTATTTGAAAATGGTTTTAATGTATGTCTGTGTTTTGCTTTTGACTTTTCCCAGGGCCTAAATGGACAGAAGAAATACCAGATCCACCTGAAGAGCACAAGTGGTCCCATTGATGTTCTGCTAGTAAACAAAGATACTTGGAGCTCTCCTCCTGTTGTACTCCCTGTCCCTCCTCCTGAAGATCTCATTCAGTGCCAGGCAGCTGCACCCTCGAAACCACAAGTCCCACCACTCGCCCACTTCCAGGAGGCCTCCGTTCCCAGCAGCACCCAGCCCTCCACACCAACACCCACCAGCACTCAGGACCATGGCCCTCCCACACAGAAAAATGCAGGCACAGGTGAGAGGGAGCTACAGGAGGCAGAAATGGGCTGGTGGCTGGCAGAGGAGGGTACATTCCTTGGCGCCATTGGGGCTGGCACTGCCAGATGTGCAGCGTTGAGAGCTCCTGGCAAAGGGGTGTCACTGCCTTTGCTGCTGCCCTTCCTCTGGCCTTGGTTAGTGGGACTGGCTGTGCTCAGGGAGATCAGGCACTTGACTTCAGCAGGTAGTGCCAGCCTATAGGAGCACCTGTAGGAGAGAACCTGGTCATGCAGGTTCACTGATTAGCAGAAAGTATGTCCAAATATGGACCTGGAGTAAAGCAGGAAAGCTTCTCCCTGTGCAGCTGTCTGTGCCTGGCCAGCACTGCCAGCGAGGGCTCAGTCTGTGCCACAGCTGTCCCAGGGCTGGTGGGAGATGACATTCCTGGGTGTGTCTGTGGCTGTTTCCAGAGTGCGATGTCCCGGCGGCAGAGTCCAAGGGCAGTGGTGACTTAGAGGGTCAGCCGGCGGCGTTGGACGCGCAGCTGCTGCAGTCCTCAGCCTCGCTGGACAGCAGCTCTGTCCTGCCCAGCACCTCTACCTCCTTTGAGCCCATCAAGCCTGACCCCACAGGAAGTGAGTATGCTCCTTGTTTCATGTGTTGCTCCAAAATCCCGCTGCTGGGAGTGAGGGAAAGGCTGCTGGGCCTGGAGGAAGGAGCTGAACTCCGTTCTGCCTTTGCTGTCAGCCAGGGTCTGCAAAGGATGAGTAGGCATTTCTCTGTGAGGGTGCCAGGAAACCTGGGGTGACTGTGTCTTGCCTAGTGTCCTGCTGCTTTCTGTGACATCAGTACAAGACAATCTGCAAGGAACACCCGCATGACACATGTCTCTGCTGTTACATGTAGGGTTATTCCCTTTCAGTCCTTTCTGTAGAGTAAGGTCCTGTTGTTGAGACTGCATGAAGCTATAGAATCTTCAGCCACCACTGAGAGCACCTTTGTAACTCAGGGGGAGTTTTCCTATATTAGGAGAGCTCTTGTCTTCATTTTCCTCCTTTACTCAGGAACATTTCATCTGTCTTTAGTGATCTTGTGTTCTTAGTGATCTTGCAGTGTATATTTGGGGAGCTCCTTGATGTGCTTTAAAAAAGGAACACTGGAGCTTTATGCCAGGAAATGGCAGGCTGGTCCAAGGAGAGAAAAGCATCCTCTAGGTAAGCCACACTGCTGGAATGTTTTGAAGCCCAACTTCCCTGCAGAAACGCTTTAGGTTAGGAGGTCATGGTTAGAAGAGGAAATCTTACTCAAACACAGCTCACACGGTGCTTTTTTCACTTCTGCTGCTGGCATGTCTCAGAGAAGCATTAGCTGTCTGTCTGGAATCATCCTGGTTGTGGATTAAGCCTTGGATGTGTATATAGCTTATCACTGCCTCTCCAAAGGCATGTCTTCATCCTACACAAGGTAATTGAGGCAGTGTACCGGGTGAGGTTTACAGACACAGCTGCTGACTGTGATAACATGTTCATGTCCCAGGGCTCCTACAAATTTATTTTAAAGTAGTGGAGCTTCAGTGGTGCTTGTCACTGCAGCAGAAATATCTGACATGGAGTGTGGGAGCAGAATTTCTTGATGATTTGGGTGTGTAAGGAGCACAGTAGGTTTGTGGGTGATTCTGCTCTAAAGCATTTCAGACTCTTCATGTAATGATCCAAACCATCTGGTTTGTTGTATTTGCAGTACTGGAACTTCCCAAAGAGCTGTCAGAGATGTTTGATCCAATGAGAGGTACGTTCATTCCCTGACCACAGCTTTATTCTGTGCCCATCTATCCATAGAAAAGGGACAGTTTCTTTGATTCGCTCCCTTTTGGATTATTTTGTGGATGTGGTTTTGTAAGGTGCTTGTGGTCATTGGTGGCTGCTGGCCCTCTACTTGTAGTTAGGCACTCTTAAAAATACTAGTTTCTGTATATATTTTTCTGTCTCCATGTTTCCAGCAACCTCTGTTAGATCTTGCCCTGCAGTGCACCAGTGAAGGCTTTCCTGTCCCCATGCCGATGTTAACCTGTGCTCAGCCTTCCCATGCTCCTCCTTCAGCTTGTCAGCACTATGGAAAAGAGAAATCCTTATTAAGTCTTGCTTCAGCTTTAGCTGCCCAAGGCTAATACAAGCAAATAATCTTGAGAGATATGTTCTCTCTTCAAAATACTTCTCAGTGGTAGTGGTGGAGGAGCTGGTAATTTTGGAGCAGTAGGGGAGGGGGATGCTGTTTTTTGTGTTTGGAATTCTGACTCTGCCCAAGGAAAGTCTGTGGGTTGCTGCCTAATGGTGGGACAGACTCTGGGTTAAGGGCAGAAGAGGTGAAGGAATTTGGTCTGACTTAAACGTAAACTGGGAAACTCTTTATCAGTACATTTATTTCTGTTCACTCCTGGCAGAATACTTTGTAGCCCCACAGCCCTAGGCAGGGCCAAATACACCCAAGCACTTCAGTGGTGGTCACAGGAGATGTACAACAGCTGTCCCTAGTTCTGTGCTCTAGCAGATGCTTTGTGACGGTGCTGCCTTTGGGTAAAAATCCCCATAGATCCAAACACAGACACATGTGAGTCTCCAATCTGTGTGCTCTGAGCCCTGGGCTCCACAGTCAGCCCGGAGAACATCCTTCCTCCTCGCCCAGCACCTCTGCTGCAGATAGTGGATGAAGTTTTGATGATGTCTAAGTACATCTGAAGAGCAAATTTAAATTCACAATGTGAGACAAAAACTGCTGCAAAGCCCCAGCTGTGTAGAAGATCTGACTTACCCAAAGTAACTCTACTGTATCATTATGTGGACGCTATTGTAAAGATGTTTGCTGTCTACGGTAAAGTATGTGGTTTTATGGAGTATTCTTCCCAGTTTGGAGGGGGAAGATAAAAGATCCAGGAGCAAGGACAAAACAGAGTCGACAGCTACAGGGGCAAAACTCAGGACTGGAAAAGAGTAGCACTGCAGTGCTCACAGGAATGGTCCTTGCAGCATGCTACATGCAGCCTCTCATCCCTGTGTGATGCCAGTAATGTTGCCCTGACACTGGCAGCTGCTTTAAGGCTGTGCAGTTTAAGCCACAGGAGCTGCAGTTCTCCCATAGTGTTTTGTGCTGGAACTACTTTTACTACGTGGTTTTATCTCTTTTAAGCACAAGCTTCCTTTCACTGCCTGCTGCACATACTGTGCCAGAGAAGGGATAACAAGGGTGGGCAAAGTGGGGAACTACTCAGGAGCAGACCAGGAGAGCAGAGTGTTTTGCTACCATGCTTGTCTCTTCCCCAGAATGTATGAACTCTGAGCTGCTGGAAGAGCTGATGTCATCTGAAGGTGAGTCTCAGAGTCTCCTGTCATGGTGTGGCCTTCCTGGGAGGAAGACCATGCTGTGTGACTAACCCAATTGGCAGCCTTGTGACTGCAGACTCGCTCCCATCTTTTCTGGGCTCTGGACACAGACTCTGTTCTTGCTGTTCTGCCAGTCCCTGAGAGAGGTGTGAGACCCAGGAGTCTCTTCAGTTCTGCGAGGCTGATTGAAACAACCTCAAAGACTGTTCCTGTGAAGTGGCTGTGCTGCCCAGTGCCATTGGCAGCTCTCAGTTGGGGTGGGAGTGCTGAGTTTTGTAACCAACCCTGGGCTTCTCTTTCCCCAGTGTTTGCTCCCTTGCTCCGCCTCTCCCCTCCACCTGGAGATCACGACTACATCTATAATCTGGACGAGAGCGAAGGCGTCTGTGACCTCTTTGACGTGCCTGTCCTCAACCTCTGACTTCTCAGTGCGGCTGTGAGCCCCGCAAACACGGACTGTTTTGTAACTCTTTGGAAAGTGTCTATTTTTGGATTCCTTTTGTGCTAGAGCCCAATGGCCGAGTAATTCAGAGATGCTCTCAAATGGACTCAGAGTCAAGCGATGTGGACTTGCAGGCTGGGAGCCTCCCCATAGTTTGCTTCTTCCTCTGGTGCACGTGTAAGATGCACGTGCAGCTTTCCCCCGCATCTCTCCACTGGATCCTGGGCCTCACTTCAAAGGGTCTGTGTTTTGAGTGTTCCCAGTTCACCTGCAGAGTTTGCCCACGTGCCTCTCTGAGCTTCCTCCAATCTGCATGCCTTGGCTTTTCCTGCACTCCCAGAGGCACTTTGCACCTCCTAGGTACCAGCTGCTACAAGGAGTCCCAATATTGTGGTCAGTTCACAAGCCCAGAGGTTGGTTGTTAGATTTCTCTGTGTTAGTGGTTCAGATTGGGGTAGTTTTATTTCTGAAAGGCATCAAGAGGGAAAAAAAAAGTGTCTGTTTCTTTCAGTGACTTCAGACCAAGCTAGTATGTTTTACAAAAAGCACTTTTTAGCCAGCTGTGCCTCCTAGTGGAATGCGGGAGCTGAGCGCTCCTTGTAGGACCCGGGAACGCTGAGCCTTTCCCTGTTTGTGCATCAGCAGGAATGCTGGATCTGCTTTCACCAGTCTGCTGATGCACAACCCCAGGGCTCCAGCTCCTTGTCCAGCAGCTGTGCTGTTTCTACAGGGCTAAAGCAGAGGTGCCAGTATGGTTTTGTTTTTAATTTTTGGTTTTGCCTGACTGAAGAGATGTTTGAAAGGATAAGACTGCTCCAGCTGGTGCCTGTAAGGTACTCCAGGGACATCAGAGCCTGCTCATATTTGCAAATAGCTGTTTTTTCCAACCATTGCACTTGAACCTGCAACTGTCTGAAAGGCGACCAAGCAGTAACAATTCAGTAGTATTTTGCTGTGACAGGTTATGTAGGTGTTGTCAAAACAGTGAGCTTTTTTACCCCTTTTTCTCTCAGGATCAGGTTTTCTGTATATTTGAGTTTGCTCCCCTAGTGCCCATACCCACAGTCCCAGTTCCTGATCCTGTGGCAAGTCTTTTACCTACTGCGATGCTTTCTCTGCATCATTTTTTCACAAGATTTTCTTCATTGCTTTGTAACGGAAGGTCTGTTGTTGGGTTCTTTAGGATCATCAGCTGGTACTAGGCTTGGACCTTGTGCAGTTTAGTTGGAGTAAAAATGCCCTGATGGATTTGTGTTGTATTTTGCAAGCCCCAGCTTTGGGTTTTGGTCAGATCCTGTATTTGGGTGTCTTTAGTTTTGCACATCTTCCTGCCACCATGGTGGAAGCAGCTGTCCTTCCTTTCCTGCTCTGCAAACTGCTGAAGAGAGAGCCAGGCCAGGCCATGGCTGACTGCTGCAGAGAGGTAGCTTCCAGCCATCCATTTAAACAGCTGATGTTCAATTTCTCTGCGTAGTTGCTCACTGCCTGTGACCCACACAACCAGCACTAAGGGACATAAAGTCTGAAGAGCCTGCAGAGGTGGGAAGAGTATGTGCTTGGGACTTGTGTCCCTGGGGTGGCTCCTGAGGCCATCCTGTTCTGCATGGGACTCTTCCACAAGGACTGCTCCTTTCTGCAGTAACAAAGCACTTGCAGCCTCTTTCGGAAAAGCATGAAGAACTCGGGAGGAGCAATGGGACACTCTAGTTTGGCAGCAGGTAGCTGCTGCCGGCAGGACAGCCGAGCTGTGTGACTCCTCCTGGGGATGAACTTCAGCCTGCATGCAGCCAGTCCCTGAACCTTCCCTGCTCCACGTGGAAGCTGACCGGAATCCCTCGGTGTTAACAAGGCTCCGTGGCTCTGGTGTAGCTCCAGCTCTTCGTGTACTGCCTGGCCCTTGCCCTCCTTCCCAGAGTTCATGTCCACCGCCAGTTAGACAACCTCCTGATAAAGGATACCTAGAGAAAAATTTACAGTTGCAAATGAACTTTTGATTCATATATAAAGATTATTTTTATACTTTTTTTTTTTTTTTTTTTTGCAAGGGAAGAAAATTGTCCGTGATATTTGTACAGAGTGTTCTCTGGCGTGAATAAACAAAAACTTTCCAGAGTTTCTCACCTTGCCCCAGCCTGTGCCTCCTCTCTGCGCTAGCCCAGGGGATGGGGTTCCCTGGCAGGCGGGGTGCCGGGCCCTTTCCCGGCAGGAGGCCGTGTCCTGCTGCCGGAGGTGGGTCCTGCCACACCCGCGTCAGCTCAGGTGAGGGGGCCGGGCCTGCCCGCGGCTGGGGTGGTGGCACCAGGTCTCGGAGCGGCGGCCGGGCCGGGCCCTCGGTGAGGGGAGGCGGCGGCGGCAACAACCCGGAACTGGCGGCGGTGCGGAGCAGCCGCGGGAGCCATGCCGCCGCCCAAGGACGTGGTGAAGATCGCCATCCAGATGGTGGGAGCCATCCCGCAGCTCATCGAGCTCCAGCAGGTACTGCCCGGCACCCCCGCACCCCTGCCCGGGTCCCCCCGCCCCGCTCACGGCCGGCCTCCCTCTCTCTCGCAGACCAAGCCGCTCGCCTCAGTGCTCAAGGACGTCTGTGATGCGTGAGTACCGCGCTCGCTGCCCGCCGCCGCGCCGTGACGGGCCGTGACAGCCCGTGACCGGGCTGCGGTGGCCCGGGGGCTGCCGGCACCAGCCGAATGGGGCTGTGACCGGCCGCCCGTGGCCGCAGGTGGAGCCTGCCCAACGCCGAGCGCTACGCCCTGCAGTACGCGGACGGGCGGCAGACCTACATCACCGAGTCGGTGAGACATCCCCCAGCCCCCGGCCCCGCCGCTGCAGTGCCCGCCGGCTCACCGGCTCCTTTGCTCCTTACAGAACCGCAGGGACATTAAGAACGGGAGCATTCTGCGGCTGACCACCTCCCCGGTATGTCTCTCTGCTCTCCTGCCTCCTCTGCTGCATGCCCTGGTGGGATGTGCCCCTGCCGTGGGGCGCGCTGAGCCCTCTGCCTCTGACTCCCTCGGTGACTTGAGCCCATGACAGCTCTTCTCCGTGCCTCAGACCCGGCAGAAATAACACAGGCAGGAGATGTGTCTCAGCCTTCATTTCCCCTGGGCAGACCTTGGGGGAGTTTGAGGAGAAACTAAATAATCCTGAAGTGCTTTGGATGTGTGGGCCAACTCATCAAGCATTCTTGGTGTCATGCCAGCTTGACCTCCGTTCTCAGCTCCACCTGGTCTCTGCTCTGGTGGCTCTGTCTCTTGGTCCAGCTCCTCACTGGGGCTGCTCTAGCCAGAGACTCCTTTCAAAACTTGCATTTCTGCTCTTCCAGCCACCTTCAAGTTTCTTGCTGTCTTTCAATGAGCCCCTTTGGCTTAATTCTTTCCTTCCTGGTAGGACCGAGAAGCAGAGCTGCTGTACATTGGGATCCAGAGCAAGAATGTGGATGTGAAGACTGACTCACTGAAGAAGCTTGCAAGCCTCTCCCAGGATGTTACCTTTGCTCAAGAGTTCATCAGCAGGAATGGCTTGAAGCAAATCTACTCTATTGTGGAAGAAGGGAATGAGTGAGTATCAAGAGAGAATTTTCCTTGCAGTCCTTGACTTTTTTTCTCCCTTGCTAATGCTGCATGAGCTCCAAGCTGGATGTTGGAGTAGACTCCTTGTGTTCCTGACTTGTTGATGCCTGTACTGTGGCTGTGTCCCTGCATGCTGGCAGCCAGGGGAAGGTCCTCACAGATACGCAGTCCTGACTCCTTGTGAATGTGCCCAGACTTGAACTTTCCATCCCTTCTGGGTGACTGGCTGGGTCATCTGTAGCGTCATGACTTTTGCTACCATAAAACCCATGCTGCTCCTCATTCCTGCTACCCTGAATGATCCCTGTGGCCTGAGCTTTTAGCTGCAAGAGATCTGCAGGGAGCTCAAGAAAACTCTGGTTGCCAAATACCAGTGCCAGTGTGACTCTTTCAAGATGTGATGGTGCAGCTCCTCTGAGGTCCTGTCACACAGAGAACGTGGACAATGCAACACAGCACATATTTCTTGGAAGCAGGGAGAAGGATATGGGGTAGTTCAGCTTCCCTGAGGGCTTGTCTACTTGATCTTTGTACCATGGTGATGCAGCTTTCCAACTTCCCCTGTCTTGACTTCCTGGCAAGTTCCTGGGATGACTAAGTGAGAGTCTGTTTTCTTACCCAACAGTCTCTTTCCTTTCTCCTGCTCACTGTTCTCTTCTCTAGCTGTTTCTAATGTGCCCACCAATGCTCAACTGCACAGACACCACCGTAGGTTGGGAGTGGGGTATCTGGAGCCATCCTCACTGTATTTGTTCATCTGTCCCTCCAGTACAGGGGAGATCCTGGCTCACACCCTGAAAGCCTTCACAGAGCTGATGGAGCATGATTTTGTTTCCTGGGATAATCTTAGTACAGTCTTCATCAAGAAGGTAAGAATCTTCTACCATCTCCACAGTTTGTGCCTGTGGGATTCCTTGTTGTCCTTGTGCCCCATGCTCAGCCTGCCATTGACAGATGGTTTTGTGTGTCATAGATAGTGAGTTATGTCAACATGAATGCAGTGGATGCATCTATCCAGCAGCTCTCCATGTCTATCTTGGAGAATATGGTGCCTACCAGTCGCCTCCTCTTTGAGCTGGTGAAAAAAGAAGTGACATTGGACCGTCTTCTCACCTGCCTGCAGGTGTAAGTGGAGAGGCCAGAGCATGGTTTGCCCCTTTCTTCAGAGATGATGACTCTCACATCTTCCTCCTCCTGTTCCTCTTGCAGGACAAATGCCCAGCTGCAGCTGAAGGCGATGGCTCTGCTCATTGCGCTGCTGCTGAGTGCAACCGACACTGAGCGACGGGTGAGGGGCACCAGGCAGGACCAGGCCGTGGCAGAGTGGTGGCATTGCAGAGTCAGGCACCATAGTACCCCTGTCACTGGGGGGCTCTGCTGACAGCCCTCAGCTGTCAGGAGTTTTATCTCAAATGACAGAAGTATCACAGTGGGTGGTGGCACAGTGATTGTGATGGCCCAGCCCCTGGCACATCTGAGCTCTCAGGGTGGGCCACCGCCTGTGAGGGGACCTTGGGCAGCTGGGTCCTGTGCGGTGGAGTTTGTGCTCTTTGGGATGGCAGGGCTGCAAGAGGTGCCCATAGATGTCTAAAGTCTGTGCCCTCACTCTGCCACTTCCTCTTTTGCGAAGAGGAATGGTAGTGTGCTGAGCTGGGGAATGTCTCACAGCCTTTTTTTCCCTAGGACATGATGGACTACCTGAGGGAGAAGAACATCAGGCAGTTTATCCACAAGGTGAGAAACTGGGGTTGTGCGAGAATCTGCTCTGTGCTTCATACTCTGTCCTTTCTCCCCAGGCCCTGTCCCCTGAGCCCCAGCATTTGGTGATTATGCTTGGCTGGGTTGCCTGTGTGCCCCATACCTCTTCCTTGATACCTTCTGTGGGTGCTGCTCTGCTGGCACCCACGTGCCCAGGGTTGCACCTCTATTTGCCTGCAGTTCAGTGCACACAGATCTTGCCCAACCCCAAGGGGAGCTTCCCACTCCCCAACACCCCTTTGAGCAGCAGGACTTGCTGGGATTTGGCTGTTGTGTCCTGTGCTTGGACTGGAAGCAGCAGCCTGGGGGAACCTTCTGTCTCGTGGTCTCCTGTAGAACATCATCCACAGCTCCGAGCCACTGGGAGATGAGATGGCCCATTACCTTTATGTGCTGCAGTCTGTCAGCCTCAACCTGTGTGAGCATCGCATGAAAACCTCCATGGATCCCTACTCACAGGTCTGGGAGTGCTCTCCTTGCAAGTCTGGACCTGGTTTCTTCCACTTGTGGAAGCAACAGTTTGCATTTGGGTGAACCCAACACATTTGGGTTTGTGCTGGGAGAACCGGCTTCCTTGGGGCTCACCAGCAACCCTTCCTATTCACTCTCCCTGCAGGAACAGCGGGATCTCCTCCAGTCCCTGCGCCAAACTGCCTTTGAGTCAGAGAGCGAGGCATCTGCTGGCAACTTCAGCACTGAGCGCCGGCGATCCCTGTGTGCCAAGGAGTTCCGCAAGCTGGGCTTCATGGTGCGTCCCCTCTGCATTCCCTCCCCAGCCTCATGCTGGCTCCACCACATGGCCTTGGTGGCACCTTCTGATGGCTCCCCTAAGCCTGGTATCCCTGATGATGATGATGAACCACCATGCAGTACTTCCCTTCTGCTCCCTTGGGACTCCTGAACAGCAAGTGCTGCAGAGCTGCTGGGACTCAAAGGCAAACACCATGGCTGTGTTGGGAAGACACTGCTGCTAGAAGAACAAAGCAGCAGCTGCTAAACTGCGTCCTTTGTGTCCTTCTAGAACAACAGCAACCCAGCAGAGGATCTCCGCCGTGCTCCACCAGGACTCCTTGCCCTAGACAACATGGTGTATTTCTCCAGGAACACCCCTAATGCCTACAGCAGGGTGGGTGCTGTGCTCTCCCAGGGAACTCCCTGGTGGAGAAGTGCTGGTGGATCTCCACCTTCTCTTTTCTTTTCTTGTGATCTGTCCTTTGCCACACCCAGGCAAGAATGTCCCTTTTGGGCAAGTGTCCTACTGTTGCTCTGTTTCAGATGGAGCCACATCCTTCCTGTGGGTAGGAGAAGCCATTTGAGGCCAGTACCTCTGAAGGGTCCCCGTAATTTTTAGGGGTTTGCTCACAGCTTTGTTTCCAGGCTCTGAGCAAACTGGGGCAATTTGAGCAAAACCAGCAGGGCATCAGCCATGCTCCAACCTGCAGTGCCTGTGACCAGCTCCCACACTGCCACACTGGAAGGAGGAGGCTGGGGCTGGATTTTAGGAAGAGTGGATCGCTTGTGTTAGGGATGGCTTTACCTGGCGGGTGGGACAGCTTGGCTAGGCATGGCATGTCTGACACCCACTGTTGGGGCAGCCCTCCAAGTCCATGTAACATGAGGTCATGGCCCTCTTCTCCAGTTTGTCCTTGAGAACAGCAGCCGGGAAGACAAACACGAATGTCCCTTTGCTCGAAGCAGCATCCAGCTCACCCTGATCCTCTGCGAGATCCTGCATGTTGGAGAGCCATGTACGTGTGCCCAGGCTTGTTCTTCTCCCTGCCCTGCTGTCTGGGGGACAGGCTGCCATGGCAGGGGACTGCATCCATGTGGCCACCAGGCTCTGGCATGGCTGACACCACGGGAAGGGGATGTAGGGCTGGGAAATGCCCAGGTTCCCCTGGACACTGGAATCCCCTGAAAAAACTGGGGAGTCTGGCATCATCTGTCCTTCTCACCACAGGCTCGGAGACGGCTCAGGCCTTTTACCCTATGTTCTTCGGGCAGGATCATTTCTTTGAAGAGCTATTTTGCATCTGCATCCAGCTGGTGAACAAGACCTGGAAGGAGATGAGAGCAACCCAGGAGGACTTCGACAAGGTGAGGGGGGATGCTTCTTTCCCGGACAGGAGCACAAATTCAGGGATTTGGAGGGTGTTGCCAGACTGGGGTTGATGTCCTGGGCCTGGCAGGTGATGCAGGTGGTACGGGAGCAGATCACCAGGACTCTGGCCCTCAAGCCTACGTCCCTGGAGCTATTCAAAACCAGAGTAAATGCACTGAACTACAGCGAGATCCTGAAACTGCGGCAGACAGAGCGGCTGCACCAGGAAGAGACACTGGCTGTGCCCGTGCTGTGAGTGGGCAGGGAGTGGGGCTGTGATGGGGGCCTGGGGGGACAATGCTGTGGGGATGGGGAGGTCAGCAAGCACCTGTTGAAATGGCCGTGCTCCTCTTCTGCTGGCTTTCACCCCAGGGAACTGCGGGAGAAGCTGAAGCCGGAGCTCCTGGAGCTGATCCGACAGCAGCGCCTGCTGCACCTCTGCGAGGGAACCCTCTTCCGCAAGATCAGCAGCCGCCGCAGGCAGGGTGGGTGCCAGATCCCTACTCCAGGGTGGGGGGCCTGGGAGGGGGGCAGAGGCTTGTTCCCATGTCCCCTACCACCGGGGAAGTCCCAATTAATCTGTGGGAGTAGCATGTCTGACTCCCTAGACAGCTGGTGTGGGCTAACCCATGGGCTGGGAGAAATGGGGAGTGCTGATAAGGGGGCAGCTCCATCCACCTTGGGAAGGGCATCTCTGCGGGGGGAGGCTGAGCATTTCCTGTGGCTCTTCTGCTGCAGACAAGCTGTGGTACTGCCGCCTGTCCCCCAACCACAAGGTGCTGCACTATGGGGACGTGGAGGAGGGGGGTGCAGTCTCCCCCCATCGAGAGCCTGCTGGAGAAAAGTAGGTGGTGGAGAGAAAGAGATGGTGGGAAGGAGGGAGGGGAGCCTTTTGATAACCCCCAGGTTAAGACTGCCTTGAGGTGGGAATTGCCCCTCTGCCTTGCTGCTGTGTAGCTGGCCCAGTGTCTGCTGGTATTGTGGGACTGGGAGCTGTGGGAGTTTAAGCTGGGGCAGAGTGGCTTCCCAAAGGGCAGAGTGACTTGAGCCCCACACCCCAAGCTGTGGATGGCTGTGAGTCCCCACACTTGGGTTGTGTGGGCTCTGTGCACTGGGGACCTGAAGGAGGGGGAGAGGGAAGGAAAGGGGAAGAGGGAGACGGAGAGAGAGAGGGAGAGGAAATGCTCACCACTCTTCCACTTGCCCCAGTTCCTGTGGCAGACATGAAGATGCTTCTGGTGGGGAAGGAGTGTCCACACACAAAGGAGAAGAGCTCTGGGAAGCAGAACAAGGTCAGCACCCATTTTGTCCAGAGGGTCCAGCATGCTCCCTTCTCCAGCTGGGGACATGTATCGGGGGTGGGTGGATGGTGGCAGATTGGGTGGTTTCATGGACGGAGACCTCTTAGGTCTCCTGGAGTGCAAAGGTGGAGGCTGGGGGGCAGCTCCTGCTCTGAACCCCACCAGGGCTGGGAGGAGTCCAGCTGAGAAGCCAGCTACCCCTTGTGCTGTCCCTGCAGGATGTCCTGGAGCTGGCCTTCTCCATTGTGCATGACGTGGAGGAATACTGCCTTAACTTCATTGCCCCCACCCGGTATGAGGTACGAGCTCCAAGGCCCACTGGGGAGGTACAGAGGTGTCCTTGCCAGGGGACAGCAGGCAGGGGAGTGAGTCGTGTGTGTCCATGGGAATGGAAGCCACAGCAGGGGAGGGATGGACTCTCTGGCTGCCCAGGGCTGGTGCCAGAGATACCCATGCTCTGTCTCCCCAGTTCTGCCTCTGGACAGATGGGCTGAACGTGCTTCTGGGCAAGGAGATGACAAGTGAGCGAACCCAAACAGACCTCGATGTCCTACTGTCCATGGAGCTCAAGCTGCGGCTCCTGGACCTGGAGAACATCAGCATTCCTGACACCCCCCTCCCATCCCAAAGCCCCCCAGCAACTTAAACTTCTGCTATGACTTCAGCCATGCAGAGCAGTGAGTTCCTCCCTGTAACCTGTCCCTACCCTCTATGCCCCTCAAAATCAAACCCCTCCCTCCAGGTTCTGTCCCTCATCTCTGGCCCAAAGGGACAAGCCTAGGCACTGGCTGTGGGCTTGGGTGTCCCACCCTTCCTGCCTGTGTCCTGCCCTCCTGTGAGATCGTGGGAATGAGCCATCGGGCATCAGCCTCCTGTTCAAGGAGGGTGAGCCAGCTACTCTGCCTCCCTTCTATGGGCAGGAGAGATGAAATACAGACAGCTAAACCCTTCTGTGGTGGCACTGATTCCCCCCCACTGCAGCCAGGCTTTGGGCAGGAGGGCAAGGATGTGGACAGGAATAAAGGTACAGGCAGCCCTGGGATAGCTGGAGGGGGAGTAGCACTACAAAGGTACAAATCTGCACTGCCTCACTTTTGCCATCGGTGTAGGGGATCCTTTCTGGACAACAAAGTGGTTAGAAAAAGGGTAGAACACACCTTTCCATTAAGTTTGTCAAGCAGCTGGCATCTCCAGAGAACAATGTGCCTGCCCTGCCAGGTCCTTCTTGCACTGAAAGGTGTTTTTGCTGAGCCCTCTGCACTGTCCTGGAATGGGGGTGTTTAGGGTACAAGCCCCCTTTTCCCAGCATCATTCAGCTGGGCCTGGTGTGAGGTGGAGACCCCAGTCTGCCCACCGTACCAATCCTGGTGCCTTCCCCCGCCCCAGGCGGATACTTGCACACTTCAGCCATGCTGCTGCACTACTGCACCACGACAAGCTACCTCCTCCCCAGCCCTCACAGCCCCCACCCCAGTGCCCTGCACCTCTTCGTGCCTGCAGCTTCTCCCAAGGATGTTGTGCTAACAGCCACAGGTCGGCAGGGATCCAACTGTGCCTCTGCCTCCTGTGTATTGGGACAATAAACACCTGTGGAGAACTTGGAGCCTTGTCCTTTCCAAAAGTTTGGGAATCTTGTTCCTGCTGTTGAGGCACAGCTTCAGAATCAAGTTACCTACAGCTAAGGCCATTTCCACCCTGGGAAGGCTTGGGAGCACTGCAGATGTTCTCATTCACATGCTGGACAGTCTCAGCTCCCGCAAGTGAGCTGGTGCCTCTGGGGCTTGCAGCTTGGAGAGCAGCATTGCAGCCCTACAGAGGCTGTTACACAGGAAGATGAGGCTGGCGAAGGCAGTGTCTGTGAGGCTGCTACCCTGCAGGGCTGGGCTCTGCAGCCCCAGCTCTCACCTCACGTGTCAGACCATCTCCTGGAAGCCAGCCAAGCTATGGAGGCTCCAGGCTGGGCTCCCAATGGCTGTGCTGGACCCCAGCACAGCTGCAGGGCTGTGGGAGACTTTCTCCAAGAGCCAAGGGGAGGTGATGGGCACAGGCAGGCCAAGGGGCTGTAAGGAATGATGAAATGGGAAGCAGAGAAACTGCCTGAGAACTGGGGTGGGGGTGTGTGTGTGTGTGTGTGTGTGTGTGTCCGTCCCCAGGCCCACAGAGGGGACCATGCGTCTGTGCTCTTCAGCACAAGAGAGACATAGAGCTCCCAAAGCAGGTCCAGCGGAGGGCAACAGGGATGATATAAGAGTCTGGAGCATCTCTCTTACAAGGAAAGTCTTGAGTGAGCTGGAGCTGTTCAGCCTTGAGAAGTTATGACTGAGAGGGGACCTCATCAATGTCTGTCAGTATCTGCAGGGAGGTGTCAGAGGATGGACCAGCCTCTGCTCAGTGGTGCCCAGGACGAGAGGCAAAGGGCAGAAGCTGATGCACGGGAAGTTCCACCTGAAAATGAGGAAGAACTTCTTTGCTGGGCGGGTGGCCACCCATAGGAATTGTTTGCCCAGGGAGCGTGTGAGGCATTCAAAACCCAGCCGGACACAATCCTGTGCCGTGTTCTGGATAACTCTGCTTGAGCGAAGAGGTTAAACCATTGCGCCCCTCTGCACCGCACTACTCCGCGGCTCTCTGGGCGCACTCCGCCCCGGGCAGCTCCGCCCCGGGCAGCTCCGCCCCGGGCAGCTCCGCCCCGGGCAGCTCCGCCCCGGGCAGCTCCGCCCCGGGCAGCTCCGCCCCGGGCAGCTCCGCCCCGGGCAGCTCCGCCCCGGGCAGCTCCGCCCCGGGCAGCTCCGCCCCGGGCAGCTCCGCCCCGGGCAGCTCCGCCCCGGGCAGCTCCGCCCCGGGCAGCTCCGCCCCGGGCCCTGTCCCGCCGCTTCCTGCGCGTCACGTCCGCGGCAGGCGGAGCGCGGAGCCGGCGCGGCCATGGCGGTGAGTGCGGGGTTGGGGTTGCGGGGCCCGGGGCTCCGGGGAGACGCTGACCGCCTCTCTTGGCTCCGCAGCCCAAGGGGAAGGCGGGCACCAAGGGCAAGAAGCAGATCTTCGAGGAGAACCGGGAGACGCTGCGCTTTTACCTCCGCATCATGCTGGGAGCCTCCGTGAGTGCGGCCGGCAGGGCCCGGCGGGGCGCGGGGCCGGGCCGGGGCGGGAGCGGGCAGACAAGGAAAGCCGTGCCGTGCTCTCTCCGCAGGCCATCTACGCCGTGGTGAACCTGGTCATCTTCTACTCCGCCGCCTCCGCCTGGACGTGGGTGAGCGCCGGACACTGTCTTTTGCCCCTGGGGGGCACCTGGGCCCGGGTTCGTTCGCGGCCCCCGGGCCCCCGGGGTCGTGGCCATCGCGGCTGACAGCGGTTTCCTTGTTGCAGGTCGCGTTCGTCTTCAGCTTGGTGGTCTACGGCACCAGCTACCGGTCCATGAACTCCATGGCAAAGCCGTCTTTCACAGACGATGGCAGCCTTGCCGACGGGGGAATTGACCTGAATATGGAGCAGGGGATGGCAGAGTGAGTGTCCACACCCGCACGAGTCCAGGTGAGCAGGACCTGCTGCCTGAGCGTGCACGCAGAGCCAGGAGAGGCCCCCGAGGAGAAGGCTGGGCCTCAGCTGCCCCTCAGCTTGCCCACTGGCGTGGGTATGAGGGGAACTGGAAGTCTGTAGCCATTTTTTCTGACTGTACCTTAACTGTCCTTATTACCTGAAAATTCGGTTTGGTGTGCCCCAGTCAGAAGCCAACACGTGGGTGTGTCAGCCTGGCACGGTCACTGTCCATAGGGCTGAGCTACAGAGGTAAGAGATTACAGAGTTCAGCAGGAGCAGTTTACTGCCATCTTTGAGCTAACAAGCAGGGCTGACACTGTGCATGCTGCTGCAGCACACAGTGATTTCTTTTTTAAATCAGCACTGCAATAGTGCTTGACAGAATAGAAGGGCATGTGCTGCCAGTTATCCCATCCTGGGTGCAAATAGGCCATGTCTTGAAATGCTCTACACATTAAAAATTCTCCCCTCTGTGTCAGCCAACTCCTGTCACCACCTCAGCCATTTCTGTCCCCCACACTTGTGCATTTTTCATGTCTCTCTGCAGACAGCACAGAGTGTCTGCCTGTCCAGCAGACAGCACAGAGTGTCTGCCTGTCCAGTGTTCTTGGTGCCACTGTAACTGTCTTTTCCTTGGTCAAGGAATGCCACAGCATTACCGGAAACACAGCAGTAATTCCTGCAAAGTTCTGCAGGAGACAGCAGCACTGGTACAGCAGAAATACCTTCTAGATTTACATGTTTTTGTACAGTGAGCTTCAAACTAGTTACAGAAAACTGTCAGGGAGTTGTGGACACATCAGGCTTTCCTCTCTGTCCTCCCTACCCTCAGCCTCTGCCTGTTGGTGCAGCCTTTGCTGGGGATCTTCAGTATGTGCTCAGCGAGGTACTGGGGTCTTTGGCTCCTTCCTCCCATGTCTTTGGCCCACAATTCCAGGTTTACCTCTGTCCCTCTGTTGCTGTTAGGCTTTTGAAGAAGCACAGTTGGGCCTTGTTTCCAGCTGAGCCCTCTGTGTTGGGTCAGGTGTTCTCATGCTGTCAGGGTCAGATATTGATAAATAGAGGTTTTTTTAACGTAAATTTTGATTTTTGCCTGGGGTTGTTATCAGCAGGCAGTGGGGGACAGGACCTGCTGTCTCTGCACATGATGAGCTCTCACCTTGTGTTTGGGTTGTTGGAGTGGTACCTTTTTTGCCTGCAGCAGGAGTGACTCAGATGTCTGGGGCAAGAGACTCAGATGAGGGATGAGGTATCCAGGAGGAGAGGGGGTGTGACCTGTGAGCTGGGTGCTTTGTCCCCTCTTCATCCTGTAGTGACTTCATTTCTGTGCTGGTCAGCCAAGTGTTTTTCTCCCATTTTACACTGGTTTGGCTCTCTAGAGTGGAATTGCAAAATACTTTGAATACCTTTTTAGTGAAACACAATGTGGGACAGTGGAGAAGGGAAAATACAAAAGTTTGACGTTTGGGTTGTGCTCCTGGGTGTGGGAAATGTCTCTAGGAGTTGTGCAAAGCACTGAGACAGAGAGAGTGCCTGATAACTGCCCTCTGTGCATGTGAGGGTGCTGTTAGGGAAAATGAGGGACAGGAAGCAGCACAGGGATCCCAGGACCTGCTGTGAAAAGGTGACAGGCACAGCCATAGCACTGCTGCAGTCCTGGTTGCAGATGTACTTCCCTTGCTACAGAGGCCTGAGCAATTGGGGTGAGGTTTATGACACATTAAAATGAATTAATGCTTATCTGAGGCATGGGCTATGCAAACCACAGGGGAGGCAGAGCTCTAAAAGCAAAACCTTCAGAGCTGAAGTTCCCATCCTTACTCTGTACCTCTAAATTACTTCTCTGGGGATCAGGGAACCACCCTAGGCTAGCAGCTACTTCAGAAAGCAGTGGATGTTTTCCTGCGTCTGAGCTGAGCATGGTGCAGCTGAATTATGCTGCTCCTTTGGAACTGCTTCTGGAACACTGGATTTCATGGCATTTCTCTGGTGCTGTCTCTGTTGCTGAAATGGATGCTTTGTGTTGCTGTGGGGTTGAGGAAGGCTTATCTTGCTGGTCTCTGGGAGAGCTGGGTTTGGTGGGAGCTCTGCCTTCACCCTTCTGTGGCCTCTGGTAATGCCAGAGGTCACTGAACCCTCAGTGTCTTGTGCTAGAGCTGTTGATGGGGGATTCTGCAGTGTCTTGAGTCAACGTTGTTTATGCCATTGCCTTTGTTTTCTTGTCTCTGTTCTTGGATGTGATTTGAGGGTTTCTTACTCCAGCAGATGATGATTTAACCAGAGTGGGAGTTGGCCCTTTTTCTAAACCTTCATGGCATTCCCTGAGGCTTGTGTTGAAAAACTAATACCTGTTTAGCTCTCCTGGGTGTCAGATCCCCCGAGGGTGGTGGTTGAGGCGTGGGCAGCCCTTTCCCCTCCATAGCTGCTCCCAGCTCTGCCTCAGGCTGGCGTGCAAGAGCTGAAGTCAGATAAGCAGGAGGGGAGGAGGAGCAGTCTGTTGCTGTAGCTCAGCTTGCGGTGTGCTTGTCCTTCGGTGACCCCGAGTCTGTGTGTCAGCCTGTGAAATGGCATGGGGAAGATTCATGCTCCCTTCAGCACAGCCAGTCATGAGCAGTTACACTTCATGTCATGATAGGTGTCAAATCAGCGGGTGCTGGCTGCTGTTTCAGCCGTGGGGGTGGGGAGTAGTTTTGTTGCAGATTTCCATCTCCCAGCAATTTCTCAGCTTTCTCAAGTTCTTTTTTCAGAGGGAGCTCATCTCTTTAATCAATCAGAGTATTTTGCTGTTGTTGTTTACTGCTCTGATTCTTCTAGATAACTGGTGTGACAAAGCAGGGCTGCAGGGACAGTCCCTGGGTTGGGCAGGGTCGCTCCCTGGAGGCAGTGCAGACTGTGCTGGCAGAGGAGCTGCAGACTGTGCTGGCAGAGAAGCTGCCGTGTTTGGCAGGGGCTGGAATGAAAGCTTAATGCTTTGCTTTTCTTCCCTCAGGCACCTCAAGGATGTGATCCTGCTGACAGCTATAGTCCAAGTGCTGAGCTGCTTCTCGCTCTACGTCTGGTACTTCTGGCTCTTGGTAAGACCCAGCCCATGCTGTTTTCCATCTTGCTCTGCATTGTTGGTATCTTTCCATCTTCAGGACTGACCTCATTATTTATCCATTTCATTTCAGTGTCCTGTGTCAGGCCCGAACTATTATTTTCTGATATGTTTTTTAATCTCATCTAATCTTGTTAAAAATGAGCCCACAGAAGGCAAAGAAGTCCTGATCCCTCTGGGGTGACCATGCAAAAACTAGGCTGGCCTTTGTCTTTCCCTCTGGTCCCATGAAAGGGCAACAAGCAACATGAGGCAGATCAAAGCTGTCTTGGTGCACAGAGCCTTTCTGTGTCTGTAACAAACAGTGTTTCTTCTTGTTTCTCAGCCATTCAGCATGGACCAAAGCTGGGATCTGCTGGACATTGTGCCTCTGAGTAGATAAAATGCTATAGGCTTTCATTCCCCTTAACACACTAAACTCTTTCTGCTCCTGAAACATTTGTCATGTGCCTCCAGCTAAAACTGCTTGTGCAGGAGAAAAAATCTCCATTTAGTTAAAAAATCCCACAGTTGCTTTGAGGATATCCCACAAAGGTACAGAAGGCAATTGTGGGAGCATAGAAAGTTCAGTCCTTGATCTCATCTCAGTCCTCACCCACAAATTCCTCCCTAGCTGGCCTGACAGAGGGCAGCCTAGACTCGGCTGTCCCCTGGAGACCATCTGGATTGCTTTTCTAATAAATTCAGAGAAATGGGGGTGTGCTTTTCGAAGGAAGGAGAGGTGGAATGTCTGGACAGTTGGATCTCTCTGGGTAATTCAGACCTGATGCTGGGATTTCCGTGTATGAAGCCTGAGCACTGTATATGTATGCAAGTTCCTCAACCATGAAATGAAATCAGGGCATTTATTTTGGACAGCCACCACTGCCTTTGATTTCCTTGCATCCTGAGATGCCTCTGATCCAGCTGCTTTATCTCCCTCAGAAGGACCAGACCTCCTGCCCATAGCACACCCCTGCCAGCACTGTCCCCAGAGTGACCGAGTTTGTGCCACGTGTGTTTTGCAGGCCCCTGGGCGAGCTCTCTACCTCCTGTGGGTGAACATCCTGGGGCCCTGGTTTACAGCAGAGTCCTCGCCCGCCGCTCAGGAGCCGAATGAGAAGAAGCAGCGCCGACAGGAACGCCGACAGATGAAGCGCTTCTAGCCCTGGCTGGGGATAGATCAACATCCTCTCCCATCTCCATGCTGTTCTTTCATCAGGGATGTGACCAAAACCAATCCGAAACCACCGCAGTAGCTCCGTTGCCCTCTGTCACTGCTGCCATTCCGCCAGAAGGGCCGCAAGAGACTTCCCCTGGTTGGGTCTTAGCATGGGCTGAGGCCTTGCTCCTTGGGCTGACAAGGGGGTGATGCTGGGATGTGTGTAAATACCTTTTTAAAGCAGCGCTGTATCGCGTTCAGGGTTGGGGAGTGCAATGTTGGGGGAAACAGTACATTAAAGAGCAGAGTCTTAATTGACCGTGCTGGCAGTGGGTTCATGCAGGGGAGCTGTGAAAAAGGCCAGCATGTTCTTGGAGAGCTGGACCAGAGGGAAGCAGAATCACAGACAAATGCTCTCCTCCCTCTCCCAAGCTTGGCCTGTGCTGCCCTGCTTGCCACAGCCTCTCCACCCTGCAGAGAAACTGCAGCTGCCCTGCAGGATCAGGAGTGAGGGGCAGCTGGGGATGCTGCGAACAGGGCTTGCAGCCAAACTTGGAGCTTTTGGGATTGAGCCTGAGCTCTCTGGAGCCACAGATTGGCCTGTGCTACCTTTGCAGGAGGTCAGTGGGATGTAAGACAAGAAGCTGTAGGGTTTATTTGGTTTGTTTGTTAAGAGGGTACTCCCAGGGGTGTCATGGCTGCTGTAGAGCTCATGCGTTAGAGACCAGGAACAGCTCAGGGCAGTTTTTACTTTTGCCTGTTTTGATTTACTGATGTTGTCCCTGCCCAGTATGTTGTTTTTCACACTCCATGACCCCTTCCAGCCCCTGACGCACCAGCTCAAACCATGCAGCTTTGCCTGTGCCAGCAAGAGGCATGGTGGGTGTTCACAGTGGTGCTAGCCTGGTTTTTTATGCTATGCGCAACCTTTTGCCCACACGTCCTTTCCATTACATCACCTTTATTACACGTTTTTTCCTAACATCAAGCCCAGTCCCCACCCTGAGTCCTCAAAGCCAGGCAGGGTGGCTGTAGCTGGGGTGCAGAGCTGGGCAGACATTGGCCATGGGGGATTAAAGTCCTTCCTGCTGCTGGTGGGAGACATGAGGGAAGGGGTAGGGAGTGGAAAAGGCATCCATGGGGCAATCTGTGGGTGCAGGCCAGCCCTTATTCCCTGCCAGGCACAGCCCAGAGCCCCCAGTCCTGTGCTGGTCCCAAGTAGGTGCCCTTGCAGTGCTGGGAGCACTCCTGTTACCCTACAGCAATCCCCACACTGCAGCTCTCCCTGCACAGCCTTCTGCACTAAGGGACCAGCACATTGCCCCAACTCCACCCTCACTCCCCCTGAACCCTCTTCTCCAGCTCCCCAAAGCCACGTGGAGCTGCACAGCCATCCCCAAAATACACAGGGACGATGTGGGGGGACATATCAACACAACCACACGGGCCCTTGGCCGCGCTACCCTACACAGCGGTACATGCACAGCGCCCGCCTCGGGCTCTGCCCTCTGCTCCAGCCCCAATAAATACCCAATAAACAGCACCAGTTACACCCTTGGGGTGCTGGTTTGAGGGGTGCCCCTCAGTCAGGCAGCAGCTGCTCCAGCTCCTCCTCATTCAGGCCATTGGTGGTGACAATGTGATCCAGCTGCTTCATGTACCGCTCCAGGTCCTGCATGAAATGGGGGATGCGGGCCTTGTCCAGGACCCCAAATTTCTTCAGCCGATTCACATCTTCATAGGACACCTGGCAGGAAGCACAGAGATGGGGTCAGTCCCCTCCATCCCAAACCCTGGCAGTTGCCATGGGGGATATCTGGTCCCTTTGTAGGCCCCCTGGGTCACTCCCCCAGCTTCCCAAACATCCCTGCTGCCTGAGGGGAGGCAGTGGGAGAGCTGGGAGTGTGGGATTTGCAAGGATTTGTGCTTTTGGTAATTTCGGTCACTGCAAGGACAGGTGACAGCAGGACTGCTGTGGCCAAGGGCCAGAAAGGCTTAACCTGCTGGGTTAAGCCACTTCCTGAAGGTCTCCCACAGAGGATTATGGATTGTCCTGTCCTTCCTTGCATCCTACCCAGCACAGCCTTTCCCTGCTACAAAGAGACTTCTAAGCGCAGGGAAAGGCAAAGAGCTGAAGGGCTGCCACGCAAGGACTGGTTTTTGGGAAGCCATGAGATCAAGGGAGCACGTGTGAGCTTTGGGATGGGATCAGACCCTGGGATCAGCCACTCCCTACCTGTCCAACCCTCACCCTGGCTGATACCTTTCCAAGTGCAGCCAGCAGTGGGAAGTCGATGGTCTGCCGGTGGCGCAGGATGCGGAGAATCCCGTCCAAGTACACCTGGTCCTTACTGAAACAGCCTGGAACAGCAGAAAAAGCCTGGGAGAGAGCACCTGGCTTCCCAGCACCCTCCACTTGCCTGAATGTCTGCTGACCACCATAACCAGAATGAGGGCACTGACAACCAGTGTGCCAGGGCTCAGGACCACTGCATCCCAAGGAATGAGCACTGGGGAGGCAGCCAGGTGCAGTGAGAGCCACAAACTTCACTGGGATACTTTCATGCTTCTTCCCAAGTAATTTTTTAAGGGTAAACCTTAAGGGTAAACCACTGCAAGCATCCAAATGTATCCACAGTAATGCTCATTTTTTTCCTCTCCTTTGCCTGCTGCTTCCCCAAGAGGTTGTGTGAGTTGCTCCCATGGGACAGGGAGGGTGGTGCTGGGGATGGGGAGAGATACAGGAACTGGCTGCTGTGCCTGTGTTGGGAGGAAGGGGTTAAAAGCAGAACACTGATCTGGAGGATTGTAAATTGCTCAAGTGACCTTGCACCTGGGTGTAACTCTTGATAAGCCTGTGAACAGCAGGTTGGTGATCCTTTGATCTCCTGTTCCTCTGCCCAGGTGTTGGATGTTGCTCTGGGGATCCCCCAGTTAGTGAGATAATGGAAATAAATTTACTCTGTGTTCTAGCCACCAGTTTGTGGCTGTTCTGTCTGCCTGTGCCAACTCACGTTCTACAGGACTGGTGATGCTTAGCCCACACATCAGCAGAACATATCCACCCTCTGTCTTTTCTTTAAAAAAAAATTTAAAAAAAGAATTCCTCCCAAAATTCAATTCACACCCCCCGAGTGGTACCTGGCTGTGAGGTGTCCGTCTGGCCCCGCTTTGCCCGCACGCAGTACTCCCACCGGACACCGGCATCCTGGACATACTGCTCCAGGTCCTGGAAGAGGGCGGAGAAGGAGAGGCGGCTGGCGCGCTCGATGGTGTAGTAGAGCAGGGCTGCCCGCCACAGGAAGGGCTGCTTGCGGAAGAGGACGCTGTGCAGGCTGGCCAAGCCTTCCTCCGTGGGGTTGGCGGGCTTCAGGCTGTACTGCTTGCGGCCCTCCGAGGTGTGCCAGGGCTGGCGGGTGTTGTTGACCCCCCGGATGTAGTGGGTGCCTGGGGAGGGGGGACAGGAGTGAGTGTTATCAGCCACAGCCCCAGAATGCTCAACTCCCACCCACCCCATCCCAAATCTGGCGCCTTTGTGCTGGGGCCAAATCCCAGCACCCATGAGTGCCTGCTCCAGTCTCGGCTGATAATGATGCCATGGGATATCTGTTTGTTCTGGCGCCCAGGGGGAGGCCAGACATGGATAAACAGGTGGGTGCCCAACACCCCTCTCTCTGCACACAGACAGGGACCCAGGTTGCCTCAGCCCCTTTCAAAACCTGCCCAGGAGCCCCCTCGAGGATGCTCACAGCATCCCCCTCCTCTGCCCCCACCCACAGCCACCTCCGCTGACCTATCTCATGGCGCAGCATCCCCTCCAGCCAGTGCTGCCGGGCTCCGGCCAGGTTGATGGCCAGTGTGGGCCGGCTGTCCTCCACCATCATCACTGCTTGGGACAGGAGGTCATCGGTGAGCTGCACCACCACCTGCAGAAGAAGGACGAAGCAATGGCCATCAGCAGGGTTTTGGCTCTCAGCAGAGGCTGAGATGGTGACAGATGGTCAGAAAAACCCACTGACACCGTGAATGGCACCGTTTGGCACTGCTGCACCATCACTGGATTGTGCTGCAGCTCCCCAAAGGAATGATAGACAGCAAGAGCCATTGGGGGTGGGGGGGATAATGAGAGGAGAGAGATGATCTCATGCAGGGATGAAGTAGCTCCTTTAATCTCTTTACAGCCAACAAAGCTGAGCAGGCACTGTGGGGGAGTAGGCAGCTCCTGGGAAGGCTCCTCCAGCATCCCTCTGGCTCCAGCATCAACCTCCCCAGCTTGTTCCCATGAGCTCCCCACAATTTTGTGGCCACACAGGATGGACATTCTCTGGAGACCTGCCTGGTCCCCCTTCTGCATCCCCACTGGCAATGAGATGGGGCAGTAACTTTGGTCCTCAAAACAACCCCACTCTGAACACCCAACAGCACCAGCTTTTTAACAGTTCTGCACCCTCCAAGAAACATCTCCCAAGGGATCCAAGGCTCTGGCTCCATTTTCATGGACTCCTCCATAGATTCTCCCATTTGAGGCTCCAAGACATCAGCAGTGAGGATGGCTCCACACCAGTTCACCCTCACAGAAGGAACAGTGTGTGCTGGCCACAATTCACAGCAGGGCTGGGCATTGCATGTGAAGGACTACTCAGTATCTTTACACAGAAAAAACTGTTATTTTGAGAAACCTGGCTATCACAGGTGCTGGAGCCAAGAGAGCTGCTCTCCATGAGTTAACGTGCCAGCCAAGCAGCACTTTCTGACCACCTGAGTTCAGATCTGCAGCAACTCAAAGCTGCATCATCCATTATCAGAAGAAATGGTCCCTGGGTGCTCTTGCATCCAAGGTTTGGCAGTGGCAAACCTCAGGATAGCAATCAAAATCCCCTACACACCTATTAACTCTACAAACCATCTATTATTTCACAGCTGACACTTTTCAGGATGAAAACACATGCATGTGTTACTACATGACAATTCTTCTCTTATTAAAAAAAAGAGAGGAGACTGAATTCGTTTGCTTTAAGTCAGATTTATTATTGTTATTATTATTATTTATTATGAAAGCCAAAAGTGCAGCATAACAGAGTCCACCGCTGGGCAAACAAACAGCATAAAATACTTACAGCGCAACTGCTTACCTGGGTTAAAATATACCAGCGTGAAAAGGAATCCCTCCATCGCTGAGAAGAGACTTGTCAGTTCACCTCTGATTCCCTGTGCAGAACCAGTCACCCAGGAGCAATGGAAAGGGACTCTGGGCAATGCCAGAGGCCACAGTTTCCTACACTGCCCACTGCAGCCCTTCTCCTGCTGCAGCAGCCCATCCTGGTGAGCAGCACCACCTGCCTTGTTTTGGGACTCTCCAGCTTAGCAGGTACTGTTACAACCAGGGCTGCAACTCCAGCCAAAATCCTGCTCCTGGAGGAGGAGCACCAACTCTCCAGGTCTGTGACCTCTGTCATTCTGAGCAGCATTCCCAGTGCATCCTTGTGGTCCATGCTTCTGCTCAGTTTTTGTGATGGAGAAAGAGTGAGGAAAGGCTTCTGGTGGTCCCCATGGCACAGGGGTATAGGTTCCTGTCTCTCCCCAGTAACCTGGCACTGCTCAGGACCTCCAACACTGAGCAAGCAGCTCAGAGGTAGAGGGACACCATTGATGGGATCCCAGGAGACACCACCTAGCCCTGTTTAGGCTGACAACACTCCACAACCTCAGGGATTGCCATGCAGCACTTACCATTGGGGCCAGGTGTTTCTCTGCTGCAAGCTGTGAGCCCACTGAAATCCATACTGAAACCTCCAGCAGCATCATATCTGTCCTGAGTCAAAAGAAAAGCAGAAGAGCTTTAGGGTCTGCAGCTTGGACCCCGACAAAGCAGCTTTTGAGGGCACAAAGTTAATTACAGCACAAACACTTACCCAGGAGCGCGCTGCCTGTGGTGATCCTGCCTTTGCTGATCAGTTCTCGGGACAAAGGGCAGCTGCAGTGGCTGCCACCAGCCTGGCCACGCTGCCTGCCAGGGCTGCCTGTGGTTAGGGATGCACCAGCTGCTCGTGCTCTGGGCTAATGCTACCCCCACACGAGTTTCTTCTCTTTTAAGCAAGCCATCATGATTAGTATGTATCAGGGAAGCAAAGGGCACAGCAGAACAGACAGGGCACAGATGGTGAAAGTCAGGAATCAGAGATACAGGTGCAGGGAGGGAGATACACGCCTGAAACCGCCCAGTTCCCTGACAGGGTGTGAGATTATCACTGACACAGAAGTTTCAGCAAGTTTTGGTCTTGTACAGGAAGCAAGCTTTGCCAACATTGCTATATCAAGAGCAGGTGAAACCTTTCTCTCTTCCCTACCCCAGACACATCCAGCAAAATTTCCAAAGGAAAAAAACCCAATGCTTTAATTGCTTCAAAAGCACTTATCAAAAGTCCCAGATAAAATAGCCACATATCTCACACACCAATGTGCAAACAGTGACTGAACCCTGCTTTCCCTTGAATCATACAAAGCCCCAAGTTGGAAGGGACCCACAAGGTTCATTGAGTCCAACTCCTAATAGCTCTGAGCACAGGGAGAATGACACAAGGTTGGAAGGAAGCCAGTTGTACACCAATATGTAAGAAAATCAATGGCTCTCTGCCCAGCCTGAGCTCAATTAATGCAGAAGAGAGTAGCTGAATTTAATCCATTAATAAACCTGAGTGATGGAGCTCAACTATCAAGTCATACATGCAGGTCTGTAAGACTGTCAACTGCTTGGCTGGATATTGAGACTGGCTCTGGGCATTCAAAGGCAGATGAATTGTAGGAAAAGGTCTGCAGAAATCCTTTCTATCCCAAGCAAAGGCTTAGGAGGACTAAGGTGCCAAATCCACATCCCAGAGACACCCTCAGCAGGCATCAGGGCAAACCAAGGGTGCTTGAGGAGGAATGTCCTTGGGCAGGGGGGACCTCAGGGGACCACTCATTCCTGCTTTTGCAGTCATGGAATGTGCTGGGTACCAGTGGGGGAGGTGATGCTTCAGAGAAATGCTCATCAATAACTCTCTTTGGAGACAGAGGTGAAAAATCAGAGGTAGGAAAAAAAGAGTCTGGCCAAGAAGCAGTGGTGAGCTGTGGCTAGCACAGGTTCTTCCCGTGGGAACATTTTGCTATATTTCATAAACAAGATAAAGTTTGGATGTTTTGCAAACAACTTCTCCGGATTGGGTCAGTTCGGGCTTGGCCAATTGGGCCTAGGGGGAGGTCTCGGGCTGACCAATCTGGGGCACCTCTGTAAACTCTATATATATGGAATTCAAAACAATAAAGCTCTCTTCTCCTCTCTTTCCTTGTCTGAGAACTTGGTCATTCCTCAGCTAGCCGATCAACAGCGACAGTGAGGAAGCCCCCACACCAGCCAGCACTGCACAGTCCCTGCCCTGCAGCCAACTGCCCCAGGGAGGCCTGCAAGCCAACCCAAGCAAAGCCAGGTCCAGAAATCCTTCTCAGACCTTGAACCCAGGACAGTGGAAGTGTTTTGCCCACACCTTGCTGGCAGAAGAGGGAAAAAAAGCTCCTTAATGGCAGCCATGGGATGTCCCATGCTGGATCCTGCAGGCTGTGCAGAAAAACCAGGTTAAGAGACATTTAACTTCTCCCTTGGCTGCATCCCACAGTGTTACTGTTGTATCTTAAGCACGTATTTCCCAGCCTTAAAACCCAAGCTTGGGGTTTCAAAGCACCATAACCCAGCATGTCTTGCAGGACAGCAGGAAATTTCTTCCCCTGGCTTTGCTTTTGGACATGTGGGTTAAGGCAGCTGTTGGAGAAGTCTGCCCCCCCACTGCCAACAGCAAGAGATGACTTCCCAACAACTGATGGCTCATGCATGCAGCAAAAGGCTCCTGGCATGGCCACGCAGACAAGCAGCAGCTCCTCCCTCTGTCTCAAGCATAGGAGATACACATGGAAAACATCACAGAAAGTTTGTGGGGAACCAGCACCCATGTTCTAAAGCCAGGGTATGGTGAAGCTGGAGGTGAAAGGACACCACTGCTCAGAGCAGCTTCCTCTTTGTAGCCAAAACATTTCTTAATCTGAGTCCTTTTTATCAGAACATAAATACTTTGCTGTTATTTTACAAGTGATTAAGGAGGGACACGGATTACCTCTCCCACACAGCCTTCCTTCTGCATGTACTTTCGGATCACAGACCAGATCTGGCACTTGCTCAGCAGCCTCCCGCCCGTGGCGACCTCGAAGCTCTCGTAGGTGCCGTACTTCTCCAGGACAGTGCGAATGATCCTGATGGCCTGTGGCATGCAGAAAGTACAAACATCAGCACAAACACCTCCCCGCTAATAAATACACCTTAAAATCCCACATGCAACAACCCCAGTGAAGATAACTCCTGATTAACTCCTCTAAAATGAGATGTGGTTTTGCAAGATCTTAAAAAACAAGGAGGCTGAGCCGGCTGTAGGTGGCCACCAGGACAGATGGACACTTCACACAATCAGCATGACACACAGCATAATTCTGCTTTTTGTCACGCTTGCAGGCATCTCTTGTGGGAATGGGGCAAAGCAGAAGTGAAACTGCATCGTCGCAGCGTGGTTAAATCCATAATTATTTTCAATATTTTCTGCTTTCAGTTCTCCTTGCAAACTCTGGTGCTTGCACAAAGATCTCTAGCTTCCCAGCCTGCTTTTCTTCCCATTTCTTACTACAGTGTTAAGATTCCAAGCCCAGCAGCAAGGCTGTGCATTGCCCTCTGCAGTGATGCTGCTTCAAATGGGGTCTCAGCACCACCAGCCTGCTGCACACCCAGCAGCCTCCTATTAAAAGCATCATGTGCTCCATTATTCACATTAACATTTATGGAACATCTATAAAATATGAACATTTATTAGCACATCTCCTCTCCAAAAAGTGTGCTTTCATTCCAGACATTTTCAAGCAGTTACTTTCTCCAGTCATTGGAATATATATTAATATATTAATATTATATATTATATTAATATTATATTAGTACATATTCCAAAGCAGATGACTTTCAACCAATTCTGGAGCTTTTCCAGCAGTTTTATTGCATCTGCAAACCTGGCTGGGCTGTTGCCAAGCTTCCCAGCCCAGGACCAATTGCTGCCCCTCCCTGGTCCCTAAGGTAACCCAGGATCAGAAGATCAGTGCTCACCACCAGTACTGGTACTCAAATCATCCAACCCCATAAGACAAGAGGAAATGGCTCAGGTTGTGCCAGGGGAGGTTTAAGACAGATATAAGAAAAATATTCTTTATGGAAAGGGTTGTCAAGAATTGTAACAGGCTGCCCAGGGCAGTGGTGGAGTCACCATCCCTGGAAGTATTTAAAAGATGCAGATGTGGCACTTGGGGATGTGGTTTAGTGGTGGGATTGGCAGTGCTGAAGTAACAGCTGGACTTGATCTTAAGGGTCTTATCCCAGCTAAACAATTCTATCATCCTAAGATGGGGGTTTATGGTCTGCATCTGGTATGCATCTTCCTCTATCCCTGAAGAAAGTCCTGATTTTCCTTCCCTGGTCAGTTTTCACAGCTGGTTTTCATTCTCCAGTCACTTATGGTGTCTTTCCAGGAGAAGCTGTGCACAGTTTTTCTCTTATCAGTTCTGTTTTCTGGGGGCTTGGGGTGGGTTTTTTTGGGTTGTGGGTTTTCTGTTTGTTTGGGGTTTTTTGTTTTGTTTTTTTTGCAAAACAAGTAGGCTCATTTTTACAGCACTGCAAGGAACCACCAGCTGACCACAGCAGAAAAAGGACCTTTCATCCTCCCACCTCTTCTCTCTCCTCCCAGGGGACCCAAACTATGGAGCCAAGAGAAAATCAGCACAGCTGGTGCCCAGGAGTAAGACAACCAAAGAGCTCCTCCCTGACCTTCAGAGCACATCCTGGTGAGCAAAATTCCTGAGATACCAAGTTTAATGTTCTGAGCATCCCCAAATCATGCACCCACCATATGCAGTGGGATAACAAATCCCTCAGCCCCAGCTCTGTGCTGGTGCCACTCAGATTCATGTGACAATTCAGGGATGTGATCTCCAGGGTGATGAGCCTCCATGGAGCTGCAAGAATTCTCCTGGTTTATTTATATTTTTTATTAAAAAAATAAAATAACCCCTCAAGTATATGCAGAGCAGCTGGAAGCAGGGAGCTGGTGCTGCTTTGTCTGCTTGTGTCCAAGGATGCTGACTTAGCAAAATGTCTCATTTATTTAAACTCCATGATTAATGAAGGTCTTTGAAAATAAAGGCTGTTTAAAGCTAAGAGGTAGCTGGCAAGGAAAAATGCTTCCCAAAATAAAAGAGACTGGAAGGAGGTTACTACAGGGTAAGAGCAAAGGAACAGTGCCATGAATGCTGTCCCATCGGACCATCGCCGGAAAACTTGGAGAAACATTGGCAGAAACACTCAACACTTAATATCTCTTGCAAAAGCTTTTAGAATCCACAGTGATCACAAACCCTTAATTCCATTCATTCAAAGCACCGCACAGAGAAAAATAATCTCAATTATTCATCTTTTACTCTGCTGCAAGCCAACTGCACCAAAAGAGAAAGCATGGGGTGAAAGAGCTCTGAGCAACTCATTTTACTGCACGATTCAGGAAATGAAATACAGGAGGGAAACGCCGAAAGCCAGCGAGGTCTTTGCAGGAGTCAGAGCGTCTCCCCTGCAAGAGCCTTGCTGGCACCAGTTTATCTGGGGCAGAGGTATGGCACACACTGGGAATGACAAACTGCTTAGAAAGCTGTTTACAGAAAGAGCCTGAATCATCTGGATAATAATCCAGGCAGACACACGAGCAGTGATGTGGGAATAAGTAAACATTCAGAAAACAATAAATAAATCAGTGAAGTTGTTATTTGAATTAGTAACTCCCAACTGAGAGGAGAAAAGAAACACCTCTGCTGTGCCAGTCTGAATTCAAGATTAAAGGGGGTTTTTACGTACTCCCCTGTTTGTGTGGCAGAAAGGATGCTCTTCCCAGAGGCAGGATGCCCACTCCCAGGAGCAAACTGGTTTTGGGGCATGGCCAGGCTGCCAGCTCCAAGCCCAGGGCAAAGGCAGAGAGTAACTCTATTCCTGCATCCACAAAAGGCTTGTTTGAGGGCAGAGCACCCTCAAAGCACACTCCTGTCCCTTTTCTCCTGTTGAATGACCAGGAGCTGTTTTCTCAGTGCCATCCCAGAGCAAGTCAGAAATGTTTCAGTAGTGTGTAAGCAATGGAAACAATCAAGCAAAATAATACAGACTCCTTAAGTGGAGTCTACACCAACTAATATAGTTACTGACCACGTTTGCTGATGCCTTAAGGATGCTGCCACACTGGAGAACCTTTAGACCTTCCAGAAAAAAAAGCCAGACTTAATCACCAGGTCATTCATCACACTAAGGACCATTTCCCATGGTGTCACCCATGTGCTCCTTGGCTGTTATTTTTACAGCAACAAGTGCAAAAGCATGCCAGCAAGGTGTCCCTGATGGAGTACTGTTCCCAACATAAGCAGGAGCCAATCAGATCATAGAAACACATACTGGTTTGGCTGGAAAGGGGAATTTAAGATAGTTTAGTTCCAATCCTCCTCCATGGGCTGGTACACCTTCCACTAGACCAGAATGCTCAAAGCCCCATCAGACCCGGCCAGGGCGTGGATGCTGGTAGCATCATCCAGCACCAGCATGACCCATGTCACCCATGGAGCATGTACTATTCCTGCAGGTAGGTGACGTTACTAAAAACAGGCTTAAGAAATCACACGGTGAGTGTTCTGAAAGCAGGGTACAAAAGGTGTTAAGGGCAGAGGGATCAGGCAGCAGCTGGCAAGGAAAGCAGGTAAGGTTTCACATGGACAAGGGGGAGTGGCGTTAAATTGACAGAGGGTGGGTTTAAGTCGGACATTAGGAAGAAATTCTTCCCTGTGAGGGTGATGAGGCACTGGCACAGGTTGCCCAGAGAAGATGTAACTTGCCCCATCCCTGGAAATGTTCAAGGCCAGGTTGGATGGGACTGGGAGCGATCGATCTAGTGGAAGATGTCACTGTCCATGGCAGGCTGTGGGGGGTAATTAGATGGTCTTTGAAATCCCTTCAAACCCAAACAATTCCAGAATTTTATGACCATGCACCAGCTTCTGGCCAGCCCCACCACGAAGCAGTCCCCCCACGACACATCCCGGTGGCATGTGAATATCCACACTTTTGCACCAGCCCACGGGTGGGAGCTGGGCTCCCTTCTTTTCTCCTCCTCCTCCTCCTCCCAGGCCGAGCATCCCTCCCCGGCCCCGCCTCACCTGGGCCACGAACCGGTCGGAGGCTGCCCCGTACTTGTCCAGCACGGCGGCGGGCACCGGCTCCGCGTACTCGAACTGCGGGTCGTAGGCGAAGCTGGCGCGGAAGAACCGCTCCCGCTCCGCCTCCACGTTCCGCGGCCGCAGCGCCACGAGCAGGCAGGGGCTGCGCCGCCCGCCGCCCTCCTCCCCGCGGCCCCGCGCGATGTGCGGCAGCGAGGCGGCGGCCCGCAGCCCCCCGCGCCCCGCCGCGCCCTCGCTCCGCCGCGTCCCCGCCCCGGCTTCCGAGAGGCGGCGGGTTCCCCGCGGGCAGCGCGGTGCGGGAGGCGGCGGCGGCGAGGGACAGGGGCAGAGCGGGGCGCCATGGCCCGGCCCGCCGGCCGCCCCCGAGCCCATGGCCCCCGAGCCCGCGGCCTCCAGCGCGGCGGCACCGGGGCTGCGCCGGCTCCGCGCCCCGCCCGCCTCAGCGCCCCGAGCACGCGCCGCCGCCCGCCAATCGGCGCCTCGCCTGGCGCGCCTCAGCCAATGGAAGGGGAGCGCTGAGGGAGAGCCCCGCCCTGCTCCGCCCCGCCCCGCGGCGGAGAGAGAAAGCAGACCCAGACCCAGACCCAGACCCAGCCCGCCGCCAGAGCCAGAGCCAGAGCCAGAGCCGGGCCCGAGGTGCGCTCCGCAACGCGGGCTCGGGGCACGCACGGCAGCGTCCCCGGCCCGGCAGCATCCCCCGGCCCGGCAGCATCGCCAATCCCTGCAGCGTCGCCAGGCCTGGCTGCCCAGCCGGTCCCAGTTGCACAGCTTGTCCCGGCTGCATTGATGCTTGAGGTTGCATGACCAACCCCGGCTGTGTCACCACATTTGTATTGCCAGCCCCGGATGCATCGCCAGTCGCAAGCTGCATCGCCACCCTGTTTGAATCTCCAACCTTGGCTACATCACCACCCCTACTTGTGTTACCAACCCAGTTACATTAGCATCCCCCAGTTGCGTCACCAGTCCCAGTTACATTTCCAAGGCCAGTTATATTTCCATCCCAGTTGCTCTGCCAGCACCAGTTGCATCATCAAGCTCCAGTAGTATCACCAACCCTAGTTATGTCACCAACCCCAACCACACTGTCACTCTCATCACGTTGCCAGCCCTGGTCTCCATCATCTCCATCACCAACCCCTGTTCCATCATTGACTCCTTGTTTTTTCCCAAAGCCCTGTCTCCTGGCATGCCTGCAGAGAGCAAGCACCTCACTCTTTGGTTATGGCTGGCTTCACCACCCAGCTCTCAAGGACAAGGCAGGCTCAGCATGCAGAAGCAAAGTGTGTTTATTATTTTGTAAATCTGCTGGTTTCAAGTTGGCCTTGCCCAAGGAGCCTAGCTCACTGCTCTGTAAGCCATACCTACTGTGCCACCCCTGTGCTACCTCTGTGACCACCCGGTAAGCCAGAGCCTGCTCTTGTTATGTGAGTTGCTCTGTCCCAGGTGAGCAGAAGCTATGGCACCACGGGTCCACAGCCTCTAAAGTGCCTAAAAATGGCTTGCTAGCGATGAGGGCTTGTGCGTACGCTGGAATTCATGAGTGTGATGTTAATGAACTGGCAGTGTGGTTAATTATCCACCCGCTAGTGGGAAGTGACAAGCCTCTGAAGTAAAACGAATCATCATTCCCGAAAGAAGAATCAGTCAGCGTGGAAGTGGGTGCCAGCCCATCCACCTGAGCTGTTGGTGTTGCTCACTTTCCTTCCAAACTCAGCTCCAAGTCCTTTGCTCCCCTGCATGGCAGTTTGTGGTGCCTACCATCACGGAGGGAAGCTGACCCTCACTCCTTTCAGTTCTTTTTAGGCTCCTTAAGGACCTTGTGTTCCCGTAGGATCTTCCCCAACTTCCCAGCCTCTGGGCTGGATCTTGCATGCCCTGGTTCCCCCTGCTCCTCTTGGCTCCCCAGCAGGATTTCATTGATGTAACTGAGTGTCAGGTTGCTGAAGATCATGTTGAAGTGGTGGGCGCCTCGCAGCTCCTGGACATACACCTTCTGCTTTTGCTGGCTGCGCCATCGCTTGCACAGCTCCAAGCTGCGTGTGTTAACACTGTCGTCCCCATCGCCATAAATTATGTCCACGGGGTCCTCATAAGGGAAACGCTCGTCATAAACGTAAGTCTCTGGGGTGGGGGAAGCCCGTGCCATAGAGGCAATACGTGTCCACCCCAGGAGGGGGTAAATCCTTCAGCAAGTCCTTCATGTCCTCCCACATGTACCAGCCGTCCTCCAGGTTGACGTCGGTGAAGAAGCGCTGGTAGTCACGGTAGGTGTAGTTGTACGAGGGTGTGGAGATGAAAACGTGGCTCTCAGGCCAGGCTAGGGTTGTTGGGAACATCCAGGGGCTGGTGGTGGTCATGCGCTGCTCTTCACGGAGCTTGATGTTGGACATGAGTGGGATGCCCTGTTCGTCACCTGTGGGACACACAAGGACTCATCAGAAAGAGCACTGCAGTGTCCCCTCACAGACAGAGCCTTTGGGCAGCTGGGCTGGGATCAGCCCTCCCAATGACTCACCACTGTCTCCTGGCTAGTTCCATCTCAGCTCTTCTCCTTACCCCTACCCTGCCTGTGCTCATATGTCCTCTCCTCACCCCCATGGCTGCAGATACCCAGAACAGCCTTCAAATAGCCTCTTCTCTCCACATGTGTAGCTGCTCAGAGGGGCTGAGTGGAGACAAACCTGGGTGTGGGATGGCACAGATCAACCCAGCCCTGAACTTTCCCTGCAACTCTGGCACCTCCACACCTGCCTGCAGGGACAGGAGTGAGCAGAGCCCAATACTGGGTGGCCAACTCGCATGTTTCCTTCAAGCCTTGGCATTTTTGGTATGTCTGGAGTCCTAAGACCATGGAATGACCTCAGACGACCTTAAAAATATCTCTGGCTCTTGTGGCAACAGAGAAAAATAAAAGCAGGTGACTTAAGGGTAATGCAAGGGGCCAGATGTTAAAACCTTCAAGCACATGATTTTTAATCTCATGCCTTTTTGGACTTGTGACTTGTAAATATTCTGGGCTGTCAGCATTAGGCAAGTGATTGTGGCTTTCTGGGCTGCAAAGATGCTAAACAGGAACTGGGTCCCACACCTCTTTCACCACTGTCTCCTTTCCCTGCCCACCACCACCCTTCCATCTCTGCAGGAGGGAAAGAAAACTAAGAGGTGGCTGCACACAAGGAGTCACCCACCAGATGCCAGGATACGGAGAGGCTTGACGGAGCCTCCCCAGGGGGCACCCAGGGAGATGAACCCCCCAATGTACTGATCTTTCCAGGCTTGGGTCTGCTGCAGCAGGAAGTAGAGGACGTGCAGGTTGCCCATGCTGTGTGCGATGAGGAAGACACTTCTCTGGTACTTGTCGTGCATCTCCTCGATCAGCGCCTTCAGGTTCTGGAAGTATTCAGGCTGCTCCTCTGTGGACAAGAGGGGAGCATGATGGCACAAGGCTCATCCTGCTTCCCTCCCTGCATGGGGGGCCTGATCACAACCCCCAGACTTACGGGGTCCAACTCTCCAGTCATAGGGGGCTGCCCGAACCGTCTGGTCCCTCACGTAGCCATTGTTCACCAGGTTCTGCACCAGGGTGTGCAGGTAACCTGCGGGCAAAGGGAACAAGTGAGAATTAGGTCTGTGGTCTTCTCTTGTCAAGCATTTTCCATCCTGGTCCTGGTCATGGCCAAAATGTTCTCTGGTAAGCCCTGTAGCTCAGTGGCTCCAGCCAGACATAGTGACTGTTTGTCCCTTTGAGTACTGAGGTCAAAGATAGGGTGGTCCCTGCCAGCACTCGACTGGAATGTGTCCCCAGGGCTGATGCCCCTCACTCCCAGTGCCCTGGGTTCTCTGCTGGAGACATGGGGACATCTCCCCATTTGCAGGGAGCATGTGGGATCCCTAGTCACCGTGGCCTCTCCTCCTCTCACCTGCCAGCTTGCTCTGATCCAGGTATTCCACAGAATAGGTCTTGCCAAAGCCAGGCACGCGGATGTGCACCCCTGGGGCATTGGACATTTTCCGAGAGGTTCGGTTGTACACCACCCTGTGGGGACAGGACAGGAGGTGGCAGAAGAGCCATATCCCCATGAGGGACATGGGGATGGGTGGAGATCACTGGGTAGCAGCTTGGACCTGGCTGTTCCCAAGCCTTGTGTGGATGTGAGGTGCACTGGAGCCCAGAGAGTGTTCATGCTGCCTGCCTGGCATCCTGGGATAGGAGGCTGTGATGGAACCAGCTGCCATGGCCCCCTCACCCTGGAGCCCTGGGCAGGGTGGCAGCATCTCCAGTGAGTGCTCAGGGTGGTCTGGCTGGGCATGAGCACATGGCAGGGGCATGGGGAAGGGACAGACGCTCAGAGAAGTATCCAGCCACTTGTGTTCCCAAACAATCCCATGGTCCTCCCATTTTTTTCCATGATCACAGCCAGGGGGAGGAGAGGGGAGGGAGATCCTCGGTAGGTCATTTCCCCAGGGAGCTCCCAGGGTAGGGTTGGATGATACCTGGTGTTATCGATCCAGCAGTCAACTCCCACTGGCAGGAATGTATTGAGGTTGAGCCAGATGGTGAAATAATCCTCTGTTTTGCGGTAGCACATCCAGTTCACCACATCTGGCTTGTCCAGCTTTGCTTCCAGCTGGTTCCCAAGGCACCCAGGCACTGGAGACACCGCAGAGGGAGAACAGAGCCAGTTACAAGCCCAGTCCTACTAACCCTTGGGTCACTGAAATGGTTCGATGCTGAGTGGCACTGTACTCTGTGGAAATTCAGTGGGAACAATGTGTGCAGGAAACACAGCACAGCTTTAGTCAAGGTCACTTGCGTGCACTGACCTCCCTCAATGGAGGGTGACAGTCACCAGGGTGTTTGGTCTGCCTCTGGGAGATTCAGTGTGGTCCCCAGCAGGCATGGGACACCCATCCCAGTGCCACCCTGCTACATGAGCCTGTGCTGGGATCAGACACTGTGGAGAGCTTTCCCAGCTGAGTGCAGGAGCCAAGAGCCAGCTCCTGGTGCCAGCACTGACTGTGAGGGTGAGTACAAGAGGTGAATGACTGCAGGGGACAGTGAACCTGGTGGAATGGGAGCACTGGGTGACGAATGCCAAGGCCCCAGCAGGTCCAAGGACTCGCCCTCAATACACGGCTGGAGCTGGTGTGGACCGTCAGTGCCTCATGCCATGTGAGAGGGGAAGGAGATGTAGCAGTTACCTCCCTCAACCTGCCTCACAGTTCCTTCATGTCTGTGGCCTGTCCCCAGGGGTACAGGGAGGGTCTAGTCCTGTCTTCAAAGCATCTGGATGGGGATCAGGCAGGTGTAGGAGAGCCCTGGAAGGGAGTGGGCAGGAGGGATTTCCCTGGTCAGCAAGAGGAGCAGGACCATGAGCTGCTCTGACAGCTCCTGAAGGTGCACAGCCAGCACCCCCCTGCCCCTGGCACACAGTCCTGAGCTCTGCCTCTCCTTCCAGAGGACATTAGGTAATTATTAAGGGAGCTGTGTGAGGGCAGAGGGGTTATCAGTGGTCCCAAGGGCACTGGGGGTTTCTGGGACGCCTGGCCCAGGGGGATGGGTCACTTGCGGATGCTGAGCGGCACAAGGGGCAGCCAAGCAGCACAAGGGGCATCCGGGTCTGGCTGGCCGTGGGACATGGCCTGAGGCTGGTACTGGGGACAAAAGGAGATGCTCCAGCCATCACAGGTAATCCTGAAAAGAGGCACCTGGTGACAGTGACCCAGGTCTTCTGACCAACCAGGACATGGAGGTCTGGGCCCTGATGCCCCTGGGAAGGGAGTTTTGCAGGGTCAGCCCTAGGCATTGTAGCAGGGAGGGATCTTCTGCTTTTTCTCTTCTCTTTTTTTAAGGGGAAACTCGTCATGGTTCAAGAAAAAGGAGGAAAACCCCAACTCTGCTCAGCAGGGGTTTCATGGTAAAACCTGAGCTCAAATGCCTGGTGATGGCACAGGGGCAAGGGAAGGCAGAGCCATGCAGCACAGAGGTACCAGCTGGTGGTGGCTGCTTCCACCTCCCTGAGATGATGGCCCCACATCTCCTTAACCTCCCTGTGGCTGTTTTCCTGCTGGCTTCCCCCAGTCAGAGTGGGCATTGGGTGGGATGTGAGATGGATCCTCTTTTGCAGCAGCAGAGGATGACTTAGGCATCACCAGGGAGTGGGAGAAGACACAGGATGGGGTGGGCTTCAGGAAAACAAAAGGTGGGGGGATGCACCCACCGTGCCAATGTCAGCCACTTTGGGAAGTGGCAGAAGAGGTTGTGCTGCAGCCCCATCCCTCTGCCAGCAGAGTTCCCCAGATCCAAACAATCCCTAACACACCCTCTGGGCCAGATGTGAGATATCAGAGACCCATTTGCTCTCCGGGGTGCCCAGCCTGTCCCCTCAGCTCCAAAAAGCACTACCTGGCCATGGCCAGCCCAGTGTCCCTATCCCAGCGAATTGGAGGGGACGGGGGTGCTGTGTGACACCCCTCCTTGGTGGCTCCAATCCAGACAGCCAAGAACCATCACCGCCAAAACCCACTGAGTCACAAGCAGCTCAGCACCCCAACTTCACCATCTGCTTTGGGGGCTGCACGGTGCCCACCTGTACCCCGCGTGGTGCCCGCGCTGGCGCGACCTTACCGAGTACCACGGGCGGTGTGCTGTTGGTCGGGGGAGCTTCTGGGGTGGTGGTGGGTGGAAAGAGGACGTTGAAGAGCCAGAACTGGGACGTGGGCTGCAGGAGCAGCGACAGCGTCAGCAGCGCAACCCCGGCGCCGCTGCTCCCCATGGCAGGCTCGGCCGGGATCCTCCGGACGGCTCCAAGCCAAACAGCCTTTTATAATTTTTACGCAGGTCCAGCCAAGAGGCACCCGGGCTGCAGGGGAGGGGAGAGCTGCAAGGGGCTGGCCATGAGGAGGAGGAGGGACGGGGAGGGACGAAGGACTGGCCTTATGGACAAGCCATGGTCTGTCAAAGCCAGTCCAGCAGTGACCAGGAGTTCTTTGTGGCCCCTAGAGCTCTGCTCAGGGCTGCTGCACATTGAGAGGCTTCCTGGTGCCTTGGTGTCCCTCTGCGGTGTTCTGGGGAGGTGGCTGCCATGTTCTTTCCCCTGCACAGTGCTCTGGGGATAACTGCCCAGGGCTGCTTGTTCCCTGCCTGGGTGAATAGAGCCCTTCTCCATTCGTCCTGCCCCTGGCAGGGCATGCTGGTGCTGCCAGCATGGCCAGGTGGACCCCAGGCATTTGGGAGGAGATAGAGGGGTTGGCATAGGAAAAGACACATCTGGGCAGCTCCTTATGCCACATGGCAGTGCCACATTCCCCAGTGCCACCCTGGGCACTGCCCCTGTCCCATGACCCCTTCCCCAGGCTGCCCCGTGCAGAATCCTCCCAGTATCCCCTGGAAGGCCCCTTCAGTGACAGTCTCAGCTGGGAGACCCCAGTCCCCAGCCTCCACAAGCAGGGCTCCAGGCAGCCCTGCCTGCACTGGGAACCTGAGACTCTTAGAGACCAGGGATGCTCAGGCTGGAAGGGACCTTGAAATTCATCTCATTTCAAACCCCTGCCACGGGCAGGGACACCTCCCACTAGACTGGGATGCTCCAAGCCCCATCCAACGTGGCCTTGAACACTTCAATGGATGGGACAAAATTGTACTCTCCTGCTGAAGGGAAGATGCGTTCTTCTCCCCAGGGAAATGGGAGGTGGGATGGGGATGCGTGGGGCTGGAGGGCACTGGTGGGTGGGCTGGCTCACAGGGTGGGTTCCCCGTGGGGCAGAGGCATTCTCTCCTGAAGAATGGGGAGGAAGGGAAAGAGAATATGCAGGGTGGCCTTTAGGTGCCCACCGCGGGCTCTGTGTCTGTGTAACCCAGCTCCCCGCAGCCGCCTGCCTCCCTCCTCAACGCGGCTCCTGCAAAAGCGCCGCTGGGACTCGGCTCGAACCGAGGTTGCTGCAGCCCCAGCGCAGAGCACGGACCCCTGTGCGGCCACATCCCCACTGCTGCTCCTGTCCCCGGCGGGTCCCTCCTGCCTCCCTCCGGGAGCGGCGGAGGTTTTACAGCAGCTCCCGCGGCATCCTGCTCCGCTCCCTGCCTGCGCATCCCCACGGCACCGGCATCTTCCCAGGGCGCATCCCTGTGCCGATCAGTGCCCAGGGAGATTCCCAGAACCCGGGGGTTCGGTCTGGAGTGTGCTGGCAGCCTCGTTGGGGTGCCGTGGGTGTGGAAAACATCCAAGTGGGTCCCCACGTTGTCCCTCCAATGCTGCAGCAAAGCAGGGTCCCCCCTGCCTATCACGGACATCCCCCCCAGTGCCCGAATGTGAGCCTGGATAGCTCAGTTGGGAGAGCATCAGACTTTTAATCTGAGGGTCCAGGGTTCAAGCCCCTGTTCAGGCGCTGGCTTTATCCTTTAGGAGCCCGTGGGCAGGAGCGGCACCTTCTCTTGCCGGGACAGTCCCTCCTGGGACAGCTGAGGCAGGGAAGAAGTAGGGGATGATTGTCTCCCCTGCTCATTCCGGCAGTGAAGGTTGCTCGGGTGCCCAAACTCAGAGCAGTGTTCCCAAAGCCTGGGTTCCTGCTGGCAACTGTTTTTTCTGCGTGACAACCTCCATGAAGATGCTAAAGGGACTGGAGCATCTCTGCTGGGAGGGAAGCCAGGTGATGCCCAGTGCCAGGACCAGGGGCCATGGGCACACACTGGAACACAGGGTCCTTCTCTTCTTTCTGTATTATCTTTAAGAGGGAAAAATGCTTTTTAAGTTTTTCCTGAATGAAGCAATATGTGTTTTAAGTGAATGAATATTGGAGGAGTGTGAACGTGTGTAAGTAGTGCCCTATAAACTGCAAATCCTAAAAGTAAATGTGAAATTATTTTTTTCTCCATTTCTTGCTCTGGATAAAATACAAAAGAAAATAAATGTATTTTGTGCAATTAAAAAAATCTTCATTTTCCCCAGCACAAGCCCTGCAGACACCTGAACCCATCTGGCTGAGTGCTGCAGCCTTCTGCTGCTTTCAGATGCCCCCACAGGGGTGAGTTGTGACCCACTGCTTGGGTGGTGCCTTCTTCACCACCAGCCTGTGCCACACCTTACGTAATTTCTCTTTTGAGAGCTGCCCACCAGAGTGAATTCCGCACGGCTGTCAGGAGAGGGCACCAAGTCCAAGCTAACAGGATGACTGCATTAAGGCTCCAGAAAGGTAAAGGCGACAGTTTAAGAGGCTTCCCCAGGCTGAAGCCTCTCCTGGTGCATCCGGAAATCTCCACGTCCTTCTTGGTGCCAGTGAGACCTCGGCTTCCCAAACCTGCAGTTTGTCAGGGTCACCCCTCAGCCCTGGGTGGGTTTGGACTCTGCTGTGGAAGCATTCCTGGAGGTCCTGTAACCAAAATCCTGTTCCCCTGGAGCAGGGAGCGCCTTGCAGCAGGACTTTCATCAGCTTGATCTTCCTTCTTTTGCTGCGGCAGATGCTTCGTGCCCTGGGGGGCAAGAGCTGAGCAAGCTGCTGTCTGCCACCTCCTCTCACTGCAGGGCAGCCACAGTGTCTTCTGGTCCTCTTTCTGCAAAACTATCAGGAAGTGGAATGTGGAAGGCTGGGCAAATTCCTCAAAATTCTCAATTTTCCCGGAAAATGAAGAAGCTGGAGCACTTTCCCAGAACTGTCACTGGAGAGACTGTAGGGATTTCCAGGTCAGGAAGTCCCTGTTGGTGTGAGTCTGGTCCATCTCGGACCATCCAAGCTTGTGGTCCCCTCCCAGGGCACAACATCTTTGCAAACCAACCCTCTCACCGCTGCCTTTCTTCCATCTCCTGACAAAAGTTGCTGTGACTCGGATTCGAACCGAGGTTGCTGCGGCCACAACGCAGAGTACTGACCACTATACGATCACAGCAGAAGAGATCCTGCCACCTGCCGGGTCCTGCCACACGCTGGGACCACGGGGAGGAAAGTCCCTGCGCTGTCCCCTCCCCCTGGCATGGACACGCAGCACGGCCTGGCCAACAAATCCTGTTTTATTAAGGAGGCTACAAATGAACTCGGATGCTGCTGCCCGGAGCCTTGGCAATCTGGAATGGGGCCCTAAATGGTGCAAAACTCTGCCACTGCTGGGATGGCACACAGGAAGTGAGACTGTTGCAAAGGATAGTGCTGATGAGGGGCTTTATGCAGTGGGGTCATCATCCTATAACACAGCAAAGTCAGGGTTATAATAATTTCAGCTAAATCTAAGTGATACAAGAGGTGAGGAATTAATTAACTTTTTTGCATCGTGTGTGATAAAACAAATTCGAGGGGATTTGGTTAAAAATAGAGCAAATGGCCCAAGGATCTCCATGGGGAGCTTAGAGGAGCTGTGGGAAGGATCCAGGATCCAGTCAGGGAGGTCTGGGTAATCCAGAATGTCCCTGGCCCCTGTCATCCATCATCCCTAGGATCCCACTGCCACCTCCCTGCCTGATCCTGATCCCTCTGTATGTTTCCTCCTCAATTTCATGTCTTTAAACTGTGCTTTGGTGACTCCAGAGCTGCTTTTGCCATTCCTGGCTCTGGTGTAGGCTGGGCTCAGTGCTGGTGGAGAAGAAAGGACTCAGTGGAGGTGAGAGCTCCCTGGTCCACATCCTGGGCAGCCCACAGCCCCCTGAGTACCATCCCACTGCTGCGACCTCCCCATCCCTCCATACACCAGGGATGTGCAGTGGGGGATCCCTGGTGCACCCATTAGGTCCCTCACCCCACTCCATCAGCCTCACAGTGCGTCCTAGAGGACCTGTGGGCATCTCTGCTCATCATGGAGCCTCCAGTGCCACATGTGCCCCGTGGAAATGTGCACAACACCAAGAGCCTATCCTGCCTCCACACACCAGCTCAGAACAGGGGAGCACAGCCACCAAGAGGAGGTGGGGACAAGGTTTAACAGGAACACAGAATTGTTTTCCCATCCCTGAGAGGGCTCAAGATTGCACTTACAGACTTCCCATTCGCAGGCCCTGGACTTCATGGATGTTTTAAACTACCTTGATCTCTTCTGAAGGAACACAGCAGGGCATAAGCAAGCCAGGAGGATCCTGGCAGGATGTGCCTTACTGACCTCTGTGGTAGAGGAGCTAACAATGGGCAGTGCTCTGCTTGGACTTCGAACTGACAAATGAGGAAGGACTCACTGGAAAGGGTGCCTGAGTCATTGCAAAGAGGTGCTGCCATTCTGAGGGACGAGCTCAGGGACAAATTCCTACCAGGATGGTAGCCAAGTCCCCAGCTAGAGAAGAACAAATGTTCAGACCAAACTAGCTCAATGATATGCGGAAATAACTGAGAAGGTCTCTCAAAGCACCAGTGAGGACTGTTACAGGACTATACAGCACTGTATTACAGGTAGTTAATAGAAGACCAAAGGGAGGAGGCTCACACAGTACTAATTTATTGGTTTTGGACACTCATTTACTAAGAGACAGGCACAACATGGTGCAGCAGCAAAGGTCCTCACAGTCAGAATCCTGAACCAGCATCTCACCAGGGTAAGACCTTCCCTTCCCAGTCCAGGAAAGCCCCAGTCTCCTTCTCAGAGATGGAAGACAGCACCTTCAGCATCCCTTGCACACTCTCATCCACTGTCAGGGGAGGCTGTGGGGCAGAGGGAGAAACAGTTCTGTGTTCAAGGTCGGGCCAGGATCTGCCCTGGAACAGATCATTGCTCCAGGAAAGAAGTGTTCCCAGTCCTCATCTCCTCTCCTATGCCTCCATAGTATCTTCCCAGGAGCTCTCACACAGCCCAGCATGAGACCCCAGCAAAATCTCATTCCTAAATGATGAGGTTCTTTCAGACCATGGCCAGGAGATCTCTTACCTTAAATGATCCTGCGCACCCCATGTCAGTTTGCACCCAGCCAGGATGGAAAGCGACGCAGAGGATGCCGTGCTCGCGGTATGCCAGGGACTGGCACTTGCTCAGCATGTTCAGAGCAGCCTGTGGGCAGACAGGAAGGGGATGGAGGTGGGAGGGGAAGGGGGCTGCAAGGAGATGTGTGTAGACCCCATAGCTAGGGCAGGGATAGGGCAGTGGGAGCCACTTCCCAGGGTACATGATGCTGCCTCACTATCCCCGTGTGGATGCCAAGTCAAGATCTCATCCCATCATGTCCCTCTGAGGTAAGACCCAGGGTCAGGCACATAACTGTGCTGTGAGAGGTACCCCGGGACTGACAGGAGCTCAGTCACAGTGTAGAGAGGGGCACAGACTGAGCGGGAGGTAGGAAAGCAGTGTGATCATTTGAAGGGGAAAATGTCTGGGCTCAACCCCAGCACAATCTGGCAGTACCTTGCTGCAGCGGTACGAAACAACTTGTCCAAAATCCCATACGTAGACATCCTCAATGGAGCCTGCATAGCTGGACATGTTGACAATGGCAGCTTTGCTGCAGCTCAGCCCTGAGCCTGGGCTCCCCTGGGCAGCCTTCTTCAGCAAGGGCAGGAAAGCCTATGGGGACACAGAGGGGACAGGAGCACACACAGACATGGCACAGGGCAGGGGAGCAGTTCCTTCCATAGTGGGCAATGTTGACACCAGCACTGGGGCATGCTCCCTCCTCTTCCCTGCCAGGCTCCAGCTCCTGCTGAGCCCCATCCCACAGCTCCATGTGCTTCTCATCAACTGAGAGCCCACTGGTAACCAGAGTGGAGGCAGGACCCCCTCCCACTGGCCCTTCATGCTCCCCCAGGACAGCCCAGCTTAGATGAGGGTCTCACCTGGCCCATCAGCATGGGCCCAACAGTGTTGGTGGTGTAAACCTCAGTCATATTCTCCAGTGTCTCTTTATCAAGGGAAGTTGGCTTTGCCATTCCAGCGTTGTTGATGAGGAGGTTCAGCCCAGAGCCCCCCAGGTGCTCCCCCACCTTGGCTGCAGCTGCCTTGATGCTGGCAGGGTTTGCAACTTCTGCAGGGCCAACACAGGGGAGGTCAGTGCCCATATATCCCCATGGGGGAGTCCCCTCTGTTCCCCCAGAGACAGCAGTGCCCGATGGCCCTGCAGGCCCCAGCCCATTGGCACTGCTCCCTCCCAGCACAGGACTCCCAGGGTGTACTCAGCCTGGGCATTTGCCAGAGGAACTGGGGCAAAGGATCCCCACCTCAGGGCACCTACCAAGCCGGATGATGATGATGTTGGGGTGCTTGGAGGCCAAATTCTGTAACTCCTGCAAGAGAAGGCACTGTGTAGGCATGGAGAGGCTGGAGGGACTGTGCAGAGGCTCAGCCTTTCCCAGGCAAAGCCCACATTGCTCTGGCTGCATCCCTGCACTACTGTGTACAAGCCCCCTGCTCAGGCTGCCCTGAACCCAGTGGATGGGGAGCACTCCATGACCAAGTACCACTGTCCCCTCCACACATTCCATGCACAACTGGTCCCATGGTGTCCCAGCCCAGCTGACTTGTTCTGCAGGTGCCTGGCTGCAGCTCCAGACCCTTGCAAACTCCCTCCCTGATCCAATCTTCCCCTGGCACCAAGTGCTCCTGTCCCCTGCACAGCCACTGCTCCCAGCCTGGCCTCACCTGTGCTCGCTGTCCCTTGGGGTCTCGACAGGTTGCAAAGATCCACTGTGGTGGTTTTGGCATCCTCAGGAAATGCTGGACAAACCCCAGGCCAAGGCCCCGGTTGGCTCCAGTGACCAGAACAGAGCGGACACTGAGCTCTGCCATGCTGCTTGTCCTCCTCTGCTCCAGCTCCTGCTGTTTGCCCAGCTCCTGAATATTTCCTTATGGCATTTTGCATGGACAGCCCCACCCACACAGGATTTACACTAACCCTTGGATTCAGGAGGAGCAATTGCTCCAGCCCAGGAAAAAGATGCTAGCAGGGAGTCCTCTTCCAAAGGGCAAAAATTGCTTGGTGCTATCAGGCAAATTCTGCTGGCCTTGGGAAACATGCTGCCATAAGCCAGGAGAGGATGTTTTGTGTGAGAAGGGAGGGAGCAGCATATGGAGGGGACATGGGAAGTTTCAGGGTTCACATGGGCTTGACACCTTCACAAATTGAACCCTCATTGAACCCACACAGCGCTGGGAACTCTGGCTGATCTCATTTCCCTTTCTGGGTCCCCTGAGCCAGGACATTCCTCACATGGCCATGAGCAGACACCCTCTGCTTTGTTCTCTCCTGCTCCAAGCCAATGCCCATTCCCTGTCTGTCAGCTAAAACAAAGCTGAAACAGAGAAGAAAATGTAGTGGATTGAGTGTCCTGTCAGAAGGATGGGCACCTGCATGGCCAGCACATCAGCAGCTGCAGGCCTTGCACACCAGCAAGACACAAGCTGCAGGATTGTCACATCTTAATGCAGCATCTGTGTCCCTGAAGCAGGAATTTGTGCTGCTCCTGGAGCAGGTGGCCAAGGCAGGGAGGTGTGAGATGCAGCAGGGCTGCTGTCATCAACATCTCCACCAAACTGGGCTCCATTGAGCTGTGCCTTGGGCTGCCAGAGGCTCCCATGTACCCATACTGGGCCAGCAAGGTGAGGTGCCAGGGGAGCTGCTGGAGATGCTGTGCCAGGCATTGGAGGGAGGGAGCCCATGGGACACCCCCTGCCCCAGCCACCCACCCCATGCCTGGTTCTCCCAGGAGGAAGCACAGAGACCAGGACAGCAGCAGCTGGGACTGAGCCTTTCAGGAGGGTCATGCTGATGCTTTGTCCCAGGACTGAGTCCCACTTCCCACCTTCACTGCCATTTTCTGCCTGTGGAAATGTCTCCTCTTCTACCCACCCACACCCCAGGTCGTGCTGGCAGGGTTGTGCCTCTTCCAGGCTACCCAGAATATGATGATGAGGTGCTTGGCTGCAGAGCTTCCAGAAGAGAAGGGCTTGGGAAGCAGCTTCTCTCCCCTTCCCAACAACATGTGTGCTCTGTGGTCCCCCTGTACCCCCATGTCTGTAAACTCTGGCAGCTGATGCCTCTCTGCTCCATCTCCACACACAGTCTCAAACCCCACTGTCCTAGCCTGGCACAGGATCCCTGTCCTCTGCCTGAATGCTGTGTGTCCCTCTGTCCCACCTGTGACCAGGCATCCCTCAGCTGAGGGGAGAGGGCAGCTGGTCCCTGTCACCCCCAGCCCCTCGGGCACACCAGCCTGGGCAGGGGAAAGCCAGACCTGCAGGGGCTCCGAAGATCTCTCTCCTCTCAGGAGAGGGGATTGGCTCTGGCTTCTCCAGTGCCTCCTGGAGGGGAGGTGTCCAGAGGGCAGTCACAGTGCCATGGGACTTGCAGGTTGTCACTCATGGGGATGCCAGTGACAGCTGTGGGTCAGGGGCAGCTGTGGGCACCACCTCATCCCGGGATGAGGAGTGGGATATCTGGGAAGGGGCTGTCCCTTGAGCTGGCAAAGCACAACAGAGCTGGGGTTTCTCAGCAGAAGTTTATTGAGGATGCAGGACAGGGGGGAGCAGTGTCACAGGGTCCTGCTGCCAGGATGCTGAACTGGTGTCTCACCAGGGTAAGACCTTTCCTTCCCAGTCCAGGAAGGCGCCCGTGTCCTTCTCAGAGATGGAGGAGAGGACTTTCAGCATCCCTTGCACGCTCTCATCCACTGTCAGAGGGGGCTGTGGGACAAAAGGAGAGGTACAGCGATGTCTGAGGTTCTGGAGCAACCAAGGCTGGGGGAAGGATACACTCCAGGGCAGTGGGGAAAGCTGAAAACTCAGCACCCAGGACAGAGGTGCTAAGCGGGGAACCAAGGGGATGACAGCACCCAGCATCCAGGACTAGGACAGGGGCAGCTGCCCCAGCAGCGCTAGGGCAGGCAGGGATGTCATGGGCAGGGGATCAGGACAGAAACTCCCACCCATGGATAATCAGCACAGGAGCTCTGATATAGACGCAAACTCTTGGAATTCATACCGTGTGTCCAGCAGCACCTCCCAAGTCGGTTTGCACCCAGCCAGGGTGGAGAGCGACGCAGAGGATGCCGTGCTCGCGGTATGCCAGGGACTGGCACTTGCTCAGCATGTTCAGAGCAGCCTGTGGGGAAATAGGGGGGGTATGGAGGTGGGAGGGCAAGGGGGATTGCAAGGGGTAGGTTGGGGTAGGGCAGGGGAATCAAAGTACCTTGCTGCAGCGGTACGATATAGCGTGCACCATGTCCCAACCAAAGGGAAAAGTGATGGAGCCTCCAATGCTGGACATGTTGGCAATGGCAGCCTTGCTGCAGCTCAGCCCTGAACCGGGACTCTCCTGGGCAGCCTTCTTCAGCAAGGGCAGGAAAACCTGCAAGGACACAGAGGGGACAGGAGCACACATAGACATGGCACAGGGCAGGGGAGCAGCTCCTTCCACAGTGGGCAATGTTGACACCAGCACTGGGGCATGCTCCCTCCTCTTCCCTGCCAGGCTCCAGCTCCTGCTGAGCTCCAGCCCGTGGCTCCATGAGCTTCTCTTCTACTGAGAGCCTGCTGGGCAACAGAGATGTGACTGGAACCTCTCCCACTGGTTATTCTAGGATGTTCAGCTTGCAGACATGGGAAGGGATCCTTCAGGAGCTGTGCTATAATGCAGGAAACTCACCTGGCCCATCAGAAGGGGCCCAACTGTGTTGGTGGTATAAATCTCGGTCATGTCCTCTGATGTTTCAGCATCAATCATGTTAGGCTTGACTATTCCAGCGTTGTTGATGAGGAGGTTCAGCCCAGAGCCCCCCAGGTGCTCCCCAACCTTGGCTGCAGCTGCCTTGATGCTGGCGAGGTCAGTGACTTCTGCAGGGCCAACACACTGGAGGTCAGTGTCCCTGTGAGGCTTTGGGGACCCCTCTGTCTCCCAAAGGAGGTGCCCCACACAGCTACCTCCCGTGTGGAGCTCCCAGGGCTGTGATGAGTGCCCAGGCATTCGCCAGAGGAACTGGGGTGAGAGGGAACCTACCGAGAGCGATGATGACCACGTTGGGATGTTTGGAGGCCAACTTCTGTAACTCCTGCAAGAGGCATCACGATGTTGGCACCAACAGGCTGGAAGAGCTGTGCCAAGGCTCACCCAGCAAAGCCACCCAAAGCCTGTGTCCCTCCAGCTGCATCCCTGCATCTCCTCGTGCCCAGCCCCCTGCTGCAGCTGCCCTGATCCCCATGCATGGGGAACACTCCACACCTCCTGCACACATTACGTATCTCTGTCCCTTCCATGCATCCCAGGCACAGTTGCTCCCACAGTGTTCCAGCCCAGCTGGCCTGTTCTGCAGGTGCCTGGCTGCAGCTCCAGACCCTTGCAAACTCCCTCCCTGATCCAGTCTGCCACATACACTGAGTGCTCCTTTTCCCCAGCACAGCCACTGCCTCCCAGCCTGGCCTCACCTGTGCTCGCTGTCCCTTGGGGTCTCGACAGGTTGCAAAGATCCACTGTGGTGGTTTTGGCATCCTCAGGAAATGCTGGATGAGCCCCAGGCCAATGCCCCGGTTGGCCCCAGTCACCAGAACGGAGTGGACACACAACTCTGCCATGCTGCTTGTCCTCCTCTGCTCCAGCTCCCGCTGTTTACTCAGCTCTCTAATGTTTTTTTATAGTGTGTCCCGTGGACACCACACCCACTAAGTGTTTATGCCAACACTTGGCTGAAGGAAGAGCAACTGCTCCAGCCCTTCAAACTCCAGGACACAGACCCTGGCTGGGAGCCAGTCTTTGTTTCCAAAGTGCAAAAACCGCTTGGTGCTATCAGGCAAATTCTGCTGGCCTTGGGAAACATGCTGCCATAAGCCAGGAGAGGATGTTCGGTGTGAGAAGGGAGGGAGCAGCATGTGGAGGGGATGTGGGAAGCTCCATGGCACACGTGGGCTTGACAGCCTCACAAGAAGGGCTTTCCTCATTGGACCCACACAACTCTGGGAACAGGGTGATCTCGTTCCCCTTTCCGGGTCCCCTGAGCCAGGACATTCCTCACATGGCCATGAGCAGACACTCTCTGCTTTGTTCTCTCCTGCTCCAAGCCAATACCCATTCCCTGACTATCAGCTGAAACAAAGCACCCACAGAGAGAAGAAAATCTAGTGGATGCAGTGTCCTGTCAGAGGGATGGGCACCTGCATGGCCAGCACATCAGCAGCTGCAGGCCTTGCACACCAGCAAGACACAAGCTGCAGGCTTGTCACATCTTAATGCAGCATCTGTGTCCCTGAAGCAGGAATTTGTGCTGCTCCTGGAGCAGGTGGCCAAGGCAGGGAGGCTGTGAGATGCAGCAGGGCTGCTGTCATCAACATCTCCACCAAACTGGGCTCCATTGAGCTGTGCCTGGCATCCCCCAGCTGAGGGGAGAGGGCAGCTGGTCCCTGTCACCCCCAGCCCCTCGGGCACACCAGCCTGGGCAGGGGAAAGCCAGACCTGCAGGGGCTCGGAGATCTCTCTCCTCTCAGGAGAGGGGATCTGCTCTGGCTTCTCCAGTGCCTCCTGAAGGAGAGGTGTCCAGAGGGCAGTCACAGTGCCATGGGACCTGCAGGTTGTCACTCATGGGGATGCCAGTGACAGCTGTGGGTCAGGGGCAGCTGTGGGCACCACCTCATCCCAGGATGAGGAGTGGGATATCTGGGAAGGGGCTGTCCCTTGAGCTGGCAAAGCACAACAGAGCTGGGGTTTCTCAGCAGGAGTTTATTGAGGATGTGGGATGGGGGGAGCAGTGTCACAGGGTCCTGCTGCCAGGATGCTGAACTGGTGTCTCACCAGGGTACGACCTTCCCTTCCCAGTCCAGTAAGATGCCAGTGTCTTTATCAGAGAGGGAGGAGAGGACCTTCAGCATCCCTTGCACACTCTCATCCACTGTCAGAGGGGGCTGTGGGACAGAGGGAGAAACAGTTCTGTGCCCAAGGTCAGGCCAAGATGTGCCCTGGAACAAAGCATTGCTCAAGACTCAGGGCTCTCTGGCAGGAGTGAGAAGAGGCCAGAGGCTGGCAAGAAGACTTTCCAGATGCTTATCTCCCTCCCTCATAGGAAAGTTCCTCCAGGGAATCTGCCCAGGAGCTCCCACACAGCTCAGCATGCCACAGACTGTTCAGTCCCCAGGAAGCTCTGCATTCCCAAATAACAAGGTTGTTCCAGACCGTGGCCAGGAAATCTCGTACCGTATATGAGCCTAAGGTCCCCAACTCGGTGTGCACCCAGCCAGGGTGGAGAGCAACGCAGAGGATGCCGTGCTCCCGGTAGCCCAAGGATTGGCACTTGGTCATCATGTTCAGAGCAGCCTGTGGGGAGATAGGGAGGGGATGGAGGTGGGAGGGGAAGGCGGGCTGCACGGGACATGTGCAGATCCCACCTAGGGCCAGGTAAAACAATGTGCCATGACATGGATGCAGTGAAAGACAGGATCTCAATGACAGCACAGAGAGTTTCAGGAACCCAGGAAGGAGACACTGGAGGGGTTGGGGAGTTGTTTGCTGAGAAAAGCTGGTGGGACTCATATTGGGAAGAGCACAAACCTTGCTGCAGCGATATGAGACAATGGGAGACTTTTCCCATATAAAGACATTCTCAATGGAGCCTGCCAATGCTGGATATGTTAATGATGGCAGCCTTGCTGCAGCTCATCCCTGAGCCTGGGCTGCCCTGGGCAGCCTTCTTCAGCAAGGGCAGGAAAACCTGCAAGGAGACAGAGGGGACAGGAGCACACACAGGGACATGGTACAGGGCAGGGGAGCAGCTCCTTCCATAGGGGGCAATGTTGACACCAGCACTGGGGCATGCCACCCTCCTCTTCCCATTACACCAGCTTACCAGGCTCCAGCTCCTGCTGAGCTCCACTCATGGCTCCCCAAGCTTCTCATCAAGTGAAAGCCCATAAGGGAGCAAGGAGAGCCAGGACCCTGTGAAATGCCCCAGCTTTGGGGAGCCAGCTCTGTGAGAAGGGATGCTCACAAGAGCTGATCTCTTGCTGAGGGTGAGGAGGACTCACCTGGCCCATCAGCATGGGCCCAGCTGTATTGGTGGTGTAAGTCTTGGTCATGTCCTCCAATGTTTCAGCATCAAGCATCTTAGGCTTGACCATTCCAGCGTTGTTGATGAGGAGGTTCAGCCCAGAGCCCCCCAGGTGCTCCCCAACCTTGGCTGCAGCTGCCTTGATGCTGGTGAGGTCAGTGGCATCTGCAGGGCCAACACACTGGAGGTCAGTGTCCCTGTGGGGCTTTGGGGACCCCTGTGTCCCCCAAGGAGGACAGCCCCACACAGCTGCCTCCCATGTGGAGCTCCCAGGGCTGTGATGAGTGCCCAGGCATTCGCCAGAGGAACTGGGGTGAGAGGGAACCTACCGAGAGTGATGATGACCACGTTGGGATGTTTGGAGGCCAACTTCTGTAACTCCTGCAAGAGGCATCACGACGTTGGCACTAACAGGCTGGAAGAGCTGTGCCAAGGCTCACCCAGCAAAGCCACCCAAAGCCTGTGTCCCTCCAGCTGCATCCCTGCATCTCCTCGTGCCCAGCCCCCTGCTGCAGCTGCCCTGATCCCCATGCATGGGGAACACTCCACACCTCCTGCACACATTACGTATCTCTGTCCCTTCCACACATCCCAGGCACAGTGCCCAGCTGACCTGTTCTGCAGGTGCCTGGCTGCAGCTCCAGACCCTTGCAAACCCTGTTCCTCTTCCAATCTCCCAATGGCACTGAGTGCTCCTTTTCCCCTGCACAGCCACTGCCTCCCACCTGCCCTCACCTGAGCTCACTGTCCCTTGGGGTCTCGACAGGTTGCAAAGATCCACTGTGGTGGTTTTGGCATCTTCAGGAAATGCTGGACAAACCCCAGGCCAAGGCCCCGGTTGGCTCCAGTCACCAGAATGGAATGGGCACGGAACCCTGCCATGCTGCTTGTTCTCTGCTCCAGCTTGCACTGTTTGCTCAGTTCTCCAACGTTTTCTTATAATATTTTGCATGGACTGTTGGATTGAATTCTGTAGGATTTGGTTACAAGGACAGGATGGAGACGAGAGATCTCTGAAGTCAGGTTTTAGAGCATGGGGGTTTATTGTGAAAGGGCGTGGGTGTAGGAGACCTGCCAAGAGCTGCCAGACGCAGCCCAAAGCAGGTCAGAGAAGCAAGAGAGAGCGAGAGAGATGCAAGAGCGCGAGCTGCCATTTACAATACAATAAATAATCTTCTGTGTTGAATATTCTAATTCTCATTAACCAATCTACAAGCTACAAACAAGCTACAAATCCTGCAACATTTACATACAACCTATAAGAATCATCACATTACCATATGGGGTTATATTTTAAAACCTAAAAACTGCTTTTTGGACCCTCTGCCAAGTGAGCAGGGTCTGCTTTGACCCTTGGACCTGCCTGCAGGCAGAGGGTATTGTTTCCTCAAGAAGGGGGATTACCTTCAGTCGGCTATACCATTGTTTTCTAGTTGTTCAGTAACTATGAGCTTGTTTTCAGCATCTTTTGCCGTGTAATCATATTCATAAGGCTCTCCTATTTCAACTTCCCCAACAATGGAGACCACACCGACGCAGTGCTTACGCCAGCCTTGGTTCCAGGAAGAGCAACTGCTCAAATCTTTCAACTCCAGGACACAGGCCCTGGCAGCCAGTCAGTCCTTGTTTCCAAGAGGCAAAAACCACTTGGCATTTCCAGGCAAATTCTGCTGGCCTTGGGAAACATGCTGCCATAAGCCAGGAGAGGATGGTTTGCGTGAGAAGGGAGAGAGCAGCATGTGGAGGGGATGTGGGAAGTTTCAGGGTTCACATGGGCTTGACACCTTCACAAGAAGGGCTTTCCCCATTGGACCCCCACAACTCTTAGAACTCAGGCTGATCTCACCCCCTTTTCTCGATCCCCTGAGCCAGGACATTCCTCACATGGCCATGAGCAAACACTCTCTACTTTGTTCTTGCCTGCTCCAAGCCAATGCCCATTCCCCGATTGTCAAGTGCAACAAAGCAGACATGACGGAAGCAAACCCAGTGGATTGAGTGTCCTGTCAGAAGGATGGGCACCTGCATGGCCAGCACATCAGCAGCTGCAGGCCTTGCACACCAGCAAGACACAAGCTGCAGCCTTGACACAATTTAATGCAGCATCTGTGTCCCTGAAGCAGGAATTTGTGCTGCTCCTGGAGCAGGTGGCCAAGGCAGGGAGGCTGTGAGATGCAGCAGGGCTGCTGTCATCAACATCTCCACCAAACTGGGCTCCATTGAGCTGTGCCTTGGGCTGCCAGAGGCTCCCATATACCCATACTGGGCCAGCAAGGTGAGGTGCCAGGGGAGCTGCTGGAGATGCTGTGCCAGGCATTGGAGGGAGAGAGCCCATGGGACACCCCCTGCCCCAGCCATCTACCCCTGCCTGGTTCTCCCAGGAGGAGGCACAGAGACCAGGACAGCAGCAGCTGGGACTGAGCCTTTCAGGAGGGTCATGCTGATGCTTTGTCCCAGGACTGAGTCCCACTTCCCACCTTCACTGCCATTTTCTGCCTGGGGAAATGTCCCCTCTCCTGCCCACCCATACCCCAGGTCGTGCTGGCAGGGCTGTGCCTCTTTCAGGCTACCCAGAATATGATGATGAGGTGCTTGGCTGCAGAGCTTCCAGAAGAGAAGGGCTTGGGAAGCAGCTTCTCTCCCCTTCCCAACAACATGTGTGCTCTGTGGTCCCCCTGTACCCCCATGTCTGTAAACTCTGGCAGCTGATGCCTCTCTGCTCCATCTCCACACACAGTCTCAAACCCCACTGTCCTAGCCGGGCACAGGATCCCTGTCCTCTGCCTGAATGCTGTGTGTCCCTCTGTCCCACCTGTGACCAGGCATCCCCCAGCTGAGGGGAGAGGGCAGCTGGTCCCTGTCACCCCCAGCCCCTCGGGCACACCAGCCTGGGCAGGGGAAAGCCAGACCTGCAGAGGATCCGAAGATCTCTCTTCTCTCAGGAGAGGGGATTGGCTCTGGCTTCTCCAGTGCCTCCTGGAGGGGAGGTGTCCAGAGGGCAGTCACAGTGCCATGGGACCTGCAGGTTGTCACTCATGGGGATGCCAGTGACAGCTGTGGGTCAGGGGCAGCTGTGGGCACCACCTCATCCCATGATGAGGAGTGGGATATCTGGGAAGGGGCTGTCCCTTGAGCTGGCAAAGCACAACAGAGCTGGGGGTTCTCAGCAGAAGTTTATTGAGGATGCAGGACAGGGCAGAGCAGTGTCACAGGGTCCTGCTGCCAGGATGCTGAACTGGTGTCTCACCAGGGTAAGACCTTTCCTTCCCAGTCCCAGAAGGCGCCTGTGTCCTTCTCAGAGAAGGAGGAGAAGACCTTCAGCATTCCTCGCACACTTTCATCCACTGTCAGAGGGGGCTGTGGGACAGAGGGAGAAAGGCAGCAATGTCTGAGGTTCTGGAGCAGCCAAAGTGTGGGGGAAGGAGACACTCCATGGCAGAGGGGAAAGCTGAAAACCCTGAACACCCAGGACAGATGGGCAGGGCAGGGAACTGAGGGGGTGGGAACATGCAGCAGCCAGGACCAGGACAAGGGCAGTTGCTCAGCAGCAATTGGGCAGGCAGGGATGTCATGGGCAAGGGGATCAGAACAGCAACTTCTACCCATGGAAAATCACCACAGGAGCTCTGACAGACCCACCCTGGTGGAATTCCTACCGTGTATCCAGCAGCACTGCCCAAGTCAGTTTGCACCCAGCCAGGGTTGATAGCGACGCAGAGGATGCCATGCTCCTTGTAGCGCAGGGACTGTAACTTGGTCAGCATATTCATAGCAGCCTGTGGGGAGAAAGGGAGGGGATAGTGGTGGCAGGGGAAGGGGGATTGCAAGGGGACCCATTGCAAGGGAACCCATGGCTGGGGCAGGGCAGGGGAAGCCAATTTGTCCCCATCATGTGTGACAATACCTTGCTGCAGCGGTACGAGGGGATGTTCATTAAGTCCCAGCCAGCAGGAGAAGTGATGGAGCCACCCTCACTGGACATGTTGATGATGGCAGCCTTGCTGCAGCTCAGCCCTGAGCCTGGGCTCTCCTGGGCAGCCTTCTTCAGCAAGGGCAGGAAGACCTACAAGGACACAGAGGGGACAGGAGGACACATAGACATGGCACAGGGCAGAGGAGCAGCTCCTTCCACAGTGGGCAATGTTGACACCAGCACTGGGGCATGCTCCCTCCTCTTCCCTGCCAGGCTCCAGCTCCTGCTGAGCTCCAGCCCGTGGCTCCATGAGCTTCTCATCACCTGAGAGCCTGTTGGGCAACAGAGCAGTGACAGTGCTTCCCACTGGCCCTTCACACCCCTGTGGTGTTCAGCTTGCGGACACAGGAATGGATCCTTCTGGAGCTGTGCTATAGCGCAGGGAACTCACCTGGCCCATCAGCAGGGCCGAGGTTGTATTGGTGGCATAAACCTCGGCCATGTTCTCCGCTGTTTCCTCTTCATGAGTCACAATCCTGCAGATTCCAGCATTGTTGATGAGGAGGTTCAGCCCAGAGTCCCCCAGGTGCTCCCCAACCTTGGCTGCAGCTGCCTTGATGCTGGCGAGGTCAGTGACATCTGCAGGGCCAACACACTGGAGGTCAGTGTCCCTGTGGGGCTTTGGGGTCCCCTGTGTCCCCCCCAAGGAGGACAGCCCCACACAGCTACCTCCCATGTGGAGCTCCCAGGGCTGTGATGAGTGCCCAGGCATTCGCCAGAGGGACTGGGGTGAGAGGGAACCTACCGAGAGCGATGATGACCACGTTGGGATGTTTGGAGGCCAACTTCTGTAACTCCTGCAAGAGGCATCACGACGTTGGCACTAACAGGCTGGAAGAGCTGTGCCAAGGCTCACCCAGCAAAGCCACCCAAAGCCTGTGTCCCTCCAGCTGCATCCCTGCATCTCCTCGTGCCCAGCCCCCTGCTGCAGCTGCCCTGATCCCCATGCATGGGGAACATTCCACACCTCCACACATCTCAGGCACAGTTGCTCCCACAGTGTCCCAGCCCAGCTGGCCTGTTCTGCAGTTGCCTGGCTGCAGCTCCAGACCCTTGCAAACCCTATTCCTCTTCCAATCTCCCCCTGGCACCAAGTGCTCTGTCGGGGGTTGAGAATTTCTTCCCATTCCCGTTACTAAGCAACAAATAGTTAGATGTTTAGAGTAATCAAAAGACAAAGGTGGGCTTGGGCGAGGCAGGGTAAGGGAACACCCAGCCCTTGAAACGGGAGTCTCACGCTCTCTCGTGGTTCGGACGCTGAGAGGAGAGGCTGCTCTTTGCTTTTCGGCTGGACCAGAGGGAATCCAACTGTGCCCTGTTTTCTCTTCTCCTGACTGGGTGAGCTTGGATTCAACCTTTTCTCCCCACGGGGAAGGGCACGTTTTCCCCCCGGGCTGCGTTTCCTCGCAGCCGCTGCCGGGAGAGTCCCGCGGCCCCTGCTGCCTGCCCCCCGCCCTCTGCCGCACGAGACCGCGGCGTCTGCTGTGACTGCAGAAATCCTTGCTGCCCGCTGGCTGGACGGGGACAGAGAGAGCCGGCGCCCGCCCCTGCTGCCCTGCTTTCTCGCTGCTCCGAGCCGTTTCGCTGCCCTCCGCGCTTTCTCAGCCTGCCCGCCATCACCAGCTGCTGGACACTGACCTGACCCTGCGCCACAGCGCCACCTGCAGCCGCTCGGGAGTCATCGCACCTGCCCTGCCCGACCGGGAGCTCAACAGCGCCACCTGCAGCCGCTCGGGAGTCATCGCACCTGCCCTGCCCGGCCGGGAGCTCAACAGCGCCCCTGCTGCTTGCAACCGTGATTACACCACACGGGCAAAGGCTCAGCAGCTCACAAGCCATCTGCTATTGGTTTTCTGGTTCTAGTTCTGGTTGCTATTATTGTTATTGCTTGTTTATAGATACTAGTAAAGAACTGATATTCCTTTTTCCCATACCTTTGCCTGAAAGCCCTTGATTTACAAAATTGAATAATTAGGAGGGAGGGAGGAAAGGAAATCACATTCTCTGTCCTGGGGGGAGGGTTCAACCTCTCTTGGCAGACACCTGTCTTTCAAACCAAGACATGCTCCCACCCCCACAGCTCCTCCCAGCCTCCCAGCCTGGCCTCACCTGTGCTCCCTGTCCCTTGGGGTCTCGACAGGTTGCAAAGATCCACTGTGGTGGTTTTGGCATCCTCAGGAAATGCTGGATGAGCCCCAGGCCGATGCCCCGGTTGGCCCCAGTCACCAGAACGGAGCGGGGATGGAGTCCTGCCATGCTGCTTGTTCTCTGCTCCAGTTTGCCCTGTTTGCTTAGCTCTCCAACCGTTCTCTTGTAGCATTTTCCATGGACAGCACACCCACTCAGGGTTCACACCAACCCTTGGATCTAGATTCAGCTGCTCCAGCTCTTTGAACAGCAGGACATAGATCCTGGCTGGGAGCCACTCCTTGTTTCCAGAGTGCAAAAATTATTTGCTGTTTATGGGGAAATTGGTCTGTCCTTGAGATGCCTGGTGCCATAAGCCAGGTGGGGTTATGTTGTGGGTGAGCAAGGAGGGAGCAGCATGTGAAGGAGATGTCAAATCTCCATGGCTCACATGGGCTTGACAGCCTCACAAGAAGGGCTTTCCTCATCAGAGCACACATCTCTGGGGATAGGCTGATCTCATCCCCCTTCCCAGATACCCTGAGCCAGGATATTCCTCACATGGCCATGAGCAGATACCCTCAGCCCTCCTCTTACCTGCTCCAAGCCAATGCCCATTCCCCGATTGTCAAGTGAAACAAAAAACCCATGGAGGGTAGCAAACCGACTGGATCCAGTGTAACAGACTGAAATGTTATAATTCACAGCTTAAACATTGACAGAAAAGACTTTTTCCTATTTTGGCAAAACTGTATAACAAAGCTGCACTGAAGACTACTGAAGACCACCCTGAATGGGCCTCCTGACTGAAACCCTGAGCTGTGAGTTCAACTGCCCAAGGCTTTTTCAGATTAAAAGTGACACTATAGTTCAAAGTGCCTCTTGTCTGGGAGGTAATGGATAAGGCTAGGAGAGCATTCACGTGAGAGCCAGGCCCTGCAGCTTCAGGGTGAAGGCCACCACACCATTCTTATCTGTTGCTAGGTTTGCACAGAACTGGCTCCCAGTCCAGGGGGGAGGAGGATTGGTTTTGGTGTGTGTCATAACCTCTGGTCACAGGCAGTGAATGCCCATCCTCTGCTGTGCACACTGGCTCAGCTGCATGGCTCCCCACCACGGGAAGCCACATCAATGGGACATTCACATGAGGGGCAGCTGAGGGGCTGTCATGACCCATCAAAAGCCTCTCAAGGGCTCCCCAGACCCTGCACCAGAGCACTGCATGTGATGCAAAATGATGCAACTGGCCCAGAGCCTTGCAAGACACAATGTCAGAGTTGCCTTCCCCCTGGGGAGGCCCCTGAGTGTTCCCACCTACCCAAACCCTAACCTAGTCCATTGGATTCCATACTTTCAGCGGGGGAGAGTCACCACCAAGAAGACCAGAGGGAGGGGAGCAGTGAAAGGTCGCTAGGACCCATGGAGTGGTGACATGTTTCTACTTACTCTGTGACTCTTTCTGTCCCCCCTTCCCACCATCTTTTCCCATATTTTTCTTATCTCTTTTTTGTCTTTGCCCCTTTTACTGTTAAATCAAGTAAATAAATTTTTTGGTATCAACATATAATCGCATTTGGTTTTAATCTCATTTCAGGGAATAATCAAACCTCAGGATGCTTTCCATTTATTCACAGAGATCTCTTTGCTCTTTCATGATTAGAGCAGGTCATAACATCCCATGTCCTGGCAGAGGGATGGGCACCTGCATGGCAGCTGCAGGCCTTGCACTCCAGCAAGACACAAGCTGCAGGCTCATCACATCTTAATGCAGCATCTGTGTCCCTGAAGCAGGAATTTGTGCTGCTCCTGGAGCAGGTGGCCAAGGCAGGGAGGCTGTGAGATGCAGCAGGGCTGCTGTCATCAACATCTCCACCAAACTGGGCTCCATTGAGCTGTGCCTTGGGCTGCCAGAGGCTCCCATGTACCCATACTGGGCCAGCAAGGTGAGGTGCCAGGGGAGCTGCTGGAGATGCTGTGCCAGGCATTGGAGGGAGAGAGCCCATGGAACACCCCCTGCCCCAGCCATCTACCCCTGCCTGGTTCTCCCAGGAGGAGGCACAGAGACCAGGACAGCAGCAGCTGGGACTGAGCCTTTCAGGAGGGTCATGCTGATGCTTTGTCCCAGGACTGAGTCCCATTTCCCACCTCCACTGCCATTTTCTGCCTGGGAAATGTCCCCTCTTCTACCCACCCACACCCCAGGTCATGCTGGCAGGGCTGTGCCTCTTGCATGCTACCCAGAACATGGTGACGAGGTCCTTGGCTGCAGAGCTTCCAGAAGAGAAGGGCTTGGGAAGCAGCTTCTCTCTCCTTCCCAACAACATGTGTGCTCTGTGGTCCCCCTGTACCCCCATGTCTGTAAACTCTGGCAGCTGATGCCTCTCTGCTCCATCTCCACACACAGTCTCAAACCCCACTGTCCAAGCCTGGCACAGGATCCCTGTCCTCTGCCTGAATGCTGTGTGTCCCTCTGTCCCACCTGTGACCAGGCATCCCCCAGCTGAGGGGAGAGGGCAGCTGGTCCCTGTCACCCCCAGCCCCTCGGGCACACCAGCCTGGGCAGGGGAAAGCCAGACCTGCAGGGGCTCCGAAGATCTCTCTTCTCTCAGGAGAGGGGATTGGCTCTGGCTTCTCCAGTGCCTCCTGGAGGGGAGGTGTCCAGAGGGCAGTCACAGTGCCATGGGACCTGCAGGTTGTCACTCATGGGGATGCCAGTGACAGCTGTGGGTCAGGGGCAGCTGTGGGCACCACCTCATCCCGGGATGAGGAGTGGGATATCTGGGAAGGGGCTGTCCCTTGAGCTGGCAAAGCACAACAGAACTGGGAGTTCTCAGCAGGAGTTTATTGAGGATGTGGGATAGGGGGAGCAGTGTCTCAGGGTCCTGCTGCCAGGATGCTGAACTGGTGTCTCACCAGGGTACGATCTTCCCTTCCCAGTCCAGGAAGGCGCCCGTGTCCTTCTCAGAGATGGAGGAGAGGACTTTCAGCATCCCAATCAGGCTGTCATCCACTGTCAGAGGGGGCTGTGGGACAGAAGGAAAGAGGTAGCAATACCTCAGGCCCAGGCACAGCCAAGGCTGGGGAAAGGAGACAGCCAAGGCTGGGGGAAGGAGACACCCCAGGGCAGAGGGGAGAGATGAAAATTCAGCACCCGGGACAGATGAGCCAAGGAGGGAACCAAGAGGATGACAGCACCCAACAACCAGGACCAGGACATGGGTAGCTGCATCAGCAGCAATCAGGCAGGCAGGCAGGGAAGTCATGGGCAGGGATCAGAACAGCAACTCCCACCCATGGAAAATCAGCACAGGAGCTCTGATAGACCTGCCCCAGTGGAATTCATACCGTGTGTCCGGTAGCACCACCCAATTCAGTTTGCACCCAGCCAGGGTGGAGAGCGACGCAGAGGATGCCGTGCTCGCGGTATGCCAGGGACTGGCACTTGCTCAGCATGTTCAGAGCAGCCTGTGTGGAGATAGAGAGGGGATAGTGGATCTCTCATGCAGGGGATGGCTGGATCGCAAGGGGAGCCACAGCTGGGGGAAGGCAGAGGAAGTGAATTTGTCCCCAGGATGTGGGACAGTACCTTGCTGCAGCGATACGAGACAACTTGCATCTGGTCCCAGCCAAAGGAAGAAGCAATGGAGCCTCCAATGCTGGAAATGTTGATGATGGCAGCCTTGCTGCAGCTCAGCCCTGAGCCTGGGCTCTCCTGGGCAGCCTTCTTCAGCAAAGGCAGGAATGCCTGTGAGGACACAGAGGGGACAGGAGCACACATAGACATGGCACAGGGCAGGGGAGCAGCTCCTTCCACAGTGGGCAATGTTGACACCAGCACTGGGGCATCCTCCCTCCTCTTCCCTGCCAGGCTCCAGCTCCTGCTGAGCTCCAGCCCGTGGCTCCATGAACTTCCCATCACCTGAGAGCCTGTTGGGCAACAGAGCAGTGATGGGAACCTCTCCCACTGGTTATTCTAGGATGTCCAGCTTACAGACACGGGAAGGGATCCTTCTGGAGTTGTGCTATAGCGCAGGGAACTCACCTGGCCCATCAGCATGGGCCCAGTTGTATTGGTGGTGTAAGTCTCGGTCATGTCCTCCAATGTTTCAGCATCAAGCATCTTAGACTTGACCATTCCAGCGTTGTTGATGAGGAGGTTCAGCCCAGAGCCCCCCAGGTGCTCCCCAACCTTGGCTGCAGCTGCCTTGATGCTGGCAGGGTTGGCAACTTCTGCAGGGCCAACACACTGGAGGTCAGTGTCCCTGTGGTGCTTTGGGGACCCCTGTGTCCCCCCAAGGAGGACAGCCCCACACAGCTACCTCCCGTGTGGAGCTCCCAGGGCTGTGATGAGTGCCCAGGCATTCGCCAGAGGAACTGGGGTGAGAGGGAACCTACCGAGAGCGATGATGACCACGTTGGGATGTTTGGAGGCCAACTTCTGTAACTCCTGCAAGAGGCATCACGACGTTGGCACTAACAGGCTGGAAGAGCTGTGCCAAGGCTCACCCAGCAAAGCCACCCAAAGCCTGTGTCCCTCCAGCTGCATCCCTGCATCTCCTCGTGCCCAGCCCCCTGCTGCAGCTGCCCTGATCCCCATGCATGGGGAACACTCCACACCTCCTGCACATATACCACATACCTCTGTCCCCTCCATGCATCCTAGGCACAGTGCCCAGCTGACCTGTTCTGCAGTTGCCTGGCTGCAGCTCCAGACCCTTGCAAACCCTATTCCTCTTCCAATCTCCCCCTGGCACCAAGTGCTCCTTTTCCCCAGCACAGCCACTGCCTCCCAGCCTGGCCTCACCTGTGCTCGCTGTCCCTTGGGGTCTCGACAGGTTGCAAAGATCCACTGTGGTGGTTTTGGCATCCTCAGGAAATGCTGGACAAATCCCAGGCCGAGGCCCCGGTTGGCCCCAGTCACCAGAACGGAGCGGACACAAAGCTCTCCCATCTTGCTTCTTCTTCCTCTACTCCAGCTTGCACAGTTTGCTCTGCTATTATTTCCTTATAATGTGTCCCACCCCACTCACTCAGGGCTTGCACCATGCCTTGGCTTCTCTCCAGGATGAGTAACTGCTCCAGCTCTTTTAGCTCTAGGACATAGGTCCTGGCTGGGGACCAATCCTAGTTATCTAATGGCAAAAATCAGTTGGCTTTTTTAGGCAGATTTTGCATTCCTTTGGTAACCTGGTGCCCTGATCCAGGTGTGGCTGTTGGGGGTGAGGGTGGAGGGAGCAGCATGCAGGTTGACATGGAAAGCTCCATGGCTTGGGTGGGCTTGACACCTTTACAAGCATCCTGTGGGCTCAGTGGTCTTTGCACATAGTACCAGGCTGTGCCTCCAATGGCCCTGAGCAGATGTTCCCTGCCTTGTTCCTAGCTCACTCCTGCCTCTTCCAAGACATTAACCTCTCCTTCATTGCTAAGCGAAAGACCCATGGAGTGTGAGAGCAAACCCAGCGTGGTCTCCTGGCAGAAGGGTGGGGATCTGCATAGCTGACACAGCACCATGCTGCTGGTCACATGCTCTTTTCCCTTGTGAATTCCTACCATGTACCAGCAGTACAAAGCTTTGGGTCTTTCAGCTGTCTGTCTCAGACTGATCTCTCACTGAGGATCTCTCAGATGGCTGGAGTGGCATTCACGCGCCATAGATCATTTCCGTATTTCCTTTCCAATGACCACAGACCTCAACTATACTTGCCAATAGATGTCATTTGCACCAGAGCTCAAATCCTCCAAATAGACTTCCATGGTTTTCTTCTTCTAGGTGGAGGATGAGGCCATCATCCACAGTCTGTTTGAAACCTCCACAGTGCCTCAGAACCAGATAGCATCAGAAACCGAATAATTAACATTTTAAGTCTCCTATTTTTGCTGTGCCATCCCATTTGTGTAGCCCTCCACTGTTCTGGAGCTGTAACTTTATGTTGACTTTGCTACTGGGCCCCATGCTGCATTATTGATTATTAGAGTTTAAACAAGCACTGTGTAACCAGGAGTCTGAGTCCAGCCTGGCATGAAGAGGCAGAAGGGACAGAAACCAGCCTCACTGCCTTGCAGCCCAGCCTTGGCACAAGAGCTGCTGCTGTCCCCAAGCCTCTGGAAGGGATCTTGGTCCAGCTCCTAAGAGGGGATTCAGATGGTTCCTTTCCTCTAAAATGTTCTTGCATGGTCTAAACCTTAAGCTGAGCATTAAAGTCCTCAGAATCATAGAATAATTTAGGTTGGAAAAGGCCTCTAAGATCATAAATTGCAACAATTAAGCTAACACTGCCCATTCCACCACTAAACCACATCCCCAAGTGCATTTTTTAACCGCTTCTGGGATGCTGACATCACCACTTTCCTGGGCAGCCTGTACCAGTGCTTGATAGTCCTTTCTTTGAAGAAATTTTCCCTAAGAAGAAATTTCCCTATCCAATTGAAATGCCCCTTGGCACAACCTGAGACTGTTTCATCCTATCACTTGTTACTTGGGAGCAGAGCCCAACCTCACCTGGCTCTGCCCTCTTGTCAGGGGGCTGTACAGAGCAATAGCAGCCCCCTGAGCCTCCTCTTCTCCAGGCTAAGCCCTCTCAGCTCCCTCATCAGCTCCTATTCAGACTTGTGCTCCAGACCTTCCCGAGCTCCATTGCCCTTCCCTGGAGACACTCCAGCACCTCAATGTCTTTCATGCTGTGAGCAGCCCAAAACTGAACACGGGATTCAAGGTGCAGCCTCACAAACACCAAGCCCAGGGGCACTGTAGGTTCTCTCCCAAGACCCCCCAGGCTACAGTACATTTTACCAACGGATTGTTTTCACATCACCACACTGGGAGGATTCGGAGCCAGTTTTCCAAGAGGCAGTCACACCTCTTCCACCCTCAGTTGCTGGAGGCTCAAATGTCCTCTCAGTCACCGAGGTGATTGCACAATGTCAGTGCTGCTTTCCAGAAACATGGAGGAACATGCTTTTCTCTGCCTGCCAGGGGAACAGGGGTGTGGCACAATTAGTTTTAGTACATCTAGTTTTAATCTACTGCAAATAAGAAATAAACTAGCTGCTCTTTATCAAGCCGATTTGCTGCACAATGCATTCAGGTCTGTCAGCACCTATTCGTCACTCGCTAAAGAATCAATAGATAGTGGTGAATGAACCACTGATCAAGAGGTGAGACCAACCCAGCATTGAAGCTGAGCAGTACCTGCCCACCCTGACTCATTTTCTTTTGAGCTGAAGAGGATTAGTGATCTAGTGGGGGTTGGAACCCCATGGCAGGAAGGTTGGAACTACATGATCCAACAGAAACCATTCCATGATTCTATTATATGATTCCATGATATGATTCCGTGACTAGTGGCAATCCATCATGAAAGGATGCAGGCACCAGGGGCGAGAGCCTGAGCTCAACTGCAGCTCCCAAGCGAAGTTCCCATGGCACCTTTGTCACATCTTTGCTGTTTTCCAAGCAGACTCATGCAGGTTATATCTGCATTGTAGCAGAGCTGGAGAGGGACTTTGGGCAAGGGCATAGAGTGAGAGGACAAGGGGGAATGACTTCATACTGACAAGAGGGCAGGATTAGATATTAGAATATTAGGAAGAAATTCTTCCCTATAAAGGTGGGGAGGCCTTGGCACAGATTACACAGAGAAGCTGTGTGTGTCCCATCCCTGGAAGTGTTCAAGGCCAGGTTGGGTGGGGTTCTCAGCAAACTGGTCTAGTGGAAGGTGTTTCTGCCCATGGCAAGGGGTGGAATGAGATGGTCTTTAAGGTTCCACACAACCCAAACTATTCTGTGATTCTATGACTCCGAGGATCTAAAATGCTCACACTGTCCATGCAAACTCCCTTGGGCCACGGTGTTTAGATCTTGTGCCAGCCTGGGGCCTCACACTGGGTTCAGAATTCTGGGGATATTCCCCTCGTGACAGCAGCCAAGATGCCTCAGCTACCTGGGTGCAGCAATGCTGGCAGCAATGGCACTTGACCACAAGGACAGAACCACTTTGCCAGGACCCATGGGGACAGCACAGATCCTCACTGACCTTCTTTTCTGCCATCATCTAAGGATGGATGTTATCCTTCCTGCTTCAGCATAATGCCATGAAGAGGGACCTCAGAACCACCAGGCAAGACAAACTTGCTTTCCCACTTTCAGATTTGGAAACAGAGATGGCTGAGAATGGGCTGTCACACATGGCAGATATGCTCCATCTCAGGAACACTAAGGCATAGGCTAAATTGGCAGCTTGTGACTGCCGTGGTCTGATACCCGTATGTTGAAGTGAGAAAAGGAGGCAGATCTTAGTTTAGGAATAAATACAGTGATAATGCAAATGTTAATTTAGGAATCCAGTTGAAAAGAATCATTAAGTCTTATTAAGGAAAGACATTTAAGCATGAAAGAGTGAGCACAATCCTAAAATTAAAAGGTGTATAAAAAACTATTGAAAATCTACTATCTGCAAAGAAGTTAAAAGCTGAGCACCATGCTACTACAAAAATGCCATGCCAACCTAGATGATGTGACCTATTGCCCACACAGCTGAGCAGAAAAATGCAGTCTGTGAACAGCAAAAACTTGTATTGTTCTGTAAGTAGCTGTGGACACTGCTTGAGTAAAATGGGTTGCATTGGTATTTTATCAGCAGAAATTAAAACTTACCATAGCTGTTCATTCTGGTTTCAAACCATATTGTAAAAAGGGAATGGAAAAAACCCACTTACTTTTTTTTAAATTGTTTCCCCCTCTCCCTCTAACTGCCTTTTTTTCTAACTCCAGTGACTGAAGCAACACTTATGATAGATCCATCAGTGCAGTGCAAAGGACATGTGCCCACTTGCATTTTGTTCTTCACTGTGCAGAAACAATCAAAGTACAGCATCAATGAGCTGGTAACAGGAATGACTAGTTCTGATTCTTAGCTAAGTGAACTCAAATACTTTTTTGTATTCTTGGGGAGGTCTAGTGGAAGATGTCCCTGCCCATGTCAGAGGGTTGGAAATGGGTAATCTTTAAAGTCCCTTTCAACCCAAAACATTCCAGGATTCTATGATTTAGAATATTGATTTATTTATATAATTTAGATTCTATGATTTGAGCGTCAAATGCTCAAAAATTCACGAATATCATACTCATGCTTTACCAGGCAGCAGGAATTTCCCAATGCCTGTTGTAGTGAAACTAGAGCACTTGAATATATGCCTTGGGGCTTTTTTGTTTTATTATTACTATTAGTTGGTGTTCTTTTCCTTTTGGATTGCATTTCTCATTATTACCTGCTGGAAGCCTCACAACACTTAACTAACAAGGTTTTCAAAGAATGGATAATCCTCAATTTTATTAATGGAGAACAGAAGCATAAAATTGAGTCAAGCAATGCTCACACCAGGAAGTACTCAGTTACAGATCCTTGGAGCTGCCTTTCTTTCATGGTTCACATCAGCATTCAGAACAGGCTCCTCCTGCCCTAAGCTGTGGCTGCACTTTAACTGTTTCTGCACAGCAGATCACCAGGGATCCCTGTCTCCAAGGCTTTTTCAAAAAAAGCACTTTTCAGGAAGGGTTCATCAATGTAATTTGCCTGCAGCATGCAGGATCTGTGTGGAATAGGTGGCCAAACCCCCACTGTTTATACCCCTCGGTAATTATTTGCTAAACTTTGCTATAAACAGAGCAGCACTTCTGGTAACAAGTCACCAAATTAATGACCTGAGCACAGAAGGAGGCAGGAAAAGGAGAACAGGACCTTTAATCCAAATATCTGCTATAAGGAGGGTTTTGTTTTCTCTTAGTATTTAGTAGTATAATCAAAGACTTAATTTTATTAAATTCCAACTTCTGGGGGGGAAAAAATGTCTAAAAGCATTTTAATATCCCATAGTAAACTGGGGAGCAGAGGCTCCAGTGTACTTGAGCCACCATGGAGCAGGATAAAGTTAGCACAAATCATCTGATGCTACCACCAGACTGATATAAATATTTAGTTTCTGATGTACTCATCAGTAGCAGTGATGTTTTGCTTGCGTTTGTCAAATAAGGATGAAAATAAGCAAGAAAAAATACAGTCCTGATATACCTCGGAGTTGCTCAGTCAATACTTTGCTGTTGAGCTCTTGGTTGTGTGTTCACCATAATAGGATTTTAATGTTATTTGTGCATCTGGTTGTCCATATCACAGCTGAAAATAAAACAACAACACCCATTTCCAGGCTCGCAGCAGGGCTGGTAAATGCAGGCCACCTCCAGACACTGTCCTCCAGCTGACCCTGACTATCCCTTTTCTGTTTTCCTTTTTCCTTCAAGCCCTGTTTTTCCATCCCTAGATGCCAGCAAACATTTCCTTGCTTTATACCACACCTTTTGTGCAACTGTTGAACCAGTTACCTGACACTCAACAACAAAACCAAGGAGAAAACATCCCCCAAAACACCTGCAACCCCAACTACTGCCTGAATCACGGAATGGTTTGGGTTGAACAGAACCATAAGACACAATCTCATTCAGCCCCTCGGCCGTGAGCAGACACAGCTTCAGGTTGCTCCAAGCCCTGTCCAACCTGGCAATGAACACTTCCAGGGATGGGTTAGCCACAGCCTCTCTGGGCAACCTGTGCCAGGGCCTCACCACCCTCACGGGGAAGAATTGCTTCCCAGTATCTAATCTAACCCTGCCCTCTGTCAGTGTGAAGCCATTTCCTCTCGTCCTGTCACTCCATGCCCTTGTCCAAAATCCCTCTCCAGCTCTCTTGGAGCCCTTTAAGGCACTGGAAAAAGCTCTAAAATCTTCTTGGAACCTTCTCATCTCCAGGCTGAACAACCCCAACTCTCTCAGCCTCTCTCCATAGGAGAGGTGCTACAGCCTCAGAGTATATTCGTGGCTCAATTTATTTACCAGATTTATCGTATCTGATGGTCAGGGAAAGGGCCAAACCAGGTTCATTTCCGAGCAGACAGTAAAAACAGCCTGGTATTTCCTAATGCTAAACGGGGTTTAGTTTGGGTTTGTTTGGGTTTTTTTACCCTTATCTACCATAAAGATTGCTGTGCTGAAGGTGCTGAGACACCTCCCCAGCCCTGCTGCAAGCTTTCTCCCTCACGCACCAGCCTTGGGAAGGGACGAGGCTCCCCTCAGCCCCGCGGCTTGCCCCGAGACACCTCGCTCCTCCCCGCGGGGACGCCAGCGCTGGGACACACTTGTATTTGAGCTGAACGTCGGGCGGGAAGGCAAAGCTCACACACAGTGCCCTCCGTCCCGCAGGCATTCCCCCCGCGGGCGCTGAGGCATCGCGGCCCAGTCCGCGGGGTCGAGAGGCGGCGCCAGGCGGGCCAGGCCAGGCCAGGCCAGGCCGGGCGGCGATGGCGGCGGCGCGCACGGTGCTGCTGACCGGCTCCAACCGCGGCATCGGGCTGGAGCTGGTGAAGCAGCTGCTGGGCTCGCCGCGACCCCCCGCCTGGATCTTCGCCACTTGCCGGGACCCCGAGGGGCCGCGGGCACAGGTCAGTGCGGGCGGGGGGGGCGGAGGTCACACTGTCACCGCTGTCACCGGCCTGAGCAACTCGCTGCCGGCGCGGGGCTCTGCTGTTCGCACCGCGCCCTACCCCGTGTGAAAGTCATCTGAAGTGCAGCCGGCGAAGAATCGGCCGTGTCACCCCGCTGGGCTATTTTGGGCTACGCTGTATGTGATCAAAGCCGCCCCCCCGTGCCAAGGCTTGGCCCATGCGCTGCGGGCACGGGCCGGGCCGGGCCGGGCCGGGCCGGGCCGGGCTGGGCTGGGCTGGGCTCAGCGGCTGAGGCGGTGCGAGCGGCAGCGGTGCTGCTCGGGCTGGTTTTGCAGCGTCATGCTGCTCTCTGCAAAATCTGGCATCTGTTCAGAACGTGGGGTCTCCAGAAGTGGTGCCTAGTTGAGCGGCGGGATCCCCCTTTCCCCTGCTTTCCGCTGTGCTGAAATGGGAGAGACTCACACATGTTGCTTCTGGGGGGAATCGCAAAGCCTCCTACAAAGCTTCCAGCTTTTCTTATGTACAGCTTGTCTTCCTCTGCTTGCTGTGTCTCAATTACTAGCAGGGAGAAACTTCCTCTCTGATAGATCCTGGCTCCAACTGATTTGTTGCATCTTCTTGCATGTGTGTATTATTCCATCTCAGGAGGAATCCCAACCAACCCAGGGGTGCCTGTCTCCTGCTGTGGTTGGTGCTGGGTCAAAGCTAGGTCAGCTCTCTTATTTTTGCCCAATGTTCTTTTCTCCCACAACTTGCAGGACTTGGGCATTGATGAGATCAGGGACTTTGTGCAGGGCTTTGTGCAGTTTCTCCACGAGGTTGTCTATGTGCATTTCTCCTAACCAGGGGGTACTTCCCTAAGCCTTGTCTGGCTATGGTAGGGTGAGGGCAGTGTTTTCAGGGTGCTGCTGAAGTCCATGACCACAGGACATTGAGGACAGAGTATTGTTTTCCTTCATGCTGGTGCCACATTGCCCCTCCTGTGATCCCTTTGTGCCCAGATCAGGTGTTGGGGTGAGGGAGGCTCCAGCTGAGATGGTATGAGGCTGTTGAGGCAGGCAGTTGGGAAAAACAGGAGAGGAGAAACATCTGTTGGCCACCACAAACAAATTAATGGAATTTACATAATTTCCTGTGCCCAGGGCTAATGTGGGAACATGGGATCTGGTGTGAGAGCCTATAACTGATGGTGAACTGCAGCCAGTGCCAGCAGCTCTGCTGCTCCATGTTCCTCTCACAAGAAACCACCGATTTGTGTTTCTCCTGTGGGCATGTTTGGAAGAGGTTTTTAGTTCCAAAAGCAATCCTTTTGGGCATATCAAACAAGGTGGTTCAGTTTCTCTTGTCTGAAACCTGCCTTAGTTGGAGGCTCAGAGCAAAGAGCTGTTACAGCTCTTTCCTTTTTGGAAAGAGCTTCTGAATCCTCTACTGTGTGAGTTGGCACAGGCAGGCAGCCAGGACAATCGATGGCTAAAATACAAAGAGTAGATTTATTTCTGTTATCTCACTAACCAGGGGATCCCTGAAGCAACACCAGGCAGGTACAGAGGTACAGGAGACACAGGTACTGTTAAGATCCATGCTAGTGGATCATTGGCTGCTGTTTCCATGGTTTTTCAAGGGTTATTCCCAGCTGTAAGGTCACTTGAATGATTTCACATCAGTCTTCAGCTTTTAACCCATTCCTCCCGATATCCACATGTGGTGGAAAGCAACCCAAAAAAATGTGCAAAGTGGTTAATTTCACTTGAGTGGGTGAGATGTAGTGTCCAGAGCAGAGTGAATCTGGGATTGGGCTATCCAGATGGGATTTCCCCAAAGGTCAAATCTGATGTTGGCACTCACAGCTGTTCCTCCTCCACCTCAATTCCAGTAGCCTTCAGGAGACACTTCTGGCTGTATCCGCAGCCAGTTCACATAATTTCCCTGGTAAGCTGGTCCTTCACAGTTTGCTCTCATCCTTTCTGTGGCTCTGGCTGGGCTGTGCACGACCCTTTGGAAGAGTGACCAGAGCATCTTGCAGTCGTGGCTGTGTTGTGCTCTGAGCATGTGCACATTGCTTTGTGCAACCTAGGAGAAGCCTGAGAACCAAGGCAGATCCCCAGCCCAGCTGTTCACAAGCACTGAGTAACATCTGGAAGATGTTTCCCTCAGCATGGGCCATTGCTTGCCCCCCAGGATGATGCTTGGCATCACCTCTGTCTCACACTGATTGTTTCCGTCTCTTTTTGTAGGAGCTGAGAGATCTGGCATCCAAACACCCAAACCTGGTTCTTGTAAAGCTGGGTAGGTGTGCTCTGCCTCTGAGCTGGTAAATTTGTGACTGCCAGCCATGCTTGCCCCATTTCTCCTTCCCTCCCTCCTTCCCTTCAGGCTGTACATGGGGATCCAGTTCTCCAGCGCTGCTTCAAGTCCTGCTGCCAAAAGCCCAGCTTCTCCACACCTGTCTCAGTCTCAGTATCCCGTTCCTTGGAGCCTCCTTGCTCCATGGCCACAGGACCAGGATGTTCTTGAGACCCATCCTGGGCAACCCCTGGCTCCCCCAGCTGAGTGGCCACATCCTTGCTCTGCCTTGATCCCAAGTCCTAGCAAGACCAGGAGGGCTCTGGGAGGAAGGCAGCTCTTGTGGAAATGCTGTAAGATCAGCCCAGAGCTTCAGCAGGAGCAGAAGGATCTTGCAGAGCCATCCCACAGAAGGTCCCAGTATAGCTCCCTTGGGGACCTGTTCCCCCCAGAGACTGCCCTGGGTTCTCCAGAAATTGGTCAGACGTGGACTTTGGAGGCGCTGGCTGCTGGGGGCTGACCCTGCATGGGAGTCACAGCAGCGCTTTGCCCCCACGGTGGGCTTTGCCCTGTGGGAACCTTCCTTCAGCTGCCGGCGGAGGGGCGGAGGAGGCAGTGTTGGGATGAGCCGGGATGTGCGGGTGCACGGAGCTGGTTTTGCAGCACCATCTGGTGCCCACGGAAGGAAGGGCCACGCGGATTTCCTCAGCATCTTCCCCTCCCTCTCCTCCCCAGCACTCCCGTGGCTCTCAGACTGTTCTCTCGCACTGCAGATGTCGAAAACCCCTCTGCTATCACCGATGCAGCGAAGGTCGTGGAGGGGAAGCTGAACGGGATGGGGCTGAACCTGCTGATAAACAACGCCGGCATCTACACCCGCACGGCCTCGCTGGAGACAGTCGACGCTGAGGACATGGTCAGGACATACAAGACCAATGCTGTGGGGCCAATGCTGGTGGCCCAGGTATGGATGAAGCTCTGGAGATGAAATTTGTCCAAGTTTAGGGTATCCCGGGCTGTCCGAGGTCATGACAGAAATCTCGGAGGGCTTTGCCAAGTCTCTCAGTGCTGCACAATGGAGAGCTAGGGCTGCTCTTCCAGGCTAAGCCCTCTGTAGCCCCTCTGAAATGTGCAAGGCTATCTGGGAGCAGGCAGGATCACTGCAGCAACACCTGGGCTCTCCTGACACCCTGCAGTTCTTCTTCACCCTCCCTGGGCTGCAGTTGCCATAAGTGGGGCTGGCATGAGGCACAGGTGTCCCACAAGGTTGCTTCTCCCCAGGCCTTCCTGCCTCTGCTGAAGAAGGCTGCCCAGGAAAGCAAAGAAAAGGGCCTGAGTTGCAGCAAGGCAGCCATCATCAACATCTCCACCATCTTGGGGTCCATCAAGAAAACGCCTGATTCTTTCTTCCATCCTGTCATCTCCTACCGCTGCAGCAAGGTATGGAGACTGGTGACCTGCCCCTGCTCCTGAGCTCCGTGGGACTCAGAGCTGCCTTTGCCAGGCCTGATCTCAGGGGATCACCTGGGATCAAGAGTTGGAGGGACGTCCCAAGCTCCTGGGGCATCTCCATGTCCGCCCAGGGGAGACACACACTGTCTCTTGAAGACCTGGCATTGCTTTTTCTCCCTCACCAAGAGGCAGCAATGGGAAGGGAGCCTGGTTCGTGGACCTTTTGCTGTCCATGTCTGATGCTTCCTTCCTCCCTCAGGCTGCCCTCAATATGCTGACCGTGTGCCAGTCTCTGACCTACAAGGAAGCTGGGATCCTCTGTGTGGCACTGCACCCTGGCTGGGTGAAAACAGACATGGGCACCCAGGAGGTGAGTTCTGGCTGAGCAGGTCAAAGGGGGAACCCATGAGTGGGACACAAGCCTACAAACCTGCACAGAAGGTGGCTCAGGTGGCCAGGATGGCTCTCTTGAGGGGGAATCCACATGAAAATGAGCTGTCTCTTGGGCTCCAAGCTGCCCACATCTGTGTTGGGTCACTGCAGAACATGGGGATACTATCTGGGAAGTAGCATCAGCACATATCAGAGTGAGCAGGCTGCTTGCTCAGGGGGAAAAGGGGCTTTGGGCAGCCTGGAGGTATGCAGAGAACATGAATCTGAGAGAGCAGGGAGGAGAGGAGCAGGACCATTCCATCCTGTGCCCTCTTCCTTGAGGAGCTACAAGTCCATAAAGCTTCCACTCACCCTCCAGGATCCACGTTTTGCAGTGGGGTGGTCCCTGCAGCACTGGAGTTTTGAGAAGGCTGCACAAAGCATCCAGTTTGCAGCAGGGATCTCTTCCTGTTTGGTTAAACCTGTGGCTGGCTTCCCAGCCCAAGCCACCTCCATCCAAGCCAGCCGTGCAGATACCCAACCATCTTCCCACATAGTGGACTTGTCCCGGCTCCCGTGGCTCTCTGCTCACTCTGAGTGGAAGGAGCTTTGCTGTCACTGACCGTGAGCCAAGCAGGTGCTGCTGGATGGCCTGGAATGACGGTGCTATCTCATTGTGCCCTTTGCAGGCTGACCTGACAGTGGACACAAGTGTGCGGGGGCTGTTGTCTGTGCTGCCAATCCTTTCTGAGAAGCACAGCGGGACTCTGCTCAACTGGGAAGGTAAAGCTATCCCCTGGTGACTACTCTATGTCCCTGTGAGGACTTCCTCGGTGCCCCAGGACTCCCTGAGTGCACAGGAGCACCAGGGTGCTCAGCTCTCTGTGGTCTGCAAGGGACCTGCTTGGGACTCCAGTGTGTGTGATCCCTGGGTGTGACTCCAGGGTGTGATCCTTGCCTTCACCTTGCTAATAAATAAAGTCAATTAGTACCTGTGCCTTCTCCCAGCTGCAATGTCCCCTCTCAGACTGTCTTGCCCCTGCAAAAAATAGCCTGGTATTAATGGTGGAGCTCGATGATCTTGGAGGTATTTTTCCAACCTAAATGATCCTGTGATCTCAGCAGTCTGCCTGCCTTGTCTGCTCTGAGCTGAAGGGAGCTCCCAGGGGACATGGAACCCACCCAAAGCTCTGATGTCCTCCGTGGCTGCAGAATGTGCCCAGGTCTGCCTGGTCTGTGCCATGCTTCCACCAAAGCATGGTGCCTTTGCCATAGATTTCTTGGGGTGACTTTGTGCTGGACATGGTGTCTTCAGGAGCAGCCTCAGGGCTGGAATGGGAAAACCAGGCACTATAGCCCAGTTCTTCAATCCCAGGCAGGTCACTCTTCCTGTAGTGGTACCCCTGGGTGGGGGAAATCTGGTCCCATGGGGGATCACAGCATGGGAATGGTACTTTTGTGGGATAGAGAAGATAAGAACCTTAATAAGATGGGCTGGGCAGCCCTGGACTGCATGAGTTTGCCCAAGAAGTGGTATCAGCCCCAAAGAAATGGATTTTGGGGTGGTGTTGGGTTTTCTCAGGAGGTTTTGCCCCTTATGGAAAGAGCTTCTCTTAAAGAACCATGGCCAAAAGGAGCCAGGACTCTTGCAAAACCAGACCTGGTCTCAGGTGGGCAGAGCAACCTGGCCTGCAGGACAGGCAACCCACCCTGCTGCTTCCCTCAGAGACCACCAACTTTTCTTTCTCATCTGGAGGACCAACTGAAGCATCCAGGTCCCTCTGGGTCTGATCTTTTCTGGGGTTGTACCTTTTCCTGGAGTGGGTGCTTGCCTGCCACTACTGGCTTTCCTGGGAATCTTGAGGCCATGCCCCACCTGGCTGTGCCAGAGGAGGCGTGTTCCCCATGCCCAGGCTGACATGCCCTCTTCCAAATCTGTGCTGTGTTTTCCTAGGTCCTCAGGATCCAGCACTCCCAGCAATGCTGCAGGGAGCCATACTCACATGAGGCACCCACTGCTGCATGGCTGCCCCTGCCAGGGAGACACTGAGCTTTATGAAGCCTCAGCTTCATCCTCAGGGGAGCTCTGAACCATCTGGGCTCTTCCACCAGATCCAGCTGCCTGGTTTCCCATGTAAATGCTTGCTCTTTTCTTTCTCAGCTCTTATCTGTGGCTGGAGGAGTCAGTGCCCACTTGGGCACCTCCCCATCAGAGCTGTGATGGCAGCAGGAGGAGGAGAATCCCTGGGAAGGAATGGCTGAAGGACAGGAGTGTGGGTGAAGGGCCTGATCCTGCCATGCTCAGCCCAGTGCTGGCTCAGAGACCCAGCCAAGCCTCCCCCGAGTGCCCTCCCTGCCCCTTGGCAGAGGCTCTCCTGCCCCAGTTACTTCACACAAGCCAGCTGGAGCCCAGCCAGTCACCACGGGCTGGCTCCATGCCCATCTCTCTCCATGTTTCTCCCTTCTGTCCCATGCCACATGCTGGATCCTGGGAGATGAGCAATGCCAGACATCCCACCATGGATTGCTGACAGCTTCTAGCCACCATCCCCCTCGTGGTCATTGCCAACCCCATGAGATGTGTGTAACTGCGCCCTTGGGAACATGGGGAGAGACAGGACTGCTGACAGCTGGGACAAGCTCTGTCAGCCTGGGACATCGCCTGGGACATTACCTGGGATGTGGTCAGGTCACCTGGGGTGTGGGCAGCACTGTGTTCTGAAGGTTGGAGGAGGAGGAGGAGTGGGAAGCTCTGCAGGTGGAGTCCAGTCTGGCAGTACTGACACAGCTGGTGGGGCCAAGAACTAACCCCAGGGCACTGCTGGACATTGAAGCAAGTGGAGCATCCATAGGAATCCCAGTGCAGTGGTTTTCCCTTCCGGTGCTAGGAAAACAGACTAATTGCTATGCAAATCCAAGTGGAAACAGGCCAGTTTTCAAGCCAACAGGAGACTGGGGCAGGAAAACCCGGCAGGAAAACCCAGCCTGGACCCCTCTCTAAGAGCTGGGATTCACTCCTGGTGAGTGCTTTCCTTCACAAGTGCAGCCAGCTGCTCTCCAGGAGCCCATCCTTCCACCCTCTGGGACAAGGCTCATCCCAGGGAGCACATGCTGGAGCTGAGCCACCAGGGACCATGCCAGCCATGGTAACTTAGAGGCCAGGGACCCCATAGCACCTTAAGGTGCTCCAGGACACATGTTCTTCAGGAAGCCTCAGTGAGAGGGCAGACGGGCAGGTCTCCCTATTCAAATGCCTGCCAAGTGGTGTTGGCTTTTCCTTTGCACAAGTTCCGGGTGTTTGTGCTCACGGAGCTGATTATCTCCCTGTTTCCTCTCCTGCCTGATGTTTCCTGCCTCCCTCCCTCCCTTTTGCTGGCTTTGCCCTTTGTGTCAGGCTCATTTCCTGGCTCTGGGAAGTGTCAGACCTCAGCGTCCCCCCTGCCCACTGGGATGGTAACATACAGCCCTGTGTCCTTTCACTGGGTGTGGTACAGTGCCCCAGGAGACACTTGAAATCCCAGCTCCACCTGACCAGCTAGCTGCTCCTTGGGAGCACAGGCAGGCTCAGAGAGAGAGTAAGGGTGATTTAGGGTGATTTTAGCAGCTGATCCACATCTATTCTGAAGCTGGGGTACAGGTGCTAACTGGACCAGTGTTGGTTCCATCAGTGGGGAAAGCTGGACAATCCCTTGGGGACTCTTCCTGAGGCTGCACAACAGTATGGGAACATGTCTGGGGACTTTCAAGGACCATGGGTAGGGAAGTTGTCACCCAGAGCATCTCCGACAGACTCCACCAGCCCCTTTGGAGGCATAGTAATATATTGGGGCAAACATCTCTCTACTCAGGGAGCCGAGTAGCTCTCCAGGCTCCAGGGACTGACCTCAATAGTGGGGAAAGCCTGCATTTCCCAGGGTCTTCCAGCAGCTGCCTTATTCCACACCAATAGCCACTGCCAAAGAGTTGTTGCACCAGGAGCTGGCATCAGGCAGGTCTGTGGGTTGGGATAGGAGCAGTGAGGACATCGGGAGTCCTGACCTGACTTACCAGGATCAGGGCAAGACCCATTTTGGGAGACACCCTCCCATACCCGAGTGGTGCAAATGGCAGCAGGCAGAGCGTCAGTGAAAGGCAAAGCCTGCTACAGGAGGAGAGGGTCAAAAAAAGGAAACGGAACGGAAAAGGGCTGCTCCTGTGACAGCGATGCAGCTGCGGAGGTGGAGCAGCAGGCAGGTCACAAACAGCCGCACACGAGGAAGTGCTGGGACACCAGCCAGCGTGGCCAGGCTGCAGCAGCTCCAGGTGCAGCAGATCTTTGCGGGGAAGGATCAGGAGCAGAGGCAACCAGAACTGCAGGGACCTCAGCCAGGACCTGGATATCCCCTTTGCAGGAGTCGTCTTCCAGCCAAAACTTCCTTCTGCCAAGGTGTGGGCACTGTCTGTGATGTGGGGGGATGGGGCAGCAGGACGGTCATGGTGGGGACCACGTGCTGGGTGGCACCGCGGTTCTGGGGCTCGGAGCCCTTGGTGGCCATTCCCAGAGCCACCAAGCAGTGGGAAACACTGATGCTGGGAAGGCTGGATTGTCTGGGAGTGCAGGGTTTGGGGGATGCTGGGGTCCAGGGCTGCCATCAAAGCACAGGGACCCAACTCAGGTCCATGAGAAATGGGACTCTGGAGGAGGAACGACCCAGTCCCTGCAGCACCAGGGCTGCTGAGGAAGCCGAGTGGGACCAGCAGATAATGTGCTGAGGCTTCCTCTGGCACAGCTGCAGCTGCAGGGCTGGGGTTGCTCCATCCCTATCAGCCCCTGCAGAGCCCTGTGCATCCCTTCTCCCTCCCCTGTGTTATTGTTTGCCGGGAGGAAGCAGCTCACCAAGTTCCACCTCAAGCTTTTATTAACCCACTGGTGCCTGCCCTGATGCTCTCCACTCCCATCAGCCAGAGCCAGGCAGGCTCCATGTCTGCCCTGGGAGGATGGTTTGGTACCGGGAGCTTGCTCCAGGCTTTACCTCCCTGGCAACCAGCAGCACTCCTTGACTCATCTCCCCAAAGCCATACTGTCACCCACAGGTCTCCCTTTTGCAGAGGGCAGACACTGTCATTATCACCTCCAAGGCTCTGAAAGCTTTAGATGCCAATGCTTCCCTCCTTCCTCTCTCTTCCCCTTTTTAGCTGGTCGGATTCTGCCTCACACTTCCTCTGGAAGCCCCCTGGTCTGCTGCGGGGGCACCATGGAGGCAGCAGCTTTACCAGCTTCACACAGAATTAACCCAAACCCCTAATAAGGGATTTGGAGGAAATCCATCTTGGGGAAGAAAACTGCAGCACTTCACCAGCTTCGTTTGACGGGCTGGGATTTAATCAAACCCCGGGATCTCCAGAGCTGCTCCTTGGGGAAGTGGAAATCAGAACATCTCGGCAGCCTTCTCTAGATTGTCATCTTCTCACACAACTGAGCTCTGCCAAATTGCCCCCCTTCTCATCTGGCAGAGAGGAGACATCAGTGTCCCATCAGCACAGGCTGGGCTGTGCCCTCCCTGGTGATGACCACCGAGGGACACCTTTCCTGAGCATCAGTGTTCCTGTGGGAGCAGAGGTAGGTCACCCACTGCTGAGCCTGATGGGGTGATGCAGAGATGCTCTGTGTCCCCTGTGAATACACCACAGATGTTGATGTGCCCATCACATGCCCCAGTGTCCCCTGTGCACCCCCGGAATAAACCAGAGGTTTGCCTGCTCCATGCCCTGGGGCCCTGGCACAGCCACACCCATGGATCTTCAGAAAAAAAACCTGTTTGGGAGCACAGGAAGGTGCACCCATGGGTCACTGAGAGGTGCTGCCCTTCTTCCCACAGCTGGGCTCTGCCCACGCCTTTGTCCCCAGCGGTGCCTGCAAAAGAGATAACGCTGCCAGAGTGATCCCTTGGCTGCAGCACCCAGTCCTGCTCTGCAGGGTCCTGCCAGGGGTTTGGAGCAGGTCAGCCTCTCCCTGCCCATCCCATGGCACCAGCTGGGCCTGAATTTCCAGCTCTTGCAGAACATGTTCCCGGGTGGCTGCACTTGGAGCTGGCTCTGTGCCGAGATGCCAGCATGCCTGTGAGCATGTGGGGGAGGCTGTGGAGATGGCAATGGGGTTCAGCTGCCCAGGGCATGCCATGGTCTGGGGCAGGCTTCCTGCTGCTGTCTGCAGGACAGGAATTACTAGAGGGGTCATCTCCTTGGTCCCCAGCATGTTAGCAGACAAATGTATCTGTTCCAACATGGTGAGTGGTACAGGGACTTCAGGGATATCCTGGAGATCAGCAGGTATCCATGCTATCCCCTCTGGCCACATTGGTTTTGCCCCAGCCTTTGCCAGACATGCAGAGTGACATGGCCAGAATGCCCACTCTGGACCCAGACCTGTCCCCTGGAGCATGCTTCCCCCCTTCTTGTCTCGAGGGAGTGGAGTTAGACCCTGAGATGGCACGAACAAGGATCCCAGCTCATTCTGATGAGTTCTCTCCCCCATGTCCCTCTCCTTGGAGCCAGGGAAGTGACGCTGGGGAGGAACTTGGCTCCTCTTGTTTGTTATTACAGGATAAAGTTACCCTTTAAAGCAGAGCCAGTGCTGTCAGGGCTGCATACCATCCGGGAACATCGCTCCTTCCAGCGGCTCCACACACTTCTGGTTATTGTGCTCACACGGAGCCAGCCCAGCCCTGGTCACAGCGAGGGGGATGCAGGTGGGAGGGTAGAAAAGGAGCCTCCAGGCTCTTTACCCACCCTGGGAAAGTTGGGAGCAAAGGCAAAAGGCCTCTCTCCAGAGAGGGAGAGCTTTTCTGACTCCGGGATATGTGGAAAAGAGCATGGGCTGGGAGTAATGAAAGGGAAGGGGGAGCTGGATGTGGTCGGGGTGTTCTTGGATTTCTGTTGTCTTCTGGGATGCTGCCCTCTCTCCAGCCCAGCTGGGGACCCTCTGAATAAAGCAGACTGCTGGTTCCCACTGTGCACAGGCTGGATAGTGGCATGCAGTTGGCACCCATCTCACCACCCCACAAGTCCAGCGGCAGCTTGGCATCTTTGGCAATGTGCAGACAGGAAGAGGGCTGGCTTCTCCTTTGAGCTCCAGCCTCTGTCCCTGGGGGTCTCAAATCCAGGGGACCCCCCTCTCATGTGAGCTGGCACCCCAGGAGACACCTCAGCACCCTAAGGCTTTGCAGACATAGGGATTTCTCAGCGGCAGCCTGAGCACCCCACCCATGCTAGACCCTCTGGAGGGGACTGGGGGTTTGGTGAGGGTTTGGCCGCCCCACACTGAGCCCTGACGTGCCTGTGGGGTGGAGGGGAAGGAAGCTGACCCGGTGGAGCTGAGCCAGGGAGAGCTTCCTGGCAGTGAGCTCCAGCCTCCAGTGCCTTCCGTGCTGCCTCAGATGGCTCCAAGCAGGATGGAAAGCAAGCAGAAGCTGCACGAGCCTTTTCCAGCTATTCCCCAGCCTGGCATCCACCGGCTCTGCCGCTCAGGAGGCAAACGCCAGCTGGGGCCCTGACACTGCCACCTCAGTGGGGTGTCGAGGGAAGCCTGACTCATCCCCAGCAGGAGAATCTGAGACTTGCACATGTAAACAGAGCCAGCCCTCGCACGCCAGGACATGTGACAGATACAGGAGAGACCGGCTGGAGCCATAGCCTCGGGCTGGTGGCATTCACACATGTTCTAGAGGCATGACCGAGAGCCGCCCTGCTCAGGAGCATCACTTGGGTGGGGAGGATGTGGCAGGATCCCTGCTATCGGCATGTCTTCCCTCTGCTACCCCTACCCCACCAGGGGCTTTTAGCAGCTGATTTTACTCTGGGTCTGCCTGTTTGACTGCCACTGCTTTCCTCCAGGGACACTCTTCCCAGTACAAACCCATTTGGAGTAACAGCTTGGGAGAGGTAGAATAGGTGCAGGATGACCAGGGCAATGGTGCTGTCAACATCTCTGGAAGTATTAAAAAAAACGCATGGATGTGGCATCTGGAGACATGGTTTAGGGGTGGGCTTGGTAGTGCAGGGTTAATGATTGCACTTGGTGATCGTAGAGGTCTTTTCCAACCTTAATGATTCCATGATTCTATGAGAGAAAAGCACCTGAGATGCTACTGCACTGTGCCAGCTCCTGGAGCAGAGTGCAGCTTGTGGTGTCAGGAGGTCTCCCTGCATCTTCTGCCGGGATGGAGAGAGCATGGAAGTGCCAATCTCAGAGCTCAGAGGCTCACAAATGCTTGTTCCTATCCTGGGAGCACGGATCACTCAGAAACCGCCTGGTTATTCAACACACTCTCAAGCACGTGATTTCCCTTGGGTTTAGATGTGCCGTGCTGTGGGCTCTGGGCTGGGAGAGCTGTAGGCCAGCCGGGAGAGGAGATATCCCAGCCACTTCCTATCCTTGCTTACCCTGCACAGCCGGTTTCATTTCCTTAATCCCCATCCCAGCATTTTCTCTGTTGTTTTCTTTGGAGGGGAGGGAGCTTTGCTGGAGGCTGGTGCTCACTGCAGGAAGCACTTTCACGCTCTGGGAGACCAGCGTGGGTGCCCACTGGCTGTTTCCAGATGGATTCACTCTGCTCTTGAGTGTAATAAGGGTTGCTCATGGCGGGACAGGGACCCCACCTCAGCACTGGAGTGGATCAGGGTGTGTGTGGGTGCACTGCTTGGGAGGACCATATTTACATGCATTTGCATACAGCTCTGCCAAATTTGCAGACTCAGCCCTGCCAAAACACCTCGTGCTCCAAATGGCCTTTTGCTCTCACATCCTTACAGCACCAGCTTTGGGGCAATGTATTCCTACCTCAGCCAACTTGATGGGCCAAGCTTTGCTCCACCTGGTGTGATGTTGAATCCTCAGGCTGCTGACACCTCTGCCGTGGTCCAGCTGTGCCTGTTGCCCTGCCACTGGCTACGTCTACTGGGCTGGGCTGGTTTCTGGGCTTGCCCACAACCTCAGCCTTCCTGTTCAGTGTTGGACAATGCCAAGGGACTGTAGGAATCTTGTGAATCATGGATACTTTTGGAGTGATCCTGCGGGTGTGTGCATGAGATGGTTCCTGCTGTGCCTAGGTGGGGATGGTTGCCTGGTTGCAGGAGCTGGAGTGGTCCCAGGGGATGTTCAGCCCTGCAGGCTGAGCTGGCATAGGGGTTGGAGGTGCTGCCAGCCACCTTCCCTGGTGGAGTAGGGAGTTAGGAGGGGGGACAGCTGGCTGGTGGCCGGAGAGTCTGGACCAGTGCTGCTCGGCAGCTCCTTGCCCTTCTGGTCCATGCTGGGGCTGGACCTGACGAAGTCACAACCTGCATGTCCTGGCTTTGCTGCAAAGCCCTGACCCGGATTCCAGATTGCTGGCCAGAGTCTGGGACAGCTGACCAGCATCCAGTGCTAGCCAACACCGAGTAGGTTTGTGGCCACTCTGGGGATATCCTGTCTTCCCTTTTCCCAGCCCCATGGGCAGGCAAAGTGCTGGGACAGGCGATTCTGCCCCATGGAAAAGGACAGGCTGGGTCAGGGCTGTGCCCCAGCCTGCTGCCGATGTGTGCTGGCCCCGAGTGTGTCGGGGAAGGTTTTCCAGCAGAGCTCAGAGGACCTGCTGGCACAGCCTTTCTGTGCTGCCGGCCAGTTCCCAAGCATGGCCAGAGCTCCGTTGAGTCAGCTGGAGCTGCAGCTCACATTGCTCATGCTGCATCAGCACTGCCCTGGCTCCCTTAGCTTTTTCCCAGGTTGAGTTCCCCAAAAATGCACAGCTGAAGGGATGCAGAGCTCAGTGCTGGGATGCCAGATGCTCATCTCCGAGGTGGTGGCAGGGATGGTGGCAGGGATGTGGCAGGCTCTCTGGAGGCACCTCAGCTGCTCACAGGGGTGGTGGCCGGGCTCCGAATATGCTCAGCATGAGTGGCTGTCCCAGTGCAAGCCTTGGAGCCCTGGCCTGTGTGTGCTGCCTTGCTCCAGCGCTGAGCAGGAATGCTGAGCATGCAGCAGCTCCAGCCTGGAGCCAAGGGCTGGCCTCCAGCCCTCCAGAGAGAGGGGAGAGGAAGACGTGGCTCCAGGCCCAGCCTGCAGTGAGAAGAGCAATTTGGGCAGAGACCCACGGTGCAGGGCTCTGCTGACAGCTCAGACCTTTCTCCGCACCGCAGCAGGCAGCTGCAGACAGCTGGCATAGCTTTTGCTGGAGCTGCCAGGAGCACAGGAATGTGCTTGGAGTGGTCCCGGGTCACTAGGCTCTGGAGAGGTGCGATCCTGTGCTGGGAGGAGCTCACTAATGCCAGCTGGTTCTCAGACTGGGTGCCCTTGGGCTTGGGGACTCCTGCCTGCACCAATGCCCAGCTTCCCAACACCAGACTGCCTCAGTGACAGGAATCCAGGAGTATCAACACCTATGCTGGGAGGCTAGCCCAGGAGTATCTGTATCCACAATGAAAGGATTAAACCCAGGAGTATCCATCCATATCCATGCTGGCAAGATTAACCCCGGAGTATCCATATCCATAATGAAAGAGTTAAACCAAGATTATCTGCATCCATGCTGGGAAGGTTAACCCAGGAGTATCTGTATCAATGCTGGGGGGGTTAACTCAGGATATCCATGTGCATGCTGGGAAAGTTAACCCAGGAATATCGAAATCCATGCTGGGAGGTTTAACTCCTGCCTGCCTGCAGCCACCACTCCTCCATAAATCCAGGGGGGAGTTTTGGAGGGCAGGCAGACCAGGGGTGCTGCCGGAACTCAGGCAGGAGCCTGTCCTTGTTTTTGTTTGCCAAGATGGTCCGTGCTGAGCAAGCTCCCAGTACAGCCAGTGCCATGTGCCAGCCCTGACCTTGGCACAGGGAGTACTTGGCTCCACAACCCAGCCTGGCAGGGCAGGCAGGCGTGTGGCCGAGGGGAGGGTGCAGTCCCCTCTCCCAGTGTCTGCAGGGGCATAGCTGCTCCCCAGCAGCAACCAGGAATGCGGTTTTACCTTGGGATGGTAGTGCATGGGTAAGCAGAATGTGGTGGTATGGGTCAGTCTACCTACAGGCACCCAAAGTTTTACTGAGGAGATGGTCAAATCCTGGAACAGACTTCCTGAAGAGATGGTCGATGTCCCCAAGCCTGCCAGTGCTTAAGAGGCATTTGGACAGTGCCCTAAACAACATGCTTTAACTTTGGGTTAGACCTGAAGTGCTCAGGCACTTGACCCCGATAATCCTTGGAGGTCACTTTCAACAAAAAATTTTCAGTGGTGGCACCATGCCCAGGGTGTGAGTGGGATCCAGACCCCCACTCGATCCAGGTGGGATGCTGGATCAAGGGATGACAGTGTGCCACAGTGGTGCTGACTATGCCAGGCACATGGTGGGTCACCCTGGTGGGACAGGGACAGTGTGGCACTGGGACCTGGGTTGTAGAATGGATTGAGAGCAGCCCTGAGGAGAAGGACTTGAGGGTGTTGGTTGGCAAGAAGCTCAACATGAGCTGGCCATGTGCACTGGTAGCCCAGAAAGCCAAACGTATCCTGGGGTTAATCGTCAGCAGCATGGGCAGCAGGTTGAGGGAGGGGATTCTGCTCCTCTGCTCTGCTCTGGTGAGATCCCATCTGCAGCATTGCATCCAGTTGGGGGTTTCTAAAATAAGAAGGATGTGCACCTGTTTGAGTGAGTCCAGAGGAGGCCACAAAGGTCAGGAGCTCAAGATGCTCAGAGGTCAGGAGCATCTCTGCTGTGGAGACAGGCTGAGGGAGTTGGGCTGTTCAGCCTGGAGAAGAGAAGGCTCCAGGGAGACCTTAGAGTCCCTTCCAGTACCTAGAAGGGCTCCAAAAGACCTGAAGAGGGACTTTAGACAAGAGCATAGAGGGAAAGGACAAGGGGCAATGGCTTCAAACTGACAGAGGGCAGAATTACATTGCATATCATGAAGAAATCCTTCCCTGTGAGGTTGGTGAGACCCTGGCACAGAGTGCCCAGAGAAGCTGTGGCTGCCCCATCTCTGGAAGTGTTCAAGGCCAGCTTGGATGAGGCTTGGAGTAACCTGGTCTAGTGAAAGGAGTCCCTGTTCATGGCAGGGGGTTGGAACCAGATGGTCTTTAAGGTCCCTTCCAACCCAAACCATTCTGGGATTTATCAACCACATGGCTTGGTAGATCCTTGCAGCCTCTCCTTGTTGGCCTTTTGTCTTGGCTTTTCCTTGGTGGCCTCAGGACCTGCTGTCCTCTGTCCCAGCTTTGCATCACTTCTCTGTCCCTGTAACCAGGCCAGCCTGGAGAACTGGGCTGAGAGCTGGGACACCCTGGTTCTCACCGAGCAACCTTGGCAGCAATGCTCTGCTCCTTGGTGTGGCCCCAGGAGAGTGAGAGTGGTGCAATGATTTCCTTGTCAGTGATATTACCCTGCTCCACTGGGGTCCCGGACCTGATGATGGTCTAATTAGTGTTTCTGCCTCACAGGGCTGGCGGGAGCACTGCGCTGCCTCGTCCTTGCATGGAGGATGTCTCACCAGGGCTGCAAAGGCTCCAGTCCCATTTAAAACTGGGTCGACTCAGCTGGATCTAGGACAGGTAGGAGAAAGATGGTCTTGGGAGAAAGGAGAGGAGTAGGGTGCTTCCCCCCAACAGGCATGTAGCTTCCTCACCTCTCCACCTTCAGGGATGCTCAGAGGTGTCAGAGTTTAGGAAGTGGACTGGCAGTTGTGGAAGCAACGCCGTGTGACTGTGGCATCCCTTGGGTGACAGCCTGCATTTACACTGGGGCTGCCTGTCCCTTAGCTGGGGAAGCTGGGAGCGCTCCTCTGCTCCTTCTCCATGGAGGCTGGAAGCTGGAGGGATGGGGAATGTGGGTCAGTGCCAGTGCTTGCTCCCCCAGAGTGGACTTGCCGATCGGTAGAGGTCCGAGCTTGGCTCAGCTGGATGCAGGAGCTGTGGGGGGAGGGCAGGGTAGGGTGCTGGGTGTCATAGAGCTGTGAGCAAGGATGTTTGGCTGTTCCCTCTGCCACCGACTGACTGCACAGCCTTGGTCGTGTCACTTCACTGCCGGAATGTGAAACATGCCAGGGGTCTGTCAGGGAGCACTGAAGCCCGGGAGGCTGTGGTGGCCCTTCTGGGGGGAGAAGGGGGTGGTGAGGGAAGAGGTGTTGCTCCAGCCATTGCTTCCCTGGCAAGGGGAGGCTGTGGGCACTGTGTGCAGCAGGAAGGCAAACAGCCCGGGGCCAAGCAAGCCAGGCTGTCCCCACTCCTCTCGCCCCGGGGGAGGTGGGATCCTGCTCCAGCTCATGGTGGGGCTTGTGGATTCCCGGGGAATGTTGATGGGACGGCGGGTCCGAGACCCCCGCAGGGCCGTGGCGGCGGTGGCAGTGTCGGTGTCGGTGGTGGCGGTGGTGGCGGTGGTGGCGGTGGTGGCGATGGCGGTGATGGCGGTGGCGGCAGCGGTGTCGGTCGCTTCGGGGAGGGAGGTGCTCCCGTCCATGCAGCTGCCATTGGCGCTGGCTGGGCCGTGGTTTCCTGCCGAAATCACATGGCTCCCGCGTTTCCATGGAGAGAGCCGGGGTGGGCGCTGCCAAGAGCCTGCACGAACTCCCCGCTTGCTCCCGTCCATGGGAGTGGAACAAAGGGGATGCACCGAGCCAGGCCCGCTTTCGCCCCGCGCCTCGTCCCCCGCCTCTCTTGGGACATGTGAGTGCCACCCGCACCTCCGCACCCCGCGGTCACGGGGGGTCGGGGGGAGCGGGGTTGGTGGCCTTAGCGGGGCTACACCCTTGGGGGGCCACGTCGCCGCAAGCCACCGCCCGCCCGCGCCCCCTCTGCCGCCAACCGCGGTGGGCGCCCCACGCCGCAGGGGTGTCCGGGCACGGCGGGCGGGCGGGGACGGGGACACGGACACGGACACGGACACGGACACGGCTCCGCTCCGCCGCCCCACTGCTGTTCAGGGCGATCCTCCGCTCCCCGCGGCCCGGCCGGGACCGTGGCCGGAGACGCCCGGAGAAGGAGCCGCCTGACAGTGGGATATCAGGGCGAGCACCCCGCAATGTCACCTGGTGCCCCCCAGACCCTGTCTGGGATGTATCAGCTTCTCCAGCCACTCTTTCGCTCCCGGGTTTGGGATGACGCTGGTGGCATGAACCGTGGCATGAGCCGTGTCCTGTCCCGAATCCCTTGGGACTGCCGGCAGGGGAAGGGGCAGGGGTACTGCAGGCGAAGGGGAAGCTGCCCGTGCCCATATAGGGCCGTGCCCGAGCGCCTGCGGGACGCCAGAGCCCTGGATCCCGCGGGAGAGGCTGCAGCCATGTCCCCCCATCCCAGCCCTGCGCCCAGGCGGGACCCGGGTGGGTTCCGGAGGGACCTGGGTGCACCATGTCAGCTGGGTGCTGCCTCCTCCTCCCCTCCAGGGTGACGGAGGGAGGAATGCTCGGAGGAATTAATGAGACAGATCTCGCTTTGTTGCTGGCCCGATCCTCCTGTCTCCCAGCCCTTCCCAGCCTGCCAAGAAGTGCTCGGGAAGGCCTCGCACCATTAACCCTTCCCCTGCCGCACCTCCGGCCATCCCAGAGCGTGCAAACAGCCTCAGGGGGTTTTACCCTTGCCACATTCCCAGAGGAGACGCCTGAGGGCACTGGGAAGTCCTGGCCGTCCTATAAACCCCATGTCTCCTGTCTCCTGGCTGGTGGCCCCACTGCGTCCCCCAGGCAGGGCTGGGACGTGAGGCTATGATGCCGCGCAAAATCCGGCAGTGCAGGGTTTGTCACCAGCTTGTCAACAGCGGTGTTACCTCTTCTCAGTTCATGAGGGTCCTCAGTGTATTGCCACAGTCCCCTGGGCAGAGAGGAGCTGTGGTGGTGTGGTGTTATCCCTGGCATGGTGGTGGCTGAGTCCCCATGGAGGACATGGCATGATGGGGTTGAGCATGGAAATGGGGGCAGCAATGGACATGACAGTGCTGGGGTGTGCTGGGGTGGGCAGCTGAGAGGTGTTGGGGTGCAACCAGGGGATAACTGTTGATCTGCAGTGAGGATGGTGGTGAGGACAGGGGTGTCTCTTCCTAAGCCTTGCTGAGGCTTCTGGCCAGAACTGCTGCTTTGCCCAGGAATCTGCAGGCTGGGTTGCAGCAGGGTTCCTGGGACGGGCATTGCCCAGTGCTGGCTGGACAGGAGGAGCTGGATGGGCATAGAGTGTCCCCCAGGAATGTCATCAGGCTGGGCTCCAGCTTGTGCCTGTGGCTCAGGCTCAGCGGATGCTTTGGAGCTCCTGCCATGACACTGACCTAAAGGACAGGACCCTGGGAAACCCATGGTGGGCAGGGAGCAGCTGGCATTTGAGATCCCCAGGGCACAGTGAAGGCAGCCCAAGCCCTGGCTTTGCGTGGGCTGAGGCCAGTGCTGGGCTGGGACGAGCTCCCCGCCGCGTGCTTTGGGGTTATTTATAGGGCTGCCATTTATATCGCTTCTATTTCTGCTGCTGTGTGGGGACGATGTGAGGAAGCGAGGGGGGAGGGCTCAAGTCTGCCACCGCCCCGTGCCCAGCCCCTCCAGGAAGGGATGCTGTCAGCATTGGGGCCAGCCTGGCTGGGGGTAGAGCCTGGCTTGGCACAAGGGCTGGTCCTTCTCCAGCCCTCGGGGCATTCACCTTGTGGAAAAAACTCTGCGTTGGGTTCCCAGGATTTTTTGGAGTTGGCTTTGCCAGTTTTAGCAGAAAGTCTGAGAAGTCATCTGTAGCATTGTGGTGGGGGTGACCACCTGCAGCTCTGGGACCAGCTGTCCCAGCCCAGGACAAGTCACTTGGTCACCCACTGTGGTTCTCCCTCAAGCCATGACTGTGTGTCTTCTTGCCAAAATTGTCATCTCCTGCCCTCTCCCAGGTCTTCCCCCATGGCCAGGAGCTTTTTGGCCCCTCACCAGGTTGGTGATGACTCCAGCTTCACAAACCTTTTTGGCCAGCCATGACTTTTGACACTGACTGAGGCTGGCCTATGCCCTTTGCTGCCAGGTTTCTGCTGTGGTGACATTCCCAGCCACTCAAGGATGTCTGTGGCTGGGGAGTACTTGTCCAGAAGAGCATGAAATTGCTTCTTCATCACCTTGGCCTTTGGTGCTGGTGCCACAAAGGCAGCATCCTGTTGGGGCTGGTGGCTTCTCCAGGGGCTGGGTGGGCTCAGCCTCAGTGCTGGTGGTCTCTGGGCTAGCAGGCAGAAGCTGAAGAATTTCCCTAGGACTCTGCTGTCAGGACATGGGGGTTTATGGGAAGCTGGTTCGTCTGTTCCATGGAGGGCAGGGAAGTGGGAATGTCCTCCTGGATTTTTCTGCCTGTGCATAAACTGGCTGTGGCTGTACATGTGTATCCAAGCATGGCTGCCCATGGAGGGTTTTGTTTACATGTTCAGCTGTTGTGGCTGGGACACAACAGGATGCCCAGGGTGGCTCCCCAGGCCTGGTGAGAGGAGGGCATAAAGGGACCAAAGGGGAGTACCTGGGGCATTACGCCCACATCCCTGCTGCAGAGGAGGGATGGAGGCAGCCAGCATGACTGGTTGAGCTGAGCCCAGTGGATATCCAGGGTGGTAGATATCCAGGGAAGCCCCCTGAGCTGGGAAGTCACATAGAGATGTCCCCTTCCTTGCACCTACTCCTTATCCCCAGGCAAGCCAGGAACAGGGATTCATTTAACTCAATTACTACCCTGGCACTGCTGGCATGACTTGTGCCCTTCCTCTGCCCTCCCTTGGCAAGGTGACCTGAGCTGTCAAACCCCCACCACCGAGTGCTGTGCAGGGTGCTGTGAGGTGCTCAGAGGGCATGGCTGATGTCATGTGTCCTCCTCCAGTGTCCTCTGCCACTTTTGGAATGCCTGACCCTGCCTGCCCGCTCCTGGTGGTCTCCCCATGGGTGATGCCCAGGATGGTGCCATGCCAGGCATCTCATCCTGGTGTCAGCTACCACACAGATCCCCCCTGGACTGCAGGCTATGGAGAGGCAGAGTCCCTGCAAGCAGCACAGCCTGACTGTCACCCCTCTGCGAGGGAAGCCTGGAAGTCCCCTCACTCTGCGGGGCACCAGGGAACGCCCCTCCCGCGGCTGGGGCAGCCTTAGCGTGGCTTTCTCATTAACCTTTAATGAGAACAAACAAGCTGGCATGGGCCGGCGCTGCGGGCGCGCTGCCTGGCCGTGTGCCGGGCACTGGCTCCGCACGGCTGCCAGCACGGCGCAGGCTTTGCACAAGGATGGTCAGAGCCGGGGCGGTGCCGGCAATGATGCCATTCCCTGGGGAGAAGCAGCACGGGGTGAAAAGCCGGGTGGTGGCCGCTGCCCACGGCAGGCGCCAGGATGGGACTCTGCCCATCGGTGGGGAGAGCCGGGGGGATGCATCACGTCCAGGCGAGGTAGGAGACATGGTCTTCATGCAGGTTCTTGAAGGCTGGGATGGAGATGGGCTTTGCAGCGTGCTGGGCTGCTGCCTCCCCCATGCCCATGGCACTTGGCGAGGAGGCGGCAGGCTGGTGGGCACCTGGGATGGCTTTTCTTTGGATGTTTCTCAGACCCAGCCCAGTCTCACCAGCTTTTTTTCCAGATCCTCTCCCAATGTGGCTGATGCTGTGCACCCACTCGGGCACCCACCTGGGCACTGGGACCTGAGGGTGCCCCAGGGTCACAGCACTCTCTGAGTGACACCACTGCAAGCTCCAGGTCTGCAGGCCTGGCTGTGGCTGGCTCCACAGCCATGTGTGGGTGCCATGCCATCCTATATGGGAGTGGGGCAACCATGCCATCCTATATGGGAGCCCCAGGTCCTTCTTGTCCCCTGCAGGACCTGCAGGGAGGGGTCCTGCTCTGGGCAGGGGAAGCAATCCCCCAACAGGCTCACTTTCTGGGGGAGAGGTTAACTTTGCAAGAGGACCTCATATGTTCAAGGACCCCCAAGTCTGTGTCCCAGTGCTTTTCCTCCTGAACCTGTCCTGACCTTGCTCTAAATTCTGCAGCAAACAGGAAAGTAGCCTGGGAGGGAGGTGTTTCTTCCTGCTCCAGTGACGTGGTGAGGGCAGCTGATCGCAGCCTGGATAGAGGTGGCTGCTCCGGCTTCTGTCCGACCTGGAGGGGGTGCCAGACTTGTGTATTCCCAGGACCAGGACCTGTGTGGGGACCTACAGTGCTGGAGCATGGTGACATCCGTGCCATAGAGTCTCCTGGTTGTTTAGGGCACTAAACAGGGAGTTGTGGGCCTGAGAGGTGTTGCTGGCTGCTGGGATTGGCATGGAGGGCAGGTGGGTCTGCCAGACTGCACTGGGGAAGCTGGACCTCCATGAAAAGCAGGACGCACATTCCCACATGGGAATTGCACCCAGCATCTTTGGAGAGCCCTGTGAGGAAGCCCTGATTGAAGCAAGCTCCTCCAAGGCTTTGGAGATTCAGGATAAAAAGTAGGGACTTTTGAGCTAGGAAACTCTTTTCCCAGTGTCTCCTGGGTCTTGGAGGGTGCCCACAGGCATGCCACGGATTGCATGCTGTGGGAAGCCTACAGCAAAGGGACGGTGGTTTTATATATACATAAATATAACTATATATATTTATTATATTTGTATATACTTATATTTAAACCCAAGTAATGCAGAAGCAAGTGGCAGTGGAGTGAGCGTCAGCTGCCCACGGCTTTGTGCCTGCCCGCAGTGAAGCCGGCAGGGAGGGGGACGAGGGGCTGTGAATCCCCCACCCTGCCCCGGGCACCGGAGCAGCTCAGGGCCAGCGGTGCATTCTGCGGGGCGGTGTGAGCTCCCTGGCTTGTGCCCGGCGGGAAGGGGGTCTCCAAGGGAAGCGATCCAAAGCGGCATGGCGGGGGGGAGAATGTTTGCACTGTGTTCCCCTCCCTTCCACCTGTGCCTCTGTTCCCCTAAGGGGGCGGTGGGGAGGGAAGGACAGGGACCGAACTGTGCTGTGCTCCGGGAACAGCCGGAGTTGGTGGGGCCCCTTCCCTGCAAGGGGGTCAGGCATCCTCCCGTGTCCTCCCATCCTCCGTCCCCCTTGAGTCACGCCGGGGCTGCGGCGCTGGGCAGTGATGTCAGCCCGCGGGCAGGGGAAGCGGGGGAGGAGACTGCTGCCCGGGGGGAGCCCTCCGGCCACGGCCCCCGCACTCGGGCGGACAGACCGACAGACGGACGGACGGCATGAGAAAGCAACAACCACGCGGGACGGAGAGCCCAGCCCGAGGGGGATGTCCTGCCGCAGCACGCCATGAATGGCAAACCGAAAGGTACTGAGCGCCGGCAGCACCGGGGCTCCAAAGCAAACGGAGATATTTTGGGGACTCCCAGCTGTTTGAGGCTCCCGGGGTGATGTGGCTGGGCTCAGGCGGGGTTTTTTGGGGTGAGGAGTTTTCTTGGGAGGAAAGCTCTCTCTGGCAGGGACACCAAGGACAAATGCACCGGCCACCTGCAAGGGACACTCTTGTCACTGCGGGTTACAATGATGGGGTGTCAGGACAGGGTGTCTGTGCAGGATAAGATCCCCTGGCTGCCTGACATTGCTGTTGCCCACACTGAGATCCAGGCTCTGCGTCTCAAGGCAGGAGAGTGGCCACAGCTGCCGGCTGCTCTGGGCTGATGCACCCCTGATGCCACAGCAGCCCCCGATGCCATGGCAGCAGCTTTCCTCGGCAAACTGATTTTTTCCATGTCTAATGAGGATGAACAGAGCCCATCTCCATGTTGAGCATCCCTGGCATGGTGGCCCCAGGGCACCTGGGTGGAACAGAGGGCCTTGGGGTGCTTTTGTGCTCTTGGACCAAGTTAAAGGGCAGGATTTGTGGGGGCAACTGCTGGTACCCAACAGAGCACCCTGGAGATGAACAGGTCAGGGGGAAGGTGGCATGTAAGGCCTTCACAAGGTTATGCCAATCCCAGGAGGATCCTTCTAGAGGATCCTAGCACCTCTGAGAGGGATCACAGCCCACTCAGGAGTGGGGTCTGGTGCCCATGGCCAGGATGCAGCCCCATCTCACAGGGTGTGGAGGTGAGTGGTGTCCATGGGGATCCTGGCTGGGTGCTCATTTTGTGCCTTTGGTGGTGGGGGCCTCACTTCACACTTCCTGGTGTGGTTCCCAGGAGCCATCCTAGAGAATACGCTGGGCTTGAGCTTTGCCAGGCCCTGGGAAGCCCCCTGTCTCAGTGGTAGCCACTTTCCTGGGTTACAGTTTGGGGTTTGCATCTCCCTCTGGCTGAAGGGAGGGAGCCCATGGGATGAGTGGCAGGGTCAGGGGCTGTGAGCCCCCCCGAGGAACTGGCTGTGAGTGTCTGCCTGTGCCGTGCCCTGCCCTTCCGTAGGGATACTCCGCGGGGTAAATAAGCACTTCCTCCAATTCTTCCCATTCGCAGCTCCTTCCCTTTCCTGCCGCCCTCCCACTTGGCTCAAGGAGCCAGCAGCCTCCGATGGCCACAGGGTTGGATATCATCGCCATGCCCCTACTGCTATGGGGCTGAGAGCAGCCAGCACCCATCCAACCCAAACTGCCATTCCCTGTTCCGGTGGGGGCTGCGGGGCTGTGACCTTATGCCTGGGAGTTTCTCTCCGGCTGAGTCATGGAAGCCGGGATGCCATTAACTGACTCATCTGACTCCCAAAAGCCCCCAGTCCCTCTCCTTGCCCAGCACGAGGAGGAGCCGGGGGGTGTCCTGCCTTCCTGGAGGAGAGGCAGAGCATGGAGAGGTCAGGGAAGAGGCGACTCCCAGGCTCCTTGTGACCAAGGCGGCATGGCCTCGGTCCCCGGATGCTGCCATCCTCTGTGTCGGGGAGGGATGAGGCGTGATGGGAGGGAAGAGCTGCTCCAGCCCACGCTGGGAGCCGGCCAAGGGCCGTCCCGGGGCCGGAAGGGGCCGGCGGGGGCTGGGGTACGTGCCTGGGTTGGGGCAGCGGGGCCACAGCTGTGCAAACACGGATACAGCGGCTGCTCCGGAGGGAGCCGAGCCAGCGGGCTGAATTCACAGGCTCCCGAGGTCATCCCCGCCGTGTGCCCAAGTTTCACCCAAAGGTGCTGGGGGGCGGCGTGGCGAGACCTCCCCACTTGCCCCAGACACCAGGGGCAGGACGGATGGTCCCGTGGCCATTGTGACCTCCCATAATGGGGGACACTGGTGCCCTGCTGTGCCCTGGGTATGGCCACAGTGCCATCAGTGTGGGGACCACAGCCCAGCCCCTCCTGGAGAAGCCCCTCGGGTGCTCTGAGTGCTGCTTGCTGGTCGTGGATGTCTTCCCCAAAGTGAGGGGTTCTGGAGGCTGCTGGGTTGGCCACCCTGGGCACTGGTGGCCTTCAGTGTGTGACATCCCTGGGGATACTGGTCAGAGCACCCCCAGCTCCCAGGGCTGCAGGGCTAGGGATTCGGGGGGAGCCTGTTTGGGGCGTCTCCGACCAGGGCAGCGTTGATAAACCCGCCGGAGCGACCTGAGGCTGGTGTCTGAGTGTCGGAAACAGAAACCAGCTGGGACCAACCCAGCCGGTCGGACTGCCCCCTCCGCCGCTCCGACCAGCATTCTTGGGATCCCAATCATCTCCAGAGCACCGGGCGGGCGTCGAGAGAGGAGCTGGCAGCCGGGCTGGAGAGCCCCGGGGTGGGCTCCAGCGCCCCGCGCTGTGCTGCCTGTCCAGCTGCTCGCTGCCCTTTTGGCCGCTGCCCACGGGCAGTGCTGGCCGAGGACGGACAGACGGACACTATCCCAGGATTGCATTTCCTATGCTGGGAGAGCTGGAGGCGGTCTGTGGCACAGAAAACGTGAAAAGCTTGGTCGGGAGGCAGGTTTGTTAGCACTGAGCCCTAATTAAGGGCAGGGGGCGGTGGGGCTTGCTGGGACTGAACCTTTGGGGCAGGACCTCTCCTGCTGAGGAGAGAGACAGGATGTGCTTGGGGCTTTAGCCCATGGCAGGGACACGAGTGTGCCGGTGCTCTGCTGGTGCCAGCCTCATGGGAAGCCTGGCACAGGGCTCACCAGCCTGGGCGAGACGCGGCGCGTGGTGGTCCTCTCCAAGTGTGCCCCGGGCTCTGCTCCCTGCAGGGGCTGGCTGTGCTGCTGGTACCAGGTACCTCTTATCTCGGTAATGTCAGGAATGCACTATGCTGGGGATTTTTCCTCCTCTGTGAGCCAAGCCCAAGCGTGCCAGGAACAGAGACCCCACACCCTGCCTGCCTTGCCTCATGCAGGCAGCGCTGCCCTTCGGCACCCGGCTGGCTGCCCGCCGGTTTTGGGCTGGAGCATCCTTGGGGCTTCTGGAGCATCCTTGGGGCTTCTGGAGCATCACTCCTGCAGAGCAGGGGTGTGGTGTCCCCCTTCTCCAAGGGGGCTTGGAGTCCTGGCACAGGATCTCAGTTGCAGGGTGCCAGGCCTGGGATGCAGGGTGCCATGGTGTGTCGTGGTGAGTGTTTGGGGGAGCTGGGTCCCAGGGCTGCTGTCATCAGCCACTGATGCCTGTGCCAATGAGGGAGCCTCTGGTGCTTTGGAGCAGGACCCAGCACAGCACGAGTGGCTGCTGGAGCCTCTGAAGTGCCTGGGCAAGTGGCTGGGGATTGCTCTGACTCTGCTGGGAAGGTGTGCTGGGGCATCAGTCTCCCGTAGCACACCCAGCATCCTTGTCCTCTCCAATACCGCCAGCATCCTCCTGCCCTGTGATGTTCTCAGCATCCTTCTCTCCTCTGACACCCTCAGTGTCCTTCCCAGTGCAGACTCCTGCCTGGGAAGCCCTCTTTAGAGCTCCCTCTATGCTCCCAAGTGGCAACATGGGCTGGAGAAGGATAGGCCGGCAGGACCAAGCCTCACCCTGAGCTATGGCGTGCCCCACACATGGAGAGCCTTGTCCTAGGTGTTCTCCCTATGGATGAACCACCATAGCACCCAGCTGGGGAGTAAGCACAGGTGCCACAGACCCTCCTTGCTCAGTGGGGAGCAGATTAAAAAGCCCTGCAGAGGGTAATCTGCCCAGGCCTGCAGGTCAGCCGGGCTGCCAGGGATTACAGCTCTTCGTAATGAGCTTACTTGGGACAGTGTTGTCCTGGAAAATGGAGGGACCCAGATAACGCTGAGTCTGTGGGACCCAAACAGCTCCATGGTCTGGGCTGGGACACGAGTCCCAAGGGGGAACCAGATGGACCTGCTGCCTCCTGGCTCCGCTCAGATAGAGGTGAGTGGTGGTGGTTAGCTTTGGCTCCAAACAGCTCCGGCACATCGTGGGTGCTGCAAATCCCTGGCTCCAGCCTGGTGTACGGGGTGGTGAGGGGCACAGTGCTGAGGGGATGCCCACTGGTGGCTGAGTGGGTGTGAGCCATGTGGGACCAGGCTGAGCCGGGGTCCTGGTCACCATGTGCCAGGGTGAGGAGTGGGGATGGCGGCAGAAGCCCCAGCAGTGCCTGTGTCTCTGTTCACTGGCTGTCGGCCATGCTGGAGACAGGAGGAAAGGCAAAGTGAACCCCTTAGGATGTGGGGAGGTGGCTCTGGCTCAGTCTGCCAGCCAGGGAAACTGTGCATCCCTAGGGTCCTGCCTGGCCTACCTTGGTAGAGTGTGTGACTGCCAGACACCCTGTGGGCTCATCCTCAGCAGCTCCTGCAGCTGTGCTCAGGGCTGGTTGGGACAGAGGGATTGACCTGACATCAGTGGTGGCTAGTGTGAAGTGGAGCATCCTGCATGCTGTTTCTCTGTGGCTGCCTTGCGGGTTGGGCTCCTCCCTGTGCCCAGCTGGCACTACTGCGGGTGGCAGGGCCAGGAGCCCTGTTTTCCCCTGCTCTTGCCTTGTCCGTTGGGCTGCCCTCCCCAAGTCCCAGCCCCAGCCAGGGCTACAGGGATGGTTCCTGTGACATGGAGTGACAGCCAGGTCCAGGCCCTGAGACTCAGAAATCTGCTCCATCCCTGGTTGGCATCAACTGCACTGGCTGTGGGGGGGACAGGCAGGGCCCGGCAGTGGTTTCAGGGCACCTGACACTGTCACTGCCAGGAGCAGAGGGCAGGGGTGCAGCAGCCATGGGGCTGGACACATGTGGCCTGTGCGGACTTTCCAGGGTCTAGCAGGGAATGGCTCAGCCTTTTCTTCCCCAGCACAGAGCTCCTGGCAAAGCTGGGAACTTTCTGAAGTGCTTTGTTGTCCTTGGGTTTCCCTTTTGGTGCTGGAGCAAGTGGACACAAGTGAGGAGACAGAAAAGGGCTGGGCAGCCAGGTCCAGCCCTGTGCGTTTCCTGCCTGTGCAGCAGGGTGGCACAGGAGACAGCAGGACATGGGACAAGGTGGGGCTCAGGAGAAGGTGTCTGGGCTTGGGCACCACATAGAGTTTGCCATGGACATGTCTGGGAAAGGTCATGGCAGGCACCAGGCATCAGCCCCTTTCTGTGACTCCCATGGGGCCAAGATGGGACATGTCTGTCTGGGTGACACAGTGCCCAGAGCCTGATTTCACCAAGGGCAGCATCTCTGGGGGCAGCATGGGATCTGTGTCCTGGTGCCACCAAGAATGTTCTTGTACTGAGAGAATGGGAAGTCTGTGGGTGCCGTTCTCAGTCCTGGTGGCAGTCCTGCCTGCATGTGTGTCCTCACCCTGCTGCTGGTAACCCTGCTGTGTCATTGTCCCCAGGGCGGCCCTCCAGGTCACACTCAACGATGTCACTGTCTGTGCGCCCGCAGCGCCGAGTCCTCGTCACCAAGATCAATAGGAGCCAGTCCTTTGCCGGAGTGAACTCATCGGCCGACCGGCCCTTCAGGTAGGAGATGGGTGCTCACGGTGTCTGCCACAAGGGATTGGGACAAGGACAGGCTTGGGCTTTGTGGTGGGACCTGCTGTGCATCCTGAGGCTCTTTCCCATCCAGCTGTCCCAGCATTTCCTCAGGGGGCATTTTGTTAGCCAGAGGCTGTTGCACAGGGGGCTGCAGGGAACACTGAGGTTATGTGGGAGACAGAGCTCATCATCCCAACCTTCTGTCATGCCATGTCTCGAGTGGGGTGAGGACCCTGCAGCTCTGTGGCTGCTGCCACTGGAGCACAGAGGGGGCAGGTGTAGTTCACCTCATTCTTCAGCCAGCTCTTAAGAGCTTCCCTGTGACCATCTCATAATGTTTAATGGGTGCGGTAGAGCTGGGGTGGCTTTGAAGTGTTGTGATGGCCTTGACATCCTGCGGCAGCCAGTTTTGGGGTTGAGTGCTGGTGTGAATCAGGATTTCCTCGGGGTCACCTCAAACCTGTCACTGAAAGGTTTTACTGGCTGCCCATCAGCTGCAGTGTGAGGAGCAGCTGTGCCCTGCTCCGTCCTCTCCAACCACTGGTGATATTATGGTCCCTTCACATCCTTGCTCCTCCTCTCTGCTAAGCCTTCCCACATGCTGCACTTCCCTGCCAAACCCCTCTGCACTATCCCTAGCTCCTGCCTACCTTCTCGTAGGTAGTTCTTGGGTCCCAGGCAGACTCTCCCTGTGCTCTGACATCCAGCCCTGCTTGGCTTTGTCCCTAAGTCCTGTCCAGCCTCTGAGCCAAGTGACACTTTCCAGGTCACTAGCACATCACTGGATTTGTGGGTACCAGAGGGGCCCCTTAGAGACAGAGAAGAGGGAGGACTTTCAGGTGCCTGCAGTGAAGTGGTTGCTGGGGAGATGCTTGTGGCAGATGCCTCCTGGGACCATGGAGGATGGGAATGAGGAGGAATGGTGGAAATTAGGTGCTTACCCATTGCTTGGGAGGAGGCCGAGACATTCATTTCCCCACCAATGGTTCGGGGAAGTCTTTTGGTCACTTCTGTGAGGAGCGGCACAGGATGGGAGGTACAGCCTGAGGCTGGGAAATGAGGAGCCTGTGGTGTCTCCTGGGCACTGATGGCACAACGATGCTTTGGAAGGAGGAAGGGAAGAGCCGGTCTGAGCGAGGCGTTGCTGGGCTGGGGAGTGACTCCATTGCACAAGGCAGGAAGGGTGGTGTTCGGGTCCTGGCGCTGGGTCGGCATCCCGCGGGTCGGCCGGGGGAGGCAGCTCCATCCAGCAGGTTTGGTGACATCTGGAGAGGCATAGCATCAGTGAGGATGTCCCTGCCCCACGTCACTGTGCTGTGTGATGAGGTGACAAGGCTGCTGGTCTCCAGGATGCTCCCATACTGGATTGGGATTCCTGCCTGATCCTGGAAGCACAAGGTGGCATATTTCACCCTGCCACAGTGCCCAGGGAGCATCTCTATGTCCCTGACAACCTGGGATGCTGGTATGGAGCAGAGCATGGCCCCTTTAGAGGGCCACCAGGGCTGGAAATGTCCCCATAGGCACTCCAGAAACTCAGTTTGACTCCAGCTGGTGCCATCTTCATTTACCTTTGCTGCTCCTGAACAGCACCAGGGATCCCCTCACCTCTGTAGAGGCTACACCATGGCCAGACTATTGGACCCTGCTGGGATAACGTTGTCTCCCTGCTCTTCTCCATCACCACATTTGTGGGTTTCTCCTTGTCTTTCCCATGACTTTGGGGCAGCCAGATGCACTGCCAGGGAGCTGCAGGCACGTGGTGCAGGCAGTGCTGCCTAGTCTCGTGGCTCCATGTCTTCCATCCCCAGTGGACACTTAGAGCGGCTGCCAGGGAGTCCTGGGAGGGGCAGGCAGGTCCCAGTGGACCTGGCCTTCATCCCAGAGATTGCCGTTGTCTCAACACTGGGTGCCTGGCTGACTGGGGCACCCAGCAGGACCCTGGTGCTGTGTGCTGATGCCAGCCTCTCTCCCCAGGAATCTCTCGCCTTTCACCCCCACTGTCTCCCGCAAGACTGGCTCCAGGGTCAGTAGGATGTTCTCAATGTCCCACAAATCCCCACCACCCAAGGTGCCTCAGCCCAACCGTCTGGACGAGGTGTACGAAGCTCTCAAGAAGGGCCTGACGTAAGTGCTGGGTGGGTGGAGGCAGGGAGCCCCTGAGGGGCATGGGGACAGCTTGTGACATGGGTTGGGGTTGGCAAGTCTCTGCTCTCACCAGGCAGGGACATACCAGGTCTCCTGGGCATGTTGCCTTGGGGTCCCACATCCCATGTAGAGGCATATTGAGGTTCCCACACCTGGGTGCTGGAACAGGGAGTGGGAATGTTTTGCCACATGTGCTGGGTTGGTGTGGGCTGTGGAGAGGAGGAACCCTGGACAAGGCATCCCAACCTGACCCCCATGGTGTGGTTACCCCCAGAGCCTATCTGGAGGTGCACCAGCTGGAACTGGAGAAGCTCAGCACACAGATCCGTGAGTCCAAGAGGAATTCGCGCCTGGTGAGTGCCGCTTGGGAAAAGCCTTACAGGGAGCGGTGCTTTGGGTAGACAGGTGGGGTTGTGGGCACAGCTGGGGCAACTTGTGGTCCATCTGTTCCTGGTGCAGAGCCTGTTTCTGTGGGATTGTAGGGGGCAGCCCAGGCTCTGGTGTTGGGGCTCCTGCCCCTCTGTTATGCACTCTCCAGCCCTGGCTGGGTGCTGCATGTCCCACTGCCATGCTATGGGTGGTGGGTGCCATGTGCTGGGTCTTCTTTGGGTGGGCAGAGCTGGCTTTGTGCTACGTCTTATCCCTCTCATCTCTCCTCCAGGGCTTTCTCTACGATCTGGATAAGGTAAGCGGGATCAGTGTCTTGTCCCCCTTGTATTCCCCTTCCTTGTGCCTGGGATGTGCTACTGCCAGCCCCGCTCTGCTAGCACTGCCCTGCTGCCTTGTCCCCTGGCAAGGAGAGGGACTGGGGCTGTGCAGGCAGGGTGGCCCTAGGCAGGGAATGAAGCAAAGATGGTCTTGTAACCCCATTCTGGTAAACAAAAGCTGTTGTTAGTGAGTGCAGGGCTTGGGTTAGCTCAGAGGCTGGGAAAAAAGCAACCTGGAGCCTGGCTTGGCTTCTGAAGGACCTTCTGGAGCAGGGGAAGTTGGAGGAGGCTACAGCACATGGGTGCTTCCCACTGGCTGCCGCCGTGCAGCTCCCAGGCAGGGCTGGTGACCAGGACACGCCCCAGTCTCAGCTCAGGGGGCACAGAGAGCACATCCTGACCTGTGGCTCCTCCATGGAATGGCTGCGCTGCCACTCACACCATCTCCTCTGCTTTTCCAGCAAGTGAAGTCAATCGAGCGCTTCCTGCGTCGCCTGGAGTTTCATGCCAGCAAGGTGAGAGCTGGAACAGTGCTGGGCTGGCCATGCGGTCCCCAGCCCTGCCCCTCGCTGCAGCTTGGCCCTGTCCTTGCAGATAGATGAGCTGTACGAGGCTTACTGCATCCAGCGGCGGCTCCGTGATGGAGCCCACAACATGGTCAAGGCTTACAGCACGGGCTCGCCGGGCAGCCGGGAGGCACGCGAGAGCCTGGCTGAGGCCAGCAAGGGCTACAAGGAGTACACAGAGGTGAGGCAGCCGCCTGGGGTGGGCTGGCAGGGTGCTGAGTCCATGGGTGGCTGCTGATGGGTCCTGTCCATCTGTCTGTCTGTTCCCAGAACATGTGTCTGTTGGAGAATGAGCTGGAGAGCCAGCTGGGCGAGTTCCATGTCCGGATGAAAGGTACCATGTCCTGCTCCATCCCTCTCCTGCTGCCTGCCTGCCTGTCTGCTGCCTGCTGATGCCTCTCTGCCTTCTCTTGCAGGACTGGCAGGCTTTGCCCGGCTTTGTGCTGGTGACCAATATGAGGTTGGTGGGACCATATGGGTTGGGTTCTGCTTTTCCTCTGCCCTGTTGTCCTTGGGGTGTCTTGTGGGTGTACGTGGGTGCTGGTGTGGAGGGCATGTTGCAGGGTGCTGGTGGGTGGCGTGGGTCTGTGGCCATGCCTGGGGACATACAGAAGGCACCCATCACCCTGGGGTCATGTCTCCCCCATACCCACACCTCTGCATCCTCAGATCTTCATGAAGTATGGACGGCAGCGGTGGAAGCTGCGAGGGCGCATTGAGGTGAACAGCAAGCAGGTGTGGGACAGCGAGGAAATGGTTTTCTTGCCCCTCGTCACTGAGTTCCTCTCCATCAAGGTACAGTGTATAAAGGGGCAGGGATGGGGTGGGCCAGTTATCCTCCTGCATCATAAAGTCATGTAGGTTGGAAGAGACCTCTGTGATCATCAAGGCCAGCTGTTAACCCAGCACTGCCAATCCCACCACTAAACCATGTCCCCAAATGCCACATCCACATGTTTTTTGAACACTTTCAGGGATGGTGATTCCACCACTTCCCTGGGCTTCCCTCCAGCATCTCACTTAAACTTCACCCTCACTGACCCATGGCTTCATCTCCCCCTCTCCTTCCTCTCCTCCTTCTCCAGGTGACGGAGCTAAAGAGCTTGGCCAATCACGTTGTGGTGGGCAATGTGTCCTGCGAGACGAAGGACCTCTTTGCAGCTCTGCCCCAGGTAGTGGCTGTGGATATCAATGACCTGGGCACCCTCAAACTCAGCCTGGAGGTGACCTGGAAGTGAGTACCTCAGCAGGCACTGCTGGTGGCACATGGCAGTGCTGGGGATGCCCAGCGCGGCATGGCTAGAGATGACCTGCCTCAGGCTCTCTCCCATCCAAAAACTGGGCTGTAATTATAGAAAACCAGAGCTGGACTGGAGGGAGTCCTGGTGTCTTGTGACCCACTGGGCTGCACACCTCTCATCTCCCTGCTGTCCTCCCCAGCCCCTTCGACAAGGATGACCAGCCCTCAGCTGCCAGCACTGTCAACAAGGCCTCCACAGTGAACAAGAGGTTCTCTACCTACAACCAGAGCCCGCCTGACACGCCGTCCCTGCGGGAACAGGCATTCTATGTAAGTGTGCACCAGGCAAGGCTGCTCAGGAGACATGGCCAGTGGAGGGGTCCACACAGGGATGTGCCTAGGCAACGTCTCAGAGGGTGGCACAGCTAAGGGACGGGTAGGCAGCTCCTTCCTCTCCAGCCATCCCACCAGGACTCCCCAGTACCGGCACCTGCTCCTCCCTCCCACGTTCACAGCTCCTCTTCTCTCTGCCCAAGAGCCCAGAGCGGGCGGCTGACAAGCGTGGTTGGTCCTTGCTGGACATCTTTCGGGAGACACTCTTCGAGAAGCTGTCTCAGAGCTGCTCCTGCGGCGATGTCTCCTCGGCCGAGCTCGGGAGATGGCCGCAGCAGGGCCGCGTAAGTGCAGGGCTGGAGCAGGCCAGTAGCTTAGCTCAGCGCTGTGGCCATCCCGCAGTAGCTGTAGCCTCTCCTTGTCTCCTACTCACTGTCCCTTGCTGATGCCCTAAGGCGTGATCCTGCCAGGCTGGTTCTGGCTGGTTCTGCAGAGCTAGTCCCCAAGCTAGGGGAACCTGGGTTCACCCCCGTGCAAGAGCTGGGCACTAGAGAGTAGACAGCTTCTCTGTGTCCCTGTGCTGGTGGCATTGGTGTGGTGCTGGTGATGGTGCTGGTGCTGGTGAGATGGTGCTGGTGTGACAGTGCTGGCGTGGCACTGGTGTGATGCTGTCATGGTGCTGGTGTGCCTAACGTGGAAATGGCGTGGCACCAGTTCAGTGATGGTGAAGCATGAAGTTGGTGTGGTGGCTGGTGCTGTTCCCACAAGCCGGTGCTGGAGCTGTTGCTGTCCTTGCAGCCATGGTGGCTGGTGTCCTTGGCTCCATGTGTTGCATCCCACTAGGGGATGCTAGGGGGCTGCTGGCTCCAGGACATACAGGGCTGGTCATGGGAAGCTGGATTGCCTGCTGGCAGGGGGTGAGATGCAGAGCTGGAATCTGCCAGGTCCCTGCTGACCATCCTGCTGTTCCAGCAGAGCCATGGCAGCCTCAGTGCCCTCCAGCTCAGATCGATCCTGCCCCTGCTTGACACGCAGACAGCTGGAGGGGCAGGGGCAGCAGGAGCTGGGTCTCAGCTGACACCATTCTCCCCCTCTGCAGAACATGCTGCGGCGCCAGGAGGAACTGGAGAACGGCACAGCCTGGTCCATCTCCTCTGAGTCCTCAGACGACTCCTCCAGCCCCCAGCTGTCTGGCAGCGCCCGCCATGCGACACACAAGCCCATCGTGCAGCCTGAGGTGCAGGCCTCCGCCCCCGCCATCGAGATCTCCTTCTCCCAGCAACCAGAGGAGGCTGATGCTGCACTTGGGGCCAGTGGCAGCAGTGTCCCCTCCAGAGGGAGCCAGCCGGAGGAGCCAGGCAGCCACAAGAAGGAGGCAGTGGCCAATGGGCATGTGCCCTACTCCCGGACTCTGAGCCACATCAGCGAGGCCAGCGTGGATGCCACGATGGAGGTCAAGACTGCAGAGAGCTCTTGGGAGCCCGTGCCCAGCCTGGAGGACACAGGGATGGGCGAGCAAGACGCAGATGCCCTCGCCAGCGCTGCAGTGGCAGCTGCTGTGGCAGGACAGGACAGGGCCACCGAGGCCAAGCCCCGCGCCACCGTGGCATGGGCCACCTCCTGCGAGGAGGAGACTGGCAGGGCCGAGCCAGTGCAGAGCCAGGCATCAGCACAGGGTGACTCTGGCACCACGGTTCCTACGGCCCTGGCACAAACCTCTGCAGAAGAGAGGTCTGTCCCAGCCCCACCACTACCCACCAGCATCCCCGAGGTGCCACGGGGAAAGATGGTGGATTCAGGTCTGGAGGAGGCAATTGGCCTCCTGGGCTCGGCTCTGGATGACTATCGGGGACAGTTTCCAGAGCTTCAGCCCCTCGAACGGGAGCTCAAACATCTGGAGGAGATGCTGCTGGTGAGGGGCTCCCAGGGGTGTCAGGGGGCAAGGGCAACACGATCATCCTGGTGGTCAATGGATCCCCCCTAGGGATGATGGGGACAGGGCCAGCTGTGGTGGCAGTGCACAGTCCCTGCTGGCAGTGCCCAGGGATAATGGGGATGGGGCCATTTCTGCTGGCAGTGCCCAGGGGTGATGGGGACGGGGCCATTCATGATGGCATAGCCCAGTAATGTGGGTGGTGGGGCTGTCTTGGCTGGTGATCCAGGATTTAACTCCACCATGCCTTCCTCCACAGCAGAAGCAAGGTGTCTTCCTCAGCCGGGCCTCCAGCATCAGCCTGACAGTGGAGCACGCACTGGAGAGCTTCAGCTTCCTCAACACCTCCGACATGGAGGACTCAGAGGGCTCTGAGGAGGAGCCTCTCCAAGATGAGAGGTGCACAGTGGGGCTCATGGGATGTGGCACAGGGCAGGAGATGGCCTTGGGGCAGTTGGAATGGGGGATGTTCAGCTCTGTCAGGATGCCCAAGCATACTTAGACCTGTTCATCACAGCTTAGAGAAGGTCCAGGTCAAGAAGCAGCAGTACCTGGTCCTTCTGGTGGCACAATGTCACCCTGCAGCTCTCCATGAGAAGTGGGCTGGAGGCAGCCCCTGTGCCCCAGGACCTGTCCTCTGCTCTGTGGGTAGGAAAGGGCCAGGTCCAGGGCTCCTGTGCTGATCCACTGCCTTGATCTCTCCCTGGCTTGCAGGAGAGCTGGCAGACCCCTGCGCAGTGCCAGGGCCCCCAGCGCTGGCGAGATGGGGGCAGATGACACTGGAATGTGCAGTGGCTCTGAGGCCAGCACTGACCCCATGAGCACCGGCAATGAGTTCCTGGATAAGGCTTTGGTTCTTCACCTTAACAACTGCAACCGCCTGCTGCTGGTGAGAACCGGGGTGGGATGTGCTGGCAAGAGACACCCTGGAATGGGCTGTGACCCCTTGAGGAGGGTCTTGCTGCAGCCTGGAGGCTGTGATGTGGGCAGTGGGCTCTGTCACTGAAGTTCCTCGTTTGGCTGTGCCTTGCAGAAGCTGGGCACCTTCGGTCCCCTGCGGTGCCAGGAGATGTATGCCCTGGACAGGCTGCTGCGGGAGTCGCAGGTGCTGGAGATTGTGTGCCAGCTTACGGAGGAGCGTGCAGGAGCAGCCAGCTCAGCTGCTGATGGTAAAGAGACACAGATGAGGGGACCCTCTGTGCCAACCCAGAGGCTGTGTGAAGCCTGTGTCCCCTCGTGGGCATGGCTGGGCAGTGAGGGACCATGCCAGATAGAGGGCAAGAGTCACCTGCCTGCTGCCATGGCCTCGGGGAGGTCTGACAGCGCCTATCCCTGCAGTGGTGCAGTTCTCGACACGGAAGGAGGGTGTGCTGCCCCTTTGGGACCTCTGTGTGGAAGTGCCCAACGTCTTCACCTGCCCCGTGGAGCGGTTCCTGCAGGTGCTCAGTGCCCAGTATGCAGCTCCCATCAGCGAGCAGCACCCTGGTTTGGCTGATGCTGGTGAGTGGGTGCCCAGGGGTGTTTGGGGAGTTGCCAGCCTGGCTCAGTGACCATGAGTGGGTGGATATAGATGCCAGGAGTTCTTTAGAGGGGTGACCATGGCTGTTGCACATCCTGCTCCTGGTTCTTTCCCACAGTGTGTGTGAAACTGGTGGAGGACGTGCTGAATCGCCGGCTGCCCCGGCGGCCAGGCAGCACCCAGAATGAGCAGGTCACCATCTTCCAGTACTGGAGTCACTTTGAGTCGCTGGGTACCCTGGAGCTTGACACCTACATGATGGAGCTGGCAGAGGAAGGTGAGTGTCCTCTCACCCTCCTTAAACCCTGGGATGGGGTGCCAGAGTATCACCATAGTGACTGATCACTCTGCAACACTGCCGTGACCATTCTGGGGCATCACCCAGAGGCTGAGCCATCCTTGGGGTGGGCAAGTCAGTCTGCTCCAGAGCGCAGCCCACTTCCATGCTGCCTTCCCATGTCCTTGCTGTAAGCATCTGGGGTGAAGCTCTATGCACTGGCACCCTGTGTGGGGCCACCTCTGCCCAGCATGGATCCTGGGGTGCCCAGTGATGGGTGGCAGGGGTGCAGGGACAGTGCCATGTGACTCCCCACACCGTGGCTGAGCTAATGGCTTCCTGCAGCGCTGCTGGCACAGAACCTCAACTCAGACGACCAGGACGTGGTGCTGCGTGCCTTGAAGCGCATGCCCGAGGGCCGCCTGAAGAAGGAGGGACTGAAGGCACTGAGCTTGCTCCTCGTGGAGGGCAACAGCAAGGTGGTGAGCGCTGTGTCAGCCCAGCTCCGCAGCCTGGCAGAAAACCCCCGATTCCGCCAACGGGTATGTGCCGGGCAAGCCAGGGACAAGGTGGGCTGGTGCTCTGCAGCAGATGGTGGCACTGACTCCCCCATCTCCCCCAGGCCCTCGTGTGCTTCCTGGAGCAGCTGGAGGACGAGGAGGTGCAGACACGTGTGGCAGGGTGTGCGGCGCTGGGCTGCTTGAAGGTGAGGGGCACAGGGAGGAGGCAGCAGGGCTGCATGTTCCAGAGGAAGAGGAAACACATGTGGCCGGTAACTCTGGACACACCTGCACAGCCTCCTGCTCCTTGGAGAGAAGATCTGGGGATGCCCCAAATGTGCTATAGCAGCAGGCAGGGGCAGAGCAGGAAAGAAAATGAGAAGGGAAGAAAGAGGATGAGGGGCTTTTCTGCAACATGGGGCTGCAGCGTCCTGTGCTGCCTTCCCCATCTGACTGTGTCCCTGCTCCAGCCCTGACAGCCAAAACTCACCTCCTTGTCTCTTCTCCTGCAGGCCAAGGAGAGCATTGAGCAGCTGGTTTACCTGTGCCAAACTGACAAGGAGCCTGTGCGGGAGGCAGCCAAGCAGAGCTTGATGCTGTGCGGTGAGTGTCCCACTGCTTCTCTGCTTGCTCCCCACCCACAGCATCCCAAGTGGCATCTCCTGGTACCAGCAGTGCCCATAAGAGATGGGGCTCCATGGCTGGTCCCTGCCTACCCCACACACTCTGGTTCATCGTGCTCCATACTCTGCCAGACAAGAGAAAGCTGGCAGCGAGGGCCAGGCATCCTGTGGCCACAGCACTAAGCCTGGTTGTTATTTATTATTTGCTAGATGGCCCTGAGAGAACCATCTGAGTGAGTTTCTAGGCCTCCAGATCGCGGCAGCTGCTGCACAGGTTGGGACACATGAGCTGTCCGTGTCCCCCTTGTCCCTGCTCTGGCCGCTTTGCTCACGAATGTCTCCGTCATAGAGCCTGTCAGCCATGTCATGTTTTGGAGTCTGTGTGTCTTGGTTGTTGATAGTGCACATCCCCCCGGCACCCTGACACATGTAGATGCCTTGTGTCCTGTGTCCCAGCAGATTGTCCATGTCACCACCTCTTGCTAGGGATGGCCGCTGCGGGCAGATTTGCGGGCAAAGAGCACAGAGTGAGCCTGTAGCATGGATGTATGCATCCTTGTGTGTGACTGGGGGTCCTGGGAGAGCCCTCAGGATCCCCATGCTAGTGCATGCAGATGTGCACAGCTGTTGGAGCCACCGGAGCTTGCACAGCCCTGAGCACTGGTGCCTTGGCCCCAAGTGAGGCTCTCCACAAGCCAACACTCCTGCAGCCCAAACACGGGTTATCCCTGCCCTGTGTGGGCAGCTGAGAACAGGATTTGCAACCTCTGAATCAGGAGCTCTGGGGACTTTTTGATCCAGATCCCAGCTGGGACCTGCCCAGGGGCGTGCTAAGGAGAACATGAAGTTTCCATGCTGTGGCCATAGCAAGCAGACTCAGCTTTGCCAGGTGTTACGAATGTTTCCCTGGAAAGGCTAGGGTAGATGGCCAGGGATGGGCAGGGGACAGAACTTCTGCAGTTTGGATCACTGACCGTGGCGTGTACTTGCAGGGGAAGATGGTAAATCAGCTCACCGGCGACTGGAGGAGACCCTGGACAGCCTCCCACGGATCTTTGCACCAGCCAGCATGGCCAGTACAGCTTTCTGAGACCCACGCACACCCACCTGCCATCCCTGAGGGCAAAGGCATCGCTGGGCCGCCCGGGCTTGCACGGACTGGGGACCCGGCAGCTCCGCTCTCGGCACCACACCACAGTATTACCCTGCCCGCCGGCAGCTCGCCACAGCCGCACACTGCCTTACGGAGCACCGCTTCCCTGTCCCTGGCCACCAGCCCCACGGGTGCCACCTCCGCACCACTGGGCAGGGGGCTCGCTGCACATCCCACCCTCTGATCGCTATTTAAAATACCCGGGGAGCCCACCCTTCCTGCCCCCCTCGTTGGCTACAGCTGCAGGGACCGGGGTGGCAGGGAGAGGTACCAGATTTCTCTGCCTCCTCTTGCCTTCCTCTTGCTTGAGGGCATGTGCCCTGTCCCAGAAGGACCTGCACTTTGGAAACCTCGCTGTTTCTTTCCAGGAGCTGCCAGGGCCATGGGGACTGCTGCCCTCTGCCACCTGGAAGTCCCCAGGACTTAAATAAAATGAAATATGAGATATTAATATATTCTGCTGGCGTTTCTTCTTTCCAGCTCCATGTGCTCCTGTCCCTCCCCAGCTTGTGGCTGTAGGGAGTGTAGTGAGATGTGGCCTCAGCCCAGAGCCTTTCCTGGCCTGTTGGGAAGTGCTGTGGAGGGCAGGGGCAGGAGGAGCGATAGAGGGACGGACAGACGGATGGACAGAAGCTGCCACCTTTCTTTTTGTTTGTTGTTTTATTTTATTTTTTATTTACAGATTTTTGCAGAAAAACAAAAGCAAAAAATTCTTTTCTATAATGTCTCTATAAATCTATATATAATGTTATTACAGAGAATGACTAATTTTGATTTTAAACCAGAAATAAAAACAAACCTTTAAAGAGTGACGGTCTCACTGTGAGGGTGTTTCTTTGGCCCCAGTGCCCTGGGGCAGGGCAAGCTGGGGGTCAGCATGGCTGCCTGGAGGGTGACAGAAGATGTCATGGGAAATAATTGTGATTTTTGGCATTTCCCTGCCCTGCAACTCAGCCAAATGTTGCCAAAATTTGGCTGCTGAGCAAGGGATGTGTTACCCAAGGTGGTACAAGGTGGCCACACAGGATGGGGCCCACTGAAACCAGGGCTGCCCTAGGAATGGAAACAGCCCTGTGTGTGTGCGTGTAAATCCACACGTTCCCCATCTCCAGCTGCTGTTGGTTATCTAGGCCCTGACTTCCAGTTTGGACCAGTAAGGACACATGTCCAGCACTGGAAGCAGATTGCAGCAGCTGTGGTGACCAGGCCATGTTCCCAAATGTCCCCGCACCGGATGGGTGTGACAGGGAATGCTAAACCACCCTGTGAGCTGCTCTGCTTCACTGGCTGTGCCTTGTCCCAGGATATCCGCTGTCCCCACCTTGCTGTTTGGGGACATACTACTGGGCTGGCAAGGGAGGCTGCTCTCTGTGTCCTCTCTTGCTGCTCGTAGCTCACCATCTTCCCTGAGGCTGGAGGGTTTTTGGAGATTTTTATGTCCCTCCTGTGCAGCTCCTCGGCACTGACAAGCTGCTGGATTGTTAGAAGTTTGCTGGGAAGGAAGCACTCTTTCCTCTGGCTCTCCCAGGAACTTTGCCCTCTTGGAAGCTGTGACAGACAGCAGCATGGTGGGGGCCACCTTCCTGACACAACATGATTGGCTCTTGCTGCTTCGATTAAATGTCCTGAGTTCAGTGGCCTTGGCAGCATGTGGCTGGTGACATGGAGCCTTCTGCCCCACTGAGGAGGCATCAGGCTGCAAAATGCATGGCAAAGTGTTGGGTCTTGTGCCACCTCCCGATGGACTGGGCAGAAAGGGGGGATGCTGGAGATTTCTGCCTGCATCATGGAGTGGGACTGCTGGGGCCCTTTGTTCCTACATCCTGCGTGCTGTCACCATGGGACTAGGGGCCCCCAGAACTGCTCCCCCTCTCCCTGTGATGTATCCCTGGTTTCACTGGTGATTTTTTTTAAGCTTATATCATTTGTCTTCCTCTTCTCCAAAGCCTGCCCATCACCTTCTGCTGGTTTAAATCCCTGAGCATCCACCGTGATGGTGCACCTGGGGAAGAATAACTCCATGCACCAGTACTTGCTGGGGGACAACCTGCTGGGAAGCAGCTCTGCAGAGAAGGACCAGGGAGTCACAGTGGACAACAAGCTGTCCCTGAGCTAGCAGTGTGCCCTGGGGGCCAAGAAGGCAAATGGTATCTTGGGATGCGTTAGGAAGAGCTTTGGCAGAAGGTCAAGGGCGCTGATCCTGCCCCTCCAGCCCTAGTGAGACTACCTCTGGAGTGCTATGTCCAGTTCTGGGCTCAGTACAAATGAAATATGGAGCTCCTGGAGCAGATCCAGCAGAGGGATACAAAGATGATTAAGGGACTGGAGCGTCTCATGAGGAAAGTCTGAGTGAGCTGGAGCTGTTTAGCCTCGAGAAGTTATAACTGAGAGAGGACCTCATCAATGTCTGTAAGTATCTGCAGGGAGGATGCCAGAGGATGGATCAGGTTCTGCTCAGTGGTGCCAAGCAACAGGGACATGAGCCAATGGGCATTCCTGATGCACAGGAAGTTCCACATGAAAATGAGGAAGAACTTCTTCACTGTGCAGGTGACCACACAAAGGAACAGGTTGCCCAGAGAGGGTATGGAGTCTGCCTCACTGGAGGTATTAAAAAACCATCTGGACACAATCCTGACCAATGCCCTCTAGGATAACCCTACTTGAGCAGAGAGGTTGGATCACATGACCCACAGTGGGGTCCCTTCCAACCTTCTTATTCTGTGATTCTTTACCCCCTGCCATGTAGTAACAGACATGAACAAGAACCCCCCCTCCCAAGCCTAAATTTTTCCAAGCTAAATAGCCCCAGCTCTCATGAACAGCTGCTCCAATCCCTTAATCGTCTTAGTGTCCCGTATGGTCCTGGGAGGGGTGTAGTTTGGAGCAGCAAAGATGCCCCCAAAAGGCAGCAGAGGCAGGGGCACTACCAGCACCAGCAGAGCTGGGGATTTATAGTCCCCAGAAAAAACAGCGCCTATCCATTGGTGCTTCCCAGGGTTTCTAAGCACATCCCAGAAGGATATAGCCTCCACTTCCTTCTTCCTCACTGCAGCAGAGCTTTTTGGGGCTGGCTCAGGCAGAATGTAACATGTCGTGGTGCATGTGATCCCATCTGAGATACCCCCTCAGCGTAACCACTTTTGGATGCAGTTTTATCTGCAGATGGGATTGCAGGAAGGGGGTAACCAGGGGACACTGCTGCAGCACTCATCCCTTTGCCTTCTTCCACCTGCTTTGGGGGCTGAAAAAGCCCCAGGAGGGAAGCACATAGCTTTTCCCAAAGCACTGCATCACATTGTCAGCTTTAGGCAGCAAGAGATGAGGGATGTGGGTCCCAGCTGGCACATGCAACTGCAGACAAGAGCACCTGAGAGGTGGAAAGTGGCCCAGCCCTCTTACATATTTGGTTTTGTTTGGTTTATTTTCCCCTTTCAATAACTGCTGGAAATAAAACCAGCCCAGTGCCCCAGTGGCCAAAGCCATGAATTTAATTCACTCACCTACCTGGGTGTTCTCTTTGCCCTGCCAAAACCGTGTCCCCTCCCTGCAGCACAATTCCACTTTCCAAGATAAGCTACACCTTGACTGCAGAGATCAGAGCAGGAAAACAGACTTCTGTCAGGGTAGGCAGGGAGCTGCAGGCCAGGACAAAATGACTGCTCCTGGAATTGCAAGGAATAATCCCATTATTTATGTGGCTGTAAGAACATGTGGGAAAAAACCTCCAACAGATTAACTTAGGAATCTATTGCCCAGCCCCTTGCTCTGAATAGGTCTATGCCAGCATTGCCAAAGACCTCTGCCCTACAGACACCAGCAGGTCACCTGGAATTGCTGGACTGCCATTTTAACAGGACTGAACTTCAAACAAAAGGTCTTGATTTTTGGACTGCTCCACTTCATGGGTGAACTCCCTGGGAGCCACTTTCACAGCACACGGGGACAGACACAGCAGCACAGAGCACGTTTTGCGGCAGCATTTGTTATTTCAAAGGAGACAGTGTGCCAGCACCGCGTTTGTCAGCCAAATCTGTGTCAGCACTTAAAACATCCCCCTCCTGCACGGACGTGCTTGTGCTCAGCAGCTACTTGCTTTTCTTGTAGGAGCTGCAGCCCGTGGGAGGGTGTCTGTGCCACAGTTACATTATCCATGTGCTCAGGCTTGGGGAAGATGTTCCTTTTCCCCATTTACTGCTGGTTTTGCTTTTTTTTTCTTTTAATTGGAAGGCTGCATATGGATTCTGGAGCACTCTTCAGTATCACTTTTTACCTGCCAGTCTCAGGAAAGTGTCCTGAGGAGCCCCTGAAGACCATCAGCACAATATTACCTCCTCTTGCACAGCATCCGGGCTGGTGCAGCTGCCCAGGTTTGACACCAAGAGCAGCCACCAGCCACAATGACCCCAAGCAGACACTGCCACTTTGTGACACCACAAGCTCCAATCAGCCCTTGCATTTGAAATCACTTAAATCTTGATGCCAAGTCATTTTTGGGGGGTTGTAGCTCATGACTCTTCAGTCTGAAGAGTCTTATGATTGGACCTCCCACCTTATCCCAGGCTTGTGTGAAATCATGTTTCCAAGGCACTCACTGGGGCACTTAGAGATGATTGGAACAGCTAAGCAGCCTGAGCTGAACCACAGCAAAGCAACAGCCTCCTCGTGGGCATTGACGTGCTCCTTGTAGGGCTGTCAGGCACATCCATACGGGCTTGTTCTCCAAGGACCGCACCTGGGGTGACAGCTGGGGCCTCGTTTCATACAGAGACCAAATGGTGCTCCAGGCAGCTTTCAAAACTTAATTTAATGCTCTCAAGCTCGACTACTGTCTCCCTTAGAGCTGAGAGAGGAGTGGTGGCTCCTGGGGGATTGTGAAGGTGATGGAAGCACAGAGTTAGAATGAGGAGGATGAGCCCACCCAGGGCCTCAGCTGGTCAGGAGCTCCTTGGCTTCAGTTCTTTCCATTCTGCTCGTGAGTAAGGCTTCTCTGAGAACGGCCTCGCTCAGGTAACTTTTCTAGAAGGAGAATCTGCCTCTGGGTGTCTAATCTGGACAGTGTCAGAGGCTGATTTTCAGGAGAACTCACAGTTAGGACTGCAGCTGGGGATTTGAATTCCCTGCAAATCAGCTCAAAAGCGCCTCCAAGTGAGGAAACCCAGGATCAGTAGGGCAGACCCCCAGCACTCGCTGGTGGATGGTCCGAGACACTTCTGGCAGAAGTCCAGGAAAAGGTGTTTGCCAGGAAAAAAATTTCTGCTTCCTAAGCAGCGACATTCCTACTACAAAAGATACGACCCTTTGCCATAGGATGGCTCAAACAAAAGGCAGAGGGATCATTAGCATCCATTTACACCCTGCCCCGGGTGAGTATTTAAAGCAGCACAAGAGGCAGTTTTACACACAGCCACTGCTCCTCTCCATTTTGATTCGTGCCTGAGCTAAATTTTGAGCTTAAAGCAGGATTCATGGCTACAGAGGAAAGATATGCCATTCTCCCAAAAATTACAGCATGAGAATTGATGGCTTGACAGCTTAGAATGTAAATGATTTTTAAAAAATTCACACTACAGAAATGTTCTGAGCAGATTCTTCATGCTGTGCTGACTTAATTTCCTTCTACACCAACTCATCTAGTGGCCAAAGGGAAGGCGATGGATGTGTTTGGTTTTTTTTATTATAGCAAAGCTTTTGATTGTCCAACATTGGACTCAAAGATCCATGTGAGCTTCCTTCAAACTTAGAATATTCTGTTTCGATGATTCAAATTTCTCATGCAATGAAAACTGCTCATGGTTGTGGGCTACACCATCACCTCTCATAATTAATGGCCACTTTTTGCCATTACTTTGCTGATAATTTCTTTCTCGTTCAGCCAAGGTTGCATCCACACAGGTCATCCCCTCTGGCTCCTCGTTAAGCTGCCAATGCCTCACTGGAACGGGCTAATGGACTATCTTGGTGTCATGATCCTGAGAAGGAAACTTGTTCTGGGTTGTCAACAACCCCCAAAGGAGTATTGGTGCTCAGAATGTGGCCGACGGCACTCTGCTGCTTTGCAAGGACTTGAGAGAGCTTAGGCTTAGGCAGGAGAAACCCGTAAAGCTGGGTCAGGGCCTGATGACACTCTCAGCCCAACTCCCCTGGCAGAGAGACCCTTCTCTCCACAGCACAGCTTAGCAAGTCATCAGCATTATTCATACCAGGATTTAAGGGCACCGTTTACACATGCTAATGTATGCTAATGTTTTTCTGATGGGTTTGTCACTTGTTAAGCAGGTTGTGATAAAGCCTAGGCTGTTGAACAGCTTTTACCCCAACCTGCAGTTACATCTCAAGAGGCACAAATTTGAGGCAAGGTTTTTAACATGGGTTTCAACTGTAACAGCCTTAAAACTCTTTAATTCTACCAGCTCGGGTTTGTGTTGAGGTTTCTTTACATTTAGACTTCTGCCTGAATTCCTGGACTTATTGTCCTCCAGGGATTGATAGGGGAGTAAAAGGAACAAAAAATGCAGCTTCCTTCCAATGCGTCTGATTTTTTAACTATTAATATTTTAACCCATTACTCTTGCTCCATTTCACATGGGTTTATGATAAGAAAATACCAAGAGGATGCAGCATGAGCTCATAGAATTCTCCTCTCCTCAGCTTGCCTGTCAATCAGCTCTGGGTCTGCTACAACACTGCTGGAGATGAGAAAATATGTTAAACCCAGAAGACTCAGTAACCCAGGGAACTGCAGAAAATTAAAGACAGGCAAGCCCCTGTGCGTTCTCACATAAATTCATACATCTCATCAAGGGTGCCGTGGCTCCTTTCACCTTTTTGGGGAAAAGTTGTGGACAGAAAACACCATGGTGTCTTGTCGCTGTTGAGCGGCTAGCTGAGGAATGACCAAGTTCTCAGACAAGGAAAGAGAGGAGAAGAGGAACTTTATTGTTTTGAATTCCATATATATAGAGTCTACAGAAGTGCCCCAGATTGGTCAGCCCGAGACCTCCCCCTAGGCCCAATTGGCCAAGCCCGAACTGACTCAATCCGGAGAAATTGTTTGCAAAACATCCAAACTTTATCTTGTTCATGAAATATAGCAAAACGTTCCCACGGGAAGAACCTGTGCTAGCCACAGTGTCTAACTTCTGATGGAAATCAACCTTGCTGACTTCCCCAGAAGCTCCCTAATAAACAGCGGGCATTAAATCCACCATTCCTGTTATGCTGAAGCTGACTGGAGCTGGTTTGCCCCACTCGATTATGAGCTTCACAAGCCCAAGGTCCTTTAAAACCACCAGGCAAACATCATCTTAAATCACAGAATTGTAGAATCCTAAGATCGCCTGAGTTGGAACAGAACCACAAGGATCAAGTCCAAATCTTAGTCCTGCACAGCACATCCCCAAGAATCACACCATGTACCTGATGTTACCCAAATGCTTCTTGAACTGTCAGGCCTGGTGCTGTGACCACTTCCCTGGGGAGCCTGTTCCAGTGCCTCGGCACCCTCTGGGTGAAGTACCTTTCCCTAACACCCAGCCTAACTCCCCCTGACATGGTTCCATGCTGTTACTTCAGGTCTTGTCACTGGTCACAGAGGGCAACGATCAGTGCTGCCCCTCCGCTGCCCCTCCTGAGGAAGCTGAAGCCCACAAGGAGCTCTATCCTCAGTATCCTGTTCTCCAGGCTGAACAAGCCAAGCTCCCTCAGCCGCTCCTCGCAGGCTTCCCCTCTAGACCCTAATTCCAGTCACTTGGTATTTCCAAAACTGCCCTATGGCTTTCCTGGTGATTAACTCATGATTGCATTGACTCATCTTCCAGCTTAAAGGAAAGTTTTGGTCGTTCAACCAGGGAAAATCCCTCTTCAGCACAAAGGATGGACTTTCTCTGTGGCCCTATTCTCTTGAGGAGCTTCTTCCCACAGAGCTGAAGCACAGCCTCCTGCTCTGGAAGTTTTGCTGAGGTGAAGGGGGCAGTTTTAGATAAAATAAAGGGGTAGTTTTAGATGAGGTGAAGAGGGCGGTTTTGGCCAAGATTCAGGGGGCAGTTCCCGCTGAGGAGCGGCGTGCAGAGCCGGGGTGTCCCCGGTAGTTGGATCTCGGGACACCACTAACACAGACGCTGCACAGAGCTCCCCTCACGCCGCCCCGCCGGGCGCGCGCTGCCCTGAGGGGAGGGAGGGGCGCTTCCTCCTGCCCCCCACCACCCCACCGCCACCGCCCGCCCGCCCCTCGGCAGTACGTGACGCGCTGACGCACGCACGCAGAGGCGCGCGCCGGGTGACGCCGCGGGCCCCGCGCGTTTGAAGTTGGCGCGCGAGTCGCACCCTTACTCTCCCCCTCCCTCGCCCCGCCCCGCCCCGCCCGCCGCTCCCAGCCTGCCCCGCGCGGCCGCTTCCCCGCGCGCGCCGGCCCCCCCGCCCCCCCTTCCCCCCCGCTCGGGCCGGCGGCCGCGGCAAAGCCGCGCTGGGTGGCGCGTGCGCATTGCGCCCCGCCCGCCGCCATTTTGTGTCCGAAAGCGACTGTGGAGCGATTAAACCGCGGGGCTGGTGCCGGGGCGCTTAAAGCGGCGGCGGCCGCGGCGGGGCGTGCGGGGCGGCGGCGGCTCCTCCGCGGGGCCCGCGGGCGGCGCGGGGCGGCGGCGGGGCCCGGCGGCCGGAGGGAGCTCGGCGGGGCGCGGGGCGCAGGTAAGCGGCGGCGGCGGGGGGTTTGCAGTCGCGTTCTCCGGCCTCTAGGTGTCACGATGGGGCTCCGGCGCGGCTGGGGCCCCGCAGCGGCCGCCGCCGGGGCAGCAAGGGGGGCTTTGTCTCCCTCTACCGTCCCCGCGCCGCCGCCGCCGCCACCGCCGCCATTCCCCACAGCGCGGCGCTGGGCTGCGGCACCGCCCGGGCCGCGCGCCCTCCTTCCCTCCCCGGCCGCCGCCGCCCGCCGGCCCCGACTCCATTTTCTTTCCTTTGTCTCCTCCACCGCGCCACCGGCGCTGATTAACCGCCCCATTACCGCCCCCTCCCCGCCGCGCCTGCCGCCCCCCCTTCCCTTCCCGTCCCGCACGTCCCTTCCTTCCCCCCCTCCCCCGCCGCGCCGGGCCCGCTCCCCCTCCCGCCCCGCCACCGCTTCCCGCCCCTCCTCGCACCTCCGCAGGGCTCGGCCCAGCGCCCTTCGCCCGCCGCCCGTGTCCTGCCGCGGTGTCCGGCCGGGCGCTGCCCGCGGGGACCGCTGCGTGTCCCGCTCCCGCCGGCCGCCGCCTCGCTGCGCTGGCGTGTGCGGCGGAGTGAGAGGCGCTGCGAGGCGCAGAGCGGGACTCGAGCTCCCTCTGCAAGGCAGGCTGAGCAGCGCCATGCAGCAGCACCGGGGCGGGCACGGCTGGGGGGCGCCCGCTCTCGCCGCGGTGACCGGCCGGCGGCCCCCCCGCACCCCCCGCGGCGCTCCCGGCGAGCGGCGACCCCGCCGTTCTGTGTCCGGGCCCCTCTCTCCCGTCCCGTCCCCGCCACCCCGCTCCGGGCCTGGGGTCCCCACGGGGCTTCAGGCTCCGATCGGGAGCACCTGGGCTGCCACCGAGCCTTCGACCAGCTGTGTCACTTGCTGGGACCTGGCCCGGCTGCCCGACTCGCGGGGCACTTCCCCGGGAACCTCCCAGGCCTCCGCAGCCGGGCTCTTGCCCAGCGATGGAGCCCGAAATCTCATGGCAAAGGACGGCGTTATTCCCTCCCATCCATGGGTCTGTGCTGCTTGTGGGGGGGAAACACAAAACCCGATTCTTTTTGTGATGCAGAGGAGGAAGCCGCACATGCTCTGTGTCCAAACGCTTTGTTTTTTGTTCTCTACATCAACTTTAGATTTCTTTAGAATGTATGTTTATATAGTATCGAGTTTGGCCTTGTGTTAATCTTGTGAAATCACTTCGATAGAAGGGTTTTGTCGTGTTGTGTGGTTCCTTCTCCGTTCAGTGTAATCCTTAGGACTTGCCTGTTGGTGAAAATGAACTCGCTTTCCTGTTAGTGACTTCCTATTTTTTTGCCGATCCTTTCTCCCCTTAAATGCACGCATGGCTGTTCCTCATCTCTGGCCAGTTACTGAATTCTGGTAATAAACTCCAGAGGTGTCATTAGAAGCATCTAAAATGCTGTTTACAGCTTCCAATGTATGTGTTTTTGTTTTAGTGCAAGAAGTGTGTAAATATTGTCTTGAATTCTCTAGCTTGTTCACCTTTTGCAGAGCCTGTTGAATTTGCAGGACCCCGTTGGGTATAAGAAATAATTCCATGCTGTATTCAAGCTAGTCTTACTCAAACGATCCCCCTAACACTTTAGGGTAGTGTAGAAGACACCAGCAGAACTGAAGGAAGGAGCAGTTTTAGTGTAAAGACAAAGCAATGCTTGCTGCTTTTTTTTTTCCCTAGGTTGATGGATTTTTACATCCATTTTGTTTTTCTTCTGGATGTGTAGGGCTAGCTCAGTTTGACTGTCATCCATTGTGCATGAGTAGTTACTAGGATGCACAGAAAGGTTCAAGAAACTTTGTGGGGTATTTTTGAGGAGTAATATCTGAACAAAAGTGCAAAACTCAAGTTCCTGTAGCCTCCAGTGGCCCTGCAACTGAAATAACACGGCAAGTCTCGTCCATTTCGGACAGAGCTAGGAGAACTGTCACTACAGCGTTAAGTTTGCTGGTGACTCGTGCCTGCAGCATTACTGAGGGAAGGAGCTATTTCAAGAGCTGTTTTTGTATGAGCAGGCTGGATCTTGACTACAATCCGTAGCTAATTTGTGTGCATCCTCACCAGCTCTTGGGGCTGCAGGTTGATACCCGCCTGCTGTGCTCCCAGTGCTGTGTCTTGAGAATGCCAGAAGCTGAGCCATGTTATTCTTGTCTTTATTCAACGTTTACCTGAAAAAATCTAATTATATGGAATTACTAACTTTTAAAGGAATTTATGTGCAGAGTCTACTCCAGAATTTAATTTCTTCTCCTCCCCTTAGGACTTCATGTCCAAGAACTGCTTTTCTAATGAAGATTTTTGGAACTTGGATGTTGAGTATTATTAAGCCTGTCTGTTCTTGGAGCAAAGCCAGCCTATTCCTTGTGCTTATCCCTCATACTTAAATAGGTTTCCCTGACCTCTAGTTAGGTCTCCCTGCTCTGTCCAAACAGTTTTTTGTACGTTACCTCTTCTTGGATATATTTTTGATTATATTTGCATAAAAAGTCCTTAATTCCCCATCCTGGCAACTTTAGCTTCTCTTACCTCTTTACCAGAGAGGGAATGGTTCCTCCTGTGCTTGTACATGCTCTAGAAATATGTGTAATAAGGAGCAGCCACTGCTTTACCTGCACACATGAGGACACACACTGACCAGAGCTGAAAGAAACCAAAGCTTTGACTGCTTGTTTTGTTTGTGTAAACTTACTGAGCTGTACTGATTTGTTTGCTTAACTGTAAACCCCTGTTCATCCATTTGGCTTTAGTTCAGATTCCCAGTTCACTCTTTGTTGTACTAAACCTTGAAATGTCAATACTGTATCAAGCTCTGCTTCTCTGTAACCTACATGGTCTTACACACAGATCCAGGAAATTCCCTTTTCATTTGTTGTATTTAGTGTTCATAAGAATGGTTGAGATCATACAGAGCCTTTGTTCTTTCAGTTTTTTTACTGAAACTTAGAATCTTTGTCCTGTCCTGACTGTAGCTGAAAATACTGCACTTTTTTTTGCTGAAGGATATTTGAATTTTACTTAAAACACTCTGTTCTGCTGCTCCTCCCACTTCTCTCCAATAATTTATCATTCTTCAGGAATTGAGTGAGGTATGCTTATCCTAGACATATTTAATATGAAAGCAAAACAGTTGCTGCTCAGCTGAGTGATCTATTTTTTTCTGATTAACAAAAATAACCGTGAAAGGAAGAGAATAAATTGAAGGTGAGATGGGAGTTTTACGTTGCAGGTCATGTTAACATTCAGGTAACTGTACACAGAACAACTCGGTTTGGGTGTCTAATGTAAATTGGAGTTAAAATGAAGTTTCCCTCAGTATTATAAAATCTTGAAAGCTATAAAATCTTTAATTTCCTTCCAATGTGGTTCTTAACAGGTGAAAAGAGAAGTAGTGCAGAGACAGCTCTCAAGAATGGCGCAGTTAACGTGCACTGACTTAGGGGACATCTCTGATAGAATGGACTCCCGAAGCGTTATTCTCTAACTATCCCTACAGGTGAAGTTTTGAGTCATAGATAGAGTTGCATTTCTTATGTAAAGGTTTGTTTTTACAGTCCCCCTCAGTTCAAGCCCTCCCACAGTTTGCTGTCAGCTACCTGAGGATTTCAGTGTGCTGTGTGGGGCTCGTATTAAGAGGTGAGGCCAGAAATGGTTGAAAGCATTTAAAATCACAAGGGCAGTCATCAGTTAGGATGTGCTGAACCAGTGACACCAGCGAGGGCTTCTGCAGTGAGAGCAGTGCAGCAAGCTGAGCTACATGGTATTTTTTTTTACTCTCTGCAGTGCAAGTAGTATGCCCAGATACATATTGTTGTGTCAGTCAATTAGCAGCAGCATCTTATTTTTCTACCATAGCTGCAAACTCATGAAATTTCTAAAGCTTCATGGGTTTCACTTGGAAAGTGCTCAAATTATAGACAGGGTTAAGTAAGTTCATCTTATACTGAAAATCTTGTTTTGCATATTTTTGTTCCCCGTAATGAAAAAAAAAAATTCTGTTTGCATCATTGAATTTGTCAAATTCTAGCAAAACAGAAAGTAAATCACAGATTGTTTAGAGTGTGAATTGCACCTCTGTATTAATATTACATCATAATTAGAAGCCTGTATATGTCTCAAATATCAGCAGGTAAAGTATACCAAAAAACCAAACCTAAGCTGAAACTTAACACAAAAACCATTTAATCCCACTCCACCAGAGTATATTGGGAGGTGAGAGAGACATTTACCTTGGCATATTGGTATATTTTTCACCACTGGAATATCCTTAACTGCAGTATTGGAAGGGATATTTTATAGTCAATGCACTTTGAACAGTAGTGAAATTCCAGGAGGTCAGTGAAGTGCTGATGTATCAGTATCAAAAGGAGATGGAGTGGATGAACATGGCAGGTAGTGGTGCTGTGCAGAGAGGGTGGTAGGTGCCCAGACCCCCTTGGGTGTTTGACTAGCTCTGCATGGTGTTAACACACATGTAGTTCACATTAATACCAGCTCTCCCATTTATTCCTAGTACAGAATTTAGCTAAAGTAGAGAAAAGTATTAATTCTGGTAGATAAGGCTTTAAGAAAGCAAGAGCTCGTTAAATTTATTATTTGACTTTGTTAAAGGACTTGATGTTGACAACCTTACTGAATAGTAATATTAGTACTGAGTATCAATAAAAATGCCATTTAGTTCAGGATTGGTCTGGGGGTGTACAAGAGTGAATAGTTTCCATGGATATTGAGCAAAAACTAGTAATTGCTTGTCACAATTTGTTTTCATTAATGATTTTGTTGGTGAAAAATGTCTTTAAAAATTTGTGCAGAATGAACTTGTGGCTCATGGAAAATCAGTGAGCGTTAAGGCAGCCATTGTGATTGTCAGGTGAAGTAGATCCAGTCCAGTGTGTGTGCTAAGGCTGCTGCATGTAAAGCTGTGCACCTGGGAACAAGGTATTCCAGCTGAATTGAAATCAAGGGACCTGGTATCCTAGAAAGCAGTGACTGAACTGTGTTTTGGAGTCATAGTGAATAAACAGCATAAACGTGAGTTTCCAAGGTGATGCTGTGACAAAGGACCTGATGTAGTTCTTAAATGCATTAGTGGAATAAGCAGGGGTATGTTCTTGTCTGTGTGGGATGGGATGAAGTCATTACCAAAGTACTACGTATGGTTTTGGCCTCAGCACTCAAAAAAAAAAAAAAAACCCTCAAAAAGTGACTGTCTGCAAGGGGATTCATCTCCAGTTTGATGGAAAACTAAGCTGTATTGCCATGCAATGAAATGTTAAGAATGTGCTGTGCAGTTTCTCATCAAAATTGAGGTAACTTGATCAGGGTCCTCAGATATGTCCCTGACAAAATAATACTGGTTTTTAGTGACCTTGCTCTAATCTTACTGAAAACATAATAAGAACTTGTAGCCCAGTAAATTCAAATTAAAAGGGTTACGTTTTTCACAGGAAGGGTGGTTAATTCTTGGATTATGATATGAAGAGCATTTGTGTATTTCTTGATTTCTTAACATCTTTGAATCAAGGTTGTGGAAAAAAAATCTGAAAATTGCTTCAGCCACCTGCAATGTGCTGACCTTTTTCTGTTCCGTATACATTTAGAGAACTGTCACTCATGAGAGGTCAGGCTCAGTGATAAACCAGGGGTGCTTAAGAAAAATGATGGATAGCACCTCCTCCTCTTTTGAACCTCCTTCTCATTTTAAGTAGAGGTTTAGGATTTTCCCTTATCAATCAGGAATATGATCAAACCAGAAAAATCTTCTGAACAGAGGAAAGTAAGCAGATACTGATATATATTGGTGATGGGTTCAGTAGTGTCCTGTATACTTGGTCCAAACTTGTGACTAACACATCCTGATCTGTGGCTGTGGCACTGGGGAGCTGTTGGAAGGATAAATGTTACTTCTCTGCTGCCAGGACAAGCTGCTGGCTCATATCCAGCTTGCTGCCTACGAAGCAGCCTAAGGACCTTGGCACGAGCACTGCTGCCCAGACAGTCCATGTATCAGCAAAGGAGTTCTTCCTTCCCGGTTCTGAGCATGGAAAATACTCAGAGGGTGAAGCAAGGTGATTTTTATTGAATCCCCTAAAGAAGACATAGCTCCATAAAATTTTGTGTTACGTAAAATTATTTATTGACTCATGTTTTATATGTTGCATTTGTATGTATAGTGTGGAATTACAATATCTTCAGTGATCCTAGTTTTAAACTGGATGCTGAGTAAAATAGACTTAATCAGGAATTAAACTAGGGAGCATAAAGCTGTGGAAGAAGGAGTAAACAACACAATCATTTTGAGCTCTGATAATGCCTCATGTGTGGAGACTTGATGCAAGTGTTTGACATTTTCTGAGCTCTCCAGGATGTTACAGTTACACTACAGCTCGATGGTGGACTAAGCATTGCTACGTGGAGATTGCTGGAAGCTTAGGTGTTTTCCATGTGTTACTATGTTAAAACAGATATGTAATCTGGTGAACTCGGAGCTACAGAGCAAACTTGCTTATAATCCACGTGCTCTTCTGGGTGGTAACTTCAACAGAAGCATGTGATGCCTGAGTTTGGCAATTCTGGTTTCTCCTGGCTGTTTGTAAGAAGGTGACTGGTGTTACAGAACTCAGTCTGTGCCCAGTCTGGCTGCCATGCTTTCCCATGCTCACTCACAGCTAGCTTCTTGGGTAGTAGATGCAATGAGTTCTGTGGTGAGCCTATAGCTTGTAAGAGCAAAAAATTAGGTAAATACACCACAATTGATGGGAAACCTGTTTTGGTAAGAGACTGTGGGGATACTGTAGGTTCAGAAAGGAATCAGCAGGTCCAGAGGCAAAGATCCCTATTCCCATGGGTTGGTGTTGGGATAAGGGTTGGTAAACCACAGAAATGACTGATTGACTCACACAGTGTTTCTTGTAGAGTGTTGGAGACAGACTGTGGACAAATGGAAGTGATTGTTTGTAGGGCTTTTTTTTTAGTCATGTTGGATAAGGGAAATTTTCTTTTTCAGCAGATAAAAGAAAAGAGAAAACTCTTGCTGTTTTAGGAATAACACCAAAGCATTTAGGGAGGTAAAAGTCATGGTTTCCCTGGAAAATTAAGTTGACTTGCATCAGGATTGTTGTGTGCACCTGTGTGCTGGCAATTGCATCCCCATGTGATGAACTGGTTAGTATAATTTGCTTCATGAGGGCAACAGGATGTAAGTGGATGTGGAAAAAAATGCAGCCTCAAGTTTGATTTGAGCCTTTATGGAACCATGCCCCCAAATATTTTGGGGTAAGTAGACACTTTCTGCAAAGGAAGCCAAGAGCACAAGTAGTAATAGCAGCATTTGGCTGTTTGTAAATATTTTTTACTCTTTTGAGATGGAGCTGTAAAGTTCCCTGTATGTTTAAAATTGTTGTCTGGGCAGTTGAATTCTCCCATTGTTTAATGTTGAAAGAGACATGGTTTCTCTGGACTGGCTTCTGGGAGAGCCTTTCACTGCAGTAGAACCAGTAGTGATTTTTAGCCAATTACTTCAGCTTCTTGTATAGTTTTTCTGTCTCCTTGTATTTGATTTGCAAAGCTCTTCCCTTGAAACCACTTCTAACATCCAGAGATTTAAAATTAGAGCAGGAAATGCTCCTGAATTAAAAGTACCCCCTGGTTTTGGTTGTATAATTCTATGACATAAGTTAACAGTATTACATTTTAACCAATAGCTTTCTCCTGTGTGCTAAACTGTTTCCAGTGGAAGTGCAATCTAAACTTCAGTTTTGCTTTCCCAGTACGAACTGCAAGAAAACCCCTTAGAGGCACTTCAGGAGTTTCCAGATTACAGGTTGGGAAAAAAAAAAGACATTTTTGAAGGCTAGTAGTTTCAGTCAAAGCTTATCAGATTATTAAAACCTTTCTTCTTTTCTTTTCTTTTTGGAGGATGGAAGAAGTTAGTATTATCCAGCATTCCTGTTGAGTATATAACTTACTGCCACTTCTGATCTTTGAAGAGAGATTTATCACTTCCTGTGGCAATACTGAATACCGAAAAGGTACTCATTGATTACTTCATCCTTGCCTACCTTCCATATTTATTAATACTCTTCTCTCCTTCCTGCTGAAGAGTGACTGCTGTTGACTCCTGCCTACTCTGAGCTACCTAGAGCATTATGTGATCCCAGACTACTTTATGCTTTGTTCCTGTAGTGTGTGTGTGGAAGTAGTTTTGTCCTGTTGAAGCAGCTGCATCCTCTCCTTGTTCTATCAACATTTTGACCTACATGAAGAAGAATTTGTCAGCTTCCACGACAGTATGATGGAGCAGACTATCAAATATTTAGATGTCTCACTTTCCTGACATGACATCTATAATGTTTGAGTGGCTTGTGCAGACAAATCTTTAGGGATGTTTTCTCCATCTCCACCAGACTCAAAGGAGGGAGATAGCATTGAATGTTTGTCCTGCTGTGTTATCAGTCTGGTTGTTCCTGGTTAGAAATGCTTGATCCAGTGCAGTTGTTGGTCAGAATGATGTGCTGCCCCTTGAAACAGGCTGTCCTGTGCTGGCAGCCAGGGGAGACTTTACAGCTGCCTTTTGGCACCTTTCTTCTTGCCTATCTGACAAGATACAATTTCTTGTTAACATTCTGGAGGAAAGAGCACACAGTAGCCCTTACTACTTCAAAGGGAGATTTTTGCTTTTTTATGAGTTTAGGTTTACTCACTGTGGTCCTGGGTTTTCTACTACAAATTAAAAATAAGTAGTGAGGTCCCTCATCAGTGCTGCTTCCCTGTTATCTTACTGAAGTTCCTGTAGAAGCCTTGTGTGATATGGATCTTTGTACTTTGTAGCACATGAGTGTCGCCTAAACAGTGAAATACAGTATCTGTGCTCTTCCAACGCTATTCTCTTCAATAGTGGGTGGGTTTGGATATCCACCACTCTGAAAGTGAAGGTCCCCAATAGATTGCTGAGAGTTACTGTATATCTGCACATTTGCTAAAGAGCTGATGATTATTTGAGAGCTTGCAGAAGTGTACCAGGACCTCTAGAACTTGTGTAGAAGTGAGTGCTGAGACCAGTAAATCTCAGTTCCAAGAACATCATAGTTATGACTGCACAGATTGAAAAAAGTCTCAATGGTTTGTGTTTGAAATTTCAATCTCTCATTTTATGTAGTGCCACAGAATGGTAGAATAATTTGGGTTGAAAGGGACTTCTTGTGGTACCCTGGTTCAACCCCTGGCTAAGTGCAGGGCCAGCATTGATGCTAGATGAGGTTATTTAGGGTTGTATTTTGCAAATATTTTCGTTTCCACAGCATCTCTGAGCAATCTACTCCAACGTTTGACCACTTGTTGTTGCAGCTGGTCTGTTACACTTGTCCTTTCACTCTCTCCTTCCAAGACTGTGGTTCTGTCATTCTGCTGTATAGGTCTTGTATTCCAGACACCTCACTGTTCTGGCAGCCTTCCTATGTGGGTTTTTTTCTGTGTGTTCTAAGCTCAACAATGGATGTATGGAGCACTTTAAATTTTCAATTTACGCCTGTTTACTTTCAAGCTTATCAAACTTCGCCCATATGTCAAAGATCTGATGGAATGTAAATTCATGCAAGGCATTTTATGCCAGAAAATAAACCAGGTATTTAACAGAAGTTTGTTGCCATCTTTGCAGTAAAGGAGAGTGGAAGTTGCTTTTCTTTCCCTTTAGGACAATTTCTTGGAGTGGATCAGAACAAGAATGCCTTGCATTTTTGCAGCACGTATGTTTGCAGTGCTGGGCAGCTTTGCTCCCTGGGCTGTGCATTAGTAGGTTGATATTCCTTGAGCAGTGCCCAAGCTGCTTCAAAACATCTCTTAAAAAATTCCAGTAACTTATTTCCTTAATCAGAACCAGTACCTTGTAAAGAGAGAGGGGCAGTGGCTGTGCCTTGCATTAATTCACCATCAGTGCTAAACTGCAGAGATCCCTGTGAAATGTTCGCTATTTGTGTTGTCTTTAGTGTAGGAAAGAGCTGCAATTACTGGTTTGTTTCTCTTTCCCCCTCCTAAGAGTTTGGGTACAATCTTTCTTCAAAACAGCTTTCTTTACTTTTAAGTCATTTGCCAAGCAGAAGATTAGGTTTCAAAAATGGAAGAAAACTATTTCTTGATTCAAAATTTCAGGAAACCCAAAGTAGGTGAGAAGACGCTTCCATTCAATTCACAGTGCCTTTTTGTCCTGGTGGGTGCGACAGAACTTACGAGGTGATAATATTCCACGGGAGGTGTTAATTTTGTATCAAGTGTCTTCCCAATGGAGAAGTCCTTCACTCTTGAGGCTTTTCTGTGTCAATTGAGAAGTTTGTGAACTTCAGGAAATGGCAGTCTTTTCCCAGGGTTGCACAGCATGGAACCTGGCAAGGATGCAGCTTGCATCAGCAGTTTTAGTATGCCCTTAGCAGTGGAGCACACCCCTCTGAGCATCCCCTTTCCTGGTCAGGGCTTGTATGTAGCATTTGTGATTTTTACAGAGTGAGTGTTAAATAAAAAGAAATAATTTCCAAACGTTTTTTAAAAGCTCACTATCAATGACCTTCTGCAGCTCCAACAAACCTCTTATCAGTTTTGAAGCTGATAAACAATTAAAAATAGACTTGCCAAGTAAAAAATGCAGCCAGGACCCAGAGTGGAGTGCCTTGTACTAAATAAATCACAGAAGAACCGGGTGGGAAGCACTTAAATTCAAAGGGTGTGAAACCCAACTAGTATGAAATCCAACACTGCTTGGCCCTCATCACTGAGTGCAGCAAGAATACGTGCCTCTGTTGAGAATTACTCTTCTGGACTTCCTTACCATTCACAGGGTTTTTAGCATGTGTGCACACTGAGGACTGACAAGGATTACGGAAGAGAAATAATGTGCTGTCTTGTAAATACTGTATTTCTCTAAATGTGTGAATATTTTAAGCCCTTAATTGATAAGGGTAATGAAAGTTGCTTCAGTGAGCAGAGGCTGCTCTTCCTCAGGGTGGCAAAGGTAGAGCTGTGTTAGAGCTGATTTTGTTATTTTATATAAGTAGTATATCCACTGCTGCATTGACAGTGTGTAAGGAGTGATATTTGCTCTCATTTACACCTCTTTAGCAATAAAAACTCCTTCAGCGTGTGATTTGCTATTCCACAGCACAGGAGAAAAAGGCCATCTGAAGTAGGCAGAGCTGGCTCTAAAATGTCATGTTGCACTTGTAATCCGACGTGAGGCATCTGGAGCTTTGGGCTGTCAGAACTGTTAATGCTAAAGAGTTTGAGAACAGGTAGGTAGAGGAGCTTGTAAAATGAGTTCAGTCATCCTGGTGAAAAATATTAAAGCTGATTAAAATATTCCTTTGATTTTGCCTATGGCTCTTTTGGTAAGTGAAGGGGTCCTCAAGCAGTTATCAATGCTGCTGCTGTTAGGGGTGTGGGACTACACATTTTGTTAAGCATTAAACACTGAACACTGCTTTTATTCCTCCCCCCCCTCCCCCCCTTATCTTTCTTTTTTATGTAGTTTCACTAGTTCATCTGTTCTGTTCCAGAGTGTGTTCTGACCTCAGGAGCTGCATGAAGAATAGCCAGCATGAAGAGAACAAATCAGTCCAGGCAGAAGTGCAGAAGCGTCAAGAACATAAATGTAAATTGAGGGGGTTTAAAGTGTGGTATGTGTTCCATGCTGAGGCAGTAGTTTCTTGAACATAAAGCTTAACATTGTGCTGGTAGAAACCCTCTTGCCATGCTTCTCTTTTGGCTGGCCTGAGTGTTTGGGCACACAAGAGACCTGGTCTGGGTGGAACTAAGTATCTTTTTGGCTGGGTGAGTTCTGGCCTGGGTTAGTTTCCTCACCAGTAGCTGCAGTCTTGAAAGTTCTTGTGCTAACAGCAGGAATAGTTGGGCGGATGGAGGGAATGAGTGGGCAGTTTAAAGGCAGGGATGGTTTCTGTGCAGAGTTGGTGTGTTTGGAAATGAGGCCTTACTCCTTCCTGGTAGAAAGGCTTGTTTTCTTCCAAGGTTGAGTGCCTTTGTGGGATTTTGGGGTTTTTTGCTTCATCTGCTTTGAAGGTTGATTGTAGCACTTTTAGGGTATGGTGTATGAGAATATTTGGAATATGAGTCCAAATGAATTAGGGGTGTGTGTAAAACAATGAAACTTGTTAAAATTTCAGCATGAGGGTCACTTTAAAGGACTCACCTGGGTTTGGTTCTGTTTATGTCTGCTCCAGCACTTACTAATTATGACTAACTTTTCTGTGATTCAAAAGCAAGGATGTCTTAATTTAGGCTCTGGGAGTTTGTCTTGTCCACCACCCTTCTGCCATAGGTGCTTTCAAAACTCTTCTGGAATTTCCTGTCCCTGCTGCAACAACAGTAAACTGCACCTCTGTGTTTGACAGCCTGACATTAAGTTAACTAGCGCTGACTTTAGTTCTCTTTATGTGCATCAGGGTATGATTTGTGAGGTGACTAATAGTGCATGGGCAGCTATTGTTCATGGGGTAGGATCCCTGTTGCCATCTGAGGGATAAGCACTTCCTGCTCCTCCAATTTGAAGCCTGAATTCCCTTGTCCTGGTAGAATATCACTACTTAATGAGTACTTGTGCAAAGATAAAAGAAATAGCTGTTCCCCAGAAGTTTATTCTTGGATACTTGGTTGTCCAGATGAAGCCTTAGAGGAAAACAAAATCCAGATACTTATTAGGAAGTCTCCAGAATGCCATGAAACTTGTTGCACAGGTCTTTTTTTCAGGTGTGGGAGTGGCTGGTGTTGCCATTTTGATATCATGCAACGTAGCATCAGATGGCAGAAGAATCCTTCTCTACTCAGACTCATTTTGAAGCAGCATCTTGTGCTTTTAGCAGTTTGACAGTAGCCTAAATGAAAGCCTAAATTAATTTGTGGTGGGAGAAATGACCACAAATACTTACCGATAAAACTAGTAATTTTTCCAGTATCTACCTACAGTATTAGACTTTTTGTGGCAATGGATTTTACAGGCTGTTTAACCTGAGATAATTTTTTATTCTCAATTTAATACCTTCAGGTTTTCTGGTGATTTTTCATGATCTTCTTCATCACTTTTACATTATGAAGACCTGTAAAAGGGAGGGACTGATTAGTTTTATGATCTAACATCAGCTTAAAAATTCCTCTGGGACTGCTTCTTTAAAGTGTAAATATTTCTGTATTTTACACCTGATTAAGTTGCATGTTTGTCCTTCTGGAATGGACTGTCAGGTTAGCAAAACATGATGACTTCCTTACTAATTTTGAAAGTGAAGCTTCTTTTAAAAAAATGGTTGATAAGGATATATTTCACTCATATTTCCCAGCTATCAGTAGAGAATTCTCTGAATGAATAAAGACCTAGTGTCATCTAGTGAGATGCATTAGCATTTATTGGAAGAAATAGTGAAAAATTAAAACTAAGTTTTGAAAGAATGTTAGGAGTGGAAGGAGAAATTGAGGCAGAATGGAACAAATTTTAAGAACAGGAATATTAACTAATTTTGTACTTATTGCCTTTTCAATAGATATTTAATTCTCCAAATCTAAAGGAAAAACAAGGAAAAAATTATTCTTCCAGAAATAAAGCTGAAATGCTTTCATCAGGTGCAAGTTTCAAGCAGTTGACGTTATTGTATTTGCGTTTCTCTCCATTGTAGGCTGCAGCTTATTACAGCAGAATTAGCAGTATTAGTTCTGGAAGAGCCATGATCTGGGGCTTTCTGACACTGTCAGGTGCAAGGATTAAGAGTGAGCTTGTTCAGCAAGCAACTGAGGAAAGATGTGGAATTGAATTTCCTTCTGGCTGGCTGGGGGCCCCTGGGTATATATATGTCTTGCATGAACTCCTGGAGTTCTTGATCCAAAGTGAAAGGTCAGATTTATTCGAGTAATTGCAGGAGATCACAGGTGTGTGCCACTCGCTGACTGAAAAATAGGGGTCAGTGCTGAGTGAAGCTTCTCGTTGCTTTGCATCATTTCATGAGACATGATGAAATTCGAAAGAGCTCTGCTAGGATCCCTGGGCAGGAGCAACAACCAGGAAGTTTGATTCTGTAGGTTATAGGAGGAGCAGGGAAAAAAGAAAAGGGGGGAAGTAGAGAAATGCCACGGGATGCATTTTGATTCTAAGACTGCACCAAGCTGGCTGTGGGTGGGGAATGTCCTGTAAACAGGGGCAGGTGTGGCTGTGCCCTTGGGAATTTGTAGGGGTCGAAGGTAAAGATAGCCTTTGATAACATCTGGGCCAAAGTCTTGCCTTCACGAGTGTAAGTAACAGGTAACTTTGGTTCACAGGTAACAACTAATTGAATAAAATAGGGAGAGGGCTATGATCACAGATAAATACTATGGAATTCAGACAGTCTGCTTGCCCACAAACTCACTGTGACACAGAGGGTTGCAGTAGGCTTGAGAGAAAGCAATTTCACTGTAGTGTGTCCTGGATGAATGGCACAGAGTAAAGGGACACAGCTCAGTGTAGCCTCCTAGCTGATGGAATACAAGGTTCCTGGTGCTGTGGTTTCCTGACAGCTTTTAGCTGGTACTGCAGCTTAAGGTGGCCCCAGTGCTCCCAACATGCTCCCTTTCCTCTGCCCAAGCATTCGTGTGGGGAATTGGGTCAGGAACTGAACATGTTCTAACAGAATTGTTTTTCTCTGCATTAGTTTTCAGCTGGAATTAGTTCTCAGTCTAGTTCATTATGGTGAATTATTCTGTGAGTGTGAAGGGAGGAAGAATCTGAGAGCAGCTCTTTGGACAGCGAGTGCTGTGCTTGACTGTCTTACAGGGACAATGAAACTATTACACAGGTTCAAAATCTGGTCTCCTGTCTTGTTAGTGAGGAAAAAGTGGGCTCTAGATGTCAGTTTAGTGTAGGGATCAACTTAAAACCTTTGAATCACTCGCTGGAAGAATGTGCTCTTATTGCCCTATTCAGACCAACCTCTCAGCACAGACACCTTGGTTAGGTAATCACCACCAACACTGACTGTCTTCTCTGATCCCTTCACAGGGTCAGCACTCAAGGAGACTATCCTTCTACAGCTCTGCATTTTCCAATTGCAGCTGTCATTCCCATAGCTGGTTTATGGATTTCTTGGGGCTTGATCTTGACAGGTCCCTTTTCATGTGGAGAAAAAGCAGAAACATTTATTAACGTGTGGTGAAGTTTGCTTTTCTTTTCTAGGTTTCTTGCTTTTCCTTACGCCCTCTGAGATGCTGAAATATTTCTCAGAATAATTGCTTAATAGTAGGTTAATGAGACTGCCCCTTTTAAAATTTAAAGCTACAGTAAATGTTTGTCCGTTCTACACTTCTTGTTTGCTTGCAGTACCAGTGTTGTAAGTGACAAGGAGGAAATGAGAAAGCAGCTTGAGAGAGGGGTGTAGCAGTCATAAACAGTGGATATGGAATTGAATTCAGTAGGCAAATGAAAGCTGTAAGTTTTTACTGTGAGCAAATTATTTAGTAAAATTATCCCAACATTTTAATGTCTCCTGTTGGTAATAAATCTTTGATGTTTTGCATGTGAAAGGCACAGCTGGCCTGTTTGGTTCTGATGTATGTCTGTCTGCTTTAGAATAAGTTACACTCATGCCATGTTCATCTCTATCAGGGAAGCTCTGCTGGAGGAAATTGAAAGGCTGCCTACCTGTTAAACTGTGTTATCTTTGGCTGTGCTTAGCCGGGAGACTTTGCAGAGAAAAGATATGGCTATTTCACGATGGGAAGGAGAATGGCCAAGCACTCCTGCAGTTCCTCTGCATCTGCTCATGTCCTTAAATACTTACACAGACATGAAGCAGGAAAAAGATAGAAAAAAGTGCCCATTGTCTATAAACCCTGTTGGATATTTTTTTAATCTTTCTCTTGCTTTAAGTGGCATATAGAGTAGATAACTGCAGACTCTTAGTTGAAGTTTTTGTTTATTCCTCTATTCAGCTTTCAAAGGTTGACAGGGAATGGAGAAGAAACATAAGTCTCCCATGTTCTAACATAAGGCTTTATTTCCACTCCCATATAATTTTAATAAGTAGCTCATCTATAAGTGTCAAAGCCATGTCAGTTTTTGAGTGGGATCTGTATGTGGATTGACTTGAATTCAAGGCCTGAATATGTTGCAAGGTCATAGGAGTGTTAGCACTAATGTACCTGCTGATCCTTTTCATGATTTTACGAATGTCAGAAATTTACTGACAGCATTTGACTTCATTGTTTCTATTGGAGTTTTAATTTATTTTTTCTCAATTGAAGTACATGTTACAGCCCTAAATGTACTTTTCAATTGCATTGATGTCCCAACAGTTTTTATTTTGACTGTGCCTTGTTTGACAAAAGTAAATATTTTTATGTTATTTGGTGCATAAAACTTGATGGAGTTCAGGGTTTGTTAATTTTAACATGGCTGAGAGGCAGAGAAATACCTCTTTGATAGTAGCTTTATGATAAATAACACTGCTAAAAAAACCAGGCACTGGCACTAACCATTCCTGTCTCTGGGTTTGTACTTTCTGCATTGGCAATTACAGCAAGTTATTTTTAATGCTTCTACAATTCCCTTCAAGTACCTAAAGGGGCTTCAAGAGAGCTGGAGAGGGACTTTGGACAAGGGCCTGGAGTGACAGGACGAGGAGGAATGACTTCCCACTGACACAGGGCATGGTTAGAATGGATATTGGGAAGAAAGTGAGTGTATCTGGGCTGAGTCTCTCCTATGCCGCAATCAGTAAGACAGTTTGCACTAAATTACTTTCTCTCAAGCAACCTTTTGATTCCTTTCATTGGAATGAGGTGTCAGTTGTATGACATGCACAGCACTTATTATTTCTGCTTGTTCCAGCTTTTTAGATGGGCTGTCCATCAGTTGTCTGAGCAAGCTTAGGTCTGTTGTTGCATGTCACAACTCCTTACCTGGCTAATTGGATTGTGACAGTGCACTGAGCTGTTCAGTGGCGTGGTGTCTCTCGGTAGAGCCCGTTGAGTGAGCCTGTCTGTAAGGGCTGGCTTGAGCTATTGGTGGGAATTGTGTTTTCAGATATTCTTTGGGGTTTTTTTTTGTCATTCTCCTTATTTTGGAAGCTCTTGTCTTTTGCTCTTTTTTTCAGTCTTGATTTACTGCATCTTTTAACCTGCTGCTTTGTTTTCCTTTTTAGATTCAATCACTGTGGAACTGAGCTGTTGGTGTAAGGTAGCAGTAACTGGTAGGAAGAGAGCTGGAGACAAAAGCCAGAAATAAAAGGTTGAGAGAAACGATGGAGTTTTTATTCCTAAAGTTATGCTATAATGGTCTTAGTTGTAGCATATGACATATTTATCAATAAATACAAAACTTGCCTGTGAGACTCTGTGAAAAAGGAGAATTAGGTTAAAGAAAAAGTAAGTTTAAAAAGTAGCAGATTCTTCAAGACAGAGTGATTGAGAATTGTCATGGACAGGCAGTGCAAAGCTCCCTGCAGCAGAGATGGAGTCTTTCCAGAGAGCTTATTTAATAGGAAAGCACCCATACATTTTCCTCTCAAATTTAGGGTCCATTCTGTGTCCCTGCCTCCCAGTTAGAGAAGTTTGAAATTTGTAAATCCACACTTTTTCAGAAGAAATCTTGGCAGTTTCACAAGATTTTTGAGCTGCCCAAGACATCAAGTGAGACAGCTCCTGTACATTTCTGTAATTTTATAACATGTTGCTAATATGACATCTAGAATATTGTAACATTTATCCTGTAGTAAGAGTTTGGTTTAAAAACAGATGTTTTCAGATCCATTTACTTGGAAAGGAGCAGACTCTAGTGGGTACCTTGGAATAGGCAGGGGTAGATGCTCATCTCTGTGGTGAGTTTTGGGTGCCACAGGGTCTGTGTCAGGATGTGTCAGTGGACAGGGACAGTGGAAGTGGCAGGGTCAGGATGCAGGGCGTACAGGTGTAGTGGAAGGGCCAGGCAGGGATAGAGAGGTGACGCGGAGGTGGCAGGGTCAGGACGCAGTGGCGGGCAGGGATGGAGGTGGCACGGAGGTGACAGGGTCAGGACGCAGTGGCAGGCAGGGATGGAGGTGACAGGGTCAGGACGCAGTGGCGGGAGGGATGGTGGTGGCGCGGAGGTGACAGGGTCAGGACGCAGTGGCGGGCAGGGATGGAGGTGACAGGGTCAGGACGCAGTGGCGGGCAGGGATGGTGGTGGCGCGGAGGTGACAGGGTCAGGACGCAGTGGCGGCAGGGATGGAGGTGGCAGCCCCAGCCCCTGTGCAGTGCGGGGTCTCGCCGCTCGGGGGCAGCCGAGTCCCGTCGTGTGTCCCTGCTGAGCCGTGCGACAGGAAACGGGGTGAGAGGTGACAGAGGGACAGCGAGCCACTAGCAGGGTCTGGGTTTCTTTACCAGACGACTGTAAGAATCCATCTATTCCTTTCACACACGTACACCCCGCACTGTGAGTGTCTTTAACCTGAGTCGTGCTGCAGGCATTTCCTTGGGCTCCCTGTACACCTGTATTCCTAGGCTGGCAAACTTCCTAACAACGTCAGCCCTATGCCAAAATATTCATGTACATGAGTGACCTGTTCCGTGGTGGACATTAGGATTTTCTTCTGTACAAGTCTAAAATGGTGCCTTCCTACTAGTCCACTGTAGGATCATAGAGGATACAGGCAAATTTTGGCCTGTTGGCTTTCTTTCAGGTGACTTAGCAGCCTGGTTAGCAGCTGATACTGACAGTGAATGTGGAGTTCTTTGTGAGAGCCCCACCTCTGCTCTACTCCAAAATTGCATTAGCTTTGCAGATGGGCTTTTGCCATTTTTTTCCTCCATTCCTTCCCCATTTGCATTCTTATGTGTTGTTTAGCTGTGTCCTTCCTTTTATGTTCAGACACTTTTGGTCACCTGGAAAGTCTTTCTCTGCAAATACTTAAGATAATTGTAAAACACTTCTGCAGTTGCTGTAGGCCAAAGACCAGCTCTGTTCTGATTGCCTGCTGTCTGGTGTTAAGTACTTACATCATCTCGTGTACTTCAGCTGTTTGTCCATATGGATTTGCTCTGACTTGAAAAGCTGATGGGTGGTGAAGGGAAAAGGAGAGGCGGGATCCCTGCCGGGAGCATGCAGGAAGCCATATGTCGGCATTCCTGGGTATGTGGTGCCCTCTGGAGACTGTGGCTGCCTACGACATCACAAATGTCAAGACAGCACGTTAATTTATGCCCCTAGTCTGGGCATGCTGAAGAACAGGATGAGCTTTATTGTTCTCACAGCAGAAGTGGAGGATACTAGAAAAGACAGTAGAGTGAAAGTAAGAACTCTCTAAAAATAATAGCAATTACATGTCTTATAAATTTTAAACCTAATGGAGACTTGACAGCTGTGCTTCATGTTTATGTCTATAAGCTTGTGTAAAATCAAAATTGAATATGCAAGATTAAGAGTAGCTATTTGAAAATAGTATGGGGATTTTAAAGTGTTGAGTTAGCAAGGGAGATTAAATATTTATATTAATTCACTTAGCTGGTCTGAGAGGCCAGTCAATCTAATGGGAAAATACAGAAGTGTCTTACCAAATCTCTAACTGGATTCAGGAATTTTTCACAGGCTTAGTAAGGAAGCTGGCTTTTTTGTTACTTTCCTCAGTAAAATTGACCTTGGTACCTTTTAATGCTTAATGAGGGGTATAAGAAATGGTATCCTGATTCAGGGAAAGGGTTTGGCATGGTTAGAGAACCTCGTTTTATTCTTGAATAAATCTTCTCTTTTTTTTTTAATGAAGTAAACCACCTGGAGCAGAGATGGTCTTACAAAGTGCTTCTGTGCTATAATCTTACTCCTTTCATTTGGGAAAAAAGACAGCTGCAAAATGCTAATTTCTTTTAGCTCTTATTCCTCTTGAAACGGCCTTTCTGTAGAATGAGAATGCAGGAATTTCATATTTTTCCCCAACTGCAGCGAAGAACACTGGATGATCTGAGGAGACAGAAAATCTCAGTGTTATGTTTGCATGCAGCTATTGTCAGACTTACAGTTAAGGCCCACCAAAATGCTGAGCTTCTGTATTGTTGATTGTTTGTGACTGTATGGATGGATTTACCCAGGTATCATGAGATATCATTAGAATCCACCAGCTCAGAGTCTACATCATTTACACTGAAGTAAAATTTTACTTGCGCTGTGTCTCTTGCTATGGGTCATTCAGCCAAGGGAGTGCACAGTGTATCTTCCTGCTCCACTCAGGGCCCAGCAGGGCCAGAGGTGGGAGCAGGAATTGAACTCCAGGCTGCTTACAAGAGACACACTTGCCTAACTCCTTTGTGTCCTTATGTTGTTCAGAGGAGTTTAAACTTAAAGAAAGTAACAGTAGTTTGATATTAGATAAGTGCATCTTACATTCTTGTGCTTAATTCTTAGTGCTTTTTTCTTCCTGGAAAAGTTCTGCAGCTCTCAAATGTAATACTTTCTTTAAGGTTGGCTTTTTGATTTGAACAGTGTGGTAATTTTGTGTCTTTAAAATTTATTGCCAAAGACTGCCTCTGGTGCTGCAAAGCTATATGAAATGATAAAAAAAGCTCGGTAAGGAATAATAGTGCTGTGCATCTTGCTGGTGGGATTTGTGGTCTTTGAGAAATGGGAACGTGCCTATCACTTAATCTCTCTTCCTTGCTTTCCTTCTTTCCAAGAAGCTGATAGAGGTGTCTCACTGCAGGCAGCACTCTGTCATTGCCTTGGTTTGCAGTGGTGATGGGCTCATGGAGACCTACAGCTCTCAGCTCCTGTTTTCTGAATGTGATTGGGATGAGTAGGGTGTTTCCAGTTGAGCAACTTGTTCTTCTGTGGGGTTTGTGCAGTTGTTAAGCACATTGGATGGTGTGCAGCATTCATTCTCTTGTTTTTACAGCAGGAAGGTGAAATGGAAGGTGAGGCAGTCGACGCTATTGTGGAGGAATCAGAAACTTTCATTAAGGGAAAAGAGAGGAAAACCTATCAAAGACGCCGTGAAGGTGGGCAAGAGGATGATGCTTGTCATATCCCACCAAACCAAGCAGATGGAAGTGAAGTAGTGCAGGATGTCAGCAGTGGGGTGCAGATGGTGATGATGGATCAGCTGGATCCAACTCTTCTTCAGATGAAGACCGAAGTAATGGAAGGTGCAGTGCCTCCAGAAACTGAGGCTACTGTGGATGACACACAGATCATAACGCTTCAGGTTGTTAATATGGAAGAGCAGCCTATAAACCTTGGTGAGCTTCAGCTGGTCCAGGTACCTGTACCAGTGACTGTACCTGTTGCCACCACGTCTGTGGAAGAACTGCAGGGAGCTTATGAAAATGAGGTTTCCAAAGGAGGCCTGCAGGAGGGGGAGCCCATGATCTGTCACACCCTCCCTTTACCAGAAGGCTTCCAAGTAGTGAAAGTGGGTGCAAATGGTGAGGTGGAGACACTGGAACAAGGTGAACTTCAGCCACAGGAAGATCCCAATTGGCAAAAAGATCCAGACTATCAGCCACCAGCCAAAAAAACAAAGAAAAACAAAAAGAGCAAGCTTCGCTACACTGAGGAAGGCAAAGATGTGGATGTCTCTGTGTATGACTTTGAAGAGGAGCAGCAGGAGGGTTTGTTGTCCGAGGTTAATGCAGAAAAGGTGGTGGGCAATATGAAGCCACCAAAACCAACAAAAATTAAAAAGAAAGGTAAGTTCCCCATCTGCAAGTGGATTTTGAAAATGCTTTTGTTGTGGTGGGACCTTGCAATGTGATTGAAGCAAATGAATACATGCAAGTGGGAGGAAAGCAGAAATGCCCAGTGCTGCTTGCTCACTGTGTAATGGTGTTTGACTGCAGTGTTTCTTGGGCACACCTCCCTTCTCCTCTCTATAGGCTGCCAGGGAGATCATTTTCCTCAAGTATGATCCTGTGACATTAATATTCTCATACAACTGTGATTGAAAAGATTGTTCTCTTTGCTGTAATACACATGTAACAGTCTGTGTGCATGTTTTACATCAGGAGCCAACGGTATAATTAATTCTCTGGGCTTTTTCCTACCAATTGCTGGGTAAGGTAGATGGTGCAAAATACAGTAATAAGTATGTTTGATTTTTGTTAAAACTGTAAGGTAAGGAGCCCTTTTCAGATGGAGAAGGAACATTGAGTGCTGGCATGCTAGTGAAAATTTAATCCAAACCAGCCATAGGCAATGCAGTTGGATTTAGCAGTGTGCAGTGGTTCCTTACAGCAGTTACACCCCAAAAGTCTTTCCTCTTATGTTACACATTAGACCACAGTACTGTCAAAGACTAAAGATGAATTCCTTCATGACCAGGTGTAAAGAAGACATTCCAGTGTGAACTGTGCAGTTACACTTGTCCACGTCGTTCCAACTTGGACCGCCACATGAAAAGCCACACCGACGAAAGACCACACAAGTGCCATCTCTGTGGCAGGGCTTTCCGGACAGTCACATTGCTGAGGAACCACCTCAACACTCACACAGGTATTCTTAGATTTGCATACATTCTTTTTGTAGGATCTGTTCTGCCATCAGAACAAACAGACTGAAGATAGAGCCTTCCTGTTTTTCTGATTCCTCTTATGGAACAAGCTAAAAAAGAGGAAAGGGTGCAGTTGTTTTCTGTCTGGCCAGGTCAAGTGCAGAGCTTATCCTGTTAATTGGTATAAAATTGATTCTGGGCTTGATCTCAAATTACCTGAAGTTACAGAAATGTTCTTTTGCCTTGGGCATTAGCACTTGTATTTTCATCTTTGTATGGTCACTGCTGGTTGGAGAAAAGTATGATGAGAGTGAGGCTGAATTTAAACAAGAGGGAATTGAAAACAGCAAAAACGCACTAACCCCAAAGAATAGATTATAAAATGGATAAATAAAACCTATAGCTAGGTGGTTGTAGCACATTCCTATTGTTCCTTACCAAAGTTCTGGGTATAAAACTACAGGGAATTGAATTGTGGACGTACTTAAGCTTGTTGTGCCTTAAAAAGAGTGTAATTCATATCCCTCATTTTCTCTGCTTACTGAAGTTATGTCTAACTAGCTGGTTTCAAATATGTAAACAAAAAGTGATACAAAAATAAAGGAGTCTGTTTCCTCACTGAACGGATATTAATTCTCTAAGGTCTTAAAACTGTTAGTTATTTATACAAAACCTCTGATTTTTGTGCATTATCTGTTGCTCTAATTTAAGCTTTCAGAACATGGAAGCAGTGTTCTGAAAGATTAAATTCACTTTACAAGCAGCAAATAAAAAAACCCACAACCAGCACTGTCCCATATTTTCTTTTGTCACTAAATCTCTGTGTCACTGTCTTCCTGCCTTGCTGCACACCCTTAGGTACTCGCCCTCACAAGTGCCCAGACTGCGACATGGCCTTTGTGACCAGTGGAGAGTTGGTTCGGCATCGCCGCTACAAACACACCCACGAGAAACCATTCAAATGTTCCATGTGTGACTATGCGAGTGTGGAGGTATGGGATTTGTTACAGTGATGAGCACTTCCTTGTGTGCTTCAGAGCTTGTTCACCATCTGTTACAAACTCTGTTCTTAGGCATTTCCTCTTTGGCCATTTGGTTGAAAGGCTCTGGGCAAAAGAAGTTATAAATCAGGGCTGCTCTTGGAAGCAAATGGTGGGGTTTCCTCAGTGAATCAGAAAGCAGTCGAGATTGCTTAAATCCTAGGTAATAGCCATTTCCTCTTTGGAGACAATAGTTGTCATTGTTTCTTAAATTACTTGTCCTTTAAGCTGACTGCAGGAATTGTAGTGTGCTCCGTGTTGAAGGAGACAGACATTTCCTGCTGCAGTGGGATGTCCTTTCAGTCTACAAGTGCCCTCCCATTTTAGAGACATGCATTCTGCACATCATCTGTTTATGCCATGAAGGTGTCTGTAGCTAAAACTAATGAGCCTTTGTCTCAATATTGGTGAAAAGCAGCTTTGCTAATGTTAGGTGATAGCTTAATTTGCCTGAGCAGATTAGACATTCTTGAATGCCTTCCCTCCATGCAGTATTGTTAGATATTTTATAGGACAGCTTTTATATTGTGGAAGGTAATTTGAGCCAGATGATGAGCAACGTAATTTAAAAATAAAAGGGATGTCTGCAGTGGAAGAAGGCTGCAGTGGTAGAGCTTGAGTAGGGGCTTCAGGCTTTTTTTTTCCCTACCCACGCTGTGCCTGCAGTGCTGTCACTTCAGGCCCTGTGGTTTGAGTGCTGAATAAGTGATGTTGCAGAGGTTTTCACAGTATAAATTAGGAAAGAATAACCAAGTTGGTCCTTATGAGGTCATGCTGCTTTTTGTAGGCATAAGTTGGTGATTAAGCAGCATGATCAGGCTGGAGTAGAAAATGCCTTGCCATTGGTGGTCTTGCTTTGAGCTGGGTTTGTACCTTCTAAATAAAAGCAGGAGAACAAAGGAATTAAGCTTCCCCACAACACTTCCCAGTGTCTCTCCAGGATATTTTAAAATTTTAGGGTGTCTTCAGATGCTGAGGTAGCTGATAAGGGTAAGGTGAGCACAGAGTCTAAATCAGGCCTCAGTGAGTGTGGGAACAAGCATCAGGCAAGACTGGGAGTAAGGTTGGGAGGTGAGGTAGAGTGGGCAGGAGTGAGTGGCTGTGTGCAATGGGAGATTGGCATTCAAATGTGCCTGTTTGGTTTTGTGCCTAAATAAATATAGACTACCATAAACTCTTGACTGATTTCTTGTACTTCTAGCAATCTGGCCTGCTCATCTGTGCTAACTTCAGTCTTGCACTTGGCTTCCAGGTTAGCAAATTGAAACGCCACATCCGTTCGCACACTGGAGAGCGCCCGTTCCAGTGCAGCCTGTGCAGCTATGCCAGCAGGGACACCTACAAACTGAAGAGGCACATGAGGACCCACTCCGGTACTGATGCCGTGTTCTCTTAGTGTTAGAGTGCTGAGGCTGTGTACAGCGTGTGCTGACACACAATAAAACAAATACTATTGTGTAGTTTAATATAAAACCTTTATGAAGTGTCTAGCTGAAGAGAATGCACCATGATTTCTAAGTGCTTGTAAACTTATAACCTGATAAAATTACTGCACTGAGAAATGAGCTTGGAGGATTCTGATTTCCTGACTGTTTGACTGTGAGGTGATAAAATGCAGGCACCTGTAGTATGAACAGAAGCAACTTCTTCTGTTTTCAGTGTTCCATATGAAGAATAGAGCCATTTACAGTTCCATGCTTCAGTGTAGTTTTAAAAGCATCTCATGCATGTTAGTTCATAAAGATGCTAATTTTTTCTTCAATATAAATAGGGATGATTTTAGCACAGAATGTTACTGCAATGCCAAATTAATCATATTGCTAAAATTGAAGGGGGCAAAGATGCCCTTTTATGTATACATGAACATTCAGAACTTCCACCCCAAAAAAATCTGATGTCACTGCTCACTTCTGGCAGCCTGCATGTAGGTCTTGCCTGCATTTCTCAGAGTAAGAATAATTAATTTTCTTAAGGATTGAACTTTAGTTTCTTTGTAGAAAGATGCTTACTGGAGCTAAAAATTCTAGAGAAAGACATAATTGAGTGCTTTGTAGTATTACCACTTCGGTTGTCTAGCTGTGTATTGCGAATTTCTGGGAGGTTGTTTGGAGCTTCTTGGTGAGATTTCTTTTTAACAAAAGTACTTGTTCTATTTTTACCTTTTACTCCTGAAGGAGAGAAGCCATATGAATGTTACATCTGCCATGCTCGCTTCACTCAGAGCGGTACCATGAAGATGCACATTTTGCAGAAGCACACGGAGAATGTGGCCAAATTCCACTGTCCTCACTGTGATACTGTTATTGCGAGAAAGAGTGACCTGGGTACGTGTCTTCCAACGTGGCTCTTTGCTAAAGATGGTACAAAACTTCCCAGTATTAGACCTCACATAACCCAACTGTTTCAGTTTCTTCTCATTATTTGAATTTTTTTTTCCAAGCATACAAGGTAAGCTATTGTTTGCCCATGGATGCAAGGTATTTACTGAACTTGGACTGAGACAGCATAAGGATTGGGATCTGAAAAGCAATGTCACTTGGCTTAACCTCCTGCACATTGGAGGCCATTAAGTTTCATGCTTTCATCAAGAGATATTTTCATCAAGTTTAAAGGTTTGAATTAGACCAAGAATGTAACTTTCCAGGATTTGTAGCTGTGTGCATACAAAAGCCCTGAGTCCTTGCAGTAGGACGTTCCTGATCTAGTGAGCAATACCCAGTGTTAATACAGCAGGCAAGCTCATATGTTTCTAGAAGGTGACAAACAATATCATGCCCGGAGCAGCCGAGGGGAAGGAAGGAGCCACGATTTGGCAGAACTTTCTGTCTTTAAACAGAATTTTCACCCAAGTAATGGGAAGGCAGGCTTCCTTCCAGTAAAGACAAGTGCTACAGTGAGAGGCAGTTTGAGAGGAAGGCAATCATTTGATGTCAGGAACAAACAAGGTGATTTGCAACAGAGGAAAACTGATGTTAGCTATGAAGAATTTCTCTTCTAATAATGCTTTAATCTACCTTAAGCTACCTCGTGCAGCTGTGGTATGCTCTTAGTTGGAGGATTTTAAAGAAGTGACTAAAACCTCTGTCGGGGATTATCTGCTGGTATCCCTGTTGCCTTCTAGCCCTGTCACTCTGACTTCTAATCCTGAAGAAAATCCTGTTTCCCCCCAGTGAATTACCTGGCTTCTGGCTGTATCCAGGCAATTCGAGTTAGTCTTAAACATAACAGTTCACAAGATACTTTAGTTTGACAATCATATGTCATCAAATCCAAGTGTCCTGAATCAGCACAGATTGCAACTAATAACCAAATATGGAATCCTGTGGAAAAGCTTGATGGAGTTTTTCTGCGAACAATTTCTGTCTGGAAATTGTTCTAGCTGGTTTTATTGTGAGTCTTTTGGGTTTTTAGTTGAATCCTAAATTAACAGTCTTACTGTTTTGGCTGAGCTTGGGGAGGTAGGATCACTGAATGGCCATGGGCTCATCTTTCATGCTTTGAAAGCCATGGTGGTGAAAGCTTCTGATTTCTTTTTCCTGAAGGTGTCCACTTGAGGAAGCAGCATTCCTACATCGAGCAGGGCAAGAAGTGCCGCTACTGTGACGCTGTGTTCCATGAGAGGTATGCCCTCATCCAGCATCAAAAGTCCCACAAGAATGAGAAGCGCTTCAAGTGTGACCAGTGTGATTATGCCTGCAGACAGGTAAGCTGGGGGATTGGCATCCCTTAAGAGTCTTAGGACAGAAGCTGAAAGTATGGGGTGGAAATCTTTGCTGTTAGGTTTGACCAGCTGTCAAGATCAAATTAGCTGTCTAAATCTTTTGAAGGGTGTAAAGGAAAGTACAAGCGGCCTCTTGGGGTGATGCTGTCCTGTAGAGAAGAACTTTATAATTCACAGCCTTGATGTACCTGTTGACCAAGGGATGAGAGTCTCCATACAGGATGGAAGTAGCTAGGACTGAATATGCAACCAATCAAGATGTTCTTGCATTGCTGTGGAATCATTCTTTTCCTGATACTAAGCATAAAATTTTGGCCTCATTTTCGCTAAAAACTCGCTCTTCTGTATCCATTTATGTATCCATTTATGTTTCCTGTCCGTGCCAGGAGCGGCACATGGTCATGCACAAACGGACCCATACTGGAGAAAAGCCTTATGCCTGTAGCCATTGTGATAAAACCTTCCGCCAGAAGCAGCTCCTCGACATGCACTTCAAGAGATACCACGATCCCAACTTTGTCCCTGCTGCCTTTGTCTGCTCCAAGTGTGGCAAAACATTCACTCGCAGGGTAAGGGAATATGCTTTGAATTGGGGAGGGTTGGGGTGGAATGAGGCTTTTTTAGCTAAGTGGAGGGAAATGTTGACACAAAAGGAAAGATGGGTGAGGTACAGGGTAAATATGACTCTTTAAAATAGAGCCCTTCTCTCTGAGACAGAAAGAGGAGGGAGAGAATTGAGACTTGGTACCAACTCACATTAGCACTGACATCATGAGCAATGTGGAAATGCAACTTTATGAATAAAGTTAATGAATGTACCCATTTCTCCTAAAGAATCTGTCTTTAATAAAGCAAAAGACATAGTTACCAGAAATACGTTTGAAAATACAGAGCCAGAATGTCTGGTCTTGAATTCAATGCATGTTTTAACTTTCCTTGTGTTTTTAATCTTTCACTGAATAGAACACAATGGCCAGACATGCTGATAACTGCTCTGGCCTAGATGGTGGGGAAGGAGAGAATGGAGGAGAGACAAAGAAAGGCAAACGTGGCCGAAAGAGAAAGATGCGTTCTAAGAAAGAAGATTCTTCTGATAGTGGTAAGCACTACTCAGTACCTTCCAAGAGTTACAGGTCTGTGAATCATTGTGTGTATTAGTTGCTGGTTTGCCAGTTCTGCAGGTTTCTTCTGGCACTTGAAGAGTCTTGTGTGGTTGGCAAACAGAACATGATGGTACCAGGCCAAGTACAGAGGGATGTACTGCCTGTGAGGGATAATATAGATTGTGATGTCCCAGGCCTGTTCCAAGACAGAATGGTTTAAAAAACACTGACACCCCTTGTGTCAGCTGTGCCATTCCTGTCCTGCCTGTGTGGGAAACTCTGGTAATTTTTTTCAGAGTCCCAAAAGAGACTCCCTAGTTCTGCAGTGCATTGCTACAAAATGTTACCTGATCCTGCTACACCATTACTGGGTGGCATGTCCAGACAACTCTGAATAGTTTGATTACTGCTGTGGAGGAAGGCTGGCAGCATCCAGGGGAATGGTGGAGGTTAATACTATTTGTGAAGGAAAAACTCAGTCTCAGTCCTGTCTCCTGGTAGAGGAGAAACTTCATCATGTCTTTAACAGGAAAAGCCAAGTAGAGTCTCAAGACCAACCAGTTCAAAGGTGATTTTGCAAAAGGAGTGTTGCTGATTATCTTTTATCTGGTGTGCTTTATGTAATTAAGAGGTGTAGGTTGGGAGAACAGGGATATTTCTGGCTAGATAATGCTTATCTGAAATTTTCACATGGCAAACAAGTTTTAGGATGAGTATGATCAAACAATTTGCAAACCTTGATTCAAAAACTATAGAAATTGGTGCTTAAATTCATGTTTGTATAGCTATTTGGAAAAGTGTGTTAGTTGGGTGAACTAAGCACATGTAATTAATTGTACCTTTAAAATATGAAAAGGTAATGGAGGCGGTATAAAACAACTGATGGAAGGTAATTCACAATATGGGATTCTGCAGTATTGCATTCTTAGTACCTTATTTGAAATCTTCCTGGGTGTTCAGCCTGTTCTGAAAACTCACATTTTGTTTATTTGATTTGGTCTGGGTTAAAACAGTTTTTTGTGGGGGAAGCTAGTCAAAAGTCAGGCTTGTTAATGAGCTGATCATATGCAGTGAATGATGCTCAGGCTCTGTGGCTGAGGGAATCCTTTCAGCCTCAGTTGAGGTGGCAAGTCTGGATTTGACCTCGGGAGTCATTTGATAGATATGAAGAATTGACCAGTGTGAGCTGAGTAGCTGTAATAATGATGTCCTAACCACCTGCTTGAGGAATTGCATTATTCACTCTTGTGTTTATTTGAAGATCTGCAGTGTCATGATGTTTGGCAACTACTGAATACCTAAAAATTATGAGCAAAGCTGGGATGAAACAGAGATACTTGGAGGGGAAAAGATCAAATAGTCGATGGTAGTTTTCTCCTGGTTGCCCAACATTAGACAGAATGTTAATTGATCAACAGTGGGTTGAGGGGAGAATGTAAAGAGCCTCTGAAAAGGTGGTATCTGAGAAATCCAGTTAATAAATTTCTCATGGGAAATATCCCTTGAGTGACTGTAAAATCATACAGCATATACATGTCTCAGTGTGCATTGGGGTTTTTCCCTTTAGTCAGATTAAAAGAAGTATCCTCATGGCCTATGTATTCATGACTCAAGCCACTCCTCTAGTGAACAGCCTTACAAATTTAAGGTCAATCATTTTGCTGTCCAAACAATATTATCCTATTTGACATCTCTCACTGCTTTTTATCTGCTCTGGTTTTGCCCAGAGCATTCTGAGTGTGTCGATGGTCCTCACCTATTAAATTTAAGGAGTGTTCTGAAGAATAAAGTGTAGAGCTTGAGGGCTGGGAGACTGGCTCTTGGGTACCTGTTGGAGTTCTTGTGTTTCACAGAGATCCTGGAGTGGCTGCTACAGCTGTGTACATGAAATGTTACCTCTATTATCCTTTTTCCCCTCTATTTTCCACACACTTTTTGAAATCACCTCATGCCGTCCCCTAAAACATCCCATAAGTAGTCCTGTGTGATCCAAAATGGCCTTCCCCCTGCATCCCCATAGTGTGTCCCATCCCCAGCCAGGAATTCCCCACCACCCCATATCAAAGGTGATCTCAAGAGCTGCTTCCTGTGACTCACTGGGATGGGTTTCACACCTGGTGGCTCTCCTGGGAGTGGCCTGAACAAAAAGCTGAACAAAATTAATGACAGAAGTCATTAATTTGGGTTCCCACCTTCCACTATGCAATCCTCTGCTCCTCTGGGTTGTGCAGGTGGGACTTGGAAGGGCTGTTGGACCCTCTGATGGGCTTGGGAGTAGCCCAGCCATGTATTATTTGGTCTCCCTCCTGCTGTTGTCTCTGAGCTCCTTTGTGGATGTGCAGAGTGGCTTTTATCACATAATCTAACATAATTAAATTTCCTTTTGCTTTCTGAAGGACATCTTGTTCTCTCTTAAGTGAGGCTAACAGATTAACAATCTGTTGCAACAAATCCTGAACAAGAGCCTTTTTTGCCTTCTTTTTATCAGAGTTGACTCCTTTTGGGTGGGATTTGATGGTGCTTCTCTGTAGATGGATGTGTTTTATTCTTGTCTAAACTGAAGATTTATCTGAGATCCTTTCTTACAGAGGAAAATGCTGAACCAGATTTGGATGATAATGAAGATGAAGAGGAGACGGCTGTAGAAATTGAGGCTGAACCAGAAGTTGAGCAAGAGGCTCCTGCACCACCTCCCAGTAAGAAAAGAAGAGGAAGACCACCAGGCAAAGCTGCTGCCCAACCAAAACAATCCCAGCGTAAGTCACTAATTGAAGCTTACCTTACACTGCATGCTTGAGCACCTTTTTCCTTGGATTTGGCTGTTCTTCTAGATGTGATCCCTTCAAGTGAGATTGTTTTCAAAGCAGATAACTGTACTTGTCTCTACATTTCCAAGGACTCACCTTGAAATTTGTTTGAAGGGTTTCCTGGTCCTGAGGGAACATGGCCACTTCAGGCCATGGTAAAAAGAAAGGACATTATTTTTTTTTTAGTATTATTTCATTTCATAGTTGTGCGAACTGCTCACTTCTTTTTGTACCAGTTATGGTGTCTCTACTGATGTACAGTCCCTGGGAAAGCAGCTGCCAGAAAGAACATCATGTTGTTCTTACCTGGACAGCTTTTGCAGGTTTTGCCACGAACGAAATGCTTCAGGCCTTTAGTTCTGATCAATGACTGCTCAGATGCAGGTGTTATTTCAGCTCTACTAAGATGTTCTTAAGAATAGACATTTTAACTGTGCAAAGTCTGAGTAAATAAATTCTAGTCTCAAAGTAGGAGTGGTAAATTAGTTCCTTCAAGAAGGCAGTGGCTTCCTCAGTGGCTTGGCTTTCTGCTTAGTGCTACAAAGTGTGGCCTGTGCTCTCTCTGGAATTAGTCTGTGGAAACATTTCAGGCTGAATTTGTCACTAGCATCACTAAATTCTCCTGAAGCTTTGCCTTAGGCCTGTATATTGATATGGGGTTTGGTTTTGTTCATTACTCAACAAAATCCATTGTTTGAAAAATGTTTTAGCATGAAAATGCACCCTGGAGCTGTGGTACTGGGAGCCCATCTTCATACAGGGGCAAGAGAATAGATGCTTGATGCTTGGGTGAGTGAGGTGTGTTGAATTGCTCCCCACTGATGTGGCAATGCTTGTTGTGGGCCTCACCTTCCTTTTCCGTGGAAGAGTCTTAAGAATCTACCAAAAAGCTGCTTGAGGCATGCAGGCCAGCTCTGGAAACAGTAAAATAATCTGTTTCTCCCCTCCTCCTCCTTTGTTTTTGGCTTTCTAGCTGCAGCAATCATTCAGGTTGAAGACCAGAACACTGGTGAAATTGAAAATATTATAGTTGAAGTGAAGAAAGAACCTGATGCAGAAACAGTAGAGGAAGAGGAGGAAGCTCAGCCTGCTGTAGTGGAAGCTCCCAATGGAGACCTCACCCCTGAGATGATTCTCAGCATGATGGACCGGTGATGGAGGAAGACCACGCTGGCTGACTGAACTGGCCTGGGCTGTGTTTAAGCGGCTCAAATCTATTTTTTTCCTTTAATCTTTTTTCTTGGCTTTGGGAAATGCATCATTTTAGACCATTTTACCAAACATACTGGGAAATAAAACGATGTTAGAATGTGATTTAACTAGAACTTGCTGTTTTATGTTAGCATTACAGGATCATGGAACATTAGGAAATATTTTGGAGTCCTTGAGGGTTTCCTGTGAGATGCTTGATTTAGTTTTGCTCTGAGCTGCATTGTAAAGCTGGTCCAAGGGCCGTGTTTACATGCACCAAGTTTTAATATACAAAAGTGGAAGCCTTGACTAGAGTATGTGGAAAACCACTCCGGACTTGCCCTTCCAGTTCCCAGAGTCCTTGAGCCTCTTCTCTCAGTAGTGTTTTTAACTGTAAATGCAGACTTGGGAGGGTTCTAGACTTTTGAAATGTTTTTTTTGTTTTATTTTGGTTTTTCTCTTTTTTTTTTTTTTTTTTTTTTTTGCTTTTTCCCACTGAGTAGCTCTGGTTCTCAAAGTCAGCTGCACACGGTAGTTTTGGCATGCTCCAACTGGTTTCTGTCCTTAATATGCTTTGCTTTCTGCAAAGCATTTCTGTAATGGTCAAGCTTGTAAATAACTTTTTTTTACATTTTAATCTTTTTCCATTAATTAAGAGGTATGCAAAAATGCAGTTTAAATAAACCCCAGTATTCTAATTCCTTTCAAACTAAGTGACAAGAGAATTGATAGAGTGTAAATGTTGGAAAAAACTGTTGATAAGGTAGAGAAAAGATGTACCCAGACTATTGCTTGCAGAACAAGAGAAACCCACATGTGAAATCTGGTTTTGAAGCACAAAAAAAATGGTATTTTATAGAATCTTAGACTGGCTTGGGTTAGAAGGCACTTACAGACTATCTAGTTCTACCCTGCTGCCATGGGCAGGGACACCTTTCACTAGACCAGGTTCTTCCAAGCTCTATCCAGCCTGGCCTTGAATACTTCCAGGGGTGAGGCAGCCAGAGTTTCTCTGGACAGCCTGTGCCAGGGCCTCCCCATCCTTACAAGGAAGAATTTCTTCCTAATAGCCCATCTAACCCTGCCCTCTGTCAGTTTAAAGCCATTCCCTGCTGTCCTGTCTCTAGATTCCCTTTTCCAAAGTCCCTCTCCAGCACTCTTGTAGGCTCCCTGCAGGTTCTGGAAGACCACAATTAGGTCACCCCCAAACCTTCTCCAAGCTGAATAACTGCAGCTTTCAGTCTTTCCTCGTAGGAACGGTGCTCCATCCCTCAAATCATGTTTATGGCCTCCTCTGGACTTGCTCCAACAGGTTGATGTCCTCCTTGTCCTAGGGATCCCAGAGCTGGATGCAGCACTACAGGTGGGATCTCACCTGAGTGGAGCAGAGAGGCAGAATTGCCCTTTTCCTGCTGCCCACAGGGCTTTGGATGCAGCCCAGCACGCACAGCCAGGGCATGTCCAGTCTCACCCACCAATTCCCCTAAGTCCTTCTCCCCAGGGCTGCTTTTGATCTGTTCATTCCCAGCCTGGATTGATCCCAAGAGTTGCCCAAACCAGGTGCACCACCTTGCACTGGGTCTTGTTAAGCCTCATGAGATTCCCATGGGCCACTTCTTGAGCCTGTCCAGGTCCCTTTGGATGGCCCCATCCTTCAGGTGTGTCGCTGCACCCTAAGCTTGGTGTCATCAGACTTGCTGAGGGTGCACTCGATCCCTTCATCTATGCCATTAATGGAGATACTAAATAACACTGGTCCCAGTATGGACCCCTGAGGGACACCAGTTGTCACTGCTGTCCATTGAGACTCAGCCGTTGACCACTGCCCTCTTGATGTGACCATCCAACCAATTTGAAATACATAATTAACCTTCTTTTTGAGTTACGATTTCACAAGTACATTTTCTTTGCTCTATCTTGTAGTTGTATTTTGTGTTTATGAATCCTATGTTAAGACAAAAGTGGTGATTTATAAGTGGGTCACTGCAGCCCTCAACCTGGGCCAGGAAATTTTATTAATAGGTCAGTAATTCTACAATTTCTGAATCTCTGATAAAGACAAAAAAAGGAATAATGTGAAATACAAATGATGCCTGTATATGAAAATGTCACATGTTAAAATATGTAAGCTTTTTATAGAGCCTCAGTCTTGCTGATTTCAAACAAATTTTTCTTCTATGTATCGCTTTTAAGAGAGCTATCAGTTTAGCTATCAGACTCTAGGTTGATGCATTTTTGTACTTAGCTGTACTGTGTGATATTTTTCATTATTTTAGGAAGCCAACATGGGAAAAAAAATACTGTTATAAAATATGTAATGGGGTTTGAAAGCTGGGAAGGAGAATATACTGCTGTACAGCTAATAAATAATAACGGATTAACACGTGTGCTCACTGGCTGCTTTCTTTGTGTACATCAATGGTGCGACCTGGCAGCCATCTCCAGATGGAAAAGCTGCTCTTCCCAGAAGGATGCTGTCAACAGGAACCAGCTCCTCTCTCACTGCAGGTGTTCCCTCTGCCTTGTGCTGAATGCAAGGTACCTGTCCACGACCTTAAATCAGGGTGTGCTGCCCTGCGTGTAGAGAGAGGCTGTAAAATGCAAATATTGTGTTCACAGCTTGAGCTTGGAGTAACATGGGAGTAGTTGTTACTTCTGTTTCTTTTGGCTGTCATTTTAAATTATTGTAGCTCATGGGTTTTGTTAACAGGAATACTGTTTCCATTTCATTTTAGAAAAGGGGACTGGTACATGGGAGGAGTTTCTGTGGTGTATTTTTTTAGTTACCTGTGACAGCAGCTTAGGGAGCCAGCTGTGGGCAGTCACTGCAGGGTCAGGATAGAACCTCCCTCTGCTGGTACAAGAGTCACTGCAAATCACACTACTTAGGAGATTGTAACCAAGCACGAGAGTTGCTAATTCTAGTTTTCACTAGATGTTTGGTGGCTTGTTATCCGTGGTCCTGAGAGATGGGCCTTCTATGAAAGAAAAGCTGACTGGAGGTGGAAGCCTCGAGTCCTGAGCAGGGGGAGGCTGCTGCTGTGAGGAGGAGTCAGGTCTGGCTGAGAAATGGGTGAATGCTCAAGTGCTTTCCCAGCTGAAAAAAGGAGCTTGTGTACAAAGACCACCACAGGTGTGGTTGCTCCCGAGTGGCCTCTGTAGTGCTTATCTGAGGAATGATTTCTGAGGAATTTTTTTATTATGAAGTGATTCTAGAACTTTCTTCACAGACCCCAGCAAAGATTTAGTGGGGATGGGAGCTGTCACCCTGTGCCATCCTTTTTTCCCCCGCCTAGCGTGTTACCTTGCGATCTGCTCAGTTGACCTGGTTTCTCTATGCTTGCTCAATGGTCCTGTTATGCACACTGGCTTTTATTTGATTTGAGCTCTGGCTCCTGCCTTGGGCAGGGGTCTCTGCTTGTGTGCCTCTTGCAGGCTTCCTGTTTGCCCTTGGAGGAGCTGTTCTGGAGAGATGCAGAGCAATATCCCAGCCTGCTCCTGAGGACACCCATCCAGGGCAGCATCCAAAACCTGAATATGGACAGAACATTTCTGTTCAACCCGAGCTCTTACCAGTGGTGGGAAAGCTGGGCCTTGGGCTGTGAGTGAAAAGCCAGGGCTGGGATGGATCCAAGGAGCATCACTGCCTCTGCCAGCAGTTTGGCCTGGCTGCCATCCCTGGTGTTTGGGCTGCTGTCCTCTGCTGAACACAGAGGAGGTGGGTTTCTCTGGACCTCAACAGCCTGGCCTCCTCTCATCCTGGAAGAAACATGGATCCAGGCAGTTCTGTTGCTGGGTGGCTGCTGACTCCACTGGGTGGTGAACACCCTGTGCCGTTCCTCTTCCTGGTGCTCATCCATCCACTGATGCAGCTCAGGAGGCTAGAGGAGGTGCTTCAGTAGAGGTTGGTCGTTGCCCTGAGCCGTGCTCTCCCCAGTCACCTCTTAGAAAAGAGCTGCTTTGTGCTGTGGTTGGGCTCTGAGAAGACATCGTCCCTGCAGGGAGATACTTCCTGTCTTTGCCTTCACACAGAAGGTGGTTTCGGAAGTGCTGTGGCCCCAGGTGCATGTGGCGGGAGGGTAATGTCACCCACCTTTCCAGGGACCACCTTCTCCTGAGTCGTTCTACCTCTGGGAAAGCTCTGTGAGCTCCTGGTTGGCAGATTGCAGCCTGGGGCTGAAAAGTTTGTCAAAGAGGGGCAGTTTAGGGGAAGAAGGCAGCTGGCACCCTCCATCCCAGTGGATGCTGGTCACAGGGACCCAGGCTGCCTGCTGAGAGCAGCTCTGCCTCTCTCTCAGCACCTTTCCTGAGTCTCTAATGGGGCCAAGCTCAGCCAACAGTGGGAAATACTAAGTACAGGCAAGCTCTGCAGCACTACAGGGGGCACAGGAGAGCTTCCTGGTCCAGAGGCTTCCTGAACGAGTAGAGTGGTTGATGTGCTCAGTCCTATTGCTCCAAGGAGGTCATCTGGCTTCTGCCTCTTGTCCTTGCTTTGAGACAGCAGTTTTGTCAGTTTGGCAGGACTCCTGAGGCATTTCTGCTCTGGAAAAGCCCTTCCTTCAGCATCCCACCATGGGCACCAGCATCCATCCTCTGAAGAGCAGCCTGCAGTGGGCACCATTACCCATCTCCATTAACTCCCCTTGCAGATTCCCAGTGCAAGGTGATGGGGCTGGGCTGGCTGCCCAGCGCTGGGAAGGGTAGACTTGCCCTTACCCCATTCACCAACCGTCTTCAGCCAAAAATATGTCCCCATGAAGCACCTCGGGAGGCTGCGGGGTAGGCAGAGGTCATGGATCCTCCACCCTGGAAGGCTGGAGCTATGCGGAGATGCTACTGCTTCATGCCGGGAGGCGCCGGAGGGGTGTCCTGCTCAGCCAGGGGAAGCCACGCGGGAGAAGAAAGATGCCCTCTCCTCCCGGAGGGGCCGGTGGGCCGTGGGCACCGTCGCTTTCATTTCGCTTCTCTTGCTCAGGCGGTAAATCTCGCCTGACGGGGCAGGAAGAGGCACCGGGAGGGGGAGGAGGCACCGAGGCGGCGGCGCTGCCGGTTGGTAACCTCAGCGCTTCCTCCCGGCAGGGTGTCTTTCCCGCGGTGCCCAAGGATGCTGCCCTGACACCCGCATCCCCGGGCAGGTGACCCCGTGGTCCCAACCATGGCTGCGTCCCCGGGAGGGATCCCCGCCGAGCTGCAAGGTAAGCATCGCCTGCCGCCGCGCTGCCGGAGCATCGCTGCCACATGGAAAGCTCCCGTACGGGGCCTGCTTGGCCCAAATTGCCTCCCTGGGGTTGGCAGAGCCACTTTCCGGTCCCTCAGCAGCAGCAGCTGAGGTTCAGAGGGGTCCAAGCAGTGTCTGGGGGTTCCTCTTGTCCACAAAACTCAGTCGCCTGAGGATGGAGCTTGGACCAAGAGCATCCCCAGATAACCTGGCTCTGCAATGATGGGATTCTGCACAGCTCAAGCTGCCTGGTTTGTGGGTGCAGCTTGGTGCTGCTGAGTCCCATGGGCTGGGGGTTCTCTGGCCACTTGGGGGTCCCCAGCAGCTCACCAGGAAGGCACAACCTGGGGCTCAGCGTGGGAGGGTGTGAAATACCACTGCGCACAGCCTTCTCTTGATTGATTGAAAAAGCAGAAGGTCACAGAGATCTCAGGGTCTGTCAGCCTCATCAGCCCCACCGACGCTTGCAGTGAGGAGGGAAGGACCTGCATCTCCCTGTCCCCACAGCCTCACGTCCTGGCTCTACCAGGGTGTGTCTCTGGGGACATGTGGCTTAAGGCACTGGAGCCGCGGCCGTGGTGCTAGTGCTGTTTGTCCCAGCGAGAGGCAGGGAGATGGTGCTCAAGGCATGAGCGATGCTCACACTGGCCCAGTGACCCTGGGAGTGACCAGTCTGTGAACCTGGGGAGGTTGGCACACATGACCACCCTGGCTGCTCGGTGGAGAGGAAGGACTTGGGTGATCAGTAACTCCCAGTGGTAAATTTGAGAAGGAAGGAAGAGAAATCAGGACCCTCTTGTCACTCAGTGCCAGCTCCCAGTGAGTGAGACAGGACAGGCAGTGTGAACCAGTGACCCCAAAGCCCTGTGCTTGTTTGAGGATGTGGCAGAAGATGGGGAGGTGGGTGCATCACTGGAGCACCAAAGACCCACAGCTGGTGAAGTGTGTGGCTTGTCTGAGAGCAACCAGGGTCTGTCAGGTGTGGAGGGAGAGGAGATGATTCAGATGGGGACAGCATCCCCAGGGCAAGCAGGGTGTGTGGGAGAGGACCAAGGTGTCGTCAGCCACTTCATTTTATGTGGACATTGGTCTTTTCAGAGGGTATCACTGCCTTCCTGGGGACAAAGAAGGTGCTCCTGGTGCTGAGCATCCAGCTGCAGGTGAAATCCAAGTATGACGACTTTATCTTGGTACGTGCAGGGTCCAGCCTGTTTCCTGCTTTCCTGGTTTCCCCAGAAAGCTGTTTCATGGCTGCAGTGAGGGACAGGGGTGGCTTCCATGTCACCATGGTCCCTTGTCACACCTTGCCTAGGTCCTGACGCCCTGGCGAGCCTATGTGCTGCTGGTGACACTGCCAGTGAGGGTAAGTGTGGGACTCTACATCATGGTACAGCCCCGTGGTTTCTGGGGGAGCTTGGGGCACCGTGGTGAGTGACCCATGAGTCACCAGGGCCACTGGGTCTGGGAAGCCCTCAGAGCAGGATGAGGAGAGGGATGGGAGGAAGGGGAGGAGGTCTTGTTGGGGGGCTTGGTGAAGGGTGGGGCAAAGGCCAAGCACTAGTTGAGGCATGGGCAAGTGTGGGAGTTGGGGGAACCCTTGGGTTTCCTTTCTCCATCAGTGCTGGGGGTGATCCTGCTCCTCTCACCCACAGGTTCACAGCACCTTCAGCTTCCTGGAGGTGAGGGAGATGACTGTCCAAGAGCCCAGTGTGGTGAGTGGCACCAACAACTGGGACAAACCCAGTCGAGGCACTCCCCCACCTTCTGCCCACTCTCCCATGTGGTCCGGAGCCTACCACAGGGTCTGGGGGTGTTCTGGTCTCCTCTTTCACATTGAGGGTCACCAGTGATGACCCCTGAGAGCTCCATAGGGTATTTATCCCTGTTCCACCTCCAAAGAAATCCTCTTATGGCCTCATCAAGGGTATTGCCTTGGAGCTGGAGGTGCAGGGAGGCACCCAGGGGTGCTGGGTGGGTGCCTGCACTTCTTGATCTCTGGCATCCACGGAGAGCACCTGGCCATGGCACCTCCTGCTTGGCAGGAACAAGGTGACAAACGGCTGCTGACTTCCCAAGGTGAAGACAAATTTAGCAGGAGGGTGTTTTAAACCCCATTAATCCTCTTAGTGAGAGGCGGGCCCATTGGACAGATGTGGCAGTGGGAAATGTGGGAGGGAGGAATTGGATGTCAAGGCTTGGAGGTATTGGCCAAAACAAGGCTGCAGTCCTTGCTAACATCCTGTCTGGCTTTTTCTTATTAAAGCATCATCAGCAACCACGGCCTCAGTCTCCACACAGGGTTTCTGCTGCTCAGCAGGCTGTGTGGCTGAGCTCCGGGAGAGAACTGAAGGAGTTGGGTAGAGACAGAGGGGGTGCAGGGGGTTGAAACCTCAGGGTAGAGGGGGGCGAGACATTTGACTGGGATATGGAAAGCCCAGGGCTTGTTAATGTGCAGGCAGTCCCACGCTCTCCTGCCTCCACAGCCCCGGGCACTGGCAGAAGCGCTGTCCTCGTGCGATGCCAGCAGATAATTGTCATCTTGCTCCCACGCCTCAATCAGCGTGTAATTAAATCAGGGAGCATGTTGCCATGGGATTTTTTTTTTCCTGGTAGGAGCCATAAGCTAAAAAAGCCCCAAACCCTGATTAAATACAGTCAGGGAGGAAACCTTCATCCTCCAGCTGCGGCTGCTGCAGGCAGAGACAAGGCTGTTCTCGCCCCACTGCATCAGGCTGCCTCTGCATCTGCTTAAGTTGAATTTTCAGGAGGTTTATGCCTTATTCTGCCACACTTATGTATTTTATCCTAAATTCCTGGTGCTCACAGCATTCCCTCCACTCATGGTGCTCTGACTGTGCTGGCAGTGAGGAGCTGATGGCTGTCACTGTCGTGTCTGGGGGCTTGGGGACGCTGTGTGCTGCCAGCTCACTCAGGCATCTCTCGTCCTTTGGACCCTGCAGGTTGTCATAGAAACAGATGCAGCGTCTTACGCCTTCCGGTTCATGTCCTTGGATGATTTGGAGCAAGTTGTTATCCATGTCACCATGTCACTTAAGAAGGTCTTTCCAGACTCATCCCTTGGGTAAGGACCTTCTGCTCCTCAGAGGTGGTTGTGTAGGTACCAGAGCAACCTCTGCGCCCAGAAAAGCCTCAAATCTTAGGATCCTGGAATGGTTTGGGTTGGAAGGAACCTTAAAGATCATCTAGTTCCAACCCAACTTGCCAGGAGCCAGGACACCTGCAGCTAGAAAATCCCAAGTATAGGACGGGTGCACAGCAGTGCTTTTAGGAGGAGAAATACACATGGATGGAGGCAAGACCCTGCTCCCTGACTGAATATTTCTGGCCACCCTACACAGGGTTGTAGCTAAGCATGAAGTGGTAGGGATGCTCTTCTCCTGGCCCACCCTGACACATCCCTCTGGTCCTTCCCCAGGGCGCTGCTCAAGAACTGCCCTCCTAGCCTGTATGAGAGGATCCAGCAGATCACAGACTCACTGGAGGAAATGCTGCAGAGCAACCCCGGGCCCTGTGGTAAGTCCTGCCATAACTTCCCTCAGGCAGGAGCAGGAGGGTTGGAGCACCCTGGGGACAATTCCAGCCCTGCAATCCATCAACACCAGCTCTGCTGACAGCTCCCAGCTCTTCTGGCAGGGCACCTGTCATGGCTTTGATCAGATGGAGCCCTGCTAGTGGGGTCTGCTGCCCACCAGCCCACCCCATCCCATGGGGCAGGAGCAGGTTTGAGGGGATGTAGCTCCCTAGGAAGGAGCAGGACAACGGGCAATGATGCTCAGTATCTACCTGCAAGGACCGGTAGCTGTGGATGCTTCTACACACCTCTTATGGCACCACTGGAGAGCCAGGAGCTTTCCCTGTACCCTGGTCTGGAGCAGAATACTCCCATTATCACCTCAGCAAAGTGCCTTGCCTGGTATCCACATGGATCAAGCAAAGCCAGCCACAGACTACAGAGCTGGGCAATAATTCTGGGGCTGACAGTAGATCTCTCTCCCCTTTAAGAAGGGAAAGAGGAGCCCTCAGCATCCCTTCTGAGGCCCTGTCATACCTCTCCTGTTTCCCACTCCACCCAATGTTCTCCTCCTTGTTTCCGTGGGAAGGTCTGCCCCAAGACTGCCTTCTCTTTGCAGGGGGATTTTCGGAGACCTATGCTGCTCTGTGTGATTACAATGGCTTTGCCTTCCGCGAGGAGATCCAGTGGGTAAGCTGGTCCATCCCATGGATGAGGCAGTGGCAGTGTGTCTCTTGGTGGGCAGGGAAGCAGTCATGGGTGCCTCATGCAGCTGCTGGGGCTGGGACAGCCCAGATCTGGGAACTGCAGCTTTGCCTGGCTTGAGTGGCCCCTGGAATCAAAGTGCAGATGGGAGTGGGGTGTCTTGGAGCAGGTTGTTTCCCAGACTGCCACCTAAGGGGAGCCTCTGGAAATCTGGGACCTTGCTGGGTGTCCTAGTAGAGGAGAATCCTGCTGGGGACCGAGCCATAGCAGGACCTGCTGTCTCCCTTTCCTCTGGACACTGATCCCAGCCCCCCTCTCCCCACATCCTCACTCCCAGCAGCCTGGGGTGTGTTGCCTTCTGACCACTCCCTGCAGAAGTGGCTCAAGACCCCCCAGTCTGTCCCACCAAGCTGGGACATGTCCCCTGCCAGCCAGGGCACTAGGGAAGGTTTTAGGCTTGGGGTTTAGGCAAGTGACTCCCCAGAAGAGGCTCCCCAAGGGCACAGCTGCCTCCAGCAGCACCAGGCACCAGAGCCCTCCCCAGGACCATGTGCTGAGCCTGATCCATGTGTCCATCCTTCTGGGAAGGATGTGGACAACATTTACCACAGCCAGGACTGCCGGGAGTTCAACCTGCTGGACTTCAGCCACCTGGAGAGCCGGTGAGTCCCCCAGCTGTGCTGCCTGCAGTACCCCATGCCACACCAGCGCTCATCCTCATCCTCCCTGTCCATATTGAGGGGCCCAACACAGCTTTTCTGCCCTTCTTAGAAGCTTTTATGGCTTATGTGCTGCAGGGATGCCACATCTGCAGCCTGATACTCCCCCTCACCAAACACACTGAACTCTGTCCCATGGGGCAACAGCTGAGAGTCCTGGCAGCCTCTCTGTTCATTTTTAACTCTTAAATCAGCCTGGGAGCTGTTTATGGGGCTGAAAACCCAACGTCACAGCAGCTTCTTGCAGCTCGTGGCTGTCAGGTGTTTCCCTATGCAAAGCAGTCAGTGCTGCTCACTGCCCTGAAACTTGCACTGCTCCCTACCAGGCCCCCAGATATCTATTGTAACCTTGTTATCACCTTGTTATAACCTGACAGTGGGGCCAGGAGCTCCAGCTGTGCCTGGAATTCTCCCTGTGGGGCTCATCCATGTCTCCATGCCAAGAAAGATGGAGCAAGGGCTCATCTCTCAGGGGAGGCAACTGCCAGGCTGGGCTGCAGCGAGTCAAAGTTCTGGGTTGAGTGTTTTGGGGAACAGAGGATCTGTGTTCAGCTGGCCAAAAAAGAGACGGTTTTAGAAATTTTTTTGGATGAGGAAGTAAAAAAGAAACTTGTTTCCACTCAAGCAAAACCTGTGGTGTTGCTCACATGAGAGCTGAGAGTTTAAAAGAATTTAAACCCCTGAGCTTTAGCTAGGAGCATGCAAATATTTTGATTAATTTTTTTTCCCCAAGGGAATAATCTGGGGAAGATGATTTGTGTCTGTGGGTTGCTTTAAACCCACAGTCCCCAGTCCTGTTGTGTTGTTCTGTTCCCTGTGTTGGGGCACATTGACATTGGGTGTCTTGGATCATCCTGGGGTTGGATGTCTTGAGACACCCTATAGTTGGGTGTTTTGGGTCACCCATTTGGGACCAGCCTTGGCTCATCCTGGCCCTTGACTCCCTTGTCCCTGTCACCCTGCAGGGATGTGGCACTGAGTGTCGCTGCCTTGTCCTTCAACCTGTGGTTCACCAAGCTCTCCTGCAAGGACTTCAGGCTGGTGAGTGCTGGTGCTGTGGCTCTGAGTGCACCAGAGGTGGCCAGGTTCCCAGGAAGGCTTTCTTCTCCCCTGGCAGAATCAGGAGATTTCGGAGCAGCTGCTCTACATGCTCAGCAAATCGGTGACATTGGAGGAGCTGGTGCTGGAGAACAGTGGATTGAAAGCGTGAGTGAAGGTGTTGCCAGGCAGTGGTGAGCAGGGTCTTGGCATTGATGGTGGCTCCCTCAGTGATGGAGCAGGGAGGTCCATGCATGGACCCTTGTGCCAAGGATGTTGGTGGCTCCATCCTTCCACAGTGTGAAGCTCACTGGCAGCAGAGACCCCCATGGCCTGGAAGGCCAGTGAATACCACCCAGCCCTGGAGATGCTCTGCTTTCTCCTGCTGGCTCCTCAGATGGAGCCAGGTCTGCCACACAGGCAGGAGCTGGTGGAATGTCCCTGTAAGGCTACAGGGCTGGTGGCTGTGTCTCCTGGAGGTGGCCAGGCATTGCTCAGATGGGTGACCCTTCTCCCCACAGTGACTTTGTGCAGAGGATGGCCCAGGCGCTCAGCAGCCATCCTGACTCTGTCCTGCACACCATCAACCTCTCTGGCAACCAGCTGGAAGACAGAGGTACTCAAATTCTAGGCTGGGATGAGTTTACATCCCATTTACACAAAAACTGATGTTCAACTCCAGGTGCCACCAGCAGCTGCCTCCTGCTCTGGAGGCTGCAGCTCAGAGTGGGATGGACATCCAGCTGAGCTGGCACAGCCATTCAGGGCTCTCTGCTCTTTCCTCAGGGGTCACTGCCTTCAGCCGGCACGTGGAGAAGAGTCCCAAGGGTCTGCAGAGCCTCAGCTTGGGCAGGACAATGCTCACAGCGAAAGGTACAGCCCAGGTGCCCTTGGGAGGGTGCCAAACTGGTGCCAAAGAGGTGACAGGAGGGGCTGAAGGGACACCCTGGAAAGGGCATCTTCATGGATGCTGGAGGGAAGCTCCCTTGCCCTTCTCCACAGCTTTCCCCAGTGCAGGGGATGTGTGGCCATCCATCTCTCCCACTCTCTCTGAGCAGGGATGAGCACGTTATGCAAGGCCCTCACAGATAACAAAGCCATTGGATTCTCCCTCCGGCACTTGGACCTCTCTGGGAACCCTGGCAGCCTGGCTGGGGATGACATCAGTGTGAGTACCCACACTGTGATGGGGTGACATCACTCAGACCCTGTCCCCAGTGTGGTTTGGATGGCTGTGGTCTCCTCAGGTGTGTGCCCTGCCCTGCAGCACCCCAGGGATGGGGATGTCATGGCTGCAACACTCCCCTGCCCGTCTGGGAGCAGCTGGGGACACCCTGGGGACATCCCCTTGTATCTCCTTGTGGGAGTATGTGAGATGCCATTTGGAGCAAGGATGTATCCCATGAGAGAGTGGGTTCCTCTGCAGGATTCACCCCTGTGCTCAGCAGGAGGGAGGAGACAGGCTGGAGCTGGGATTCCAGGGCTGCAGGGTGCTGGGGGGGATGAGATTCAGGGGCAAAGCTGCTGAGCCCCCTCTGACCACAGAACCTGCAGAGCCTCCTCCACCACTGCCACTCGCTGTCCCACCTCAGCCTGGCTGGCACAGACTGTCCTTTGGATGCTGTGAGTACCACGCAGGGGGTCCTGGCAGTGAGCCCTGCCCTCAATCCCCTCCATCCCTGGGCTGTGTGAGGGGCTGCAGCACCTCTGGGTCCTCCTCCACACGGCTCACATCCCCACCCTGGCAGCTCTTTGGAGCCCTGGTCCACGGATCCCACACCAGCCTCATCCACCTGGATCTCTCCAGAAATGTGTATTCCCACAAGTAAGGTCTGGGATGGCATGAGGGGGGTGTGGTACCCAGGGGGGCGGCTGGTGCTGGGTGGCAGATGATGCCACATTGTGCCCATCCTTTTCAGGAGGGTGAAAACCATCTCCCCTGACATCAAGGAGTTTTTCAGCCAGGCCTGCTCCCTCAGACACGTCTCCCTGGCAGGAACCAAGCTGCCAGCTGATGTTGTAAGGTGAGGTTAGTTCCCACCAAGAGAATGGATTTGGGGTGAGCATGGTTTGGGTGGGGCCTTGCTCAGGACTGGTGGGATGGATGGATGGATGGATGGATGGATGGATGGATGGATGGATGGATGGGGCTAGGAGAGGCAGAGCTCTGGGAAGGACAACTTCTCCAGCATCCCACTCCCACTGTCTGGACCCTTGGGGGTGCCCCCATTACATGCACCAATGCAGGGCTTTGGTGACTTTTCCAGGGCATTGCTGCAAGGACTGGCAGACAACAGTCACATCAGTGACCTGCACCTGGATCTTAGCAGCTGTGAGGTGAGGGCTCAGCATCCACAGGCACCACCCTTCCAGCCAGGGCGTCCCACTGTGGCAGTGTGGGAAGGCCTGTGCCCTGTCTGACCTCCCTGATAGCAGGATCTCATCTGCAGGGCTCACTGCCTCCCTTTGTACTGATGTCTTTCTGTTCCTTCCAAGCTGAGATCAGCGGGGGCTCAAGTCATCCAAGATCTCATTCCTGATGCCAGCTCCATCAGTGACCTGGACTTGTCTGACAATGGTAGGCTGGTTCAAGGTTTGAAGTACTGAAAGGGTTTTCCTGGGCAGAAACTCTTCCCACCTCTCTGCAGGTGTTTGCAGCCTCTGTTGCCAACCTCATCCTGCTCTGGCCTCCAAAGCCATGGGCAAGTGATCCTAATTACCACAAACATCACCTCTGCCAGTTCTTAATTTCGCCTGGAAGGCCCCAGACTTTTGATCACCCTTGCTAAGATCTCACAGCAGGCCATGCAGCTCTTCAGCAGCCAAATAGCTCTGAGAAAATTCATATGGGGAAACCAATGCTCCAAAAGCTCATGCTCTCACCCAAAATCTCTGGCCAACCTTTGCCAAAATGTGCCTCTATTTTTGGCTTTCTCAGTAGAGCATCTCTGTGCAGGAGGGACAGTCCCTAGGTGTGTGTTGGTGCCTCATGCTCTTGGCTGGTTGAGCAGCTGGGTGAGCAGATCCCTGCCCATGTCTGCCCAACTTCCCTGGGGATGGTGCAGCCATGAGGATGGGAGTGCAGAAAGCTGCCTGAAAGCTGTGAGAACTACCCCCATGCTGTCCAGGGTGGTGAGTGTGTGGTGGAGGACACATCCCTGTGGGATGGCAGAAAGCAAATGTCATCTCCAGCTCCCTAAGTGCCCCCGTGGCTCAGCACAGCCTAGGCACCCCAAAATCAGGAGTGCTCAGAGTGGCTGCTCCTTTCTTGAGATCACTTCTCAGGGACCCCAGCTCTGCACAGATCTTTGGTCTCCTTGGAGCCAGAAAGGGATGAAGATGTCCAGGATCTTCCCTGGGCATCTCTCCACCATCCCATGGTGGCAGCTTGGTGGCTCTGCAGGTCTCCTGTGAGGTGCCACCTCCATGGACTTGTTGGAGCATCCTGGTGGGTGTCTCCCATCTCTTGCAGGCTTTGACCCTGACATGGTGACGCTGGTGCTCTCCATCGGCAGAAGCAAGTCCATCAGGCACGTCTCCCTGGGGAAGAACTTCAACATCAAATCCAAGTGAGTGCAAAGAGGCAGCAGCCAGACCAGGAGCCATCCTGGAACTGTGCACCCACCTCGAGTCTCCCCATCAAAAGCCCATGGGCTGGTAGGAATTGCCTGCCCATCCTGCCTGCTCCAATGCGATGGGGAGGGACACCCCTGCCAGCACCTGGTGCAGTGTCACGGATGGGTCATAACCCAGACAAGAATGGGAAGGAGGACAGAGCTGTGCCAGCTGCCTCTGTGGCTCCAGGGCACGCACAAGTAAGCCTCACACACACCGTCTCCCCTGCAGGGAAGGTCTGTTGGATGTCCTGCACCGCATTGTCCAGCTCACCCAGGAGGAGGATTGTGTAAGTCCAGCTTGCTCTCAGTCACCCCAACCATCCCATCCATGCTCCTGGTCACCCTCAGCCACCACTGTGCAGTCTCCATGCAGGGAGGACCATCCAGATCCCTCCCACACAGGCTGGGAGCAATCCTCCCTCTCTCACACTGCTGTTTAAGTCCTTCCACTTTTATTTTCTTCAGTCTGAAGCAGATGCTCAGATGGAGCAGTGGGAGCTGTTCCTGTTCATCTGGGAAAACGGGAGCCTATGTCTGGCTAAAGGCATGGAGGAGACACTTGGTGTTACCTGGATTCAAGCACAGCTTTCAAAAAAACCTCTCTTTTCTCCTTGCTCCCTGCCAGGCATCTGAGCTAAATCCAGCCTGTTGCCTAAGCACTCACTGCCCTCCTGTTTCTTGGGGTTCAGCATCACTTGGTCTCTCCAAAACCAACACCAGCCCAGAGGCTGCTGCACAGGGATGGAGGCTGTGTCTGAAGGGTGACATGCACCTTGACATGAGTCCTGGCCACCTGTCCCCCTCCTTGTCCCTTTTCTAGCCTCTACAGTCACTGTCTGTGGCTGAATCACGCCTCAAGCTGGGAACCAACGTCCTGCTGAGTGCCCTGGGCAGTAACACCAGCCTCATCTCCCTGGACATCAGTGGCAACGCCATGGGGGACACGGGGGCCAAGATGCTTGCCAAGGCCCTGCAGATCAACACCAAGCTCAGGTAGCAGCAGCTCTATAACAGCCTGTGGGTGACCCTGTGCTGAGTGGCCCTGATATGGTGGCTGTGATGCTGATGCCATCAGAGGAGGCTTGTCAGGGCTCCTGGTGGCCATGGATGCAGTCCTGGACCCCTCCTGGTACATAGTCAAATGCTATGACTGTATCTTGAGCTCATGGCAGTCATCTGGCAGTGCTGGCAGGGAACATGTGAAGGGCAAGAGAGCAACACAATCCATGCCCTGGTGCTTGCCAGCTCTTTTCCAGGCTCCTGCTGCAGACAGACCTTTGCAGTCACTGCCCTTGCCTTGTGCTCTGCCATCAGTTCCTAAAATGCCTTTTATTTACCACATTTTATACACAAAGCCGAAGTAGGAGTGTCTGCAGAGGATAGAGAATGGTGTTCAGCCAGGGCTGTTCCTCTGGGAGAGGTCTGTCCAGGCCAGCAGGATGGTGCCTGAATGTGTCCTCCCAGCCCTTCACAGCCTCCAGGCACCCACCTAATTTATAGCTCCTTGCATAGTCTAAGTTTAGGTTTTGAACATTGAAATTTATATTATTAACACCATTTTTAGGCTCTCTGGTGTCTGGGGTCAGCCTTGGGCTCACTCTTGCTGGCACCCACCTCAGGGCTGTGTGGGTGTGGGCAGGGCTCACCTAGGTCCTTCTTTTTCCAGGACTGTGATTTGGGACAGGAATAACACAACAGCCCACGGGCTTCTGGAGGTGGCTCAGGCTTTGGAGAGGTAAGGAAGGAGTCTCTTGGTCCTCCTGGCTTGCTACCACCATGCAAAAAAGCCTCTGCCACCAGCATGTCACTGTCCCCAGGGCTTTTTGTCCCCTTAAAGCAGCAAGGGCATCACACAGTTGCACACAAGGGAGTTTGTCCATAGCTCTGGCCTTGCAGCTCTGGCCTGCCACCCATTTGGTGATGGCACCTTCATTACTGACCTCAGGGACTCCCCTGGGCTCTGCAGCCCAACCTGCACAGCCTCATGTCACCCAAGGAGCCCCCAGTGAGCACAGGGGATCTGCTGGTGGTGGAGATGTGATGCTTCTCTCCTCCCTGCCCATGAGAGGTGGGTAGAGTTTGTTCACCTACTGAGCACACCCACCACCCTGTCTGGTGTTTGGCTGTGCAGGTCTCTGGAGGTCTGAAGAAAGAGGGGTGCAAGGAGAGCCTGGGCAGGTGGTCATTCTCACCCCATCAGGGTTTGCTGATGGCCAGAGTTTGGCAATCCCTATCTCAGGGCTGGCCCTTGGAACAAAGCCCAGGCTACCACTGGGTGGGCTCTGGACCTGTGTCGCATCTGTGGGGCCATGAAGGGTGGGATGAGCCCTGGGTGCAGCAGCTCCTGCTCATCCCATTCTGCCTGGCAGGAATTACACGCTCAAGTCGATGCCGCTGCCCATGAGCGACGTGGCGCAAGCCTACCGCAGCAACCCTGAGAGGACGGAGGAGGCTGTGCACAAGGTGGGGCCATGTGGGCTGAGGAAGGCAGGGCCAGGTGCCACCACCACTGCTCATGGCCTCTTGCCTTTGCAGCTCCAGTCCTGCCTGACAAGGAACCAGCTGCGGCAAACGCTGCCGGCACAGACCTTCCGGCTGCAGCAGGGCATCCTCACCACCTCTTCTGAACAGGTTTGATGGCCGAGCTGCTGCATGGGGCTGCTCTCCCCTGCCCTAAACAACCCTGGCTTGCTCATGTGAGCTCTTGCAAGCAGCAAAACCCCTTGTAACCTTTCCTGAGTGGAGGGAAGAGCAGATTGGAGGGATGGAATAGGTTGCTCAGAGAAATTGTGAATGCTACATCCCTGGAAGCGTTCAAGCCCAGGCTGGATGAGGCTCAGAGCAACCTGGTCTAGCAGAAGGTGTCCCTGACCATGGCAGGGGAGATGGAATGAGATGATCTTTGAGATCACTTCCAATCCAGACCATTCCATGGTTCTGTGATGAGGCTGGGACCAGGTGGAAAGCAGATCTCCTGGAATCCTGCTGGTTACATCCATGCATTTCATGCATGTGCACTGCTGAGATAACTTGCTGCCTGCACTAACCCACACAGTGTGTTCCAGGCCCCCTGTGCACTCATGCCAGCAAAACCCTGCCAGGTGGCATTCCTGGTTATTAGGCAGAGATGCTCTGGGAGGCTGCAACCTGCCTGTGTCCCCACCAAGCACACTCATCTCCCGGAAAGTCACAGCAAGGAGGGGAACTGGCAGTGCTGCTCTGGCATCGGCACATGACGCAGCCTCTCTGTGCTCCAGATGGTGAATGAGATCTGCCTGAGTGTGCAGAAGCACGTCGACATCCTCAGCACCTGCACGGGCAGGGAGGTGGAGACAGACATCCTTTGTGCTGAGGAGGCCATCAGGAATGCCAACCTATCTGTCAGCGTGAGTCCACTGCACGGGAAACCCCCTCAGCTCACTCCGATCCATTCGGGATCGAAGCAGGGTATTGATTAGTTAATGACATCATTAACCAGCAGTCAGGGAATTCCAGAATGTCAATGCAACAGATGCACAGCACCGAGCACTTGCAAACATTAAAGAACAGCTGAGAATTTCTGAATTCCCTTCTAGAACAAGGATCGAAATGTTCTTAGTCCCCTCGCCCCACAGCTGTGTGCACAACCCCCATGGGGTTACAACCCCCTCTGCCTCTGGCATCCCATGCTCACACATCCCCCACCTTGGGAGAGATGGGTGCTCCAGCTTTGAGCACACCCTGCAACCCACAGATGCCCACACTAGTGAGAAACCTCCCTGCATCCCTAAGGGGTGCCTCCCTGGGGCACCTTCATCCCACCCCAGCAATGAGAATGCTCCATTAGCCCATGACAAAATCCATCGTGTTGGTTTGGCAGCTCCTGACTCTGTCAGACTGGTTTGATTCCCTGGTCTTGGTTCTCTCTCTCTCCACCTTTTCCTCCTCTACTTCTCTTCAAACCACCTCCTTTCCTCTTTCCCCCAACTCTCTGGCATCCCCCTGGCTACTTAATCTGGCAGAGATAGGCAGTAAGAAGATGCACTAATGTTGTGAAAGGGATGGGTAAGGATCTCCCTGATGCAGGCAGCAGTTCAGTTGGGGTGCAGGAGCGGAAGGAGAGTTGGTGGGTGGTGGGAGAAACTGAGGGGACTCGTGGACTTGTGAGGGATGAGGATGTTCCACACCATCTCTCTTCCCATGTCAGATCCTGCCCCTCTTGTATGAGGCGGGAAACACCCCATACCAGAATGGGAAGCTGCAGCACAAGCTGGAGTGTCTCACGGAGGAAGCGTTGCAGATCTGCAGCCGGGAAATCCAGGTGGGCAGCACAGGATGCTCATCAGACTTGGCCCAAGGATAAGGGGGATAGTGTCTAACGAAAACCACGTGAATCCTCATAGAAAAGACACCAAAACCTCGCTTTCCTCCCCCAACTTCAGGCAATCATGCAGGCAGTGCTGGACACGGCGCAAGGCCTGTGTCCAGCTGTGGTCCAGAAGAGCGGGGTCAGGGATCAGCTGGTCAACGCCATGTCAGAGCGGATCTGCCTCCAGGACCACCTCAGCCTCAGCACCGTCCTGGACCAGATGGTCACTGATGTCTTCAGCAAGCTGAAGTGGGTGATGTGCTGTTCTTCCTTCTCTCTTTTATCCACTGGCATTAACCCATGAGGTCAGAGCAGCATTCTGGGGGCTCTCCACCAACTTGTCCTCTCCCCATGTTGTGGTAGTGGTGTGCTGGGTCCTGCTGCTGTGTTTTCCCAGCTGTGGCTTTGTTTCCTGCTTGGATCCAGTTTGGATGTATCCCTGGGGTGTGGGGAGACCCACGAGGTGATGTTCCTGCAGTAAAATCCCTTTGGCTGACCCCGACCATCAACAAAGAGATGCACTTGGCATTCTTCATCCCAGCCAGTGTCTATTCCTGTTCTTTCTCTGGCAGCAAAGACCCAGCAAGCCACAGTACATGGGCATGTCCTGGGAGCCTCTCTGTGTGCCACAGCCAAGCATCCATCTCCTCAGCAAGGCTCTCCCTAGGCAGGTGGCCCTATGGCTTGCAGGGGTGCTGGGTGCTGGCTCTGAGAGCCCTCTTTTTGCTCCCAGTGAAATCAAGCTGTCCGTCACAGCAGCTGTCGCTGACTGCATCGTGGATGCTGTGCTGGGAGACCTGACCACGGCCCAGTGCAAACTGGTGAGTGCTGGGGCAGCCAGCACCTGCGGGATGGAGATTTGAGGCTGGGATGTACGGTTGGGGTCTGGATACCCCAGCATTGTCCAGGCACCTGCATGCCAATACTATGACCATAGATTTGCAGTCTAGGAAGCAGCACAATTCCCACCCAGGCTGGTTTTTCTCCCAGGTAATCCTCTCCCAGTGTGGTCACAGCAACATTAACACCCTGAGCAAAGTCCCAGAGCTGCTGCTCTGTAATGGTGGGGGGTGCTGGGGTGACTCCGGGCACTGGCCACTCCTGCAGTGGGGCAGCTGCGCTGGGCTGGACGCCGGCTAATCAGGCCTAAATCCGCTCACAAATCCCAGCCGTGGGTAGGGAGCAGCGCAGCACAGAGCACACAGGGCAGCCGAGCACACTTCAGACCCTGGGATAATTTAAGCGCTTCCTAATGGTTTTAGGCAGAGAGCCTCTCCAAGCAGGGGCTCGACCTCCTGGTGCTGCTGCCGGAGTCGGCTGAGGACGATGCCACCGCGCTGGCGAGGGGCAGGAATCCTCCGGACCTCGCCGCAGAGGAGGTAGGGTCCGGACCCGCTGCCGCCGCGTGATGCCCGCGCTATAACCACCCTTTATCCGCCTTACCGGATGATGCCGGGCTTAGCGCCGCAGCCTCTCCGGGTGCACGCAACCCCCGGCACCCCCCAGGGCAGTGCTAAGGCAATTAGAGCTGGGAAATGGGACCATTAGCCTGCAAGGCCATGCTGCTGGCACCGGGAGCAAGCGTGTCGTTTGGCGGCCCAGCTGCTTGTACCCTGTCCCACTGTTGCTGCTTTGGGACCGGGGATTCAGTATACTGCGTGACCCTGGATGGGGAAGTACCCAATCCAGCACCGTGGGTAGTTTTGCAGCTGGGACAAGATGGGAGGGTGCAGCCCTGGGAGCCATTGGGTGATGGAGGGACTGAACCCTGGCTGGCTCTGGCTGCCACGGGATGCCTGTTGGCACGGTCAGCCTGTCCACAGCGGAGCTGCTGCCATCCCTCTCTCCATGCAGTACAAGATGGCCCTGCGGAGGAGAAACAAGCATTTCAGGAGCATTCGGCCCACACCAACTGTGAGAAGTAAGGTCACTGGGTAACTGTCCCTCTGTGGTGTCATGATGCCTCCACGGGGCACAGCTGGGATGGGGGGCTCACAGCGGCTACTTGGGGGGCTCACAGTCAGAACCCCGCACGGTGATGCCACAGGCTGAGGGCAGCAGGATCTGAATCCTGCAAAGAGCCTCTCCTGGTACTGTGGTTGGGGTCTGTGGGGGAAGCACACCTTGGCCTTGCTCTTGTGCTGGTTTTGGGGCCTCTGTTGCCCTTGGGCAGTGGGGTAAATGCCCTGAGCTCCCTCCCCACGTAGTCAGGCATGGGTGGGAGGTTTGTCTGTCACTGTGGGTGCCATGGCATCTCCCACGGCCATCCTAGGGTCCACCCTGGGCATGGATATCACCCACCCACCGACTCACCCAACAGCCTCGGGGAGAAGATATTGTCAGTGGGTTTCCCTTGCTTCTGGTGTTGCCCCCAGAGTCCTGCATGCCTGGGAGGGGGTGAATCTCAGGGGGGTCACAGGCAATGAGCAGCTGCTGGGTGACTCTGCTTTGGCTAAAGCAGAGCTCATGCAGACTCCAGTGCCCGGCACCCCGGTGTCCCCAGGGGACCCCTGATGTCCCTGAGCCCCACAGCACCCTGATGTCCATCCAGCGAGTACGTGGTGGGTGAGGAGCTGCCTGCAGGGCAAAACGGGTGTGTTTGTGAGAGCTGCTGGCCAGGCCAGCTCCGGCAGAGCTCGTGCCGTACCACTGCTGCCTGCTGCAGGTCTCGGGGCTGGCTGCGGTGCTCGGCTCGGCCCCCGCCTGAGCATCCCCCCGCAATCCCCCCAGAGCATCCCCTGCACGCAAACCTCCAGCGGCGGCGGCAGGATCCATCCCGGGCTGCGCCGCAAAGCCGCCACGCACGCTCCCGGCGGGCACGGCCACGCTCCCCTCCCCGCGGCGGAGCCAGCGCCCCGCTGACCCTCCACGCGTGGGCGAAGGTGACGGCGTCGGTGATGATGATGATGGTGATGATGATGATGATGATGATGGGGAGGCCTGGCGAGGCCGGGTGTCAACAGGGACCCTCTCGCCTCTCGTAGGTGTCTCGGAGCTGGAGCCGGCAGCGGGTCGAGACGCCAGCGGGCTCCGAGCTCACCGGGCGCCGCCGTCACTCAGCCCCGCCGCGCCGCCGGCACGCCCTGCCTCCACAAAGGATGCTGAGCCTGCGAGCGGCTCGCTCCCCGCCACGCAGCCTGCCACCGCCACCGGATTCCTTATGGACCTGCCGACCGCCGGCGAGAAGCTGGAGCATTGCACCAAAGCCAGGCCCCGGCCCAACCGCCGCCACAAGCAGCCACCCAGCAAGCCGAATGTAAGGGGGTGCACGGCTGGCAAGGGAGCGGGGTGTGTTTTTTGGTGTATTCGGTGTGTTTTTCCCATTTTTTTTCTGCTTGGGTGAATTATTGCGGTCAGTATTTGTTGCAAGGCAGGAAAATGAGATGCGCAAAGACGCGGTGGGTTTATTATTCTGCATTTCAGCTGCTGCCGGAGCCTCCTCCTCGGAGGGGGGCAGCCTGAAAGGATGGGCAAGGGGGCTGGGGGGGCTAGGGGAATCATGCATCCTCTTTCCTGCTCCCCACTGGGAGATGCTGAGCTGTGGGAGCCAGGAGAGGAATGAAAAAACCTGCAGAGTTTGGGTGCAAAGGGCCAGCGATGCGTTGGGCAATGGCTCCTGCTGCCTCCCTCCTCCTGAGCTCAATTTGCTCCCCCTTATCCAAAATCCATCATCCCTGAAGCACCGGTGGCCACCACGGCTCCTGGTGATGCTGGTGGGTCTCTGGCAGCCGTGATGAGGTGGTTTGTGCTCCCCCCATCCAACAGGCGACTGGATAGGGATCCTGCCTTTGCACCCACCTTCCCAAAGGAAAAGTAACTTTTGGGTGCAGTCAGTGGCGAGTCCAGCTCTGTCGCTGTCCCTGGGGCTGGATCCTGCTGGCATCATCTCATCCCCATGCCACCGTGATGCAGCTGGATCCTTTCACTTGCTGGAAAGCCCTGGCTTGCACGGCTGTGGTGGTGCTTGCCCTTGGATCATGGTGGGATCAGGGCTGGCATGGGGCCGGAGGGGAGGCAGGAGCTGTGTCCCACAGGCAGGGTGGGTGCTGGAGGCTGGCAGGCCTGGGGGCCATCACCCTGCAGAGGGACAGGCATGCCTGGCACCCTGGGTGGGCCAAGGCTTGAGCAAGGACAGGCTTTGATGGATATGATGTGACAGGGAGAGCAGATCTCAGATGTCTGGAACGGCTCCTGAGCGGCATCAATCCAGCCGTAATGAAAAGTCATTATGGATTGAAATGCCACCGATGGGGAAGCGCCTCCCTCTCATCGATAGGAAGCCACTGATGCGGTGCCACATGCCAGGGAGAGGAAGGTGACATGGAGGAAGGCTTGGCCATGGCTTGGACCACTGTTATGGGGATGAAGCAGGTGGCTCTCATGCAGGCTGGGGTGGCACTCCAAGGTTGGACTTGAAACATCTGAAGGATGCAGATGTGGGTCCTTGCAGGTCACCTGCTCCATCACCCACCAGCAGCACAAAGGTCCCTTTCTTGGAACTCCAATGGAGGAAACATCCCTGCCAAAGGCTTCTCCCATAGTACTGGTGCCATACCTCAGCCACTGTGCTGAACAAGGGGCTGGAAGGAGCCTGGGGCTGGCTGGATCTCCCAGTGCTCAAGGGAGGGAGCAGGATTAAAGCTGGGATGAAGCAGATAACACCATGGTCTGGCTTTAATGCTGGGTATGATACAGAGGGTGCCAGCACCCATCCTGCAGGAGCACCCACTTGTTCATGCCCAGACATGGGTGACACATCTTCATGTCTGGGGGCACCTTTGCCCTGTGCTGAGCTGATAGCAATTGTCCCCCACAGGTGCAGCCCGTGGCCTGCGAGAACAGTGAGGACAGGAGCATCACCCGTGTGGACGAGGGGCTGGAGGACTTCTTTGCCAAGAGGCTCATCACAGAAACACTGCCGTAAGCCTGGGGGGTGCCCAGGGCCCTTCACCTGCCCAGCACCACACACCCATCCCTGAGATTTCAGCAACCCCCTGCAAACACTGCTAGTCCCAGTGCCAAAGTGATGATGGGGAACACCCAGGGACTTCGCCAGGGGCAGGGTTGAGGGAAGAGGAATGGGATGGCAGCCATGGTGTGCAGGATGTGACCATGGAGTCTGTTCCACAGCGGGGAGGCAATGAGGCAGCACCCATGGGTGCCCTTGCTGGGACACTGCCATCTCCAGTGGTGTGTCCAGGGTCTGGATCCATCCCTTTTGGGTGAGCAGGGGCAAAAAACTGATCCCTTACGCCTTGGCAGACTGGAGTTGACCTTTTCCAATGCTTCATCTCTCCCCAGCCCTACGACTCCGGAGACCTGCCCAGGATCAGCCCCTCTGGCTCCCTCTGGATCCCGCACCCTCAAGAAGAAAATCGGGAATTTTTTTGCCTTCAAGAAACCCAAATCCAGCCGGGGCTCGAGGTGTGAGAAGGAGCCCGAGGGTGGTCCCACCGCCCCCAGGAGCAGGCGCTCAATGCTCAGTGACATTTTACGAGCCCCCAGCAAGGCGGGCGAGTCAGGGAAGCCCCTGAGTAAATCAGAGGAGGGGGGCTCTCTGTCGAGCCCCACGCAGAGCCCGAGCACTGCCAGACCCCCGACTCTGCCCGAAGGATCCGGCCCAAGTACTCTCGGGAGGGCAAATCCCAGTCACTCATCTTGCTGTCCGGGGAGGACGAGGATGCACTGGGGGTCAGGCATGACAAGGTAAGTACTGTCACAGTCACCAAGCCACCACTGCTGTTCAGCTCACCTGGTGGGTGCTGCTCCCACTCATGGGTGTCGGTGGGGTTACCGGGGGGATGCAGGGACACTGGAGTGATGGCTGAGGATATCCCCTCTGGGTTGTGTCCATGTCACCATCTCCTGGCAGCATGCCTGGGGGTGGGAATGGGGGTGCCCCACAGGCAAAAGTGTGGGTGCTGTAGGTCCTGTGGTGGGTCCATGTCCCTGGCAGGGCTCTGTCTCTTCTGCAGAAGAGGCACCTGGAGAAGAGTGAGGGGGAGTTGTCCAGCTCCTTTGAGCAGCGTGTGCAGGTCATGCTCCATCGCATCGGCGTCACCAAGGGCCCAGCTGCTGAGAGCAAGAAGCAGCAGGTGGGGACTGGCTCCATTTTTGGGATGGACCCTCCACCTCCAGGGTGGTAGGAGATGGTGGTCCATTCTGGATGGGGTGGGGGACATCTCTCTGCTGGGACTCGCAGCACCCAGCTCTGTGCTGCCACTGCCCAAGGCCTCTGCCCTGTCACCTAACCCTTTGCCAGTGGTGGGTTCCTATGCACTGTGTGGTGTCTGTCTCTCTGTCCCTCCTTTCCTGGCATGCACCCATCCCCTGCAGCCACCTCAGAGCCTGGCAGCACCTTGCCCTCTGCGCCCATTATCTCTGTGGGTACTGCCTCCCTGACATCCCTCTTACCAGTTTTTTTTCCCTTGCAGAACAAAGACAGTGAGATCAAGAAAGCTGGCTCAGATGGTGAGGGCTGCATCCTCCCCACCCTGACACCCACCCAGATGGGCACCCGGGGGGGGCCATAGGCAGACCCCCTTGGACTCCCAGCTGTGGGCCCCACTATGTCTTCCCCTTGCTGGGTGTTGGTGGCACTGGGCAGACTCCACCTCACTGATGCTGGCTGGTGGCTTGTGCTTGCAGGGGACATCGTGGACAGCTCTGCAGACTCCCCACCCTCCCTGAAGGCCCGCACACACTCCGTGTCCACAGGTGGGTCAGCAGTGCATGCTGGGGGGGGGTCACAAGAGCCCCTGGGGCAGAGGGCTTTATCCCCTCTCCTAGCAGCAAGCAGGGGGACTGGAGCCAACAGGAACTGGTGGGCACAGGCACATGGTCAGAATTCTACCCTAGGGAGGGTGCCCTACATCCATGGGTGCCCATCCCTGGTGATGGCAGATGGACACTCAGCCCATTGCCCAGTCCCTGGGCTGACTGCAGGCTGGTTCCTGGCACCAAGAACCATCCCTGGGGCTGTCACTTGTGGATGGACACCCACAGCTCCATCCTGCCTGCCCCACAGGCGCACCCTTCCATAGCCCGGCCGCCACGATGGAGCCCAGTGCTGAGCCCCAGCCAGCCTGGAAAGCCCTGGGAAGGCAGCTGCCTGCTGAGCTACCAGCCACCAGCTCTGACCAGCCCCGGCGCTCCTTCATCCTAGCAGCGCCCAGCGGGCTGCCGGAGCCTGGGGGCCGGGAGGGCTGGAGCAGCAGCCTGCCACGGCTGGGCAGGAACGTGCCGGCGGCGCTACCACGGAGGGTCAGCCATGGTGGGGAGGTGGGTGCTGGCACCCTGCCCACCCTGCCCACACCGCCCAGTGCTGAAGGTAGGGATGCACAAGCTGCCCATGGGTCCCTCATCCCACTGCTGGCCTGTTCTTGGAGCCCTTGGGAATGGAGGGCAACAGGGAACTGAGCACCCAGTGCTGGGTGCTGATGTGGCTTGCCATTTGGTTGGGGAGCTGCAGGCTTCCCTCCAATAGCACCTCCCCATTGCTTTTCCAGACAACCGGCTGATGGCACGGCTGGCAGCACCTCGGGGGCCTGGCCGCCGAGCACTGTCGGTCCATGAGGAGCAGCTCAGGGAGCCCGAGCGCCCGGCAGAGCTGGGAGGTAAGTTGGGTCTGGATTGGGACCCCAAACCCTCCTTGCACCTAACACCAACACAGGTGGGTGGTGGCAATCCACGTGTGTGGTGGTGCTACCTGTCCCAGCTGGTGGGTGATAGACAATGGCACTGCTGCACTGGGAAGTTCCCAAGGGAGACTTGGTAGTGGGATTGGTTCCTGAAGGAGCCAGGCCAGCGTGCCCCACCCTAACACGGGGCGGGGTTGTGTTTCCCCCAGTGGGCACTGTTCCCCTGCGCCTGCGGCGTTCACCTGTGCTCAGGCACAGGACCAAGCACGAGTCCCTCTCAGAGATGGAGGGTGAGCCCGGACCAACCTCGGATGCTGAAGGTGAGATGCTCCCCTCCCTGCTGAAGCAGGTGTTGGGGTACCAAGGGTCCCCTCATGCTTATGCCAGCACCCTGTGACCTCTGTAGGTGCCACGCCGCAGGACTGGCCCCGTGCCGGGCTGGAGGAGCCGCAGGCTGGCACAGGCACTGAGGGTGAGCAGCCACAAGCCCTGGCACAAACTGTTGGGAATGCACAAGACTCAGCTGCCGTAGACCAAAGATGCCCGGTGCCGGGCCAGGAGGAGCCAGCCCTGGGACAGTGAAGCCCCTGCATGTCACCACGCTGTTCCCAATAAAACCCTGCAAGCAAGTGCGCCATGCCGGGTGCTTGGCAGCTGGGGTGCGGAGAGGGGAGACGGGGCACAGGGCTGGCGTGGATGTCCCAACGATGACATCGCCCAGTTTTCACCATGGGGACAGCCGGGCCACCAGCATCGTCCAGGATGCCTAGGGACTGGCAGAGCCTGCAGGATGCATCCAGTGGTGTTGTGGTCCTCAATGCCCTCCGCTGCTGTGGGCTGCAGCGGGGGAAACAGTGATTTTAGGCAGCCAGCTATTTTTAGGAAGCGTTCCCAAGGCACTTTCACCACTCCAGCTCCTGACCCCATGGAGTATTGCTCTCTCCAGCCCCCGCCAGCTGCAGGCTTCCATCAGCGGGACCACGACCCAGCGCATTCCAGCACGCAGCTCCATCCCTGCAGCTCCCTGACGGCACCAGCGTGATCCTGACACCCCAGTGGCTTTCTCCTGTGTTGCCCTCTGCTCCGGACCAAACGCATTCCTTACACGGATGTTTACGACAAAGCAAGATGCTTGTTTTGATTTTTTTTTCTTTTTTTTTTTTTTTTTTAATACAAGAGCTGTGTATTTAAAAAATATACAATTTTTATTTTTAATTTCTACAGCATAACCCTGCAGGATATTTTTTGTAACAAACAGTGCAGGACCCTACCAAAACTATTCAATAAACCATCCAAGCTCCTGGGGTACCTTCGGAGCAGGATCAGGTTGTGTGGCCTCTGCCATCGCTGCTATGGTGGCAGTGGGTCACCTCTTGTCCCCAGTTGCTGGGCCAAGGCATTTGGAAAGGATGAAGAGGTGGGAGAGTGATGCTGGCTCACTTGTAGGCATTCCTGAATGAATGCTTTTCTCCCCTCTTGGTACTGAGGATACTGGCTTTCAACAGGTCATGTGCCAGCACCCCTAGAACCAGGGTTTCTGCAGCCAGGCCAGCCCAGTCTGCAGTCCCCTGGGGCACAGGGGTCCTGGTGTCCCCACATCGCTCCCCAACCACTCTTCCCAGTGTTTTGGCGGACCCATTAAAGAAACAAAGAAATGAAAGACAGGATGGCTCAGGAATCATCCTCCTCCTCCTCCTCCTCCTCCTCCTCCTCCTCAGTCAGAATCCAGCATGCCCACTTCAGCATTGCCTTTGAGACCCTGAAAAACCAGACAGGAGGAGCCAGGGTGAGAAGAGACCCAGCTGTGGACACACCACTGGGGCAGCTGGTGACAAGGGGTAAAGCAGAGGTTGGGGACTCACTGTAGGAGTGTCAGTCCCACTGCAGGGACAAGGGACAGCCACGAGTCCAGGGCTGATATGGCACTGACCTGATAGATTGTATCTGCTGGCAGAGCTCCGGGCTCGGTGCCTCGTAATTGAACTGGGGCGGTCTCCTGACACACTGCAGAAGCAGAGGGGAGGGTGAGATGGGCCTGCCCCGGAGTGCTGCTCCAAGCAGCCTGAGAGCACAATACCGCCAGGAAAACCATAGGACTGAGGTGTCTCTCTCTCTGTTCTTTCGATCTTATTTTACCCAGATAGTTTGGAAGATGCTCCAGTAATTGTTCCCACCCAGCTCAGGCTAAACCACATCTTCACCATCCCTGGAGGGATTTAAAGGTACTTGGGGCCATGATTCAGTGGTGGGCTTGGCAGTGCTGGGGAATGGTTGGGCTTTGATCTCATGCAGTCTTTTCCAGCCTAAGTTACATGATTCCCTCAGTGTTCCCAGATCCTCCACCATCCACACTGACACCTGCATTCAACTTCCCACCCACAGCAGCCTGGTGAGGAAAGATCCTAGGATGGACACTAGCAGTGTGGGCACAGAGAACCTCCCAGGGGACAGCCAGCCCTCAGGGGACCCCACCAGCTGCTTCATATTTACCGGCTCTGGAGCTCTGCGCTGCTCTGGCCTGGAGCTGGGCCCAGCCCTCACAGGGGATGCTTGCTCTTCCTCTTCTTCCTCCACCTCTTCCTCCTCCTCCTCTTCCTCCTCCTCCTCCAGCTCCTTTCTATGCCGCAGCCCTGCCTCCTTTCTGCTCTTCTTTGCATTCCGTGGGCTCATGAACTCCAATCTCATGCCTGTGCCTTTCCCTCTGCCCTTTGGGATCCCTGTGGGATGCTGATGCCCACTGGGGCCCTGCTCTTCTTCCACCATTAGCTTCCTCTTGGCACGCACAGCATCTCCTCCCTTTGCCCTGGCATGAGCCAGTCCAGGCTTCAAGGCATCTGGAGGGGAAGCTGTGCCACTGGAGCAGGCCTCCTCCCTGCGAGGCATCCTGTCGGGCTGGGATTGCAAGCTGCTGCTGGGCAAGACTGGAACAACTGGGGAAAGAGTGGGCAGGGTGGCCTGAGAGCTCCTTGATCCCTGTGGGCTTTGAGCAGCACTCGAGGTATCCCAGGCTGCCTCCGCAGCTGATGCCGCCTCAGTGGTGCTGATCTCCACTGGACTGGGATTCCTGTAGGAGCGGAGCAGGGAGGGAGAGGAGGTCTGTACTGGCTCTCCTTGTGACAAGCCCTCGGCAGAGCCCTGGCTACACACTTCCAGCAGGTCGGTGGTATTGCTGTCAGCAGCCACATCTTTCTGGGTCTTCGAGGGAGGGTCAGGTTGAAAGCTCTTTTCTAGTACAATGAAAAGCATTGACAGTTTGAACAGGGGGCTGGTGGTGGGACCTGCCCTGGCACACAGGAAGTGTCAGGGCTGGAATGATGCAGGCACTGGGCAATGGGAACACCACAGCACTGCTTTTCAGCCAGGGGAAGTCAAGCCAGCATCCAGGATGAGCTACACCCAATGAGAAGAGAGGAGCTGTCTCCTGCCAGGAAGGCAGGTTGGATGTCTTGGGACATGGGGACTCACCATCTGAAGAGCTTGCGGTCAAAGACAATGAGGGCATCCTGTTCCAGGGGTTGTCCAGGGATCCCTCCAAGCTATCCGACAAGGTTGGTGATGGAGCACCTGCAATGAAGAAGCTGGAGGGTTGATTTTGTCAGAGAAAGCAGCTGCCCATTCCCTGTGGGTCCCCTGTGCACAAGGTCTCAGAGACAGCTCTTGAGGGGTCTGAAGCCCTTTCCAGCCCAAAATGTGGTGTATTCCAGTCAGACCCTTTCCAAGATCTCATCCAGCAGGCAGCCGAGAGGCAGACACTGCCCAGAGAGCAGGCAGGTGTGAAGGCCTTCTCCTGTGCCCTGCACTAGGCAGGACTGCACCTCCCTTCAGCTCCTCGTCTACATGGAGCTTCCACAGATATGTCTGCAGCAAAGCCTGGCAACACCAAGCCCAGCAAGGTGACACAAACCCATCCTGGTGCTGAGCCAGAGCCAGGGAGTAGCCCACACTTGGGCAGGACATTCATGCTTGTTATGGCATCAAAAGGACAAAATGACTTCTTGTGCCCCCAGCACAATGAACCGAAGCTTCAGGAATGGAACCATTTCCTGCCTGCTCAAGGTCTCCCAAAGACCTGGCCACACCAGTACCTCCTCTGCTTAATCCAAGGAGATGGGCTGAGCCAACTGTAGAGGAAACTACAGGCTCGATGGGATCTGGAGCATTCACTGGAGGCCATGAGGACAATCCAAGGGCTGGAGCATCTCTGCTATTAAGACAGGCTGAAAGAGTTGGGGTTATTCACCTTGGAGAATAGAAAGCTCCAGGGAGACCTTAGAGAACCTTCCGGTATCTAAAGAGGCCCCAAGAGGGCTGGAGAAGGACTTTAGACAAGGGCCTGGAGTAATAGAACAAAGGGGAATGGCTTCACACTGTCAGAGGGCAGGGTTAGGTTAGATATTTGGAAGAAATTCTTCCCTGTGAGTGTGGGAAGGCCCTGGTATGGGTTGCCCAGTGTAGCTGTGGGTTCCCCAGCCCTGGGAAGTGTTCAAGGCCAGGTTGGACAGGGCTTGTAGCAACCCGGTCTAGTAGAAGGTGTCCCTGCTCATGGCAGGGGATCAGAGCTAGACAGTCTTTAAAGTCCCTTCTAACACAAACCATTCTAGGATGTGGAGGTCCTGCTACTTACAGCTGGTTTGGGATACAACACTTGGGTCTCCTGGCACTGTCCCATCATCACTATTCTTTCCAGGAGCTGTTTTGCTTGTATCTGCAACAAAAGGGGCACTGTTGTCCATACCCCCAGCATGAAGCACAGCCAGAGCAAAGGAAGTCTTCTCCCCACCCCAAGGAGTCCCTCATTTCACATGCTTGGGTGCTGCACTGCCCACCTGTGTACCCTGCAGATGCTGCCTCAGAAGAATCACAAACACCTGCCTCCTCCTCAGGAGGGATCACCAGAGCGCTGACTGGGACCATGAAAACATCCTCACCCCGCTGAAATGAGACATGTTATGTGGTTTTTGCTGGGTGGTCCCTCTCCAGATGCAGGAGCCCACATGTACCTGCCAGCCCAACACCATCTCCTTCCCCAGGAAACCTCCAGCTCTGCCCACTGTCCTTCCCCTTCCTTCTCCCACCCCACCAGAGCATCCCGAGCTGTCACAGCCCTGTCTCAGCTGGTCCCAGCAGACAGACTGACCTCTTTCTTGCGCTCTGCCTCCCATGGGGTGATGGGAACCTCGTCCTCCACTGTAACTGGCTTCTCCTTGGATTTCCATAAATCCAAGCATTCCTCAGCATTTTCCTTCAAAATCTCCAGCTGGTTCTGTCCTATGGCATCAATCAGCTGAGAGACAGAGGGCTCTGGAACAAGAACATACAGACATCAGTGGAAGAGACAGCTGAAATCAGGCAAGCCTCATCTGCAAATGCTTTACCCTGCTGCATGACTTGGTGACTGTATGACACTGAAACCTGCGGAAACATCCAAAATTCTGCATTTCCTTTGCTTCTAGAAACTATCTTTCTTTCTCCACCCATCCTGGACCAGCATCATGAGCATAGGCATGCAATGTCCTACTCTCCTTTAGCTATCAGCACCATCTCATCCTGTTTTGGGCTTAGCAACACACGTTTGTGAGATCTGACCAGGTTCTTGCTACCTCTGCCTAACACAGACTAAGTTGAGGAAACCCAGGGGCCCCACCAGGCAGTCAGAGCATTGCATGCACCCCCATAACCCTTTACCTGAGTTGAGAGCATTCCTCACAGCAAGATTCCTCCTGTAATGACCAAGAAGACAAAGCCAGGTTAGGGCTTGGGCATATGCAGCTCTCAGTCACATCCAAGCATCCTGGCTTGGGAGAAGCAGCTTGTGAAAGTAGGGGATTCCCCACTGGGTGCTGGATCTGGCCACTGGCCTGTGCTCAGTATTCCTGTGCCCAGGAATAACCATAAGGGAGCCTCATTCCTGGAGATGGACTGATGGAAGACCCTGAGGATCACCAGAGCTGGATCGCCAAGGGTGAAGAAGGAGCTGTGCCAGGCTCACCCACCTGGCTGTGATGCCTAACAGTGGCAGGAACAAGCCTCCCACAGGTGATTCCTGCTAGCTCAGAGGAAGAGATTGGGGATGTGTCACCACCATCTTATTTTACATGGACTACTCCGCTCTGTCATGTTCTGGGGCAGGGAGTCACACAGGTTAACCAGGAGCTGCCATAACCTGTGCCAGCCCTTGCCAGCCTGCTCTAACCCCAGTCTGAGGTTGCACACTCCCATCAGGGTGTCTGGATACATCCCTGAGACCCATACTCACAGCCAGAGCTCCTTAATCTTCTTCACCACAGAGGGGTCCTGGTTCCTGCAGAAAGAGAGAAGCCAATTCCTGATTCCCTCCAAATCCCCACCTTCCTTCTCCCTTGCCATGCAGACAATCCCTCTTTCAAAAGGTCCCCAGCACAAGCAGGTCACATCAGGACTCCCAGGGTCAGAGCTACTGCGGGAAGATGAGGAAGCCTCCCTGAGTAGATCCCCCACCCACCCATCCCATGGGCCATACCCGTCAGATGATTCAATCCTCTGCCTCTGCATGGGCAGCACGATGAACTGCTGGGCCCTGAGGTAAAACTCGCAGTCCTCCTGTGGGGAGGACAGAGCCAGTAAGGCACCTCTGAGTCCCACCTCTGTCCCTGCCTCCCCTGGGGCCAGCTGGCACCCACACACCCACCCCACCTCTGCCACCAACACTCCAGTCTAAGGCAGGGTCCCCTCACAAAGGACAACCCCTCTTCAAAGGGGGGCTTCTATCTTCCTGTGCCAGCTAATGGCTCTGCAAGAGCCATAAGCCAGGGTGGGCCAGCTCAGGGGAGGCTATGGGGACACCTCTGAACCCCTGCAAGGGGACAGTGGGCAGCTCTGCCATCAGCCCATGCAGGCCTTCTGTGGCTGCTTAACAGCAAGAGGTGACAGCCAGGTGGTCCTGGGGGAGATGCACCCCATTCCTTGGGAGGGCCCATCCCTACCCCAGTGCCCAGATCAGCTGCCACAGACCCCACAGGAGCTGCAGATGAAGATGACAGGCCACCCATCACCTGTCTTCAGCTCCTGGGAGCAGCTGGAAGCAGGCAAGCATGTAGAAAGCACAGTAAGGTAAAGGAACAGGCTGCTTCCACTCCTCAGAGCACTTACCAGCCTGGCCTCGTCCTGAAAACACACCGTGTACCTCTGCAGGACAATAATTCTGCAAGTAAGGCTGGAAAGCCTGAGCTGCAGGTGGGCACTGGAAAAGGAACAGAACAGGAATGCCTTGAAGAACAGAGCTGGACCCCCCCCCAGACACACAGTGGGGCTTCCCCAGCAACTCTGCCAACCACACCGGAGCATTCTGGAACATGTCTCAGCATGAGCAGCAGGGACCAAGGGCTCCTTATTCCATAATAATTCCTGCCTAAGAGCTGCTTCTTCACGCTGCTTATCCTTGGCTCTGCTACCAGCACGCCCACCAGTTTAAGGGTGTCCAAATAGGGAAATGGAGGAAAGCACTGAAGGAGCAGCCCAGGCTACCATGGTTAATGCTCTGGCTCCTTTCACAAAACCCATGGGCTCTACAGTCCTTTCTGATGGCATCACAGCTTCTGCCATGGATCCCTGCCCATCCCAACCAGTGGACACCAGAGCACGTGCATTCCGGCTTTCATCTCTAAAGAGCTCTTTCACACCAACTTCCCACCCTGAGGTTGCTTTAGCTTAGCACAACCTGAAACAAGACCAGGCAGGAGCCCCAGCTCCTCACAGCAGCTGTGGAGAACTGCTGTCCCAGCCATGCCAAGTCACGGTGGAACCCACTTTTCCTCTGCCTGCAGAGCTTCAGGTGTAATGACCACACGGATGTAGCAGGATCCATCAGAGACCTGCACGACAGCATCTTGGAGGACCTCAGATTGGCCAGGAGCAGCTGAGTCACTCAAGACCTGTCAAGAGATTGGAGAGGGAGAAAAAAAGAACTCTTATTTATAGACACGGAGCAAGCTTCACAGGAAAATGGTCAACATACCAAGCTCCTCCACCCCAAAATAAAAATCAGAGACATTGAGGAGGAAGAGTTGCACATCCACAGCGACCAAACTGGGAACCACTGAGCACTTCCCAGAACTCAGATTTCGGAGGCTGTTGGAGCACTTTGGGACAGTCCCTCTGGATACCTACCCGCACCACCTGCCCAGCCACGAAATTCTCAAGCTCATCTGGCTGCTCATAATTCAGCAAGAGGTCAGAAATCCATGGCTCCAGGACGTAGAGTTTGGGAGAAGCCACAATCTTGTCTACACACACAAGACTACGTGAGAAGAAACAAGACACCAAGCCATAAGCAGTGCTCCATCATCTCAGGAAGGGTTTTGCACCCCAAATACAGCCCCAAACCCAGGAGATTGCTCATATCCACCCCAAATGCACCCCCAAACCCAGGAGATTGCTCAAATCCACCCCAAATGCACCCACTTCTCTGCAAGGACCCTTCCTAAGGGCATTGTGCTGAGGAAGCCACGCTGCTGGCGGCACACAGGTCCTGCTGCATCCTGCTCGGACAGTGGAGGGGGACACCCGTAGCTCTGGAGTATGTTCAGCATTCTGCAATTCCCCCACACAGGACAGGACATTTATTTCTATCTCCTTCCATACTGTTTATTAACTCCCAATAACTATTTTCCTGTGACCAGGTCTTAACAATAACTCTCTGAATTGTGGAAGGGAGAAGAACTGGGGACAAACAGGGCCTCGGGACAGGTAAGGCTGGAAGAGGCAGGGGCTGGGGACTGGTGGGGCTGGGCCGGGCGGGGTTGGGGACAGGCAGGGGCTGGGGACAGGCAGGGACTGGGGACAGGCAGGGACTGGGGACCAGCAGAGCTGGAGACAAGTACGGTTGGGCAACACAAGGATAGGACAGGCAGGGACTGGGCCAGGCGAGGCTGGGCCAGGCAGGGGCTGAGGACAGGCAGGGGCTGTGAGGAGAGGCACGGGCTGAGGAGAGGCAGGGGCTGGGCCAGGCACGGGCTGAAAGGCACGGGCTGAGGAAAGGCACGGGCTGAGGAAAGGCACGGGCTGAGGAAAGGCACGGGCTGAGGAAAGGCACGGGCTGAGGAGAGGCACAGGCTGAGGAAAGGCACGGGCTGAGGAGAGGCACGGGCTGAGGAAAGACAGGGGCTGGGCCAGGCGGGGCTGGGGACAGGCAGAGGCTGGGCCAGGCCGGGGCTGAGGACACACAGGGCTGACCCCCCTCCCGGCCCCCCTCACCGCTCCCCTGCCGCCAGCCCCGGGCTCGCCCCGCCCGGCGGAGCGGCCGCCGCCGCCATGGCCGCGGGACCCGGAACAGGAAGCGGGCCGGTATCGTCACTCCCGGGGCGGGCGCAGGGGCAGGCCGGGGCAGGGGTCGGTCCCAGCTCCCGGCCCTCCCCATCCCACCGGAACCATCTCACCTCTGTCCAGTCCCCATCCTTATGCCCTGCCCTATCGCTATGCCCATCCCCCGCGCTTTTCCTAGGCATACACGTGCCCTTCTAGGAGAGAAGGATTCGGGTAGAACTTAGAGCGCTTGTAGTACCTAAAGGAGTTACAAGAGAGCTGGAGGGGACTTTGGACAAGGGCATGGAGTGATAGCATAAGGGGGAATGGCTTCAAACTGAAAAAAGGGCAGGTTTAGATGAGATATGAGGAAGAAATCCTGGTAGGGAGTGAATTACTGGCATAGGTTGTCCAGAGAAGCTGTGGCTCCTCCATCCGTGGAAATGTTCAAGGCCAGGTTGGAAGGGGCTCTGAGCCTAGGGGAAGGTGTCCCTGCCCATGGCGGGATTTTGGAACAAGATGAACTTTTAAGGTCTCTTCCAATCCAAACCGTTCCAAGATTCACCATATTTTGGCCAACTCAATAGTACTGTTTCCCATTCAGTGGTTCACATGCGATTCCAAACCATACCTGGAACGCTACCTTGTTTTCACATCCTCGTTTTTACATTCTTTCCTTTAGTTTCGGCTCCAATAGCTCCAAGCTGCCCCAGGGTCTCCCCCCGGTGGTTACCCATGGGAAGAGGCATCCTGGAACAACAGCCTTGCCCATCCTTTGTCTCATCTTAAGGTATTAAAGCACTTGACGTGGTCAAATCTGTCAAGCAAGCTGGGAAATGTTCTCGCTGAAAGGATGGCAAATTCGTCCTGTTGCCCAGTTCAGCTGTGGCTCAGGGTGGCCAGTGCCTTTTCATCCCCATGCCAGAGGCTGTGGCTCTGACAGTGGGCTGGTGTGGAGGGCAGTGAAGTGGCACAGCAAGATGGATAAATGTCACACTGTATATATGGGTTTGCATGACCAGGTTTTGGTAGGGGGGAGTGCTTCAGGGGGGGCTTCTGTGAGAAGCTGCCAGAAGCTTCTGCCATGTCCAGCAGAACCAGTGCCAGCTGGATCCAGAGCAGACATGCTGCTCACCAAGGCCAAACCCTTCAGCAGTGGTGGTTACACTTTTACGGTAACATATTTAAAAAGAAAACAAAAAAGTTATTGTGCAGATGTAATTGCAGCCAGAGAAGAGTGGAGTGAGAACATGTGAGAAGAATAGCTCTGCAGACACCAAGGTCAGTGCAGAAGGAGGGGGAGGAGGTGCTCCAGGCACTGGTGCTGAAATTCTCCTGCAGCCTGTGGTGCAGACCCTGGTGAAGCAGCTGTGCCCCTGCAGGCCATGGAGGGATGATCCAGCTGCAGCCCATGGAGAAGATTGCTCTGGACTAGCTGGATGCCTGAGAGGAAGCTGTGAACCCATGGGAAACCTGTGCTGGAGCAGGGCCCTGGCAGGAATCTGCTGACCTATGGAGAGAGGAGTCCACACTGAAGTAGGTTTCCTGGTTGGACTTGAGACCCTGTGGAGGATACACATTGGAGCAGTGTGTGCCTGAAGGACTGCACCCCCTGGAAGAGTGATCCATGTTGCAGCAGTTTGTGGAGAACTGTTGCCCATGAGATGGACTCATACTGAAGAATTTCATGGGGAACTGTATCCCGTGAGAGGGACCCCATGCTGGAGCAGGGGAAGGGCTCAGACTCTTCTCCCTGAGCAGCAGCAGGGAGCACATGTGATGAGCTGACCATAACCCCCATTCCCTGTCTCCCTGCATTGCTGAGGGGGAGGAGGTAGAGCTGGGAAGAAGGAAGTGGTAGAGGGAAGGTGTTTTTAAGATTTATCTTATTTCTCATTATCCTGCTCTGATTTTGCTAGTAACAAATTCAGTTAATATTCCCAGTTCGAGTCTGTTTTGACCATGACGGTATTTGGTGAGTGATCTCTCCCGGACCTTATCTTAACTCATGACCTTTTGCTATATTTTTTTCTCCCCTGTCCAGTTGCAGAGGGAAGTGATAGAGTGGCTTTGGTGGATGCTGGGCATCCAGCCAGGGTCAACCCACCAAGCACACAGAAGAGTGGGCAGCAGAGTTTGCTCTTAAAGACAAAAGTTTTTTGATTTTAGTAATTTATTTGGAATGGTTACATAAGGCAGCACACAGATGGAGGATCAGATCTCTTGAACGTAACAGCTGGTCACTGTACCGTTGCAAAGGTCCTTGGAGTAGCATCTCCAGCTGGAGCAGGAGAGGTTCCACAAGCTTACACCCCCTAGTCTTGCCCTATCACATCCCAGAGAAGTGGCTATTAATTACCTTAAACTACCTACACAATATCTCTGAACTATCTTAAATATACACATTCCACTGTTGCAAATGGTCCGTGTAGTTTGGGTGATGCTGCAGCAGGAACCAGCTGGGGAGGCCATGGGATCATAGAATTAGAGAATCATTTAGATTGGAAAAGACTCCTAGGATCACCAAGTCCAATTTATCCATCATCTATCAGATGCCCAGACCCTCCCTGCAGGGTGGGGACACATGGAAACATGCAGGTCATGGTTCTCCATTGACTTTAGGTGCAGCAGGAGCTCCTTCTATGATTCTGTGATCTTCAGACCTGTCCCAAAGCTCCTGAATCCACCAGTCAGATGCTGCCCTGGGAATTCAGTCCATCAGTTGGTTCAGTCTCTGTTGCAGGAAAGAGTTGGGGAATACCTGGACCATCCTGGGACTGAATGTCCACCTGCAGTGCGTGTGCCAGGGCACAGCCCTGGCTCCCAGCCTCATAAAAGTCACACCCAAAAACTGAATTTTATCATAGGATCATAGAGCCATAGTTTGGGCTGGAAGGGACCTTAAAGACTATCTAGTTCCAACCCCCCTGCCACAAGCAAGGACACCTTATGCTAGACCAGGTTGCTCAGAAGCCTGTGCAGCCTGGCCATGAACACTTCCAGGGATGGGGCGGGGATTATCCTTCTATCACACTTAAATATTATAGCTGCTGTTAGAGCAGACTCTGAGGAAGGGATTGCTCTGAACAGCTCTGGAGGGTTTCTTCCCAGTGGTCCTGGAAGGTTTCTAGGTTTCTCAGCTAGTTCTTGTGGGCAAGGAACACTTGCCTGTCCTGGCTGCTCCATCCTCAAGGGACATTCACCTGTCCTGGCTGGTCCATCCCCAGTCCTGGTTCTGGCATTGCACAAACTAAGGCCAACAAACTGCACTGTGCACAGTCAGTGAGTCCAGCCTCGCCTACCTGACCTTGGGCAAGGGGAGGGACAGGCCTGGGATCCCAAGAGGGAGGGAGGTGGTGGGAGAGAGCGTCTCAGTGCAAGGACAGGGATAGTGCTGGCCCTGAAAACCAAAAGGCTCAGGTTTGGTAGAGCGGGGAAGGTACATAAAGCAGCACTCCAGACACCTAGCACAGGGCATTCCCTGCCTGGGCAGGACACTTGGCTCCCTTTGCGTCATTTCACAGCCACCAGGAAAAGTGGATCATGGGTATGGACCAGAGCCAAGAGATTGAGGTGCACGCAGTGAATTTCCGAGAGCCACGAGCTGATGCAAGTCCTCATGGGAACATGTGAGATAACCAAGTAGCAAAAGGCACTGGCAGAGTCCAGGCGAGAGCACTGCAGCCTCAGTGGGAGCAGCATGGCAGGGCTTCACGTCCGCTCCCTTCTGGTGACTGGGGCCAACCGGGGCATCGGCCTGGGGCTCATCCAGCATTTCCTGAAGATGCCAAAACCACCACAGTGGATCTTTGCAGCCTGTCGAGACCCCAAGGGACAGCGAGCTCAGGTGAGGCCAGGTGGGAGGCAGCAGCTGTGCTGGGGACAGGAGCACTTGGTGCCAGGGGAAGATTGGATCAGGGAGGGGGTTTGCAAGAGGCTGCAGCTGCAGCCAGGCACCTGCAGAACAAGTCAGCTGGGCTGGGACACCATGGGACCAGTTGTGCATAGAACATATGGAGGGGAGAATGGCACATGGCATGTATACAAGGCACGGAACCCCGTGATATGTGGCAGCTGGAGCAGTGTGTTGGGCACAAAGTTTTGCAGGGACAGAGATGGAGTGGCATGGGCTTTGCCTGGGAAAGGCTGAGCCTCTGCACAGTCCCTCCAGCCTCTCCATGCCTACACAGTGCCTTCTCTTGCAGGAGTTACAGAATTTGGCCTCCAAGCACCCCAACATCATCATCATCCGGCTTGGTAGGTGCCCTGAGGTGGGGATCCTTTGCCCCAGTTCCTCTGGCAAATGCCCAGGCTGAGTACACCCTGGGAGTCCTGTGCTGGGAGGGAGCAGTGCCAATGGGCTGGGGCCTGCAGGGCCATCGGGCACTGCTGTCTCTGGGGGAACAGAGGGGACTCCCCCATGGGGATATATGGGCACTGACCTCCCCTGTGTTGGCCCTGCAGAAGTTGCAAACCCTGCCAGCATCAAGGCAGCTGCAGCCAAGGTGGGGGAGCACCTGGGGGGCTCTGGGCTGAACCTCCTCATCAACAACGCTGGAATTGCCAAGTTTAACACACTTGATACTGAGACGCTGGAGGACATGACTGAGATTTACACCACCAACACAATTGGGCCCATGCTGATGAGCCAGGTGAGACCCTCATCTAAGCTGGGCTGTCCTGGGGGAGCATGAAGGGCCAGTGGGAGGGGGTCCTGCCTCCACTCTGGTTACCAGTGGGCTCTCAGTTGATGAGAAGCTCATGGAGCTGTGGGATGGAGCTCAGCAGGAGCTGGAGCCTGGCAAGGAAGAGCAGGGAGCGTGCCCCAGTGCTGGTGTCAACAATGCCCACTGTGGAAGGAGCTGGAGCCTACCCTGTGCCATGTCCGTGTGTGCTCCTGTCCCCTCTGTGTCCTCACAGGCATTCCTGCCCTTGCTGAAGAAGGCTGCCCAGGGGAGCCCAGGCTCAGGGCTGAGCTGCAGCAAGGCTGCCATCGTCAACATGTCTAGCATTGGAGGCTCCATTGCTTCTTCCTTTGGCTGGGACCAGATGCAAGTTACCTCATACCGCTGCAGCAAGGTACTGTCACACGTGCTGAGCACAAATTTGCTTCCCCTGCCCTGTCCAGCCGTGGCTCCCCTTGCAATGGGTCCCCTTCCCCTCCCACCTCCATCCTCTCCCTGTCTGCCCACAGGCTGCTCTGAACATGCTGAGCAAGTGCCAGTCCCTGGCGTACCGGGAGCACGGCATCCTCTGCGTCGCTCTCCACCCCGGCTGGGTACAGACTGACATGGGCAGCTCTGCTGGACACACGGTATGAATTCCCCTGGGGCGGGTCTATCAGAGCTCCTGTGCTGATTTTCCATGGGTGGAAGTTGCTCTCCTGATCCCCTGCCCATGACTTCCCTGCCTGCCTGATTGCTGCTGTGGCACCTGCCCCTGTCCCGGTCCTGGGTGCTGGGTGCCATCATCCCCTCAGTTCTCTGTTCCGTCCCCTGCTCCCTGGGGTTTTAATCTTTCCCTTTGCCCTGCCGCACCTCTTTCCCCTGGCTCCATCTGCTCCAGAGCCGTCAGCCAGGCCTTGGACATGGGCTTCATCTCTCCCTCTGTCCCACAGCCCCCTTTGACAGTGGATGAGAGCGTGCAAGGGATGCTGAAAGTCCTCTCCTCCATCTCTGAGAAGGACACGGGCGCCTTCCTGGACTGGGAAGGAAAGGTCATACCCTGGTGAGACACCAGTTCAGCATCCTGGCAGCAGGACCCTGTGACACTGCTCCCCCCTGTCCTGCATCCTCAATAAACTTCTGCTGAGAACCCCCAGCTCTGTTGTGCTTTGCCAGCTCAAGGGACAGCCCCTTCCCAGATATCCCACTCCTCATCCCGGGATGAGGTGGTGCCCACAGCTGCCCCTGACCCACAGCTGTCACTGGCATCCCCATGAGTGACAACCTGCAGGTCCCATGGCACTGTGACTGCCCTCTGGACACCTCCCCTCCAGGAGGCACTGGAGAAGCCAGAGCCAATCCCCTCTCCTGAGAGGAGAGAGATCTTCGGAGCCCCTGCAGGTCTGGCTTTCCCCTGCCCAGGCTGGTGTGCCTGAGGCACTGAGGGTGACAGGGACCAGCTGCCCTCTCCCCTCAGCTGAGGGATGCCTGGTCACAGGTGGGACAGAGGGACACACAGCATTCAGGCAGAGCACAGGGATCCTGTGCCAGGCTAGGACAGTGGGGTTTGAGACTGTGTGTGGAGATGGAGCAGAGAGGCATCAGCTGGCAGAGTTTACAGACATGGGGGTACAGGGGGATCACAGAGCACATGTGGGGTGGGGAAGGGGGGAGAAGGGCTTCCCAAGCCCTTTGCTTCTCCCCAGCAGTGTGGGGAGGGCTGAGGGTGAGTGGGGTGACCATGCAGAGGGGTCAGTCAGTGAGCAGAGGCTGCAGCATGAGCAAGGGGCGCCGTTCATCTGTCCATCACCAGGGCAGGCTGTTCCCTTCCCAGTCGAGAAAGGCTCCAGAGGTGGCCTCTGAGAGGCTGGCCAGCACAGTCAGGATGCCCCTCACACTGTGCTCCACTGTCAGTGGTGCCTGCAGAAGAGGACAATGGGCTGTAACAGAGAGCAGCTCTTGGGGAGGGTGCATGCCCAGGAGCAGCATCTGTGGTGCTCGTATTTTTCCTTACTGCCACACCTCTGTTCTCCAGGCTGGGTTGGAAAGACAGGGCTGGCTAGCTTATGTACTTGACATGTTGCAGTTTGCTGCCTGCTCCCTGCCTGCTCTGCCCCAGGACATGGTCCTGGCAGCCCACAGTATCACACAGCATCCCCCAAGTGCCTTTGCCCTCCTCAAGAATTGCGGATACGGTGGGGGTCCTGCCGACCCTCTCCAGCACAGCCCAGTACCTTCTCTGTCCCCATGTCAGTCTTCACCCAGCCAGGATGGATGGCCACACACAAGATCCCCTTGTCCTGGAGCTCTGCAGCCAAGCACCTCGTCACCATGTTCTGGGCAGCCTGGAAGAGGTACAGCCCTGCCAGTATGACCTGGATTGTGTGTGGGCAGGAGAGGGGACATTTCCCAGGCAGAAAATGGCAGTGGAGGTGGGAAGTGGGACTCAGTCCTGGGACAAAGCATCAGCACGACCCTCCTGAAAGGCTCAGTCCCAGCTACTGCTGTCCTGATCTCTGTGCTTCCTCCTGGGAGAACCAGGCATGGGGTGGGTGGCTGGGGCAGGGGGTGTCCCATGGGCTCCCTCCCTCCAATGCCTGGCACAGCATCTCCCGTGGCACCTCACCTTGCTGGCCCGGTATGGGTACATGGGGGCCTCTGGCAGCCCAAGGCACAGCCCAATGGAGCCCAGTTTGGTGGAGATGTTGATGACAGCTGCCCTGCTGCAGCTCAGCCCCTCCTTCCCCGTGCCGTTTGCCGCCTGCTCCAGGAGTGGCAGAAATTCCTGATGCAAAGACACCAATGCTCCATTAACATGTGACAGATCCCCAGCTTGAAGACCATCCTGGAGGGCTCTGTCACAGTCTGTGGACAAGCAGTTAGACAGGGACTCTTGGCAGAAGCACAGAGGATAGGGAAGATGCCCCAAAGAAGGTACAGGCTCCAGCCTTTCCCTTCCCCAGGGAAGGAGGAAGCCAGCACAGTGAGCCCAGTGCAGGCAGAACCTCCAGGTCAGGAAGAACAAAACACAAGGGATGCTGGGGCTGGGCTGAGCTGCTGAACTCCTCTGGGTGAGAGGAGAGATCCATGGAGGTGGGAGGTGGCTTTATTCCCACTGGGGAACATCTTCCCAAGCAGGAGAAACCCAAAAGGTCCACACCTACCTTGACAACCTGGAGTGGCCCAACCACGTTGGTGGCAAACACATCGAGCATCTCCTGCAAGTCCAGGGACTGCAGTGTGGCGTGGGAGCTGATGCCTGCATTGTTGATGAGCAGGTTCAAGCCCTGGTCCTTCAGATGAGACCCCACAGCCCTCACGGCCCCTTGGATGCTGGGCAAGTTCACTGTGTCTGCCAGGGAAAAAGGAAATGGATAGCTCTGAAGGGTCACACAGCACTCAATGGAAATTGTGCTGTGGCTGGAATGGTTCTCTCTAAACCAGCGTTATCCAGAAAGGATGCAGCAGCTTTAGCAGGTCAGGGCATTAAGCACATTGGAATGAGCAGCAGTTTGCTCTCACCTCTTAGTTTTGCAGGCTCAGCCATAATTAAACCTTCATTCGACTCATTTTGGGTCATGTGGGGGCTACTGGTAGGAAAAACTTGTCTGTATTTGCTTTCTGTATTTAAGGAATATATGATCATAGGGGTGGCACAGTCCTTGCACACTGAGACTCCCAGGTTTATTTCCACAGGGTTTCAACACAGATAGGCACATTTTCAGGACAGATACTGTCTTTGGGGAAACAATCAAACTGTGCTCATCAAGCGTTCTGTACTGCACAGCAGCTATAGGTGCTGTTAACACAGAGGGGGGACATTCATTTTATTGGATTACATGAAGATCCCGTCTGGTTTATATTGTTCTGACTGATCATTTCAAGTTATCTTTGTCTCTTTAAACAATTTGTGCTTAAATTTATCTTCCACAGCACAACTTCCCATAGCTTTGCAGTTGTTTGTTGGCAAAAATCCTTCCTTTTTCCTCGCCTTTTCCTTCAGTTTAGAGGGTTTTTTTGTTTGTTTGGGGTTTTTGTTTCACTTTTTTCATTGATTGGTTTTGGGTTTTTTTCTTCATGCTGTTACCCACAAGGTTTTGGAGCTGACAGATGAGCTGAGGTGGGTACAAGTAATGAAATATTTGGGATGTAACCTGCAATATTTGGTTGCAGGCTCTGAGTCTGAACTTACCCAGCCCTACTGACCAAGTTGTAGGGGCAACCCCTCTCAAGCAACAAAACACAATTGAAATTGGGCTAACAAGGATAAGCATCCCCAGTGCCTTCCTCTTTGCTTAAATATTGGTATAGCTTTTGAAATTCTGCCATGCTTTAATTGCAAGATTTTTCTGACTTAGGCAATAAAAGTATTTTTTTTAAGTTTGTGTCCAGCTTTCAGGGTTGCTTGTTAGGATTTGCCTCCTCTACTGGATGCTTACCAACTGAAGTGGCTATTGGTTTTTTGTTTAAAAAGGTCATCTAAATACCTTCAGGATGTGAAATGGGCCATTTAGGCCAGCATTAAACTTTATGTATTGCCTTTTAATACCTTGGGTATACCACAGAGCCCTTAAAACCGTGAATATTCACGTGTGTGGGCAGGTTGGAGTGTGCTCTTGTTACCATACACATTTCTGTGCCTGTTTTTTGCAGATGCCAATGTGATGAGCCTGCTGGGAGTGCGGTACTGCAGGGCTAGATTCCTTTTTTGCAACACTTTGGCCCCTGAGCTGTGTATCTGTTCTCATGCTTAGACAAGAGTGACTTAGCAAAGGTTTCCAAGGCTGAAGACTCCTTTCTTGGAATATGTCATACACTGATGGGCAGCAGAACAATCCTTTTTCCTGGCATTTTTAACTAGTCAGGTGTCTTTCTGGTGGTAAACAACTATGTGAGTGGCACAGGACTTGTTGCCACCTTGCCTGTGCAGCACAGATGTTTGTAGAGGTGTCCTGAAAATATTTGAGGGGGATATGGTGGGATAATCTGCTCTGGGGCTGCTGTGAGGGGAAGGAACCTTGGGATTCGACAGGATCTTGCATGTTCAGCTGCAGGAAAAATCACTGAGTACTTTGGAGTGACTTCTCTTCAGATAATGATGATATGAAGTTCAAGGTTCAAAGTTAAAGGTCACTCCACCGCATGTGAGAGATCTTTTGGTCACCTGGTGAATGATTAATTGCTCTGTTTGGATTAGTTGAGTCATTGCTCTAAGGCATGTGGGACCAACACATTTTTAGTTCTTACCCCCCCAAATTTGCTGGAATAACAAACTCTTGTCTCCTTGGAAGAAATAAGGGTGGGAAAGGAAGAGAGAATGAAAAGAAGTGACAGATCTTACACATTTTTGTCTGGCCCACCTCCATGGAAGCAGAGAAGGGATAAGAGGGCATCTCCCCAGTCCAGACTGTGGACTTCCCATGCCTCTGGGCCTGAGCATCAGCCTGGGATACCAGGCTGATCAGATTTCCCACATGTGTAAATTTTAGCTATTTTTTTTTCTCCCTTTTTTACCTGAAAGAAATGCCAGCCATGGCCACCTCCACACAGATCCCAAACCAACCCTCCTACTTAGGAACCATCCACGAGGTTACTGTGCCCTGTCTTTCTTCCCTTTGCAAACCCATGTGTCCTAGCCCAAAACCTGGGCATTGTATTTAGCATCTTTGGGGAGAGACAACATGCCTTTCCCATGAAACTTGCTCAGCTGAGGTGTCCAGACCCACCTCTGCCTCCTCTGAAGCCAGTTTGACTGCTCCAGCCAGAGCACAGCTTAATTTGGAGGGAAAAACTTGCCCAGGTGTGCATGGATCCCTCCCTATGGATCCCTTCCCATCTGGCAGGACTAGAGCTTCCTGGAAAAAAATGCCCCTGGTTCCATCTCTGAAGCCAGCAGAGAGCTGGAAGCAATGTTGGGTGCAAGGAGAAAGGTTGCTCCATACCTAGCTGGACCAGTTTGATGCTGGAGTGCTGGGCAGCTAATTCTTGCAGGGCCTGGAAATAAAGTGATGGAGCAAGGGAGGAGGTTAGAAGCCACCAGCAGCATGGCCAGGTGTCCCATCCCTGCTCCCAGGTCACAAAGCCAGGATGGCCTTGCTTTCTTTGGGGAAAGTTCACAGGGCCATTCCCAGAGAATGGGGCAGGGCAGCTCCCCCACAGCTGGCAGGAGAATGGTGCTGCAAGGCTTAGGAACTGTCCCCCATTCTGAGTAATCCCAGCATGGAAAAGGGGTTTGCCTGGCCATTGGCACAGCCACGAGAGAGTGCTGAAGACATGTCTGCGTCTCCAGCCTCATCCCACCCAGCCACATTGGGCACTGCCTTATCCAAGGGGCTGGGGGGTTCTGAGACCCCCAAAGCACTCCTACCCCTACTGCTGGGCTGCCCAGCCAGGGCAGCAAGCCAGCAGGGCTGTGAGGACTGCAGATTCCCACTGCCCACTTGGCTCAGGACCATCCCATGCCCGGTGCCCGCACTGACCTTCCCTCTTGGACCCTTGGGATCGCGGCAGGTGGCAAAGATGTGCTGCGGGGGCCAGGGGCTGGCAGCGAGCTGCCGCACGAGCTCCAGCCCGATGCCCCGGTTGGACCCTGTCACCAGGACACTCCGAGCCAACGCAGTCATGTCCGCAGCCTCCACGCCAGGCGGTGACACATGGCAGGATTGCCTCCTGCTCGGCGTGAAGAGGAGCCAGGCACAGCCCAGGGTGTGGCTCCAGGCACCCACGGGGATGGGGACAGTGCCAGCATCAGCCCTGCCCCAAACAGAGCCAGGGTCCCAGGAGGACCAAGGGCTCCCTGACATTTGGCATGTGGGGCTGCTTGTCACCTGCATTGCCCAGATTGCCACCACTTCGCTCCTCTAAAGCCCCAGTTCCCAGAGTCTCTGTAACAGCAGAAGGGTCCACCTCTTCCACAGGCTTCGAAGAGCACCACCGGGAAAAGGGAAACAGGTTCAAATCTGGCTGTGCCTAGCAATCTCCCAGTTTGGGGGGTGAGTTTGGGACGGTTGAATTCTGGGATGTTAATCTGAAAGCCAGCCTGAGAAACACAAGGAATGCAGTTCATATACTGCAAGTTCCACTCCTGCCAAGACTTCCCCCTAGAGCATCCAAGAGCCAGCAGTGAAAGGCTCCCCACTCCCTGTAGCCCCAACCACTTCCTGCTGGGGCTCCAAGCTCACATCCATCACCTTCCTCCTTGCTGGAGGACATTGCTGAATGCTTATAAGCCAAAAAAAGTGCCTGTAAAGCCAAGGATCCTGCAGCCCAGACCAGCCTGGGGGCATGGATTTTGAAGATGTGGAAGTATTAAAAGAAACAAAGAGCTGCCATGTAAAAAGCTTCAGCTTAAACAGAAGAACTGGGACAACCTGAATGTGAGGTGGGGGAGGAAACAAGCAGAGGAAGGTAGTGGGGGTGGGTCCATCCCATCTGGATGTGCCCAGTGGGACACACCTGTTGCTCAGTCTTCTGGCAGAGGGGCCAGAAGTCTCTATTCCCCACGTAGCTGAGTGGTTCCACACTTAGGCAATCACCAAAGAAACACTTGGGAGATGGTGCAGGGCCCCTGCGTTTGGAAGATGAGCTTTCAGGTGATACAAAGCATGGAGGGGAGGAAGCAGTGATGTTTCCTTCCATGGTGGTGGACTATGGCCCCCATGAGAGGTAAGTGTGCTGGGTGTGGATTTGGATGGTGTTGGAGTCAGACCTGCTGTAGCAGACGTTCTTGCGGGTGTAATCACCTGCACAAACAATTGCACTGCACAGACTTGCTTGCTCTGCCAGCAGCATCCAGAGCAGAGCTCCCATTAGGAACCAATAAGACTGGAGTTTCCTCTTTTCCTTCCAGGCTCCTTGGGAAGGAAACAAAAAAAAAAAAACAAGCGAAGAGGGCTGCAGGGCCAGAAATGGCCACAGGCCAGGGCCAAGCAGGGGAGTGGCCTTTGGAAAGGGCTGACTGATGGTGGCCAAGGACAGCAGCACAGGCATTCTCATGGCTCCGGAATCACAGACCAGGGCCAGAAAGGATGCACCAAGGAAGAGATGAGACCAGGCTACAAGATCCCAATGGTATAGAGGCACCTGGGAACTGTCCCGGCTAGAGAGGAACTGAGAGGGCTCGACTCCAAGTCCCGTCAGGAGGAGCAGGGTCAGCAATGACTTCAGAGCAGGTTGCTCAGGGCTTGAACCTGACCTCAAAAACCTCCAGGGACCCCGCAGACTTCCCAGACCCCATTTCAATGCTTGACTGTCCTCAAAGTGATATTTTTGGTCACCTCCCCTGTGTACCCACTGTGCCCCCTGGCCTGGGTCCATGAGGCCCTTCCCATGAGCTGCCTGACCAGAGCCATGCAGTGACCCCTCCTGCATCTCATGGCCCTGGCCTTGACCCTGCAGACCCCAGCAAAGACCCTGTAGCCATTACATCCCCCAGCAGGGCTTTGGTCACCACTCCAGCACCCCCCAGCCAGGTCCTGCTCCTCCACAGCCCCTCCTGGCTGAGCATGACAGCTCCCTACTCCCTCCATGGGAACAGGCAGCATCATTGTTGCAAAATGTGGGATGTGTCACTCAGTATTATCTTAAGTCAGGATGTTCTTTGATGTAAGACCTTTGTACACTTTCAAGCCTAATCAGCAGGAAAGGAGGCCTAATCACTGGAAGAAGCAGCAGCCAGCATCCCTCGCTCAAGGACGTTCTGGAACTAACAAGATTTAGGGATGACATTGCTGACTTGGCAAAATACTACAGCTCCATGTATCTTAGAGCTGAACTATCTTCATTGTAACACTAAAAGTCACTCCTGCAGATAAATAAGACTCTGCCCAGGTGAAGACCCTCAGTAGAAGTTAGCTAGGGTTACATGATTTGTGTGGAAAGTACTAATAAATTCTGACAGAAGGGCTGTGCTTGGGAAGTTACTAACTCTGAATTTCTGCGTATGAATAACAGCATAGAAAGTCTGGGGTGTGCTGGACTGTGGAATGCCAGCGAGCACCCAGGCTGGGGCAGCTCTGAAATGAGCAATCGGTGTCTCTGTCGTGTCATTGTCGGCTCGCTGCCCACCAGGGAACGAACCCGATTTTTTGGGCAACATCCCCGTGCCCGCGGGGCGGCCACCCCTAAAATGGCGGCGCCCAGTGAGGCTTCAGCCCGCCCGCGTCACGTGGCCGCCGTGTCCCGCCATTGCATCAGCCGGGGGGCGGGGCGCCGCGGGGAGGGGCGGGGCTGGAGTAAGAGTGACGGCCAACGCAGCCAATGGGAGCTGGCGCCCGGCAGAGGGGCGGGGCGGAGTGGGCGCTGCGGCGCGGCTGGAGGAGCGGAGCGAGGGGCGGCGGCGGCCGCGCAGGTATGGCCCGAGGGGCCTGGCGGGGTCCGGCCGCCGGGTTTGGCTTCTACGGCCCGGTCGGGATCCGTGGGCACAGGGGAGAGGGGCATGGAGAGGGGCATGGGAGGGTGACGGTGGCGATGCGCTGGTCGCGCCACATGCGGGCCCGCGGGGGGATGTCGGGCGGCCGGCGGCGCTGCCGGACACCGCTGTGCCCTCACCGCTCCTCGGGCACTGGAGAGAGGCTGTGTCCGAGCAGGAGCTCTGATAGGCCCTGGGATCGCTGCTATGCCTGGTCCTCTCCTCGGGTCCTTCCCGCCTACAGCATCGGGGTTGGACTCGACGATCTCCGAGGACTTTTCCAGACTAATTGATTCTATGGTTCTGTGAAGTACTCCCAGGCCTTGCTCCTATGGGGAATTCCCGTCCCTCCGCGCCGCAGCAGGCTGCTGGGAGCTCGCCCCCCTGCATGGATCCGCATTGCGCTCTGCTGTCAGGGACAGCCCGGGGTACCCGCAGGACACGGGCGGTGCTGCCCTCCAGGCTGTCACCTGCCGCTGGTGTGCGTGTGGGGGTGTGGGTCCCCTCCAGGCCTCTTGGCATCCCTGGAGCTGGCTCTGCTTTGAGAGGAAGGGTGGACAAGGTGGTATTTAGGGGTCATTTCCAAACTTGGCTGTTCTGTGATTTAGTCATCGAATCACAGAATGGTTTGGGTTGGAAGGGACCTTAAAGCCCATCTGGTTTCAACACCCCTGCCATAAGGCAGGGACACCTTCCACTAGACCATGCTGCTCCAAACCCCATCCAGCCTGGCCTTGAGCACTTCCAGGGATGGGGAAGCCACAGCCTCTCTGGGCAACTTAGGCCAGAGCCTCACCACCCTTGCAGGGAAGAATTTATTCATAGTATCTAACCTAAATCTCTCCTTTTTCTATTTAAAACCGTTCCCCCTTGTCATATTGTTATCTGAACATGTAAAAAGTTGCTTTCCCTCTTTTATATAAGCCCTCTTAAATACTGGCAAGCTAATGCCTTGTAATGATGTCTCCTCACTCTCTGCATTTAATCACCTTCAACGCTTTGATGAGTTGGCAGTCCCTCTGTCCCCAGCAAGGCAAACACAACCTACTAAGCTTAGTACTCATGTGAATTTGAAATTTTAAAACTCTATGTTTTCAAAGAATGGGTAACTTGAGGTAGAGCCCCAGAAATCAGGGAGGCTGGGGGAAAGGAAGTTTGAGGTTGGGCCACCACTGTTTGGGTCAGACCAGTGGTTAAACTGAGGTGTCAGTGTGTACTTAACAATGTGGGGAAACCCTTTCAGGAGTTGGAGACAATGATCCTAATGTTCAGCTTGAGCTGTCAGCACATCAGAGTATTGTTTGTTGCTCTTTGTTCAGATTGCACCGAGGTTTTGCCTCTTTTCTGCTGCTTGCTTTGGACAGAGGCAACTCCCAGCTTCCAGATGGAGACCCCACTCACTGCCAGCCAGATCCGGCAACGGTTCATTGACTTCTTCAAGGAAAACAAACACACCTATGTACACTCGTCTTCTACAATCCCCCTGGACGACCCCACGCTGCTCTTTGCCAATGCTGGTATGAATCAGGTAGGACTCTATGAACATATCCTGTTGGAACCTGTGAAGCTGTTTGAGAGCTGTTGGGAAAATTATTGTTTTCTCCATCTTCCTTCTGGTCACAAAAAGATGGTTGGGGTGTCTGCTGGAGTCCTCTGTGCTCTCACAAAATTGGCAAGAGCACTGGAAGGGGTTCCTGTGGTGGGAGCTCTGCCAGTTTCCCTTCCTTGACCCTTGGTACCACAACAGTCCTGGCACAAATGACTACTGGCATCTTTTGAGGGTGGTTGAGACTGGGCTCCTGCAAGGGCTCTGTTGCAGATCAGCACCCGGTTTTTATTTTTTTGGCAGCTGGGAATCTGACAGCTTTCAATTTCTTTGGAAGTCCTGAGGTTTGGTGGGCTCTAGGAACACTTTTGTGTGTGTGAGTGCTGAGTTCTAGGCAGTCTCCTCACGGACAGGAGCAGCAAGTTTGTTCCTGAAAGGTGCTTTGGATATGTCCAGATTTGTGATACCATGACATAGATGACACTTACTGCCTTGTTGCTTGCAACATTTGTAAACAGGTTCTGAGTGCTTTCCTCAATTGCCGTTTTTTCTCTCCTGTCAGTTCAAGCCCATCTTCCTCAATACTATTGACCCCTCACACCCTCTCGCTAAACTGAGCAGAGCCACCAACACGCAGAAGTGCATCCGAGCAGGGGGCAAGCACAATGACCTGGATGACGTGGGGAAAGATGTGTACCACCACACCTTCTTTGAGATGTTGGGGTCCTGGTCCTTTGGAGATTATTTCAAGGTAAAACAGTCTGGGTGCAGCTCTGAATCTCTTGCACAGATTTATGTGTCTCTGTGAACTCAGCAGAGTAGTTGCCAAGAGGAAAGAGAATATGTTGGCACAGAGGTGCATGTGGCTTCTTTGGAATAAATGAGCTTGGAAGGTGCCCCAGCCCTGTGGAATGATTTGAGATTGATAACTTAAGGTTTGCAAAGCTGATTTAATTAACTCTGCTAGTTTGGAGTCTTCAGGTAGAGGCTATAGTGGCTGTCCTGAAGATGTGGGAACTTAAATGTACTATGCAGCTATGACTGACCTTCCAACAGGAGTGATCATACAATAATGATTTCCTTTCCCAAGCTTCTTGTGTAGTATTCAAAATCAGAATTAAAAGGCTATTTGGAGGCAGTGAACATGCTAGGAGTTAACTTGGCTGCATCAGAAAAGTTATATGAGAAGTTTCTTGTGTTCTGTTCACTGCATATATTAATTTGCCTCTTTCTTATGTTGGAAGTCAGAAATTTTTTGGCTGCTGCTACCTACAGTAGGCAGTACTTTGGATGTTGAAGAGAAGCTGTCCTTACATTCACTTGCTTCCTTCTGCAGGAACTTGCTTGTAAACTGGCACTGGAACTTCTCACCAAGGAGTTTGGCATCCCTGCTGAAAGACTCTATGTCACTTACTTTGGTGGAAATGAGGCTGCAGGACTGCAACCAGACCTGGAGTGCAAGCAGATCTGGTTGGATTTGGGGTAAGACCTTTCACTGAGGAAAGGCTGCATGTTTTGATGAGCAATAGTAATGTATTTGGGTTGGATATTAGGAAAGAATTCTTGACAGAAGCAGGACAGACTGCTCAGAGCAGTGGTGGAGCCACCATTCCTGCAGGGATTTAAAAGCTGTGTAGCTGTGGCACTTGGGGGCATGGTTTAGCAGTGAGCTTGGTGGTGCAGGGGTGACAGCTGGACTTGCCGGTCCAAAAGGTCTTTTCCAAGATAGATGTTTTTATGACTATGATGACCTGTGTTATGTGGCAGAACACATATAATAGGAGATTTTAACAAAATTAAAGTGTCACAAATAATGTTTGCAAGGTGGCAGAGTTTCCAAACCGAAGTACTGATATTTGAAGATACTGAGAGCTCTGGTTTCAAAATCTCTTGTGTATGGTTAAGGAGAGTCGTCCTGGGTCAGATGGATGGGCTGTCCTGCCCAGTGTGGTGCTGCTGACAGCATTTGAGAAAATCACGGAGTCATAGAACCATAGAATGGTTAGGGTTGGAAGGGACCTTACAGCTCATCTCTTTCTAGCCCCTCTACCATGGGCAGGGATGCCTTCCACTAGACCAGGTTGCTCCAAATCATGTCCTACCTGGCCTTGAACTGGGATGGGGCACCCACAGCTTCTCTGGGCAACCTGCACCAGTGCCTCACCACGCTCAGAAGGAAGAATTTATTCATAATATATAATACACGTCTGCCCTCTGTTAGTTTAAAGCCCTTTTCCTATTTTTCCATGCCCTTCTAAACAGTTCCTCTCCAGATTTCTTGTAGGCCCCTTCAGGTACTGAAAGGACCCAACAAGGTGATCCTAGAGCTTTCTCTTCTCCAGGCTGAGCAATCCAAATTCTCTCAGCCTTTTCTCATAGGAGAGGTTCTTCATCCCATCAGTGTCTTCTTGCTGGTGGCTTTGCTGAGGTGTTGTATAAGTCTCTGTCTCCACCTGGGATGAGTGCCAGACACCAGTGTTCGCTTGATCCCCTCAGCAGGGATCCTGAGCATTGTGCTCTTGGACTGGTATGTCTCAAGACTCTAGGAATTCATCGGCACATCTAGGGTATTAGTGAGCTGTGGTTTCTCTGGCATAGCCTTTAGTATGGGGAATTCTTTTAGTTAGTCTCTATTGTTCAATAAATTTCTTCTTACAGGCTGGCTGAGGGCAGGATTTTGCCTGGCAACATGAAGGATAATTTCTGGGAAATGGGAGACACCGGCCCCTGTGGCCCTTGCAGTGAAATCCACTATGACCGGATTGGGGACAGAGATGCCTCACACCTGGTCAATCAGGATGACCCCAACGTCCTGGAGATCTGGAACCTGGTGTTCATACAGTTCAACAGGTGAGCCAGACCTGCTTCCAGCTTCCAGGTGAGCCAGGTTGCTCCAGCTCACTTTTAACTGCCCCTGACTTGCTCACTATTCCCAATTGTCCAGGAGCCAAGCACTTTGTGATGCTCTGTCCCCTTACCTACCAGTAAAGAAGAGGGTGGTCATGCTGCCTTTGGGACAAACTGAGGGTATTGTCTCTCTTTACCTGCCAGGGATTCAGTAGGAATAAGTTGTTGTCTGCTCTGGATCCAAGTTGTTGTTGAGGGTCTAGTTGACTATATTTTTATCAAAGTTGTCCTTAGGGTGGCTCATGCATGGGCCCATGTCACAAATCTGGTGGAACTAAATCTCATGAAGATGAAGAGACCGATGGGGCTCCCCCCTGCAGAGCCTCCATCCGTAACAGCTTACCCTTTATTTGGCAGGGAAGCTGATGGGACACTAAAACCCCTTCCTAAGAAAAGTATTGATACTGGGATGGGCCTGGAGAGGCTGGTCTCTGTGCTGCAGAACAAGATGTCCAACTATGACACTGACCTATTCCTTCCTTACTTTGAAGCCATCCAAAAGGTATGAACTGGAGCCTGACCTAGCTGTATCCATTTGGTGAATCCCTGGGGAGATGCATGGGGATGGTTTGACAGGGTGGTCTCTGCTTTCCAAGCTGCTGTGAGCCCCACGCTTGTGCACTTTGCTGAGGGTAGGAGCTCAGGCTGGCACAATAATTGCTGCCCTGGCACATTTTTCCAGGGGGAAACAGGACAGTGAGTGGTACAGCTTTTCCAGTTTCTGTGAACTGTCGTGATGGTACATTCCTTGGTCCTCTCCCAGTGGGAGATGCTCTGCAGTTCCCCATCGCCAAATGCTATTTTCTTACCATGTGGTAGAGAGAAACCCAGAATCAATTTGTCCTTCAGTCTCACATCTGGAACATGCTGATCTGTAGGAAATTCCCTGAGACAGAAGGCCTTTGGCATAAACCACGACAGTCACTTGCAGAACCAGTGTGCTGTTGCTGCATTGTCCTGGGTAGGGACCACATTACCCATGCTGGGAATTCTTTGTGCAAGTTCAAGCCTTTTTTTGTCCTCCATGGAAGAGGCAGAGCTTCCTAGCTACAGATCATGCTGGAAAAAATGCAGAGAGAAGAGCCCAGGCTCCTGATACCTCTAAGGAATGAGGTGCAGAGCTCCAGAGTTGGAATTGGAGAGCTGTCTTTCTTCAGCATTAAGTCCACTGTCTAGACACAGCCCCTTTGTCCTTGTCTGCCTTCCTGCAGTGTGCTGGGAGCCTGGCTGGAGGGACTGTGCCCATGGGGGGAGGTTTGCACCACTTGCAAGCTCTCTATGGTTACAGCAGTGTCTTTCCCTAGGGTATGGATAAAAACATCCTAAAAGAGGAAAGCTGGGACCATTTCCTGTGTGACAGAATTTGAAAGGTTTCTTGCTTGGGCAGGTTATGCCAGGTTGGAGTCTTTGAGCCAATGTGCAAAACAGATGATTTCCTTTCACTTTTTCCCTCCCTCTCTCTTGGGCTCTTAATGATGGGATAAATTGGATTTTTTTCCCTCTGGTCTAGAGAGCTTTTGGCCATGGAAATGTGGGCTATGGCACCGTGGAGAGCCTACAGCTCTCTGCCTTCCCTATCTTCACTTTCCAAGAGGAATGTTCTTCCTCTGTGGTTGTGGGTGGTGGATGGGCTTGGCTTCTGAGGCTCTTCCCTGTAATTCTGCCATGGTGTCACTGTCTGTAATTGTCCCATCTGTCTACTGCCTTCTCCTCTGCACAGGGCACAGGGGCCAGGCCATACCTGGGGCAGGTTGGGGCTGAGGATGCTGATGGAATAGACATGGCCTACCGTGTGCTGGCCGACCACGCGCGGACCATCACCCTGGCCCTCTCGGATGGGGGCAGGCCTGACAACACCGGCAGAGGGTAAGAAGGAACTGCAGCATTGCCACCATTCCCGTTCTGCTCAGCATAGCTTCCCTCAGGGCTCTGGGATCTCCTTTGTCTCTGGGATGTGTTTGGATTTGTCATTAAAGCAATGGATAGCAAGCAGAGTGTTTGCTCACGATATTTGACACTTGAATTGCTGTAGTAAGGTCCACCCAAAAGGTCATGATGCACAAGTCTGAAGGTTCTTGAGAGCACCAGTGTTGCTGGGCCAGCCTCCAGATAAGGATCACTGTGGGCAGACAAGCACAAAGCCCTGCTTGGTGCAGTGCTGCTGTTGAAAAAGCAAGGAATTTTGGGCTGGGAGAGGCTGTGCTGCAGGTGCCACTAAACTCAGTAAGCTCACAGTGAATGTAGGTCATGGAGCTGGGGCCTGGCACCTCACCTGTGCCTTGCTGCTGCTGTCAGCAGCTGTTTGAGGGAAAATGTGGGGAGAAAATGCTGTGCTCTTGGTCCTGGGGGTGGGTGCTGGTAGGTGGATGCTGGTGAAGCCCCTGAGAACAACTCAGAGGCGTAACTTTGGCATGGGCTCTGCTATTGCCTAGGTATGTGCTGAGGCGAATTCTCCGACGGGCTGTGCGCTATTCCCATGAGAAGCTCAATGCCCCCAAGGGTTTCTTTGCTACTCTGGTTGATGTGGTGGTGGAGTCACTGGTAAGTTCTCCCACTCCACTGTATCTGCTGAAGACTTGCACTGCTGAAGTGTGCAGATCTCCATGCTAAAGGGCTCATCCTCTTGAGTCTGCAGGGAGATGCCTTTCCTGAGCTGAAGAAGGACCCAGATATGGTAAAGGACATTATCAATGAAGAAGAGGATCAGTTCCTGAAAACACTGAGCAGAGGACGTCGCATCCTGGACAGGAAGATCCAGAGCCTTGGGGACAGTAAAGTCATTCCTGGTAAGGCTGTGACTTCTCTCTGGATGCAGCAAAAGGACATTATTATCTGGGATCACATCAGTGCTCAACTAGGTGGGGAAATTAGAGTTGTTGGAAGGTGGTGGTGGGACAAAGTTGGAGTCAGAAGACATGTCTTTGAGCTGAACCACCTGTCTCTCCTCTGGTCTGTGTTGATTTGCTCAGGTTTCTAAGCTGCACAGACACAGATCTCTCTGCTGTCAGGGAGGAGCCTTTTGGATGTTCACGTTCTCCGGAACTGTTTGCTGTCCTGCCGTAGCTCAGAGCGAGTGGGGAAGCAGGGAAGGGAGCAGTGGCTCATGGAACTGCCTTGCCCTTTTTCTGCAGGTGATACTGCCTGGCTGCTGTATGACACCTACGGTTTCCCTGCGGATCTCACTGGGCTGATTGCAGAGGAGAAGGGCCTTGTTGTAGACATGGAGGGCTTTGAAGAGGAGCGGAAAAATGCTCAGGTAGGTAACAGCTCTAGGGGAAGCTGGTTTATGAGTGGGCAGGGAGAATTCCCTTCCTTCCAGTTTGCAGTCATGAGTTGCTCCTTTGAGTCTGCTCACACCCCATATGCCCCAGTGTCCTGTGGGAAAAGCCAGGACAACTGTAGTTGTTGTGGGACATGTCTTTTCCATACAGCTGGCTTGGTTTTGAGAACTAGCAAAGGCTGGGGCCTTGAGTTCAGCCTTCAGATGGAGGAGTGCAGTGAAGTGCTCCCAGTGGAGTGCTGAGAGCATCTCTGCTGTCCTGTTCTGGTTAGAGAAGTTATTCCCTGTCCAAGGATCAATGTGCAGGCAGGCCTGCAGCTTGGGTGCCTCTGACAGCACATTTGCTGCAAGCAGCAGAGAGTGGTGTTGACCGGCTGGGTACTTGCCTTGCCCTTACTGGGCTCAGGCCCACTTAGTCTGCATGCTGGAACTGTCTGCTCTGAAGCCAGAAAAGATGGGAACACTCCAGCTGCTGGCACACAGCTTCCCATGGCAGAGCTTTAAATCAGGGAGTGCTGAGGAATGTGAGTGAGGTGTGCATCTAGGCTGGCATGCTTTGGCATTTCTCAAACCTTGGTGCTTTACAGCTCATTTCTCCAACTTTGCTCATTGGCAGCTCAAATCCCAGGGCAAGGGTGCTGGAGGGGAGGATCTCCTCATGCTGGACATCTATGCCATTGAAGAGCTAAGAGCCCAAGGGCTGGAGGTGACGGATGACTCCCCAAAATACAACTATGCTTCAGATCCAAGTGGTACCTATGGTATGAAAAATCTCACAATCGTGTTCTGCCACTAAACTTCCCTGGCATGTACCTCTGGGCTCCCCTTTCCTGGGACATTGAGTTGGGAGTGGAAGGCTGAGCAGGTGAATAGCCTGGTTGTTACTAATCAAGCAGGAAAAGAGAAAGACAGACTGTCCAGGGGGACTGTACTGCTGTTGCCAAGTTAATGGAATTCCTGTTCCCTGCAACTTTGTGTCTCCACATTCCTATGCTGGTGTTTCTCAGCTGCTCCCTTGCCAGTGCTGCAGGAGACTGCAGTTTCTGCTTGGCCTGTTACGGGCTTCTTGGCTTGCTTGCTCTGGCTCTTCCTGCTAGTTTTTTGATTTGATGGAGATTCAGGAGGCTTAAGGCTCATAGCCATATGTGTGCTGACTTTTGCTGGAAGGCAGTGACAGTCCCTGCTTGGAGGGCACTAAATTAAATTCCCAACTAACTGTTGCCTTACTCCTTTCTGTTTAAATGTGGTAGCTGCCATGAGCTCCTGCAATAACTGGGAGGTGTTGCTATGACATTCTACTCCCATGTGGTGTCTGTATGGTTTTCTTATTTTACTGACACTACCTGTCCTCCCGGTGGCAGATTTCGGGAGCCTCGTGGCCACAGTGAAAGCCATCCGCAGGGAGAAGAAGTTTGTGGAGGAGGTATCCACTGGCCAGGAATGTGGGATAGTGCTGGACCGGACCTGCTTCTACGCCGAGCAGGGTGGGCAGATCTATGACCAGGGCTACATGGTCAAGGATGACGACAGCAGGGAGGATGTGAGTGGGCCTGAGAGCCTTTTGCTAGACTCAGTCTGACTCGGGGCCTGGGCAGAGGGGGAGAAGGGGCCAAGCAAGCTCCAGCAATTTTTCATCCATGTCAGGTGTCAGGCAGGGTTCCTTTCTGGGGGTGTGGTGTGGCATGGATGTGCTGGAGTTGTGTGCCCCTTGCTTCTTGAGTAACTTGGCTCTGTGCTGCTGTCACCAGAATGTGGGTACCTGTGGTGGTGGTGCTGGGATTGCCAAGCCCAAGGGCAGTGCTCTCAAGCCATGATGGGGAGCTGAGGTGGGGAGCTCTTTTTGTGCACTACAACTGTGTCCCACCTTCATTCACTTCTCAGCTTTGCTGTGTGCTGCGCCTGGCAATACTCAACTTTCTCCAGCACACACACCACCACTCTGGCTCTCAGATGGGACCTTTCCAGTTGCAGCTTAGACTTCTGGATGGATGATATCTGCTCTGGCCTCTCACCCTGCTCACATGGGGCATTTCCTTCTTTGTACAGAAAACAGAATTTACTGTGAAGAATGTGCAGGTTCGAGGAGGCTACGTGCTCCACATAGGAACTCTGTATGGGAGCTTGAAAGTAGGAGATCAGGTCCACTTGACTATTGATGAGGTGAGTTAAAACATGGTGTAACACATGGGGTTATTTCTTTTCCCTGCATTTTCTCTCCTTTATTTTCATCAGTGCCATACTGAGGGCCTTGTGTCTGGGGCCTGCTCTCCTTGCAGCACATGATCAAGCAATATCTGTCTGACCCCAAGTCTCTCCTGCTTGGCACCTGGCTTTCTCCTGCGATAAGGCAGATAATACCCAGCTGGCTCAGAGCCACACTCTCTGGGTTTGCTGATCACAGGCAGAAATGCATTTTGCATCATGACTTTAAGGTAGAAAATGTGTGGTGCCCAATTGCATGGGGACAACAGCAGAGAGCCTGGGCTGCCTGTCCCACTACAGACATTGCTCCTGTGGGCTCTGCTTGCTCAGTTGAGCTTGCTGGGTTGAGCACAGTCTGCCTGATGCATTTTCCTTCCCTATAGAGGCAATGCCTTCAGAAGAAGAGGGAAGGCTTCTATCTTGGAGTGCCTTCTCTGCTGAGAAACAGAGATCACTGTCTGTGACCTGGTCTGTCCTTGGCCTCTTTCCACACAGGCCCAGCAAGGGGGCTACCAGGAAAAAGCCATGCACAGATTTGGCAGGGAACACCCTGCTGCCTTAGCTGAAGCTCCAAGGCAGCAAGTGTGATCAGCTGTTTCTGATGAGCTAGTTTAGGATTCCGTTGGAGCAGGACATTAACTAGCTGCCAAGATGGTTGTTGCTCTGCGGTGTGGGTCCCTGACAGTGGCTTCCTCCCACAGGCCAGGCGGAGGCCAGTCATGAGCAACCACACAGCCACCCACATCCTCAACTTCGCCCTGCGCTCCGTGCTGGGGGAGGCTGACCAGAGGGGATCCCTGGTGGCACCAGACAGGCTGCGCTTCGACTTCACAGCCAAGGGAGCCCTGGCCACCCAGGAAATCAAGAAAGTTGAAGGGATCGCCAACCAGATGATTGAGGAGGCAAAGGTGGGTACAGCTGACAGGTTGTTTACCTTGAGTCCAGGTTTTGGGTGATCTGGGATGTTGGGAGTTTGACATGCTGGAGGACTGAGCCACTGGTGCATTGCTGTGCACTAATTGCCATAACCTCAGAGGGTTTTGAGTTGGGAAACCCTGTGTGGATTGTTCTGTTCATTGGTTTCAAGCCCTCTCTAGGGCTGGAGTGTTCCTGTGCCTACAGTAGTGTCACATCAGCTACAAGAGCCAGGAAGTTTGGCAGAATAGTTTTGCAGGCCTGGCTGGATTTACAGTGTACAGCCAGACGACCCAGTGATGTGTCCCCAAAGGCAGGAGAGCTGCTCTGTCTGGTGCTAAGTGTCAGAGCAGACCCTGGAGGTTCCTGGAGTCTGTGCTTGGAATCACTTGCATGTGCAGGAGCACACAGGGAGTCTGAGCAGGTGGTATTGGGAGTTTTGAAGATGGTACATCTACCAATAACTTTGGGATCCTTGCAGTTCAACAAACCCCAGGTCAGGTGAGGCACAAGGCTTCACTTGTAGGATCTTTCAGAGAAAGAAGTTTCCTGGGAACATGGGCCCTCAGTCACAGCTGAAAGGACTGGCTGTTATCTTCATCCCTTTCCTGTTCTCTGCAGACTGTGTATGCCAAGGACTGCCCTCTTGCAGCAGCCAAAGCTATCCAAGGACTTAGGGCAGTTTTTGACGAGACCTATCCCGATCCTGTCCGTGTGGTGTCCATTGGCATCCCTGTGGAGGAGCTGCTGGCTGACCCCTCTGGCCCTGGGGGCTCCATCACCTCTATTGAGTTCTGCGGAGGGACGTGAGTACCTGGAGAGGCCGGAAAAGGCTGCAGGGTGGCTCAAAAGGAGTTCCTGTGGAGCTCAAGCTCCTGGGGAGTCCCACGAGCATACACTGGGCACAGCCAGGGCAGAGCTGGAGGTGATGGTGATAATGTGCCTTAGCATTCCTAGTCTTGAGTCAATCAGTCTTTAAAATTACCTTTTGCAGGCAGGAAACTGCCTGTATTGCCCTGCCCTCACACAGGGTCTCTGGCAGTGCTGGGAGCACTGCTCTTGACACCCTTTCCTCACTCATTTGCTTTTAGCACAGGTTTTTTCTGCCTGTCCCTACACTTGCTGCATCTCCCTGGCAGGGTGGTTGTCTTGTGTCTGTGCTGATTCTTGCTGAAATGAGAGGTGGACTTCTAATTCTCTCTTGTATGTCTGTCTGGGTTCTTTCCAAAGGCACTTGCAGAACTCCAGTCATGCTGGCCCCTTTGTGATTGTTTCAGAAGAAGCAATTGCTAAAGGCATTCGGAGGATAGTTGCAGTCACTGGGGCTGAAGCTCGGAAGGTAAGGGTAGGCAGGAGAGATCCTCTGTGAAATTCCACCTATTAACCCTCAATCTTCCGGCTTGATTTAACTCAGATTGTATTCTCCTAGGCCCTCAGGAAAGTCGAAAGCCTCAGGAAACTGCTGTCTGCCCTGGAGGCCAAGGTGAAGGTCCAGACAGCTCCCAACAAGGATGTGCAGAAGGAGATCACAGATCTCAGTGAGGTGAGGATGGTAGCAGTGCCCTGCCTCCCCAAAGTGGATGGGACCTTGATTGCCAGCCCTGGATGGTATTGATAAGGCCCAAGTTCACCTTCCTGCTCCTGTCCGACAGCCCTGCATCCCATGGGTGCTGCAGCCAGCACCTGCTGCCTGGGGTCATTGGCACTGGGAGAGGAGTGGAGCTTACTGGGCTCTGCCAGTTGAGGCAGAGGTTCATGAGGTGCTGCATCTCCTGCCATGGTTGCTGGCACCTTTAACCCTCTCCACCTGCTTCTCTTTTGCAGACGCTGGCCACTGCTGTTATTCCACAGTGGCAGAAAGATGAACTGAGAGAGGCTGTTAAAGCACTGAAGAAAATCATGGATGACCTGGACCGAGCAAGCAAAGCTGACATCCAGAAACGAGTGAGCCCTGGGCTGGAATAAAAGACAGTGTGGGAGGGCTGTGGGGTGCTTCCTTGGGAGCTCCATTTGTGTCCAGCATGGAAGAGAATTGATGTGTAGGAATGCCCCTCAGACCATTCAGCCTTCCAGCTTCTGCTGCCTCCTGAAGCAGAATTAACTCCATGCCTGTTCCCTGGGTTGAAGCATAGCAGCATGTTCCTGCCCTAACAGTGCCCCTGAGTGCAGGCTTCCTCCCAGATCCTACTGGAGTTTTCTGGAGGAGGAATCATGCACAATATGCTGTCTTGCAGGCCATACACCTGCCTGTCAGAATATTTGGTCCTGACTCCATAGTGGGATGCTGCTCCAGACTGGGCTGTGGGTGTTTTTGGGCACCTTAGGGGCCTCTGTCCCTGCTCTACCCAGATGATTCTTGTGTCTGTACACAGTGTGGGTAGTCTAATGGCTGACCACTGTTGTCCTCAGGTGCTGGAGAGGACCAAGCAAGTCATTGAGAGTCACCCTAATCAGCCATGGGTCATCATGGAAATGGAAAATGGAGCTTCAGCAAAGGTATGGGAAGGCCTCATCTCTCCTCAACAGCCTTCTTTCTGCCTGAGGAGCACCTGGCTGGTCTCTCATCACTCAGGGTGCTGGTTCAGTGCTACAGAGCTGTCCCTCTTGCTACCTGCCATCTCTGAGAAGGGGGAGGGACCACTGGGATATTGTCTGTGTCTCACCTTCTGGACTAGCACATGGGCTTGCAGGGGTGGTGGGGTCTTGACCACTTGCAGAGCTTCCAGACCTGATGGTAGATAGGGAGCCCAGCAGAAATCCCATTGTGTTCCAGGTAAGACTCATCCTGCAGCAGTCATGACACTGAAATGCAGGCTTAAGGGACTCAGAAGAGCAGCTCTGCCAAGCCATAGAAATTGTGATGCATGTGGCCCCTGCAGATGAGCTCCAGGAGTAATGTCATGGGCTGAGTGTGCAGACAGGGCCAGGCAGAGAGCTACCCCCAGCTCCTGGGCACTGTTTGCTCAGCTGGGTTCAAGTTCTTCCCTGGCCAGGTCTAAATCTGCTCTTTCTCCCCACACAAATATTTTTCCAAGTGGTTTCTGTTGGAATAAAAGCTCCCTTGTGTGCACTGTGTCACAGTGCTGAGCCTAGCAAGTGCCAGGCAGCAGGGACTGATTGTGCCTGGGCTTAGACTGCTCTGGGTTTAACACCCTGTTAAAATTTCCTCTCCAGGAGTCTTGGAGCTGATCCTGCTCACTCTCTGTGGCCACCCCCATGACCATGATGCCCATGGATGCTTCTGCACCCAGTGGGTGCTGTTGCAGCTTTTTCCCTGGCAGAAGGGTGCATCCCCTGGGATGGCAGTGCTGGCAGCCTGTCGAGCTGTATATTCCCAATCGAGCCAGAGCAGCACTGCTTTGCTTGCCAGAGGCCCCACTCCTGGGGCTCTGTGCTGCATCATGCTGTGTTTGTGAGCAAGGGATGATGGTCTCCTTGGGAATAGTGGGATGTGTAGCAGTCTCCCTGGTTCTTCAGTATGGCTGCTGTGTCTGATAACCCTTGCAGCCTCTTCATGCTGTGTTTGAGTCTTCCTGACTCCCTTTGAAACGGCTGCTCCCTTCTGCTGGGAGGAGTTTTTCCCCTCCAGGCAGTACACTCAGGCAAAGGTTCATTCTGGGACTGATTCTGCCAGTTCCTGGATACCTGCAGATGGGGAAATAAAATCATCTTCTTCCTGCCTCGGGGGACACAGCCAGGGTTTATGTCTCCTGCCAGAGCTTCTACATGGCAAGGAATGTGAAGATGGCTCGTGTTTGGGAGGAGGAGCACTCTATAGTGCTGCTGGCTGGTTTAATGCAATTCCTGATCCCTGAGGTCTCTGTGGGTGCTGGAGCAAGTGCAGGGAGGCAGTCATGCAATGATTTTGTTATCTTACAGGCCTTGAATGAATCTCTGAAGCTCTTCAAGACTAACTCCCCCCAGACTGCTGCTATGCTCTTTGCTGTGGATAATGAAGCTGGCAGGATCACCTGCCTCTGTCAAGTACCCCAGGTAACACCCAGACTGCATGTCTGCCTCTCCCTGAGTCTCCATGGAGGAGCTGCAGCCTTCAGGCAGGAACTGTCTAACTTTACATAGCCAGAGCTGATCGGGGTTTGGCAAGACCCACAATCCTCATGCTTGGGCTTATTGTCAGGCTGCAGAAATGAGGAAAGAGGGGCTGTGCTCTGCAAACAGGGAAGGGGAAGAGTCAGGACTTAACGCAATGGTAGGCATGGGGTGTGGAGACTGCTGTTCTTCCCTCATTGCTGACCACTGGATTTCGTTTCCTTTTCCTGCCCAGGAGACTGCAAATAAGGGCCTGAAGGCCAGCCAATGGGTGCAGGAAGTGTCTGGTTTGATGGATGGCAAAGGTGGAGGAAAGGACATCTCTGCTCAGGCAACAGGCAAGAACGTGGGCTGCCTGCAGGAAGCCCTGAAACTAGCCACGGACTTTGCCAGGCTCCGGCTGGGGGAGCTGAAGAACTGACTGAGGGGGAAACCCCGGCCCCTTTGTCTCCCTGTCTGTTACTTGTGCGGGTTTCCTGTCAATAAAGGCTCCCTGCCCCGCGCTCTGTCCCCGGCTCTGCTGGGGGGCGGGACAGGATGGGAGGGGATGGGGTGGGATCGTCCTGCCAGTCACAGCCTGTGCCCGCCCCCTGCCCGTGCCCCGCCTGCTCGCCGTGTCCCGCCGAACATGCCGCTGGATCACCGCCGCCTGCGCGGCCCGGAGGAGTCGCAGCCGCCGACGCTGTGGGCAGCGACCGCGGCCGAGGATGAGGAGGACGAGGAGTGCGCGGGTGCGGCGCCGCGGGACCCCTGTGCCCTGCGGCCGCTGTTCGCGCGGGCCGGGCTGCTGAGCCAGGCGCAGGGCTCGGCCTACGTGGAGCTAGGCAGCGGCACCAAGGTGCTCTGCGCCGCCTGGGGCCCTCGGGAGTCGGCCGAGCCCGGCCCGGGCCGGCTGCTCTGCGAGTTCCGCCGGGCGCCCTTCGCGGGACGCGGGGCGCGGGGCCGGCCGGGCGCGGCGGCGGAGCGGGAGGCGGAACGGGAGGCGGCGGCGGCGCTGCGGGAGGCGCTGGAGCCGGCGGTGCGGCTGGGCCGGTACCCGCGGGCCCGCCTGGCCGTCAGCGCGCTGCTGCTGCAGGACGGGGGCTCGGCGCTGGCCGCCGCCGTCAGCGCCGCCGCCCTGGCGCTGGCGGACGCGGGCGTGGAGATGTACGACCTGGCCGTGGGCTGCGCGCTGTGCCGGCCGCCCGCGCCCGCCGCCTCATGGATGCTTCAGCCCGCCGAGCCCGAGGAGCGCCGCGCCGCCGCCCGCCTCACGCTGGCCCTGCTGCCTGCCCTCAACCAGGTGTCGGCCGTGCTGGGGGGCGGCCGGGGCGGCCCGCCCGAGGACTGGGCGCAAGCCCTGCGGCTCGGCCTCGATGGCTGCCACCGGCAGTACCCCGTGCTGCGGCAGAGCCTGCTGCGGGCCGCCCAGCGCCGCGATGCCGCCGCCGCTGCCACCGCCAGTGCTGCCACCGCCGCTGCCACCGCCAGTGCCGCCGCTGCCACCGCCAATGCCTGAGTGCCCGTGAGACCTGCGTGCCCCAATCTGGAGGTGGGCTCATCTCCCAGAGCCCGTCCAAGCTGCCTTCAATGCTGCCGGAGACCCCTGGAGCCTGTCTGATCCACGCCTCACTGTTGGGGATTAAAATAAGTTTACTTTTATAATATTAGACGTTTGTTAAGTTTAAGCTCAGTTGTAACTGCTGGAGAATCCCCCGAGCCAGCCTGATCCATGCCTCATGCTGCTGGAGACCCTCCTGAGCCAACCCATGTGCTGCTGGAGACCCCCTGGTGCTGCCCACACAGCTGGAGACCCAAGAACTCTGCTCAAAAGTGCTGGAGTCTGCAGCCCCCCTACCATTGGAGAGCTCCCAAAGCAGCACCCACACTACCAGAGCACCCCAGAGTGTACCTGAGGAGCCCCCGTGTTGCTGGAGACCATTCCTGACTGGCACCACAGGATCCAAACAGCCTTGCCACAGTTCTGAAGCCCCCCAAGAAGAGCCTCCATGCTGCCTCAGCAGCCACAACTTGCCTAAGAACTCCCTCCAAGTAGCTGCCAGCACTATGGTACCCTACATCTCTCCGCAGTGTGGTCACAGTACCAGGCTGAGAGCCTCACTCCAAGCTCCCCACCATAATCCATGCAGGCAGCATCCAGGCAGCACCAGGCAGAAACCACATCGTGGCATGGACTGCACATCCCTCGGACTTCCTGCCCAGGCAGTGCTTCAGGGCAGCAGAGTTGTGTTTTGTTTGTTTTTTCATAATAATAAATAATCTTTTTTCTGATGAGTCTTCTGCCTGCATGGGTCTTCTTCCAGCCATTGGGTCACCCCCCTCTGCTCCCACTTGTACTTTGAGTACTGGGGAAACTGGGTGCTTCCTTGGAATCTGGTGATTCCTGGAGATGGAGTGGACCAGGTTGTCCTATGTGCCAAACTATACAGTGGTGGGCTGGTAGGGAATATTCTAGGTATTTTCCATTGGGAAACAGAGCAGAGCTGCACTCCTGCCTCTGGTTGAGCTGTAGGAAAGGCAGCATCCAAGTAAGCCCTCAGAGCTGGGGGCTGTGTCTGGCAGCACATAAAATGGGGTACAAAAATTGAACTTGCACTTCAGATGGTTAAAAACTGCATTGGAGTCAAATAACCAAAGAAAAGAAATACAAATTATTTTTCTTCCCAACACAATACAGTCTTTTACCAGAGCAAATTAGAAAATACAGAACAAGTTCCTACCAGTGAGAGAAGGACAACCAAGAAATGAGGGACACGGAGCTGAAACACGACACTGGGGAGCACAGGGGGGACCAGGACTCTGTGGGGCAGGCCAGGGGCCCTTGTAAAGCTCTTGCTGGAGTCCTGCTGGCCACAGACACGATGCCTGGCTAAGAACAACCTGTGGAAAACCAGTAAGGAAAACACATTTGGAGGAGGGGCAAATGGGAGTGATTGGGTTGGCATTGCCCCACTGCTGGTCCCGCAGCTGCCATCAGAGCTATGCTTGGCACCCACCAACTTCCTAAAGCTGGCTTAGGGTGGTTCTTATGGGATGCTGAGCAGCTCTGAATGCCATCCTGGGCTGTACCCATTCCTGCTGCACCAATTCCCAGGATCTGAATGTTGGGGTGCGACCTGTGCTGTAGGGGTGGGAGCCTCGGCTGCTTCCTTTGTGTTCCACAGCATCCTGTGGCTGAGGTGATACTGGCAGCAAGGCAGATGCAATTTGGGATGCTCCTTTAGGATACAGTCCTTTCTAATTTTTTACTGCTCCCCTCCCTCCCCAGGCCTGCTCTGCTTATCCATAGGTCTGAAAACAGGAGGAAAAGGGAAACAAGTGCACTGGAACACAAAAACTTCTCTTGCCAGAGCTGGCTGGCAACTCCCAGGGTGGGACACAGGGCTGCCGGCAGCAGGGGATGGCCTTGCCAAGGGCAGGCACCTCATGCGTGTGGTACTACCTGGAAGCCTCAAAAGAAATAACACAAGCTGGGAAGGACTGGCCACACAGGAAGACCACAGCATCCCAGTCCAGCTACTGGCTCCCCTCGGGGTCCGACATGTGGGTTTTCACCTGTGAGGAGAAACACAGCATGGCCATCCTGTGATGCACTCCAGCAGCAGGATCAAACCCAGCACCCTGCCCAGCACAGGGGTTCCTGGGATCCCACACCCAGCTGGGGCATGCAGATGTGGGAGCAGCATCTTTGATAAAAGGTATTTCTGCTCTGAGGTTTTTTTTGTAGCCTCAGAGCTGGAGTGATGCACACCCAGGTGTTTTCTGCAGGGTGCCTGGGGATGTCCTGGAGGTACTGAAGGTTTTAGCCCTGGCACACAGCTGGAATGGCTTGGGGAACCCCCATGGAGCATTTAATCTATTCCAGGCATCCCTCACCAGCAAGCAGGGGTGAATTTTAGGGAAGCAGAAAGCTTGGCATAGGCTCTGGCTCTCCTCTTACCATCTCCTCTGTGTCTGTGCTCTCCTCGGCACTGTCAGTGTTGCGCAGGTCGCTGTGCCCGTCAGCCCCCGTCCCCTCCTTCCCCCCGTGACTCCCGTGACCCCTCTCTCACTGGGGATGCCGACTTTGTGCCTGGCTCTGCCCTCTTCTTCTCGCTCTCCTTGGACCCTGCAAAGGCAGAGACAGAAGAAATTTGGGGTACCTGTGCAAACACCAGCCCTGTCCTTGCTGGCTTCCATTGTGCCAGCCAAAAAGCTGGGCTCTTGTCTGCCAGGCTAGGGAAGGGAATGGATGCAGGGGATTTGCCCAGCCAGCTCTGGATGTGCTAAGCACGCAGGGAGGGACCCCTTATACCCAGATCAGGGTCCAGGCCTGTGAGCTGCCTGGCACAGACATGCAAGTGTTGGAGGGTCTGCAGCCATTCCCCTCACCCGTGAGACGCTCTCTCCGCTGGTCCATGCGGTCCAGGCTCTCCAGCAGACTGTCCACCTGTGCCTTGATCTGGCTCAGCTCCCCCTTGATGGAGTGCAACTCTTCAGCTCGCACTGCAGGGAGAGGAGCCATGAGGATGCCACCCGGAGCCAGGAGTACACACTATCCTGGGCAGCTAGCTCTGGAGCATCCCCCTCTTCAGAGCATTCCCCCTCTCTGGAGCATTCTCCTAAACAAAACATTATCCTCTATGAAACATCCTCCCCTCTGGGCATGCTTGGGGAACAGGAATGGATCCAGTGTAGCCCAGGCTGTGTCTGCTGGAGCTGGGGACTCACAGCAATAGGTTCAGCACCAAGCAGGACTTATGGGCTCTGGCCTGCTCCAAAGCACCAAGATGCAAGAGCTCAGCTTTCTCTTCCTCCCAGTCCTGTTGCACTTACACTTTGTCCGTCCCGTTGTAGAGCTGGTGCTGCTCCTCGTCCCAGACTGGGGACTCAGGCTGCTCTTGCTTCCTGCTCCCACATGAGTCCGTCTGGTCTTGACTGGGATGCGGTTAATGAGGGGAGGGATCTTCTGGTACTCATACACCCTGCAAGGGCACAAGAGCACAGTGGTGTGAGCACAACCTCAGAGGTGCAGCAGCAGTCCCTGCCAGCCAAGAGAGTATCTCCCTGTACAGTAAAGGACCCCCAGCCTGGGCACTGCCCTGCCCACACACTGTCTCTGCCCCATGTATCTGTACCCAAGGGCCCCAGCCTGGGGAAGCTGCAGGTCCTCAAAATGGGGAGACACCACCGAGCCTTTGTCTAAGGCCTGGGAACACCCCATTTTTCCACAGTCAGAGATACAAAGATACACAGTTTGCGTGCCAAACCCACACATGCTCAGCTCATCTCACTCCTGGGATGCTGCGCTCACCAGTATGGGAAGTCGTCCCTGTAGAGATCATAGTCCAGGTCGCAGTTGCTGCTGCAGAAGTGGGAGAGAGGAGAACATATCACCTGCCCTGCAGGTTCACAGACACAGTGGAGCAGTCACTGCTGGGCACAGCACCCACCCAGTCTTCATCCCTTGGGAGAGGGAGGCATCCCAGAGGATCCCATGCAAGCTGCTGCATGCCCCAGGAGGTGGCTGTGCCCTGAAAGGGATCTTCCTCAGAGGCAAACAAGGGTGTTGAGGGGGATGGTGAGAGTCCCCAGGGCAGCATCAGCAAGGTCTGCTCTCAGGAAGCTGCATTTAGAGTGCCTGATGTTAAATTTCATGGTTGTGGCACCATGCACATGCTGTCAGCTTGCTTGGCTCCAAATTAAGAAGTGATCTGTTGACAGATCCCTTCCACTGCAGGCAGTGACATTCCAGTAATAAATCATGCACTCTGGACCAGGAGCAGGGAGTGGAGGAAGGAGATGGAAGAAGAGGAAGAGGAAAGATGCTGATGTTCATTTTGCTGTTTCAGCTCTTGCAGATTCAGGATGCGTAGGATTAAGCCTAACCCGAGAGCCATGCTCTGAGTATCACTTGGAGCAGGGAGCCTTCATGCTGCCAGGAATGGGAGGACCAGGACAAGGCTACAGATTTGGCTGCAGATGAACTTGTCACCTCAGGATCAATGCAGGAACTTAGGGAGAGCTGGAGGTCTGCTAGGGGGCTCACAGGCAAGTTGCGCTGCCCTGCCTGAGGCAGCAAGCCTAGGCCAAGTTTGCCCAGCCCAGAGGGCAGCTTGGAGCCCATCCTGGGGCAGAGGCATCCCCTGTCCCTCTGCCACTCTGCCTTCTTCAAGAATCATCTGCACAGGACACAGCCCACAAGCGCCAGCCCTTCTGGTAAGGGTGAGCTGGCAGCCCTGGGGAACCAGCACCCACCTATTCCTGTGCTTTACACCCCAAGCACAATTTTTGGGGTGTATTTTGGGAGCTTTTGGTCCAAGCTTGCTGCCTTCCCAGTTTCCATCACTGTGATGGCGATGGCAAGTCCTCCACATCCTCATCTCCTGCCTGTCAGAGAGGAAGGTTGCAGCCTGCCCTGGGGAAGAGGGGATGGGCAGATGAAAAGGTGTCCTTACCTACACACAGGGCGCAGGGGAGGTGTCCCCTCCAATGGCTGCTGATGCAGCATGGAGCCCATGCCAAAAGAGACAGGGATGCCACAGGCCACCCTGTGCTGTGGGACAGCAGGTGACACTGCAGCACAGCTAGTCTTGGGGTCTAGCACCCCTCTGGGGACACAACAAGGGGTTTCCTGGCTCAGCTCTTTGCTCAGAGCATCCCCTGGGAAGAGCAAAAGCAGTGGCTGCCACGCTCCAGCGCCCAAGGGGGCCAGCAGTCCCAGCCCTCCAGTGCTGCATCCCTTCAGCTCCATGGCAACGGGCAGAGCAATTAGTTCAGTCAGGGTGTTCACAAAAAAGCTCTAACAAGATAGGAGCCCAGCTCTGTTCCCCTCCCCACCACACATCTGCTGAGGTGTGGAGTCCAAAGTGCACAGGGATGGGGACCAGCTCTTCAACTACCACTTGTGCCACCATCACCATCACCTACTGCTATCCTATGGGCAATTGCCACCCCTGTGTGCCTCTACAGGGGTGTCTGTCCCTGAGGAGCAGCATTTAGAAGCCACAGTTGCAACTGACGTTGACATAGAATCATAGAATCCTGGAATGGTTTTGGTTGGAAGAGTCCTTAAAGATCTCATTTCAAACCCCCTGCCAGGGGCAGTGACACCTTCCACTAGACCAGGTTGTTCCAAGCCCTGTCCAACCTGATCTTGAACATCTCCTGGGATGAGATATCCACAGCCTCTCAGGGCAGCCTGTGCCAGGACCTCACCACCCTCACAGGGAAGAATTTATTCCTTATGTCCAACCTAAACTTGCCCCCCGGACACTTACTGGGGGGCAACATCTGTAGCAGGTGTGGAGATCACAGAGCTCTGCTTGTTCTCCCACCACCTTCAGATGGGAAAGAGGAATCCCCACACCCCATTAGTGACACACACCAGGAGGGACCTGGCGAGGACTCCAGATGGCACCTGTACACCAGATGATGCTCCAAGAGCCTTGTGGGATAAGGCAGGGATGTCCCTACCCACTCCTCCCAGCTGGAATAGCCAGAGGCGTGAGTGACAGAGAGCAGAGAAGGAAGAGGAGCCAGGTGTGGGACAATCCCCAGCCCCCAGTGCAGCCTCTCCCCACACACAGACACTCACTGGTACAAGCTGCTGCTGTGCTGCCGCTTCTGGCCCAGCCTGGCCCGGCTCGGCTTGGGCTCCCTGGCCATGTCCAGATCTGAGGGGAGAGAGGAGGGGAGTGAGCAGTGGAAGGAAAAGGGGATGCCAACATCCCACCCCATACAGACAAATCTCTGATACCAGCTTCCCAGCCACGCTCCATTCCTGGATGGAGAACTCCCACTGCAGAGCAGGCAGATCTCTCTAGATTTTTTGGGAAGGATGGGAGCAGCCCAAGGTTGTTCTAGAACGTGTGGCTCCATGCCGTCCCTTCCCATGGGTGCCCCATCCCAAGGACTCAGTTGGGCAGGCTCCAATTAGGGTGGCAGAAAGCACTCAGCTGATGAGGGTAGTTAACCTGCAGAGACATTTCTCACCACTATGGTTAATCCACCTTTGCTAGCACTCCTGCTGGGTGGCTGGGATATTTTTCAGGAATATCCAGGCCAGCGGGATGCTGGTGAGTGCAGCTGGATGCCAGGGATGGGGGAAGCCCTGTGTCCAGCTGCTTCACCCTCCCAAAGGCTGCCGAGCCACATGTGATGATATGTGGGGTGGAGATGCCTCTGGATGCACAGCTCAGTGATGCCACATCACACCTCCCCGGTGATGCTCTTCATCTCTTCTTTAGGATTTCACAGCCATCATCCATATAAAAACCAGCTTGAATCTATTTTCTGTGTATACATTTGAGAGGCACCAATGCTCTGATTTATGAATATCTCCATGTATTTAGTTTTATATTTTTAGGACACTCCAAAACCTCTCTGACCCCTGGGGTGAGGAGACAGCTGAGGGCTCCTTCTTGCACACCCACCCTTGGCCACAGTAAGTGTGACCAGTTGTTCTATGGGTGACATTGTGGGTACTCTTGCACCAGGGAAACCCATGCTGAAGCTTCTCAAGTCATCTGAGAATGCACCAGCCCATGAGAGCAGCCTAGACCTCCCAAGAGCCTGGATGCTGGCCACAGCCCCTCAAGCCCCACTGTCCTGCTATCCCTACAGACAAGGGGGTTTCTGGGCAAGACTCAAGCAGAAAGAAACTGGCACTTGTTTGCTTTCCAGGCTGCCACCTTGTGTGGTGAAGTCTGTGGGCTGGCCCTGTTCTCAGGGTGAGCTGGGGAAGGTGCTCAGTGTGCACCAGGAAATGCTGGCACCAATTTTCCATTGGTGCAGCAGCATCCCTAGGGATGGCTGTGCTCACTGCTCAGGGCCAGAGCCCACTGTTAACATTCCTCTCTCCAACCCACCACACCTGGTGAGCAGAGACACCCACTGTCCTCTCTGACAGCAGGACAGAAACCTCAGTACCCAAGCCAGGACCCCAGCCATGGCTGGACTCCCTGTCACAGGCTGCTGGCACCATGAGGACTGTCCTGTTGGGGCAAGGGACTCAGCCACCAGGGCTCCATCACCCCGGGTTGATTGGCCCTGTGTCTGGGCTCCTTCCCCTGCTCAGTAACAGAAGGGTACTGGGAGAATATTCTTGTCCTGGTGGAGTAATGGCATGGGGGAATAATGCATGGGGGGTCATCCCAGAACTTAAGAGGATATTCCTATCCTGGGGGTTATTAGCATGGGGGCATCCTGGTATTGAGAGAACATCCCTGACCTGGGGTTAATGGCATGAGGACATCCCCAAACTGGAAGAAATCCCTGTCCTAGAAGGGAATGGCAAGGGGACATCCCAGTACTGGAAGGATATTCCTATCCTGGAGCTAATTCCTGTGGAGAATTAATGGCATGGGGGCATCCCTGTACCGGGAGGACATCCTTGTCCCAGGGGCGATGGCATAGGAGGACCAGGCATCCCGGGTACTGGGAGGTCATCCAGCCCTGAGGAGGGACTGGTAACGCCGTGGTGGGCACTCGGGAGGGGGGCCTTAGAGGCACTAGAAGGCTGCAGGGGGAAGCCCCCGCCTCGGTCAGAGCTGCCGGTGCCGGGCGAGCATCCCGGTGCCGGAGCATCTCCCGGGGGAGGGGTGCGGGAGGAGAGCCGATCCCGCGGTGGGGCACTCGGGGAGGGTGGAGGGCCGGATCCGGCCGGTACTCACATCTCCATCCCGCGTCCCCGCTGCCGAAGAGCGTCATGGTCCCGCTCCGGCCCCGCACCCGCACCCCGCGCCCCGCACCGACCGAGCGCGCTGCCACCGGGCGCTACCACCGCCGGGCGGAGGGGCCTCGGGCCGCACCACCGCGGCGCGGCAGGGGGACACCACGCCCCGCACGGTGGTCTGTGGCAGCCCCGCTGCCTGTCCCTGCCCGCCCCACTGCCGGCATGGCGGGACCGGGCTCACCCTGCCCCGGGGACCTCCAGCCTCACCCTCATCCTCCCTGCGCTCCTTCCAGCTCCATCCTCCCGCCCCTTCCCACCTGCCGGACCCCGCCCTCGGGATCTCCATCCTTACCCTCATCTTCATCCTTCCTGGGTTCCTTCCAGCTCCATCCTCCCGTCCCACCTGCTGGACCCTGCCCTCGAGATCTCCATCCTCACCCTCATCCCTCCTGGGCTCCTTCCATTTCCATCCTCCTGCCATCTCCCACCTGCCAGCCCCTGCCCTCCTGGCCACCGACTCAGTTTCACTCGGTTTCAGGGTTTGCCCGGAGCCACGAGCCAAGCCCAGCGATGTGGATGGTGCCTTCCCTCGGCTAAGACAGGGCATAACCAACAAGCCACGCAACGCCCTGGCTGAGGACATTTTAATTCCCACCCCAGTCCAGCACTGGAGCAGGCTGTTATGAAAGAAGAAGGGCAGTGGCATGTCCCCTCCAAAAACACCCACTGACCCACTGACACCCACCAATGCTGGGGGCACAGGCTTGCACCCAGCACAGGGAGTGCTGTGACTTGGGACCATCCTGGGGCTGGAAAAAGCAGCTCTTGGCTAATGCTACCCCTCTAAAACAACCCCACGTGTGGAAGATGAGCTCAGCCAAGGGTGGCCTTAGCTCCTGCAACCCCAGAATGTGCTCCAGAGATGAAGCTGGAGATACCACCCAGTGCAGGAAGGATGTGGGCTGTGCTAGGGAGAGCCTGATGGGCTTGGGGGAGGAAAAAGAGACAAACTGCTCTTCCTAAGGGAGAGAGGGTCTTTATTAATGACCAGGCAGATGACAATGATGATGAACGACCAGGGGATCATGAGGAACCCACCAGGCTGATGGATTCTCACTCAGATCAGGATGATGGCTCAGAGCTGAGCCCAGTCCTCACCCTGAGATGTGCAAGGTCTGCACCCCCAAAGAGCCCCCTTGGCCCCTTGTAACACTGAGACCACAGTCCAGACACAGCCCAGCTGCCAATTTTGGAGGAGGATGTGGCTGTACCTGGCTGTTGCAGTGGCATCTCCTGCCTGGGATGTTGCAGAGTGATGGTGATGGTGACAGAAGAAAGTGAGGTGTAGAAGAAGATGCTGTTTCAGGGATGCTGACATAAAGCACACCCCTTCTTGCCAGGTCCCAGCGCCATGGATCCCCTCAGCCTCTCATTCCCTGCACAAGTGAGCTGGGGGAAATCCTCCTGAACTGTGGTCCAGGCTTGGCGCAGCAAGGGTCCTCCTGAGCCACAGGTTCAGCACAGCAGCCAGCACTGGCTGATTCCCACAGCTGCCAGCTCAGGGGTCCCTCTGCCATAGGGCAATGTGTTCCTGGGCTGCAATGGGATGTGTAGAGTCAGTGCCTCCCACCCCAGGAGAGACACAGAAGTCTGGGCAGGGCTGGCAACAAGGGTTAGACCCAGCAGAGCCAGGGACTGGCACCTCCAGGGCTCAGCACACCCAGGAAGGCACAGGAGGGCTCCGAGCCGCTCACTCACCAAACTGGCAGATGTACCGGTTTCGAGTCTTGCAGCGCTGATCATTCCAGTTGAAGGCAGTTGATGCTTGCATCTCCACACAGTTCCCAAACCTGTGTCCCCCCAGGATGGTGGTGAAGCCAGCCAGCAATGACACCATGCAGAGTTCAGTGTCCTCTAGATTCACTTACCCCTGGTTGTCTGGCTGCCCAAAAGCAAAGCTGGTGAAGGAGGACGGCTCGCCCACGTCCCAGCGGAAAGAAGCCTTGGATGTCTTGTAGGTGAGACCTGGGGGAGCAGGAGGTGGATTGGCACATCTGCCAGCACACCAGGCAACCTGCCCCCTGCTGTCTCTTACCAATCCAGAAGTTTCCAGTCTCAAAATCAGTGTCTGTCACCCTGTTACCCATCTCTAAGCGGCTGAGGTAGAAAGCCAGGATGTCCTGAACCTTCTGGTTTCTTATCTGGGCCAGCATTGCCCCTTTTTCCTGTAGGGAAGGGAGCAAGACTGCCCCACCTGTGTGACCCAGCCCTGCACCAGGCAGAGATGCCGGGAGGGTGGCTGCAAGCATGTGTGGCACTTTTCAGTTGCACAAGGACGCTCAGAGCACCTCAGGAGTTCACCTGGCATTTAATTTTGGCTCCGTAGTAGGTGTCAGCCTCAGGGGACACCATGAAGCAGTCGCTGTCTATCCGCACATCGCAGGCATGGAAGGGGAAATGGATCTTCACTGGGAGCACAGGCAGGAGCATGTGAGTCCTTGTGCTGGCAGAGTTGGGCCCACAGAGGGCCCTTTGCCCCGCTTTGGGGGTCCCTGCCTGTGGATCCCTGATGCCACCCCGCACCAGTGCAGGTGGGCTCAGACTCACTGCCACACTCGGCTCCACCGTAGCCCACATCGCAGAGGCAGGAGCACTCCTCCTTCCTGAACTTTCCGTGGAGGCATTGCCCGCTGCACCTCACTGTGGGCATGGCACTGCATTAACTATCAGGGGGCTCAGCAGCCCCTGCCCACCCAGCACTGCTCCCCCTGTGCTGGCTGTGCTGCCCACGCTGCACTGGCCGAGCCCATGCATGCACTGCACCGACTTTGTGCCTGCATGCACTGCACCCAGCCTGCTCACACATGCCCTTCAGCAGCCACGCACAAGCCTCTGGAGGCTGCACAGTGCCCTCTCACCTTGGCAGTACCTGCCCGTGTAGCCGGGGGGACAGGCGCACTGGCAGCTGCTCATGTCAAGGCGCCCGCTGTTCCTGCAGCTCATGCGACAGGGGTTTCTGGGCACCTCTGGAAACACCAGGGTGGCAGTGAGGGCGTCAGGGGTGGAGGCAGCATGACCAGGGCCATGCAGGGGCCGTGGGGACGGCGGGGACTCACCGCAGAGCCCGCCGCTGTGGTCCCAGGACTTGAAGCAGCCAGAGAGGCCGGCGGTGCAGAGGGAGCACCAGGGTCCCTGCTTGTAGGGCAGGATGGGTGTCCCCGCCACCTCCCAGTTGCCCCTGGCCCCACAGGCAGCTGGAGGAGGATGCCCCGCCCACCCGTGCAAGCCACACCCCTTTCTGGGGCAAGCTCCCACCCACATGGCAAAGCCGCACCCATTTCTAAATCACAGCCCTGCCTACATTCCCCAGCCCCACCCACTTCCAGCACTCGGTCCTGTCCACAGCATTCAGCCCTGCCCACTTCAACACACAGCCCCACCCACAACATCCAGACCCACCCGCTTCCAAACCATAGCTCTATTTACATATCCAAGCCCCACCCACATCAACCAGCCCCACCCACTTCCAGTGCACAGCCCCACCCACCACCAGGACAAGCTCCTTCCTCTCCTGACCACACATCCCATAAGTCAACCCACACCCTCCCTGGACACACCCAGTTGAGACCCCACCCACATTGCTAAGCCCCGCCCATTCACACTAAGCTCCACCCCTCGCAGCCACACCCACCCCGCCCCGACCCCACCCCGCAGCCCCTTACCCTGGGGAGTAAGCGCAGGCGAAGGCCTCCCTGGGGCCGTGGCGGCCAGGGCAGTGGTGCCGGCCACAGCCCAGCTGCCCCGCCGTGGCCCACACCAGCTGTGGGAGAGCATTGGTCAGTGGGGCTCCGGACCCCAGCGGCACCCTATTCCCCTCGTGCCCACCTGGGTGTAGTGGCGGCAGGTGGCATTGCCGGCACAGCGCCCCGTCCCGTAGTCATAGCGTCGTCCCTCTGCGAACCAGAGCTCCAGCACAGCCCCGAAGCCTCCAGCGCCCGCCGGCAGCAGGACCTCGCTCCAGCCCAGCTGTGGGGCTGGTGGGGGAGCAGGGCCCTCCAGGCAGCTGGCTGCCCGTGCCCCCGCCAGCCGCCCCCAGCTCCTCGCTCCACTCCTGCGGGGATGGGCATCAGCCACCCAGGGAACAGCCAAGGGGGTTTGGGGACCACCAAGGTGGTCAGTCCAGGGGGTGGCTGGGGGACTTCAGAGGGTCAGCATGGGGGATGCTGCAAGGGATCCCTAGGGTCCAATCCTGCCCTTGGTGTGGGTGGCTGTGGGGTGATCAGGAGACATCAGAGGGACATGGGGGACCCCAAAAGGCACCTCAAGAGACCAGCCCTGTTTTTGGTGTGCCCTGGATGTGGCAGTGCCAGCAGCATGCCCTTTCCCGGGGCCCCACACCAGCCAGCTCTTCTGCTTCATTAGCGTGTTAGCAAACCACTGTGTATCACCCACGGGCTGCCCACATCCCTGGGCATGGAGTGGGAGGTGGATGTGACATCGAAAGTGGGGGACACAGGACCTGCGAGTGGGCTCACCAGCTTCTGCATGTTTGCAGCAGGGGGCTGCACTTTGCTCCTCAACTTGTTGTGCAGTGAGAGCACCAGGAAGGTCTCCTTCATGCTGAGAGCTGGGAGGGACAGCAGGAGATACAGATGGGGCCAAGGGGGCTGAGGGGTACGAGTGCCTTCCCCGTATCCCTGGCTGTGGCCGGACCCTTTGGGGGACCGTGGGAATTCCCCGTGAAGGTTCCGACCGCAGCCGGGGATACCATGAAGGCACCCGGGTCTCCATGGAGACTTGAGGGGAGAGAAGAAAGAGCCTTTGGGCTGGGAGCACAAAAGGGGGAAGGGGCCGAGGGGAGGGGGCAGTCTCGCACGGGTGGGCTGAGACTGCCAGGAATGTACCCTCTCTGCCCCCGGCCTCTGCCCTGCCAGGATCCAGACCCCACTGGGCTAGACCCATCACTAGCCCTCATCACCAGCTGCAGCACAACCAGACCCATTCCATCACTAGCTCCATCCCTTTACCAGCCCCAGAGGCCCCTCGTTCCACTGCAACACCAGCCCCAGAGCCCCCCAGCTCCATCCCACCAGTTCCATGCCCCCTCTCCCAGTCTCATTCCAACCTCAGCCCCTACCCCCACCAAGCCCCCCACTGCAATCCCTGGGTGCTCATCACCCACCCAGCCCCCCACACATCTGGTCTGACCCAAGGGGATGGTGCTCAGGGTGCACTCACCCCCCAAACCAACTGCCTCCCAGCCCTGCTGCCGGAGAGACAGCCCCTCTCCCAGTTACCTCCTGGAGCCAGCGGGGACAACTTTTCTGGAGCATCCGACCTCGTCTCACCCACCCTCCACACCAGGAGGTTGCAAACCAGCAGGACCAAGAGCTTCATGTAGGTCCTGGGGTGGGGGGACCAGACCCCCAAGCTCCGGAGGGAGGACTGGGGAGAGCCGAGCCGCCCCGCAGCAGCCCTGGCTTTGGGGCGAGCTCGGCCGTTCGCTCCTGCGTGCGCGTGTGTGTGTCTGGTTGCAGGATTTGATCCTATTCAGGACTCCAGACAGGCACCGCTGGGCAGCGGGAACAAAAGCTTGACGGGTGAGTAATAGCTCTGTCAAAACAGTTGCTCGCTGGAGCGAATGTGGCAGACAACTCCCGGGGCCCCGGGCTGCAGCCCCGCCGGGATGTCCTGCAGCGGGTCAGCCCTCCGTGCTCTGCCCCAGCCCCGCTGCCGAGCTGGGGCCGGGTGTGAGGGCAGCCGGAGCGGGGGTCGCAAGCAGCACCCACTTTGGGACACCGGGAGACTGGAAGCCAAGGGGCTGGGGCAGCAAGGGGGCCCCTGCTGCCAGCCTTCCTCCTGCCCCATGAATTAAACATGCCGGGGAGGTAACACACACCGCTGCCGGCATGAAGCCAAATACCCACTCCGGAGAGCTGGGCAGCGTGGTTACAGGGTGGGAGGATGTGAGGGCTGGGGGCTGGTGGTGGGAGAGATGCTGGGCCCAAGGAGGCTGTGTTTCAGCAGGCACTCAGGGTCGGGCAGGGGTCCCAGAGCCCAGGCTGCTCAGGGACCCTGAGAGCTCTGCCCCAGCACAGGGCTCCCAAAAACATGCCAGGTCCTCCCTTGGCACAGGGCAGAGATGTGGGCTTCAGACATCCCTGCTCAGGACTCTGAAATGCCACAGACGGGAGGGACGGGGAGCATCCTACCCATCAGCTGTCAGGGCTGAGCTGGGTGTCAGCATAAACGCATCTCTAAATGCTTCACTTCCCTCAGCCTGAGTCTAACCCTGACCCTAGCCTGAAACCTGGCACTAATGCAAATGTCAGCCCCTCATACAAAACCTCCAGCTAATATGGATCTGAACCATTGGCACTAATCCTAACACTACCATTAATCATAAAAAAATCCCATGACTTTAGCCCTAACCATGAGTTTAACGATAATCAAAATATTAAATTTAATGCTCACTCCAAACCTAACCCTAATGTTAACCCTAACCCTAATTCTAACCTCAACTCTAACCCCAACTCTAATCCTAACCTCAACCCTAATCCAAACTTTAATCCTAACCTCATCCCTAGTCCTAATGCTGACTCTAACATTATCCCTGACCCTTATGTTAATGTGGACCATAACATCAACTGTACTCCAGCTCCAGGCTGCAGCAGAGCCCGGGGGTTCTCCTCCGAACTCCAGCCAGGGCTGAGCGCACCCCAGCAAAGCTGTGCTGAGTCCAGCGAGTCTGCAGCATTCCTGGGCTGCCCTTCCCAGCAGCCCCAGCCCCACCGGAGAGCTGAACCCCTGCACAGACCCCAAAGTCATCTTTTCTCCCAGGAGACTTTCCCAGGCTTAGCTAGTGCACGGGATTAGCCTCATCCTGCATCCCTGCATGCCGGGGAGCCCCAGAGCTGGGACTGGCCGTGTGGTGAGCCCGGCACTGCCGGTACCACCGTAAGTGCCGTGACAGCCACCGCCTGGCCCTGATATCTGCTGGCTCTGAGACATGAAAGGCCCTAAAGCCTCTGATGTGCAGAGAGGGAAAGGAACGGAAGGGAAGGGAGAGGTTAGCACCAGTGCCAAGGGGAAACTTTCCTACAGCTCGGCCTCAGCCAGGGAAAAACCAACAAACACACAGGCACACACTGCGGATAAATCCCGGCGAGTGCAGGAACGCGGCTGTGAGCAGAAACGGACTGCCGGCGTCTTGCCCCTGTAGTCAGCCTCGGCGTGATGCTCCTCATCCCACTGCCTGCCTGGCTGGCCCTGGGCATCCTGCAGCTGCCCCTCAGCAGCTCCCAGGTAAGGACCCAAATTCCCTCCCCTCCAACCCCACAGCAGACCTCCCACTGTGGGCTGCTCAGCACCTACCTCTCACATCCCGACACCAGCCCAGAGTGGGGGGTATGGCACAGCCACAGCACCCGTGGGGCTGCCAGGGCCAGGGGGGATGGTCATGAGGCTTTTCCCCTGCAGCAGTGAAATGGTATTAAATGCACTCAGGGCATCCAGCTTCTCCACAACGTCCAAGTCACAGAGAAGGACCAGGAGGTGGGAGCTGAAGCTGGAGCAGACATGGTGCCAGGGTCAGACCCCAGACAGGATGGGAAGGGGCTCTGTCCAAGGCAGGATATCCAAACCAACTCCAAAGATGCTGCCTGTTTGGAAGAGTCCTCCCGAGCTGTGGCAGCATGGCAGGGGAGCCCAGCGGGTGATTGGAGTGTCCCCATGTTCCCCCAGGAATGTCTGAACAGGCAGCAGGCACTCAGTGTGGTGCGGCAGATGCAGAAGCTGCTGGTGGCACAGGAGGCTGCTCACCTGCGGGGCACACGCAGGCTCCGGCAGCAGCTTTCCCTCCTCCAGAGCCACCTCCAGAGACCAGCCACCAAACGCAACGGTAATCCTGGCTAGTCACCACCGCAGGTGACATCCCCATGGGGCTGGATGCAACCCCTGCACCCATGCAAACAGCCTGGGCAAGGGACTCCCAGCTCCCTGCCAGGCTGGGGTTGGCTTCAGGCTGGCGATGTCCAACCCCACCCATGTCTGTCCATCCACAGAGACCTGTCCGCAGCTGGCAGTGCCCCTGAACGGACGGATGCTGGGCCAGAGCCTGCGAGTGGGCCACGAAGTTCACTTCATCTGCGACGCCGGCTTCCGGCTGGTGGGCTCGGAGACACGCGCCTGCCGGCACAACCGCACGTGGAGCGGCACCCAGCCCTTCTGCAGAAGTGAAGTGGAGCAGGGTTGGGGTGCCATGGGCTCAGCCCTGCCTGTGGGCTCCTCTGTCACCCTGAGCCATGGGGTTCCATTGCTCTGCCCAGAGGCTGCAGCAATGGGCACCGGGATTGGGCAAGGATGCGCTTCTCCAGCTGGTGCTCATGAGCTCTTTCCTCCTAGGTACTGATGACTGCTCCAGCAACCCATGTGCCAACAGTGGGACCTGCGTGGATGGCAACCAGAGCTACACGTGCCTCTGCCCCCCAGGCTGGTCAGGCCCCAGCTGCCAGAGCCCCATCTACTCCTGTAGGTGCCTGGGTTTGGGCTACAGAGGACAGGGATGCTCATGGGGACAGTACCTGGCCATGCTGCTCCTGTCTCCCCCTTCACTGGCAGCTCCCTGGAACCTTGGCCCCCACCATCTCCCCATGCCCCAGCATGTGACACCTGCTGTCCCCTGCAGACTGGGTGACACTGAGCGACACCTCCTTCAGCCGCCAGCCCCGCTGTGCTGAGGGCCGCTCGGGCTCCCGGCGTTGCAGCTGTGACACCGGCTTCCAGCTGCGACCTGGGGGTGTCTGCCAAGGTAACAGGGGAATGAAGATGAGGGCGGGGTGGGGAACAAGGCTTGGAGGCAACAGGACCTCTGGCCATTCCCCACTCGTTCCACTCTAGATGTGGATGAATGCCTGCTCTACCAGTTCAGCCCCCAGACGCGGATTTGCCTCCACGACTGCCTCAACCTCCCTGGCTCCTATCGCTGCCTCTGCCCCCCTGGCTACCTGCTCCATGCTGACCGCAATGCCTGCGAGGGTAAGAAGCCAGGATGCAGGGCAGGCACCCTCCCATGGGAAGAGAGGTGCAGTGGGGACAGCCCCGCTCACCCCATGACACCACCACAGATGTGAATGAATGTGCTGGGAGGCAACACAACTGCACCCAGGGTGACCTCTGCATCAACACTTTTGGTGGCTACCGCTGCGTGCGCCCCAAGTGTCCCCCGCTGCGCCACAACATCAGCTATGTCAAGACCTCTGCCTTGTGAGTACCATACTGCACGTGGCTCAGGCTGTGTCATGCCCTGTCCCAGGGTGATGGGTCCTATTGTGCACTGGGGACTGTATTGTGTCACCCACGGGCAGCAGGGCAAGTGTCAGCCAGCAGTGGTAGCAAATTGCCACATCGGGTGCTCAGGTGTGCTTGGCATGCTCTCTGATGATCTTGGGATGCTGGGGGTGCAGGTGGGAGCACTCCAATACATGGTGGGTTTATCCAGGATCCTGGCCCCATTCAGAGCCCCAGCCTAGGGGCAATGATGCTGATTTTCCTCTGCTGCACATCCATGTGGTCCTATCAGCTGACTTCCAGCAGTCCCAGCCATCCTGCTCTTGAAATTAAACTGCTTTGTGCCACCCAAGCAGAGAAGTATCCCTGATCCTGGCAGGTTCCTCTTCAGGAGGCACATCTGGTTCCATCCCTGGCCTTCAGCTGTGGCTGTGGTACCCACCCAGTCCCAGTCTCAGAGCATCACCCAGAGCTGTGTCCCTGCAAGCCATGGCATTTGCCTGGCAGAAATAGGGGTGAGGCAGAGATCCAACGCCGGGCACACTTGGATGTGGCTGTCTTGGGTTGCTCTGCCACAGGACTGACAGCAGGGCTGGAGATGCTGCCTTTGGCGTGGGCTGGGCTTGTTTGCAGGGTTAAGGGCAGCTCCCTGAGAGCCAAACCACGGCACTGAGCAGTGGCACCCCTTCTCTCCTGGCAGCCAGTGTGAGAGGAACCCCTGCCCTATGGAGAGCCGAGCCTGTCACCTGGCTGCCAGCTCCATCTCCTTCCACTACCTGCCACTCCAGGCCAACCGCACTGTGCCCCGTGTCCTCTTCAAGATGTCCACCACTCGCTTCGTGGGTGACAGCCTGCGCTTCGCCATCACGGGCGGCCGGGGCCAGGGTGTCTTCACCGTGCGGCGCTCAGACAGGCAGACGGGAGAGCTGCTGCTCACCAGCCCTGTGGCAGGGCCAGCCACGCTGGAGGTGGAGCTGGAGATGAGCGAGTTCTCCCACAAAATCCTCCTGGGCAAGCACATCTTCAAGGTCACAGTTTTTGTGTCTCCATACGTGTTTTGATTGCCTTTGGAGGCAGGTGTGGGGCTATGCCAGAGTCTCTCCTGGGAAGCAGTGGAGCAGATTCAGCTCAGTGATCCAAATTTTTGCCCCATTGGAGATATCCCTCTCCCATAATGCTTTCTTATAGCCACCACAGTAAAAACTGTGTCCCTATAGGGAAAACCCTACAGGCAACGGAAGGACCAGCCTGGGGGTGCCTGCCTCTGCCAGCCCCCTCCTCTCTGCCCACATGGCACATGGAGGGAAAAGACAGAGTGAGCCAACAGCACTTGGCATGCAGATTCAGCTTCTTGCATCTTGTAATCTCTAATAAAAGAAAAGTGGCTGTAGGAAGGGTGTCCTTGCTCTATGTCTTGTGTTCCTGGGGTGAGGCTGCTGGGGACAGCTAGTGGCTGTGCCAATGGCAGGGTCACCTTGCAGAGCTTGGGGTGCCCATAGAGCTACCAAGCCCAGCCAGAGTCATGCACTGTCCATGTCCCTTCCAGCACCACTGTTCCTGGGGGCCACACTGAAGAGACCCCCAGCACAAAAATGGGAGATGGGCTGAAGAGAGAATCACAGAATGGTTTGGGTTGGAAGGGATCATCTTGTGCCAATGGCAGGGACATAGGCAGGGACAACTTCCAACATGCTACCCTGCATATCCTGCACAGCCAAGATTGTCCTCAGCCCCCTTGGCAGTGTCTGGAAAGTACAGCAGGGCCCCCTGGCACTGGTGAGCTGGGGATGGTGATGGGTTGTGCTTCCTTATGTCTAAGAGACTTCCCTCTGCAACAGCTCTGACAGGAGCCGAGCACATGGCCGGTCAAAACTGCAGCTCCCCAGCTCACCAAGCACTCAAGCCGTTCCCTTGCACCCGACTGGAGGATGGTGGGCTGCGAGAACAAGTGGGGTGCAGCCCCCTTACTCCTTGGTCACTCCCTGCCACCACCAGCACAGCCTGCGCAGGGAGAGCAGCTCGGGGTTGAAAAGGTGATGAGGGCCTTTGGGGACATTGAGCAAAGGACATGCCGCCTCCGGGACGCCCTTCACTCTGCACACAGAGCCCTTCTTAGGTGAGTGTCCGGCCAGCGCCCCTCGCACAAAGCAGCCGCTGTGCGCAGACCGCGGGTGGCTCATAAAGAGCTCCTTATGCAGCGCCACCGGCACAGCCCCAGAGCCAGGCTCCGCACGGCTGCTCCGCCGGACGAGGGGGAAAAGCCTCCCCAGGGGCAGCAGAAACGCAGGCTGGGCTCGGGTGGCCAGCAAGGCTGCGTCACCAAACTCCGCAGCTGGCCCGTGCCAACTGCGGCAACAGGCTGCGATGCAAACTAGGGAATTACGGGGTAAATATTTATTCCTGCGCGGGAGGTGTCCCAGCCAAAATGGACACTGCAAATGGGGTTTTGCACAGGTTTGCTTCTACCCTCTAAACCTTCAGGTTCGACACGACTGGACGAGTCACTAACCCATGTCACTGACTGCTAATGACAGTAAACGTTTGCAGAATTCACTACAAGAAGGACATGGAGGTGTTAGAGTGAGTCCAGAGAAGGGCAGTGGAGCTGGGGAAGGGTCTGGAGCACAAGTCTAATAAGGAGCAGCCGAGGGAGCTGGGAGGGCTCAGCCTGCAGAAAAGGAGGCTCAGGGGAGAACTTATCACTCTCTACAGCTCCCTGGCAGGAGCGCAGAGCCAGGTGAGGGTCAGGCTCTTCTCCCAGGTGACAAGAGGAAATGGCCTCAATTTGTGCCAGTAGAGGTTTAATTGGATATTAGGGAAAAATTCTTCACATAAAGGGTTTATCTTTATTCTTCATTGATGAAGCAATCCTTGTTTCCTTGTCCTTTACTTTGTTTTACTTAAGCACAAACCATTGCGAAGCCTCCGGCAAAATTCCTTCCTCCCCAATAAAATTCTGCAACCTCATTTCGCCACAGTGCAAACCTGAATATATATATATAAACAAAAATACTACATTTTCATACCAAAAAATACTGATTGATATAATAGGGAATGAAATTTTCCAGGAGTGGGATGGCTTTAGCTCACAACCAGGCTCCACCACTGGCTCACCGGGCATCTCCAGCCCCATCCATATGGAATGCCATCCCTTGGAAGGCCGGGGCGTGCTGTAGGCAGGATTTTCCCGGGTGCGCAAGGTCGCCTACCCCGGGGCTGATGCAGTGCGAAGCCTCGCTGTCCCTCCCGCGTCTCGCGGAACGATCGCGCCCGGCGCGGTTTGCCCCCTGCGCGCCGCCGTAGCCGTTGCCATGGCGACGGGCCCAGCGGCCCGCCGAGGCGCCGGGAGCTGCCGCGGAGGCCTCAGCCGGGGGCCCCGCGCCCTGCCTGGGCATGAGGCGGGCCCGGGGCCGCTGTCAACCGCTTCTGCGGGGAGAAGGTGAGGGATGGGAGGCGGTGGAGTGCGGGAGGGGTCTGCGCGGCTCTCACCAGCGGGGCTGCCCGGGAGCTCGCTCACCCGGCCCGGCCCCTGGTGCCTGCCCGGGCGTTCCGGTGCTTCTCTGTCTACCCTGACAGTGGCTTCACGCCTTGTTTTTTATATTCTGTGTTTTCTGGAGCTGGGTAGAAAGGTGTGCCGGGCATACCCACAGCGGGTTTTGTAACAGGTGGCTCAAAGTGATGCACGAGCAAGTTTTCAGCAGCCTAATGAGGAAAGGATTACATGATTGGTAATGATTTCTCATCAGTGACGAGCTAGTTGCTACGTAGCAAGTCAAATGGTGAAGGCAGGCAGATACTGCTAATTACTTCAAAGGGTGAAGTTGAGAATTTTTTATTCCAGCCTGCCTGTTGATAAGACGGCGCTGATGAGCATAAATTACATTCTCTGCCATTCTTACCCACTCCTCTACCAGCTGACCCAAAATGACATTTCCAGCCCTTTGCCTGGGACTGAAGGGCTGTTGGAATACCAAGGTTGGAATTGTCCTGCTCACTCTTTCAGCACGTTGCCATGCTTGCCCTCTTCCAGCTCTGTGTTATTGTTCTGGGACTGGAACTGTTATCAAAAATACCACAAGTGAGCCAGAGACCTCCTCCTTTGTTTTCATCACTCTCCTGTGCACGTTAATCAGACTAATTGGAGTTGTTTGTAATGTAGATGTTAATTTCACATCCTCTTTAGTTACTAAGGAAGGGTGAGAGTGCTTGAGTCAGCTGAGGTCCAGCAGAGCTCCTTTGTGCTGGTTTTGTGATCCACTGATCTACTGCCTGATTTGCTCTCCCTGGTATCTTTTGCACCCAAGTTTTCCACAAAGCAAAGTAGCCCAACTCTCTGTTGTTAGAAACTCCTCCCAGCTCCGTGGCAAGTGAAAAGCAGGAACTAATAAACAAAACTGAAAAAAGGAGAAATCGCTTCTAAGCTCAGAACTGTTTCTTCTCAGATGTGTCATCATTTTAGTCTCTCTAACTCTGTCCACCTTGTACCATATCCCCATCACCAGGGCTCAGCTACAGTACTTTGGTTTTTTCATTTTCCCTTTTTGATTTCTGTAGATGAATATCTGCAATAAACCTCATAATAAGATAGCTCCAGAGGATTTGGGTGAAGCTGTCCCTGAGGTGAAGGTCCAACGCGCTCGAAGAAATGGCTGGAGCTGGCCCCTGCACCTGTTCCAGATCATTGCTTGGCTGCTGTTCCTCTTCTTTGCACTGGTTGGCTTTGGAATCCTGGTTCCTCTCCTGCCCCGCCACTGGCTGCCTGCTGGTTATATAGTATCCTTGGATCAAGCCCTAACCACTCTCCTTTCCAAAGAGTCTGTATGGTCTAAGAAACTTGGACCAATGTCAGCAGGCTGTACTTGGGGTCAGATTCTGGTAAGTAAAGGTAACTTAATCTCCCTGTGCTAGGAACGACATTTCTGTGAGGCAGAGTAGTACATAATGAGGAGGGATGTTCCTGTGGATTTGTTGGTTGGTTTTTTTTCCAGGGGATGTTTATTACAATGCAAATGCCTGTGTCAATAAAGTTCAGTTTAACGTGCTGCAATCAGTTATGCAGCAGTTTCTAATTCTAAGCCATTTATTTCTCATCTGTGTGGGATTTGTGTATTAAGGATTAAAATATATGTGTTAAATCCTTAACTGTCTGCTTCAGTGTCCAGGGGTGTGTTTTATCTACCATTTAGTCGTTCATCTTACTGCAGTCTCCATTGATCCTGCGGATGCAAATGTGAGAGAAAAAAACTATCTGGGGCCTCTGGCCACCTTCAACCGTAACCAACATGCACATGTCATTGAGAACCATCACTGCCATGTCTGTGATGTAGATGTGTAAGTATCTTCTCTTTGCTTTCTACTGCTCTGTCTTCTTCACCAATGCACTTCACCATTAGTCATTAATGCCAGACTGTAAGTTTTGAAATTGAGCCCTGAAGTGCTATAGCTCAAGTTAAGCTTCATCCTGTGGCAGGGTTTAGGGAGTTGGGTAGGGGTCTTCTGTCAAATGTGCACAGGGTTTTGTGTTTTATTTCATTGCTCATGTTGTGTGGAGAGGGCTGTGTAGTTGTGTAGTGTTCCATGTTCCCTGGGTGTTGGTATTTGACCTAACAGTGTGTAACTACTGTGTGTGTGCTTTTTCCTGCCTGGATGCTGACCAGTAGCAGGAAATGCTTGATTAAGATCAAGCTCTGTAACACTGCTGAAGGGATTCAAGTAAGAATTCAACAATCACCAAATTAAAAATAATGCAGCACATTGAAAGGTGATTTGTACTGTTTGGGATTGTGGTCCAATGATGACAGATATGTCTGGGAGTTGAAGTACTCCTGATAAAGGTTTTGTCACTATTACCAGGATCTCTGCTGCAGTATTCCCCTGTGTCTGAGTTGCTAAAAAAGTCCTAGTAGTGAGCTGGTGCTGCCTCACTAATGCCACCCTTTCTCTGGCAGGAGTGCCAAGTCAAAGCACTGTGGAACTTGCAACAAGTGTGTGTGTGGCTTTGATCATCACTGCAAATGGCTCAACAACTGTGTGGGAGAGAGGAATTACTGGTAAGAGCTTGGCATTGTTAAAGAAGCACGACACTGCATCAGTAATGTGGCTACTTCTCTTTCCAAGGTTCTCAGTCCAGTATCTCAATCCAGTCTGTACTTAGCCACACAAAATCACTTCTCTTTTATCCCCTGGCTGAATAGAATCAGTCATGAGAAAACTAGATGGAAAATACAAGCATAATCATGACATTCAAATAACCGTGGATAAAAATCCTATACTTAAAATGTTGTAGCTGAACATATATGAAAATTAGATTAAATCTATTAAATCCATTAAATTACAGAGATTATGAGTAAAAACAGAGAACATAGTCTTATTATTTGGTATTAGGAAAAGCTTGCAGGATACTAATTGGGTGTCCTTAGTGCTTCCGAGAGCTGGAGTAGGAATGGAACCATGATGGTGCTGTTCCAATGTGAAACAACCTGCATTCAGATCACGTGCTTTCCCTATGAGACTTGCCAGTTGGCAGGATTCACAGCAGCGTGTAGGGACCTCTAATCCATGCCAGGCTTCAGATAAGAATAAGTAGACTATCAGTGATGCTTCTCAGTTTACTTTGCTGCACTAAAACCCCGTGGAAAGCAAAATGTTGTTGCTGGGTGCCATGTTACACTGCCTTCAGATTTTGTGCAGGGAGCTCTTTGTCTGTCCTAGATATACTTGACTGTTTTGTAACTATGGTTGCAGTATAGGGTCACAGTTTAGTCCCTCAGGGTAACAAAAAATAAGTAAAGCTCTTCAGCAGTATCTATCATGAGTGTAAGAAAGCATGACAGTAATTTGAGGTGGCTGTCTCTATCTCCATCTTTATTAGAGGCCGGGATATTGAATTGTATATGTGATGTTATTGAAGCCACTGAGACCTCTCTCTACCCTTCCTGGCAGGCTCTTTTTGAATAGTGTGCTGTCTGCCATTCTGGGCCTGGGGCTTCTGCTGCTCGTCGCTTTCTATGTCTTTGTGGAGTTCTTCGTCGACCCCACGGTGCTTCGCTCTGACCAGCACTTTGATGGTACAGCAGTGCTTCAGATGAGCATCCTGGGAATCAGCCAGCATATCTTGATGAGGGTTTGGATTCTGTGAGCTCTTCCACTGAGGAGGAACTCCCTTACTATTTCAATTTTATATTTCTGTTAGAGTATCTCTGCTCAGCTGGATGGAATGTCTTTCCTTACAGAGCTAACTGCTCTTCCTAAAGGCTCTGCAGGGACCAGATTTCTTAGGCCTCCAGTGCACAATGGGTGTGCAGCTACTTTTGAGTTAACCAGATTTCCAGCTGTAAAGTTTAATTAGAGATATTTCATACCTGGACAATCTACTTATCTCCAACTCTCTTTGTTCTACAGCTCTGAGGAACCACATGGACCGCTGGCTTGTGTTTCTTCCTGCATCTCCTGTTGAGACTCAGGCACCCACCATTTTGGTCACAGCTGGGATTTTTATTCTGCTGAGCCTGGTGACCGTGATCCTGCTGGGCCACCTCTTGACCTTTCACATCTATCTCTGTAGGTGTTTTGTTCCTGTCATCTGCACCTCCATTTCATTTTTGCTTAGCTTATACTCATCCTGCACTCGCTTTGTGTTTTCCTGCATCACTAATGTACGCCCATTGCGCAAGACTGCCATTGAAAATGTACAAAATTGGGATTTAACATCATATTTCTGAGTTCCCTCCAGTACCAGGTAGGCTTATCAGTGTATGTGTAATGTGGGGCTTATGTGGTGTTGGGCCTTTGCCGTCACATGTAAGCTATGTTACCCTGAAACTGAAAGCACATGGGAGAGTATTGGTGGGATAAACTGGTCAGTCTCAGTTTGGTACCAGACATCGCAGATTCAGATTGACTCCACAAATGGGCTTTGTGAGTCTCCTCACTGTGCTCCTCAGTACCTCTGCTGTGTGAGAGAGCCTGATTGTCCCTTACCCCAGAGAAATGAGGATGTACTGAGCTAAATTTCTGATTTGAGCACTGACATCCAGGTTAAGGTCCCTTTATGGAAGTTATACCATATTGATACAAGAAGACTTGTGGAATTCAGAAGAGGCTTTCAGAAAGGCTCCTCTTTGGATCTACTGCTTGTTGCTCTGTCAAGAAAGAATATTTGTGTTTGTTTATGTGTAGATGGACATCAAAAACCTTTTGATTAAATTATTTTTGACCTTTTGGGTCTCAAATTAAGCCAATGTTTTTTGGCTGCTGATGAAAGTCATGATAGGGAAAGATCTTACATTTGCAGTAGTTGGTGCTGCCAGAACTAGGGAAGAAGGGATGTGGTGGAAGAGAAGTGAGGACAGCAGTTACAGAGGATCCTTGGACGGATTTTCAGGTTCTCAGTTAACAGACCTGCAGATGCCAACACAAACTAGGTCAGTGCAAACCAGCACGGCTCCAGAAGGAAAACAGTTGCACTGCTGAAGTGTAGTGTTTGATAGGTGAGTGTTCCTCAGCTGGCATGGACAGTGCACTCAGTGAGGACATTGACCATCAGTTTCCTTCTAGAGCCTTTTTGAGCTTGACTGAAATTTGTGCACACTGCAATTTTACTTTTTTGGCAGAATTAACAGTTGCCTTTCTGTGTTAATGGCAACGCCTGGAGATTTGAAAGGTCAGTCTAGCACTGTAGGAAGACAAAAGGCATAACACAGCTGGGGCCACTCCAGGAAGGTTTCTCCTGGATGGGTGAAAAAGGATTATTCAGTTTAGTGGCGTTATTTATCCTGTCATTGTGTAGAGCTTCCACAAGGGGGTGCTCCCTGCTTGAGATAGTGACGTGCTTTATCTGTCAGACAGATACCTCCGTGTGTGCTGCTAGTTCTGCTCTGGGCTTGGGGGAGTTTTTGCTGCTCTTGTCTTCAGGTGATTGTTTTTCTTCTTTCAGAATAAATTTGGAGCCAAATTAACTTCTACTTTTGGCCCAGTTTTAAGTCTTTATTGCTTATGTGGAAACAGAATTATTGCTAAATTTTAAATTACCTTATATATAATCTGTTGCCCTAATGAAACTGGTCCCAGCTGCGCACAATGTTGTGTGTAAGCCCTTGCTTTAAAGAGGGATGTTTTACCACACTGAAGCCTGTACTGTGTGCTACATATGAGTGTGCATTGCACTTACCACTGCATTTGCACTTACAGCTGGGTTTTAGGGAGATAGGCAAAGTATGTCTGAACTTAAACTCCTCTTACTTCTTACCTATAATTGTCAATACTCCCCTCTGAATGATTTAAGGTAGACAGTGTTGTAATGAACTGTCTACGCCTCTTTGGGACTAGAAATACACTTTACCAATTCAGATGCAATTACTGTTGGTCAGTATTTCTTCATATACCTTTTTGTTTTTAAATAATTAAATTACAGAAATTAAATAGCACCCCTGTGAATGGTACCTGCCCTTGGGCTTCCCATAAAAAAAGTGGCTTAAGTCAGTTATGACTATGAAAATTCAGCATCTAGTTTTGTTACAAGTACAGTGAAAATTTCAGTTATTTTCCTGATTTTAAAAAGGAAAGGAAGGAAATAGGTTATTCTCAAGACAGTAGCTCCATGTATTCAAAATTACTAGTCTTGGTTCAGACTCAGTTCTAGAGGCATTTGGTGGAGCATGGCACTTCAGAGACTTGGAGTGAGGATATTCTTTTTTCTTCAATACCAAGAGGCTGATAGCAGAATAAAAGAAAAAAACTAGTAGAGAATATAGGAAAGCATATAGGGTTATTCACAGACTGTGATTATATTTTTTGTGTTATCTGACCAGATTATATTTTGTGTGTTATCTGTCAGTGTTATCTGACCAAAAAATGCAGTATTTTAACTAAATAGCTCTATTAAAATATTTTAAAAGTCATACTGTAAATATTCAGAAACCAACAAACTCTAAAGTAAAAATGGTTGATAGGCCTTTGCTTATGAAGCAATATTCTGTTTTTCAAGGAAAGCAAAGGGTGCCATTCTAGGAACACTTGCCAGCACCCTGCATTGTCCCTGTTAAGTAATCGTTTGGCTGCAGACTCACATTCATCTCTATGTTCTCTCTTCCTGGCCAAATGGATCCTGACTTTTTATTTCTTCATTAAGTGATTGCTTTAGCAGAGGGCCACCTCTCCTCTGCTCTCCCCCACTTCTCTGTGAAGTAGTCTTGTGTTCTGGGCATGGTTTTGAGAGGTAAGATATCACTGATACAATTGTCTTCAGGTAGAGAGAGGATTTTGATCCAGATATCTCACATCCTAGGCATCTGCTTTAACTGCTGTGCTTCTGTAAAAAGGAGGAATTGGTGGAATGTCTGCGTTTTGAACCCTCATAAGATTTTGGGTCTCAAGTTGCTCAGAAATGTCACATGCTTTTGGTCATTCATGGAAGCAGATGTGTTTTCATGGGGGACCTGGAGAGCTCATAAAGTCAGGGACATGTGAACTCTGGGCACATCTGTTTGGCACGAGGCAAGCTGTGCATTTGATGCTCACTGGTTTGCACATTAAGTGTCTCAGTCACTACAGGACACACTAGCCTGCTCAATGTCTTCCCTCCATTTAGCACCACATACCTTCTGATTGCTCACCGAGCTTTGTGTGCAATACAGATCTTACCCCTGTTGGGCATGAATAATGGATTTGCTCTGAAGTGAACTGAACAATTTACTACAGTATAGAAGGCTGTACCATTCTGTGAGACTTAAGAATAGCTGGACTATAAGAAAGCATTGTGATAGTGACAATAAAGGATACAGTAGGATGTACAGTGCACAGGTACATTTGGCTCAGATGATCAGATTCTTCATGTTTATAGTTACTATTTGATTGTATAGTTATCCAGACTGTTGGTATAAGTGCAATCAGGGAGTGGCCTTTCCTGTGCTGACAGGTCTCTTTCTTCCCTTTCAGTGTGGCACAAGCTGACTACCTATGAGTACATCCTGCAGCAGCGTCCCCAGCGAGGGCTGGACAAGGCAGACAAGAAACAGGAGTCTGGTTCCTCCCAAGTGAGACCCAATCAGGTGCTCATCCTACTTTCAGTCCATTTCTCAAAAACATCCTCGCTTATCTGCAGTGTAAACATTGCTTCACTTTCTTGAGCTCCGTATTTTAAAGGCAGTTGTTAGAGATAGGACTTCAGAGGTACTTTGATGGAGTTGAGTAGGATGTGAGAGAGTGAAAGGCCTGTAATTCCATGAACGCTTTAGGAATAAGCAAGTACTGCTTTCAAAGGAATCAATCCCACCCACTCTCTTCCTCCACCACTTGTTTTGGGCCCTGCACTATCTTGTCTCTTCTGCCAACACAGCTGTTCGTTAGGACAGGGTGGGGAAACTCATCTGAGTAACAATAAACTTTATTAAAAAAATAGGTGAGCTGGCCCAGCTCCCTCCCATTTGGTTCACCAAGCAGTCACATAATTGCCTAGCTCAGCACGAGTGAGGGTGACTGAAGAGTGGGAAGAATCTTATCCCTGAAAAGGACAGGACCATCTGTTTGGGTGGCACTGCACATCTTGGGGGCTTGTGTGAGCAGTCATGACTTCAAGTGGGTCAGGCTCTAAGGCTGTAGAAACTGGGGCTAATCATTGAGCAGCTAATAATACCAATAATTTAACCATCTTGAAAGTGAAAAGGACACCAGTTTTTCAGAAATGACCCAGATATCTGCTTTTCTTTGAAATAAGACTGTATAGTGATAAGGGTGCTTGTTATTACTGTGATGTTTATCTCTGTAAAAAGAGTTCTACAAGCTCTTAAATGCTGCTAGGCTCTGCAGAGGCAGATGTATTGGGCTCTGAATTGAGAGGTTCAGTGTAATTTATTTTGCTACAAGCCAAAATAAATTATTGGATTAACTCAAATTTTGACTGGACACATTTTGTACCGACTTTAGCAGGGGATTGAACTGGAAACTTCCAGAAATTTCTCCTAGTCTAAATTATTCTGTGATTCTCAGTCATGTGTAACTTTTCATTCTATGCAAGTAAATTATCTACTATACCAACAGTTTTATATTTCATAAGAAATTAATTAAATACAAGCTTCATTGAAGTATTCTGTGTAGAGATACTGGGATCTGTCTGGATTCATCCATAGTTCTTCCCTATCAAAGCAAAGGGGAAAGTGAGCTCATTCAGTTTTGTATAATATGAAGTCCCTAGCTTTTCATATATATTTTTTACTGTTTTGGAAAAGTTGAACTTTCAGTTTAAACAGAGGTTTCCATGACAACAAAAATATTTGGCACTTTGTTTCACAGAGCTTTGCTTACTATGAAAATTAAAACAATAATAAAGCATTAGCTCTAATCATCTAGTTACTGGATTTTAATTGATACTGCAAATGTATTTGAGCAGGGGTGCACTTCATGTGTGTGTGCACATTTGGGATGTTGGCATTCAGTGATGTTCCCCTGTCTGCATTGGTTCTTATCTAGATATGTGTGAATATGGTTGATTTGAAGCAGCAAGCCTGAAAGGAGCAGGGTGAAAAGGGGTTTGGTTTTTGAGGACTGCAGTTAGTACCTTGGGGAACAAGAAAGACTGGATGATGCCCAGTAACATTGTTAAGAAAAATGTTAACCCACCAGATTTTCCTTGTTTCTTACATAGCAACCAGAGATAAACACAAACAAATAGATTGGAGTAGGAGGACACCAAGTGACTTGCCTTTTGTAAGCTGTGTTGAATACAGCCTTCTTTAGCTTGAACACTGCAACCCTTTGTAATTGATCCAACATGTTGTAAGCATAAAATGGAAATCATCCTCTTCCCACTTTTGTCTGAACTGCTCATTCATTTTAGGCACTAAGAAGAAACATGCATTTCCCTTTTAATGCTTGTTTTTGAGCCTTTTTCAAGCTTGGATGTTGGTTTTGGCTTCAGTTTTCCACGTTGGTCTGTGGTTAAGTCTTTGGCTATGTTCAGGTTAAAGGATTCTTGTTCAGGATAAGAGATTCTTATGTACTTGTAGGATCCACGAAGTAAAAGCCCTAATTTTGCACATATAAGTGGTTCAGATGTCACAAAAAATATAAACCAGTTGGACACATTGAGCCTTTGCCTCTATTGCCATACCTAAAGCAGCATGTGCAAGTAACCATTTTTTCTGCAGTCATTTGCAGTCCAAAGAAATATAAACTAAAGCAAACCCTATGCTTTAATGCATAATTGCATTCATGGCAGGGAGCTGGCTTTCATATGAGGCCAGCTGGGATGTGATTCTTCTCACATTTCTAAAGCTTTGAACTTGCTTTGGAAACTGATTCAGGTTGGTGAGGTTTGATTTTAAGTAATGAACACAGATTTTACTCAGCTTCCCTTACATTTTCAGTATTGTTTCTTTTCTCCAGTGTCAGCATAAGATGAACTTCACTCTCAGCCTCAACACTTGCAACAGACCCACTTTCCCTGGAACAAGAATATTTTTCTCCTGTTCAGTTCTGTCTCCCCTCCAGCCAGATAGCACTTCAGGCTTTGCTGTCACTGAAGTGGTTGATAAGGGCAGCTGCAGTGGGCAAGGGAACTGAATCCATCCTGGGCTTGTAACCATGGACCTTGGGGTGGTCACAGCTGGAATTTGGTGAATGATTTGCATGAGGGTAGAACTTGAGCAGTCTGTCCATCCAGTAGTCTGCGTTGAGCAGGAGCAGCAGCTGACTCCTGACAGCCCAGCTGTGAAGGGTGGTTTGTCTTGATGCTGCAGAGGGAGGATGTTGACTGTCCTGCTAATGCCTGGGAGCAGAGGGAGCCTTGGGCTCTGTGCTGTCACTGTAGTTTGTGTCACACTGTGAGAGAACATTGTATTTTCTACTGATTGAGTCTCATTTGTTTTTGCTAATCAGCTCTACTGCTTTACTTTCATTTATGTGGCTGCTTTGGTTCTACATTATTTATAGAAGGCTGAAATGAACAAAATGGATTTAAAAAGGCTCTTTTTTTCCCTTCTTGGAAAGAAATTGTCCATGTTCTTCTCAAGATGAATCATTTATTAAGCTCCCATGAAATGCCAGTCCTGCAATCCTGTTTGTGTGCTGTGGACATTGAGTCCTGATTGTTTTCAGTTATTCTGTGCAGTGGGATGTCTCCTGCTGCAGCTCACAGTGACACGAGACTGTGTCTGGTCTCATCCCTTGTGACTCAGGTGCATGAGGCCTGAATGTAAATCTTGATTTTAAATGTCCCCAAGGAGCTTTGAGGACATATTCATGCACACTTTGTGTTCAGTTGGTGATGAGTGATGATCTGACTTGTGTTACAAGTTCTGATTGAAATACATGTAGTAAATTTCTGCAGATTATTAATCTTGCACTTGGATGAATTTTTAAATCAGAAAGTCATATATGTGATTGTTAAACCAATTCCCTTCAAATTGTTATGTTACCACCTATAAAACGGCTGAATATTTTTTTTTAAATTTGCCTTTCCTTTTTTTTCCTCACATCTGAAATGACTTCATGGCTGCCATCAAATGTGTAGCTCCATGGATTCTTTTCTAGTTCAGAGACTGTTGCTTTGTATATGAAGTTTACACCACTTTCCCCACATGCTTCACTTTCCATCTTTACCTCTAGAAATATTGATTTTTGTGCCATTTTACCAGCCTGTAATTCAATATTGCAAAGATCTTCTGCAGCTCTTTGCGGCTGGCTTTCATTTTTAATGCCTTACATCAGAGAGTGTCATCACCAGGCTTCTCACTGCTCTGCTCTTTTGTTGATTGTTTATGAATTTGTTGAAGTGCAGAGGCCTTGGATCTCTCAGGAACCCATTTGTGGCATTTCCAACTTTGACTTCATTTTCTCAAATTTGCTGGTCAGGCTGTTGAAAAAAATAGGTCTTCATGAGCTTGTTTAAGCTATTTTTGAAGCTAATGTAATTTAAAATCCCTCCATCTTAACTTAAAAGTTGATTTAAAATATCCTTATAGTCACTGCACACTAAAATACTTATGAAGAAGTTCTCTTGATGATTATTCAAGTTTAAAAGCAGCTGATAAGTAGTGTCAAGGTTCTTCTGAACATGGTTTATCCTTTCTTTATAACAGGGCTTCATACCCTACGTGCCTTGGTACTCTGACCATCTTAACTGGGTGCTTTTGAGGGAGAACTGGGGTCCTTTCCTGTAATGCAGCACTTGGATTCAGGAGCCTTATTCTCATATGTATCTGAAAATAAGCAGTTTTCAAGCTCAGCTGTCATTACACTGAGTTCATCTATACCTGAGGCAAATAAGCAATATATCACACCCATTTTTAAAAATCAGCAGGTATTTGCCATACAGTTTCACACAAGAAATAGAAAACACTATGTTTTTCCTTTGCATTGCATGCTTCCGTTTTCCTCACCTCCATTTTTCATTTAAAAGACATTTTTTGCATTCACTCCATAGCTCCTCAGATTGAACTGTGTAACTAATGGAAGCTTTAAGTGATATTTTGAGTGTGGTCCCAAGAAATGACTAAGCTGATCCCTGTAAGTGTGATTTGGTTTTAAGTCACATGAAATACTGACTGGACTAAATGAATGAATCAAGGACTTCTAATTGTGCTGCCAATCTTGGTTTTCCATCTTCTTAAGCAGCAGATTCTGGCTGTGCTACCTGTAAAAACAAAAAATGTCTTGCACTGGAAAAAAGAATACATCTGTAATGAAAATCCCTCTTCTCCCCTCTGTGTTCTAATCAGTCTGAAAATTTTTGTTTGGTGCTTTTTTTGTTGATTTTATTTTTTTTCAGGAAGCAGACTTATTGTCAGATAATCCTGGCTATACAGACCCTGGAATTCAAGTAGAGGAATTCTCAACAGTAACTTCAGGAAAAAGGTGAGAAAATATTCTCCCAGCAGCATGTGTGGTGAATGGGAAATTGTCATCAAGGTCACTGATGGACCCTAAGACAAAAGTACTTAGGAGGATAGGGAGCACCAGTGTTTTGAGCAAGGTGTGGTGAAATCTTTGAGTTTCAGAAGGGTAAGTACCTGCAGGAATATTTGCCTTCCCTCCCCTGAGAAAATGTCATTCCTAGAATATTCTCTTTAGGCTGTTTTATATTAAATATTTTATATGAAACTGGTTTCTATTAATTGTTTTATATTAAAATAAATAATGTGCCTGATTTGTTCTGTAACTCCTAGAGCAAGCTCATTATAATTACATGATTTCAGGTCGTGGAGAGATGGATCAGAATAGTTACAAGTTTATAACACAGGAAATCACTGGGGGGAAAACAGTATCCTTGTCTGTTAATCCTTTCCTGTTAATTTGTGTCCCTTGGGATTTCCTTCTTATTTTGCATAATTGTGCAGGAAAAGTTCTCCTGCCTTTTGCTGGGAATGCAATGTAAGGCGTGGGAGGCTGTGGTCAGGCTGATGTGCACATGCAAGCAAAGAGGGCATCAGACTTAAGTCCTGTCTTAGGCAATCACCTTGTGTGTCTGCTGTGTTTTTAGCTTTCCAAAGCTCTATGTCCACAACCAAGAAAGTGACCCCAAGCAGAACTCATCCCCTGAGCCCCCATCTCCTCACTCTGCAGCCCCTTCTCAGGTAAGGAGGATTTGCCACACACCCAACCTGCTGTTCAGTCTTAAGCTAGAAAATATCCTTGGACTTTGGTTATACCTGATGCTCATTATTAAAAGTAGAAGGAGTTTAAAAAGAGGTAGCAAATAAAAGAGCTGTCTCATTATTTTTGGCTGGTGAAGTGACTTCCCTTCTCTTGGGCTGCTTGTTTTCACAGCAACAGAAGAAAAGAAGAAAGAAGATGCAGAAAGCTTCTTCCTCAGCAATGGACAGTGGATCTAAAGCACATGCTACACTTTGGCCCTCCTTCCCAGATCCCCAGTCAGGTGAGAGTGCACCAGTCAGCTTCTCTGCTGGATTTTGCATAAATATGTTTATGATTTGCTTTAATACTAGTGGATCAGCCATAGCAGAGTTCCTGGGCTTGTTGATGTCTTTGTGGGGCTGAGATCTCTCTCCTTAAGCTTTCTTCTCCCTTTATTTCCATCTGCAGAGCTCCCAACCATGGCTGCCACCTCACCTTCCCAGAGCCTTCACCTCTTAGTTCCAGCTTTTCCTCTGAGAGCTGCTGTGCCCCCCAGCAGCATGGGCCTCATCCAGGCAGCAGGACCCCCAGCTGACTATCACTCAGAGTCTGCTGAGTCCATGGATGAGATTCCTGTGGCTCAGACTCACCTTGGGAGCACAGTCCTTCAAGGGCCTCCTAAGAATAACTCAAGCAACTCTCAACATTATCCCTTGTCCACAGACAATCCCAGAAGAATCAGGAAGAAGAATCTGTATTCTGAGCACAAGGTAAAAAGGAGAAGCTGCCATCAGGACAGACGTGTGGAACGAGACCTGGAACTTTTTTCTAAGATTCCTGCCGTGTTTGTAAGTAAGAGCAGTGGAGAACCTCTTGTCCCTCAGCCCCAGCCCAGTGAGAGCACATCCGAGCCTGACCACAGAAAATGCACCAGCAAGCAGCATGTGGGCACACATGATCCATGCTCAAAGGACATAAGGACAAGCACCACAGCGGCCTAGGGATCATCCTTCCAAAGCCATGGCCTTCAGGAGCAGCGTTAGTGCTGTCTGGAGGCCTACGGGACTCACCTCTCACTGTGCATGATGTGCTGTCAGGCTGCAGTGAGACATTTCTTATCTTCAACCAAAGGCAAGAGGCAGCAAGGTGGCAAATCTGAGGTAGACATGTTGCTCAAGAGAGCTCAAGAGCTTTCCCTGGGAAAGGGCCAACCCCTCCTGGCCCTCTGCACACTGGTACTGCAGTAACTTCCCAGGAGAGTGTGTGGGAAAGAACAAGGCTACACCTCTGCCATTCCCTGCGCCCTGAAAGCTGTACTTGCTATCTGCCTACACCCTGTCAGTCTTTGGATCATGCTTAGGGGCTTCAGCAGATGGTCAGGGAGAACTTCAGGATTGCCCCATCCCTATACTACTTTCCACTGTGCACCCTCAAGCCAAGTCCACCACCAGCATGTCCTCTGTAAGGCAGCATAGCTGAACCTGGTCCCCTTTCCCAGCAGTCTGCAGCGTTCTCATTGGATGTTTTGGGATACAGCAGGTCCTGAAACCTTTCCAGTTGCTGGGCTGCCATATCTGTATTAGTCCACAGCCAAGCCTGGGGTGTGTGTAGTGCAGAAAGATCCCACAGCAGACAGTGGGGGACATGGGCAGTGCCTCGAGCCACAGCACCTGTGCTGGGGGTGAGCTGTAGAGAGCTGTCTGGGCTGCCATCCTACAGCACCTGTGCTCTCCCTACCCTCATGGCTGGCCTGTGGTCACACTCCTTGCAGCTTCCCTGGCTGCTGTGGCCAGTGGTACCTGCTGGCAGCATGACCCTTTGGAAAAGCAGGTGAGTGTGGACCAGCAGACATGACACTGGGTGTCTGCAGAGACCAGGGCATTGCTCACCAATGGGTCCCTGTTAGACAAAGTCCTTCCTGGTGTTTCTCCTCATGTCTGCTGTCATCCAAGGAAACTATGTCCTGCAGTAATGCTGGGCTCATTGTTTTCCAAGGCCAGCTGTCCCTCCACCAGAAAGCATTGGTAATTTCTCTGCAGCAGGTGCCCCTGAGCAGACCTTGTGTGTTTTCTTACTCTGTCCATGCAGAATCAGTCCCAAAATCATGTATGGAGCTCTTTAGTAGCTCTGGCCACAATAAAATTTTCTATACTCTTTGCTAAATAGTTTCCTTTTTTTTGCAGCTGTTGCTGGCTCTGCCCAGTTGATAATCCCTAGGCTGTTTGGTTCACTTCTCCCTGAGCCTCTGGAGTCCCAGCAGGGCTCAGCACTGTAATTGGTGTGGGACTGACAGCAGTCCCCTCTCTACAGGACCTTTTGGGTGTTAGATGGGAGTGTCTTCCTGAGGGGGTAGGGATCAGACCACCTTCTCTCTGAGCTGTGTAACTCAGCCTGGTTTATGTGCTGGAGCAGGGTGAGCACCAGAGAGAGGAGGCCCAGCCAGCTCTCCATCGTGCTGCAGAAAAGGTGCTGTGCTCTTTGGGCCGAGGTGAACTGGGTTTCCTGGACTATCAGATGTCCAGGGAAAGAAAGGTCAGGCATGTCCTGAGGTGCCAGGTTTCGGGCTCAAGGTGGGAGGGAAGGGGATGTCCTACAGTTCTCTGGGACATGACCCTCTCCAGGAGCCTGGGGCTCAGCCTGAGGTTCAGTGTTTAGTCCTTCTCCCTTCCCAGGCTGTGCTCACCTGTCCCCTGGAAACTGAAAACAGCCTGTAAGCCCCAAATTCTCCTGTCACAGACAGAGACACCCAGCTGAGAAAGGTCTCTGCTCTCAGCGCCCCCAACAACCAGTGCAGAGCTCCATCCTGCTGGGATGTACTGGTTCTGCCCAGCCCTGCAGGATTCTCTGCAAGGTGTGGGAGCCCACAGTATTTGTTGGAGGCCAAGAGAATGCCCAGGGAACCCTGGGCAGGTACAGCCTTCTGCTGCCTTCAGCTGGAACATTTGCTCCACTCTGCTGAATAACTCAAGGCTGACAAACATGCAAGGCTGTGTAGGGGCATTGGAGCAGCTGGGTACTGAGCCAAAAGCCAGGCTCCAGCAGGACAGGCTCCCAGCACTGCCAGTGTTGGACTCCAATCTCCTAAACCTCATGGGCAGCAGGAGGATTATGTTTGCCACAGGGTGGCTGAAATTGGCTGGTGTTTATGTTTCTGCCACAACCACATCAAAGAAACGCTGTTGAAGATGCACAGCGAGCACCCAAGAGGGAAAATGGTGAGGCTGAGATGGTTTTAGCTCCTGGACTCCTTCCCAACCTTGCTCTTGTCCTCTTGGGCCTTTAATGCTGATACCATGCAGGTTCAGGTGTCAGTGGCATTTCTGCAGCTCTGCATGAGAAAGGTCCATAACAGACCTGTGGCAGTAAGCAAAAGGAACCAGTCACATTAGGGTGCTGCTGCAGAGTCCAGCGTGTGGGCAGAGCAGTCCTGGGCTCAACACCAGAGGGATGCAATGACCACAAACTGCAGCCCAAGACAATAAGAGAGCTGGGTTAAGGTCCTGACAGCACAAGTCCTGATGCCTTCAGCTTCCCATCACTGCAGACACTTTGAGATCCCCAAGCATCTTCTCCAGCACTAAAAAAAGGTTTTTGCCAGGGCGTTTACTCTCCCATCAGCTGGAGGCAGTGCCCTGGACCAGCTGTTTCCACCACAAGACACTGTGGCTTTCTATCAGGAAGAAGCAACGATTTGCAGGATGACAGCTTTCCACAGTCCTCTAAAATCACATCATGGTCCCTGGCCACTGCCTGGCAGCTGTGCCAGACCCCGCAGTGCCTGCTCCAAGCCTCCGCCTTGGCATGGGACGCACGTCGTGCTTACTTTCATCTTTGGGCCTGGCTCAAGTTTCTTTGTTTCCTCTTCGAAGCCAAGGGGAGCTTCCTTTGAGAAATGATTTTGTGTGAGTCTGTTCCTGAGCTGCTTGTGACATGTCCTGAGAGCATCTCAATGAGCTGCCTTGAGTTGCAGGGTGGGGGAAGGGACTTTCCTGCCGGAGGATGGGGCTTTTCCCCCGTCCTGTGCCCGGTGCCGTGCATGGCATGGCCGCAGCTCGTGCTCGGTGGCACACCCGGCCGTTCAGCAGCCGCAGCTAAGCCCCGCTAATGCCTTGTGGACACGCTGTTGCTGGGGTGACCGTGTACATATTGCACAACCTCCGAAACACTTCCCTCTGTTTTGTAGCAACTCGCGCTAGAGAAGCGGCGTTCCCGCATAACCTCATCCCACCCCAGACGCGGCCGAGCCAGCGACTCATTCCTGAAACGGGATGACTGCCGGCAGGCTGCTGTGCCCAGCCTCGGGAGAGGCGGGGGGCAAAGAGGATGAGGGTGAGCACAGAGGGTGCTCTGAGGTTGTGCTTGTGCCCTCGTGCAAGATCTGAGCTGCATCCAGAGCAGTCACAGCACTCCGGGCTCTGTGAGGGTGGGGAGAGGGACGCAGTCCTAGCAGGAATCAGCCCAGCAGCCGAAGCTGCACCTCGGGGATGCAGCTGTGTGTGAGCCTCGGTGTGCCTGGGGTGAGCGCTGGAGTATTCGGCTCATTGAGGTCCCTGGGGCAGGAGACAGCCTGGGAACATCCTGACCTTGATTAGAAGGGAAAGGTCCCAGGGGGGCTGCGCACTGAGCCGAGTGCATGCTCCTCCACCACATCACAGAACCTGTGCAACCTCTCTCTCAATTCCTGCCCGTCCCGTGGGCTCCGGACCAAGTCACAGCCTCCTCCCGGGCTTCCTTTTCCGGGCTGCATCAGGAACAGCGGGAGCCGGCCAAGGACCATGCTCCATCCCAACAGGGCTGTCGTGGTGACAACAAACGCACAACAAACCGCAGCCCTTAGGAACCGAAACCTGACCTGCTCAACCGGACCCCGTGGGCAGCTCACCAGCTCCCCGTTGCCCGGCTCTCCCCGTGTGCCATCGCTTGGCTCTTCGGGCTCTGCAGCCCCAGGACCAGCTGGAGTTCCTGCAGAAGAGCTGCCGACATGCCAGCTCCTCCTCCACCTGCCGCCGGCTGGGAGCATCTGGGCTCCCACGCTGCCCACCGCTGCCAAGTCCTGCTGAATGCTCCCGCCGGCATAACCTGGCTCCTCTAGGGAGCTGTCAGCTGGAAGCAGAGCCTAAGACACCTGCTTTGGTGGGGAGCTGCAGGGCAAGTTAAGGATAAGGCTGTTCCTTCATCAAGACTTAACCCCCTCCCCGATGTGGCACTCCCAGTTATTCTGCTGTCCTTAAACCGGAGAGAAGTTGACAGCTCTTTCTCACCTTCTGCAAGTGGGATGACACCCCTGGGACCTTGTTGGCCTGCATGGAGGTTGGTCTAAATCCCCACTTCACAGCCTCTGAGCCTCTGCACTTTGGGACCTGCTTTCATATTGTATGATGAGCAGGAAATACGTGTGATCAGGAGAGTCCTCCTGTTGTCACCTCCTCCATGCAGCTCCCAGGCTCTCTGACCATGTCTGAGCTCTACCAGGACAAACTGGAGAGAGGAAAAACACTTCTTGGAGAGATCTGTCTGGGCTCTGGCATCAGACGAGCCTCCACACCTATCCTTCCCACCCTGGACTGTGCCCTCCAGGATGTCCTTTCCGCCCTGCCTCTGGCTGGGCTGTGAAAGAGCAGCTCCAGTGGAGGCCCCGGTGGGGGGTCACAGGGCTGACTGGGGGACAAAACAAAGGGATCCTTCATGTGTCTGACCAGCTGGAGCTACCCAAAGTGGCCAGGTGCTGTGACACACCTGCAGCCTCTGGCACCAGCCCTGGCACTCACCTCTGAAGTGGGAGGTAAAGTTAGTGATCCCAAACTCCCAGAGCTGTCTGGTGGTTACTTCCTGAGGTCTACAGACACTATTTCAAGAGAGAACCAGTGTAAGTGGGTTTCTCATGGCTTTGTCCAGTCAAGAACTGGCATCAGTGTCCCAGGAGAGAGAACGTGCCCCTCAACCAGGAGAGGGAGGTTGTCACCGAGGCTGTACCCCACAGCAAAAAGCTCTGGGTGCAGGAGCAGAACTGATGTCCCGAGACAGCTCAGCCATGAGGACACCTGTGTCTGTCCTTAACCTGTGGCTTCTCTGCACAGGGACCAGGGCTGACAGACCACAGGGTGCCAAAGACTGTGTTGTTTGAGCCACTTCCCGGTTCCCAAAGGTTTTGATTTGCCTGCAGGACACCCATGGCATCAGCGAACTGAACTCTGTGTGTCCTGGCTGTGCACAACTCCTGCTGATGCTGCAGCTGATCATCCTGTGCCCTCCGGAGAGATGCCAGCAGAGCACGGGAATCAAAGCAGGCTGTGGGCAAACAGCTGAGGTGGGGCAGTGAGTAAGTGATGTGGGTTGTGTTGGGGCTCCATGACAACCACAATATTTGGGTACTGCCTCAGCTCGCAGCACCCACTGGGAGCCCTGCGTGTGGTCGTGCTCCAGGCTGCCAGGGTGGGCAGTGCTGGCATTTGGCTGCTCCAAGAGTGTCCTGCTGGGCCACAGGTGCTCACCACAGTCCCCGGCACAGAATGGTTGGTACTGTCCCCTCAGCCTGGGCAATGGCCTTGCTCCATGGTGTCACCAACCAAGAGGACAATTCCTCTATGGAGGGGCATGAGAAAGGGCTGTTAGGTAAAACATAGCAGGGCTGCGAGGGGGAGTCTGCTGGGAAAGTGGTGGAGAGACCTCGTGGATTGATGGTGGAGCCTCTGGGGGTGATAAAGGGACCTTGTGGGACAACGCTGGGGCTTTTAGGGTGATGGAGAGACCTTGTGGGGTGTAGGAAAGACTTTGTCGGGTGCCGGTAGGGTCTCGTGGGGAAGAAGAGAGGCTTCATGGGGTGGTGGAGGGCGTCCCAGGGGTGGTCCGGGTCGGCTGCCCGGGCTCCGTCTCCCCGCCCCGAGGGCGCTCCCGCCGTGCCGCGGCCCGGGGGAGGCGGGCGGGGGCGGCCCGGCCCCTCCCGTCGCCATGGCGGCGCCTTAAACAGGCGGCAGCGGCAGCCCCCGCCCGCCTCAGAGCGCGGCGCCGGGAGGTGAGCGAGTGACCGGGAGGTGAGTGACCGAGCCACCGGGACCCCCCGCACCCGCGGCCCCTCCGGTGCCCGTCCCACGGCCACTGCACGGAGACGGGGGACGCCGGGGAGGCGGGCGAGGGTCATCGCTGCCCCGGCATCCCCCAGCCGCGGGCAGTGATCTGCCAGCCGGGCGGGGAGAGCCCCGGCTGCTCTCTGCGGGTAGTGCGGACCCGGGGCGGAGGGAGCCCGCGGGAGCGCGAGGTGGGGAGGCGACCGGAGGCATCCCCGCCTCGCCGCGCCTCCTTAGCGACGGTCGCCAGGCAACGCCCATCCTCCCTAGCGACGGTGCTAGGGACCACTCCCCGGCCCTCGCCGAGGCTCCGGGGGCCCATCCCGGCCGCTCTCGCCCGGGCACCCACCGGGCGAGGTACCTGCTCTGCACCTCGGGGTGTCTGAGACCCCGCTGGGTACTGGAGCTCCCCGGGTACAGCCACTCCCGGCCCTGGCCGAGATGCTGTGGGCGCTCGGTGAGTGGTTAGGGATGCTGAGCAGGCAGGGCGAGGCTGGCGAGGCAAGGGCAGGCGGGGAGCGGGCATGGGGCAGCAGCAACAGTGTCACCACGGGGTGCAGAGACCTGTTGGCAGCTTGGCACCCTGCAGGACATCACGCTTGGCCCAGCCCTCGGGGCAGGTCACAGGGCTGGGGTGCTGCCTGCTCCACACAGGGGGATGCAGGCTGGGGAGAGGTGGGGCTGAAGGCAGGCGGCGATGCCGGTTCTCCTGATCTGCGAGAGGGAGGAAGGCGGACGCATTGCGTCATTCCCGGAGAGCACTCCCAAGGGGACAGGCTGATGCACTCACTCCCCGCCAGCCCTGGAGCCGACAGCCTCGCTGCTGACAGCTCTCGACTGGGAGCCTCCATTCCCCAAGACACGTTCTTGGCTTTCGGCCTCGGGGCTCATCCGAGGCTGCCGTCAGCCCTCACCCCACGCCCGAAGGCGCTGCCAACACCCCGATCCTGCTGCAGAGCCTCCACCCTCACCAGCCTTCCTCCTCCTCCTCCTCCTGCCCTCGAAGGCCTGCGACCAGCCCGCTGAGCTCTGCCGTGCAGCCAGCAGGAGCCTGGGTGGTGACAGGTCCATCTGCCCCCTGTCCTGCAGCCATGGCTGGGAATGCTGAGATGGCATCCCTGGAAGAGAGCTTCCGCAAATTCGCTATCTATGGTGACACCAAGGCGACAGGACAGGAGATGAATGGGAAGAACTGGGCTAAGCTGTGCAAAGACTGCAAAGTCACTGACGGCAAAAGCGTCACCAGCACTGACGTGGACATTGTCTTCTCCAAGGTGAAGTAAGTGACTGGGATTCTCAGGGCCTCCAGCCTCCTGGAGGGTGGGGATGCCTTCACAGTATGGACAGGGTGGCGGTGTGTGGGTGTGGGAGTCCCCACAGAGCTGTGCTACCCCTGCTGTGTGCCCAAACTGTCCATCCCACTTGTCACGGAGCTGTGGGTCCTGTCCTGTTGTGTCCCACCTTCAGGCGGGACATGTGGCTGCTTCTGCAAGACCTAATAATAAATTAACCCAAATTTGGGGGTGGGAGGCTCAGATTTGATGCAGAGACCATGCCCCTGCTCCCACTGCAGGCATTGGGGTGGGCCTGGTTGGCTCTGCCAGGTTCCCATCACTCAAGAAGGTGCTGCAGGGAGCAACAAAGGGTGCTCAGGGTTGTCCCATGTGATGTGCCCCTTCCCTGGGCCTGGCCAGCCAATGCCCAAGCTTGAGGAGGACTGTGGTCCCTGGAGGTCGCAGGGGCAGCTTGAAGGGCTAAAAGGCACCTGGAACTGCTTTTAGGGTCCCTGGGGTTGCAATGACACTTCATACACCACACCAGGGTGCAGGAGCAAGGATGGGTGGAGAACCTGCTTCCTCCACATGCTCTGTCCAGGCATTCCCTTGTCCCTGGGCTGGATCAGGAGGAGCTGAGCACCGGCAGGCTTTGGGGTGCAGGAGCACAGGTTGCTGTGCTGCCCCAGAGATGAGGACCAGGAGCTCAGGGGAGAGATGCTCTGTGCACATCCTTCCAAATTTGACTGGAGGATTGATGCCTGCCAGGGGAGAGAGGGTGCTGGGCAACCCAGACAGGCTAGGAGCAGTGGGGATGGATGCACATCCCCTCCTGACAGCACACCAAATCCTAGAGCACTTCCATGCACCCTGGTTTTTGGTAACAGGGACTTCAACAGCACGTGGCTGAAAAGCTCCTGGAGCTCAGCACCAGCTGTGCCCAGCCCAACCCATTCAGCTGTGGCTGAATTTCAGAGGTAGGTGAGGGGCCTGAGGCTGGTGTAGGACAAAGGCAGGGTCTCTCCGATGCAGCTCATCTCATTTGGAGGCACAACCCAAACACGTGCTGGTGGCAGCCTGAGTTTTGTGCTTGCAGAGGGAAGACAGCCCGTGTCATCAACTACGAGGAGTTCAAGAAGGCGCTGGAGGAGCTGGCCCCCAAGAGGTTTAAGGACAAGAGCAAAGAGGAGGCGTACGAAGCCATCTGCCAGCTGGTGGCAGGGAAGGAGCCCATTAACGTGGGTGTCACGGTGAGTGAGGAGCCCCTGGGCTGCTGGGGGCAGGAGTGATGGCCAGGAGGGAAGGATGGAGCTGTGCCCTCAGTGCAGGTGCTTTCTAGGAGGCCCCAAGGCCCTGGGTGGGTGGGGGTACCTGGGGGCACAGGGGGCACAGCAGTGTCTTCGGTCATTGTCAAGAGCTTGTGTGGGGCAAGGGATGGAACGTGTGCGGCATGGGGATGGAGCATCTTCTTGACTCCCGTGTCCCACCTCCCCACTGCAGAAAGCCAAGACAGTGGGAGCCGTGGAGAGGCTGACGGACACCTCCAAGTACACAGGCTCCCACAAGGAGCGCTTCGACGAGAGCGGCAAGGGCAAGGGCAAGAGCGGGCGGGAGAACATCGTGGACACCAGCGGCTACGTCAGTGCCTACAAGAACGCGGGCACCTACGACGCCAAAGTCAAAAAGTAGGGACGGGTGCCCGTGGCGCCACCGGCCCGGTCCCTGCGCGCCGGCCGTGGGGTCGGTGCTCGCGTCAGCCGTGGGACGTGTCCGTGTGACGTGGGGCTCGGGAGGCTGCGCTGGGGCAGTCCCGGGCTGGCGGGATGTCGGCTGCCCAGCGCTGGTGGGACTGGGGAAGTCGCCGGGCCGCGTGCTCTGCCCTAGCGCTGCGCCCGTCCCACCCTGTGCTGTGATCCCCTCGCCGCTCCCGTGTCCCCCGTGCTGTCACCCCCGGCCCCACACCGTACTAACAGCACTGCTCCTCAGGGCTCCCCCGCCCGCCGGCACCCAGACCTTCCCTACCTCAGCCCCGGCTTTCGGGGCATCTTCCCTTGTCCCACCGGGGACCGCAGCCCGTCCTCCCCTCCCGGGGACCTGCCTTAACCCCGCACCAGTTACACCACAGCCGCCTCCTTCCTTCCCCACCGGTGCCCTCGCCACGAGGCTGCCTGACTTTGCCGCTTGCCCAGCACCTCGGGAGGCTCCGAGCCTGCGGTGCCGTCGGTGCCGGAGCTGCCGGGATGCTCCCGGCCCAGCCCCAGGATGCACCCCGGGAGAGCTTGGTGTTGCCTGGTCGTCGGCAAAGGTCTCCGACCCGAATCCCCGTGGCCTCCTGCTGCCTTCGTGAAGCCCAAACCAAAGGATGCTGCAGACCCACGCTGTAACCCGGCTCTGCAATAAACCCCGTCCGCACTGACGCTCCCGTCTGGTTGTGTTCATGGGCCGAGCAGCCGCAGCCCCTCTGGCCGCTCGCCCGGCCGGACAGAGGGGGCTCGGCCGGCCACGCCGCCCCGGGGCAGCTGTGCCGGGGGCTCGGCCCTGGCCACCGAGCATTTTGGCAGCTCCTGGCTGGCCCCGAGTTGCCTGAGCAACCGCAGGCACACAAACACGAGCGCCTGGCTCCCACTCCCGCTCTGTTTGCAACCAAACACACGAGCTCCTGGTAACGATCCCTGGGAACAGGCTGGGCTCCAGGATGGGACGGCAGATCCGGGATGGGATGGTCACTCCGGCGGGTGCAGGAAGCTGGGTGTGGGCGCTGTGACCTGATCCCAGGCACGGGCAGAGCCTGCTGCAGTGCTGCTGGGATGGCAGTGCCAGCATTTGCAGCTGCCTATCCACCTCCACGGTCATCTATTCAAAGCCAGGCTCCCTAAATAACCCACAGGGGTTATTTCCAGGTGCCTCAGCTGTAGCACTGGCACTGCCAGTGAGGGATGTGCCAGGGGTACACACATGGCTTGGACAGACTCACTCACTGCCAAAGCACAGCACTGCCCCTCTGCATCCCAGACACCTGCTTTGGAAAACACAGGAGAAGGAAAAGGTTGTCTTCTTCTGGGCTGGATTCAGCCCCATCCTCAGTGAGGGTCTAGCAGTAAGTGTCTACCAATGGTAGGCTGTGGTGAGGGCTGGGGATATTAGCTCTCCTTTCTCCTTTGAGCAGATCAGAGGGAGTTTGTGGCTGTCTATCCCTGAAAGCTCTGAGCATCCAACATTCCTCAAAAAATTGTTGTTGATGAGGGGAGAGGAGGGAGACTTTAACCCTCTGCTGACTCCATTGTCCAGCTCCACAAATGAGCTGCAGGATTGCCAGGGCTAGCTGCCCTGCATGCCTTGAGATCTGTGGCAGGTGATTCAACGCTGTTCTTGGAGGCTTGGCAAAAGAAGAATATTTTGGGAAGAGGTGAGCAGGTCAGACCCCCAGGACTCATCTCCTGCCTGTGTGTGGCACTGGTCAGGACCTGATTGTGGAGCAGAGGGAGGTACCCATGAGGGGGCAACGCTGAAGGGGAGCTGTGGGTGTTAATGTGTTTTTGACATGGGAAAATCAAGACTGGGAATCATAGAATACTGGAGTTTTTTTGGTTGGAAAGTACCTTAAAGACTATCTTGTTCCAATCCTCTCACCTTGGTCAGGGACATCTTCCATAGACCAGGTTGTTCCAAGGCCAGTCCAACCTGACCTTGAATATTTCCAAGGAATGGGGCATCCACACCTTCTCTGGCCAGCCTGTGCCAGGGCCTCACCTACCCTACTGCTGAGGTGATGCCACTGCTGCTCAGGCGATGGATCATCCAAGGCAGGGATGGTGGGATCTCCCACGACAGCCAGCTCTGCTGACTCTCTCCATCAGCTGATCTCTCCCTGCTCTGAACCCTGACCTGAAGCAGTTTCTTCACAGCCATGACGCCAAGACATGGCAGAGGTCAGGAACAGCTCACAGCTCTCACAGCTCTCACAGCTCTCACAGCTCCCATGTGCTGCTGCCCCTCTGCCTAAAGATGCTCCTCACCCACTCCAGCACCTCTTCAAGTCCTCCACCACTTTCTCCACAGCTGACACAGAATTTCTCCCCTCCAGCCTTCTTGGTCTTCAAGGGGGCAGCTCCAGTGCATTCTGTTCCCAGCATGGGAAAGGCATCTCAGTCCTGCCAAAGCAGCCCCAGGAGAATTTGTACCAGTAAAGACCAACAGGGTCTGATGGCTGCAAAGTGCCCCAGATCAACCTGAAAAAAATCATGTCCTCTGAAGTGATGGGAACAGCTTTCTGGGAAGAGCGAGATATTGATTTGGATCTTCCTCAAAAAGGGAAAACTTACTAAATATCAGTGTAGTGATCTCCTGAGAGCTGTTGGCTGTGTGTGCATGTCCAGGGCTCTCTCATTCACCCTTGCAGGAGGGTCTGAAGACCCTTTAGAAACAGCATCTGCAGTACTGTGGCTGTGACCTGTGGCTCCTCAGCATGGTAAAACCCAGGTGGAGACACAGGTAAGTGCAAGGAATGTGGCTTTAAACACCAGTCTTCCTGAGCAGTGTGGGCAGGAAAGCAGAGGTTCCTGGAGTGGTTGGCAGAGCAGCACAGGACTGACAAGGAGAGGCCAAATTGGGGTGCTCAGCTGTTGAGAAGACCAAAACCTGAAGGAACTTCTACAGGACCAGCAGCTCCAGCTCTTCCCCAGTGAAGCTTGAAGTGGTGCCACAGGCTGCTGAGACAGCAGCTGGTATTGGTTCAGGTATTGGTTGCACATTACTTTGTGTGCTGAAAAGTGGAACTGCCCAAACCAAAGAGCCTGCAGCCATTTGCCCTTGCTAATGACCTTCCTCTGGCCATGTCTGCTCTGAGCTTGGCTCCACACCAGCTCAGAAAGACACTTTGCAGCCAGCCTGTAATTCCCTGGCAGCAGAGGAGCCAGCTGGAGGAAGGTGTCTCAGCTTGTTTGTGTTCTTTGCATTGATCCAAGCTCCAGACATGAACATATTTTTTCTCCTTCCCACTTGTCTCTTCCCCTTGGCCACTCTCTGGCTATGCTCACACCATGGAGAGACACACCAGACCCTGTGGCTCCCTGCCACCACGAACTGCCACCTCCTCTGGGTTTTAGACAAACCCAGACCCTCTTACAGGCTATTGTCCCTCCTTGCCAGTGAGACGTGCAGCCCAGAAGGCTCAGCTGGGTGGCTGCCATTAATTTAGCTGTAAAATGTGTTCTCTGCCCTCAAGGTCCCTTCCCTAGAGAGTTTCTAAAATCATCTGGGGTCATGGCTAATGTGCTTCATGCTTTGACAGCAAGCTATGTGCCTGGGATGAGGGAGCTGGCTCCTGTAGGAGGTCATTTTTCTCTGGGATGAGCAATTTCACCAGAGATACTCATGAGGATGGATCACTCTGGTCCTCAGGGGTGTAGATTTGCTCCTAGAAGAGGGAGACAGTGGATGCCAATACACCCAGGAAGGTTTTACCTTTTCTGTTCCTGTGTAGGATCACCATGAAGAGCTCACATGTTGTCCAGACATCTGCTCCCCAGGGACCATCCCTCTTCAGAGGGCACTGTGCTCCTACGGAGGAGGTCCTTGGTCTTGGGCCAGGCAAAACAGCTTCCCTGTGCTGTACCTGCACTGCTTCCTCAGTACTTTTCCATTTCACTGCTAGCCTGATGGACAGTGTTTTCCAAAATACACAGACAAGGTTGTAAATCGTGTTCAGACAAGATTCAGAGTGCAGCTTCCATCACCTAAACCTGGGACTCGAATTCAAACTCCTCCTGCCAGTGCCCTGAGATGGGTTTGACCACGTGTGTTCCAGGCAATGCTTCACTGCCAGCCACGTGCTCCAGCACTGTGCTGGAATATTGATTCAGTACCCTTTTAGATGGAATTCAATTAGCTAAATTACCATCTTCCCAGCATGGCATGGTTCCAGATAAAATGTTATTATCCAGGACTCACCCCTACATTTTGTTAATGTAATAATTGCGACAGAGTTGTAAGAACAAAGGGGGAGATGGAAACAAGAAGATGCAGAGGAAGAAAACAAAAGCCAAGGATTGGATTCACCAGATGTAAATATGAGATATCATGCAAGGCAAAACTGAACATGATCCATATTTAACATCTGTTTTGCTCCCTCTACAGAGCACAATTGTATAATTGCTCTGAACTCCAGAACTCTCCTAGATACAGGAAGGTGCTCTAAGGTCTCATCTTCTGATCTCCAGGTTGATTTCCATTTATTCAAAATGACATTTTAAAACATTTGTATTTGCATCTCTAAGTTTGTAGCCCAGAGCTCTGCATTTCAATTCCTGCAGCTACAGCCAAGATTCATTTTAAGATTTCATGCAGAGCTTGCTGACAATGGTTAATAACTGATAGAAACTGTTCCAAGAGATCAATAGCATGTGCTAAGACAGCTGGAAGCAAATCAGTGGAGCTCTGTGATTGCAAAAGGCAAGTCTCCTGTCTCTCATTTTGACCTAAGATATTTTTCTTAAAAAAAAAAAGTGCCACTCACTGAACTGGCATTTTCATTACTTGGCTTAGAAGTCTGTGACCTATTCCAGACTCCTTAAGTGCATCATGTGTGTTAATGGTCACCAAAATGGCTCTCTTGTTGTGTCCCAAATCCGTCCATTTGCCAGCAATGGGGGACGTTACAAGAAGCAGACATGACCAGAGGAATTTCGCTGGGACACAGGTACCACCTCCTGCCATGACAGGTGAGCTGTCCCCTGACTGTGACCAGCCCACACCTCTGCCTATCCTGCTGAACAGCCCTGGGCTCCTCTAGTTTAATAAATTGTTTCACTTCCAGTCTTGGAAATAGTATCTGGGGACTCGGACATTTTCTTAAGGCAACTCATCTGAAGGAAAAACAGAGAGAAGGGTGAGCTTACAGGTGCTGCTGTTCTGAGCATCTTGAGCAGGCTAGGCTTTTCTGAGGGACAAAGGGACTGTGGGATCCAGCAGCTGGAGGTTACACACAGCAAAACAACTCCACAGCTGCCTGTGAGGGGTTGGGGAACATTCTGTGTGACCCAGAGTCTATAAAAGTCATGGCTGCAGGGGTGGCTAAAGCCCATCCTGCAGTTCAGTGCTATCTCCTTAACCTAGCAGCACCCAGGGCACAGAATATGCCTTTAACAGTCCAGATATCCATCCTGTGATGCTCCTGCTCCTTAAGTATTCTTGTTCTTGCTGTACCCTGATTCAAGCTCCTGGAAAATGCCAGTAGGGCACAGCTGGCCCTAGCACCATGTGTGGTTGCTCTGCATGAATTCTCATAAGCCTTATGAACCACATCAGCCCCCATTTACTCGATGCCCAGGAGGCTCTGAAGGATCCTTCCGTTTTTCTTTGCTCTGTGTGGGTGTTTTATTCCTGGAGATGCAGTAGCTGGGAGAAGCAGCTTGATCCATCTCTTGCAGGGTGGAAGCTGCTGCACAGCTCCTCTACAGCCTTTCATCCAGCTACTGCATCAGATAATCCCTTTGGGATGAGGCAAGACATAAGAAAACAAACCCCAAATCCCCAGAATCATGAAGGGTCATAAATGTTACAAGAAATTAATCACTTTTGCACAGTTTTCCCCATGTCTGGTAAATCCCTCGGAGCCTTTCCAATGGTGCTGCTGAGCCCTCGGAAGCAATGAATGTCCAGGAGTGTAACATGATGTGAGTTTAAGCAAACTCTTGTGTCACTGCTTTGAAGTGTTTGTCTGAAACACACTTCTAAAGAAAAGAAAAAAAAGACCTTTTCAAAGCATTCCTGCATAGGTGTGCAAAAAAAAAAAAAAAAAGCCAAACAAAAAAAAAAAAAAACCAAAACCCAAAACCTAAACAAGCAGTAAAATCTGAAACACACTAAGATAATCCGGCGTTTTGGCAGGAAGCTCAGGTGATGTTAGGAAACAATTCTAAACAGAAAGGTTTCTATGGATTTTTTTTTCTTTGAGACCTAATTGGAAACAGATTTTTGCTTTGGATTTAAAGATTTCCCTGCAGCATCTGCAGTGTTATCCCAGCTTTATGCATGTCAGGAACAGGAGGGTACAGAGCAGAGGAGGGAAAAGCTCAGCATCCTCCTGCACACGTTATTGCTACAGGTTCAGCCTGTCTTGGCAGAGTCATGCAACATCATTTTCTTGGGATTTTCAGCCAGTACACTTCAAGGTAAATTACAAAATCCAACGAGGCTCCTGTCTACTGAGATCCACGCTCATAAATCCAGCAAGGATTTCTTGCTCCACAGAGACAGAGCTGTGAGAAGAACAAGGAGCTCAGGGCGGGTTGGTGTTGTTTTCCCGGGAATAGGGAGAGGATGGCTGAGAGCTGAGCAGCTCCTCTGTGTGGTAGCTGCTGGGCCAGCACGGGTGGAACACAGGGGATGTCAAAGTGAAACGCTGAGCAGAATGTAGAGCCAAAAACTTCACAGGTACTGTCTAAAAACGGGATCTGCCCGATATTGAAGCTTGGAACTGTCAATGGGTTCACACTGCACAGGCTGGAGAGAACGACAGTGACCAGACATTTGTTCATGCAGTGTTTGTCAATGGGATAATATAAAACTCCACTCCATATTTTATGGGGTTTTTTTTTCTGAAAACATTTCCCCCTTATCCTAAAACACCATCTGGCTGTCCTTCTTCCATCATCCCTATCAGATCTGCCATCTAAAAGCATCCAACAGCACTTCCATATTGATGCTTTTTGCAGCAACTCCAAAATCATAAACCTGACAAAAAAATAGCCTCTAAACCACTGTCTGGAAAGCTTATTAATACTGAAATTAAATTAATTCTCTTTATGCCAGCTGAGACTTCCAGTAATAATACACAGAGATGCATATTATTAATATTAATTAATGGGTGAACCTAGTGAATGTTCAAGACACTGTAAACCAATCCCTGAGGTGTGACACAGCCCCAGAATTGCAGTTATTATTGCACAGATTTATTTAGATATTCATAAAGTATAAATTATTAACAAATATAAAATACAGATATTTACATGCAGCATTAGCCTGTGTTCATACTGATGCTCTTTTTTTTCATGCTGACCTTATCTCCAGAGGAAGCTTTAAAATATTATTTTGAAAAATAGCTTAAATATTTCAATATTAATAAAATATTAATGTATATTAATAAAATATTAATAAAGTATTTATGAGTACTCCTTTATCTTTATGTAAAGCCCTCTTTAACTAAAAATCCTGCATGATCAAATTGATTAGTTAATTTATAAACTCTCACATTCCAGGTTTCCTTGGCTTTTTTTCTTCTTTGGGTCTTGCTTCTCACCTGTTTCCTATTCTAAGAGAAACGACACAAACAGCATCTAATTAAAGAGATCTGTCATGTTAGCATTGTGTTAATTGGCTTTTAAATAAATTGCAGCCCTGCCCCTTCCTCCTGGCCTGGTGGGGTGGGGAGGGGTGGGGAGGTCCAAGTCACGGCTGGGAACAGGGCTGAGACCCCTCAGAGCAGTGGGGAGCTGCTGGCTGGGCACTGATGGCCATCAAATATCAGCCTGAGCTGCCTGAATTCCCTCAGGAATGGCTGGGAGTGCTTTCCTTGGAGCAATGGTGCTGTGAGGGTTTTGCTGGTGCTGCCTCTCTTCTACTGTCCCCTAAAATTGGATTGAGCCTCAGAAATACCATGATTTTAGTATCCGGTTGTTCTTCTTAAAATTTGTCATCTTTCTTGCTTGAACAGCTGTTTTCATGCATTATATTCAAATATTTAATTTGTTTTGAAATTGCCAAGCAGTATCAGCAATAAGAAGTTGATGAGATTATCTATGAAAAAGTCTTGTTCTCCTCATCAGTTTTGATTATCAGTGCAGTCCAGAGCTACAAGCTCTCTCTAGAAGCTACTGAGTTCAATTCTTGCATCCATTTAGAGAGGGTTTTCCAGACATGCTTTTGACTCCCTTTTCTGTGGCCGCTTGCATTAGAAATAGCCTAAAAACATTCCAGGCATCAGAATGATGATGAACTTACAGGGCTGTTCTTGTCCTTTGCTATGTTTTCTCTGTTGAGTAACCAGGGAGTGTTGTGGGATTTACAGAAGAAGAGTTAATTAATTTTAATGTCAGCGACTGGTATTTTTCAACTCCCAAAAGTAAAGTCACTCTGTTTCCTGAATCTCTGTTGTGCAAAGAAGCTCCTGCACAGGGTAAGTCTGATAATCATTGATTATTCATTGAGCAATACAGTTTTGTGTTTAGGCAGCTTCATTTTTACACATAGACCTTAAAGTTACCTTTTCTCAGCTCTGTTGAATTTATTGTGTGAGCATTAATTTTGCAGCTGAAGCCTTTCTTGCAGGCAAAGTGGGAATTTCTATGTGGCTTTTCTAGATTTTTTTCATTCTTAGATAATATTGTCTGCAGGAGTATGTGAGAGAGTTTGTGTACATTATCAACACTCCTGACATGTATCCAAACAAGTAATTGTCATATTCAACTCATCTGCCCCAGCTGGTGAGCACAGAAACTATTCCAAATTTCATGCTTGACCTTTCTGTAAAAGCTCATTTAATGGTCATCACAGGGGGTTTGTTTTCAATTAAATACAGTTAAAGAAAGCAGCTGTTGTGTTTGAGGACAGTTTTATACTGCTCCATCTTATTGAATACAAATGTTTTAATCTGGAGGTGGCATTGCCCTTTCTACTGCTCCCTGAGAAGGTTCAGTTGGCCTGAAAACAAATTCATCCTAATGGGACACCACTGAATTTACTGTCATGTGAAAAAGAGCAGTGACAGTTTCTCCTCTTCTCCTACTCTGTACCTGCATAAATGGAAATATTAAATTGATTTCTCTAATTAAGATTTATTATATGGCTACAAGTATTCTTAATTGTAATTACAGTGTAGTTTTGTCTTGTGCCAGTGAAGGGTGAATCTGTACATCCTGGCTGGATTTAATTAATATTTTCATACATTAATATTTTCATTGCCTCTAAGTTTTATCTCAACTCTGAGTTGCTTCTGGTTTCCAATCCTTTTTTTTTCTTTTTACAGAATTGTTTCAAAAATGTTACACTGCTTGATATTTCTAACCCCACATATTAACATTTTGCATTTAACATGACCATCAGCTGAAAAATACTCCATCTGCCCCCTCTGCTGGTGTCCCTGCCCTAAGGCTGGAAAATTCTTCCCAAAACTGCAGTGCTCAGGAGAACTCAGGGAGCTTAGAGGAGAGGACACTCTGCCTCCACAGGCACAGCCATCTATTAGGTCTACAAGATTTCAATCATCAGAAATTGAGACAGCTTAAAACACTATTGTCCTGTGAATATTCCACATTCCACCAAATTGGAATTCCTACATTCCCCATCCCTGCAAGTGTCCAAGGCCAAGCTGGACAGGCCCTGGAGCAACCTGGTCCAGTGGAAGGTGTCACTGTCTGTGGCAGTGGGGTTAAGCAAGATGGTTTTTAAGGTTTCTTCCAACCAAACCATTCCAGGATTTTATGACTCTGAATGGCCAAGCCATGCCTGGGAATTGTTGTGAGTATGCAACTGGATAGGGCCAAGCACAATGCCAATAACTTACTGGCAGAGATAATCATGTTCCTGGGAAAGGTGCATTTCCTAACAGTCCACTGAAGCCATCCACTCTCTTCAGGGATTCACTGTGGAAAATGCCATGATGAATTGTCCACGTGAGATGTGTCATGAGTGTCACAGAGCAGAGTGGGATTCCTGCTTTTCAATATCAGACTTTATCATCACTACCCGTGGGTAATTAAAGCAGAAATAAAAAAAAGAAGGGACAGAGAGTATCATTTAACTTGTAGAAGGGCATTAGCTAGAAAAGTATTGGAAATACCAATTTTGACGAAGACTTTAGGGGAACACCTCTGGTTTAAGAGCTCATTATTTCTGTTGCACCCTCTCAAAAATGCATTGTCTAATTTGGGATTCCTGACACACAGCTGAGACTCTGTGGAAGTCAAAGCTGGCAATGGAAAGATCTCTATTTATGCCAATAAAACCAAACTTATTTTTCTCATTGTTTGGGTGCCAGATACGAAATGGGGGAAAAAACTGTGTATTTTTTAGTATTTAAAATGACAGGCACCATCAGCCTCACCCCAGCAACCTGTTGAGTTAGATTTGGTCAGAGAAATGTTACATCAACCTGCCCCCAGTACTCTGAGGGGATATTTAGACACCCCAGGGACAACTGCTCCTCCCAGTGCTCCCTGCCTCCTTCTGCAGACCAGGTTCCCCTGCTGAAATCACGACACAATGCAAGTAAGATTCATATAAAGAAAATAACCTTTATTAGACAAATCAATCAAACCCTGAAAAAACAGTGTCAGGTAAACAATACTAAAGGTTTTTCCAGCAATGTAGAAACCTTTGAAACTGAGAAATTTCAGAAGTTTCATGTTCCTCTTGTTGCATTAGTAAGTTCTCTCCCTCTTGTGACATCAGCTATTGCTTGTCTTGATAGCCCAAAAACCTTGCATTAACCCAGCAATTATCTCAAAATAGTAACTTGTAAAATATTCCCTGTATAACTGTTTCACACACAATTTTGTACAAAGGCGTCAAATTGTATTTTCTTTGTTGTCTGAAAAAAGAACAAGGTTTAAAAATGTCCAGCTTATTAAAAATAAACAAGTATTTTATATACAGTACAGGAATTTCCAAACTTGTAGGAACACTGTCTCCAGGGTGGCTGTGGGGTGTGAAACCCCAGACTGCCAAGTAGAGAAAACTGCAGTTAAATAAATTACTACTCCATCTTCTTTCTCAGGCCAAATGTGGCACCTCTCTCACACCTGCAGGAGCCTGATTTACAGCCCTGCATAAATCAGGAGTAAACAGGAGCTTGGCAGCCAAGTAACTACGGTTTCCAAAAATGCTAATTTTCATTTCCTCCAAGAACAGAGGGAGGGTGTCACAGCCCTGCAGTGACCTTAGATGCTAACTCATGAATAAGCCACCTTGGAACACAGGGCTTCTTTGTCCTCCAGTTACACTGTGTTACTTCAAACAACATGCACTTAAGGTTCAGCATTATAATCAACCCATTACACTCAAAACCTGTTGGTCTCGAATGCCAGCACCATCCAAAGCTCCTCAAACAAGCCACGACAGTGGGACTGAAGTACCAGGAGAGGGGCTGAGTCAGAGGTGAATCAAGGAGCCAGTCCCTGTCACTCCAAAACCAGGGGCACAGCCAGGACAAAGCAAAATAGAGCCTGAACTAAGCCACTGGAACCTGACCCAGCAGGGAGAAACTTGCACTGGGACAGCAGCTACAGGGGGCAAGTGGCTAAAATCAGAGCCAGGAGCCTTGGTGCCTCCTGAGCTCCACCAGACAGCTCCCTCTTCCTCACTCCTGCCATCTCTGCTGGCTGCTCCAAAGCCCCCTGTCTGTCTCAGCCTCCTCACTGGCATCAGGGGAGTCTCTGCCTGGGCATCTCCCCCTTCTCTGGTGAATGCACTGAGGATTTACAGGTCGAGCTGGCAGTCGGTTAGAGCAGAGGTGGCAGAGTGGCAGAGATGACAGATGGTTATAAGAGAGATTAGCTCAGCACCAAGGCACTGGAAGAACCATCTGAAGAAACAATTCACTATAACGATGAAATTGCTTTTATTAGAACAAAAGTGTTAAGCCAAGGAAATAAATTATTGCTACGATAGACATATTTAGAACATAAGGAAGGACATTAAATCTTGAGCTTCAGGTCAATATAACCCTGAAACAGAAAGTTATACTACTTTTTTTAAATACCTCAATTTCTCTTCATGCCCTTCCAGAAACTTTATAAAATGTGCAGCTTACATAACAAATAGTAACCATCACTTGTAATAAAAATCTGTACAACTCATAGCTTTAAAAATAATACATTTTTTTCCTCCAAACTGCTATGTTACTTTTTACTTATAAATATAGGGCTAACAAGTTTTAAATGCCCAAGGTCCCATCCAACATCAAATCTATTACATTTAGTGAACAAAAGCCTTCCCAGGCAGAGGTCAGGTTTTGGGCTGTTTGAAAAAGCCTGATTATGGGCAAAAAATATCTTCATGGGTGAAGACTGTCTCCTTCCGCTGGTCAGAGGCCTGGGGTCTTCAGTGAGTTTGAAATGGCAATCAAACCTGGAACACAGCACCGTGCAATGGGTTAGACCAGCTGCACTCCCAGGACGTGGCAGGATCCCTCTGTCCTGGCCAGCACTGACTTTGCAAAACACTTGAAATCCTCTGTTTGTAAGAGGTAAATTTTGGTGGGAAAAGAATGTTTTAGTGGAAGAGCCTTGCAGGAGAAGCACAGCTCTTCCCCCAGGTGGAGATCTGCCTCTGCCTCAGGACTCACCAAAACCCATGTGCTGCTGTCCCAGCTGCCGTGGGCCAGCAAACCCACTGCTTTCTGTGGCTACTTCAAAAGCCCTGTCTGTGACCCTCCACAAGGGGTTCTGGATCTTAAATTTGAACCTTGGCTGGTTCTGTACAGCTGGTTCTGAACTCCTGCACCTGTAGATCACGAGGCAGAGGCCTGCATGGCGTCACACCCCACAGTGCCAGACCTACGAGCCATTCACCACCCTGTGCCTTGACCATTCAAGGCCTAATCCTGCCTCTCTCATGCTTGTACTCCTCAGCTTCCTGTGAAAAGGGAGGCTCGGCCCTAAGGACAGAGAGCAAAAAGCTGAGCCAGGAGCAGGCTGGTTTGAGTGGGCCCTGACATGACATTCCAAGGGCTGCCACCCATGTGCAGGAAGTCCTGCTGGGCTGCAAGTCCTGTCAGGGTTTGCTCTCCTCGGATCTGAGGGATTTCCTCAGAGGCAAGGCATCCTCCCAACATCATTAAGTACAGGAGCAACATCTGGCAGCTCCTGCAGGAGATCCTGACCATAACCTAGCAGGTTCTTCTGCCTGGTGAAGTACAGTTCCCTTTGGAGGTTCAAAGGAAACTGTGGGATAAATCCAGCTTGGGGAGAATACCATGATTTCCCCAAGGCAGTTCAGAGGGACTAAGAACAGGATTTTGGCAAACAGCCACAAGAAACAGATTAGTGGTTAGACAAGTGGGCAGCATTCAGAAGAAAGCAGCTCATCTGAACATTTAGGTGGTGCTCAGACCTCTACTACCTGAATGTGATTTCTGTTGTTTTGCTTCTGCAAGGCAGAAAGCATCAGGCCAGCTGTTCAGAGTGTAGCTCCATGGGAGCTCTTCTGTAACCAGATCAATCAGAGCCTCAGACACCAGTCAGGAATGCATGGGGAGAACTCCTCACAGAGAAGCAGACAGTGAGGTTCCCCTGACTCAGAGCTACTGACAAACCTGACCAGCACTCAGAGCTGCTGGAAAATCCCCTTCAGGGGTTACTTACAACAACTCCACTTCCTGAGGCGGGGCCGAGGGGCTCACACTATTCTTGAGGGACTTATGGTGACCTGGCCTGCTTTCTGCAGAAGAGAGAAGCCAGCATTAGTACCGGGTTAGAGGACAACAGCATCAGGACACGATACAGTGGGAAGAGAAGCAGCTAACAACTCTCAGGAACATAGGAAGAGACACACTGACATCTCAGAGTAACAGCTCCCACTCCTCCATCTCATCACTCCCCAAAAAAGGCCCAAACATCACAGAATCGAGCTTGGCAGCATCTGCAGCAGAGCTCCAGACATACCAGGAGGTAATATATGTACCCCAGCCCATGGCAACATTACAGCTCCTGTTTGTGCAGCATCCCCTCCTTATGCAGCCTCCAGCACTGCAGGTCTTTTCCATCTCCTTGGGGATCTTGGCCACTGCAGGGGTGGCTCCTGCACCAGAGGGGCTCTTGCCCACCCCAGAGGGGGCGAGTCTCTGCAAGAGGAAATGTCACTTCCCCACAGTGACCCCAAGCCCAAAAGCAGCATCTTCGGTCCCCCTGTGAGAGGCAGTGGCTTGAACCGGGGAGGCAGTTGCAGGAACAGGCAAAGTGAAGAGAGTATTTTGGCTGCTTGCACTTACTGCAGAAATGTACTGGCTGTTTGTGAACCTGGGTCTGCCCTCCATGGCAGAGCTGTGCTGTGGGCCTACGGGCATGCAGTGGGGTGACCCCATGTCTTCACAGAAGCTTTCTTGTGGGACGTTGGAGACACAGCCGCTGTCAGAGCCGCTGGAGCCAGCGGCTGACATGCAGTGCGACGACTCTGAGCTCTCTGTTGCTGGGGAAAGAGAGGAAGGTCACTCAGATAACCATGGGTCACTCTGGGCTGCATGTGAGCTGTGCCACATACACTTGATATTGTCCCTGTCTGCAAAGGCACTGGCCACACAAACCCCCAGAGAAGCCACCCTCCTGTCTGGGTCTCTTTAAAGCCATAGACAACAAATCAACACAATGAAGAAATTATAATGGTATGGGCTGGCCACGGAAGTACACACAAGAGAAGCCAAGGCGTCACTGGGCCAGGCTTGTGAGGGCAAGGGACAGAATACTTCATACCTGAAGTATGAAGAATACTTCATACCTGAAGGGCAGGGACACAAGTCCCCAAGGCCACAGCAGCACCAATACATAGCACCAACGCTGCCATGGGAATGGCTGTAGCTCGGTGGGTACTTTATAATTCCCATATCTGAGCTAATTTCCCCTAGGAAAGCTGAGACAGAGCTGGCATGGAAGGGCAGGGCCCTCGTGCCTTGGTCTGGGTAGCAGACAGGGACTGCTGTGGTCCCAGAAAGCCTGGTCTGACACAGCACAGAACAAGGTGCAGAGATGAGCCCACACATCCCAGGTACTGCAGAGCAGCAAGGCCATACGTACTCATTGAGGGCTGGCTGCTTGTCTCGTGCTCCAGCTCATCTTCCTCGATGCAAGTGCCAATGTCAAAGGGACGTCTGGGGGCCAGGACTCCTGGCAGCAGAGCCTGGTCCAGGTACATGTGGAGATTGAGGGGTCCAAGCAGGGAGGAGGAGGAGGATGGGGTGTAGGCAGTGGAGGGGCTGCCAGGAGAGAGCTGTGTCTGTGTCCTCTTGAAGGGGTTGGAATGGTCAAACACAGACACTGCAATTGATGCTCTGGTCCTGGCACCTGCCAGAAAACATACAAAAAAGCCCTGAGAACCAGTCCTGTCTCACTCACACAGAACAAGGGGGAAAGCACAGCTGGCATCTACCTCTGCCTTTCATGATGTAATCGATAGCACGGTCATTGATAGCTGCATCACTGGGTTTGATATCCAGGAACGGCTTGTTACCCACACCCATGGAGACCATCTCCTGCAGACGGATTTCTGGAGAGGAAGAGACCCACAGCCACATTGTGAGGTTGACCCAACTCAACCCTCCCCACAGGCATTATTCAGCCATAGGTTAGAACACTCCTGAGCTGGGCTGTTACTGAATTGCTGAGATTAGATTTGTTCTCCCCTTGCTCCCCCAGTGCTGTGGAGTCTCCAGGAATAAGCAATCATGCCTTGCTCCAGCCAAGTAGCTCAGTGCCATGCCACCTACTAGAGTCCTGCCAAGCGGGAAGCCTGTGAGGTACAGGAGGGACTTGGCCAGTGTAATTCAGTAGTGAGCTTCTCCAGTAGTGGCCTAGATCACAGGGAGAGCAGCAAGTCTTTCAGGGGAACAGCCCATGCTCACAGGACAGGGAACCCTGAGTGTGGATCTCCTGTTTCTTTCATGGAGTCCAGATGGGTGTCTATAGTCACACAGAGGTTGGACCAGTCGAGCTCTCTGGGGATGAGGGGCAGGGGAGGCACATGCCCGGCCAAGCCCAGCACATGCTCCTGAGGCTGCATGCTGGCACACAGCTGCTTGCTGCACAGAGCTGCCTGGTAACAGGATCCAAACCTACTCAGGACAGCACGAGCTGAACAGGGCTCCCGCACCTTTTGCGGCACAGAAGGAATTCCAGGAAGGAATCACACCTTTATTGCGGGCTGCCTGCTGCCACAGGATCTTGGCAATGTCACGGGTCCAGGCCTGCTTAGTCTCAGCTGAGCTGGCCTGGAGGATGTAGGTGTCACTGGACTTCCGCCTTCGGAACCAGATCTCAAAGCGCAGGCCGCTGTCTCCAGAGTTCTCCGTCAGACCAATGTCTGCAGTCTGTGAGGAAGAGCAAAAGTAAAGCATCAACCAGACTGCACCAGGAGCAGAAGTAGTAAGCTGCTTGAACCTTGTGCTAGAGCTCTCCCCATCATGGCAGACGTAACAGGAAGGAGCCCGAGGGTCTGGACAGGAGCAGGTATGTCCTGGACACAGCTGAGCACAGACAGCTCAGGCAATTCCCAGTGCTTCATCTGGAGTTAGCACCACTTCCCCTGCCACATATGCATTGCCTTTCACCCACACTCCCCGACCCTCAGAAAATGCTGGCCCCACATCTCACAGCACAGAGAGGGCCTCAGCATTAATGTGTGAAGTATTCCCTTCTGGCTTCACTGCATGGTTTGGAGGAGGCTTAGAAGTGGTGGGAGCAGCTCTTCTGCTGAAGGTGTTCCTGCTTCCCATTTCAAAGGTATGTGCCATGGGGAAACCAGCCATGGGTACCTCCCACGCAAGAGGGAGCTGCAGGGCTGCCCTTACCTTGAAGGAACGCTTGTAGATATACACATCAAAGCCACCGTCGATCCTCTTGGGCTTGCTGAAGAGGATCAGGTCCTCAAAGAGGAAGACGTGTCGCTGGCACTTCCTGCGGCCCAGCCAGATTGTGAACTCATCCTGCCGTACCAGCTGCCCCTGCTCCTTCAGGTTTACCTGGACACAGACGACATCCTTGTAAGATTCTGCCAGGCAGCATTAGACCCAGACTTGGAGAACAAGGTCCCACGTGGCTGTGACCCAGGTGGTGAAGAAGCGGCAGCTACCTGACATCTTAAAAGGGCTCTTGAAGAAGTCAGGCTGCATGGCATTGCTAGAGACCACATTAAGCTGAAACAACTGGCTCCGAGCTCAGGGGAGAGCTGTACCTTTCTCTTAGGTGTAACCCACAGATGACCCTCTTCTGTCACCCTGTGCAGATCTGTGACAAACCTCTGCAGTGGCACCTGCAGGCAGCAGCCACAGCTTTCTCTTGGGAAGGACACGAGTTCCATCAACTGCCAGGAGCACATCTGGGTCAGAAGGCCAGCTCCTCAGTTCTTCTTGACACAGACTGATCCCTCCTCCACCCTGAGCCCTGAGGTTTCTCCTTCTCCAGTGCTGCACTTTGCATGCCTCTTCAAGTCCCACCTATATGACCTTGCCCTACCTCTGACAACAGCATCAGTCTGAATTCCTTCTTGCCATCTGCCTGACCCTCTTTTCACCAGTTCAAGAAATGAAAGGTCCAAAGCAGCCTGCAGGATGCCATCTGCAAGGGCTGCCAGGCTGCCTCCCATCACTGGTAAGCCCCTGGGAGCATGCTTATGACAAGCAGCTCACCCAGCACAGGTAGCAGCATCCAGGCTGTCCTAGCAGATCAAGGAGACCTCCAGGCCCAACTGTTCACTAACCCCATGACTCAGCAGTCCTGCTACTCTGTACTGGCAGACAGCACTCTGATCACTGGGGGAACTTGAGGGAAGGCTCACTGTACAATCTCTAGACCCCAAGTCTAGAGAAGGGGAGTAATTGTGGCTCTGTTCCCCTGGGTAGCGGAAAACACTGAACGTACATCACAGTCACGGATGGCATCCATGGCCAGCAGGTCATTCCCATGCCGGAGCTGAAACTTCACCATCTCCTCAGCTGCACGGAGATAGCCCAGCTCCTGCTCTTGTGCCTCACTGCACTCCTTGATCAGGTCCTTCAGGAGTAAGGCATATTTGCTCATCCGCTGGATGGGTTTTAACAGGTAGGAGGCCAGGTCCATCTTATCCCCCAGCTGCACCTGCTTGAACTGAGAAATGCAGCAGAGTGAAGGCAGCAGCTTTTCCCTAAGGAGCACCCTGTGCCCCCAGGCAGGCACTGACACCTCTCCTGACTGGGGTACTCAGGGAAAACGAGCACTCTTGGGGAGTATTTCTTGCGGAAATGCAATGCCACAGGACCAATGCTGCTGTGTGCTGGTTTCCTTTCCCAAGTCCTCACTGCACCTCTGCCCTGTTTCATACAGGTGTGCAGAGAGGCATACTAGGGGAGCAGAGGCAGTGCTGAGCCTGCCTCAGGCAGGAAAGTTGGCTTTGTTTATACAGATCAGTGACCAAACACCCTGAGCAATCCTGATGCAGGCAATGGAACTTACCTTGAAGAAGGTATTCCCATGGCTAGCCAGCAGCGAGTCTGACTTCGGCTTGTTCTTGCTATACAGTGCATACATTCCAAACTGGTCTTTCTGCAGAAGAGATCCATCCTCATGTGAGACCCACACACCCAGAACACAGTGACAGCCACGCCCCTAGTAGGCTACTCTAGCACTTCTGCCTCTCCCAGGCTGCACCAGATCCTCCTATGATATCAGGAGTAACTTTGCTTCAGGCTCATTAAGAGCCAGGAAATGTTCTTGTCTTCCTACTCCTAGAGTAGCCAGGACTTTTTGATCCCTTGTCCTGTTACCCCTAGCTCCTTCTATGCCCCTACAGTCACCTGGTACCGTTCAATACTTGGTAGCAGCAAACATGCATGGGGCAGTTGACCTTAAGACCTGTGCCTCTGCACTTCTGCCACTAACCCTTTTCACCCAGAGTTGGTCTGCACCTCTCTGCTTACTGAAGTCATTCCCCACTGACACCACAGACAGGTAACGGATGCCCCTGCAGAAGCAGATGGGCTTTAAGCAGCAGACAATTTGTTTCCCTGGCAGGGTCTCTTGGTAGCAAAGTGCAACAGGAAAGGCACAGAGGCCAAGCTCATGTCTGGAGGAGCCCGACCCCAGGGACAAGGTGCTGATGCCTTACGTGTCGCAGGAAGCAGTGGCTGACCCTCAGAGGGTGGTTGCAGCAGCTCTCAAGCTCTCGCAGGAAGTATTGGCTGTGGAAGTCATAGAGTTTCTCCAGGTTCCCAAAAATGACGCTGCGCTTCCCACGCAGGTCCTGGGGGAGGTCGAGGCGCTCCATCTCAGGGAAGTAGCTGTCAATGATGTAGCAAAGTGACCGCACATATTCCCGCTCCGTGGTTACCATCTCATCGATGATGTGCCGCAGTTTGCTGCAACAGGAAACACTCAGCCTTGAAGAGACCCAGGCTGCAGCAGGGCTGCAGCAGCCAGAGTGCCTGAAAAGCACTGGACTATCCCTACGGAAGCTGTGTCAGGGGAGGTTTAGGCTGGATATTAGGAAAAGGTTCTTCACCAAGAGAGTGGGTGGTTAGGCACTGCAATAGAGACCAAGCACCAAGCCTGTCAGAGCTCAAGAGGCATTTGGGCAAGGCTCTCAGGCACAGGGTGTGTTTCTTGGGCTAGTCCAATGCAGAGGCCTGAGCTGAATCAATTATCCTTTTGGGTCTCACTTCCAGCTCGGGATATTCTGTAATTCTAAGGATTCAGGAAGAGCGAGCCCAAGGCTGGCTGTGATCCTGACCCAAGTTCAGCAGGACGCACACCTCTGGGCCCACCCAGCCCCTGCTCTGGACATAATAGGCTGCTCTGCAGATAGCTGTGCTCCTAAAACAACAGTGACAGCAGAAGTCATAGTAACTTCTGTGAGGAGTCAGCCCAATGACTGGAGACTGAGGGAGGCAATGTTAACCTTGGGAGAACAGTAACTCTGGACCTAGGTGCTGTTAGGCTTGTCCTAGTAAAAGCGAGAGAGAAAAACTGAAGTGTCCTAACACTTCATCAGCGAACAGCAGTTCCTAGCATGGGTTGCTCTCACACATTTCAAAGGATGCCTCTTAGGTACTTGAGGTTTCCACTGCGAGGCAGTGTAGCACAAAACATAACTACTCCAATGTGTCCCTGCCTCCCCCGCCTCTCATCTTCCCCTCAATTCAACTCCTCTGGCTGTAGAGAAGCGGGACTGCCTTAGCACCCACGGACATGGGAGCCCTGCTGCACCACTCCCCTGGAAGCAAAGTGGTCAGCCTGCTCTCTGCTGGTGCACGTCCCTTGCCATGAACTTTTCTGGATATCCCTAGGATATCAGAGCCCCTGAAGATTTCACTGTCTCCAGCCATTTCACTCCAAAATAGTAATGGCAGTCTCCCAGCAACCAACACTCTTTTCTTATATCTGACATTAATTTTTTTACTTTTATTTTAATCTTTTCCAGTGAGAGCAATGGAAGACCTTCCTGGAGACCCCTGGTCAAGAAGAGTTCATATCCCTGGGCTCTCCAAAGCCTAGGCACACACTGTAGTATGACAACAAAGTTAAGTTGAGATTCTCAAAGGCAGAGAAGGAAAAGAGTATTAAAGGCAGCTGTTGGAAACCCAGAGATTTCAGCCCCAAAGAAAAAACACCCTCTTACCTGTGAAGCTGCTGTCCACAAGGTACTGCAAGTGCCTCCCTACCAGTCTGGGTACAGCATTCCCCAAAATTGTGGGGGACGATGCCCTGTGCTTCTGCTCTCCCACTGCACCTGTACCCCTGCTTTTTCTGAATATTACTGAATACTGTTTCTGCAAACCCTCTCTTCCAATGCCAGCAATGTTCAGAAGCTCCCTCTCCTGTCTGGGAACTGAACTTTCCCCTCTTAGAGGAAACACACTGTGAGGGAAAAGCCACAGATACCATTTCTCTGTCTCCCCACCAAGGAAGGTGCCAGATTATGTAAGAACATCCCTGTGGGCTTGCTCAGCACCACACACACATATGCAGGGAAGTTGAAGCTGCATCTCCATCTATCTGCCCTGTAACCAATGCTAAAGTAACAAGCACTACAGAGCTCCTCTAATCTCTGCTGGCTGCCTTTTCACCACCCTGAGAAATGGAGCACCAAATGTCACAGCCACTTACCTGCCCCAGCTCTTGGCTTCCAACCCAGAGAGGCAGCCCCTCTGTCCCTCCAGCAGGCAGTCTGCAGCCCAGTTGCTCACAGATGGCTGCCGCAGTGCGAACGTCCTGTCCACCAGCTCAGTGCTGCTCACCTCTAGCCCCTTTATGTGGACGCCAGTGTTGCCGGTGTATCTGGCTGGCTCGCTCCTCTGGCAGCTTGACCACAGGCTCTCACCACAAGGCAGGTCAAAGCTCTGGGCCTTCCGGAGCACCCTCCTGGGAGGCAGATTCCCAGGGACTGGAGTAGGTACAGAAGGCTGCTTTACCTCTGGGGCTTCTGATATGCTTTCCAGGTTTGGCTTTTCCTCAGGCAGTGTTGGAGACTTACAGGCCCTGCTGGCAAAAAAAACTCTGCTTGACTGAGGACCAGGGCTGAGAGCAGCGTGGCAGGCAAATTCTTCTCCAGCACTGACATTGCCAGGGCAGCTCAGGGAGGGCGAGAGAGCTTTCTCTTTAGTCCACTCCGGAGAGCTGTTGGTTCTGTTGTAGCCATGGGATATGCTGTGAGTCCTGTCCCAGTGGGACCTGGAGGTGGCCCCCTCCGAGTGCCTCTGATGGGACAGACTGCCAACCTCACTGCCAGCCTGAGGCTGCTCCCCAACAGTGGGGCTGCAGTCTGACAGCAGAGAATTCCTTGTTCTCATGGCTGCGTCGCGTTTCTTTTCAAAAACCAGCTTGGTCTCCTGGCATTTAGACCATGCAAATTTCCAATGCTTGAGCCCTTCATCACTCTTCAGCTCACAGGCCAGCTCCTTCATCTCCTGGAACCGGGCAGGGCTGATGCCTGGGTGCTGCCCCTGGTAACTCTCCAGGCGCTTGATCACATCTGCACAGTGCTCGGCAGAGCTGCAGTCTTCCATGCTGATAGAGGCAAGGTGTCGCATCCCTTCCACGGCCCACTTGTATGCCTGCAGAGCAAGAACAAAAAGCAACAGCCAGTCAGAGGGATTCAGTGACGAATAACCCTAATTTGGTGCCTGAAGACAAGAGAAAGGATCAGTGTGTGGCCACCACAGCTCCTCAAGTGTGGGGAGTGGGGGGGGCTGCTATTGTCAATGGGGCTTAACAATTCAGCAAAACAAACAGCCCCTTATGCAAAAGGCTTCAGCTGTGCTGGCTGCTCTGCTACAGCCCCACCTCCCCGCCAGGTCCCTAGGAGCTGGCACCCACACTGCTGGGCACGTTTGTCCTCTCTGGGCAACGGGGCCCAGGGAAAGCTGCTGCTAAGACTGTAGGAATTCACACCTCAGTGTGGCCCTGCTCAGTATAAAACCTGGAACTCTCCCTCCTCCTTTGCCCAGTCGCTCTCACCGCTGTCATGCAGGACGAGGTCAGGGGGGCACCAGGAAACTGCAGGCAATGGAACTGCTGCTCCCTACACTGTTTTTCCGGAGCTGACAGCACACAGAAGCCTGGAGCTTCACCAGAGCCAGGCTCTGTAGATCACCCCAAATGCTCTGATCCATCCTTGCAGCAAGGAGGAATCTGAGACCGTGCAGCTTGTGTGTTTTCTGGGCCTGCTGGCAGCTTGTGTGGTGTGCTGTGCCCTGCCTGCCTGGCTTTGCTTGCCACTGCACTACATGCTTGTGCTGGTTAGTCAAATACTGAGCTCAGCATTTTATTTCTAATACTCCAGGAATGCTGGAAGCAGCTTCATGGGGCTTAACTCTAGCAGTGGTGCATATGCTGGCCTTGCTAAAACAGTTCTGCCGCATCAGTCAACCAAGAGAAGTGGGACAAAATGAGGTCCAATGGGACAAATACAAGGGAAGAGTAAGTGCCTTATCACCATGGCAGGAATGGGGTTCAGCACCAAGACCTGTCTGTCAACAATCAAAAGCACTAGAAAGGCTTTTGATTGAAAATCTGACTTAGGTTCATAAGCCACCATTTTCTCTGTAAAGCAGAGATGGTAAGATTTAATGATAGAGTAAATAAGATGTGACCAACTGCCACAGGCCTGGCCAGGGAACTTTATTGCTTATCAGTGAGCACACAAGGTTCTTTCTTGAAATCAGATGCATGAGGTGGGGAAAACACCCAGGACATGGCTGCCTGGCGTCCTCCTTCAACTGCCTGATATCAGTGGATGTGCATAAACACCACCAGCTGTCCTGAAGTGAGCCAGACCATCTCTAGCACTTGACCTGTCAGGCCCTGTGCACCTGCAGAGAAACAACACTTATGCTTAGTGCCAGGAACAAAGTGACCAGCTTTTCCATTTAGCTTTTCCTGAGTGGCTTTACTGTGACAACCTTCACTCAAAGAGCTTAAATCACTTACTTTTATGCAGCTTTAGACACCAAGAAAATCCACCCAAGCTTTTTGCAAGCAGACACTGCATCCCCATCAGGGACATAGTGGTAAGAGATCAGGTGCCAGGCTCACTCTCTGTTGGTGACAGATACAGGCAGGGCAGAAGGTACTTCATTCACATTATGTTCAGTCCCTGAATGGGGATGGCTATGAGAGCCAAGCGCTGCTGTTTGTAGGAGAGCTGAATGCCAGCACAGCCTGCAGCCTGAGCAGAGTCACTCTAGGGACAGATTCCACAGGAGCTCCCACAGCCATCCACATTCTCTTTTGAGCTGCAGCTGCATGGTGTGCGTGCAGCCAACCCCATTACTCATGCGGAGCAAGGAGCTGCTTCAGAAACACCAGCAGCTGCTCAGGGAAAATGCTTCTCAGCCCCACACAACTGCAGCACTAGACAATCAAAAGAGCAGCAGCCCCCTCTCTTCCCACTGCCCTGCCTAGAGTAGCACCAGGCCCCTGACCTGCCTCTCTCTTGATCCAGGCTTTATGCTCTAGACTTGCCCACTGCTGGGGGCCAGAAGGGGTGTGCAGAGGCAGAGGACATGTCAGACTCTGATGAGAATCTGCATTTATGTGCGATGCAGAGGTTCTTCTATTCCCTGGAGATGGAAGCATTTCAAGGCGAGGTGAATCACTGAGTGCAGCGGAGCCCAGCATATCTGCACAGCAGTGACAGATGGCCTATTCTGCTGTGGGGTTTTGAGCTGCCCCCTCCAGTAGTATGCAAACCAACACTAGCCCCTTCCAGCTCTGCCTGGAGCAAGGGCTAGCCATCCGTCTGGGCTAGGAAAGGGCACATCCCACCTCTCTCTGGCTGTCGAGGTCAATGAGTGATCCTTACTGAAGGCTGCATGCTGGCTGTCTTTTGCTCAGTGATGGGAAAAGCTGAGCTCAAAAGGTACACGGGGCTGTCAAAGAGGGTGCTGAGAGCAATGTGCATGAGAGAGACAGCCAGCAGGCCTGCCTGGACTTCACAGTAACAAGTCAGGAAGGCAGCTGCCCCATGAAGGCCTTATCTGAGGCTGGAGTACTCTCTTCCATGCACAGATGGCAGAGAAAGAGAAAAAAAGACTTCTTTTATTTATTGGAAACTCTGCAGATCCGCATGCGATTAGTGTGAGGAAGAATCAGGACTGCACACCACACAGGGAGACAGCCCCACCACCTCTCATCTTCTTATGGTCTCTGTCTCTTCTTGGCAAGGACTCCAGGGCTGAGCAGAAATTACTCTCAATCTCGATGGAATTTCCTTCCATCTCCAGTGCCTGTTGCAGGCCAGCAAATAGCTCAGCTTTGTTTCCTGCACAATGGACCAGCCCTCCTCACCCTGCAGCTTGCTTGGTAACATGCTAAGTGACCACCAAGGGTTTCTCCAGTCACACCATCCACTTCAACTGCCTCTTTTTGCACATAAATGGCAGTCCTCTCCAAGGACCAAGTGTGCCCCCATCCTCATGTAGGCAGGGGTATTGCTGTCATTTGTCACTCCCAGTAAGACTGCAAACAGCACTCAGCCAAGCCAGGATATGGCCTTCTGGACGAGGGGCTTTTGGGGAGCAGGCAGCCCTACAGCTTCCCTGCAGAGCTGAAAGAGCTGTGTAGATAGGAGGCACCTGTGTGCAGGGAAGCTGAAATCTTTCCAGCCATGTCTGGAACCAGGCAGGAAGGAGCCTGTACCTCAGCTTTTGATCTTTACAGGCAAGTTGTTACCGAACCTCTCAATTACAGGATTAAAGACAAACCTGCTTCCTGGATACGCAGGACTGACCTATCCTGCAACAGGAATCAGCAACAGGTTGGTCCTGCCAGGCTGCCTGGGAGAGGTTTGGGCTTTCAGGGACCTGCCATGCTGTAAGGGAAAGCCAGGGAGTTCACCAGAGTGTCGTGCAACCCTCAACCCCATCATCCTCTGTTGGTCCCTGATCATTTCATCATGGATGAGGCTTGCAGCACATCGAGGACAGGAGCTCCTGGAGTCTGTCGGGTTTTGCACCACCCAAGTACCATCTACAAACACAGTCCCAGAGAAGTTGCTCAGCCCGGGCTCAGGGCACACTGCCAGCACTGAAAGCCTTCCAGGGGTCCTGGATCCTCACCTGAACCACCAATCAGAAATTACACCTCCCCAACCCAAACTTATCACAAACCTATCAGATTCCTTGCATACTCAAGGTTCAGTGACCTTTAAGACACCTTCTAGGTAGTCAAAACAGGCGGCAGACACAGTGCATTTCAGACGTATGCCAGAAGGGGCAATTTCAGGGGGCCTGCCTTTGTCCAAACCTCTTTCATCTCTTCCTGTGGGGCAATGATGACTGTAACTGTATTTTTTCTTGACAAATAGGAAACTGAGTGTCTGAATAGGCAGAGGTAGACAGATCAACTTTCTGCAGAAGTAAAATGCACCTGGATGGGTGACTAACTGCTGTGACAAGGTTTCCTTTGGTATCTCAAGTGACTGCACAGTGCAACTCAGGGGTGGTGAAGACTGTTGCTCCTGGTGGGAGCAACAATACAGGCAGGGATAGAATAATGCTTGTGGGTATGATGACTGAAGCACAGTGACAGGGACTCACCAGAACACCATTCCAAAGTAAACGCACCCCTCTTGCAAGAAAATGCTACTGTCATTACAGATGCTCATTTGGGATTACTCCCTCTAAAGTCCAAGATGGTTTTAGGTTGCTTTAAGAAGTGACTCCTGCTCACAGCACTGGTACATCCCTTGTCACAGGATGCTGCATGCACACTGTTAGCAGGGACCTGTGGCTTATATGCTGACAGTTCAGAAGGACCAAGGACTAAAAAGCTATTTTACATCAAAATGTATCGAAAGCAAAATTACCCAGAATAAAACCTTACCACGAGAACTGTCAGCTGGCAAATGGTTACAAGCCTGCTTCTCTGCTAACTCAGAGACCAAGTAGTTACAGCAGAAAGTGGTTGGCTCACCACTCACTTGGATCTGCTTTAGGCTTTCCTCAGGCTCCCGTCTATCAATACCAATAGCACCCATGAATAAAAGAGCAGGGAAGGAGCAAGACTTCAGGACCTGTAGATGTTCCCCATACAAGTCTATTTGTTGGTTAAAAACAGACTTCATCCTACCGTCCCATCTGTCTAAAGGGAGTCCGTACCCTGGCTGTGCCCAGCTCTGTGCTGTATATTATCAGCCCCTACAGCCAGACTGAGGCAAGGCCACTGCTTCAGTGCATCATCTCAGCTCTGGTTATTCACAAGCAAATGCTGCTACTAGCCTAAATACCAGATTGGGGGCCCCTGGTAACCGGAGAGAAGGCAAAGGAGGAAGAGCACTTCACACAAGAGCTACTGAAGTGTGCAGAGAACACCCTGACTGGACATAACCCAGATACCCTTTCACAGTGCAAAAAACAGGGAGAGAAAACCATCCCAACTGACTCCAAATTCAAGCAAAATACCAAGTAAACCACTGCCCAACATACAAGAGCTATGGAGGAAACACTGACCCCTCCTAGACATTGTGATGCTTCTTCCTCATCTCTACGAGTCAAAGCCCCTGCTCACTTCTACCAAGATCTGTGGCTCCATGAGCAGGCAGCTACACTTGGACACAAGACACCATATAATTTCAGAGCACAAGAATTTCAGCAAAGCCACCAAGTTAGAAGTAATCCCTCTCTGTGCAGAGGTTTGCTGTTACTCTCTTCCCCCTCTGTAGCTCTCAACTTTTCCAAATTGCATTTGCAGCCCTGCCTGCAATTCATTAGCAGCAGAAACCAAACTAATCAAAACTGTGTCCTACATGGGATGTAGCTGGTAAAAGCTTGGCTTTAAAGACTAAGAAAAGGACTCATGCTCTTAAAGTGAAGAGCTAAACCATTTCTAAGTTGCTATATAGCTCACAGAGCCTCCCCTCCTCCAAGGGAGAACAGACCACTAAAATCACCAGTTTGCCTAAAACTAGCTGCTAAGGAAAATAAACTTTAAATCCTGTATTTGCATTTCTGCCAGTTACCAAGTGCCAGCTGCTGTACAAACACTGTGGGAGGGCGAAGGATGAGAGATGAGCACAAAATACAAACCCCTTGGCTTTAAGCATAAGAAAGAACAAGCAAATACCCACAGCTGGGCAGGAAAGAAGAACAAGGAGTCAGGGAAGCAGCACCTGTCAGGGTTGGTCTGGGCATGCCACAGTCCATGTACCATCAAAGGCTGCTCATTAGAGCAACGTGCTTGGATATCCTTCTGCAGTAGCACTCGAGCAGAGCTCAAAAATCCCTTCATTTGCCCTCTGGGCAGCCAGGCATGACAAGCTCAGGAGAGCCTAATTACAGGAGAATATAATTGGCTAAACTAGGATTGCACATGATTTCTGCTCTCTTGACGACAGCACGAGGACCCAAAGGGCAAATGTGGCTCATTGTGCTGGAGCTGTCGCGTAGGACGCGTGCTTGCCCTTCTTTTCTCTAACTGCTGCCACTGCCAGGCAGCACCCAGGGGTGTCCATTAGAAACAGAGTGACTCACCTGATGAATCACAAGAGCAGCTACAATAACCCCTGCTTCAGAGCAACTCTGAGATTCCACAAGAGCAGCCTGTGCCAGTTCTAGCATATATCTATGCACAGACACACACGTACGTATATATAACATGCATGTGTATATTTACATGTGTATGTATATATAAAATTACTCCCTAGGTAGCTGGGGCAGCAAGTGGCAGATTTGCCCTCCTCAAAGCTCCACAGTGTCTCTTGACTGCAGCTTTGGGTAGATTCTGCACTGATTATTCTCCCCCCTATTTTTCTGTCTCACCACAGGGATTTTATCAACATTTAAAAGCTCCCAGGTCCAGAGAACCAGTGGCCAAGTTTGCCCCCAGTAAAATCAGAAACTTCAATGTTTGCCTTCGCTGCAAACCAGCCTCTTCACATTTGAGGCACTGCCCATTTTTTCAGCAGCTTTGTGCACCCATGAGCCAAGAGCCTCATTTTACCAACCAGGCTCAAGATCAAGCAACAACAAGATGTATGAGTCACCAAAGCTGGAACTGGCAACTTGCACAACAGCAACAAATTACCCCATTTGGAGACTAATGTCACCTCTGGAGGTTTTTTGCATGCTTTGCTTTTACATCTGTCCCGACAGTCCCATCATCACACTGTAATAGCACCCCACAGGCGAGTGTGGACAGACTGGACTGTGGTGGATGTCTCCCTTCTGTCCTGTACTGGCTCCCTTTTAATGACCACTCCGTGGTCAGTGCTCCATGCTGGGGATTGCAAAACCTCCAGTATGCCCTTGGGCCTGCATGGGGAAACATGGATGCTTTCTCTGTAGTCTTCAATTCACATCCTTTCCCTTTTAACAAGCTGAGCCAAACTCTGCTTAACTACTACATGATGTGTCGGGATCTCTCTGCACTGCACTGTGGGTGTTTGTGCCCTGGGAGATGTGGAGCTGAAACTGGATCCAGACACCCAGCACATTTGCTGGGTCTCCCTTCTCCGAGGGAACTGACAATGCTGGAAACAGCTCCCTGGTTTAAGAGCACACCAAGATGTACTTGGAAGGTGCAAGGCCCTGCAGAGCAGCCACAGGAGCCTCGTCAGAGGCAGTGTGTGCTTGGGAGAACCCTGTCCATATGTCCAGGGATTTGATATGCAGATTGAGCCATTGTGAGTTTCAGTCCCATCTGTACACTGAGGGGAGCTCCATGACCAGACTGCTTGAACCGATCTATTTAACTCCCATGACTAAAGGGAATTCCAGTCTACAGGAGAATCCAAGCATCCAGATGGATGCCAGCACACAAACATTCAGAAAATCTGTCACCCTGTGCAGCTTCTATCCCAAGATCAGAGGGGAAAAAAAGCACCCACACCCAACACTGCACACATGCACAAGGCTGGAGTCAGGTGAAGGGAGATCTCCACTGGCAGCAAATCTCACACCTCAAGCACAACACATTTGCCTTGCACCTCAGCTGCAATGCGAGCTGGGAAAACCCTAAACCTGCTGGGAGAAAATGCTGTTTCCCTGCCATGACTGATTGGCTCCTAGTGCCGTGATCCTGCAAGGGGATTTGAACACACCTGATGAGGCCTCAAGTCTTTCAGACTACTGTCAATTTTATGCTCATGGGAGACAAGGACACCAAGGAATTTTTACACAGAGGTGCTCTGGCAATCAAGTTTGAAGGCAGCTTCAGTATGTCAAGCATTGTCCCCTGCAATACATCCAGTGACAGAACATGCTGGCACTCCTTTGATCAGGGAAGGCACATGCGGGGCAAATACCCTACATCCCAACAGATGCTACAACACTGGCTGGCTCACTCAGCCTCTTCTTCCTGCTGGGTCCTCCACCAAAGGGGACAATTTGGTCAGCACAGTAGGAGGGAGAAGAACCCCAGACAGATCAAGGTCTTGCCCCACTGCACATGTCACAAACACATCACAGACCTCATACTAAAGCAGTGCCTGAGGTGCTGGGACAGGTGTTCAAAAGCAACTTAATCCAAGAACCTCTCACTTTCAACTACAAATTGTGCTTGGATTTAGCACATGATAAAAACCTAATTAATTCACTGCTGCTGCCCTGTAACACTAAGGGACAAATGAGTCTCACGCCTATGTTGTGCAACCAGAAAAGAGCACTGAGTGCTGGTGCTAACTATTATTTAGCTTTTACCTCCTGCCACAGAGCTTGCCAGGGCTACAGGCACTGCTGTGCTGCCCATTTGACAATACTGTTATTGGTGAAACACAGGAGAAAATAACCCAGGCATCAGTAGAGCTAGCAGTGATTTACTGGAGAATTCATAAGAGAGAACAGTTTCCAAATCACTAATTTTCCAAGACAGAAAAATCTGAGCTGTTGCAGATCAGATTTAAGTGTTCAGGACTTCTTGTTTGTGCAAGAGGGCTATCTCCAAGGCAAAGCAGAAACCTTCTAATGCATAAATACTCTTTGATAGGAAAGTAAACACTAGATGCTTTTTAACCTTGCAAGAAGATTTCTCCAGCAAAAATCTGGCAGGAAGGAGAAGGGAGAGATTTCACGCATTAACCTTGCATGAACTCTGCCAGAGGATCAATTTTCCAACCTTGAGGCTCATTCCCCCAGCTGCTTCAGGCTCTGCATGAAAAAGGACACCCCTGAAATAGGAGAACAAATCAGACTAGATGTCTGTCTAGGGGCACGACTTTACAGGCATAACTGAGAAAGGAGAGAGAGAGAGAGAGAGAGATGAGACAGCTGCTGTCAGACAATGCTGAAGCCAGACAACAGTGGCTTCCCCTAAAACAGCACAGTAAATATTCCTCTCCTGTGCCTCTTGGATCTTTCATCATCCTGAGAACTTGCACCAGTAACCAGATGAAAACTGTTATTTGGGAATGTTGTGCAGGCCATCCCCAGAACAGCAAAGGCAATCTCTGCACAGAGGTAGAGAGAGAATAGTGCATGTTAAGTTCCAGGGACTTTATTACAAACCGCAGTAAAATCTCATTTGCTCCAACGTGCTGGGGGGCAAAACCATGTTTTGACCTGCACAGAACTGCTGGCAGCATCATGGCACAGCGACCTATGTCTCTGTTTTTAGCAAATACACTACAGTAAGGACGCATCAAATGCCTCTTTTTCTACTTTCATGCTAAGTTCTCTCTAACTCTCTGCTCTAACTGCTCTCTCTAGCTCTAAATGTGCTCTGCACTTCTCCAAGCACATTCCCAGAGCAGGGAATCATAGCATCCTTTCAGCAAAATTACTTCTCAAAATGTGCCAAACAGCCTGCTATAGAAAAATCACTTCTAGGTTGCAGCCACCAGGATCCTTTCCAGCTTCCCACAGATAAGCATTCACAACCCTCCATTTCTTATCAAAAGCTTAGAAAAAAGAAACATCAACAATTTATCACCTGGAACAGACTTTCTTTCCCTCAAAACTATCATATGTGAAATAATATCTGGTACATAACCAGAAACAAAACACAGTAGAAAACAAGGTATCAGCAAATCTCTGTTCTGAACCTTTGGGTAGAAGTCAGAGATAACAACATTTGTAGAAGGCAGCTTATTTATCATACTCTGGATTTCAGCTGTAAAATCTAAGATCAGATCCATCTCTAGAAGCTGAGAGCACTGCACCAACAAGTCTCAGTCACCCGGGGAGCAGCAACCCAGCAAACCTTGGAGCAGTCCAGGAGAGCAGACCCCTCCTGTGCTGCCCACAATATTTGACAGAAGTCCGGAGGCTGAGAGGTACCACCTGCCCTGCACATACATCCAGTCAGGCTGCAGCACACAGCCCCCGCAGCAACTTCTAGCTGGAGGTAAATTACGTCCATTGAAATGATCACGCAGTAACTTCTAATAAAGAGAGAGAGGGACAGGCACTGCTCTGCTACAGACAGCGCAACCCCGGGATTCAGAGTGACCACGCAAAGATGCCCACAGCCCACAGGGTTCTGTCTGAGCGCACAAAAGCTGCACACAAAGCACTCTGATTCATACTGGATGCACACAGACACGCACAAGCAATTGAATGAAAAGCCTTCTCTACATTGTTTCCAAACAATATCAATACAGCTCACACGTCAGCTGGGGTGCTACATACTTGGTACTTACAAGAAGAGGGTTTGCTGTGTCCGTCTGCTGCCGGAGCCGGGATGGGGCGAATGCAACTCGGAGTGAAAGGTGCATGGAGATGTGCAGAGAGGCAAGAGCGATTGGAAGAAGGGCCCCAGCCCCTCTTTGGGCCCCAGAGCAGCAACACTTGCTCACGGGATGGAGCGCAAAAAGGCTGGCATTCCTACAGCAGCAAGGACAATGGGGAGGGATGAGGAGGCACTGCCATAATCAAATGCAGGCCAGCTGGCCCTCCCCCAGGAAGGGCAGGCACCTCCTTCACTTGCCAAAGGCTTTGTTTTCTAAGCCACAAAGAACAAAGTGGCTGAGGAGGAGAGCAGAGGAGAACCCGCTATGGGGGCAGATCCACCCGTGAGCACAGGTAACCCATTCCTGGAGATGAAAACACAGATGGAGAGGGATTGGGCAATATTCTGCCCACTTCAAGCACAGTACAAAAGCAGAAGCTCCTTGTGTGCAGCAAAGGCAGACGACTGAGGAACAAGAATCAGCAGAGGCTGATGGTTAGGGGTCCTCTGAGGGAAAAGACCCAGAGGCAGCAGAGAACACCACTGAAGCAATGGCTTGTGGAACAGAGTCTCAAGAAATCCCACTATGGGATACCCTACAATTTCTCAACCCACCTTGCTTCACCAATCCTGAGCAGTGGGAACTGAATCAGAACAGCTTCCCTCAGAAAGCAAACATAAGGCAAGGGCTCAAGCTGCAAGGGACTCAGCAAGCTATGGCAGGGCAATGACCATGCTTTCCCTGAGCACCAACAAAGCAACACCTTGCACAACATCCTGACAAGCAGGAAAAAGCCCCTTGAGCTGCCTCAGGCCCTCCTGTAATGACACATGTAGTTCAGCTCTGGGCACCACATCACCGCACAGCCACAGGGTATGCAGATGCTGAGCTGGTGCAATGGGCTGCAGCCTGTTCTGGCTAGGTCAGTGCTTTCTTCCAGAGTGACTTTTGCCAGCAAGGATCAGGCACCTTCGCTGCTGACCCTCATCAGCAGGACTGGCTGTCATCCCAGGCCTGGTAGAGACCGTATTGCGTGCTCTGGCTCACTGGAGATGCTACTGCAAGTAAGGTGCCCAGTCCTGACAAGGTACATGGCTCTTACATGGGCCATTTCAAACCTGTGGTCCAGTAACCTGCACTTCACTTACGGTAAAGTCAAGAACGTGGGAGGTAAGAGTGTTCAGGCAAAGAATTCACCCAGAAAAAGCTTGAGGAAGGAACAAATACTAAGACTTATGAGATACGCAAGGAGAGGAAGACTTGCTGTGGCTGCTCCTGGCCTTGATGCTGTGTTATTGTGAAGCTAGGATAGAGAACAGGAATAAAGGATATTGGTGACTGTCCTTGGAGGCACCCCAGAACAAAACAGCCATCAATGCTTTAGGTACATCATACACACCCTTGCTTGTTCAGCTTCTCAGTTCTTCCCCAAAGCACTGTGTGGGTGCCAGATCCCAGTGCAGTCTTGGAACTGAGTAAACAAGGGACAGTGGCCAGACCAGGCCTGAAGCCACAGGGAGATGGCAGGTCCCCGAATAAGCCCACACTGAGTTTGTGGTACTGACAATCCTCCAGCCCACAGTCAGAGGTGGAGAAGGCAGCTTCCTTCACTGCTCCTCCTGCCTCAGCCCAACCATCATCCACCCCCTGTCAGGAACCAAGGGCTCCTGCCACAAAGGAAGCAGGGACAAATGGAAACATCCAGCTTGGCACCAGTCATGGCTTTGGGGAGGGAACCCTGCCAGCCCATGTGAAAGCTCCATGTGGTCTGGCCCAGCTCAGCCTGCCTCACTGCAGGGAGCTCTGACAGGCCTGCAAGATCTGCCAAGCAATGAAAAAGCACAGTACAGCATCTTGATGGGCCATATGGGGTTATGCTGTCCTGTCCCACAGCCTGTCCAGCAGCCACAGGCAGCACCCCACAAAACACTTGCCCACCACATGCAGAAGGGCCAGCACAGCAGAGCCTCCTGTTCCTAGTAAGGCAGAGAGGTATGTGAGGGATGAACACCATGATCCCCATGGTGAGTGCTCCATTCCATTGGCGCATGCTGAGATGTCTGGAGATCTGAGCTCGCCAGCTCATTACCATAGTGTACATTGCTTACGTATCCTTGGGCTTCTTCCCCAAATCCTGGGGTTTGGCACACTGCAGGCTCTTTACGAGAAAGAAAACCAAGGACATTGCTTATTGTAGACTCCTGCTGTTGATACCCCCTCAGATATTAGGGAAGAGAGAACGGAGTTAGGCAGGCACCGACAAGATCACTGCAGGAAGGTCAAAGGGAGCTCAGTATCAGAAGAGAGTGCAATCAGTTTAGATAAAATCTTCTGCTTACCCCCCATCTCCCAGACCACACCACTGACTTTGCTTTGGGAAGGCACAAAGAATTCTGGAGATCAAGACCAAACTTACAGGCACTGAAAGAACTTTCATGCTGTGCAGCAATTTCTGCACTGGTACTACAGCTGCAGGATGTATCCCCCTACACTCCTGGTTTCGGTTGGCCACTGGTTCACAATACACACATGGTATATTTACACCACCTGCATTGTTTATAGTTCCACTGAAACCAGTGAGATCGAAATCTTCCTCTTTCCCTGAGCCAGCTGCCTCTCCTCCACACCAAAGCAGTGTGCAAACACACCATGCCACTATAATTTTGTTTTCACTGCCGAGCAGTGCAGCATGAAAGACACAACCAAGATAGCTGCTGCTGCTGCTGCCAAGGAGTACATTCTGGAGTTTTCCTCACCAAAAAGAAGCTGCCATGCCCTCAGAAAATAAACTGGTCCCTGTTGGGGTCTTTGTAGCCTTTTTTGTCCCTAGAATGATCCATGCTCTGAAAAGACTTTGAAGCTGTGGAGGAACACACTGCTGTTGAGTCATGTCCAACTACCCTGGCAGCCCAAGAGCTACTACCACGATGTAGCTTCCATGCCTGAACACAGCATGGAGCAGCTTGGAGAAGAGAAGGTTTTGGGGAGATCTTAGACCACCTTGCAGAACCTGAAGGGACTCTAAGAGAGCTGGAGAGGAACTCTGGACAAGGGCATGGAGTGACAGGACTAGGGGGAATGGCTTCAAACTGACAGACGGCAGGATTACGTTGGATATTAGGAAGAAATTCTTCCCTGTGAGGGTGGTGAGGCCCTGGCACAGGTTGTCCAGAGAAGCTGTGGCTGTCCCATCCCTGGAAGTGCTCAAGACCAGGCTGGACAGGGCTTGTAGCAACCTGGTCTAGTGGGTGGCATCCCTGCCTGTGTAAGGGAAGTTGGAACCAGATGATTCCTTTAAGATCCCCTCAAGCTCAAACCATTGTATAGTTCTATGACGATATGCTATGGTCCACATTTGTGCTCCAGAGACTTCCAGCTCTGGCTGGAAGGGTTCACATAGGACCAATGTTTAGCTTGGCTGCAGAACTGGCCATATGCCAAGCAAAGCTTGGTGCTTTTGTGTGCCTGAATTTATCAGAAGAAACATGAGAAGACCCTTCCCAGGATCCCCCACGATGGCAAGGGGTGTTCAGGAACAGAGCAGCCCGTGAACATCTCTGTTCAGTGTGGAAGCAGAGCACAGGTTCTTGCCATTCTCCTATGGCATGGGAGGCACTTCTCTCTCCATTGGGGTGAAAAGAACTTACATATTTCCACAGGGGAGTCCTCCACCTGCCCAGCAAACTGCAGAGATGAACCAGAGCAGATCTGCAGAGCACCACGAAACAAACTCAATCCTCATTGCCCTGACAGCAGTGTTCTGGGCTGCCTTCTCCACTTTTCTGCCTTGCACAGGATGCTTTTCCATGTTTTCATGTTTAGCTGAGTTTCCTCCCTCCTCCCCTGAGCACTTCTGGCTGCCAAGGCAGCTCAAAGACAGCAAGTAAGTGGCACCTACATCTGGTACAGCTTAACTTTTAGAGTCTATTCTTTCTGGAATTTGAGAACTTCAATACCCAATGTTTGTACAAGTGTGGAATAAATGGAGCACAGGCTCCCTGGCCTTCTGTGCTTGCCAAAGCTGTATTTTAAAATGCAGTTAGAAAATCCTACTGCTTATTCATCTGCAACTTTAGAAATTAAAAAACACCAAATCCAACTGCAGATCTGCTAAATGAGTGCATTTGCACTAAAGCAAACAGGTGAGAAGGTCAGGCACTCAGCATATACATCCTCTCCTTCTGCTTCCCAGATCCCTGTGATGATCCAGGGATCCCTTGGTCCCTCAGACACACCTCCCAGCACTCCATTCTGGTGCTCCCTTTCCTCACGCAGGCCTCCACAAGGGAGGAGTCGGACTGTATTCAGGACTGAAGAGCAGGGTGCTACTCCTGATGTGTCAACAGGCTGAATTTACCAGTGTGCAGGGATACAGCAGGAAAATGTAGGCAGCCTACCCTGCCATGGTGGCCAAGACTGGATGCAGGCAGGCAATCTCTTGGCCCTTGTCAGCAGAGCCAGCACTGCCATAATCCTTCTGTCCACTGCAGCCATGAAAGGGGTTAAAAAGCTCCAGCTCAGACAGCAGAAAACCTCTATGCTTAACAGATGTGGACATTTTTTTTCTGGAACACATACCCATCCCTTCTCCCACATACTGACTTGAAAAAAATCACTGCAGACACCTTAGCATGAGAGGACTGCTGCAGGTCATAGATCCAGCTCCCTGATGGAGCAAACACTACATTTCACACCCTTCACAAACAATCCAGCACTGGACTGAGTTCAAGCAGACTTTTTACACCCTCTTCTCTGCAGCAGATGCCTTGTCTTACCTTGTCAAAGAATTCATATAGCCTGACTGTTTCACCAATTCGGTGCCTGGATTCATCCAGTTGGGTGCAGAACTCCTCCAGCTGATCTTTGTAGGCCTGCAGCTTTACCGTGTAAGAATGCACATCCACAGAGGAAGAGTCTTCCCATCGATTCATCTTCTTTAACGCTTCCTGTCCCCTTCTGCAATAGTCCTGAAAATATAAAGGAATTGCTTATGAGGATAGAGATGTGGAATCAACAATAAGAAGTCTTCAAGGCCATTAACAGTGAGGGCTAATTAGCCCAGTTTTTAAGGTTCAAATCACATTTGCAGGGGTGTCTTTGTTTACAATAGAATTCTGGAGCCTGATCTCTTACGATTTACACTCGTCACAGAGCAGCTTGTAGAGGCCTACACAGCAAGACCATGGCTCAATTAGGATCAAAAAATGGCAGTGTTACAAGCACATCAAAGGAGCAACACAAAAATCCATCTTTCATCCCAGCAGTTATTTTCCCCAAGACTGGGAAATGCCATCTACTTATTGTTGAGCTGATGGCTTAGTCTGCAAAAGGACAGCAGGGATGCTATATAGTGAGAAGGAATGACACACACTTTGGTGATGAACCCACTTAGCATCATGGATTTGGCTAAGCATATACAAGACATACATGCTACCAACTCAGATGCTGGAGAATATATTTTTCTAATCCAACAACACTTACACTGGCAACAAGATCAAACTCCTTGAACTGCTTTTGTGCTTGAAGCAGCATCTCCAAAGAATCATCCAGGTTGATAGTTTCCTTTAGCCGTTTTCTGCCAACATTCTCAATCCAATTGCTGACCTACAAGAAAAGGGATAAGCCCCACTTATTAGTCACCTTGTGCTACTCACCAACGTAGGCTTTTATGTGGAAAGAGCAAGGAACTGCTCTCCTAATGCTGGTCATCTCATTACTGGAAAGAATGTATGTAGACTTCTCCCCCCCATCCTTGCAATTCAGTCTGAGCCTCCTGCTAAGAATTTTTCCACTTCAGGTTACAGAGTAATTGCAAAGCTCTGCTATTGCTCACTAGCCTTAGGCATAAACAGGGCAAGCAGCTGCCTGGGCTCTGTTTTGGGTGAGCCATGGTCTAAAGCAAGCTCTGCAACCTGCAGACTGGCCTGACATTCCTATTATTGTTACCCCCAACTGGGATCAAATCTCCTTGCTGCCAGTTTCCTACATCACTTCCCTTTTCTAAATGGCAGAACATGAACTACGTCAGTGTGAATGTACTGATGGATTCTCCCCATCTGCAATGTTTCACAGCTCTCTAGGACTCCCAGCTATTGGTTTTCTGAAGGCAGTTCTCCACAAAGGTGAGCAGCAACTGCAGGTTTCTCAGTGGAGCTCGGCCACTGCTTGTTGCAGCTATCAAGCTCATATTCTCAAAGAAGGGTAGAGGACTGACTAACAAGAGCATCCTAAAAGCAAAGCAGTGATAGAAGGCCAGGCAGGATAACACAGCATCTCCATCATCATTAGGTTTTAAATACAGGCTGGTTAACTTGTCTGCAATGCTCCAGGCATAGGTGCACCTGGGGGAAGGGACAGACTAAGTGCTTCCTAACACCTACACATCCTGTTTTCCTGTATTATCTGAACCCATATTCCAACTCAACCCCACAGTCAAGGACAAACTCTTAGTTTTGTGGACTGTGAGGTCACAAGGAAAAGCTCACTGGCAAGAGGAAGAGATGGGGGTGGGCTCTCACTACTACAGATGGACACACTGCTGCTGCCTAGAGCTCCCAGGCAGGCTTAACAACAGGAGCAGCTGCTGCCATCATTGGTGATCTACAAACAAAGTAAGCTGGGAGCAGCCACTGTTACTCAATTCAACAAAAAAATAAAGTTCAGCTTAAAGCTGTGAGAGGTTGCAGTGCTTGCTTTTGTGCCTTTTTTCATTTCTATTTGGTATTAGGAGCCTGTGTGTTTAAGAGAGTCTCTCCCAGGTTCTTGCAACACACTTCTTGTCCTGAGCACATCCTGCATGGCGCCCAAATGTCTACCTCCAAATGGGAAGTCATTAAAACTTCTGGATCCACCTTGGCCTGTGAAAACAACAGGTAGGCTACAGTCTCCTTTGCAAATCAAATTCCCACCAGAGGACAGGAGCCCAGAATCCCAGAAGAGCAATGGTGAAACTGGTCCTAACTTTTAAGGATGCAGAAAACTTCTCATTGTTGATGAGTTACAGTACAGGCCACCATGAGACTCCATAATCTCAAAGTTGAGCTCAGGCTTAGGGATCTGCAACATGCAACATCTGGGATGTGCAACACTGAAAGGACTGATCAGCTCTTGTAGAATGCTCAGACCCGAGCTGCTTTATGACTTTTTGAGGTTCTCTGTCATTATGGCTACTGGTTTCAAAAGCTAACTTTCTGAAAGCCAGTGCCTGTTTGCTTCAGTTCTCCCATGGCTCTCAAGAGTTTAAACAAGCATCAAATGAAGGGAAGTTGAAGGTCCCACAGAAGTGCAGGAGGTACGAGACTGTGCATGGCTCTTGGGCTAAAGACAAGAGGCCACTCCCTGCCTGGAGACTGTATAGAGGGCTGCACCCAATGGCAAATTGAGTGTGTATGGTGCTGCACCCACAGGGGAAGAAGTGTGCCTGGGCTCATCAGGTATCAGGGACCTGGGAACAGCAAAGGAATCTAAACAACAGAGTGCAGGACAGTGATGGGCAGCCAATGTGGGGTAGGGATATTCACCAGCAGGATGTCAGCAAACCCTGCAGGAGCCGCAGCCCAGAGAGGACATGCAGACTTATCATCAGGTTGTTGTCATTACCCTGCTGCTTCTCAAGGTGAAGTATGAAGAATGCCTCATCAACAGTCTTGATGGGAGGGTCAAAAAAGACACCCAACCTCCAAGTGTATTGCCTACCTATGAGCCACTTCAAAGATATTAATGGGATTTGACTGATCCACACCTAGAGAGAAGCCAGGAGACTTTCACCTGGCATCAGGAGATAACAGGGAATTAAGTGGCTTGGTTCTCAGCACTTCTGAAACTCTGTCTCAAATTCTTATGTTCAGTTGCTCTTTCTAAGGATCAAACATCACTGTACCACTTCACACAATGGATCAACAGGTCCAGTACCTGCTGTGGGACACAGTCAGAGGGCAGCAGCCAATGGAACTGACAGGCAGGTCTTACCTCCTTAAAACATTCTTCCACTTTCTCGAACTCCATCACCAGCTCCAGCTCCTGGATGCGCTTGTTTAACAGCATCACCAGCCGGTGAACGCCCTCGTCAACTTGACTATAAAGCACGTTGGCAGCATCGAGTGCATCTCTGCAAGGGGACACAGTTCTGGTCAAGGGTTTTGCATTAGGTCTTTCCCCCAGCACTTCATGCAAACATGACCTGGCCAACAACAGCACTCCCGTCATCCTCCCCATGGGACCCACACTGGCCATCTTCATATGGAGAACAGAAGAGAATGTAATGCGCTCCCTGCACATTACTGTGATTCACCACTCTGATCCCAATCCAGACAACCTGGCAGGAAGGACAAGAGCATCTCTCAGCCAGGCTCCTTGCAAAATTTACCACATTTCCCACACTTTCAGCTTTTCATAAACAGATTGTTGCATCAATGGACTTTCACAAAACACAGGGTCAAGCAGTTTCAGCATCCAAAATCACTATTTGAATTTAATTAAGTAAATAAGCCATCACTAGTAAGCAAACCTCTCCTGAATGACAACAACAACATTAAGTGCCTGATGCCCCACTCATTCTTAGCATTTCCATCAGCCAAACAAAAATGCAAAGTATACAGCAGCCCAATGCCAGGAAAAATCAGATTTTACAGTGTTGTGCTGAAGAGATTCATAGACTGAGCTCCCTGTCTTCCACAAACAGCTGTGCTGACCAAAGCCCAGCAGGAAGCACTAGGAGGCACTCTCCCTGCCAGCCTGTCCCCACACAGGAAAGGATGGAGGGGGTCAGGATGGAGCCCAGTGCCCTCAGAAGCTGCAGCCAAAGTCTTGGTAAGATGATGAATGTTAGCAAGCTCCTTTTAGATGTGTGTAACAGCTCTCCAGCACAGGCTTGGGTGAATTACAAATGGGATCCAGGAGACAGAAGAGCATTCAAGCTTATTCTTCTCGTATTTCTTTTGCTTCTAGATTTCTGCTCCTTGTACAATTACGGGCTCAAGAGACAGCTACAAGAAAAGACTACAGCCTCTTTCAGCTGTGCTCTTCACTGGCACGGTCAGCTGTCTGGTCATCTCCTGTACTCACCCTAAACCAGCTTTCATTTTGTAATTGTCTTACAACCTTCTGACTTACTAGAGCATGGCTTTTTTATCATACTATTAAAATTATCTAAAGCACTTGCAAAATAGGTAGCTAATATTGCAAATGGAAATTAATTCAAAGCAATGCAGCATATAAGTTTATTTCTGTCTGGGGTTACAGGCAGTCTTTAACCTATGAAATGCAACTGAATGTGAAAATTTAGTAGCAGCTATCCTGTAGTTTTTATATAGTATTTAACTGACACGAGGTAGCGCCATAGGTCTGGACACCTCAGTCTGCATAGCAGAAATCCACGCCATTTTTCCATTCAGAATTCCACCCAGTGTGCAACAGCCAACTTCTCAAACCTCAGGCTTGTAGATACTTTTGTTTTTCCTCTTTGAAATGCCATTAGACTGAATGAATTTCTCCAAAGTGCAGCCAAAAATACCCAAATAGTTTCTGGACTAAGATCAGTGCTACTGCAGTGCAGAGCAGACAGGTTCTCTGCAGAGAATGTGCAGGCTTCAATGGAAAGATCTGAGCTGTACTGCTGCTCCAGCATTTCCCAAAACCGCCATAAACAAACTGTGATGATATGAGCCTTCAGTTTTGTAATCCTTTCCTACGGACAGACCCAGATCCAACCCAGGCGACTCACAGCAGCAGAGTCATAACCATTGTCCAAGCTGAGCTCTGGAAAATGTTCACAGAGCAGGTTGTGGAGGCCAGTTCCCGTCAGCAGCAGTGACACAGTTGGGACAGCTAATGAGAAACAGCTTGGACTACGGCTGCAAGTTAAATTTGGCAACACCATTAATGCTGCTCGGTTTTGTGCAGCAGAGCTTATCTGTCAGGTCCCATTTTCTGAGTAAGTCTCCAGCATACTGATGGCCAGACAGGCAGACACCCTTCAGCCTTACTCCCATGGGGCTGAATTCCCTGCTGGCATTTCCATTCAGAAAAACACATGGATACAGCAAACACTCTCCCTCCCGCCGGCACAGACAATCAAGCACCTATAACTTTAGGCATACCATCCTGCTATATGCAAACATTTGCAATTATCCCCTCATGAGGCAAAATATTTTTCCAGCCTTTCCCTGAGCTTCCATGGAAATCACTTTGGTGTTGATGCTACTTCTTTGATGGCACTCATCAGCAAGCCAGATTGACCTGCTAGACCTTTCTTTAATGGGAGTCCTTATGTCCACCCAAGCCTGTGACAAAGCAAGCATACATGGCTTCAGCACTTAACATGGTATTGCCAGATGGCACAGGGACCTGAGACAAGGGTTCCACCTCTAGCATTGTCTGACCTCACACAGAGTGTGATCAGATTAGGGAATGGGAGCCAGGGAGTCCCACTCTGCCCCCTTTCATACCTGATGGAGGAAACAACCCTCCTGTTGTCCCATATTTGAGTAGTTTTCCTTAACAGGAGTCAGTAGCAACCTGTGCTGCAAGGCTTCAACAAATACTACAGATTCTCACATAGCAGAGAGCACATTTCCCAAAGTCACAAAACACAGGCTTTCCTTAAGACAACACTGCAACTTTGGGGGAAAAAAAAAATCACTCTCAAGGTAGAAGGATAGGAAGTGATTATAAAAAAAGCCAACAAAACCCACATTTCAATTTTTTTTTTATAATCAGAAATAAGTCTACCACAAGGTCTGTGTAAAGAGGCTAATTCACTGTGCATTTGTGGAGAAGACCAGTCTCTTGGAGCCCACTTGAGACCAGTGTTGGCTCTATGACCAGCAAACTCCTCCAGGGAAAGTCAGGTTCAAAACTGCAGCAATAAAATACTCCTGCTGGCCCACCCACCAAGCCCTCCTTCATCTCAGGAGATGGGGCTTGAGTGAACTTCTTGGTGCTGAACTAAAGGACTGAGAAGAATCCACCCCAAACAGCACTTCTGGCCCCATACATTCCTCCCCCAGAAGGCGTTATCCAGCCTCTGAAGAACCCAATCCAACCAAGTCTTTATGTGCATTTGCCAGAAGGTGGAAGGGAGCTCCAGCAGTTTAGAAGTGAGCACTCAGCCCTTTGGCCCATCAGACATAATTGTAAAATACATATTTTAAAAAATAATGTGGCAGTTACAGATGTACAAAATCCATACATCTGTGCACACTCATCATCTTCCCTCTATCTCAGCAGATTCAATGGTACTAAAAGTGACATCCTATTGCTGAACACACACAGAGAAAACCTTTGCTTTACTGATCCACAGCCATCTCAAACTTACCTGAAGTCAGTCTATGATGCATTTGGGAGGTTATGTTATAAGCAGGGACTAGACCGAGAATTCATTTCAGAAGAAAGCTGGAAATTAACTCTTGCTTTTATCAGTAAGTTGGGCTGTTTGGTTTGTATAAGCCAAAATCCTTTACTCTTGTCATTTAAGTAATTTTATTTTCTGTGAATGCTTGCCGCGGGCTATTGATACCCTTATCAGCCACAGTTCAACACTGTAAGGCTGCCCCTTCTCATGGTCCTGCCAATGGTCTCCTCAGTGACTGCAAACAACACACAGAGAAAAAATGTTTCCAAACAGCTCCTCTGGGCTCAGAGTCCCCAAACAACTTCAGGTGTGGCCTTACACCATTCCTCCTCCTCTGTGAATTCCTCCAGCACCCCAGCACCTCAGCCCTTTGTTTCAAGGACCAGCCACATTGTTTTCACACATTCTGCCTCGCTTGGCAGGCATTCATTAAAACCTCAACGTCTTGTTGTTGGTCTTCTGTTCCATCTCCAAGGTAACTCCATTCAAATGTTGTCAGCCCCTGACAGTTCACTTTTACCAGCCTGACAGGCTCCCTAACTAACCATCCATCTTTTACTCTGTTACACAGAGGAAAATATAAGCCTTTCCATGCTGTAGTATAAAGTAGGTAGGCAAACTGAGCCAAACAAAGAAATCACTCAAAGTCCATGGGAAAGTTTGTTTTTTCAATTCACTTGGGCACTTTAGCACTCATAGACAGGATCCACTGGGCATTAAGCCTGCTCTCCCAAACCTCTGTACATCTGTTTATCTATTTACACACACACACACCCATTTGCTGATCTAAATCTTCAAAACTTCCTAAATGATTTCCAGTACACTAGTAATTCCACAATACCCCACAGCAGGAAGTTTTATGGGAAAAATGATACTTCACACAAATATCTATTTCTTTTTCAGCATCAGACTCAGAAGTTTTTCATTCCTGTCCTTCATTGCCTTCAAGGCAAGTTGGAGTAAACAAACCAAATATTGAAACTTTGCTCAAAGAAGAAAAAGTGACTTCCATTCTGCCACACAAAGGAAACACCTGGTTGTTAAGGATTTTAAAGATATTTTAATAGTGGCCTGCGCAACTCTGAGCACGAAAGGCAGAGTTGTTTGAAGTCAGTGGAAAGTCTTGTCTAAGCTCAGATTTGTGTGGATGCATTGCAATTTCCCTGCACACAGGAGTGTGGTAATAAGACTCTTTCGCTACATTCTTCCATGGTCAAATCATCAAAAGCAATTTTGCAATAGTGCAGAGTCAATATAATTTATAGCAAAAAGGAGCAGCTTGATGTCAGTTTATGTTTCCCCAAATCCTGTTTTCATTGGGCAATTATCATTTCAGTGGAAAAGGTTCCAAACATCTTCAGTTTTCTGGAGAAGCGCCAAGCTGTTGTATAATGGTAGGGTAATTTTAAACCTATAATTTAGAAAGACCATTTCTGTCTGAATCCATTCTTCAAAAAAAGCTAGCCTTGGAAAGTTACACTTTAGTTTTCAAAGCAAAATACCTGTTTTGTTTTCAAAAATCAGATGGCCACAGAAGAAGCATCCAGCAGAGTCACAAAAGCAGGTGCTGCCTGAGCCATGCCTGCCAATGCCAGCAAGATGCAAACAGGAGAGGACAGGGAAGGGAGTAGCAGAACCATCACTATTCTGCACCTTCCAGTCTGCCCCTTGAAATACTGCTCTGACAAACAGCAAAAACAACAGATCTAATGAAAGGGCTGAAATCAGAGTTCATCCTCTGACCAGCATTGGTCAATTTAAAATGGCAACAATTAACGGATGGAAGGAAATACTACGTTTTGGTAGTGTATTTGATGGTGTTTAGGCAAGTATAGTGCAATAACTCGTCCTGGGAAAATCAGATATCCTTAATTGTTCCATGATTTAGAAGAAACACAGTCAGATGTTACAACATTAGCCTCATCTAGTCTTCCACTCCTGGTGCTGAACTTCCCTTGGGGATGTCTCAACAGGTTTTAGCAGAAAATGAATAGGATCTGGCAACTAGGAGGTTTAAAGGATGGATTAGTCCAAGGACATCACCCAGATCACGCGTGCTGGTATCTTTGCTACAAATCACTTAAAACATCCTGAGCAATGCTTCAGGAAGAAATCCTTCCAGCTCTGCAGGGACAGTGCTGTGTGCCTGAGGGACATTTTGCAGGAAGAGAAATGTCATTCTTGGTCATTACCTGATTTTGGTAGCAACCTACATAAGTGCCACATTTATAATGATCCCATAAAAGGAGGTCAACCTCAACTGCACAGTCCTGCTCTTCAAGCTGAGATCTTCACATGCAGCTGAGGTTAAAATTCAAACTGGCCATGGTGAAGCTAAAGCAGATAATGCTAAACAAACTAATTATTCACTGCAGCACACAAATAGCCATGGTGGTTTCAATTCCCTGATAAAAGTATCTGAGTAACATTTTTTAGAACACTGAAGTGTCCTTTCAAAGGCACAGAGGTCGAATCTGGGGTTGCCTGTGGGATGCTTGGTCCCATTCAGGATGAGAACAGTGGATCTAGCTGAGACCATAGACCTGGCTGAATCCCTCCTCACTAGGTTACCTGATGTGGGAGCAAACCATCCAATTAATACAATGCACTGGAGACCACAACTGTTAAAGAGAATTCTGTCCTAGAGCACAATTTGTTTAAATGTGGTTTTTTTGCAGAAATACACTCAGAAATCCCTTTAAAAGCCAAGGGATCAATGCACACAGTTAAGTGTCCAAGCACAGTCCCAAGACGAGACCTTTGCTTCTTTCTCCAGCCTGGTTTGCATTCAGTTACAACAACACTATGTTCAGACTCTGGTTCATTTTAAATCTCAGTAAGATCCATAAAACTGACTGGAAAAAAAAATTATAAGAAATCCCAAACCAACAATTAGCCTGCTTATCGGGAAAGCTCCTTCTGCAGTGGAGCCTTGCAAAGGACTTGGAAACACCATTCTCGGAACACTGAGCCTCAAGATGTAGTTTTCTACCAGCTGTAAACAATTTCTACCTCCAAACCTTGTCTAATGTACATTAACCTGCATGTGTTTATACTTCATACCCAGGTCAAATGCACCAGTCTAAGAGCTGTGTTCCTGAAGCTGGGACCACCAGGCTTTTAAGATGCCCTCCTGAAATATATACACACTGTCATTTAAAGCCACATCTCTGTTTCACTGATACATCCTCCTTTTGCCCACTTCCAGGGCTATGATCCATATAATAGCAGGAACTGTGCTATTAGCCAGCACAGCAAGAGAAGTATCTATTCCAACGTAGCTATATAAAAAATGGTGCTTGTGGGATAGCCTGGGCTGAGGCAGGAATGTCAGGCAGTTCAGCTAACATCCTATATTGGAAACTTTTTGCAATTTTTTCCATCATATTTTTGAACAGATAAAACACAGTGAGTCATTAATTACCTAATGCCCTGCTGGCATGACAAGCATTGCAAACAAAAACAAGCAAAACTGAAGTCTTCTGGGTAAATTCTCTCTGAATCCAAGAAGATTTAGGACACAAGGCAGCAGAAAATAAAAAACAGAAAGGGAGCTGAAGGGAATAATCTCATAAAAAGCCTAAAAGGACAATGAAAACTTACCTAGGCAGAACTCTGCAATCTTTTAGCTCTCTGCAAATGCCACAATTGACGCCTCACAGCACTTCATGCACTCAGAATGACAACAGCCCCAGCTCCACTCTCCTTTATGTGCGGAGCAGTGAGATTTGCTTAATGCAAGCGTAAGTGCTTTTTACCAGGCTAAAACCACCACACAAACAGAGGGAACAGGTTAGACTGTAACCAAAATGAATACCAAGCAGCACGGTGTGTGTTTGGGTAGAAATGTCGCTGTGTGCTCCTCCCTCCACCTGACACAAACAAGTAAGGCCAGGGAAGAGCACTGCCACCCATGCTTGGCCAAAGGCCTATTGCTCGTTAACATCTTCTGTGTCACCTGCAACAGCACAGAGGCATCTTGTGGCAGCCTTTGAGGCCAGAATTGAAGCACGTTTTTTCATCTTGCTTCATCTTGCTTCATCTTGCTTCAAAGATGGAGGCTTTAGGATTAGGTCCACCAGAGGAACATGCAAAGGCCCCTACAATGAAAAGCACCTCTTGCAGACCACGTCAGGAGTGTGCACTGTGGTATGTGGTAGCATGAGAGGCTCCCAAAGAGGCAGAAAATGAGCAGGCACTAGTTCAACTGCCATCAGTGAGAGGGACACAAGCATTATCATCTTCTGAAGCACATACAAACACACAGAGCCATGGCAGACACACATCTCTAAAGCAGAAAGGGAACGGCAGAGGACAATAATGCCTCCAGGAAGGATTTCCCAGCATAAGTTTCCTGGCTATGACCACCAGCCTATGGCAGCAGCTGTCAGTTTAACAGTGCACATACTGTACCTTACAAACGAAGAAGCCCAGCCATCCCAGTCTGCCCAAACTGGGACTTATACACCAGACACCTATATCCCCTCTAAACTTGCTCCCAATTTGTGCCACATTTTGGATGACTAGCTTAGTCTCTCTGACTCTACCCAAGCTTCAGACGGTGCTGTGCAGTCCCTTGGCAGGGAGCTGAGAGCCTGTACATTATCCAGGTTTACTTCCACCAAAGGGAGCTCATACACCACTTTGCAGAATGGCACATGCCAGCCTTGTAACATCCCACGAGTTGCTACTAGCAGGAGCCTTGCTCAGGACCTGTAAACATGAGCTCTGCAGCACCCCACAGCTACACCTCACTGCACTGTTAACTGGCCACAGTTTCAAGTAGACCTAAAGTCTCAGCAGTGCACGTGGAAGCCAGAACATGAACTATGGAGGCTGTGAGCTGTAAGATCACCCTCTTTGTCACTGTAATTGAGTCAGGTCCAGCACCAGGAACCTGGCAGCTGCAGCTCAGGAAGTCTGCTCTGTACTGTCCATTACCTCTGCTCAGCTCAGGTCCCCACCCAGGGCTTCCAACTACATCACCAAGCAAAACTAAAAATAGCCAGCTCACAAAACCAGCTCTTGGCTCTAGCCACTCCACCCTCAAAGTACAGAGACTAACTATACTGCCTTCTGCAAACAAAGGAGAATTCACTCCTCCATCTATTTATAAGCTGCTTATTCACAGCTTGCAAGCACAGATTCTTTTCAGATGAGGAGCTTGGGGGAAGATACTATGCTTTTTCTGGTTCCATGTTGCACAGAGCCAAGCACTCAACATGGCCACTCCTTCACCATCTGAGGTTTTTCTCCTTCTTTCTCCTCTCACCTCTAGCCTTGCAACTATCTTGCCCATCACCATGCAGAGCATGACACACTCTCACTCCCATGCCACAGTGAGAACACAGGTTCATGGTAGAGTCAGGCAGGTGCACTCCGGTTAAACTAGTATAAACCATCTATATATTAA